>OY540802.1:2050597-3440994 GCA_961205885.1 Ptychoptera albimana | reverse complement strand
AAAACACAAGACAAGACAAACAAAATGCACAGTAATGAACGTTTAACAGGAAAAATCTATAAAATATTTCTTTTTTGTCATTTACAGTCAGTAGCACAGTACCAAAGTTAAGACTAATCCTTAAAACATCTTCCAAATGAATTCTTCATTTACTTTATTTTCGTCTTTTTTCTTTTTTTTTTTTTTTCAACAACGCATCAATTCTTTCATAATTTCTTAAGAATTCATACTCCATCCACCCGCATACCCAAACCGTTTATTTTACATTAATTTTTTTTTTTCCTCTTCAGAGAATTCATACATTTTTTTTTTTTTTTTATTGTGCGAAAGCTTTACTCTGGCGGCATTATTTAAAAAAAAAAATAAGGAAAAGAAAAGAAAGTTTTTCTCTACTTTTTATCATGGGCGGCTAGTTGTGTTGGATTTTGACGGGTTGTGTCGTCTACGTTAAATGAAAAATACGGGAAATGAAGAAAAGTTTTTTTTTTTTTTTTTTCAGTATATTTTTTAACAAACAAACAATAAACTCCAGATTTTTTTTTTTTTTTATTCTCCCAAATAAATAACGAAATAATAATAATAATAATAAAGTTAACAAAGTATATGGCGTTGTATGTTTGTCTTATTAGATAAGAATTTTTGTGTATATTTCTTTTCGTTTTCTCTCTGCTTTATTATTATTATTATTTATGGGTGTGATGATGGGTGTTTTGTCATATAAATAAAGAAAAACATCTGTAAAGGAAGTCTTAAGATTTGTATGTGTGCCCTGTGCACAGACGAATGGCAAACTAAATATAAATAAATAAATAAATAAATACCAAAAATCAGTTTTGAAGGGTGAATATTTCGCGTTGAAGATGATAAAAGAAAACAAGAAAAGTCAAAGTGTAAATGCAGAAACTAAGCCTAAAAATGAAACAAAACTAAACTTAACTTAACTTAACTTAATGAAAGAGTATTTATCAAGTTTTTATCTTGTGTGTGTAGGTCCAAATGAATGGAAGATATATGACTCACCCCTTTCGCTGTGACTGATAAAATATTGCAAAAACAACGTAATTAAGAGGCAAACGTAATGTATGTGTGTGTCGTATTTTAACGGTAAAACTAAAAGGATAAGTATTGGTCAATTTACATGTGCAGAGAATGTATTTTTTAAAAAACATTTCATCCCTTAAAAAAAAAAACTTCCAGCGAGGTTTTTTCCGATTATATTCATTGGATTTTTATTTCTACTTAGGCTTTAAGAGACAAAACTAAAAACTTTGGTTTGGGTAATTTTAGGTGGCATGTGTGGCATCCCCATTACATTTTTTTTTGTGCTCTCCTGCTCAAAAACATTTAGTACACAAGAAAAAAAAAAAATAAAAAACTTTACTCAAATCAAATTGATTACGTTTTGTTGAGCCAAAACTTTGTTTGTTTATTTATTTATTTTTTTTTTATTTTGTTATTTTTTTATTCGTCTTATATTCCGAATCATACACTCACCTCAAACCTCAATAATTTTCCACCATGAATATCACAAAAAAAAAAAATAATAATAATAGAAAAAAAGTTTATTTTTTAGAAAATTCATGTAAAAATCGAGACAAACTCCTCATGCATAGGCAGTGAAATAAAATGAAATGAAATGAAAAAAAAGGCTAAGAAGAAAGCGATTCCAAACAACAACGAACCAAAAATTTAGCTTCAATGATTCTTCATATTATTCGGTTGTATGTGGGTGGTTGGGTGTATTTTTTTTCCTTTCTTTCTTTCTTCCTGATTTTATTTATTATTAATTTCTTTACTAACTGTAGCCGATTGTTTGGTACGTAAGCCGCCTTAACAACAATTCATTTAATTTTTTTTAAAAACTTTTTTAATTGGACTTTATTTGTAAAAATTTTCGTGTGTAAAATTTTTTGTAAAAATTTTATTTTTTATTAATTTATTTATTATTGTTGTTGGAGAAGTTTTATACAGAAAGTTAAATACATAGAGAATTTTTTTTACCATTCTTTAAAAGTTATTTAATAATAATAATAATAATCAACTTCTTGAATTGGGAGTTCTGTTGTTAATTTTCCAGCTTTTCAAACAAAACGAAATTATTAATTCATTTCAGTGTAGTAGCACTGTGTAAAGTTTATACATTTATTGGTTGGACTTGGGTGGTGCATATAGTTTACACTTATGTTTTCTGTTCAAATTAAATAAAGAGCGCAAAAAAAATAAAAAAAAAATATTAAATAAAAATAACAAAATGTGCCACCCAAGTGTTGGTTTTTTTTTTTTTTTTTTTTTATTTAATAAAATAGAATTTTTTGTTTATTTATTTATTTATCAATACTAGACGGTTATAAATTTTGTAAAATGTTAACTGTTGCCAAAATAAGAAGAAAAAAATAAAAAAAGAAGAAAAAAAACATTCAGAACGTTGGTCATCTCAAGTGTTTATACAAAACGCCGGAAGTTTTATTTTTATTCTTTTTTCGCTTATCTTTACTTTAACTTTGACTTAACTTTTTCTACAATGTCATGCCACATCTATTGTTTATTTGATTTGCCCAAGCTTCTATTATTATTATTATTAGTTTTTATATTTATACATAAAAAAAAAATAGACATTTTATTTGTTATTTCAATACCATTGATCAACGTGAATTGTGAATTTTGTTCAAAAAATCCCTATTCCGTCGTTTCTTTAACCAACGAAAAATCTTTTCTTTTTTTTTATTTCTAATACATTTTATGGTCATCGGATTGTTAATAACAAACAAAACAAGAAGTATTGCAATTTGTCATGATGGAAAATAGAAAGAAAATATTTTTTGTTTTTTTTTTTTTTTTTTGTTTGCTCGAAAATACTATGTAAACAACTATATTGATGTTGACGCATTTTATGTTGAATTAAAAATGAAATGAAAATATTAATAATAAACACAATAAGGAAGAAAAGAAGAAAAAAAAATAAGAAGCAAAACTCCATCCAAATAAGTTATTAATAAATGGTAGAAAGTAAGCAGAAAAAAAAACTCATGGTTTAAAGTCCTTGGATATGTGGCTAACAAATTTCAATATTTGTGTTGAGTTTTTCAGGACGTTTTTTTTTTTTTGCCAGTTATTCCAGTTTATTTAATCGAGATTTTACTGTATTTATTTATTTATTTATTTATTTATTTATTGAACCATTAAAAAAAACTAACAAAACAACAACCCGATATCAGAAGAAATTTTTTTTAACTCGAGTTCAAATGGCTTGTTTATTTAGCAAATAATAATTTTTTTATAATAACTAGAAGTAGTAGAAAAAAAATGCAGAAGTAGTAAATAAACAATATTAAAAAAAAAAAGAAAAAAAAAAGGAAATAATATTGTTACCCATTTAAACCACTTTTGTATAAACTTACATTACCTTTCCACTTTAGGACAAAAAAAAAAAAAAAGTAAAATAAAAATGTCTGAAGGATTTTATTGTATCAAAGGAGAAGGAAATAAAAAGGCCACTTCAAATCTATATAAACATGTAAATATGATACTTCTGTGTATGTTTGTGTATAACATCTGTTTTAGAAAATTCCTTGTTTACTCATTTAAAATAATTTAATATCATTGTGTTATCACGTTGATTATAAAATAAAAATTAAAAAAACAAAATTCTTTATCACTTGCTTCTACCATGTCGATTCTAATACGGAAAATAAATTTCGATAGATGAACTTTTCTTAAAAATTCAGCCTACGTAACCGCGTAACTTTTAATAATCTCAGGAGAACATGGTAAAAATATTTAACTCATTACCAAAAGTTGAAAAAAAAAAAAAAATCAAAAACTTTAGTTTTTTCCGGTTGTGGTGTTTTGTTTAAGAGAAAAGATTTTTCCGTTTTTTCACATCAGCCGGTGTTATGTTGTTTAGCGTTATTTGATAAAGCAAAAAAAAAAAATCTTTCAGCTAGGTACTTATCGTAAAACAGGAAAACAGATTCTTTTACATTAATGAAAAATAATAATAATAATAATAATAATACGAATACGTAAGCGCACGGTATTAATATTTATATGTTGGGTAAAGAATTTAGCATATTCTTAGCATTAAAAACTTTAATCAATAGTAAAAAGCCAAATAATACATTAAAAAAAATATTTTCTCATCAGTCGCTATTTTATCTAGTTAAGTGAACTTTTCTTTCCGCTAAAAAAAACTAAGAAAAAGTTTCCGGCTTGGCTATAATTAGCTAAGCGAACAAAATAGATAAATGGAAGAGAATTTAGCGTGGGCGTTAAAGAATTATAAATTACACTTTTTAACACTATAACAGTTACGTTATAATGAGATTTTATTATTAAGACTTTTTTTTTTACTTCACTAAAAGCAAATATTACATCGAAAATCATCTATTCATATTCCAAAGTCTGATTACAAATAATGGTTCGATGGTTCATTTTATATTATTTTTTTATCAACAACACGGGGATGGCAACAATTTTTTATTTTTTTCTTTATTATTAATAATAGAAATCAGTTGTTATATTTAATTATGTAATTTGCATCTATTTGCGCAACCATTTCGTAACCTCTTTTAAGTTTTTAAAATCTAAACTGCAGCCCTAAAAACCACCAATTTCCCTATTATACATTTATTATAATTTAAAAGGTTTAGATAATTAATAAGTAAAAAAAAAACCTTATAAATGTTTTACAATTTTAATACAAACAAAAAAATAGAATTATTCCCATAAGTAAATGTTTTGTTTGGCTTTTTCACAGTTTTTTTATTAATTAATAAATAAATTATGCTTCAAACAATAACTTTAACAAAAAGCATAAACATTATAAGAAATTTTTAATAATTTAAAAAATGTCTTCTTCTACGGTATAGAAATATTTATGAACCCATCAAGTTCACCCTTATTTATTAAATTTTTTTCAATTCTTTGTGTTTTTTTTTTGATTTTCTTCTTCTTGTATTAATAGTAAACAATAATTGTATTAATAATGTTTATCTTTAACTTGATTTTGATTTTTTATTTATTTATTATGAATGCAAACAGTTTTCAAATTCATCATTTTTAATATAAACTTTCCGTTTTACGAAGTTGTAGCCAATTTTTTGTAAATAATAATGGAGATTTCTATGAAATGCAAATACCAAAAACAGAAAAAAAAAAAAAAAGAAAAAAAACTTTAAAATTCAATTCAATCAAAAGTGTGTCCATATTTTCTGTTTGTATTTCTCTTGAAATTTTTTTTTTTTGCTTTAAATTTAATGAAAGAAAAGAAATTTTATTTTATTTTTTATTTTTTTTTTAGCAAATGACAAACACATTATATTAACAAAAAAAAAAAAAAATTGAAATAAATTGAAACTTCCGGTTAGTTTAAGAGTAATTTTCTTAAGAGAAATAATAATAATAATAATAATAAAGCAATAAACCACAATATTCACTCAATCATATAATTGACGTTGGCCATATAGTAAACAATTAATTTTGTGACATCTTCCTGTGTATTGATTTCAAACAGCACAATAACCAGGTAAATTTACAGGACATTTTTGTATTGTAGACAAAAATAAAAATAAAGACAGTTTAGACATCTGCCAAAATAAAATTAATATTTTTTTTTTTGGTATAGCAAAGGATCATAAAACATTATTTTGTTACAAACAAACAAACTCCACTGGTGGTGGCGTCTTTACATTATCCAAACTATACCAAACTATTAATAAATTAAATGAAAAAAAAAAGAAAATAAGATTGTTAGACAATGTTTAACAAATAAAAAAATAATATATATATATATTTAAGTAAGTAAAATAATAAATAAAAGAGATAAGATTTAAAAGTAAGTAAAAGCCTCGAAAGATCCTCATACTGGTAAAAAAAAAGTTGTAAACAGATGAAAATAGAATAAACCAAGTCCAACCCCATTATTGTAGTTTAAATTAAATATTTACATAGTTTCAACTGGACATTGTGGATGGAAAGAAAACAAAAAACAAAAAAAAAAACGTCTTTAACAGTCTGCAGAAATAGCAAAACTTTTACTGCTTTAATCAAAACCAACAATGAGGAACATAAAAAAAAAAGAAGAAAAAAAACTAAACTAAACGAAATGAAAAAAACTGTTTATACTCGTTTCACCATGGGGATTCTTGTACGCTTTGGAAAATAAAAAAAAAAACGTTGTGTGTCCTGGTATTGAAGCAACAACAAAAAAAAAAAGAAACAATAAAAACTCCTTGGACTAGGATAATTGCATTCTTAACCTATTTGTCTCATATTTTTTATTAATATCGGAAGTAACGACAAATAATGTAACAAAATATTATTCATTTGGGATAATTTTGTTTACCTTTAAAATATAATAAAATAGGTGTGGTCCCATCTAATAAGATAATTTTGTATATAGAACTGTGTGACAGTCAGGTTTGGCAAATTGAGATCCTCATCTATCGTTATTTTCTAAATAATTTTTTTTTTTTATTACAAAACAAACACTTAGTACCTCTTATGTCTTGTCTTACCTTTTGCCATCGTCTAGTTTTTTAATAATACGGGGACGGCTGCTAATGTCTCATATTTCATTATTCAATTCACATTGACATTTTCTATTATTCGCCGAAAACGCTACAATTTATTGTACAAAACAATTTTTTATTTCATTATACCAAGATTGGCAAGGTAATTTGATATTGAATGCATGGAATAAACTATTTAAATGTTAAAAAAAATTGGCAATTTGTATTGCACAAGGGGTGTATACAGCCAAAAATAAAGAAAAGAATAAAAACGAAAAAATGTTTAATTCTATATCCATTTAAATAAAATTATAACATAATGAGGTGTGTCCCCCGGACTCCTATTTTCATAGTTTTTAACCTGATAATAATAATAATTATTTTGTTACTTTTTTTTTGTGTAATACCTTTAATACAAAACGATTTATTTATTGTTAATTTCCGGTTTATTATTGTCACATTTAAAATACTATTTTTTTTAAGTGTTAAAATGTAATTTGATTTGATTTGGCATCATGTTAGGCGATAACAATAAAAAGTAAAAACAAATTTCTCACCAAATTTACTAACCTCTCGCTTATTTATTCAATTAAAATAATATAATTAAATTATTATTATGATTTGGTAAATATTTATTAAACATTAATTATATTGTAATAGAAATTCATAAGCAGGGGGTCACGTCACTAGAAAAGAAAATATTCCGGCAATCGTAAGTGTAACTTTGGCAAATAATTAATTATTTATTGTGCCTGTTTGATTGTTTATTTAAAAAAAAAACAACAAAATAATAATAAAATTACCAAAATATTTCATCTCAAAAATGTGAAAATTTGATAAAAAAAAAAATATATTCTCCATGATTTTTATCGTCTAGAAATAAATTTACCTTCTGTTATTCTATGATCGCATCAATATTTTATTACACTGTGTAATGGATTTTATTTGTTATTTCTACGAAGAAAGAAAAAAAATTTCTACATAAAATGAAGAATTTTCCATCAGCACCTTTAATAAAAGAGATTTTTAATTAAATATTTAATTCCTAAATAAATGTGATTAGAAAATTTTGCTAGGTACTAGCTGCAGCTTTAAGTACAAAAAAAAATCTATTGTCCAACCAGCTTAAGGCTTTTCTGTAAAGTCAAAATTCCCAACAAATAACAACGAAAACAAAATTGCTAAATTACTTGTGACAAGTTGCTTTAAAAATTTTGAAAAATTAATCCGAAATATGATTTAGGTATGGTTTTGACGTAAAACTTATTTAGAAAAATTCTTTTTTTTTTTTTTTCACCATTGTTGGGCAAAATTAAGACATTAGACAGGAGAATGAAAATCAATTCGATTTACTTAAATTTGATTCTTTCTTCATTTCCGTTTTATTTTTTTTTTAACTTGATTTCATGAAATTTCCGCTATTACTTTTTGTTTAAAAACGATTTTTATTATATATCTTTTTTTTTCTTTTTTTTTTTTTTCTTTAAACCTTTTATTACACCCTAAAAAAATATTAAGACGAAAATACCTTCAAAAATGTCTTCTCCTTTGGAATAAAAAAAAAATATATTGTCGCGTTTTTCTGTTTCTTTTTTCCTTTATCCCGATATTCCTTTTATTCTTATTTTGTTTTGTTCTGTGCATGAAGAATTAAATCCGATTATATTTCCTTTCAATCTGTGGACTTTTTTTTTTTTTTCTATTCTTTTTCGTTTATTTTTCTGTACCAGTCCTCAATGACATCCTATCCATATTTCGCTTTTATTTCTTTTTTTTTTTTTTGCTTCAATTGTGTCTGGTGTTTCGCATTTTTATTTATTTGTTCGGTTGAAAAAAAATAAAAATAATTTAATTTTCCTCAATATTTCATTTAAGGATTTAAGTCGAAATCATTTTTTTTTCATCTTTTTTTAAGCGAATTGATTTGTTACTAAAGGCGATTAATAATTTTTTTTTTTATTTACTTAAGATGGTGGTGAAAGTGTGTGAAACTTAACTGGATTAGATACTAATTGATGTAATTTTATTTCCTGTCCATTCGGTAGATTTTTAAGCCAACTTCCATTACCCTATTGTATTGAACGTTTTGTTTTGTTTTTTTTTTACAAAGCAAAATTTCTGTATTAACATTTTACAACATTAAATTCAATTAAAATTTTATCCAATAAGTTTGCCACCACAAAAACAATAAAAATAAATAAATCCACGGAATAGCGTTAAAAAAAAAAAAAATTAATTTTTTATTTTCGTACAGCACAAACAACGCCAGTCATCCTGATTTATTTTTATTTTTTTGTTAATATGGTACAAAGTGGATTTTAACGTAATTTTGGATAGAAAATATAAATTTTCATTATTTCGTTAGTATTTAATGTAGATAGTTTTTTTTGTTTTTTTCTGTGTGTATGTTCAACGTGTGATAAAAATTTAGGCTGGCTTTTTAGGTCTCTTTTCTCCTTTTTTAATGCATTTTTTCTGTCAAATCATCTGCATCATGTAATTGTCCTCGATGTACGGTGTAGTGTAATGAATTTATTTTTGTCTTTTTTTGTTTTTTTATTTATCCCTGGGTTTTTTAGCATAGTGCAGTTTTACAAACAGCAGGTGGTAATTTAAGGGTTGCTTTGTAAATTTTTTTTTTTTTGTTTTAATAAATGAAAATGAGAAGAAAACGATGATTAAAAGTCAGATTCAATTTGTCCTGGCATACAAGTGGAAGTACACAAAAACCATTTTCAATAAAAATAATACAAAAAAAAAAAATAAATAAAACCATTCAATCAATATTAACAAAAAAAAAAATTTGTATATTCGTTGGTTACACAGAGGGTGGTTGGTTAAAAATACGCAAAAAAAAAAAAAGCTAAAAACAATTAATACATTTTAGGGTGTTTTAATAATATAAAACTAAGTTCAAATACTCTCTCACACACTCACACACAGAAACACACGAGGGTAAAAACATTATTTTTGTTGCCTTAAATTAAATAAACGTTTTTCACTTAATAGTTTATTCGACATACTGACAAAATAGCGAAAAAAAAAAAAAAAATCGCAATTATATTTGGAAATTAAATTTAAAAAAAAAAATTGTTAACGCCTAACACTTAATATTGGGATGGAGTGGGTGTTGCAATTTATGTACTTTTGTGTGTGTGTTTCAACAGTTCAATTTAGACAGACAACCTGAGCATAAGTAGGAAAATAACTACATATGTATAAAGAAAATTACATTTGAAGCAAATTGTCGTTGTTTTAAATAATAAATAAAAAAAGTAGCGAAACGAAGCACCAATGTTAAGAAATAAAACGAAATACAGAAATCACTTCGTATAGCAATAACACATAATATCAAAATAAATTTCACGTACTTGTAAAATCCATCAAGTCTCCATCCCTTATTTTTGTAAGAAAAAAAATAATATAAAACCGTATCCATTGGGTTGAGTTTGTCTACTTTGTAATTTTTCGCTTTTTTTTATTCTTTTCGTTTACCATTAGGCTGCTAGTGCCTAAAATCATTCTCTACCGCATAAAAAAAAAACGCCAAAACAAACCTGTGGTTTAGTGACTTAGAAAAAGAAAATAAAAACTCAAAACCTTAATCCAGTGACATAAGCTCCTTGTGTCATTGGACGTCACCATCATCATCTGCACAAGACTTTTCATTATAATTTTCATAATGCTTTCGCGTGTCTTTAGTTGGAAAATTTTCAATCAAAACACTTTCATAATTTATTATTCAAGACGCACTTACAAAATTTCAGAATATTTTTCGCGTTTAACGTCCTCAGTGTCAATATAAGTTTCTTGTTTTCCTTTTTCTGTGTGTCTCGTCTCGTCTTGTCTTGTCTTCTTTGTTCCTTACAAATCTTCTCTTTTTTTTGTTTTGTTATAATTTTTTTGGGTACTCAACATGTTTACAGCCCAACCACCCATCTATAAATTTTATGTGCCAAAAAAGCTTTACATGCATGTACTACTCTCAAACACAAAAAACGGAAAGAAAAATGTTAAATATTTTATGACACATCATTCTTTGCTGTTGCCGCGCGTGCCATCAACTTTATTTTACTCCTTAAAACATTTCGTTTGATATACAAAAATTGTTCGCAAAGAATAAAGAAAGTAAAAACATAAGAAAGCATAATTCTTTTACTACATTTCTCTTGTTTTTCAAGTAAGTGTCAGTATGTGTTTGTGTGTATTTTTTTTTCCTTTTTTGAATAATAACTCAGGAAATATTTCTATAAACAAAACCCCGAAATAGCGAAACATAGCGAAGCAAAATAATAATAAAAGCGAAGCTAGATTATTAGGTTAGTGAAGATTTTTATATACTTTTTTTTTACAACGAACAATGCACTGACAAAAAATAAAAAATTTTCACGTGAAGAAAATAATTGCGTAATGGGGTAAAGTTTATAGAAATAGAAAAATTTCCTTTTTTTGTTTTTCTTATTGCTTCCTATATTTCAAGAAAAATAAAATAATGGTGACATAACACGACTTATTATTGTTCACGTACGTGTGAAATTAGGTACATTATATACGTTAATATTATTTATCCATCGCTTAGTGGGTTATTAACATCATTTTTCGTGTATCCTAATTAAATCTTTAAGAAAAAAACATTTTACCAATAAGATAAAAAAATATTAATTTTTCGCCTAATCACAGACTACAAGTGGCACTGTTATTATCGCAATAACGCGAAAATTCTAAAGAGAAATTACAAAACGTAAATTATCATGCTGAATTATTAATCCCGAGAACAGTTTTGTACATAATTATTAATAATTCAAGCAAGAAATATTACAAAACAAAAAAAAAAAAAACTAATTTCCATTTCATTAAAATCATGAATAAATTTCGAATCGACTTATGTCGATTTTAATTTTCTTACACCAAAAAAAAATCAACAATTTCAAAAATGTTAAAACGCAAATTAGCCAAAAAAAAAAAAAACTAATCAACAAGAAATATTTAATGGAAAAATTTAGTGAAATAACCTGCGGCAATGTTGAATAAAATTTTTGACAGAATTTTATGTCAATTCGTTTGGTTAATGAGGAAAAAAATTAATGAAAATCTTTGTTAATTTCTTGATACTTTTTTTTTTTTTTATGGTTTAATCAATGTTTTATATTATTCTTTAGGTAATACCATAATGTTTTACATTTGAAATAAGTTATTTAACTATTAACAAATGTAAAATTAGTACAAAAAAAGCAAAAAAAAAAAATACCAGCTCAACGTGTTTATGATTTTAAATCCATCGCACTATAATTTTCTATTATAAACTATCGTTTTGTTAATTAGATTATACTGAATTAACAAAACATAACAAACTTAATGTTTTTAATTGAAAATAACATACATATATAAAGCGTATTTTATTTTAATTTTATAATTATAATGTTTAAGTGATTCTTTATTATTATTTTAATGCAATGTTTTGCTTTGAGTATCTGGTATCAGTGGTTTTATTTTTTATTTAATTACTTCTTTTTTTTTTTTGTACAAAAAGAAGTAGAATTAAAGTATTATAATAACTTATAAACTTTATAAATACTATTAAAGTTTTTTTTTGTATTTTATTACATTGACTGTTTTGTAAAACAAGAGTTCAAGCACAAACATGAATACAAAATCAACAAAACAGCAGCACCGAGTAATTAAATTAAGCAGGAAAAAGTAATTAAAAAGGAAAAAAAAAATTTAAATTTAAATTTATAATAAGGGAAACCGAAAAATCATGGAATTTTTATTTTTAATTATCTATTTATTTAAAAATTATATTCATTGAATTGATTATATAATTAAAAAAAAAAAAAAAAAAAAAAAAAAGAAATTAAAACAAAGTTTATGGTAAAAGAGTTTTGTCATAATTAAAAAAACAAAAATAGTTTGCGAGCCACTGACTCAGACGATTAAGCAATTTTTTTTTTTTATTATATTTAACTCATGTGCTTTAATGAAAATTTCCTAATGAATGGAAATTAAATAGAATAGGTAAATAAAATAATAATAATAATAATAGTTGTGAAAGGCATTGTTTTCGTAAATTCCGGTTTATAAATTTGTGAACCGGTGTAACGAACTACATAATTTTAGCATATCTGCTAATAGTACCACCATTGTTAAAACATTTATTTATTTTAGAAAATGCATTTAACATTTATTTATATATATATATTTAAACACTGTGTCACCACCCACTAAAAAAAAATAATAATAATAATAACATCAGTAGCAGCAACAGCATAAATAGCAGAAATACACATTGGGGCTAAACATTATTTCTCAAACTTAACAGCATCAATGACCTGTAATTAATTGTTTTGCATTTTATAATTATGTACACAAGGTGCCCACTGGCTATCATTTTAATCATAATAATCAAATTAACATAAAAATAAAAAACTTTAAAATCGGATTTTTAAATTTTCTATTTCTCGTATCCATCCAATAACGGTTTTTACCAAATAATTTCTGATTTTCATTTAGTTTACCTTTTTTTTTCCTTTTTTTTATTATGCTACTAGAAAGTTTCCTTAAAGGGCCTAACCAGAACGAAAGATCTGGAAAGTATCTGAGCAAAGCACGCTCTAGTAAACAGAATTAGAACTTTAAACGTTCAGCGACCATATTTTAAATTGTCAAACAAGTAAAAATGTATTGTGCGAAATTATGGATGTTGTACAAGTATTGGTATTGGTATTGGCTAAACTCTGGCGTGACTACAAAATTAGAAATAGTTTCTAAATAGACGACAGATACAATTTCCCTCTCTTTGATTCTCTCGGTGTGTAATTTGTCTGACAAAAGTTGTATTTAGTCGTTGTATCTCTTGTTCTGTTTGCTGCTTTATCCTTTATTACAAAAACAAAAAAAAAAAAAATTAAATTCAATTTTTGAAAAATAATTCTATAATACCTACAGTGTTTACAGGATTTAAGTAGAACAAAAAAAACGCCCTAGATGAAAATTCTAAAAAAAAAAAAAACCATAAAACTCTTGGAATGGAAAAAAACTCTTTAACAAACATATGTGATGTTTGGAATTATCTCACTTTTCTCACATTGTTCCTATTGTTGTTTTTTTCTTAGCTGAAAAATAGTTAAATTGGATGGTTCTTGGTTGAATGCTTTAAAACCATACGCACCCACACATATAATAGCAACAAAACAAACGAGATCAGCATATGTACAATTTCCCATTGAATAAATTTTTTTTTATACTATGATAACATGGAAAAGGATAAGTGGGTTGAATTTTTGGTTATGTTTGCCAAAAAACAAATATAAAATGGAAAAGAAATGAAAATAATTTTGGTTGACAGACGGATAATTGTTTTTCTTTAAAGCAAAAAAGAAAAACCTCATTTAATGAATAGAGGAATGATGAAAGGAAATAAATTTTCTACTTGCTCTGGTTATCAATAAGCATGCAACAAAAAAAAAATTCGTTTTTAAATAAATTTATTAAATACAAATCGATGAAATTCGATTACAAAAATTCACTCAAATTGAATTTGGAAATTTATGGAGAGTTTTCGTGCCACATGAGTCCAAAGTTTTTTTTTAGTTAAATTTTGGATTTTTTTTTTCATGTTTATCAACAAACTGAGTTAATTGTAATAAATTTTGTAATTAAATTGCTCTATAGCCGCTGCCACCAACACCACCACCACCACAATATAAATCGAACAGTCCAACCGAAAAGCACAAGAAATGCCTCAATATTCTGTTCTATTTTAGTTTCTCAGAAAAAAAAAAACTTATTAAAAATTATAACAGAAAACTCTCCAAAATAAAAAAAAAACTTTATCAAATTTGTGGAAGGTAGGAAGAATAAAAAGAAAAAAGTTCAGCGTAAGTAGTGAATCGCAATAGGCAAACGGATTGTATACAGGGTACAACGAGGCCATAAGACATTTTCTATTGCAATTAAATTAATGAACTTTGATAGGAAAGTTTTCTGTCTTTTAAATTTTTTTTATTTTCTTTATTACCTTTTTCCTGTATTTGGATCCTTTTCTGGTTTTTTTTTTTTTTCTTAAGATAACAAGACTTTCGTATAGTCAAAGAATGATAGAAAACAGCAATAGACAAAGTTCCAACTCACCTGACCACTTTTCATTATTTTTATTATTTTCAATGTAACGTTGCTTAAGGAAAGCCGAATTTCAGGTTCAGTTCCATAAAATTTTCCCTTTGATCATAAAGTTATTCTTTCTTTGTTTGGGATACTTTTCTGCTTCTTTAATAATAAAAAAAAATAATAATAAATAATAATAATAATACAAGAAAGGGCTAATTTTCCATTCCATTATAAATCCGTTTAATCATCTATCATCATCCGCTTTTTCGTTTCCATCCGATATTTTCTTCTCAACCGAGAAATTACCTAGTTAAAGCACCACAAAGGTTTTTTATTTTTATTTCTTTTATTTTATTTCTATTTCTTTACCAACCGAATGAAGCAGAAGAAAATGTCGAAAAAAAAAACCTTACAACATCCATTTCATTGGAATTTTTTTATTTTTTCTTCGTTGATTTTCTTCTCGCTTATTTACATAATTTAATGCAAGTTTATTTATTTTAAGTGCAAATAACAATGGCATAATAACAAGGATGTCATCAAGAGCTGAATAAAAAAATAAAAGAATAATCTTGCAGATCTTTAATTATTTATTTTTTATATTTTATCTTAATGAGGAAGAAGAAGAAGAAGATTCAAACCCTCGCTGACCTAATTTAATACAAAGCAATCAATGTTGGGTTGTTTTTTCGCTATTCAACAAAAAGTTGATAGAAACAATAAAAAATTGGATGAAGCGTTCCAAACCAAACCAAACCCATGTAAAAACCGAAAACAAAATGCAATGTCATGTGAGGAGGAAAACAAAAACTGAACCAAACTTAATGCAAATGAGATGATTGCATAGTTAAGAAAAATTATATAAATAACAAATAAAAATATAATAAGAAAAATTGGACCACAATCAAGTTCTCAGAATGAGCAAAAAAAAAAAAAAAGTTTTAAGCTTCTATTGCAAAGCGAAACTTTCTTTTACCAATTTATTAATGATTGATTCAGTTTCGGTTACTACCATAGATTTGCCACAACTTTGCAAACAAATTCATTTTATTGCATTAAGTATTTTTCGAAAACTTTCGAAAGTTTAATTTCTGTAAATAAAGTTAAAGACAAGCAAACAGAAAAAGAAAAAAAAAATTGCATTCAACAGACATTTTTGATAAACAAAAAAAAAATAGAAAAACAAATGGAAAATCCAGATCAATTGAAAAACAATGGACCGTAGGAAAAGCAACAGTGTAAATAGAGAATATCCGTAAGGGTAGTTACATATATACAGTGCAGGATTAACGCCTAACCTTTTTTTGCCAATAAGAAAAAAAAAGGCATCAAATGCTGCTAGCTAATCCACAGCTGATAAGATAAGTTAAATTTTTTATACAACAGGCATCAAACAACCCTTACAATAAAATAGAAACGAATTGATGCGAAATACATTTTAAGTGAAAAAATCTTTCGAATAACGAAAAAAAATATAATTTTTCTATTTATGGGGGGTGGGCCGGCCCCGGTACAAGACAAGACATAAAAGTAAGACAAGCATAAGACATGAAAACAAATAATAATGTAAATAAAATACAGAGAACACGCGAATAAACAATAATAATAATAATAATAATAATAAACGGAAAAGTTTCGCTATGGTCGTTGCGTTGTATTGTAAAAATTTAGTGTGGTGTCCGGCACGCTCTGCTACGAATCCAGTGAGTTTTTAAATCTATTTCCGGTCTTTGTTTTTCTTTCTTCTTTTCATTTTCTCTAGATAGTCAAACTTTTGACGTTGACATATTTAAACATGGTTATGGTAAACAATAACAGTTCGCTTCTTTAAGCAAAAAAAAGAAAAACTGTGATAAGAATTTTAACAAAATTCCAGAAGTTTTCCACAGCATAAAAAATAATATTTTTTTTCTCATCCTATCATACCAAGTTCCAAGTTTTAATGGTCAAAATATCAGTAAATTTATTTAAGTGTTTTGTAATAGGCGCCCGTAACCAGTTAACCCTTTTTTTTTTTTTATTCTTTCCACAGGAATTTCGTTATAAATTCCCAATCATTTAATTTAATTTTGTAAAATGATGCGGAAGAAACGTTGTCTGTGAAAAAAACCCTTTGAAACGATAAGAAAAAGAAAAAAAATTCTCTTTCTTGGCTATAAAATAAAAATAAAAAAAAAGTAGAAAATTGTCTGCCCAACTTAATACATTAAATTAAATTAAATTAAATTAAATAATGGAAAAAACAATAACAAATCGATATAAAAATAAAATGAGATTAAATAACAATTGAAATACTTTTAAGCTTAAAATTATTTGTGGTTTTTTTTTTTTTTTCACTTGTTCGATGAATTTTACTTAATGGAATTAATGTGAATTGATTTTTCATTATTTCTACATTTATAAGATGGGTACTTCGGTGATCATTGGTGATCATTAATAGATCTGTTAGATGTATTGATGGCAATAATAAATCGGTTAAATGGACACCAGCACTGTATACCCAGTTAATTAGTTTTAATTTTTAAACTCAGGTTAAAGCTCGGTATAAATTTTTAAATTTATCTTCACCGAATGGTTCATCAAGCAGCTCATTAAAATTCCTGACTATACCGACTTAGACTCTTAAGTCGATCTAGAAGAAGTAGGGGGTATAATTTGGTATCAATTTTTTTTGTTAGCCCTTAGGAAAATCCATATTAAAATAATAATCAATTAAAAGATAGTCTAATTAATAAATTGTGATTAAAATTTTCCCGATTTTCTTTACATTTTCCTCAAAATTAATTTTTGAAACAAATAGTTTTCCCGATCGCCGGAAAATAAATGGAATTTTTTTATTGAGGCATACGAATTGATACCAATTGATACCATATTCCACTCTCCACTTCTTCTAGATCGTCTTGAGAGTCTAAGTCGATAGTTCCAATAATTCTAATAAAAAAAAAAAAACTTTTTAATTGTTTTTGGCTTAGATATTTCTTGTATACAAAATCTTGCTGATGTTGCATAACGGTTAGAAGCGATATTTATCTGCATGCTACAAACATACAAATTGCCAAAAGGATTTTTGCTGAATATTATATATTTAACCAGAATAAAGGTTAAAATAAAAAGACGAAAAAAAAAAATTGAATTTCATTGTGAAAGTTCATTAAAAATTCCTACTTCTAACTTCCTTCAATTTTTTTTTCATTTTAATTTTTTTTTTTGGAAAACACCACTTCGCATTTATTACGTTTATCGATTTATTTTCAGGCAAAAATAATTACTTTTCAAATCACTAATTACAAAAAAAAAAAAAAAAACAATTAACCAAAATTTATTTATTTACTTAATTTAGGTCATTGGAGAATTATTAAAACGGGTATAAACCGAATAATCTGCACAGAAATTCTTTCTTCTAATTGTTAATTTATGTTTCATTTATTTCATTGCTTACACTTACATGATGTGTTTAATTACATAACATTAAATACATAAGCAAAAAGTATAGAATAATAAATAAATAGAAATTTATTACACAGAAAAAAAGTATATATGTGTCAGACGCATAAGATCATAATTAAAAAAGAAGAAAAAGAAAAAAGGGGAAACCGTCAAGGATACAAAACACTGTTTTACGATTATTATTTATTATTCTCTTAATATTGTGAGCAAAGAGACGCATCTAACACGCAATTTGTATGATTATTGCGTGAATTATTCGGTAAAGAAATTCGTTACCAAAAGTTCACAAATATTCCAGTTGCAATGATGCCATTGATGGTGATTCAGGTGTCAACAAGACTGACAAACATTAACGAATGACAATCACCACCCGCAAATGAATTATCGTGGAAAAAAAAGAAGAAAAAAAAAACACAAATTTAATTGAAGTTTTTATAAAATATACAAATAAATAATCTCTAATCACATCTATTCCATGTCTTATTATAATTTCGTATTTATCTCATTTCATTTCACTTCAAAATAATGTTGGATAAAAATCTTAAAAAAAAACAAAATATAATAAATAAAATCTTTATTCTGTGAATTATTACAAAATGTCAAAGCAGAAAAACCAAAAGAAGAACCAAAAAAAAAAAAAAAAAAATGTTTTATTTATCTTTCAATAATTTTCCTTCTTTTTTTTCGTTTTTTCCATTTTTATTCCCTAGTTCCTAGCATAATGATTTTTATAGATTTTCTTCGTTTTTTTCCTTTAATAAAACCCCCAAATAAAATGACTCATATTCCCTCTTGAGAATTATAGAAGAAGAAGAAGAAGAAAAAATTAAATCAAAACAATTGGCAATCTTATCAGTAATAATAAAAATAAAAATTATAAAAGGAGATGGAAACGTCGTTCTTGTTCTTGTTTGTTTGTTTGTTACAGGACACCCAAAATGCATTTCTTTTAACAAATCTTAACGCCTGTACGGTAGTTAACCATTTTTTTTTTTTTGTATTATTATTATTTAAAAGCAAAACATTTTATAGATAACCATCTGACAATTATAGGGTTTTACATGTCACTCATATCTAAAGGCATTAAGCAACAATTTTCTCCTACTAACTTTTCTTACAATTTCCTTTACTTTACTTTCCTTTATTTTTCTTTCATATTAAAAACGAGTTTTCCTTTATTATTATCTTAAAAAATAAATTTTTATTTGTTATGGAAAAGATTGGAGAATTTGTTTTTTATAGAATTTGCCACAATAATTTGTTATAGACAATTTACTTTCGCTGCCACAATAAAGACAAACAAACAAACAAATAATAAGGGATGGTAGATGAATGAAAATAAAACTAAAAATTAGTTACACCATTGAATACATATAATAATCTCATACCATTTACTTTAGTATTACTATTATAAATAGTGGTGGCGACTTCTGTTCGTGTTAATGTTTATGGTTACGAAGACGTCAAAAAAAAAAAGAAGAAAACTCTGAGCAACCCAAAAAATGCAATATTGTATGAAGATAAAGATTTGTATCTTTGACGTTAAGTTTAACAATATATAATAAAAATGGTAAGGGGGTGGTGTATATTCATATATTTAGTTAAGTTAAGTTAAATAGAGGAAATGCCAAAGGGAAGTTTTATTATCGTATGAATCTCGTCGCCACCGCCGCCAATGCTGTCGCCATTTATAACCAAACAACAATAATAAAATTGTACCAGACCAAAAGTAATTCACTTTTTTTTTTTTATCGCTTGCATTTATAACATCAATAGGCTGAAGCGGGCGTTCAAACTAAGGGGGTGTTTGTTCTTCCTTTTTCTTTTTTTTTTTTTTTTATTTTGTATTAGCAAACGACTTAGCTCAAAGACTAGACAAAGTTATATGCAACCCATACACGCAATCAAAATATCATACATTTAGACATTACAACCCTCTTAAACAACTAAGCAATGTGCATAACGTCCTCCAACTATAAAATAATCAAACATATATATTGAGGATATTTGTTGGCAGAAATTACTCTATCATCTCACCCACGATATTTTTACATTTTTGCTTATATTCAGTTCTGTGCATGACCCCATACTGTGCAGTTTTTTTTTATTTACCCTATAGTACGACAGTATCACGCACAAGGGATAAAGTCAACGCATTTTTTTTTTTTTTATTTTTCTGTTTAATATAAAGTCATTCATCCAGCCCAACTATCTGACAACAACTAGCAACTACAACAAACGACGTAAATGATGATCTTGATACTACTGCGATTGCATGCAGCACAAAGTCTTTGCAGTTGGTTTGGACAAAATGTAATCACCCTATCACCCACCCAAAATACAAATTTTTCTTCTTTTATAAATTCAGCTTAGGGAATTAGTAAGCACAGCTAGAGTTCAGCCTTAAGATATAATAAAAAAAAAGGAGAAAAATTCACCACAAAATATTTCCACCCTTAAATTGTTTTTTATTATTTATTACTTTGTGAATGATTTTTTGTGTATTCTCCTATTGTATCATAGTTTATATATTGTAACCTGTTAAAATTGTTGCAAAAAAAAAAAATAAATATTTACAAGGAACACCAGTGAAACATCGCAAAAACGAGGAACGAAAAAAAAAAAGAAAAGATCAACGAAACAATTTGCTTTAAAATTATTATTAAAGACATTTAAATGGTTTTTTATTCCATATTAAATTCCTAACAAATGTTTTTTAATCAACATAAACCAATTTCTTGTTCTCTATTTTTTTTATTTTTTTTTTTTTTCTTCTATCTCTGAATCTATGTGTATATGTGTGTTCTGTTTAAAAAAATTCAAATTATTCATTGGAATAAATTCCATTTTGCAACAAGGGTAGATAAAATATTTTAGAAATGCAAAACCGAACAAAAAAATAAAACGTTTAAAAAGTGAAAGCAGGAGGATTGATTGAAGCAACAAATTAATGTTGATCCCATAAATAAAAACTAAAGCAAAAAAAAAAAAAATTATTTAAAAACTGGAGAATGCTTTTAACACAAATTCTAATTAAATGAAGCGATTAATTTGTTATATCACAGCCCACGAACATTAGGCTAAAATAAAAATTATTTGTCTTACAATTGCAAAGTATTTCAGACTTAATAAATCGAATTAACATTTCATCAGCATGACGGTATGAAGATCTAAGAATTTTTCCACAACTATACAAAAATAAATTAAACAGTCAGCCCGGTAAATAAATCTTTAATCGTGATAAGAAAGCATAAGTTGAGTTTTTTTCTTTCTTAATTTATTTCTCTTATCACATAATAAAAAGTAAAGACAAGAACCGCACATAATTAACGCATTCATAAGGTTTTTTTTTTTTTCGCTTTTTGTTCTCGAAAACTTTTCTTTTCGCTTTAATTTACTTTAGTTTAATGAGCTTTTAAGTTGTTAAAATCGTAATGCAGATTCCCCTAATCTATTTTAATATGCATTTTGTTGTTGTTTTTTTTTTCTCTGTTTTACCAAATTAGTATTTTAATTTCTTTTATCAAATCATTTTAATCTTTAATTTTAACGACAATTTGGTTGCAGTCGGTGTTTTTTTTTTTTTTCTTCGTACTTCCTCAATATTTGTCTTTCTTTCCTTCTAACACTTTAGATGCTAAGAACAAAGCGATAAATATATAAAGAAGTAGAGAAAGAAAAAAACTAAATTAAACTCATATTAAAAAATGTTAAAATTAGCTAGAGAGACTTTGAATATATAAAATACCTAAGAGACTAAGGGTATAAAGATTGTGATTTTAATCTCTATTGCCAGCAAAAGTATTTTGCATATAACAGAAAGAAAAAATTAAAAAAAAAGGAATGGAAATAATACAAAAATATCAGAGAGTAGAAGAAAGAAAGTCTTAAGCAAATTATTAAGTGGCTTTAATAGGCTTTTAAGCATTATTCCAACGTATATTAAATGTATTAAATTATTATTTAAGCGATATGAGTGAGTAAGAAATTTATTTTATTTTTAATTAAATTTAATAAATATAAGCCACCCCTTCAATTTAATGCGATGCAATTTTCGTTTTCATTTCTTTCTGCTTTTTGTTTTTTTTTTTTTTTTTTTTGTAAAAGCGAACAGAAACTTCTTTTTCGCTCTGAATTTTCTTCTTTTCTTTTTTAATCGCCCAAAGGTAGACTAGGGGTTAAAAAAAACTTTTCTTATATACAGTTTAAGCTAAACACACCCTTGAAACATCACACATTAAGTGTTTTTTTTTTCTTTTTTTTTTTCGTGAAAATATGCAAAAACATGAAATGCGTTATTTATTTAACAAAAAAAAAAATTTTTAGAATGGAGTGAAAAATTATTTACCGTCTGCTTTGGTGTAAAACAAAGATTTTCAATTAAATTAAAACCGGGAAAAAAACGAGGAAAATTTTTATAGAAACTTCAATAAAAACGGAAGACAAAAAATAAGTTAATATTGACTTAAATTAAGTGTTGAAGAAAAATTTTAAAGAAGGTAAATAAGGACAGAAAAAGAATAAAATTAATTAAATCCGTGTAAGATGTGTAATAAGCTTTGTCCAAGTAGTCGCTCTTCAAGCAAACGTTGAAAGTATTGTTTGCGTCACAAATAAAACACCCTTAATGATTATAAAGGGAAAAATTTAATCTTATCAAGTGTTCGCGTCACCCGCCCAAATAATCATCAACAAAAAAAAAAAAAAATTAATTCAAAACTATTTAAAGTCATATAAAGTGTAGCCACAATAGCATATGTGATGTTTGAATTCAGTTGACTGATCATTGCGCGCTTTAATAAAGATATAAAATAAGAGGGTTAACTGGATTTTTTGGTCAATAATAAATAATAATCTGGCGCCTTTCTTCAAATAAACAAACAAACAAATAAACAAGCAAACAAATGTTTATAATCCGGCAACTACTTACTTTCACTCAGTTTTCGACATTAAATTATTTTATTCAACCGGAAGGACAGTCCAATACGCCAAACCATTAAATCCGGATGGCAAAGAATACATAAAATTCTTTAGAATTTTTTTTTTTTTTTTTCATTCTTTTAATGCCTTGAAGGCAACCGAATGAAAACAAAAATTGCAATAAGGGATGATTTGTATTCTGATGCAATAAAAAAAAAAAAAAAAAATAAGAAAATTGGTGAAAAATATTTTTATTTCTCTTAAAAATCAAAACAACAAAGGGTTGTATTTTTTATTGTTTGATGTTCAGTCCATCAACATAATGATAAAATACCCAGCCACATCCGATACATTAGTGACCTGACTTTGAATAATAACTAGCATAACAACCACCCAATATAACCTCTTACCCCAATACCAAATATCAAAATAAAAATAGAGAAAAATTATCGTTGTTATTTGGGAAGATGAACATGTGCACTGGGTGTCAAATTACTACGTAAAATTCTACGTAGAATATATAAAAATAAAAAAATCAAAAGAAATGTAGAAGGGTGATGGCCAAAAGACAGTTAAGTGCTTTTTTCATAGCATTGGCCAATGAACTTTATCGTCTGGCTTTTAAACTTAACACCAAATACTTTAATTATTATTATTATTATTATTATTATTATTATTATTATTATTATTATTATTATTATTATTGTTGTTGTTGTTGTTGTTCTGATTTAACATTGATGATTATCTGATGTTAATGATTAACAGCAAATAACGAATTATGACCGACCGACCATCAACAAAAATAAAGGGAAAAATTCAACAAAACATAAAAAGGTTTTCTTCATTCATTTTTCTTTTCTCTTCTTTATTTAATTTCTTTTCATATAAATAAATATTTATTTCAATTTTTCAACCCTTTTTATTACACAAATTTTTATTATACTTTATTATTATTATTATTATTTTGATGCTATTACCAATGCTATAAACACCGGATATTTGATTGAACAATTCGATTTGATGATGCGTTTTCATTACTTTACTTTACTTTACTTGAGTTTTTTAATAATATACAGAAGAAAAATAAGAATTATATTATTATTAGGGGTAGTTTCTTTATTTTATAGTTTAAAAGAGGAATTTTTTTATTAACTCAATTGAAGCGAAAATAAAAGCTTCAGTAAATAAAGCTTAAATCAAAAGGTAATAAAAAAAACGTTTTAAATGCTATTTTTCTATATGAGGCGAAACACAAAAAAAAAAACCCATCAATTTACTCTTTTTTTTATTTATTTTACCACAAAATTTACAAAAACTACCCAAAATCTATCATAGTGAAAGTTAATTAAATTTTTTTTTTCTTTCTTTTTTATTTACAATGGATTTTCTTTGCTCTTTTTACTGTTTAACTGTTTCAATCACCCTATAAACAATTTAAACAATTAAATGTGCATCTGAACGCGAATAATAATAATCGCATTCCTTTCAATTCCCAATTTGTTAGGCACAAACTTTGATAAATTAAATGAAATTTTTGTTACAAAAAAGAAAAGAAAATTTATTTCCCTATACGATCGTCTTTTTATTAAATTTTTTTTTTATTTCTCTACATGGCACAAAACGAAATAAAAAATTTAAAGAAAAATTCACCAAATGCACACATGCTGTTTCAAATTTTTTCTTTTTTTTTAATATATTTAAAGCCAACCCCCCTAGGTTACACATTAATAATATTAAAGTTTAAAGAACAACCCTTCAATTGAAACGTTAAACAGTTTATTAATTTAATTTTTCCTTTCCTTTCGTTTCGTTTACTTTTTTTTTTTTTGTATTAAATCGATTTTCTTATAGAAATCCAACATTTTTTGACGTTGTCTGTCTATAAAAATCACCAAATTACTCAACACTAAACGAAGGAGAAAAAGAAAAAAAGGAAAAATGAAACGAAATGAAATGAAATAAATTTCAAATAGACTGCAGATGGTTAAATAATTTTTTTTATTTTTTTTCTTTCTTCATTTTTTATTATTATTATAGAAATTTATTTTAGGTTTTTTTTTTAAAGATTTTTATTTTTTTTAAATCAAACTGAAAACTCTAACTTCTTTGTATTTTTTTATTTTTTATTTGTTTGCCAATTTTTCTGCACTTTTTCTGCACGGTTTTTTTTTTTTACCATAAAAATCAAAGCAAAAATCAAAGTCAAAATCGCAAAATGAAAATGCAAAGCAAAAAATAAATAAAATAATAACAAAGTTGATTGGATGTTATTTCATCGTTTTTTTTTTACGTTATTGAAATCGATTTGGAGCACAAATAGGGGAGGATAAAAAAATTTTGTGCATTTTACTTCTGCTGTTGCAAAAACAAAACCAATTCTCCACATATTTGTTTATTGATAATGTAAATACGAGGCAATATGTATTTTTGTTTGTATAAAATTCAACTAAACGGTTTTTTACCGAATCTTCTCTCTACTCATCTCGTTTATTTATTTTTTTTATTTATTTATTGTTATTTAAAATAAATATTTAAATATTTTAACACACAAAATAGAAAAGAAACAAAAACGCTTTATAATTAAAAATCAAAATTCATGTTAAAAGTTTATTTCGTTTTTATTGGAACAAGCAAAGCATACGAATAGGAAAAAATAAATAAAATATCTCACAGCACGGTAATGGAATTTTGTTTTATTATAGTTGAGTACAGTTTGTTGTTTCTTTATTTTACTATTTTTTTTTTAATAAAACAATTTGCTAAATGTTAACTGAACATCAGAGCTTTATTATCAAGTAGAGTAGAGAAAATGCTACAGTCGATTTTTTTTTCTTCCTTTGAACAAGATACCAACAATTACCAATAAATAAAAGTAAAAATACTTTACGAGCCAATATAAGGAAGCAAATAAAATAATTGTAAATAAAATCTATAGATATATAAAAATAAAATCAAGAGATAGAAGCATCCGTGGCAAAGAAAAATGTTTGTAGTTAGTGGAACCGATTTTTATTTATTATTTATCGTTACTGGGGTAAATGTGAGTTTGTGCATGGGAATTAAAATAACAATATAAAACAAAATAAATTTATATTTATATTTATAGTACAATCAATTGATTTAATCAATTTTTTTCTCCATTTCTAGAGCTTTAAAGTAATCTGTATTAAAAAAATATAGTTTTTATTTCAATAAATTCTAATTCTTAAATTTTATCTTACTCTTTACACATGTAATCACAATGATAATTAAAATTAATTCTTCTTTAACCATAAATGAGACGAGCAAAAAAAATTTGCAACTTTAGCTGTTTTGTTATAACTAAAAGCTACACTTGTTGCCACAAAATCGCAATAAACACAGAAAACATAAAATGCAGAAAAGTGAAAAGTAATGAAAAAAAAATGTGTCTTTGCTAATTAATATAACCGCATAACAGCATCAACAAAAGAGAAAGCAAAAAAAACCATTTAAATGTTATTCGTTACAAAGGAATAAAAAGCAGTAAAACCAACCCCTTTTATTATTGTTTTTCTTAAGCTTTTTTCTTATAATTTTTATTTTTTTACACTGTGTCATCATAAAAAATGATAATTATTCGTCGTTTTAAGCAATTTAAAAATGCCATTCTTTTTATTATTTTATTACATTAATTCATCGTTTTATTTGTTTTTGTGTTTTTGTAATTTTTTTTTTGTTTTTCCTACTTAAAGGGTTGAGTTTTGTTGTTATAAAAAAGAAAAAAAAGGAAAGAATTCTTTCTACGAAATATTATTATTATTATTATTATTATTAGCTGACGTTTGTTTGCTGTTTTAATTATTATTATTTTTTTTATTATTTAACTGTTGGTTTATTGTATTTTCCCTCACAAAATGAAATACATTAAAAATTATCAAAAAAAAAGGAAATTAAAATAAAAAATAAACTGAAAAAGGATGTTCCTTGGAAACCCCGGTTATACGTTTGCTTTATTTATTTATAAACAAATTCACATTTTTGTTGGTTTTTTGTTTCTCGTTTTCTTTTTATAGATTTTCAAAGGCTTTACCCGCTTATTTAATTCATTATAAACATGTTTTTTTTTTTTGTTTTTATTTCTCAAAAAACATTAAATAATCAGATGTGATGACACGAATTTTTCATTTATAATTTTATTTCACTTTATTTTTGTTTTGTTTTGTAATTTGGCCATTAAGTAATTTATTACAATTTTTTTAATTGCATTTGTTATGTTGTTTGTTTTTAATTAATATTAAAAAAAAAATTTTTCACATTTAATAGGTTTTATTTTTATTTTTTTATTTATTTATTAATTTTTAATTAATTTCAAAGGGATGGAATAATTGAGTTTTGTTTTTATTACCAAAGTCATGTGATTTTATTATTATGTTAATGAAAAAAATTAAAAATATTCCTAATAATAAAACTCTGGATTATAAAAAAAAAATTAATTTTTTGTTTATTTATCAAAATCAGAGAATAATCAGCGAAAAACCAAAAATAAAAACGATAAACAAATTTGGAAATAAATTTTTATTTAAATTACACATAATGTGGGCTTTTTTTTAATATAATTTTAATTTAACTAATCCGTACACCCATCCCATGTACCGTGTGTTTGGTGGCTTTAATGGTCGTCTGTTTTGTTAGTTTTTCTTTATTTTTAAACAATGAAATGTCTTTGGGTTAGTAGTATGCATCTGGGCGGGAGAATTTAAAAAAAAACGAAGCAAAGTAATAAAAAAAAATTTATTATTTATTAAGGGAAGTTTTTAATTAAAGTAAAAAAATAAAAAAATATTATTATTATTCTTATTTATGTACGGCACTGTAGAAAATCATTACACCAAAATAACTGCCACTTCCACAAGATAAAAAACAAATTTTTTCTTTAACTGAAAATAAGATACAAATCTATGATTAATTTTTCTATGCGTTGTTACACTTTAACCATTTAAATGTACCACCACCACCACTACCACGCATAATTTTCTTTCTTTCAGTTATGTTACATAAAGTGTAAGCTGTTCAACTACACCAAGCAACAACCCCTAAAATTTATTTGTTTGTTGTAAAGTAAAGTAAAAATAAAAAATTTCTATTCAGATTTTTATAATTTTTCGGTATTAGAGGGTGGGTAATAATTTAAAAAAACGAAAAAAAAAAAAAAAACAGGCATCACTCGTACCACAAATACAACCAATGCAATGTATTAAAAAGAATAAAAAAAAAACTACACAGCGATTCAACTCGATCTTGATTAGAAAATAACACAACACAACGCTGCTTTATAAGGGAAAATAAAAATTATAAAATAAAATCACAACAACGTACCGAATGAAAAAAATGTATTAGGGGATGATTATGCTTTTCTTTTAGTATTTTTTCTATTTATTTATTTATATTTTAAATTAGTCTTTTACCCACAATGACACAAGTAGATAACCACACACAGCTAAGCATCGCGCATTTTACAATAATATTCAAAAGCATCCAGAATCCCAGATGATGATCATCACGATATGCGATAAGAAATTTACAAAATTACGCGGGTACTCTGTTAAATCTCGTGTGACACAAAAAAAAAAGGTTTTGTAAATTTTTATTCATAGAAATTACAACGACAACAAACCACCCACCCCCATAAAACTATTTCTTTTATTATTCAGTTTTTTTTTTTTTTTTTTTTTTTTTATAATTACTAAGCGTTGGAATAAGATTTACTGATAATTAGCAGAAATAAATAAATATGGAATAGAAATCATTCTGTTATTTTTCATTAGTTAATTTGTTAAGCTAAGACAATAATACAAGGGTAGGATAAGGGCTGTGTTGTAATAAAAAAAAACTATTTTATGCAATAAAAATAAAGGAATTAAATCACTATCGCCTCGTCAAGGGATGTAAAATGATAATAAAAATGATTGAAACGATTAATTGTGTGCTTGGCTTTCATGAATTACTACCCTTAGAATAATATTTTTGGGTTGTTAAACGATTTAAATGTTGCATTGTTGTCCTTTGTGCGTCTTTTTGATTCTAAAATCCTTTTTTTTTTTTAACTATTATTTTGCCAAGTTATTGCTTTCGTGGCCTTGGTGATTTAACCACCCACCCAAAATCACCCAAAAATGATTACTTCATGTATGAATAATTAAAAATTACTAGGGTAGAGAAAATTATCCTAATAACCACAAATATTTATGGAATTTTTATACAAAAAAAAATTAACAGCAATAATGAGACACGGAGAAAAAGATGAGAGAAAAAAAAATATTCCCTCCCAACGGATAAATTTCATCCCAACGATCATCACGAATGATCGAATATTTGTGTCTAGAATTTTCTCTATTGTGTCTTTATCACACCGTTGGGAATTCATCAACAAAATTGTCGAAGATTTTTCAAAAAAGATAAAAAAAAGAAGGAAATTTTGGTTTACTTAAACTAAAAAAAAAAGAAAGCAGAAAATTATTAAGGGATGCAACCAAAATATAAAAAATAAATTTTATTTATATTTATGTAATTTGTTATGTTTTTTTTTTAATTTTTGTCTGGCAATTTTATTTATAACATTCACTTTGCAGTAATCCATCTAGGCTAACCACGTAAACCCACCCACCCAAACTGTAAAAATAAGAAATTTGTTAATAAAATAGTATAAGCTGTAGGCGTTAATAAAATTATTTACTTTGATTTAATTAAAATTGTATATAGAGAATTTTAATGCGAAAAAACAAAAAAAAATGTTTTATGTTAAAATAAGACCCTTAGTAATAATAAGAAAATAAAAAAAAAATCATTCCCCGTTACCACTGTATATCATAACATAAGATGAGTTTTTATTTTATACAGATAACACCACAAATATAATCAATACAATGCGTTTATAATCAAAAAAAAAAAAAAAAAAACTCCTTATCAACCCTTAACTTATCTTTTCCATTATTTTATATTGTGATTTTTATTAAAATTGATAATCTTTGCAACATACAAAAAATTCCTTCCGGTTATTTTTAATCAAATTTTTCTGTTCTTTTCTTTTTTTCAAAAAAAAAAAAAAAAATCCCCCAACAGCCCAATATTCAACGTAAATTGTATTTGGAGACATTTCTCAGTTTTTTTTTTTTTTTTTACTAATTTAAATAATTAAGAATTTTGTTTATTTTGTCTACAGGATTTTTTACATTCCTGGTCACATTTGGTTTATTATTTATTAACAGCAACGAAATGCAACTTAAACTAAAACCTTTAATGTGTTTTTCTCAGTGTTCTACACAAAGTTCTACACAGAGTTCATTGTAATAAAAAAAATAAAATTTGTATTTATTATGATTGAAATTTATCTTATAGCCATGTAATAGTAATAATAATAATTATTATTATTATTTTATTCTTTTAAATAATAATTCATTCTATTCTAAGCAGCAGGACGAAACAAAATCCAGTAATATGTTCCAACAAGGAAAAAGTCTCGCTCCTTTTATTATCGTTTTTTTTTTTTTCTTTTTTCTTTCATTTTTTGTAATAAGAAAACTATATTCTAACTATGATAAGGTTTTAAATAAATATTTATAAATTTTTGTAAAGTTTATATGAGAATAAGAAAAAAGTTTATTTATTTTTATTTTTGTATAATTTTTATTACTAGTTAAAAGAAATTATGGTTATGGTGGGTGGTGTGGCGTTTTGATAAAAGACGCGAAATAAATGCAATAACTTCATTAAATAACCTGTTAACAGCTTACATATATTTTTTTAGCTTTTTATAATAAAGCATAACAACAGCTATGATAATATTTAGCATTACAAAAAAAAAAAAAATGGAAAAATAGAAAAATAAAAGTTAATATTCTAAATAGGGAATATAAAGTTTAATAAAAAAAATTAAAATAAACTCATAATAACCTCGGTTATAGTTTTGCTGTTTAAGAATAGCAAAAAAAAAAAATAAATAAATAAATATGAAAAGCGAAGGAAAACAAACTTATTCCATAACTACCTTACGCTGTTTATATTCATTTGCTTGACTTTTCCGCTTTACTACTAATAACAACTTTTTTATTCTTATTTTTAGCCATTGTATGTTGCATTGCATAACTTTTTCTTTAAATTAAGAAGAAAATAAACAATAAATGTAAATTTCCAAAGTAATAATATCCTGTTAAAAGTTTTTTTTTTTTTATAAAACCCAATAACTAGGACAGTTGTGTTTAAAAATTTCATTTATCCATCGATGAAGCGTAACCAGTTGCTTACATATTACTCTATAATAATTTAATTACATTTTTTTATCATAAAATTATGTTAAATTAAAGATTTTTAATTCAGAAAACATATTTCCACCAGAGAAAATGAATCAAAACCGAATAGCAGCAAAAAAAACTTCACTAACAAAACCAATCAAATGTTTTCATAGGAAATTTTTCGGTTTTCTCTCTCTCTCTCTTTTTTTTTTTTTTTGAATAAAAATTTTATTTAAAAAGTTTTTAAAAATATTAATGAAAATATTTATTTAAAAGAAAATAAAATAAAAAAAAAAAACTTAAATTCAAATAAAACCAATTGAAACTTATATATATATAAAGAAAAAATTTAAATAATTATTATTTTTAAACGACAAGTTTTTAAAATGAAGAGAAAAAACTTTTCAACAGCAGTTTTATGCTGCTTATGTACGTCGCCCATATTACTTTAATTAATTTATTTATTTTCCATTATGAATAAAGTAAATTCACTCTAACAACATTTTATTATTTTAATGGTCTAATAAATTAATAGTTAATAGTTGCTTAAGAAAATTATTTTATTATTACTGGTCATAACTTCTGATTAAAAAATTTTCAAAGCGAAATCCCTTTTGACCAAGTTTCACCATATTTCACCAAAAATGCATATAAACTTTCAGTATAAGCTAAAACTTTATAAAAATGTTTATTTTTTCATTCGGAATCGAGTTAGTTCATGGAGTTTTTCGATAAAAAATTTATTTCGCAAGTTATTGCTACTCAAAACTCAGGGAATCGTCAAACATTCAAAAAAAATCTCATTTTCCAACGTTTAACAGTATTTATTTTAAGAAATTTGCACCAAGTACCCTTTTTTTATCGTACAATCTACTAATGTATTTAGTTCTGATTTCAAAACACTAAAAAGTTTGTTTCTGAAACAAATTTTCGTCGAATTACATTTAAATAACCAGACTTACTACATTCAAAATCGATGCTGAGTACTTTAAATTGGCAATTTAATTCTCAAATATTATTATACCACTAGGAAGTTATAATAATCAATTAAGTTCCTAATTTCCTTACTCTAAATTATCAAAGCATTTGCATTTATTGGTCTAACGCCAAGATTTTCTTTAATCTTTTTTCGCCATTTTTTTTTTGTGCCATTTAATTGATTTTTTTATAACAAAATAATAGAAATTAGATTAGCCTTAACTAATTAAAAATAAATTAATCGATAAATATTTATTTAAAAATAATTAAATTAAATTTGATTGATTTGTAATTGAGAAGCGTTGATAATACGTAAAAAAAAACACGTTTTTTCACTATAAACGTTATTTAGATTTCTCTTAAATATTACTACCTTCAGAACAATATAATTAATTATTATTTCTAATTAGAATAAATCTATAATCATCCCTTAAACTAAGTAGCAACATGATTTTACACAAAAGAAAACCTTACACTTCCTTTTAAATCCATTAACGACGAGACAAATAATTACTCCTGTACCGCAATAATAAAAATTGTGTAAAAACTATACTGAAACAACCCTTTTTTAATAAAAAATAATAATAAAACAAATATTAAAGATTAGTTAAAGGTTGATTAAAGTTTGCTTAAAGCAGATTTTAAGAAATGAACAGTGAACTTCATGAGAAAAGCCTATAGGTAAATATTAAGAAAATAAATACAAATAATAATAATAATAATAATAATGGAAGTAATGAGTATTGTGGTTCATTTGATTATTATTACAATTATTAATTATATATGATCATAAGGAATTTAAACGTCAACATTTTTATTATGCAAATAAATCTATTTCAGTTTGATTAAAGTATAATTATTTGACCTTTATCTCTCTACGATGCCCTGTTTTATGTTTGTTTTATTTAAATTCAAATAAATTATGTTACTCACTTTAAGTAATTTTAATTTTTTATATTAAAATATTATCCAATTATTTTAATAATCAAAATTTCACCATAAATTTGTGTTAGAAATTTTTTAGATTTATCCACAACCATTCACTTCCTTTCCTAATTATTATTTTAAGTAAATTTCCTACAAATGTTTTTAAATTAAAAAGATTTTGTTTTGGTTTTTAATACAGATTATGATTGTTATTTTAATTCATATTTATTATTATTATTATTACCACAATTGAAATTGTTTTTTATAATTTATTCTTCAGTAAAAAAGAAAAAAAAAATAAAATTCATCAAAATATTTAATTGATATTCTTGTATTTGGCCCCAAGGAAGTACAGACATTTGTTAGTATTTTATTTTCTTTTTTATCAAACATTTATAAGGTTTTTAATTTTAAATAGTCAGGGCACTGATATTTAACGACATCTATTGTACGTTTTATTTATTAGTATATTTTTATTTTTTTTTTTTAATAAATAATCAAAAAAAAAATTTTTTTTTTTCTTACTTTCAATTAAAAACAATTAAAATCCAATGAACACAATTGAGATTAATTTAAGAAATAATAAGAAAGAAAAAAAAAGAACTATTTTTATTAATAAAAATACTACTCTATAGTAAAATAGTGGAGTAAATAAGAACGCAATAAATATCTAAATAAATAAATAAAAAAATTAATTCACTGATTGCTATTCTAATTTAAAATAATCAAAACAGAAAAAAAAAAAAAAAAAATTTATTAACAATTCAGTATCTGAAAATCGGTTGTTTAATTAGTAATGTTGATGCTATAGAATATTCTTTTTTGAAATATTAAAAACAAGTAAATTTACCACCAAACATGAAGACAAAATTTTAAGAAGTGCCAAAAAAAAAAAGTGTCAAAAAATAAGTGCAAAAAAAAATTTCATATCAAAAATTCGTACGACATACATCAAAAATTTTATTATTATAAAAAAATAAAAAATAAATAAATTAAATTTTACCTAAAACTACAATAAAACGAAATTATTTTGGCAAAACCATAAATAATAAAGATGCCAGCGTTAAGTAAAAGTATACAAAAATTCTTTAATCAACGGCCGTTGATAGCAAATTCAATTATATATGGTAGCCTATATGTTGGGGCGGAATTATCACAGCAAATTGTCCAAAGGAAAATATTTGTAAAATCTAAATTCTTAATTTAATTAATAAGGAAATTTTTACGTATTTATTTTTTTTTTCTGTTTTTCTATTTTTAATTAGGCGAAACCAAGACGTGAGCTAGATGTAGCAACATTAGCACGTTATGGAATAATGGGAACATTTGTCTACTCACCGATACTTTATAATTGGTTTGTCACAACAATACACAATTAATTAATTAACAAAATTATATTAATCATTACACGATTTAAGGTACAAATGGTTAGATGGTAAATATCAAGGTAAAACAACGTCAGTTATTGTCAAAAAGTTATTACTTGATCAATTTGTGATAACACCGATATTATTAGTGATATTCTTTGTTGGGATGTCATTAATGGAAGGTGCTGATGATCCATTAGCGGAAATGAAAAAGAAATTCCTAGTCACTTTTAGAAATGCTTGTTATTTCTGGATACCAGCGCAAGCGGTTAATTTTTCCACAATACCACCAAAATTTCGTATACTTTATATCGGTACATGTGCACTAGTTTGGATTAATATTTTATGCTGGATTAAACGACAGGGTCATAGTGATAGTGCTACCAAAGTTAAATAAAATCGAATCCAATCAAGAAATTCACTGTGTCCCTTTATTTGTTTTAAACGTTTTTTTCACATACAGTTTTTATTTATTTATTTTTTATTTTTTTTTTTTGAATAATAATTTTGTAGGTTTTACAACCATAACCATATCCACTCATAATGCAGTGATTACAAAATTATTATTTAATTTTATTTACTGTATTTTACTCTTTTGTAAGTAATAAATAAATAATTTTTTATTTTTTTTTTTTTTTATTAGATTTATTTTTTAAATAACCCACTGATTACTATTCTGATTTAAAAAATAAATAAATAAATAAATAAAAAAAAAAAAAAATAAAAACATTTTCTTTTAATTATTATATTTAAAAAGCGGTTAGGGGTGTTGACAGGCACAATTTATTTTTTATTTTTTTTTTTTATTTATTTATTTATTAATTAATTAATTAAAAATTCTATAAAATTATGCGAAAATAAATTTTTTTGTATGGCAAATTAAATAAAATTGAAAAAAAAAAAAAATAATAATTAAATTGAATTAAATAAAATTGTGAAGAAAATTCCATTCGAATGGCAGTAATAATTAAGGGTATCAGTTATTTCTTTCATAAACATCCACTATTATCAAATTCAGTTATATATGGTGGATCATATGCGGGTGCTGAGACAACACAACAAATTGTCACAAGAAAAATTATAGTACGATGTTAATTAATTATTATTATATTAAAACATTCTTAATTTTTTTTTTTTTGTCTATCTCTATTTCTATTTCTATTTAATTAGCCAAAGGAACCAGATGATTTAGATACAAAAATTATATTGCATTACGCTATAATGGGAACATTTTGCCATTCACCAATTCTATATCATTGGTATGTTACACAATGCAATCTTTAAGTAATTAATAACCAACAAAATTTCTCATTTTGTGTCTAAGGTACAAGTGGCTGGATGGTAGGTATAAAGGTACCACAACGAAAATAGTATTCAAGAAACTTTTAGTCGATCAATTTGTGATAACACCGCCACTGTTAACAGCATTCTTTATTGGTATGTCATTAATGGATGGTGCTAGTGATCCATTTGAGGAGTGTCGACTGAAAATGTGGCCCACCTTTTTCAATTCATGTTTCTTTTGGTTACCTGCGCAAACCGTAAACTTTATATTTGTACCATCAAAGTATCGAGTGATTTACGTTGGCGCTTGTACAATTGTCTGGACAAACATTTTATGCTGGATTAAGCGACAAGATATTACAAGTGAAGCTGGTCATTCTAAAGTACTTACTTGACATTGTTCCCCATCAGCGCACCAATTATACGCATACCATTAGTTAATAAAAAAATTAATTTTTTAATCTTTGAAAACCGAAAGTCTTTTATTGATTTCCACAATCATTTTTCTTTCAGTTTTGGTAAACTTTTACGGATTCTATATAATTGTCATAAATAATATTTTTAATTCTTAATTTTTTTTTTAAAAAAAATAATATTTTGTAGTGTCGTCCCAACAATAGTCACCACCCGCCAACCACATAGCGCGTTAATAAAATATTAAAAATTATTCCTATAGGCACCACAAAAAAAAAAGCTTAAAATTCCGTGAAAAAAATCAATTTTTCTAATTTAATTTAATGTTCGTGTTGAGACGTGAATTGAGTATAAATACGGTAAGACTCTTAAGAATAAGGCTTAGTTCTAAAAGAAATTTTATTGCGTAAACATCGTAAAAGATCGATAAAGTGGTGCAAAAAGGTGAAATAAAATGGAAAACATTTGTGCGTCTTGGATTGAATGGACAAAATTGACAACAAAGGATTTATTTCGGGATATGATTGTAAGCAATAATCGAAGCAGTCAACTTATAGGACCAGTTAAAGGCAATTATCCACAAACTTCAACAACATTTGGTGAAATATTGCTGTCGCCATCACAGTTAGGGATTTTATCAGGAGTATTCTTCGCGTTGTTCCTTAATTATAAATTAAAGGTGCAATAACCAATCTAGTTCCACATAAATCACTTCTGAATAAAAAAAATTTACTTTCAGAATAACAATGAACTGTATAAAGTGCACACAAAATTTATGGATTTCGCAAAAAAGTTATTTACCTGGTATCCAATGTACGTGCTATTGTGCCTTGGTGCCTTTCTGATACAAACTCCAATATTTGTATGCATTTGGACAATCTTTAAGCTCTATCGTCAAATTATCTTGGTGAAATTAAAAGTAAATCTCGTGAATTAATTACCACAATGGCTTCCGGTATCAGTATTGGATTTTTCTATTATGTTTATTTTTATTTTTGATTTAAAGGAAAAGCATGGAGAGCACTTTAAAGGATTTCTGGAAGGCACCGACACTGTATGGGCTTTAGAAGATAATGCAGCAAAAAGCGTCATCAATATAATGGCGATAATACAGGGAAATCCAAACACGACAGCATCTGATGTTTTATTAACATTTCGGAAACGTTTTGCTGAGAAATTATTAACCAAGCCCCAAAGACAACCAAAAATGTTTTTTAAACGATTAATGGGCTACGGTTACTATTATTGGACAGATGAGAATGAATGTTTTATTGAGGATTACATACGATACATGGAGTGTCGTTTGCGTAAGCCTTCGATAAATAATACTGAATTGGTTGAATTAATATCTGAACAATGTAACAAGGGTTTACCGTACGATCATACATCCTCCTGGGAGGTTTTAGTTGGTCAACAACCCTTGGAAGGACTACCAAGTAATAAAAAGGAATTTCCTGTAATATTTTCTACGGAATATTATTCTAATCAGCCTTAATTAACGTTTTATTATTTTTTTGTTTTTCCATATCCAGATTTTATTTCGTGTCCATCATTCGTTGGGTGACGGTGTAGCATTGCTTAGACTATTTCTAGAAACAATCGCTGATAAGGATAAAACAAAGAAAAATCCTTGGATTGACTATACACGAAGGTTAATGAATTTACCAGATTTAACTATACATTCGGAGAACAACAATCGAATCTCATCGCCTGACAACGAATATATAAATCGGATTTTCTGTAATCAATTTATAACGAAACGGAAATTATATCTATTCTTGCAGAAGTTGTGGTGTTTGTTGGTAGCGCCAGCAACAATTGTTACACAATTGCGGGAACAAAAGATTGATGAAAATCCATTGCATAGATCAACACCGTTGTCCGCGGATAAGGTGAGAAATTCATTCAAACAAATTTTACCGCATTGTTATATTTTAAAATTTTTAAAGATTGCGAGTTGGTATTTTGAAAGTAACGAAGAGAATTTATTAAACAAAATCAAAGCAATTAAAAGACGAATCTCTGACACAAAATTCTCCGACGTATTACTAACCGCACTGTCATCAAGTTTAAAGAAGCATTTCCAAGTAAATCAACTAATTATTCCACACGATATAACAATCGTGATACCAGCCCGAGTCGAACCAGAAGGTGAATCAATTTATTTAATCAAATAATTATCAATTTATCCGATGTTTTTCTAGATGCGAAAGTATTAAAAATTCATAATAGATTTTCATGTGCACTGCAAACCTTACCGATTGACATTAATAGTAAATCCGGAAACTTCTACAAGCGAATAAACTTGATTAAAAAACAGTCAGATAAATTACGAAATTCTTTCGACTATCAGGTGATTATTATTCTCGCTAAATAAAAGTTTCATTTTTATTTAATTCATTAAATTATCCGATATACTAGATAAATTACTGGATAATGTCATTCATAGCAAGTATATTTCCTGAGAAAATACTACGGAAAATACTTAACAGTGCCCAGTGTACGATGGCAATCAGTAATGTTCCTGGCCCACAGAATGTATGCAAAATAAATAATTTTTTAATAAAGAAAATAAACTTCTGGCTACCAAATAGAATAACAACTGGTATTGGGCTATCAATATTATCGTATAATAATAAATTACAGATGGGTATCCTTGCGGATAAGACAGTCCTACCTCATACAAGTGACTGTGAATTCATTTTAAAGAATATTATTCAAGAAATTCACATAATTGATAAACTAACACAACAAGGAATAAATAAATAAAATAAAGAAATTTTTTTTTTAATTTAATTTAATTTTACTTTTATTTACACCCTCCCCAAAGCCACCACATTATTAAAATCTCTCATGTTGTCATTCCAGTTTTTAGAAATTCTATTTTACTTTCTAATATTAAATTTTTCAATATTAATTCATCATACTGTTTAATCTGAAATTAATTCTCAATAATAATAAAGATAGAAGATGAAAAAGAAAAAGAAAAAAAAAATCTCTTGTACAGAGGAAAATGTAATTAAAAAATTGGCATTAGACTCATCAAGGTGTATGGGTGGTAAAAGGGATTTTCAATATATTCATAATTTTTACTAAAATCCACTTTAAACCAAATCCTTTACAAGTCTGACACACATCCATTACAGGATACACAAAATATGAACAATATAAACGATTTACTTGTTTAATAAGTTCCACATCTTTATCATTATCATTAAAATGCAGTAATAAATCTTTTAAATCATTTTCCCGTGTCTTCTTTAAATAATCACACATCTGATTAATATAATTCAGTGAAATATTCAAACGATAAATCTGTAAATGGAAAATTTCAAAATGATTTAACAAAATATTAGCGAACACAAACTTCTTCATCACGACGCTTCTGTAAATTTAAATATTTACAACATAATAGTTCTGTTCGTTCCTCAACATAACGGTATTTTCTTTTAAAATTTTCCAACTCCTTTCTTAACGTTTCATTATCATTTAGTAAAATTTTAATTTGCCTATCTTTGTTCGTTAAATTTTTCATACTACGTCGATATGACAACGTTAATTCATCATATCTGAAATATAAAATTAAATCAATTAGTTAATTCAGGGAGAATATATATATATGGAAATATTCTCAATTATTTACTTGTATTGCATTAAAACAGAACTAACTGTACCAAAACTACTTTTAGCATCGTTAAATGCACTTGGCGGTGCACTACCACATCTTGGCGATGACGTTTCTGAGTAGCTATCATCCTTTAATACTTCTAGAATAAATATATATATTTTTTTAAAAATAACAGTAAATTCCATTATAAATAATTAATTAATTAATAATAAAAAAAAACCTAAAATTTTACTATTACGATTTTTCTCATTATTTAATTGTTCCTGTAATTCATTTGTTCGTTCAACTTGATTTGCCAGTGCAATCCTTAATTCATATTCAAATTTTTGTGATTCATTTAAACAGAATTGTAATTGTGTCACCGTTGTCTCTAAATCATTTATTTTCTGTGATTTTTCCATATTATTATTACTTATTCTGTTATAATCTGCCTAAAAAGATTGTTAAAAACTGGCTTGAGAAATTTTTAAAATTAGAATTAATCAAACCTTGGCATCATTATAGTCATCAATTGTCATCATTTTCTCACAATTCATTATTATAAATTACAAAATTAAAATAAAAAAAAAAAAAAAAAAAAACAGGAAAAATTTAATTAAATTAACTTTCTAATAATTAGTTAATTATCTTCAATCACACAAACGAGAAATTTTATTTTAAGTTTATTATGTTTTATTTAATAATTAATTGATTAATTATTATTAAAGACAACTAAGAATAAACTAATAATTAAAATGCTTTTAACAACATAAAATACTACAAAAAAAAAAAAAATGGCAAACAAATAATAATAATAAATTCTAATTAAAAAAACAAATAGTTAATAATAATAAAAACTAAAAATGTCAGATTAGGAAACGGATTGTTAAAACAAAAATATTGTTCCGGTTTTTTTTTTTTTTATCAATCAAAGAAGTCTTGTCTTTGCGAAATAAAAGTTAGAGTTAAAAAAAAATTAATTCAGATGTTGCTCAAAATTGGTAGGAATAACGTGTTTTGTGATTCTGAACATATCTTTCCATGGCAGTAGTCCTCTAAAAAATGTATTTCTGAAAGTAGAGAATTTATTAGATCTGGGGTGGTCAGAAGGCATCGTTTTGATGGTAGTTGGCTCAGTGTATTTACTGTCATTTAATTAATTCTAATCCCACAATAAATATTTTTACATTTCTGAACTCAGTAATAAATAATCTATCGAACCAGTAAAAAATATTACACAGTCTAGTGGAGATTTTTTTTTTTTTATAGAAAATACGATAGATGTCAGTTGAAAAATATTATTTAATGTCTTACTAAATCACTAAAAAAAATTTTAGTTTTTTTTTAAACCTTATAAATGTTAAAAGCGAATAAAAATGTCAATCAAAACAAATTATGACAATGTGATTACGTTACTTAAATCCCATAATTAATACAGAAAATTCGTTTAATTAATGTTTTGAATACGATTTAACAAGTTTTAAGCTTAATTATATAAATTTTATTACATTAATTAAGAGATTTATAATTAGTTAAGGTAATATTCCTGTTAATAGAAATGAGATTAAATTTTTTTTATATAAATAGAATTTCGGTAATAGTAAAATCGTCTTGGGGAAAGTTGTGAAAAATTGTCCGAAAACATTATCCAATAATGTCTGTAATTATCATTATCAAAAAAAAAAGGTGTGAAAAATAAAGGTAAAAAAAAACCATTACGTGTGTTATCAGGCAGAGATTAGCAACTAGGCGAATTAAAAAAAAAACATATATATAATTAAAATTATTAATTAAAATAAAACAAAAGAAAGAAAAAAAAATGTATTATCAAATTTTCGTTTTTTTTATTTATTTTTTTTTCATGATTTTCTCCTCTTTTCTTTTCTTTTTTTTTTTCTTTAATTATTTATTTGCTTTTTTTCTATTTCTTTTTCTTTTTTACTCTCAATAAAATTCTTTTTTTTTTGTTATCATTATCTATCATCAACATCACCACACATATTTGTTGTCTTTTCTTTACATTAACTTTCTCTATAGCGCCAATTTTAACAATTTCATCAATTAATCAATTAATTAATTCAATTTTTTTTACAATTTATTTTTATTTTTTTTTTATTTTACAGTTTAATAGAAATTAATTTAAAAAAAAAAATTTTTTGTTTGTATAACAATCTAGATAAAAAAAAAAAAATAGAAAAATTTTCTTCTTCATCGAGGTTTATTTTTTGGTTATGTTAATAAAATATAACACGTCCCAAGGTGGCAAGTAATATTCAAAATAAAAATAATAATTAATAAACATTAAATGATGACGAAGAAGAAGAAGAGTAATTAATTTTCTTTATTTTTAAAAATTTCCACCTTTGTTAGTGTGTGTCTTGTGTTTTCTTTACTCATTTTTTTTTTCTTTACATTTTCTCACTAATTTTGACTAAAATTTTTTTCTAACCTATAACAACAACAACAACACAAAAACCAAAAGGAATTTAATTATTAAAAATCGATTAAAAAAATAAACGAAAAAAATTTGAATAAAGGCAAGAAAGACTCAAATTAAAATTAAAATTCATTTTTAAAAGAAATAAAAATCAATTAGTACAATAATAACAATTACTAATTAAATTTTTATATTTTCTATACAAATAATTTTTAATCATGTTTTTGCACCTGCAAAAATGGATGTGGGGTGATGGTGGTTTGTCTTCATATTTATTTTTTTCTCTCTTTTATGAATAATAAGCGAAAAGGAAGCAGCATACATGTGGGGTGTGTGTGTGCTGTTTTATTTTATTTTCTTTTTGTTCATTCAATCAATTAATAATTGAAATTAATTTCGTACACAAATTATGAATGAACAAATTAATTAATTAATTAATTAATACAAAATACAAAACAATATATGACCAGCATTTATTTATTAAAGAATTTCATGATAATTTCCGTTTAAAACAAAACGCAAACAAACAAAAAATTATTTGTTCTGATCAAAAATCTCTCTTGCATCTCTCTAGCACGCACTTTCTTTCTTCATTTATTATTATTATCTAAATCAACTAATTATACTTATTATATAATATCTATTATTATTATTATTAATATTTTTATCAATTAAAAAAAGAAAAATTAAAAAAGAAAAAAAAAGCAGAAATCAATCAAACAAACAAACAACAAAATTAGTAATAAAAAAAAAATAAAATTAATTAATTAATAATTTTAGAGTGTGTGTGTATGTATATGTTTGCCTAACTGCTGCTTGCTTAGAGTTTTCTTTTCTTTTTCTTTTCCTTTCTCTTTTTTATAATTTTTATTTTTATTATTTTTTTTTTTTACATACAAACATTTCACAGACTTTTTGTTATATTATGAAATAATCTACGACCCCACCATGATTCTAAGTCGAATGGCTTAAAATCACTTAAAATAGGACTAGGTGGATCACAATAATATATTGATGGTGATGTGGGACATGATGTTGTTGATACTATTGACGTTGTTGATGATGCTGATGTGTTTATTGTCGTTTGTGTTTGTATTGTGGTCACCACTGTAGCTACAGATTGTTGTTGTGTTGATGATCCGTTTACTAATTGTGCGGTTACAGGTGATTTTAACACAACTTGTTGCTGTTGCTGATGATTTTGTGGTGCGCCAACAGGATGTAATGTTCCATCTAATTCAAAACGCAAAAAAAAAAAAAATTAATCTTTTATTTTATTTCCATATACCAATATCAAACTTACTCATTTTATTCTCTGGTGTTTTTGGTGCATCGTATGGATTCTGTGCTATAACCATATTCCATGCTGTAAGAAATAAAAAAAAAAAATGTTTATTACATAATAATAACAAATGAAAAACAATCAAGGTAATTTATCAGCAGGAATTACATAAATCAAACGTCAAAACATTTGTTGACAGGTTGATAAAAAAAAAAAATGTTTTTCATTCCTTTCTCAACATCGCATTTTCCACTTAAAAATTCGAAAAGAAAAAAGAAAATTATTCTTTTTTTTTCCTTTCTCACAATTTGCATACACACATCACATGTTTTTTAATCGTCTTTTTTTTTTTGTGTGAAATTTTTTCTATTTTTAAAACCTCCTCCTTCTTCTTCTCCTATACATCTCACAACCAACCATATGACTTTTATTTATTTTTACAAATTTTTTTGTCTCAATTAAAAATCATCAAAATACAAAAAAAAATCATTTTTTTTTATTTATTTATTTATTAATTAATTAATTAATTAACGGTGGAAAACACGCGCGCATTTTAATTTTGTGGTATACAAATTAAGAGAAATTCAAACCTATTTGACGACACATTAATCTTGATTTTATTACCTCAAATTTATTTTTATTTTTATTTTGCCAAAAAAAACTTTTACCTTTCACAGATTTACATCTCGACTATAAATTCTAAGCCAAATAAATGTATTTCTGGCGAAAATTTTAACGGAAATTTTTCTTATTTTCTTTACATAATAAACAAATTTTGAATACTCACATTCATGAATATATTTTACAAGTTCCTCATGCTGTGGACTCATTGATTCCTCATCTGTGTGTCCATTTTTCATGTGATGTGATACCTTTCGAGATGTCGTTGTTTGAAAAACTGGTTTAGGAACACTAAAAAGGAAAAAAAAAACAAAGAATTTGTATAAAAGATAAATAATTAATCAAACGTAGGTTGGCAAATATGATTGGCGAAAAAAAAACCGCAGTCACGTTTATGTAATTTTGCTTTGGCATCATGACTAAGCCGTTTTTTTTTTCTGTTAAATCAAAACAAAAACATTTTTTTTCCTTCATAAATAAACACTTTTTCAATAGCTTTGTTATAAAAAGGTAGCATTCACACACTGGTGGTAATTAGACTTTATTTAAGCAGAAAATATACCATCCGAGATAACAAAAAAAAAACAATATGGAAAAAAGGTTAAAATCAACATACGAGACAAACAAAGTAAATAAAAACAAGGTAAATAAAAAAAATTCTAGATATTAGATTGAATCTAGTTTATCTACATAAAAGTGTAAACTTTCAAGGCTCAAAAAAATGTTAATTATTCATCGTAAGATAGAGAAAAAAAATAAAACCTAAATATAGCACCGTGAAGGAGAATGACATTTTTATAAAATAGTTTAACTAAAAATTAATTAAATTATAGTTTAAAACGATGTCTGACAACAACTAATATAACATTGAAATGTTAAATTAATAAATAAATCAAAATTAAAAATAGCCTTGAACTTTATTTTAAAACTTTAAAATTTATAAAAAAAAAATAAAAATTTGACATTTAAAAAAAACATTATAGACATAGAAACGTAAAAAAAACGTAGTGTATTTATAATAATTTATCAAATGAAACGCACTCATTTATGCATAATTAAAATTTAACGATAAATTAAATCATAAAGCAAAAATCACATTTTCATTTATCTTAAAGTCATCATCCATTCACAATTTTTATTTCTATTATCAATTAATTTTTAATTTTTTCATTAATTTAATTTAATTAATTATTGCATTGAATAAAAATAAAGTTATATCCGTGTTTAATGCAATTTTATAATGTTAATGCATTAGTTAAATATCCTTTCTCTTTTTAACGCACAGAAGCCGCAATAAAGGGAAATTTTCTTCTTTTTTTTATTTCACAAACATCTGTTATGATCGCGCATATATATGAATGCATGAAATGTCAAAAAAAAAAAAAAAAAAAAAAAAGAATAAAAAAAAACTTCGTATGTGTGTGTTTTGTTGTTATGTAAACGAAAAATATAACCAAAAAAGAAAAAACAAATTTTCTGTTAAATAGAAAATGAATTTTTGTTAATTTCCATTAACAACAAGATGTTAATTACTTCTTACTCCAAATGCATGCTTTTTATTTTTTACAATCAACCAGCAACAACAACAACAAAAATGTGTAATTTTATAGAATTCTTATGAAATAATTTTGAAAGATGAAAAAAATAATTATTTCAAGTGTTGTAATGTCAAAAACAATGCATGGGGCTGTTTAAAACATTGAAACAGCAATTAGTTCAACTGATAACACAAGATTAATATAATTAATAGAATAGTTTTTCTTTTTAGGGGTTATCACTGTTATCGTAAAGCAAATACACTTGATTGAGTACGAAACTTACACACAAAAAACACAATTTGCTTTTCTTCTAATGTTTCATTTTGGGTAAAAAATGAAAGGAAAAAAAAATAATCAAAACTCACCTAATAATTGTTTCATCACAACCATTATCCGTTGCTTTCTTATTAATATCACGTATTGCATCGAATTTTTCATAATTTTGTGAAATTCCTTTTAGTTGTAAAAAAAATTACCATAGAAAAGTAAGAAAAGAAAAGAAAAGAAAAAAAAATTATTACATAACACCACAAAAAGTCTTTTACAAAATTTTTTTTTTTTTTAATTTATTATGAAACACTTCTAAATCCACTAATATCCACTATTATTCACATTAGAAAATGCGATTTGAAAGTTGAAACAAATTAATGAAAAGTGAACACAAAAATAAAAAATTAAATTAAATAAAATTAAATTAAAAAAAAAAATACCTCGACGGGTTTTTGCTGTTATCGAACTAGGTCCTTTCGCCAAGGTATACATAATTAATTATGACAATAACGATAATAATAATAATAAAAAAAATAAATAAATAAACAAAAAAACGAAAACAAAACCAACAAAAATAAAATCAAATAAACTTCTTTTATTTCCCCCTTTTTTTTTTAATTAATTAATTCTTTTAATTAATTATTTATTTAAAAAAAAAATAAAAAAAAAATTAGTTTAACCAAATTTTAATTTTTAAACATAGAAAGAACAAACAAAAAAAATAAAAATTATTTTATGTTACGACAACGACACATGGAACAAAAGTTTCTTTAATGACTGAATGTAGATGGCGTATTTCTTATTTGTTTTTTTTTTTTCAAGTGGAAAGTATTATAATATCGATACCAGAAAACAGACATTCGAGATTTTCGAAAACACTTTGGTACTTTGGACAAGGCAAAATCATGTTGAAACGGATAAATAGTGAAAAGATGAAATATTAATTTTTTATTTTTTTTTTATTTAAATCATTAATATAATTATCGTTAAATTTAGTACAGTTGATTGATTATTTACAAACAATATTATTGGGGAATTTATCTTAATCCTAATATAAATTACATTAATTGTCAATTTTTATGTTTTTTCTTTTTAAATAATTACAAACGAAGAAGGCGAATTCCTGTAACTGGTTTTATATCTGCTTCCTTACATCTGATTAGTATTTTCGGTGTTTTGGGTTTATTTGCTTTAGTCGTATTTGCACTGCGCGAGTTACTTTCCATTAACTGTTCTATCAATTCGGCTTGTACCCTAACTCGGCGGACGTGCCGATTTCTTTCCTGCCTGATAAGTTCTTGGCGCATTCTTCGGCTTCTATTATGGTATCTTGTGAGTTGTTCAGCAACAGCAGCGGCATCTATTGCGGACTGAATAGCAGCAGCGGTTGCGGCGGCATCCTCGTCTTCTCTTTCGGCTTCAGAAAATGGACACGAATTTTGCATTTGCTCACAATTCTCCAAAAACTTTTGACGAATCTCCTCCAATTGTGAATCCACAACTGAGATTTCCCACTCATCGGAGAAGTCTAAAATACGTCTCCGTGCTATAACAGCATCATAAGGAGTCGAAGTAGATATTGTACTTCTTCTGCGTGGTTCACCTTTAATTGGAGTGACTTCTGGTGTATACATTCCTAGAGCATTACTAGTAGAGGGTCCAGCAACACTGGCGTCATTGTCATCGGTCATTAGGCTGCTTGATTCTTTTTTGCTTCTGCTAAAGATTTTTCCAAGCCAATGGAAAGATTTTGTTTTTTCCAATGATTTTTCGACTCCGTTATCTTCAATAGCTTCTTCACAGTCAGATAAAGATCCTCTTGCACTTAAATAGGCAATGGAACTTATTCCGTCTTCAATTATACTGCGTACACTTAATCGTGCAATTGCAGAACGCCACTCGGATCTTGATGAAGATCTGGATTCGTTAACAGTGGATGATGCGGGGGTTTCACTTTTTTTGTTAAAGATATTCATTTTGAATTAAATTTACTTTCAATTTCTTTATTTACTTTAAAATTCTTTAATTTATTTTAAATTTCTTTAATTTACTTTAAAATTTCTTTAATTTAATTAAAATAACACTTGAACTAGTACGGCTAAGTAGCAAACTGATAAGTATACTATTCTCGGTAAATAATTTTACTTGAATGATTAAAAATTTAAAATTCGCAGGTATTTATACTCGATTCCAAAAATTTTAATACATTTTTAGGGGTTTTACCGTAAAAATATACTCCAATCATCAGCTAAGGTTTTGACAATTTTTAATCCTTTTATCAAAAAAAGTGGTGGTTAATTAATATTTTTTGTAGATGCTCTAATTACCTTCCTTACTAATTACCTGTTGGGTTTTTTTTATCCTTTGCAAAAGTAATTAGATCCTAATAAAAAAAATTTAAAAATTCCGCCCATAAAATGTGCACTGTATACCTGGCTATTATTTGTTGTATTCGAAAAAATTATTTTATTACATTTTTACAATTTTACCGTTTTTCTTCTTCTTCTTTTTTTGTTTACCCTATTTCAAGTGTCAAACCAATAAACAATAACAAATATCTGTTATGAAAAATTATTTAATTTTTTTTTTTATTATGTTATTATAGTACATACGTATAATATAATAATTAATAGATAATTATGGAAAATCCAATAGAAGATTTAGAACAATCAAATGATAAAAGTGAACAAGAAACAATAAATAATGAAATGGTTGAAACAGAAATACAATACCAAAGTGGTGAAACATTACAAAGAAAATTATATTTTCTGCTTGAACATTTAAAAACAATGCACAGTGCATTACCTGAGTTAATTAAAATCTAATTGAGAAAAATCCTTTGCCTCCTTTAATATTTATATTTTAATGTTTTATTTTTAGAACATACCAAATGCGTATACCGTACGAAGTATTAACTGGATTAGCAAATTCCCTATTGAATGATACGATTTTTGAAATAATAAAAGGATTAATGGAAATCCAACATGTGACTGAGAAACATTTACAACAATTACGTGAACAAGTGAATAATGAACACGAAAGTATTATAAAAAACAAACTAATTTAATTATTATAATAAATGGATAGAAAATAACAAAAAAAAATCTCCCCATTTCAATCATTTTCAAGTTGAAGTCCAAGAATGGATTTCAAAAATCCACGATCCAGAGGAATTAGAACATATTTTGGCATTAATGAAAATTAAATATGCGAAAAAACTTAAAGACACCGACATGAAACTAGTGCTGCATCTAGACCAAAAGGTAACTAAGTCAGAAAAAATGCGACACAATCGATATAATAAAAGATTTTTCTTATTCTCAAGGTGAAAGATCAGCAATCAACATTAGAAAAGGCTGGTGTTCCGGGCTTCTACATAACCGATAATCCAAAAGAAATAAAAATCCAAATGCATTTATTAGATTTTATATTACGTTTAAGTCGAATGAAATTTGAAAATAATCAAAAGTGAGGTGTAGCAAATTCAAGTGTAAATAAATGAAAAAGAATTTTTTTTTAAATCATCCTCTGCTATATTATTTATTTATTTTAATTATTAAACACTAGATAAAATTATTCTGTATATTTTTTAAATTTTACATAAAAACATTTATTATTTTTTGTACGTCAGCAAAATAGTCCACCACCTTCATTTTGTTCCACATAATATTTAACATAATCTTTTTGCTCCTTCGATAATCCTAAATTGTCCGCTTCACTTAAAAACTGTGTAACACCACCAACACCAACTAAATACCCATTTAATTTAGCAGCAACATGAGATGTTTGTACATTATCACTATTCAGGCCAAGTGATTTTGATAATTCCTTATGACTTTGTAATCGATACTTTTGGTGATAACTGCAAATGAAAAAAAATGTTTTTTTTTAGTTTACACTTAGAAAATATAAATATTTTATTTTTATTATAAATAAAATCGAATTAATAAATATTTTACTATAAAAATTAACTAATTAAATCAGCGCTGTTATTATTTTGTTTATTGATTTGCTTTAATCAGATAAATAATTCGTTGATTAGGAAAAAGAGTAGCAAAAAAAATAAAATAATAATTTTCTAAAATAGCTCAAGGTATTTATTATTTATCGGCACACAACATTTATTGTATTAAGCGTTAACAAGTTGATTAAATAATTTTTAAATCGCTTAAAAAACGCACTTAATAAAAAAAAAAAACAATTTTCGATTAAATTAGGGTTTTTTCCTATTATTAATTATCAAAATCAAAAATCAATCAAAAATGCCAATACAACAACGACAAAAGAAAAAAAAACATTATACAATACGCGTGCGTTATCGACTTTATTTTAAATAAACAAAACACATGCAAATATTATCTAAAAATAAACGCGTTCAAGGCTAAATAAAGAAAAATTCTTTGATTACGTTTTTTTTCTTATTTAATTACGTCACGGTCATCGCATGATGTCATTAAATTTAGTTTTTTTTATATAAGACGCGATTTAAGTTTGTTCTTAGTTTTTTTTATTGTAATTCGCGTGACAGATAAACTTTTACTATTTTTATATATAAATAACAGTATAATCTCGATTTAACCGGTTTAACTAGCCGACAGTTTAATCGTTAGATTAAATAAACTTTAAAAAAAAGCTTTAAAATCACCCTGTTGTAAGATGAATTTTTTTATTTTTCTTTTTTAATAATTAAAATAGATCCGGAAGAAGTATTAAACAAAAAAAAAACCATAACTGGTTTAATCATGATTTAACAATTTAATTCAAATGCGACTTAACTTTTTTTTACAAATGGCAAACAAAATGGATTTAAATAAAGAAATTAAAAAAATAATTATTTTTTAATTATATTTAAAACATGTTGCGATAAAGAAACGTTTTTGTTAGATGACATTGAATATTCAATGTGCGCCCACTAACACATGGCTGTAGTAAAGTTCGCTGACTTAATCGTGCTTTTTTTTGTTTGTTGATTTTTCATTCGAATAAAAAGAAAAAGCATAAAAAAAGCCTGTAACGTTGTTTTGTTATTATTATTATTATTATTGCAATTGATTGCATCATTTTTTTAAAAAAATTTTAAATTTATTTCATGTACTTTTCTGTCAATTAGTCACTTAGAAAGCCGTTAAGTCAAGTGAAATGGTATTAAATCGTGTAAATTTGCACGTATTTACTGTGTCAAACAAATGTAGAAACAGTAATTAACGATCATTAAGTCAATCAGGGTTAAAATATCGCGTTAAACTCGCTAAACTAAACTAATCACCACCCCCTTTTCAATCACATTTAAATAATAAAACAATAAAGGGTGGTGAGAAAAACAAAAGAAATCCAACTGGAAGAAGCACGCAATAGTTAAATCAATTTAAAAAAAAAAAAAAAACAATTTTAGCTAATTAATTTATTTATTTCACCGCTTCAAACTATTAATTAGAGTAGAAAAATATATTCATAAACGTGTTCCTAATTAACATCGTGGCTTTATATTGTATAGAAAATTCATGTGCTTAAGTCACCTTCTAACGGTTTAATAACACTTTTTTGGTTGACATTGAAATGGAAAAAAAAAAACAAAACAAAACATTTTTTATGGGTATTTCCGTGCGTTTTTTTTTTTTTGTTTAGTTATCAATTCGATAAAATTATATAATGAGATATGCGAATCATAATTAAGTTAATAGTCGACAAACAACGATAAATAATAATAAAAAAAAATTAATTTATTAATCAAAACATTTTTGGCTTCTCTGTTCGTATTTAAAGCAAACATAAAAAAAAAAATCCTTATAGTTAGCATGACTACAAATTCTTTTATTATTTATCACAAAGAATATTAATTAGATTAAATTAGCAGCAGCAGTAGAATCTGCAGCTGAAAACTGTTTTTTAAAAATTACCACAACTATCTCTAATTAGGTAAAAATATTAAAAATATAATTAACAGACGTAAATATGTTTTTGTAATCAGAAAAAAAAATTATTACAGTTAGTCAGGTTAATTCAAATTATGAAAAAACGGATTAAAACTTCTAATGAATAATACAAATTTGAAAATTTCCTCATAATAGAGAAATAAAGAACAAAAGGACAAAAATTATTTATTACTAAAATGAGCAAGAGAATAACCCTTTAATCCTTTACCAAAGGTAATAAAACCGTTTAGGTAAATCCCATTCTTCGTTACCGTAATACAATTTATTGTAATAAATTTTTTTTATTTGTCTCAGGATTAAAATTAAATTAATTACTACGTGCTTGAGACACTGCATGTGTCATTAGATAAAGACATAGGAGATTTTATTCTTCTTCAGTTGTTTAACTAATTTGTTTGGTGTAAATATTATTATTAAAAAAAATAATAAACCCAAAAACAGGGTAATCACGGATGAATCCTAAGTACAGTACACCCTACAACAAACAATAATATTTGCAGACATTACGGTTGAATTTAACAGAATTAACCTAATTTAACGTAAATAGCGATTAAGCAAAAAGTGACTAAAAATTCCTTGAATATAAAACGTCAGGTAAAACGAAAATGTATCGCGCGATCGTTTAACCAAAAATTCAATTACAAACATGTTGCCAAATTTATTGAATTTTTAAATTTCTTTAATTAATTTATCCTTCAGTCGTCATATATTTGACTCCAAACATGTTCTGTTTGACTTTTACAGAATCAAACAATAAAAATTATTAAGTCGCGATAAGGTTAAGTCGTGCGAAGGTTACTGTAAAAAAAAATGATTTTTTTTTTATTTCTTACTCTTCAGCTGAATAAAATTCATTTGCCCTTGCAATTTCTGTTTGTATTTTTTCTGGTTCACGTTTCTCTTGTTCTTCTTTTAAACTTTTCATTGCAATTAATTTTTGGTCCTCATTATGATATAAAATCAGTGACATATACTATAAATAAATAATTTAAACAAAATAAATAAACAAAATTTTTATCAAATTAACACACCTGTCGTTTAACCTTCGATGTAAAACCGTACTCATGATTATTCCAAAATAAATCCAATAACTGATTAAATGTTATCTTTTTAGGATCGTAATCAATTTCAATAACTTCTGTATGATCTCCACTGTAACAAAAAAAAAAAAAAATAAAAAGATTAAATAAATGTCATGCGCAAACGACTTTAAAATTAAAAAACAAAATAAAAAACCGTTTTAATCAACAAACATAAAAAGAAAACATTCAAATTGATAATAAATTTAAAGTAAAAGCACAATAAGAATATGCATAATCATTTTAAACGATTAATTAATTAATAATAATGACAAATCTGTTTATAATTTTTATTTATATAAATTATGACTTAAATATTAGTTTCGTGTATGAAATGTAAACAGAGAATAATCACACGCGAATTACAAGCGAAAAAGGTTATATAAATAAGTGACTTAAGACAGATAACAGATAATAGATAAACCTACAGATTTCTATAAACTGGTTTTGGTGTAGTACCACCAGAGTAACCAACACGTGTCCTTAAAATACCATAGGTTGCACCAAATAATGAATCACATCCCCAAAAGCATCCCATACCAAATGTTGCCTTCTCATATTCTGTTCCTATTTTATGCACCGCATTTGGATTAAAAATTAATTTACTTTTCTACAATTAATTAAATGGAAATTAATTTAGAAATTCTATTTACTTGGAAGTAGCAACGGTAATAACTTACATTATCACCCATTGTGGTCATTGTTCCACCGAAAATCCTTGTAACACCTGTACTAAATGTTTTCAACATTAAATCTCTACAAACAAAACAAACAAACAAAAATTTTATTTAATTCTAACACATCAATTAAGCTTAGCTTAATTAAAGAAAAAAATAAAATAAAGAATAATAAGCGTGAAAAACATAACAAAACACAAAATTAAATTTTAAAAAAGCGGTCATTGGATGTGCAAATTTCTCCTTTTTTACCTATACTGATGACCAACATATGCAATTATAATTAAAACTAAAACATTCCTCACTTGTCGCCACATTTTCTTAGCTTAATTATTTATATTTTTTTATTATTATTATTTTTTTTTTGTTTGCTAATTTTTCTTCTTTTTTGTTAATTTTTATCCCAATTTTGTTTTATTTTGATTTTGTTGTGTCAATAATTTTTAAATCATTTAAAAAAAAAATATATAAATATTCAAAGCACATCACATGCACTAAACTAATTAATAAAATTAAGTAAATCAATTAATTAAATTAAATTAAATTAAGTAAATAAAAAAAAACTAAGTGATCCTCCGCTGTCTAATTCATAATTTGCGAAAGTTTTCCAATTGGAATTTTATTTGGTTTTGTTTCATCCGTTTTTTTATAACTTTTCTCTAATTAATTTCAAAATTTTTAATTAAATAATTAATTTAAAAAACACTTTTTTCTATGTGCTAACAAAATTAATTAAAAAAAAAAATTAAATTATTTTGTTAGTCACTTGGAATTAAATAAAAATTCACATTAAACGTGCCGCCGCTTTTGTGCTGCTGTTTTTTCTTGTACAAATGTAAAATTTTCTTACTCACCAAACTCGTTGGAGTTAACTGAGCGACTAAGTAAAATAAAATTAAATAAAAGTTAAAATTAAAAATCATATAAAAGTTTTTCTTATTTTTATTAAGCGAAAAGGGAATTTAAAATTCCAATTAAAGAAAAAAAATTATTTTGTATTCAAGACAGAACAAATGACACACAAAAGGCGATATAAAACAAAATTGGAGAAATGGAAAAGACGCAACAATACAGATAGCAAAAAAAAAAAAAAAGCATGAAAATTATAAAACACACTAACACATTTAACAATAATTAATTAATAGATAAAAATTCAATGAATTTTAGTTATTTTTGCAAAAACATAAAAAAAATAATAATCTATTCGTTTATAGGAGAGGTACGCACTATTGCGTGTATCGACGACGTGTACGGTATTTATTTTTCCCCTTTTTTTTGTATTTTTGACGTTTGTTGTAGCTAGTTGTACAAAGCACGACCAACCGGTAAACTGAATTGTAAATAAAAGAAAAATAAATTCCCACGCATGAATATTATGTTATTATTGTATGAGTAAGTAATAAGAATAGCAAAGCTTTCAAATAGGAATGACTGCCATACAAAATTATCGCTTGTGTTAGGTAGGGAAATAATCTAAATAAGGTGCCACAAAAGCTATATAAAAATTCATGTAGAAAAAAAAATTAAATAAATAATAACCATGCTGTAAATATTAGAACATTAGGGGAAATTTATAAACCTAAAAATCTCTAATATTATATTAACAACTAAAAATTTCGATTTTTTTTATAATTAAGTGTATACATTTCGGCGATTATTAAAATTTCTTCATAAAATAATACAACGAATATCCGACATGAAATATTTAAACAAAAGGCAGCCACAGTACTGCCTATCACAAAACCGAGTACAAATTTAATGATAATCAGATATGTCCGATTAATGATAATAATTAATAAATTTATTAATTTAATAAATAAAAATGAAATAATTAATCAAAAAATTTGATTTCACATGAGAATAAAGAAAATAATTTTTAATTTGGAATTTTTTTTGTTCGATTTGTAAACTGTTAAACACGGGTGCAGTTTGTATTTACAATTTTACAAGTGGTTATTTTTTTATTATTATTATTATTATGAATCACAACACTCACCTTTTTTGTTCTTATCATTTAATTAAATTCCATTTTTGTCTAATCCCACACCATTACGGAAAATAACGAAAATCACCGCGCTGTCACTGAGAAATTATTATTATTATTTTTTTTTTATTTGAATATTTTGAAATTGATTGACTCAGCACGGTTTATTAACTGAAATTTAAGTGTTTGCATGAAAGGAACCCAAAAATGAATAGGAACGAAAAAAAAACACAGGAATTACAGGGATTAATGTTCATTTTATCTATTTTTTTTTTTTTGTTATTTTAATTTATCATAGCATAGCTTTGTGCGTTTTTATTTTATTTGCTGTTTCTCCTACATTTTTTTTTGTATGATAAGATAAAAGCAATAATAATAATAAATGAATTCATAAAAATAATAGTACGGTAAGATGAAAACCCCCAGGAAGTGTATTCCCAAATGGTTAAAGTAAAAAAAAAACGTATATAAGTATAATTTAGAAACGGTTTGCATCGGTGTGTTTTGCTTCTTAATTTACCTTTAGCTAAACTAAGTGCAACCAATAAAATAAATAAATAAATTTTAATTTCAGTTAATAATTAAGCGGATCAAGTGCAACAAGTTTTATTGAATTTATAAATTACAACAAGGCAATAGGAGATAAATATTTTAATTTAAATAAAATAGAGGAAATAGACCTGCAATAGAGAAATGTGTAAATGTGCAAGGCGTTGTGTTTGCTGGTAAGAATAGTTTAATTGAAATAAGTGTACGAGGAGAGGTGGAATTTAGTGTTTAGTGTTCAAATTGTTTAACAGTTCCCATTTAATTCACTTGTATAAACGGTTTACCCTTTTCATAACATCAATTAAATTCAAATTACACATTTACACTAATTAATTAAATAAAAAAAAAATCAATTAACACATTACATACATTACGTTACGTCATATTTAAAATAAATTTCATTGTTTTAATAAAATTATTTAAACAGTTGTCACATTGTGTGACTTATTTTATCAAATTCTTTCTTTGTATGAATATGAAAATCCACAAAATAATAAATTATTATCAGTTTAACTGGGGACTTATTTATACGTTTATTAATAATAAAAAAAAATACAAAATAAAAACACCGAAAATTTGAATTTACATTAAATCACTGAAAAAAAAAAAAATGTTAACGTTAACAGTGTATATATGGGTTATGTATGGCATCACTGTGCTTCTGTACCGAAAAATACGCATGATCGAATAGTTCTAATAAAAAAAAATAAAAAAAAAAACAACAGGAAACCCAATCAAAGCCGTTCGTGATTAGAATTCAAAAATTAAAATTAAATAAAATAAGTAGAAAAATGCTTTCGAGGTTGTATTTATTATATTTAAACGAATTAAATATTAATCTATTGATGGATTATTATCGGTAGCTTTTTTTTTTTTTTATTAATTTATGATCGGTAACTGAGAGAATTTTTATTACATCTTTGACGTAAAACGATTAAATTCAAATATAATTATTTGTACTCGATTGTGTCTATCCGCTTAATCTTATCGAAATAAATAAATTATTGTAAACCGTTGTGAGACAACAAAATAAAAACATGAATTATTGGGTGATTAACTAGGCAGGGTGGGTTTGTTGCGTGATAAACAATCACTTTGGCAATGATAAAACCACAAACGAAAAAGAAAACATTAGGTTAGGTGTTTATGAAATGAATGGAAAATATGTTTACCAGAAATGTTTACATAATTTTTATTTTCGACGATGATAATGATGATGGTGCGTTCTATTTAGACCATCAGGTGATCTAATGTTTATAGGTGCGGTTTTCTCTATTCAATTCTATTTTTAATACGAAAATAAACTTTAATAAACATATTAACGCACATCCTACTGTTCCAAATATTCATATTTGTTTATTTATTCCTTTAAAAAACGTGAATTCCTACCCCACAAACAACCTTATATGAATAACCTAAAAAAAAAAACCCTTTAGAAAAAACGTGCCACAGCAAATAGTAATTGCTTACAATCAGCTCATGCGTCTTAGAGCATAGTATTTGTGGCGCCAATATCATGTTTGGTTGAACAAAAAAAAAAAAAATATTTTTATCTAATGGAATGGGTGGTTTTTCTAGGGTGGAAAAATGTTTTTTACGTTTTATCTATGACAACGAACGAATTTTTTTTTTTTTGTTGATAATTTTTTTCATGTTTACTTGGCAAAGAAATAAATGTTTTTTTTTTTTAAGATAATATTTCCTCAATATTATTATTGATTATATATTTTTCCCGTAATATAAAAAAGCAATTAAAAAGTTTTTAATCTTTGTACAAAATTTATTAAATATTAATATTTATTATTTAACGTTTGTTTACAACAATTATAAATAAAAAAAAAGTCTCCAAACTACCTGTTTTTAGTATATAAATATACTGCAATTAAAATGATAAATAGAACCTAGCATAGTAGGTGAAAAAAATTATTATTTATGTCGTGTGTGACATTTAAATTTTAAATTTAAAAAAAAACAAACAATTTTATGTAAAAACACGAATGAATTGGTTAAATACTGCACTTATTGTTTGTTATATTTTAGTTTTTATATTTATGTTGCTTGGTTTTTTTGCAAGAAGAAATTTATCAGGTGTAAGTTTAATTGAAAATGAATCATACAAATGATGCCATCTTGTGTAAACAGCGAACAATTAAATAAATAAAATATGATAAGAACATTTAAAAGAATAATCAATAGATACTTACAAATAAATGATTAAAGATAAAAATTCCATTTAATTGTTATTTTCTCTAAAGAAGAAAAAAAAAGGTATTTTTTTTTTCACTCATAGCACACCGTCATCACTGGTTTTTGTTCTCCGCATATTGAAAACGTAAAAAAAAAAAAACAAGAGAAGAGAAAAAAATCATCAACGAAGAGAAAATATTTAGTTCAAAAACAAAAAAAAAATGGAATGAAAAATATAAAACAAAATCGAAGCATTTTTTTTACATTCTGTTAGTTTCCGCAATCAAGAAGACGCGTTTTGTTGATTTTGTTTTTTATTCGTGTGTGAATTTTAATTTGTTAAAAAAATTATCTCTGTTGTGTTTTTAAATTAAAATAAACCCCGAGAACTTCTGTAATATTCTAATTGTGAATAGTGTCTGTATTAATTTGTGTTTTCCTGTGCGATTCAAACAATCCAGAGTTATTTATCTCAATTTTTTTTTACATAACCTTCTACAAGGAAAAAAAAGTTTACCTTTAGCGCGTCCCGTGTTTTCGATTTGTTTATTTGTTTCTTCTTCTTCTTATATTGTAGCCGTAATACTAGAATCGTGTAAAAATGTGTAAATGCATTGCAGGATCTGTTGTGTGCTGGTAAATTTTTTAAAATTATCATTTCTTTATCCACTTTTTTACCTTTAATCACTAAAAACAAAAAAAATTCTTTTCAATAAACAAACTAAAAAAAATTCACAAAATCGTGACATTGCCTATAACGATAAAAATTAAAATAATAATAAAAAAATATGTTAATAACAGTGCCAGCCAAACGTGAATTTTAATTATTAATTATAAAATGTTATTACAAAAAAGAATTATATATTAAAAAATAAATTTAATTTAATTAAAAATGAAAAAATATTCTCTTTGTGAGAAAATTGTAAAATGATAGTATATTTAAGGGCGTGTCTTTTACATTTATTTGCATTACGCTGAAATATATACTATACAAATTTCCTTTTTTTTTTTCTTTACATAAAAACTAGCTGTTGCAGTTGCGCATGGAACATTCTTATGATGATAATTTGCATTGCAATTGTTGTCGCTGTAGCAATAGGTCTTGGAATATACTTTGGTGTTGTTAAAGAGGAAGATCTCAAATCACAAACACATATAGAGAAGACATCCGATGATATTGGTGAAGGGTTAACAAAAATGATAAAAGCCCTTAACAAAACAATAGATAATGCAAAATCAAATTTTTAAAATGAGAAAATTTTCTCATAATTAATTCATAACGCATATAAATCCTAATCGGCAATAAAAAAAAAGAAATGGAATAGAATTATTATCATTATTAATTAATTAATCAATCATTGCTTTTTATATTAAAGAAGAAAACGAAGAAAAAAAAAATGCCATACCATTCATAATTTAAAGTAAAAAAAACAAATACAATTTAAGTGATTATTAAGTAGATGATGATCAGCTACAGTCACTGCTGCTGTTATAACAACCAAAAGCTTTTCATGTGAGAATTGATATAACTAACCCCATCATTCCAATAAATCGTGTTTTTTTTTTTATTATTATTATTTTTATAATTTTAATTAATTAATGAAATAAATAAATAACACAAGCGTGTCCGTATTTATAATAGTAGTAGTACTACCTACTACTGCTACTACGCTAATTGATAACTAAAAAAATAAAAATAATATTTATTATATATGTATGTGTATTTGTAATATTGTATGTGATTGTTAGAACTTATGCATTTTTATTATCTTTATATAATTAATTAATTAATTAAAAAAAAAAACAAAATTAATTCGCCTTTTATTAAAAACTACAAAAATTAAAAAAAAATATTATTAATATATTATATAAGCTTATGAAATAAATATTTTATATGTCTACAACTATTCCGAAGGGAGAGAAGCATAGAAAAATTAAAATAAAAAAAAAACATTTTTTTTTTCATTGATTTAAATTTGTAATTTATAGCCGTCAACATTTTTTTTAATTTCACGTCTATTTAAACTGATAAATTTTAAATAAATAAAAATAAAAATATTCTGTCACCCACAACACAGTACCAGAAATGGGTGTCATTCCATTCAAAGGTACTATGACCTTCAATAATGCTGTTTGAGAACAGTTTTTTTTTTTTTGTATTATGCAAACGAAAAAACAAACAAATAACACTTGTTGCTTATTAATCATTTAATAAAAGAAACAACAAACTAACAAACTAAATACCAAAATAGCCTCAATAAAAATGTATTTTTAAAAAAAATAAATAAATAATATTTACACAAAAAATGAGAATAAAATTAAATAAAAATTTATATATATATATTTTTTTTTTAAATGTCAGCCTAAATGCAATGCCTACTATTTTATATACAAATATAAATATATTTATCTAAAAAATAAATGAAAGAAACAATTTTGTTTTTAGTATATATTAAAAGAAATTACAGATTTAATTAATTAACGAGAAAAAACGTTTATATAGTGTCACAATAAAAACAGAGAGAGAAAAAAAAATATAATAATATGGACAAAGTAATAAACGAAACGAAAGTCATACTAAAAACAACAACTTGTTTATGGTTAATAAAATAAACAAAAAATTAAAAAAATATAAAACCTTATCATTCCTTTTCATTATACATATAAATATGAATAATTAATAATTTACAGTGCAACGACAATAACAATCGGTATCATACTATGGGTCACAATAATTATGTTTTATATATTTCTCTACTATACAATTGTCATATGTGGTGAAGTTCTGTGTGAATCAAAAAATGTATAAAACGAAATTAACAAAATCAAAACAACAAAAATAAATAAATAATAAATGTTCAATGTATTTAAATATAATTAATTAAAAAAAATAATAAAAAGAATATTTATTTGCTTTTTGTACCTTTATTATGTGAATTTTATTTAATTTTTTGTTTTTCTTTTTAAAATGCTAATTTTTTCATTAATAAATATAAATTTTGATCAACCTCAAAACCGTGTAAATTATTTGCATCACCTTGTAAACGCATTAATAATCCACCGAATGAGACATATGCTGATAAACGACTGGACGCCTCATTGTGCGCTTCATCACCCTCAATACGATAAATTTTACCAAACATAACATATTCAAAGCTATCGGCACGTGTACTTTCTGTTTCTAATGGATTATATTCACCAATATCTAAAAAAAAACAGAAGTGTGAAAAACTTAAAAAAAAAACAATTTATTAATTAAATAAAAACCTGGTGCTCCGTCTTCACGTAATGTTGTTGCTAAAACTAAACGAAATTTATCACCTAATTCCATTGGATATAACCAGGAATTTATATCTAATATTAAATCCATTTTAAATGATTCTGATTCACAATGTAAACGGCTACAACGGTCAAATTTTTTACCCTCCGGATCCATGTCTTTAACATTAAATATATCTTCAAATAAAATACCGGACATTTTCAGGTTATGTTATCAACGTTTTGCATTAAACTTTTTAATTAAACAATTTTTATTTCTATATATTACTAAAATATATGTGAATTAACTTAAAATAATAATTTAACTTTTGTTCGTTTTTATTTAACTTTAACTTTAATTACTTAAATTAATTATTTTAAAAAAAATTAAATTTTATGTATTTTTAGTGTAAACAGCATCGCTGTCAGATTAGCACATTGCGTGCTGACCGAAATCTGACTTAGACAAAATAAACGATATAAAAATTTGATCGTGTCGATAAGTAAGACTTCGAACCATTTAAAAAAAATCAGACTAAAATAATTTTTAGGGTTAATTAAAAGACACAAATTTAATTACACATTTATTTATTTTTCATCGTTTTCTTTATAATTAACATCAATTAAAAATAATTTTGTTTATTTACTTAAATTAAAAATAAATTATCTAATGTTTGGTTGTTTTCACTGGCAAGAAAATCGTTTTTCGTTTTTTTTTTCTAAATTAACATTAAGGTGGGACACAAGAAAGCGATTTTTATTTTTATTTGGACAATAATTATGGCAACAAAAAAATAAATAAATTAATTAATTAATTAAAAAAATTTTAATAGAAAATACAATTTATAATAATTATATATGGTTTGCTTTCATTAATTTCCATTTCCTCAATTGACTAGAGACGTTAAATCTTTAATAAAAAAAAAGAATAAAATTGCACAGATGCTAAAAAAAAATTTGTTTTTTTTTTTCTAATTAAAATAACTTTGGCAATAGCATACGTTCTTTGATATTTTTTTCTTTTTCATTAAAATTATAAAAATATTTTTGGCAAAAGAAATAAAAATTAATTTATTAGTAAAGAAAGCAAATAATTTTGGTTTGTTGCTTTGCTTTAATTTGTTTTTAATCCCACCACCCACAATCAACCAGTTGTTTACAAATTAACCAAAAATAAATAAAAAAAATGTAACAAATAATTTGCTACGTAGTTGCGCGATTATTCAAGTAATAAAACTTTGCTTTGATAAATAAATAAATAAATAAAAAAATTTTTTAAAAATATTTAGCAAATAACACAACCGAAATTATTTGTCATTTTATTTTTTTTTGATTCTACCGAATTTTTCTACCTGATTTCTTGAATAATTATTATTATTAAAATTAATTAGTTTTATAGTTTTTGTTATTTAATCAATAAATATATGGCATGTAAAATTAATTAAATAAATTGTTAATTAATTTAAAAAAAAAAATGTTTTCTTGATAAATAAGATATAGAAAATAAATTAAAATTTTAAACATGATATGAGTAATTAGAATACAAATAATGAATAATGAATAATAAGCAATGATGATATATAAATAAAATAAATAATCCAATACTGTAATTATATTCCTTTTGTACATTTAAACATAAACATAATAATAAATTTAGTTTTTCTCTTATTTTACTCCTTTTTTATTTTTTTGATTACATATCCATGAATACTTTGCAAAACTGTGTCATTGCCATAAATGACAAACATAAATTGCATTGAAAAGCAACAGTATTATGTATTTATTAATTATTTAATGTAATTGTAGAAAAGTAAGATAGAAGAAACATCAATTAACACATGAATAACAATAAATATTTCTTTTTTCGATTAAACACATATGAGAAGGTTAATTGACATCAAATACTTTTACACGCCATTAAAACATGAAATATATGTAATATAACATAAATAATAATAAATGAGGCCCGTCGCCATGAATAATATACTAAATTACAAACATTAATTATTTGACTGAATTATATATTATAGAAATTATTAGGGAAAAGTATTTATTGTAGAGACGACGACGACTTTGTCTTATACATATTAAACATATGTAATCAAAGTAAGTGTGATGTAGAAAAATGATAAATGAAAATTTGATTGAAAAGAAAAAAAAATATGTAAAACTTCCAATGAAGACGTTAACGATGAATAAATAGAAGAAAAAAAAATTCTTGTTATCGAATTAAATTCGTTTTTCTTATCTTTTTAGTATCTCAACTTTTTTTTGTTTTTGTTTTTGATTAAATTCCTTAGCTAACAACAACAAAACGTTCCCAAATATTTTTTCTTCTTTTTTGCTTTTTTTTATCATTATTGATTAACAAAGACAAAATTTCACTTTAGCTAGTTAATTCTTCTAATAATTCTTCGGTGCTGCGTTGTTCTTTTTTAAATTTATCCATATACTGGTCGGGCACTGTCCACTCAAGTAATTCCTGAACATTTATTTTTAAACGTTCCGATTCATGTATTGTTTCATCTTCACATACATTTCGACCAGCGAGCTTTAATGATCCAATTAATACATTATCGATTAAACGTTTTTCAAAACCTAATTGCTTTAAACGATCTTCGGTGGAAATTCTTTTCAATAAAACAGCAACTAATAAACGCATTCGGCTTAATGCCATTGCTGGCTCAACACCAATACTCACAGGCACCTACAATAATAATTTAAACTGCATAAATGAATTAGAAAAGGTAAAAAAAGTGAATTTACTTTAATATCAACAAAGTCAGGAAGTGAGTCTGGATCGTTTGCAAATTTTAAACACATTGATACGTGCTGTTGATGCTCAATTTTTGTCTTGAAGAATTCGTTACACACTTCACACATGTATGATTTCTCTTGATCATGTATTGCCTTCATATGTTTCTTTAGATGTGGTAACTGTGAGAATGCCGACTCTGACACAACACATAATGGACATTTAAAAGGTTTTTCACCGGTGTGCTTTCTTATATGTAACTTCAAAACACTTGAATGCGCAAATGCCTGCCAACACACCTAAAACAACAACAAAAATTAAACTCTCTTCAGTCTTATTAAGATGTAAATGGTATATACCTGACAACGATAAGGACGTTCTCCAGAATGCATTCGTTGATGCACAATTAATTGGGAACGTTGTGAAAATGCGGCACCACATTCAGCGCAGCCATGTGGTTTTACTTTTTTATGCGTACGCATATGCTGCGGCAAATGTCCTTTAAACATTTTATTACATATTTTACAATGAAACGCCTTTATATTTCCATGGAAGCAAAGGAGATGCTTTTTTAATGCATCCGGACGTAAAAATCCCTAAAACAAAAACAAAAAAAAATTATCATATTATCAGGTTCGTCGTCGTCACATATAAATGTAATTTAAGTCTTTACTTTTCCACACATATGACATGTGTAATCACGTTCATCACGATGTCCCTTCATATGTAATTTTAAATTAGACAGGCATGAAAAAGCTGCTGGACAATATTCACAACGATACTTCTTTATTCCATTATGCGTTAAAAGATGTTGCGTCAGCTAAACATTTTTTTTTTTTTTTTTTTTTTTTTTTGTAAAATTAATCAAATTAGAATTTTGTGCATCTATGAAATATTATTTCTCCTGTTTTACCTGACCGCCACGTGCAAATTGTTTAGGACAAATACTACATTTGTAAGGTTTTTCACCAGTATGAATACGTAAATGCAACCGAAGACGTTCCTTTATCGGAAACGATTTATTACAATAATGACAAATGAATAGTACATCGGTGCCATGTTGTGATGCTATATGATTTTTTAAACAACCAGCCTGACGAAATTTCTTCTCACAATTTGGACATGGATATGGACGCTCATCACTATGTATCCGCGTATGTTTACGTAAATCATTTAGACCCTGAAAATTCTTATGACATATTGTGCAAATATATTTTTTACGTTCATTACGACGTATACGATGGGCAAAAATTCTTTTCCTCCCTGAATTACTATGACTTTTTTGACTATCCTCATTATTATTATTATTAGCTATTGATGAACTTGTTGTATATTTACTATTATCAGATCTTAGTGATGATATACTTCCATTTGTATCACTACAATGATCACCAATGTCACCATCACCATCAACAGCACCATCAACAACACCAATATCATGTAAATTACAATTTTCTATTTGATTACTTGTATTACTATTGCTACGACTAAGGTTTGTCTTTATTGCAATAAAATCATTTATATTATTATTATTATTATTATAATTATCATTAATAATTTTATAAAATTCTATATTCCCATTATTATTATGATCATCATCATGTTTATCCTGTTCGAGTATTGTAATTTTTTCTTCATCATCATCATTAACATCATTTTGTTCCTTAATAATATTTATTGTAAAATTCTCAAATGTATTTGTTGTATCATCAATTAATAATTTTACATCGGTATCTAGTAAATTATATTCAGATTCTAATGACTCGGATATCACTGATTTTGGTGACTCTTTACCATAATTACGTTTTCTTAAAACTTTATTACCACCACCACCGGTTGTTGTTGTTGTAGTTGTTGCTGATGATGACTTTATTGGTGTTTTTTTTTTTATTTTCTTACTACGTGTGATTTTCGTTTTTCTTTTCCTTGTCTTAACTGTCGTTGTTAATGGTGATGGTGTTCGCGATGGTGATGGTGATTCTGCATTTGACAATTTTGTCAATTTTTTTTTCATTGTTTTTGGCATCGAAGTAATTATTTATTTTTTAATTTAATTATAGGAAATTTTATTTATTTATTATTAAAAAAAAAAATTAAATAAAATGGCAAGAAGAATTTTTTTTTGTTGTTTTGTTTTTGGTTTTAAAAATGCATTTTTATAGTTAAATAATTTAATAAATAAATAAATTAATTAATTAATTAAAAATAATAATAATAAGGAACAAGAGAATAAAAAAAAAATATAATAAAAAGATTATTAATTAAGTAATTAATATAAAAAAAATAACCATGGCACCAGATTTAAAAAAAATAATTATTTTTAATTAATTTAAATTAATTAATTGTTTTTTTTTATTTTTATTATTTTCCACTCCCTTTTCTTTCTTTAATATTATTTAACTATTTAAAGAAAATATTTTCACAAAATTAGAAAATCACCACACAACAAAACCACCACAAAATTAATAGAAAAAAAATAAAAAAATTATTCGGCAAGAGAGTTAATTAAATTCAATTAATTAAATTAAATAGTTTTTTTTTTTTTTTTACTAAAGTTCTATTATTTTTATTTTATTTATTACTAAATAACTAACTTTTTTCTTTTTTAAATTTCAAAACAGACCACCACCTTTATAGTATTTATAACACTTAGTTTCATTTAAATATTTTTTTATGTCTCTTTATTAATTATTTATTTATTTATTTATTTATTTATATGTTAGTCAAGTAAAGTTTTTATTTTTTTCCTTCATTTTCACCATGTCTAGAGTTTATTTATTTATATAAAATTTAATTTATTCTTTTTTGTCATTTAAATAACCCCAAAATTATGCATGCACATTTTTAGTTTTCGCTTGTATTGTCGTCGTTTTATTCCTTTGATTTTGTTATTTTAATTTAAACATTTTACTAACAATTGATTGTTGTTTGGTCTATATATTAATAATAATGATAATAATAATAACACATATATACAACAAATGAATATACAATAAATTTTTTTTTTATTACAAAAAGGAAAGAAAAGAAAAAAATGAAAAGGTTTTAGGTCGTCCACACACCACCAATACAATTTTTAATCTATTTATATATATATATATATATATTATTAATTATTATTAATTGAATAATGATAACAACAAACAACAACAACAAAAAACGTAGAATAATTAATTAATTAATTAATTATTCTGTATTTTAAGTAAAAAAAAAAACAGTTAAATAAAATGTAAAAATCGATTAATGTTATATTAAGTACAAAAAAAAAGTAAGCAAAATGAAAATTTTTTAATTAAATAAAATAAAATCAATTCTCTAATCCGTATCTCACCTACATGATTGTAATAATAAAAAAAAAAAAACTATATTCGGGTGTATAGTGCTGTAACTAGAATTCGGACGGTAAACGTTAACGTCGACAGGAACTTTATACCTTGACGTTCGAACGTTCGTTTTTTAATTCAAATTTATAGCAAATTTTTTAAACTTAAAATTTTAACAAACAAGAATATATTAAAACGAGTTAAAAGTTATAATATTTTTTAGTAAACTTCGACGTTGACGTTAACGGAAACGTTGACGCTGAAATCAATTGAATTTTCAATATACATTTCACATGTATCCTATAATGACAGACGTCAACGATAACGCTTACCGTTACAATTCTGGTTACACCATACACGTTACGGTAGTCAATATTATTAAATCAACACTTCACACTAAATCGTTTATAATTGATTATTGATTAGAAATAAATATTTATGAGTTTTTTTTTTCTGATTAAGGAAAATGAATAGAAAATTAAAAAGCCCAACTATGAAATAGTTTAAGAGATTAAAACGCAATAACAGCGAGAAAACAAAAAAAAATTATAAATCTTTAGCATAGACACATAGTGAAAGCACAAACCAATAAAAAAAAAAAAAACTTTTGATTTAGATTTCATGAGAAACGAACCCGTGGTTAACTGAAAATTTTTTATTTTATTTTATATAGAAAATTATAAATAAATCCCATTATATTATATTATAATCGATAATCACTGTTAAAATTACGTAATAATAGGAACAAGGATATTAGAAAAGAAGACAATATCGTCAACACGTGTTGAACAATAACCGAATTTCGATTAAAAAAAAACAAAAAACAAAACGAAACAAAACGAAAACCAAGCACACCGTAGAAATTTGCATTTTTTTTTTCATTTAAATTAAATAAATCAAATGTCAAAAGTATAAATAAATTTTGTAACAAAAAAAAAAATCACTTTGTTTTCCCTAACCAAAACGAAATTCATTTAATTCCCGGATAAATAAATATCCTGTGTGTCGCACAAAAAGTTTTTTCCAGTAATTTCCAGTCGTTTTTAAAGAAGAAACATTAAACTACAAAACCAAGTTAAAATCTTTAGAAACTAAACTAAAACTAAAACTTAAAATGAAAGCCAAACTTGTAAATAGCAGCAGAAAAATAAAAATAAAAAAAATAAACGTTTATTTAACTCTTATCAGTAAATAAATAAACCAAACCAAAAAAAAAAAAAAAAAAAAACTAATAAAAGTTTGTTGCTTTACAACTATACAAATCACATTACACAAATTCATAGAAATAATAATAATTTTTTTTATACAATTTTCGCTATAATCGATTATGTTTATCCAGAGCAGTTGAGGAGAGTCGCAATAATTTTATTTATTTATTTACTTATTTACAATTAACAGGGTTTTAAGTAAGACATTAAACATTTATTAACCAACAAAATTAAATATTTAAACAGTGCACACCCCCAATAAACATGAATCATTCTACGAATTCAGAATAAATCCACACAAAAATTAAATTTAATCTGATTAATAATAATGACTAACAACAGACAACTTTTCCACAATCACAAATCAAGTCACTTTCATTATGAATAATTATTCATTTAATTAATTAAGTCAATTAACTGAACCCAATAAAAATAAAATCAACAAATAAATGTTCAGAATCACTGGTTTTATTTTTTTTTTTTCGCTTAATTATTATTTTTGCATCAAAGTTTTTCTGCTTCTCTTTCATTTATAACAAAAAAAATTTAATATGCTGATAAAAAAAAATACATTTTTTTTTTAATAATTTCCATTTCTCATAAATTTGTTTTTCATAAAAAAAAAAAACAATTTAGTAATAAACAAACCAATTAAAAGAATAATAATAATAAAAAGGTTGGTCGTCTACAAGGGATTTCATTGTATACATTTCTCTGTGCATTTTATAGAATTAAAGCAAAAAAAAAAAGAAGAAGTAAAATTACAGTACGCGTGTAATTATCTGAACGTTTCCTCGATTCACAAGCAACATTTTTTTCAACAAGGATTTCATACAAATCTATTTCTTTTATAAAGGCACAGTAAAACACGCCTTGGTGGTGAAAATTCAAGTAGAAAAAAAAAAATAAATAAAAACCAACAGAAGTTTATTCACTAATTAATCACATTTAATCCCGCATATTAAAACCCTCCACTGTATTTATTATTATTAATATTATTAATTTAAAGAATAAATATTAAAATTCTACAAACAATTCTATAATAATAAAAGAAAATAAAAGTCCAACACCACCAAAATAAAATTTAAAAAAAAAATAATAAGTACGCTTCTAGTAATAAAAACTTAAAATAAATAAATAAAAAATAATTCAAGTACTTACTCATACATTACAGTTCAATTTTTAATTCTTTTTTTTTTAATATTTAAAACAAATAAATAATATAATATAATTATGTTATTTAATGGAGCGAGGAGTACAAATAAAAAAAAAAAAATCTCTCTCATTGTTTTAAAAAACAACAACAAAATACATTAAAAAAAAAAAAATTATTTATAGATTAATTTATTGCTTCTACCAAGACGAAAAAAAAATAATTTTTATTGGAAATACAAAACATTATTACAGTAAATCCTCAAATCAATCGATTTCATTTTGGATAAAATCATTTTTAAAACTCCTCAACTCTTAACAGCCAGACGATCTTTGACTTTGAAAATTTTTTATTTCCTTTATTCTCTACACACAACCAAAAAAAATTAATTCAATAAGGAATCGAATAGGAAAAGCATCAACGGCATTTCCAACGCTTTAGACAGACCTCCCCTCAATTAAAATCACAAAAACCGAGACTTTACTGTAAAACCAAAACACAAATTTTAAAAATAAAACCATAAGCTTACTGTTGAAAGGGGGGCGGCGGCGACATTCATTTAAATTTATTTAATAAAAAAAAAAAAAAGGTTCGTCTTTTGATATTAAATTTAAAAAAAAAATGTTTCTTCATCGCACAGAAAAATCCTTCTGATGGACAAGAACCAAAAAAAAAAAATAATTTCTTTTTGTTGTTTTGCGAATAATCGCGAAAACAAAACAAATTTTTGGACGATAGAAATAAAACAAGAAAACAACGCACGCAACGCAACGTAACGCACGAAACCTCACCCTTGTTTATTAAAAATTATGGACAAAAAAAAGAAAAGAAAATCGATAAATTCACCTTTTTTTTTTTTTTTATTTTGATGTAGGTAAAAGACAACGAAACGGTGCAACAACGAAACTTTAAAATTTTCTTTATTTTTCATATTGGCAGAATAGCAGCTTATACACCTTGTTAAATAAAATTAATAAGAAAAAAAAAACAATTTTTTTTTTTGTATGACAAGTGGGAAAACTTCAAAGACTGACTGCACCCAAAAGAAAAAGGGAAATTATATGATTTTAATACAAAGTAAAATAAAACTTTTAAACAAAAATCAAACAATGATAACAAACATTGGTTTTGGTTATAAGTTTAAATAAAAAAAAAAATATTTCGCTTATCAGTTGTCCTTATCAGAGTGAAAAATAAATAAATAAAACCAACAAACATGTTAGGCTTATCAAAAATATTACAAACAAACAAATAAAAAAAAACACACACACAAATTATTATTTAAAGCAACAACAATCTTATATGCTTGATTATTTACCTGAATACAAAAAATTTTTCTTTTCTTTTTTTTAATTATTTAATTTTTTTATTTATTTATTTTTTTCACAAGCAACTACAACTATACGAGGGAAAAACTATGGAAAAACTCTATATTTAGAATTGGTAAAGGTCCCACCAGTAACAAAAAGCCATTTTGTTGTTTGTACAAAATAAAACCCACACAAGTCTCAGAAAAATATACACCACACAAACTCAAGATTCAAACTAAACAACACTCGCCGTGTTCAAACTAAATTGAGAGTAGAAAAAAAAAAAAAAAGAACAAAAAAAAATTTAAGGTTATTTTTACTTTTGAATGAATGAATGAATGAAAAATGACAAAAAAAAGTAAAAATAAATAAATAATTAAGAACGAAATTTTTATTATGTCTAACAAACGAAATTAAATTTAATTTAATTTAATTAATTAATTTAATTCTTTTAGAGAGAGAGAGAGGGAGAGGAGGGTGGTACGTCGTCTTGTTTTTAAACATTAATTTTTGTTTTTTCCTTTTGGTGAATTTTCCCTAAATTCGAATTTGTGTATAAAATTTGAAATCACGCCAAATGTCAAAAATCATAGAAAAAAAAGAGGAATTTTTTTTTTTATCATCTGACATTCTTTACACAGAAAATACTTTCCTTCGTATTTAATTATTTAACTATTGTTTGAGCACCATTTTTATTTAGTTTTTTTTTTTTTTTTGTTCAATTAAATAATGAAAATAACAAACATATTAATTATGTTTTTATGATTGAATTTTTTTTTTACACAACACTTTGCTCCATTTCGATGTACAATTATGATTTTATACACAATACAATCGAAGTGGAAATGAAGAATTTGTTCGTACGCAATTTAAATATATTTATTCGTGTAGTTTTCGTATAGGAAAACGACCATATTTATTTATAGTGTTTCTCAAACGTTTTTTTTTTATTATTTTCATAGCTTTCACTGTTTACATTTTAATTTTTAATTAATTTAAATTTTAAATTGCATAAACTCTTATGTAATCAATTTTTAAAATTGGATTTGATGCTTGCCAAGATTTATACCAATTGACTTTGTCTTTCCAAAAGTTACGAATCATTTTTGGATCAGTATCCACCCAACTTTTAACTTGATTTGTAAAGTCGTTGATTCCGCCCACGCCAATACCAATTCTCAAATAAAACTAAATAACAAAAATCTAATTAATATTATTTACTAAATTTAAATTCAGAAAAATAATTACACTTTTGTCAAATGGTGCAAAGGTATGAGAATTTTCCCATTGATTTGCTGCTTGAATATTAGTTTTTGATTTGAATTCAGCACCAAAAGATCCCTTTGGCTTTATTTCACAAATGAATTTATCATCAATTTTAATATTTATTACATCTAATGATAAGCAGAAGAATAATTTAGTCATATTCATATTTAAATTCAATAAAATATCAGACTTGCCTTTCTTCCATTCAAGGGAGTAAACATGAAAATCATCACTCCAATTTCCAGCGCTTAATGAACTACAAAGTAGAAGTGACCGCTCCGGTTCACTTGAGTATATCATTGGACCAGCTAAGAGATTATTCAATGTATCAGAATTACCACGCAAGTAAGCTACCCTCATTTGACCTGAAGCATATTTTTCCATCCCATAAAAACTATCAAGAGGATCCAAGAATAATTCTGTTGGTTAGAAATAAGCAAAATGCAAAAAAAAGAAAAAGGAATAAATTCAAGAATTCTCCTTACGTGGAAAAATCCAATCTCCAGATGGAAGTTTCGCCCTGATTTCAACTCTTCCATATTTAAATGAAAATCGATCTTTCGTATGGATTTGACCTGAAATTATAGGTCTTAACGGGCCGAAGAAATGTCCGGCAGAACATTCCGTGGTCTGCTGTGTTCCCGTGCAACTATGAAGAAAATTGATTATAGAAATTAAAAACAGGAGAAATTAAATGAGAAAATTACCCTGTAATGTTTAATTCATAGTTTGGTAAATATTCACCAAAAACCAAATCGTATGGCGCAACGATTATATTCAGATGTCCATCTTTAACACTAATTTGTTGGTTATTATACATCACAAACTCATAATTCTGTATATGCAAAGCCATTATAAATAATTAATTAAAAATTAAATTAAAAGTTAAAAGGCATACCGGTTCAACAGCAAAACGTTGCTCAATATTCCACATATTTATATTTAAATTATTATTATTGAACTCATCCTGAAAAATCAAATTACCAGAACACGTCAATTTATCATTCACAAGAGTGATTGATTGTATACAAGTCGCTACAATAAAATTTTATTTTAATTTTTATATTACAGATTTAATTATCGAATTAATTAGGAACTTACATGGGGAGGTAGGTACAGTGGGAATTACAGTTGGTTGGGTTATGGTCGTATAAATACTTATAGTTGGTATTTCAATAGGCATATCTACTCTTGGTGGAAAATAAATAGCAGTTGAAGGCGTTGTAGTCGGTGTTCTTGTTGGCAACGTACCATTCACATATTCCTTAACAACAAACACCCCATTGTCTTCACGGTAACCCAGGTTATCATAGATTACAAACGTCCAAAAGTAGATAACATCATTTAACTGGAGTCTCAGAATAATTTCAATAAAAAAAAAACAACAAACTATAATAAAAATAAAATTACCTTCAGTCTTGATAAACGATCAATAAAATAAAATCTTCCATTTTTCGGAGTTACAATGTCTCTAGACCATTGTCCTCCCTCAAGGCCTTCCATCTCTTCATTTAATTTTCCATGAAAAGCGAACAATGTAATACCATCTTCTGCTGGTATAGACACTTGAAAACCTTTTGGATAGAATATTTCAAACTTGGCCTTTGGTGCAACGAAACTACGCACTAAACACCCATAGGCTAATATTAAAAAAAATATGGGCAAACCGTGGATTAATGCTTTGAAAAGCATTTCTCAGTTATCTCCGTTTTATTATTTTATTATTTCACGTTCACTTGTCGTAATCTTAAGCACAACTGAATAGTTTTAGATTTTATTAATGAAACGAAAATAAAAAAAAAAATTAAATAAAAAAAAAACAAGTTTTCAATGAGAAAGCAAATAATTAATGTCAATTAAAATATATTAAATAACATAGGAAAACCCCATACGTATAATATTTGCCAATTGAAATTTTTAAAATATTCTGGTTTTACCACTGTTAAGAAAAATATATATTAATCTTATTTATATAAATAGTAATTATTAATTATTTTATTTAACTATTCTTTAATTAATGAATTAAATAAGTCACTATGATAATCGTTTCGTTGTTTATTGTTTCGTTATCAAGTATAAACAAAAAAAAAATTAGTTTAACCTTAGCCGATGTAGCTTTCTGATTAAAATCTTTAAAATTAAAATGCATATAAAGTGACTTCGTTAAGTTACAGCTATAAAACGAATATTATTGCATTGAATAAAGATTCAATTGGTTATAACTTCCAAATAAAATTTTTTAATGTTAAATCCTTCATACAGAATATATGGAGACGCCAAACAAAAATTTACACTAAATTTAATCTCATTTAAAAATTCGACAAAAATTCATTTTTTCGACGAAAAACAAAAAAAGTTTATATTTTTGATTAAGGGACCGTGTTAGTTGTTGGAGTTATTATGGAGTTACTAATCAAAATTCAGAAATAAAGAATTTTCATTTTTGGTATTCAATAATTAAACAACAAAATTTATTTGTATGAAACAGAAAATTTATTTTATTTCAAATCAATTCCCTCTTGGTTAGACTCCGTCAATACATTTTCTACGATTTTTTCAATTTCGATGTTTATTGGTAAATCCTCACCGTTTTTAACTTTGACCTCTACGTTTTCTTCCTCGTCATCATCAATCAAAATTTGTCTTTCAAATAATAAAATCAATTCCGTATGTGGTGTATGTGGAAACATATCAACCGGAATTGCTATTTTTGGAAGAAATGGTTGACCTTTCAATATTTTCGAACATGGTCGTGTCAAGTCAATCCAATTTTTGACTGCACTCTGTGGTGAACACGATATATATATAAGACGGTTTAAACCCCTCGCATTACGTAAATGTGTTATAGATCTTGCATCTAGAAAATATAATACAATAAATATACTAAAAATCTCGCAAAGATAAAGTTCAATTTTAACTAACGTAAACCAGCCCTTGGAGGATCTAAGATTGCAATAACATCTGTGTTTTTTATATCCGGACGCCTCACTAACGATGTTATGCAGTCTTCAGCACTACCGGCTACAAATTCACAATTTTCTATTTCATTTATTTTAGCATTAAATTTGGCATCTTCGACAGCTTGCTCTATTATTTCAATCCCATAAACTTGTTTACAATGCTAAAAATATTTTTAATTTAATTCAAATAATACCATAAGAAACTTCTGATATATTTACTTTAGCAAAACATAACCCAATAGTTCCGGTGCCACAACAAACATCTAAAACATTTGTATCTTTTGTTGGTGCTGCTAAATCGATAGCACATTGATATAATACTTCAGCTCCTGGTGAATTTATCTAAAAATAAAAATCGCATGTTAAGCGTAACGTAGCTTTAAATATATTTGTATATAAATATTTACTTGGAAAAATGCTTCAGGACTTATACGAAACTTTAAACCATGTATGACATCTGTGATATGTGTCTCACCGCACAAATGCGTGCATGGATTTGTCAGTTGTCCAGACTGACGCTTTTTAATTTCTTGATAATACAATGATGTAACGTTTAGACTTTGTTTAGTTGTTTCATTTGTAAAACAGTTGATTAATTCTTTATGCAAATTATCTAATTCATCGCTAGTCAATGTCTGTGGATGTATTCCGACGATGCACATTAATTCATTAGTTGCACTTGATACTCGAACAGTCAATTGTCGAAAATAGCCGGAATGTTTTTCCGGATTAAAAACATCCAAATTTGACTGGCGGACATAATTTTGAAATATGTTTACCGCCAACTTCATACTATCTGGTATATGTCTTAAATTTTCAACACCACCCACTTCCGTAAAGCCCGTGGAATAACTGCCAACACGAAAACCAACGACCCTTTCACCCGTTTCATTTAATCCAACACTGAATTCACATTTATTACGATAACCATCCAGCAATGGTGATGATTTTATTGGCCTCAAATCAAATGGTAAGCCATCAAATAATTTACGCTGAGATTCAATGTAATCTTTCAAATATGGATTTGATTTGTACATTTGTTGACCGAAGGAAAGCATAACTTTTTTCATTTCATTGGTCTTAAAATTCAATTGTTCCTCGTACGATAAATTATATAAAGAAGTTGTTGACTCTTCTAGTGTTTTTCTTTTCTTTACATTCTTCGATATATTGCCATCGGCATCTTCATTTCTTCGCTTCACTAAAGGATCTGGAGCAGGTTGTGCTTCCTATAAATAATAAATTTAATCTATCGTGTATTGAAAACATTTCATTTATATAAACCTACACTTGCACCTAATGTTTTTCCTTTCCATTTAAAACCATTTAATTTTTCAATTGCTGACTGTCTATCTTCCTGATTACGAAAGCAAATATATGCCCAAGGACTTCCTGGCTTTACAATTTTTATTTTACATGATTCCAATTGCATTTTATTATTCAACAATTTTTTTAATTCCTGCAATAAAAAAACAATTAAAAGTTATTTTTTAATTAATAGTGCATACATGAAACTATTTTAATTTACATTTATTCCATAAAATTTTGGTAAACCACGAATTTCTATTTTAAACTTTTCAGACGTGAAACCTGGCCTATCAAGATAAGCGTATTCATTTTCAATTTCAACTTTTTCATTATTTTTATTCGTTTCTGATAATTCCATTATTTTTAATTAATTGTAAAAAATAAAAACAAGCAAAATACTTTCACGATTTCTTAAACACGTGCGAAACTACTCGCCACAGTATTAATTATTTTGTTATTTTTTTCATAAATACCCCATTTGTAAATAAATGTCAAAAAAAAAAAATCTTCTATGAAATTATAGCGACATCTTTGTCCTAAATAATTTTTTTATTCAAAACATAATTTAAAAAAATTTACAAATATTTTAAATAAATAATATAAATTGGGCATTAGATTATCATAAATAAATTATATAAAATAATTTTAATTAAAAAATAATTTTTGTTTTAAAAAACATTTCATTATTGACAGTTATTTATTTTTGTGTAGAGTTTTTCATAATATTTTTTTTATTTGCATCTCTTTCCGTTACAATAAAAATATTTTTTTGTTTACAAAAAAAAAAAAAATCTTTATTAGCAAATTACATTTATATGAAATGTTTAAAATTGGAGAAAATTTATTAATTGAATAGTAGTAGTAGTAGTAAATTAAAATATTATCCAATCAAAGCTCCCCACGATTTATTATTTGCCACGTTACATTTTCAACAATCATTTTCTTAACTGGAATTAATGACTGTCGAACTGGTGAATTTATAATTTGGACATTTTTCTTTTCTTTCCCAATTCCTATTCTTGTTATTTTATATATACGTGCAATTGTGTTGTGTGTCGTGTCTTTTTTTTCTTGTATCTATAAATTTATTTTTCTTATTAATAAATAGTAATTTATAAACTCGCGGACCGGCCGGTCGGAAATAAAAAAAAAAAAGAAAAGTAAATTAAATTTTTTTTTTTTAGAATAAGTTTTTTATTTTATTTGTTGTTTTTTTTTGTTGTTTTTAATATTTGTTTTTCTATTTATATATTTATATTTATTTATTTATTTTTGATACAAATTAATTAGATTAAAACCAATTAGTAAAAAAAAAAATAAAATGAAATTTGTGGTGACAATATCTTTGCTATTAGCAGCAACATGTGCTGTTTTTGCTACAGAAGGTGATATAACAAGCGATGAGGGTGTCCTTGTTTTAACAACAAAAAACTTCCAAGGAGCAATCGATTCTAATGAATATATTTTAGTTGAATTTTGTAAGTAGAAATGAGTTTTTTAATTTATTTTTTCTTTTTCTTCCTATGTAATTGGATTTTTTTTTTTTAACAAGAAATATGGACGCCAAGTGTTGTTCTTTTGTGTATACTCTACAAGCTTTTTAGGAACAAAAAGAAAAGAAAAAAAAATTGAATTCGTTTTGTGACATCGTACACAATATTGATTGTATTTATTTTAAATTTAGGCGTTTTGTGTGTTAATTTAATTAAAAAAAAAAAAATAACAATTAATTAACAGCAAGAATGGACTTAATGATGAAATAATAATATATTTTTGTGTTCTTTCAATCGAGTTCACGGTCATCAACCTTTTTACTACTCTTTTTTAGAATATTCTTTATCTGGTTTGTGTGTATCGTCAGCAATTTCTTCTTTTTTCATTAAATTTTATCTATCGCGTTATTTGTTGAAAGACGTTATCCCGTTTGTTTTTTTTTTTTTTTCTTTCTGTTTATTTAAAATTTTTTCAATCAGCTCATTCTCTTCGGTTTAAAAATGAAATTTCAAAGAATTGTTGTTGAAGAATATTAAAACATAGCAAATGCGTTGACGTTGTCGTGACGTGTCGCCGCCACAACAGCACACCAACAAGATATTTCTCTTAGCCGCATATTCATTCTTGTCTTAAAAAAAAAACAACCTTCTTATCTATTATTATTATTTTAGAATAAAATAAAATATTTGATTAATTAAATAATCGTAATTTCATTATTCAGCAAAATTTTTTTTAATTAATTAATAATATGATAATAAATAATTATAGAGAAAACACAAATTATCTGTTTAGTGTGAATATTTGACAGATGGAAAAAAAAAAAAGGAAAACGTCGACAAAATAAAATTACAATGATGACGACGCGGCATCCGTAAACGCTGATGTCAACATAATGGCTTTTTTGTTTGGCGGATATTTGCATTTAAAATAAATTTAAAAAATTCATTCACTTCATTTAAATTATTATTATTATTATCACCACACTCCTTTTAATGATAACGAAAATAATAATAATTATAATATATTTTTTTTAATAGTTGTTTATTTAAAAATAGAAAACAACAACAAGCTGCTTAAAAATTCGTGTTTTTTATCTTTTAATTTTTTTTTTTTTTTTTTGCTATTACAAGTTATTAATTTTCATTTTTGTAATTTAAAAATGTGACTGAAATTAATTAATTTTATTTTTTAATTAATTTTTTTTTTATAGACGCACCATGGTGTGGGCACTGTAAAGCATTAGCACCCGAATATGTAAAAGCTGCTAAATCATTAGAGGAGAAAAATCCAAATATAAAATTGGGTAAAGTTGATGCCACAGAGGAAGGTAGCTTAGCTGAAGAATATGGTGTACGTGGTTATCCAACATTGAAATTCTTCCGTAATGGAGCACCAATTGAATATACTGGTGGTCGTCATGCTGAAGAAATTGTTGCCTGGTTAACCAAAAAGACTGGTCCACCAGCCGATGAAATTAATACTGTTGAAGAGGCCGAAGCATTTATTAAAGAACGTAATGTGGCTGTATTAGGTTTCTTCAAGGATCGTGAATCAGCTGAAGCAAAAACTTTCTTAACCGTCGCCAATGCTGTTGATGAATATCCATTCTTTATTACAAGCAACGATGATGTTTACACCAAATATGAAGCCAAATGTGGCCAAATAACTTTATTCAAGAACTTTGATGAAGGCAAAGCCACATTCGAAGGTGAATTAACAGAGGAGAATCTTAAGAAATTTGTCTTATCACAATCTATGCCACTCATTGTTGACTTTAATCATGATTCTGCCCAAAGAATATTTGGTGGTGAAATCAAAAGTCATTTGTTAATGTTCTTATCAAAGGAAGCCGGTCATATCGAGAAATATGCTCATCCAGCTAAAGAAATCGCTAAGGATTATCGTGATCAAGTATTATTTGTTAGTATTAATGCTGATGAAGAGGACCATCAAAGGATATTAGAATTCTTCGGTATGAAAAAGGAGGAAATACCATCAATGCGTTTAATTAAATTAGAAGAAGATATGGCCAAATATAAGCCACCAACTGATGATTTATCACCAAAAACAATCAAAGAATTTGTATCAAATTTCTTAGATGGTAAACTAAAGCAACATCTTTTGAGTCAAGATGTACCAGAAGATTGGGATAAAACACCAGTCAAGACACTTGTTTCATCAAACTTTGATGATGTTGTCTTTAACAAGGACAAGGATGTTTTAGTCGAATTTTATGCACCATGGTAAATAGTTTTTCTATAATAATTAATGATTAAAAACGATCACGGTCATGATAAGAGCGCTTTGTCCGTTGCGTCACTTTTACGTGCAATAATTGAAAAATTACAATTTTTTCGACAAATCAATTTTCTATTAATTATTTTAGTTTGAATTTTAATTTTAATTTTAAAAACTGATTACATAAATTGATTTGTTGGTTATGATTAAATCTTTGCGCCTACACTAATACTATTTTCGTGTTATCGATAAAAAAAATTTCTTATCTCACAAATTAATTTTTTTTTTTTTTTTTGATTTGGGTTTTTTTTAATTGTTTTTTTTTTTATATATTTATCTCTAGGTGTGGACATTGTAAACAATTGGCACCAATTTATGATCAATTAGGTGAGAAATTCAAGGATTCCGAAACTGTTGTAATTGCAAAAATGGATGCAACCGTAAATGAATTGGAACACACAAAGATTACATCATTCCCAACATTAAAATTATACAAGAAAACTGATAATAGTGTTGTCGATTATAATGGTGAACGTACATTGGAGGCATTGACTAAATTTATGGAATCTGGTGGTGTTACAGATGAGCCAGAACCATTTGTGGTAAACAATTAATTTTTTAATCTTTTTTGTTAAATCCTCGTTTTTACCTCGTTGTTGTTTTATTCATTAATATATTTTTATTAATTTCAGGAGGATATTAAGGTCGATGAGGAAGCACAAGAAGAAGAAGAACATAAAACGAAAGATGAATTATAAATTAATTTGCTAATTGCAAAATAAAATTGAGAAGAAAATTTTATTTCTTTTTTCCACAATCACCACCACTAAAACACCCTGTATGAATGAGAAACTAATTAAATGCGTGTTAATTAAACTTAAAAAAAAAAAAAAAAATTAAAATAAAAAACAAAACAAAAAAAAAAATTAAATTTTTTTAATAAGAGAAAAAACAAACAAAAAACTTTTTCTTTAAATATTATTTCTGCCTAATTTTATTCGCGTACTGCTTTTGAGACTGTTTTTATTAAATTAAATTTAATTTTTTTTATTTTTTATTTATTTATCTTGTATTCTCCCCTACCTATCAACAGAGATAATTTCTTACAAAAGAAAAGGAAAATACGTTCACTTTGTGTGTTCAACAACATCATTCCACCCACACAAACAACACAGTCGATTACTTAATTTTTCTCAATTAACATTAATTTTTTTAATTTAAAAAAAAAAAATTCTTTACCCCCCCCAAATATGTTTTATTATCTTTAAATAAAAAAAAAGAAAAATTGTAGAAAATATTTTTATATGAAAAAAAATTTATTTTAATAATAATTATATTTTTGCTTAATTAAGAGAAGAGAAGATACTAAATATTTTTCGTTTTTTTTTTTTTATGTGTTTGTATTTGAAAAATTAATAATAAATCCAGATAATTATATAATTTTTACATATTTAAATTCAATTTTATTAATAAATTATTCAAATATAAATGTAATTTATTATTATTATTATTATTTTTTTTAAATTAATAACATAAAATTTTGTGAAAGATTAAAAAATAACGAAATTTAATTAGTTTTTTTTTTTTTTTATTTGCGTTTTTATTTTGGGTTGTGCTCTTTACTTTTTGGTTTAAAAATTGGCTATACATGAAAATTTTACATTAGTTAATACACACACCAAAATATGTTAATTTTTGTGTAATATAGGTAAAAATACCGAGGAGGGTAGGAATTATGACGACATTATTTATCGGTTTTTTTATATGATTTATAATTTATCATATTTGCGGTTAAAATGTATTTTATAGAAGAGAGATTAATTAATCTAAGGTCAATCATATAATATATATGTTGAGATAACGTCAGATTTTTGTTTTTTATTTAAAGAAAACAAATAATTTTACTTGTGGAGAGGACCAGGGCTGAAAAAACTTTACTGATTTACTGAAATATAAAAAAAAAATATCTGGATACAAGTTGATACACAACGGTTTAATAAATTTTATATTTTCAATAATTGCATATGCACTTTATGCACAAATACCATAGTTTTGTGATAATTATTAAATAAAAACTATAAATAAATGTTTCTCACTACTGACCACACAATACAATAATAAATCACCATCATAAAAGTTAGTTTTTTCGTATTTATTAAATTATTAAATTAAATATAGCAATTAGATTATTTTTTTTAATGTTATTTATTTTATTAACACAACAAGCATAACATAAAATTAATAAGACTGTTTGTTATTGTTTGTTTGCTACTCAATACACAAAGGCACATTTATGAATTGCAAAAAGAAAAGAAAATAGAAATTAATAACTTTTTAAGTGAAAACAAGTGTTGTTAAAATCCATAAAAACAAAAGAAAATAAAAGATAATGCACAAATTAATAATATTTATAATAATACAATTTATATTTTTATTAAATAATTTAATAAATTGTTATGAAATACCACGGCCCGATATAAAAATTTATAAAAATGGCTTCAAGTGCACAATACCAATTGGTAAATTAAAATAAAAAAAAAAAAACTTAAAATCCTGTTGGTGTTTTTTTTTTTTTTATTATTATTATTATTATATTCAAATAAATTAATTATTTTTAGATGAAAATGTAAAATTATTTGGATTTCATGGTAATTTAAATAAAGTAATAAAAGGTGGTGAAATTGGTGATTTTTCTGGTGAAATAATAACAACGGGTAACGATAATACAGTCACATATTATAATACAAATTTATTATTAAAAATTGGTGATGAGATACATTACTGGATATTTGTACAGTACGATCGTTTAGGGTATCGTTTACAAAATCAAAAATATATTGTTAAAGGTAATCAAAACAATTTGTTTCTTTTTTCTTTTTTTTTTTTTTGGACAAAGTTTTAAAGAAGTGAAATATATATATATATGTGATTCGCCATATTGACGTTAATTATTAATTAAAAATTCAAGTTTTTGCTGCTGTACACTGATAGATAATATTTATTAAAATACTATAAAAACTCTTTTTCTTTTATCTTTAAACAAACAACACACATGCAAACAAAATAACAAGTTTTCTGTCAAAGTTTCCATCCAAATAATAATCCTAAATGTATGCAATATTAATTACTTATTATTGTCTTATCGAACCTTTTTTTTTTATTTGTCATATAATTTTGTGTACCTTGTGGTAGACGCACGATATAAGATTTTTTTTATTATAACAAAAAATGCTTCTTCTACCTAATTATTATTTTTTATTTTTATTTTTCTGTAAAACAACACGTCACAGAATTTAAATTAATTTTTTATTGTGAAATACCAGATAATGCTGTTTAAAGCAGCAGTAAGAACAAAACAAAAAAAAAAACCACGCGTTTAAATAAATTAATAAGAAAAAAATTTTCGATTTTCTTTTGTTTTTTTTTTTAATTCTAAATTTAAATTCAATTTTTTTGTATATTTATTTTAAATAAAACTTTAAATAAACATTAAAACACATTTAGAGGAAGGTTAAAAAAAATCCTTTGATGAATAATTTTTTTTTTTAATTTTATTTTAACAGAAATTATCAATTTAGATCAAACAACGGTACGTCCGGTAAAGGTAACAAAACCAACATTACTGCCACCTTTAGACGTACGTAATTCCGATTGTATACAATCAATAACAATTTCAAATGGCCGGGTACAGTGTCGTGATCAATTAATATTCGAGGAACAATTTAATAATAATGAAATAAATACAACAAAATGGTTAATTGAGAATAAATTATCGTTGGACGTTGAGGTTGAACATTTTTAACTTATTTTAATTTTACCAAGAAAATTATTTTCTTAATTGTTTAGGATGCAGAATTTACATCATACGAATCCAATCCAGAGATTATTTATATAGAGAATAATTATTTAACAATTTCACCAAAATTACGTTCCGATAATGTGAATTACATAAGATCAGGTGTTTTAGATTTATTATCAAAGTAATGTAAATTAATTGAACGAATTAATTATGGGATTTACAAAAGCTTCCTAATATTTCATTTCAGCTGTACATTTACCAGCTCTGATGAGGAAATGAGAAATAGCGCTTGTTTACGTAATACAAGTATATTCTCAATAATACCACCAGTGATATCAGCTAAACTAAATTCGCGTCAATCATTTTCATTTAAATATGGTAAAGTGGATATCCGTGCAAAACTACCAAAAGGCGATTGGGTATTTCCAAGTAAGATCATAATGAAAAACAACAAAAACATCTGTAGAAATAATTTTTTTTTTTTTTTATTGGAATTAGTTTTAGAATTAGAACCTAGAGATTATACATACGGTCGTTATTATTTCCATTCGGGAATTATACGTATTGCCTTTATACATGGTAATAAAATTTTAAAGACTGGCACCAATGATATTGACGGACGTTTTCTGTATGGCGGTGCAATCATTTTAAATGGCACAGATAAAAGATATGAACATCTTAGGGTATGGTGCTTTGCATTTTTAATCCATCCTTGTGACATAGCTTTGTTTTTCCAATTATTAGATATATCCGTATGTAAATCATCTAGGTGATGATTATCACGTGTATTCATTGATATGGACAAAAGAGAAACTGATATTATTCGTTGACAACGAACAGTATGGAGAAGTAAATTTAAATTTCAATTCACTGCAAAATAAGCCAACCGTTTGGAGGACACCGAATGCTCCATTTGATCAAGAAGTGCGTTTTTATAAAGTTACGGTAAAAATTCTCTTTCATTATTTTTTGTTTTCTTTTTCTCTTTCCTTTTAGTTTACTGTATCAATTGGTGTTGGTGTGGGTGGCATGGGAGACTATCCCGACAATTCTGTAACCGGTCCATCAAATATACCAAAACCATGGATAAACAGAGATCCCAGAGCCGAGTTAAATTTTTATCGAGATCGTAATAACTGGCAGAAAACATGGCTTATGGAGGATACATCATCAACCAGATTAGAAGTTGATTACATTAAAGTCTGGTCACTGTGAAAAATTATTTCTTAATAAATTAAAAAAAAAAAAAAATTTTTATTACACTTTTAATTATCTTTTTTTTTTTTCATTACACCACCCTCTCTCTCTCTCTCTCTCTCTCTACCTTTAAATTAAAATCCCCGTCAAAGGTAATTTCCCGATTTTATAAAAGTGAATTATAAAAAATTCTCAGCAAATTATTATAATTATTAAAAAATTTATAAAAATAAAATATTTCATTAGCCGACGTTTATAAATTTCATTTGAAACTATGATAACTTTTCGGGTTAGGGTTCATGGGCGACTATTAAATATGATAAAACATTACATAAGTGAAATAAAAAGATTTCATGTATATTATGCTGCTGTTTGTGTTGTTCTTGTCTAAATGGTCTGCATTGCATTTGTACAGTTATGACGCACCACACTTACCACACTCAAACAAATAGAATTGGTTGGTTCACAACTCTGTTCATTTTTTATATAAGACAATTTCTTAATTAAATTTATTACTAATATTTACTAATACGTTAATCATTTTTTTTTTCTTGTATTCAATACAAGTTTTTTTCTTTCTTTTTACTTCATTAACACACATTTATGTATATTTATATTTGTGTTGTTAGTCTTGTTGTTGATCTTCTTGTCAAATAATTAACAGCAGCATAAGAAGTGAGAAGCAACAGAAATAAAGATTTAAAGTATATACGGCCAACCAAAAACAGTTTTAGTGTTGTTTACTATTTGTTTGTTTATTATTATTATTCTTCTTCATTATATTATTAATTATATAGGAAAATGAAAATAATTTTATTTACATTTTTTTTTATATTATTGAATTTAAATAATAAAAATTTTATATCGATGAATAGTAATTTAAATCCAATAATAAAAGTTTATAATCGTGGTTTTAGTGTATCGTTACCAGGTGATTTGATTTTAATTTTTCTTTTTCTTTTTTTTTTTTTTCGTTATTTGTCATTTGTTTAATTAAATTTCCCCCGTTTAATTAGATGATGGAACAGTGAAATTTTTTGCCTTTCACGGTAAATTAAATAGTCAATTTTATGGTCGGGAACCTGGTGACTATAATGGTGATGTTAGTGATTCGATTAATGGACATTTTTCATATATAAACAATCAGGCGTCCTTTGAATTGGGTGATATTTTACATTATTGGTATTTCATACAATCAAATAATCAACCCTATCGATCTGAAAATAGAAAATTTATCGTAAAATGTAAATATGCAAAATAAAAACAAAAATTAAATACAAGTAAAATGCTTAAAAATAAATAATCAGAGTAAATAAAAAAAAAAAAAAAAAACAAAAAAAAATTATCTAGCAATATCACCAGATAGTCCACAAGTAGAAACACGGTTTACACCAGCGAAAACAAAACCGACAACGGAACGGCCGCCAGAAATAACAACGGTACCAACACAATTAGTGACACCGTCAGTAGTGGTTGTGACCGAAGCGAGAATTGAGATTACACCAAATTGTGTTAAATCTGTGACAAAAGCAAATAGTGCTGATACATGCCAAGGTGACGTTATTTTTGATGATAACTTCGATGACAGTGACATCAATAAAGATAAATGGCTAATGGAAAATCGTTATTCGTTAGACGTAGAGGTATGAGTTAGAAAAATTCACATTTTTGTACGCGAAAACATTGCAAGATTATTTTTGACCTTCCAGCGCTCTTTTGATAAAAAAAAATATACTAAAATTCAAATTATTTCCTTAATTTCTTATCATTTTCAAGTAATAGAGCTTTTGTGATTTGATTTTTATTTAATTGCTCTTGTGTGTGTGTGTGTGTTTTTCAGGATGCAGAATTTTCATCATACGAAGCGTATACAGAAAATGTTTTTATTGCAAATGGGAATCTTAATATTGTGCCAAAATTAAGATCAAATATGATAAAATATATGCGAACTGGTACACTGGACTTTACATCTAAGTAATTCCTATTTTTTTATTTTCTGTTACATTTATTTTTATGTTTTTTTTTTTATCCATGAGCAATTTTTTGATTTTTTTTTTAGTTGCACATATGAATTTGATCATACAAATTATGAGAAAGCATGTTCACGGCACGCATTTAGAGCTAGAATATTACCGCCGGTAATTTCAGCAAAATTAAATTCACGTAAATCATTTTATTTTACATATGGTACAATTGAAATACGTGCAAAACTACCAAAAGGAGACTGGATTTATCCTAGTAATTATGAAATTTACTTTTACTGAACTAAACTTAACTAATAGTTGTATAAATTTTTTTTTTTTTTTTTTTATATATAGTTTTAGATTTAGAACCGATGCAATACTATTATGGTCGCCAATATTATGAGTCCGGATTAATACGAATTGCCTTTATTCGTGGTAATGAAGTATTGAAAACTGGTAACAAGGATATTGACGGTAGATTCTTGTATGGAGGTGCCATTGTGGCAAATACAAGTGAAAGTCGTACATTATATTTAAAAATAAAGAAAAATGTTGAACATTTGTATAAAGATTTTCATACATACAAAATTGTATGGTCACCACAAAATATAAAAATTTATTTAGATAATAATGAGTATGGCACAATATTACCTGGTTTTAAAAATGATCAAAATATTCGTCATGCTTATAAATGGGAATCGGATTCCAATATGGCGCCGTTTGATAGAGATGTATATTACGTTTCCCTTTTAAGTAATTAATAAAATGTGATATATTAAAGGTTTTAAAAATTAATTTCATTACAGTTTTCAATATCATTAGGTGTAGCCGTTGGTGGAATTAATAATTTTCCTGATAACTCAATAACCGGAATAAATAGCATACCAAAGCCATGGTCTAATTATGAACCAAAAGCTGAATTAGAGTTTTGGACAAAACGTAACGATTGGCTAACAACATGGAATGATAATGATTCTAAATTACAAATAGATTATGTTAAAGTATATGCTTTATAATATTAATCACTAAAATAAATAAATTAATTAAAATATAAAATTGAAAAAATTTTATCACTTGGAAAAATATTAAAAATATATTCTTTTTTCTCTCTACACATTACTCTGCATTATCATTATAATACAGCGACAAACGGCTATAAAATTAAACATATCGTGAAACATAATAAAAAAAAAAAACTCCATAGCAACGGCATTAATTTGTCTGCAGAGGAGGGGAGAAACTTTTGTTTTTATTTTTTTGAAATAAAAAAATAAAAATATTAATTGATAAAAATATTACATCCTCTTTGACATACATTGCTATAAATTTTTATTATTTTATTAAAGAAAAAACTACCATATATACACACATACGTGATCAGATTGATTAAAAATTTTCTAAAATATAAATTTCTCTTTCAATTCTCTCATAATTTTTTTTATGACTTTTGAACAGTGGAGAAGTGTATGGACACTGTTAATTAATTAATAAGCTCGTACAATACTTGTATGCAGTTTCACCACTTTGATATGTCAAATAATAATAATAAAACATAATAACAGTGTATTATCGCGCTTGCTTATTATATTACTTTACAAAAAAAAAAAAAAAATTCTTACTCCACATAATTTCTCTTTAATAAAAAAAAGAAAAAATTTTATTATATTTTTTTTTTCTATTTACCAGTACACTGTCGGATGCCCTAGTCTTAATATTAAGAATCTCAAATAGTTTTTAATGTTTTATTATTATTTTTTTTTTTGTTTGTTTATTTATTTTACATTATTTTCGTATTTTGTTTTTCAACGTATTTTATTTTTTTTTTTTAAGTTAATTAATTAATTATTTAATTAATTTCTTATTTATTATTTACATTGAAAAAAAAATTAAAATTAAAAATTTCTTAATCGGTAATTTTAATTTTGTTTATTAATTTTTTTTCTTAAATAATAATTGAAAAGAAAAAATTCCAAAATCACTGTGCATTTTATTAAACAATTAATGTTCTTTTTTTTTTGTTTGGTTTTCGGTGTTTTATAGATAAATGAATTAAAGCAAATAAATCCTATGATTATTGTTTATGAATGTAATGAAATTATTTATGGAATTTTAAATATAAAAAAAAAAAAATATGTGTACGTGTGTGCTTTGTGCTATATAAATAAAATTGACAATGAATGAATATTATGATGTGGTTATAATAAGGAATTAATAATAATTATTAATAATCAAAAAAGAAAAGAATAAACAATGACTTTAAATAAAATAATGGAATATATTAAGTTAGAGGAGGGTGATGATAAATTATTGTTACCACTGACAATGAGTACGACAACGGGTGGCAGTACAGCATCATTATTATCAACGACATTGACATCAACATCATCATCATCATCCAAGGATAAACATAAGCAACATCTTAATAATAAAAATAATAATAATAATAATAAATGTTTACTACTACAAAATATAATCTCACATAATAAATTAATAAATTTTCTATTACCAATATGTGTTATTATAATTATAATACCAATTATATATTTTAGTAAAAATTATGCAAAAATATTATTAATATGGATTGAGAAACAAAATTCATGGATTATATTTTTATTATTTATGTTATTATTTTCAATTGTTAGTTTTCCAGTGACTATTGGTTATTTAATATTAATTATAACAAGTGGATATTTATTTGGTATTATTAAAGGTTTATTAACTGTGATCCTAGGTGCAAATATTGGTGTTGCAATTGCACATAATATAATTAAAAGTGTTCAAACAAAGTTACCTGTTCATAGGTAAATTATTATTTATTATTATTCTTATTATTAATATTATCTGATTATTAGCAACGAAAATTTTTATTTAATTATTGAATGATTATATAAAAATGGAATAATTAAAATTCCTGACTATACCGACATAGACTCTCAAGACGATCAATCAATTGAAAGATATTAAAAAATTTTTATGAAAATCCATAATCCGCCTCAAAAAAAAATTTTCCAATTCTTTTCCGATAATCGGGAAAATCATTTGTAAGCCTTTAGCAAAAAAAAATCCATATTAAAATAATAATTATGTTAAAAATGTGCAAAAAAAAAAAATTAATTAATTTGATAAAGGATAGTCTAATTAATAAATTATGATTAAAAAATTTTTCCCGATTTTCTTCTACATTTTCCTCACAATAAATTTTAGAAAAACACAATCGCCGCCCTCTACCTCTTCGTAGATCGTCTTAAGTGGCTAAGTCGCTAGTTCCAAATTCCTAATTATTTTTTTTCTAAAACAAAAACATTTTATTACTTATCCCCTGATCCTATTTTAATTTTTTTTTTGCCTTGCTTTTGCGTGTTTTTTCTTTATTTAATTTAATTAAATTAAAACAAACGGAAAAATCATTAAAACAGTCTCTCTCTCGCTTTCGCTCTCTATATATACGTAGCAATAATTAAATTTTAATTAAATTAAGATAGAAAAAAACATTAATGTAAGGAGAAATGGAATAATGAAAGAAAAATTAATTTAAATTTTGGTTTAATGCCAAAAACTGTTTTATTGATAGTTTTGTTTTCTTTCTTTAACTGATTTTAATTTAATTCTTTTTTATTACTGTCATTCACTCGTGTAACTCCATTTAGCATTTTTTATTTTTTTTTTTTTTGTTCCATTTCAATACGAGAATACATGTCACATCCTTTATGGGGATTGATTCACCCGGATGTTGGTTTTATTTATTTATTTTTTTTTTTGTTTGCTTTTATAATTTGCTGCTTAAATTTTATTCTCTATCTAAAACAATCGATATTATGTCATTTTTGAATAAATTTTGGCATAAATGTTGTTGTTTTTTTTTTTTTTTTTAATCTGAGAAATGATTTACAATTTTTGTGAAGATTATTTGATTCCACAAACTAATTTGTCTTACAAAGTATACAAAAATTACTTGTTTGCAAATATGAAGAAAAAAAGCAAAAATTAAAATAAAAAAACTAACGATAAAATTAGCATTGAAATTATGACAACTAAATCACAATGCCATCTATTGGATTTACAAAGGTAATTAATTTGTGTAGATAATTAAACTGAAACTGGAGACCGTTTCTTATAAACCGTAGTAATCGAGAGAAATAATGAAAAATTAGAATCAATCAGTACCAACAATGCGTTATTTGATAAATTAATTATATTAATAAATAAATAAATAAAAACCTTGAATATTAAATATATTTATTTAATATTTTATCATTAATTTATTTATCTAATTTAATTTAATTTTATTTTATATAAATTATCTAACCAATAACACAACACCAACGAAATTCTCTATTATTTGTGATTAAAAAAAAAAAATTAATTTATTTTTTCTTTTTTTTTATTATTATTATTGAATAATAATAATAAATTAAATAATTAATATCAATTAAAAAAATAAATAAAATATATATATATATATATCTAGAGCAGTGGGCAGTACTCAACTACTGTTGTTCTACTTTGTACTTTGATTTGATATGACTTAAGTGATTTGTGTAAAACAAATTCTCCACAACTTCAAAAATTGTTTAACTCAAAATTATTAACCACATGATTTATAATTTATTTATTTAATTTAAGGATTTTTTTTAATTAATTTAGCATTATTATTTATTCGTTTCTTAACCTTAACATTGTCAGATTAAATAACAAAATAAAAATATAAAATGGAGAGAAAGCAAAAAAATAAAATATATATATATTTAATTAGTTTTTTAAATGAAGGTTAGCTAGTTTTTAATAAATATATAACAAGACAGTTTAAAATATGTTTACAAAGCATTAATAAATAAATCTAATCATAAAGTATTGGAGAAACACGCATGTGAACAATTTAATTATTTAAAACCCGATAAATATAGAGAAATCTTTGTAATCGGTGATACTAACAAGCAAATGATTAGGTGACACATTTAAAACATCGTTATTATTATTATTATTATATTTAATTTCGTTTAAGTACCTAATACGCGTGACAACCCTGAAATTAATTGTATAAGTATATTAGGTGCCTTAGAGACCTTACATGCAATCTTATTAGTAATCGTAGCCCAAGTGTATTGTTGATCGCATTATATTAATTTCGCTACTTTTATACAGTGGTGACCAATCAAATAAGACAGACACGAAAATTGATTAAGACTAAATATTGTTTTTGTGTTTTGTGATATTTGTGTGTTTCATTGCAAATTGAAACTTGATCAAGGAAATAAGAATCATCTCATTGGTGCAATGTCATCACATGGGATCGGTAATCAGTTTTGTCTGCGGTTCAAAAGATGAAGTTTGTTTAACTTTTTGCAGGCAAAGCTACCATTACACGACAAATGCTTCTGATTGGTCGAGAGCATTTTTTTTTGTCTCCGGTTCGCAATTACAAAGGTCTTTTTCTGCAAGAGGAAATCCGCCTTAACGGTTTTAGAGTGACCGTATTTCGTTGGCGACCACTGTATATATAATTGATGACAACATGGAAAATTAATTATTAATTTATTTTTTTTATTTTTCTTTTTTTGGGATAATTTACGGAAATGTTATTTTCGCTAATAATTTTGATAATTTTTTTTTTTTTTTTTGTTTTATTTACGTAGCCGATTAAAAGAAATACGATTGAAAAAATAATCGCATAAATTTTTGTTACTTTTAATTAAATTATTATTATTTTTTTTTTCTATTTTTAATTAAGGTGAGATATATGTAGGTATTGTTAAGTGTAGAGGATTAAAAACACATGTTATTACACGGTTAATATATTATTGTGATACGCAAAATAAATTCCGTTTGTGTTATTAAAATCTCAACAAATATGAGGTCATTGAGAGTCATTAAGATAAAATTTTTTTTTGCTTTTAGGGGGTTTTTATTAATTTTTTTATTTTTTTTTATCTTTTTCTGTCACCAACAATCCTTTTGTTATTTTTTTTTTTACTAATAAATGTTTCACTTGTTAAGTTAAAAATCATGTTTTTACTCTTTCTCTCTCTCTCTCTCTATCTTTTCTCTGTTTTATATTTTTAGATTAATAAAAAATGAAACCGGACGTGCGATATTGCGTGTAATAGCTGGACCAAGAGCATTCAAAGTTGTACTATTTGCACGCCTGACACCAATTCCATTTGGTTTACAAAATACTATATTTGGGGTAAGAATTTGATTATTTATTTTAATTTTTTTTTTTTTGTTTTTTTACTGCCCACTAATTTAAGTCACATACATAAATGTCCTGATGGATGTCTGTTAAACATTTTTTTTTTTTTTTTTGTTTTTTTTTTGTATAAAAGAAATCAAACATGTGCGCGCTTCGCTTTGCTTATTTTATCTTCTTTTATTTTTGTTATAGAAAATCAATCGCATCATGTTTTTTTTTATTTATTTGTTTACATTTTTTTTTTTTTTTTCTTATGTATTTAATGCTGTTAATAGACATTGGAATTGGCTTTCTTAAACGTTTATGAAAATTTTCCGTTTTTATAAACATTTCGAAAAATAAAAAACAAAAAAATTGTTTATTTTGATTGAAAGTTATATCGGCAAACAAAATGTTTAAAAATTAATAATAATAAACCACCGGCTATATCTATTGAGATCTATGTTTATATTTATGTTTTATGGACATACACCCATGAAAGGGGTTAAATTATTAGACTATGATCATTTTTTTTTTTTTTGTGTTTTGTATTATCAAAGACGCAAATGATGAAAAAATGAGATTCATCGCAACGTAATAGATAACGCAAGGTGCAATTTACGATGCTTTACCAAAAAAAAAAAAAACTATTTGTGTGATAGGTAATAAAAAATCATAATTAATCCATTTAAATAATACATAAATTAATCAATTTTGGTTAAAAAAAATGAAATATTAATTCATTAAAGTAATTTTTTAATTGATAAATTGCATAAAAATGACATTAGTTATGAAACATCCCCATCTATTGACAATAAAAAAAAAAAAATTAAATTTAAACGATAAATCTGATCGTTAAAAGATAGTATCATCGTATCGTATGACGACAGTATCACAATAAAATAGGGGGTGATAAAATCTTAATTGATAAGACAAAATAAAGACGTTTTATAAGCAAATCCATGTCCACAGTAATTTTCATTTATTCGCTTTATTATTAATTTTTTCTTTTCTTTTCTTTACTTGCACACACACATACATAAAATGATTACACATCAAAAAACAAAAACAAAAACAAAAAAAAAAAAAAAACTAGGTGAGTGCTGTAAATTCAAGAAGTTATCACACAGCAACATTATTGGGACTGTTACCAGCACAAGCAATAAATGTTTACCTTGGCTCAACATTAAGATCAATGCATGATGTTTTAAATGATAATAAAACAGCTTTAACGGGCTACTGTATGTTTGCTATTCAGGTAATACAAATATATAATTGTTTTTTTTTCTATGTTTTCAATTCACGCGAAGCTTTTTGCTGTCATTTTTATATGATTTCGTGCTTTTTGTTTTCTGGTTTTAAACGAAATTTACATCAACAGTATAAAGTTTTACAGCGAATAATTATTATTTTTTATTTTTCTTTTGAATCCAGTATCTAACCGATGTTACACGTTGGTGACAATTAGTAGTCAACACAAAAAAAAAAATGAACGAACTGTCTTTGTTTCAAAAAAAGAAAAAAAAAAATAATTGAAAAACTAAAAACAATAAAATTATTTATAAAAAAAAAAAAAAAAATTAAAATAATTATTATTTAATTTTTTAAATAACTATGTAAATATAAATTGTGTTAATTGTTTTACAAATTTCATACGTTGTAATGTTAATAAAACAAAATTGCACACTGTGACACCAGAAAATACTGCGTTACTACGAATTAATTATGTTCCGAAACAATAAAATGTTTTTTTTTTTTTTTAATTATTATTAATATTTTTATTTTTCATTATTATTTTTAAATAGCTTACTATGGTTTGTTTTTTTTTTTTTGTTTTTTTTTGTGAAAAAAAAAAAATGTTAAGAAACGTCTCAAAAACTCAACAAAAAGAACAAAATTCGTAATAAATATAGAATTTATATAATTTTTTTTCTTCTTCTTTATAATTTACTAAAACAAATACCATAAATAATTAATAATTTATTTAATTTATCTATTCCTAAAAAAAAGGTGCTTATTGGAGTCGCATTAATGGTGTGGGTAGTACAAAAAGCAAGAACTGAATTATCAACAGCATTATTATCTGATATGGGTGTTGAACATAAATTACTCGTTGAAATTGAAGCATAAATTTATCTTTATCTATTTTTATTTATTTATTTATCTTAATTTTATAATAATTGTGGTAATGTAAATAATAATAATAATAATAATAATAATATTTTATTTTTATTTAATTAATTAATAAAGAAAGAGAAGAAAAATCTTTTTTCCAAATTGTCATTGACATGTGTGATGCGTTACATTATTATTTTATGTTTTTTTTTTCCTTACCTTCCTTTTTCCTTCTTTTTCCTTCCTTGTTATTTAATTTTCTTTTTCTTTGTTTATTGTAAGAAATATTATTAAATGTAAATGTAAAATAAAACGAAAAAAAAAAAAAAAAAATGAATAATAATAATCTTAATAAATTTTGTGTATTTTTAAATTTAATTAAATGCTTTTATTATTTACTCTTATTCTGCCTATTAAACTCCATTATAAATTATAAAATAGTATATGTGAATCAGGGAACGCGATATAGATATGTGAAAATATTGACAATGCGAGTTGTAATATTTTTCCTAGACTGAGAGGTATGAATGGGTTAACCTTTGAAATACTGTCTTACTAGGGATTGTAGACTGTAAACTGTTTACATAAACCTGAAATTCCCATTAAACGTGAGCCACAAGCTGGTATTGATTAAGTTCCTGCCCTTTGTACACACCGCCCGTCGCTACTACCTTTAGTGAGTTCTCCGGACGTGATCCCTGTGAAATAATATAAGAATATACCCCAGCGAACGGGTATCGTCTCCCGTACAAATTTTATTTAAAAATAATTTATTTATCAATTCATGAAATATGTTCCCTCTTTTGTGCAATAAGTTTTGTTGCAATAAACACAGAAATTTTCAAATATTTTTACACACATAATTAAAGGTTAAAAAAAACAATAAAATTTTATTAATCAATAAATAATAAATAAAACTGAATAATATACATATAATAATTTGAAAATAAATAATAAATGATATTATAATTTAATAATTTTGTATTTGTAATTTTACTTTTTAATTTTTTATTTTATTTTTGCTTATTGGTTATATTGGAGCATTTATAACTTCATTCCATATTTGGAAAAATAAGATAAAGCTAAAGCGCTTAATATCCCAAAATAAGTTTCAATTCTTGAAGCACCTGCTGTTACATCGGCTCCTGCTGGGTCTTCACTAGCACTTTCTCCCGCTGCGGTAGTGGCTGCGGAATCTCCATCTCCCCCATCTTGGGCATCAGTATACACAATAAATATTGCTATTAATAAAAATGCAAGAATAGTGAAATTAAAGCTCAATAAATTCATATTTGAAAATAATGTCCTTTATGTGTTTTTAGGTTTTTTTTTTATTATTTAATAACGTATTATATAATTCGTTTTAACTAATTTATTTATATATTTTATTATTGCAAATTAATTTGCAAATTAATGTTGTTTAGTTTTTTTTTTCTATTTTTTTTCTTTAATAAGTTCTTCAATTTTTATTTCTATTCCGTTTACGAAATACAACTATTCAGTTCAATCAAAAATAAATTTTTAAATAAATTAAGGATAAAAAACAAAAAATTGTTTTTCATACAAATGGTTGCTTTGATTAAAAAAAACATTATTTTTTTAAATTATTTGCAAAAAAAATCAAAAATTAATTTAATGCACACAGTAAAATAAAAAGAAAAAAAAATTCTATTGGTTTATTTACATGCTAGCTTAGTACTACTTTTATATTTGTACTAATTTATTTTTTTTTTTTTTTCATATTAATTATTCGACATTATCGAATTTCGAAAAGTCAAAAACAAAATTTCAAACTAAAACATAAACATAACCTTTAAATACACATAATCGTATAAATTCGTGTGATATCAAGGAAATAATATAAATATTTATATTACAATTAATTATTGTAAAAATGGGTGATCGTTATAATATACATAGTCAGTTAGAACATTTACAAAGTAAATATATTGGAACTGGTCATGCAGATACAACGAAATACGAATGGCTGACAAATCAACACAGGGACTCATTAGCTAGTTATTTGGGACATTATGACATATTGAGTTATTATGCATTGGCAGAAAATGAGGCAAAGGCTCGTGTTCGTTTCAATATAATGGAGAAAATGTTACAACCATGCGGACCACCGCCAGAGAAACTGGAAGAATAATTTGATAATTATATTTTATAAATAAAAATATCATAAATTAAATAAGTGTATTTTTATTTTTCATTTTCACAATTCTCTTTTACACATTGTTTTATTTTTTTTACTAATATTTGTTTGATTACAGGTACTAATTCTTTATTAGCTCCTTCTAATAATTTATTTGCACCTTGAACTGCTTCTATATTCATACTTCCAGATTGCCATAATTCAGATATCTGTAATTCAAATTATTTTTTTTTGACAATATTATAAAAATCAAAATTTACAAATTAAAATCTTGCCTGTTCATGTGTTGATAATCTTGACATCATTATAATCCCATGATTATCTTCGAAACTTGAAAGACATAATTCTTCTTCTGTACTTGTTGGATCAAGAATTATATTTCCACCGATAATACCAACTGTTGTTGCAGTAATTGTGTCATACAACGGAATTCCAGCATCAGCTAATGCTAAACCTGCACACGTAATAGCCGCACCTAAAACTGAACCATCGTCTTGTAATACATTTGTAAATATATCAACTTGAAAGTTTGGAAATTCGTGTCGACAAACAAGGGGCTCCAACGCTCTTTTCATTGCCAATGATAATGATTTTTCTTCCATATCAGTTTGTGGTGGTTTACGTTTAGTGCAGGAAAATGGTGAATACTTAAAGTCACAATATAATTCTCCATGAATACTACAAAATTAAAAAAAATATATATGAAATTTATTAGAATTTTATTAGCAAGCGAAAGAAATTATAACCTATAAGTGTTTTGTTTTGGTATTTCTCGCGGGTCAAAGACTGAAACAATAAGCTTTGTATCACCTAGTTCTATATAGCTAGATCCTTTAGCTTGTGACACAACACCAGGTTTTATAACTAAAATTATTTAATAATAAGTAACAATAATTCTATTTTCTAACAAATAAAAAATACATATTTTTCTCGCTTCATTATTTTTTCTACCATCCTGGCGATTTTGATTTTTCTTCAGTAATAATTTTAGTTTATCTTCATACGATGTTAAATTCTCTGTATGAATAATGTAAGGAACTGTTGTATCAGGTCCATTTATACGCTTCTGATCCGTTGGCATTTTAAATTTGAAATTTTTATTCTTTTTGTGATAAACAAATTACTATTAATTAATGTTTACATGTGCTAATGCATATTTTGACAGTACGTATACGAGTTTTACGTTAAATGACATGATGGCCATCTAATTGAAAAAAGTGGTACTTAATTTTTAATTTTTTTATTTTGGCTGTTTAATTAAATTTATAAAATCGTTCGTTAAAATTTGTATTTTAATTTATAATTTAAATTAACATGTAATAAATTATTATTTTGATAAAAACCTGAACATAAAAATGTTGATAATCTAATAAACATGCGCATATCTAATTCATATCTTATGCTTGACATTTAAGATTTAAAATAAAATACAAAATGTTTTTTTATCGCTGCCATATAAAAATATTTAAAACATTAGTAACATTTATTATTTTTTTCATATTATTATATTTTATTTACATTGTAAATAGTACAAGTGGTAATATAACAATAAAAAATAATATTTTACCAATAAAAAGGCCTAAAATTGAAACAATAAGTAATTTAATACCAGAAAAATATAATGAAAATATAATTAAAACGAGAATATATAAGGAAAAAATAAAACGTTTAACATCAAATATAAATTCATTAGATAATTATTATGATAATAATGTGAATAATCTCTCTGCCAATTATATAATTGAAAATATTCATATATTTTATTATGCACCAGTTAAATGGTATCACGATAATAATACCGCCACACTAAATATAATATTTTATCCAAAACGTAATTTATATAATGTAAGTAGTGATAGTTTATTTGATGAACATTTTAGTGAAATTGAAAAGGCAGGTATTGGGGTGGTTGTATTAAATTGGACACCGTCCTATCCTATTAAATTATTAATAAATATATTTAAAATAATTAGAAAATATAAAATTAAACTGACAATACAAATTGATGAGTATCCAGAACGTACAATTGAAAGCATTAGAAATTCAATAAAATTCTTTTATGATTTCTTTAATGCACACTCAAATTATTATAAAATCTATGTTTTGAAGAAACAGCAGATTCTTCCAATGATTTATATTAAAAATTCGTATTTGATTGAGGTACATGATTGGCAACGTTTATTAACCCTTAATGGTATTTTAAGTATTCGAAATACAATATACGATTGTATTTTAATTGGACATATTAAGTAATTTTTATTTTTATTTATCTAAATGAACTATAAGAATTTATGTTTTTCTTTTATTATTTTAGCACAAAGGAACAATTGTCATCCGTAAGGCGGTCCGGATTGAATGGTTTTTATTCATATCATGCAAGTAATGGCTATTATTTTACAAGTACATGGAAAAATTGGTTATGGTTAAAAAAATTTGCCGATATGTACAATTTATTGTTTATACCAACAATAAGTGCTGGATATGATGATAAATTACCGCAACCAAAAGTGGGTGGAAAAAAACGACACCGAAGCAACGGCCAATATTTTAGTGTTGCATTTCGTACAGCAATTACCCTGCATACACCAATTGTTACGATTTCAAGTTATAACAATTGGGCAGAAAGTACACAGATTGAACCTGCACTACCAAAATCTGGTTTTAAAGATTATCAACCAGGAACACCATATAAATATTTAGATTTATTACGATACTGGAAGCATGAATACTATTTATCAAAAAGTAATCAAAATTGCAACGAATTTATCAATAATACAATTTGTTAATATAGTGATAAAAAATAGTTTTATTTTCATATTTAATTATTTTAAAAAGTTGTTACACAAAATAAATTTAATTTAAATATGAAAAGAAAAAATGTTTTATTTTTATTTTATTTCTGATCTTGCGGAATAAACTGATGATAACAAAAAGATATGAAACCACCACTTGGAATAAGTTCACCTATCAAATCCAAACATAAATTATTTTTCGAATATTATAATCGAATATTTTCCTTTATTAATAGTAGCGACAATCTAAACAATTACAAAGGTAAAAATTAAATGAATTAATTGATGTTATTGGTTTTTTTTTAACAATAAATCCAATTCTAACAGATAATGATGATAAAAAGGAATATTTACTAAAGGTTTATTATAAAAATTTAACAACAATCAATCAATTATTAGATTAAACAATTTATTTAAATAATAATTATAATAATAATAATTATATTAAAGAATATAGATATTGTATACAATATTCAAACTACGCAGGGTTCTCCATGCGCTCGATTATTAGTATCAGCATACGCAATAAATATTGCTTTTATTAAAAATGCATGTTTGCTTTAATTAAAAAAATGAATAATTAATATTAAATATTAATTAAGGCAAAAAGTAATTATAGTGTATTTTTACAATTCTCTTTACACATTATATTTCCCTATTTATCCTTTTATTTTTATTTTATTTCTGTTTGCGGAATAAACTGCTGACAACAGAAAGAAACGATATCACTTGGAAATTAAATTTCGAAAATAAAAATCGCGTAACAACTGCGACAATTAAAACACGAAAAGCGCGCTAAAATGATTAATTATTGTTTTCATACATAACCATGATCCAATAATAACAAGGTCTGCTGGAAATAAAATGACAGCTGCCATTTAATTTTGTTGTGACGTAGATGGAATGATATTTTTTTATTGTTTTAGAATTCGGACGCGTTTTTTTTGGCAAATTTATAATTATAATTAATTTAAATTGAAAAAAAAGATTGGTTTTGAAGTGAAGTGAAATAGACACTGTTTTTAGGCTAAGTAAATTTCTGCATTATTTTATTTAAAGTGCAATTGACGTGAATTTAGTGTATTAGTGATATTGACACTGTTTTTTTTTTTGCTGTTTAAAATGCGGTATTGTGTTGTGAAAGATTGTTGGAGCTGGAAAGAAGCAAAAAAAAATAAACTGAAATTCTTTCGCTTCCCAAAAAATCCAATTATTAAAAAAAATGGATTTTAGCATGTGGTAGAGAAAATGTGAATACGGCAAGTGGCACCATTTGTTCAATGCATTTCACAGAAAACGACTGGCGCCTCAGAGATAGATTACTAAATCTCCCCGTAGAAAAACGATTTCTTGATGCAAATGCTGTCCCAACTCAATTAGTTCATGCAAACACCGATATATCCTTAAATGAGAGGACAAAACGTTTCGAGATACGAACTTCGAAAAAACTAGTTAACGAAGCTATCGAAGAATATGACTTGAGGTAAACTAAAAATTTCAAACTGTATTGAAATATTTTACTAATTTATCTGTTACTTTTTTCTAGTAATGAAAAACAACAAAACGAATCTGTTTCGTCCGAAATGATGAACAGCGAAAATTTTAATGAAAAAAACGGAATAAGTTCATCAAAATCAGTTGAAGTCCAGACAGAGTAAGCCCTTTTGTATTTCAGTTGATTCATTAAATAATTGAAATAATTTTCAGAGTTGAAATAGAGTGTGCCAGAGAATTAAGAATCATTGAATTGGAGAAGACAGTGAAAAAAATGAAAAAAGAATTGGAAAAATCAAATGAAGTGATTAAGCAGCAACAAAATTTTGAAGATTCTGTGAACCATATATTTAGTAGTGGACAAATTAAAACACTTAAGCCAATTAATTAAGCCACATGTTTATATTCTGCTGGCCCGCGTGCATATAGATTTATGTACAACAAAAAATATCCGCTTCCTGGACCATCAACATTAAGACAATGGGCAACAAAAATTAATCTTCAACCTGGAATTGTGATAACACAAGTTGTGTATAGCAATTTAGAATTATATATATGACCTACAATATGATGCTCTCGAATATTTGGCGGGATATATTATTAATTACATATAAAAGAATGTGCACAAATTAATATATCTTTGAATATTAAAATGTTATTTTTTAAGTGTAGGCTATATTTTAGAATAAGAGAATTAAACAAATGTATAAGAACTGAAAAATACCAAAGAAAATTAAAAAAAACTATAACATAAACATTTAATTGATGTTGCGTGCGTTTTACTTCTATATATATTTATTTTTCTATCATTCGAGTGACGTCACATTTCACAGCAGCAGAACTGTCAAGCAGACCTTGTTATTATTGGATCATGATACATAACCTAGAAAACAAATTTAGTTTTATATTTCTTTTGAACGAAAAGCGAAAGTAAATTATTTAAAAAAAGAATGGATTTATCATATTGGAACATTGATAATATTATAAATAATGAAGAGACTTTTATAAATGATATACACAAAAATAATTTAATACATAAAATACCATTAATAAATTATGTTAAAACAGAAGATTTAATTGATAATCAATTGGTCCGGTTCCGTGGTATGATACAGGATATGTATGATCCTGAATTTTACATGGAACGTTATGAAGTTTTAACGGATAGTGGTACAAGAGTACAAGATGGCAAATATCGTGATTTAGTGGCAATAAAAGTATTTAAAATAATATTTGATATCTAAGTAAGATTATTTATTGTTTGGTTATTCTAGGAAAATGAGACTGTAAATTCTGAGTCAAAGATAAATGTGACTGGGGAAAGAGGAACATTATTTGTTATCAGTGTACCTGGCCTAAATCAATGGGTTATCGATATTGAAAAAAGTTACACAAAATCAGCATACGTGAAGGAAACAATAGATAATAATGAAGGGGCATCGGGAAGTGTAAAACGAACTTTAGACAATGAGGATGATATAACTGATCCAAATTTTTGTCAAATGAAAAAATTAAGCACAGCATTGAATGCTGATTTAATGGAACAATCTGATAATGGAATAACAAAAGAGGTTTTACTTAATTCACCAATGCCAACAAATGATAGTAAAGCATGTATGATTAAGGTAATTATTAAAATAAAAAACAAAAAATTATTCTTACTGAAGTTGATTTAAAAACATTTATATTTTGGTATCATTTCTAGATATATTCTAATATCGATTCATTTAAATTAAATGAATTAATTGATGTTATTGGTTTTTTATCAATAAATCCAATATTAGATGGTCATAATGATAATCTAACAGATAATAATGATAAAAAAGAATATTTAATAAAGAATCCACCACCATCATTAATACCACGATTACACTGTGTTTATTATAAAAATTTAACAACAATCAATCCATTATTAGATGAAACAATTTATTTCAATAATAATTATAATAATAATGATAATGATGAAAACAATATAGATATTGTATTAAAAAATATAAAATTAATATTAACACAATTATTATTTGATGATGAAATAACCGCAAATTATTTATTATGTCATCTTATATCAAAAGTATATATACGTAATGATAATAATACATTAGGACAATTCACATTAAATATTTATAATATACCAGATAATATAAAAGATGATTATATAATATTATTTAATGATATAATTAAATTATTATTACCAATAACAATTAATTATAATATGACAATTGATAATTTAAATAAAAAATTATTAATACCGGAAAAGGATTATAATTTAAATCGTATAAATACAAGTTTATTACAATTAACAAATAATACAGAAATAATAATAAATGAAACATTATTATCTGAGGGTAAATTAAATATTATTGGTATAAATAATATAAATTATATAAATAAAATAATTGAACAACAAAAATTAACATGTGATTTTCAATATTATAAAATTGATTATAATATTAATTATAATTTATTAATATTAAGTAATAATAAAACATTATTATCATCAAATACAGTGAATATACCATTAAAATATAATATAAATACAATAAAATTAATATCTGATACAGGTAATGCGATTAAATATTTTTTAACAAATATTTCAATTGTGAATAATATACGAAAATATTTAACAAATATTAATAATAAAAACGATATAAATTTTATTATAAATGATGAGGATCAAGAGGTTCGTTGTTTTTTGTTATTACTTTAAATATTTTTTTTATTCAATCCAACCTCGTTATATTTTAGATAATACAAAATGATTTTCATATATTATTAAAAGAGAATAATAATAATAATAAACATATAAAATCAGATGATTTACATAATTTATTAATAATAACACGTTTATTATGTTTATCTAATGGTAAAAATAAATTTGATAGAAATTTATGGAATATTGCAAAAATGATGGAAATTGAACGTAAAGCACGTATTTATAATTATAAAATATAGAAAAAATAATAAAACCATATAGCCGACAACCCCCCCATATCAACTAATTAATTATTACAACAAATAATTCTCAATAATGTCAACAACACAACAATAAAAAAAAACACACACATATACTTAATTAATTAAAGAATTAGAAGAAAAAAGAAAACAAAAAAAATAAACAACAAAAATTTTTATTATATATTTTGCATTTAATTCAGTCTATTAATTATTTCTGATTTTCTTTCATTTATTTATTTATTATTTATAAACTTACTAAATATTAATTAATTAATTATTCTATTTAATTATAAATTAATTCTAATTAGACAGTTCTTTTTCTATTATTATTATTATTTTTGTTTAATTACTTCTTTTTTAATAAAACGTTTTACATTGAAATTGAATGTTTATTTAAATACAGCCTTTTTCATTTTTTTTTTAAATTATATAAAATATTATTAACCAAGTGAATTGATGATATTTATATTTATTTAATTAATGGAAATATTCCTTGTTTATTATTCTTTTTTTTATACATAATATTTGGAATTATTATTATTATTTTCATCATCTTCTTGTGACCAATGTTTATGGTAGGTAGGGTAAAGATAAGCAAAAATGCACAACACAACATCTACTTAATATATATATATACATATATAATATAAAACACGAGTGAAATAGGAAAGAAGCCTTCTTTTTTTATTATTTATTATTAATTATTGTAATGTCAACACATGATGATAATTTTATAAAGGCAATTATGAGATTCATAATTTGTTTGAGAAATGTTGATTATTAATTATTTAAAAATTTTATGTGAAAATATAAATAAAAGGACGGAAGAGAAGAATTTCAATTAAAAAAAAAATAAAATTAATAATAATAAAATAATTAACTTTTGTAACCCCCCCAATATTAAAATGAAAAATAAATAAATAAATATCTCGGTTTGTTGGCTAATTAATTAATTTATGTATAATTTTGCTCATATTTTATTATTTATCTATTTATTTATTCATTTTTCTTCTATTAATAAAACTTTTACTCTTTTTTTTCTATCTTTGTTTATTCATATTCTAAAATTTTTTTATGATAAAATAATAAATATCTGAAAATAAAAAGAAATTTGTTTGTTTTATTTTTGTATGTATGTAGGTAGGTAGGTAGTAGATGTTACTCACCCTTCACTATCCAATACTTGTTTAAGTGTAGCCGTTGTTATAATATGATCATCACATTTAACCCAGGTATCCTTTTGGTGTCTCACATATGCCGTATAATGGCCTGCGTCCAAAGATCCAACATGATTTATAACCGCATATAATGAATAACGATAATCATTATTTATATTATTTATTGTTGTTTGTCTATCATTATTTTCATTATTATTATTATTATCATCATCATTATTACAATTTATATCATCGTCGTGATTTTTATTATTTACTGTTGTTGTTGCTGTCGCTGTTGTTGTTGATGTCGTCGTTTTATTTATATTTGACATAAACGGTGTCATATCCAATTCACTTGGAAATGATATAAATGTTGATATTTTTTTATCAATCTTAAAATAGATAATTAGAAGAGAACAAGGATTTTATTATAAAATGTAAAAGAATTAAAAATATTATATAACTAACAAGACTAGAATGTTCAAATCGTTTTAAATGAAAACTAGCTACAATTGGTAATGTTCGCATTGATAATTGTTTTGTTGACTCCTGATAATTATTACACGTTGAACATTTTATTTTTGCATTTGAACCTAAATATTCTGCACGTGTAAAACGTTCTAAACAATCGATTAATGTTTTTGGTGGGCCATAACCTTGTTGCACTTGTTCACCTAAATCTAATGATATATCCCAAAATGGATCAATTGTTGTTGATACATTATTACATGATTGACAAACAACGTCACTTTGTAAACCACCGGTGAATATCTAATCATGTAAAAGAATAAATAAAAGTAGATTAATATATGAAGAAATAATAATGAAAGATCAACATACCTGATCAATTATACAATTACATTGGGTGGGATTTGTTGCTTCATCATTATTATTATTGCCATTGCTACTGCTACCGATGCTACTACTACTACTACTATTATTATTCATATTACAATTATTACTATTATTTATAGGTGGTTGATCTTGATCATGTTGATCCGTTTGTAAATCAACAATCATTTCTTTATCATTTAAATTAGCATTTGTCTCATTTGCTATACTGTCTTCTTGTGCATTTTTACAATGTCGATGCAACACATCCAATGTTGCAATAAAAAATTCATGCGCATCCTGTTGCTCATATCCAGCTAAATGCCGTGCATGATTCCATATTAAATGTAATAAACGATGCAATGACAATGGACCGCGTGAACCTGAATAAAATTCCTAAAAGAAAATTCTTGTTTTTTTATATTCTTGCAAGGAGATTGATCAATAAATTTATTTTTTATACCTGGAATAAACGTGAAACTTCACAAACTAAACATTTCGATGATGTTTTACTGCTGCATTCATGTCTTTCTGATAGAAAATAATCTCTTAACAATGGTGTATGGATTAATGCCTTTTCGTCAAACAAATAATTATTATTATTAATTAAAGAAAGAAAAAAAAAACGAAAATCATTTCACTAACCTGTACTATGCAATTCATAAAACATGTTGATCCTAAATTTAATAAACCACGCAATCCAATACTTGTTAATGATGTTACATGACGTCTACGTGGATGTTTTATTAATAAATCAACTTCTGATTTTGACGGTGACCAAGGACGCCATGATATACTTTTGTTTAAATTCCTAAAACAAAACATTTTTTTTTCTAAAATTAAATATTTATCATATCTATGCCATTCCATTCTATCATCATTTATATCACACAACCAATACACATTTTTTATTTCTATGATAATAAATAATGACGGAAACATAATTACCTAGCCTCTTTTCTTAAATGTTTATCAGCAATTTTTTGGCATTGTTGATCATACATAAAATCATTACACAAGTAACAAAATATCATACCATATGTTAATTCTAATACAATATGATGCTTATTCATTTTAATATGATCAACAATATGTTTTCCTTTGCAACCAAAATGTATACACGATAAACATGAATATAATTGTGGCCCTGAATTACCACATGTATAACACAGACAGGATAAGGCCTAATATAACAAATGAATTAATTTTAAAATAGAGAAAAATATTTCAATAATGATAACAAGAAGAAGAAAAGGAAAAAAGAAGAATAAAATACCTTGCGACGTCTCGCATCTTTAGAGACACAAGCACTAAAGTAACCATGGACTACACTAAATGATTCTAATCCATATTCCTTTATATAACTAGTAAAGTGTTGACAGGGATTTTCTGACATTTTTTCTTTTATTTATTTATTTTTTCTTCTTCTTTTAAATGCTTCGCCTTTCTTTCCTTTTCGAATAAAAATAAAAATAATAATATTTATATACTACTTACTACTAGAGTTATTAAAAAAAAAAAAAAAAAAATATTATTATTATTATTTTATCTTTGCGAAAATGCGATTTTTTTTTTTTTTATCATAGATCACTTAGATGAAATTATTTTTTGTTATGTTTGTTTCTTTGTAATGTTTTTTTTTTTTTTTTATTATTTTATTTATTTATATATTTTTTATTTTTTTTTGACAGTAAAACTACACAGAGAGCGCACAGTGTGTAGATTTTTGTCTTTTCTTTGATTTTTTTTTAAATTTTCTTCCTCTACCTTTTCAGAGCAGATATTTTTTTTTTGCAAAACATAACCTAGAAATTTGTTGTCTTTACTATTGATGGTATGAGTATTTTGTATAATTGAAAATGTATGAGTTTTACGTTTTAGGTTCATTCACATCGAGATGGTTGTGTTTCGTTTATTTTTTTTTTGTTTTCGTATTATTCAGGGTTCACGTTTAGTAGCAGATTGCAGATTTAAAAGACCATTATTTTTTATTAAGCAAAAAAGATTAACTTTATTATTATTATAAAGTATACATATTACATATTAATATATTAAATTTTTTTATATTAATTTTACAGGTGTAAAATTAATAAAAATAAAAAAAACTACACAAAATACATTGGAAAATCATAGACAATCTCCTTTTTTATTTTACGATTTGCAAATTCACGGTCCAGATTATTAAAATTGATCCTTTGTCTATAACAAAAAATTAAAATAATAATGAAATTATTTTTATAATGTTGATAATAATAAAAATAATTTACCCTTCCATATAAACGCGTCCACGATAGGCAAACAAATGTGCATAATATGTTGGTGCAACGTATGATACAGAACGATTACATCTGGTAAAAACATGACACAAATTATATGTCATTGTTTCCAAATCATTTATAGAGAATTTTGAATCGTCCCACAATAAACAATATTTTGTTGGACGACCAACACCTTGAATAGATTGATGTGATAACTAAAAATATAATGGGAAAACATTATAATGGAACACAATGTAATAAAAAATTACAAAATACTAACCAAAAAGAATTGAAATTCATTAAGTGGCACAATGTCAGTATCAACAATTGTACCAGGTAAACAATTACCGAATTTTCCAATACTTTTTCCATTTGGAGCGGGAAAAAAACGTGTATGATGTCGCTTTTGGACAATGATAAATGTGATTTGTGGTTTATATTTTGGGGATACCGAAGAACAAGCAGCATACATAGCGCGAAGTTCAATATTCATCACCTGTAAAATATTATGTTTTGAATTTATATTAAATTCTACTACGGTGGTTCTACAGTTACTTACATTTTTGAAATCGCCTTCAGACACACCGTCACGATAATATATAATTTTATCTGGTAATTTCCCATTATATTGTTCCTTATGTAGTAATATAAAATCATAAATGATATTTTTAAAATCGACAATCATTTCTTTTGTAGGATTCTGCAAACGCCACGTACCACGATATTTCATTCCATCGAATGAGCACACTACGCCAACAACACTTGGTATGGATCTCTGGAAAAATTGGAATAACAAATCGATTTCATAAACAAAATAAATAACTAAAATAATATACGTACTTGATCCGGGGATGGATGAGTCACATCAGCACCAATTATCATGAACTTATTTTTATATAGCATTATTTTAGAATCTTCAGATAAATCATGATTGGTACCATTTAGTTTTGTGTTTATCTTTAATAACAGCTGGCTGACTGTCATTGGATTGTTCCGTTGAACTGTGCTTTGAATAGTCTTATTTTTTACGCATTGCGTCAATACTCCACATTTTAATTCAGCCAATTGTTTTACACGATTATATGTATCACCAGAATCTGGTAATACAATTAGAACAATATTGCATTTCGATAATTTATAATCATCTAATAATTTTAATAATTTGTTATCAGGAATACGCGAATTCTCAAATTTTATTTCGGGTTGTGATATTTCAACACCTTGGGGTTTAGCGACCTTAATTAACATATCGGCGAATAGGAAAACATTGCGTTCTACAACACGGTCTTCTAAGCACAGTATAGCCCATTTATTAATACAAGTTGATTTAAGAAATCCTGAATCATCAGCACGCCAAACACCATCCCGTGGCATAACTGTTCGTTTAGAATACACTAATTTCGGTGCAACTAGTATACGTGCTGGTATTTTCTCAAAAATAGGATTAATTTTAATACCAAAATTATTGAGAATTGGCGATGAATTATGATCAGACATTCTTAATATATTCATTATTTTATTTTTGCGCTCTGTTGTTGATATTGCTGTGTATCGAATCATATTTGCCTTTTGATTATCACTCGATTGTTTGTTAAATAATTGCATGGGAGCTATTTCGCATAGTTCTGCTGGCACAAACATTTTCTTAATTTCAGGACCAACACTTAGTGTCGGCATTTTAGGATAACGAATTTTGTAATTTTTCATTGTAGCGAAATATTGTAATATGGTAAGTTCCTTCCCTTAAAAGATAAATAATTTTAAAATAAAAATAATAATTAAAATCAAAATAATTCATTCTATTAACCGTCTTGTAATTTAAATCGCATTTTCTCTGATGTTTCACCAAAACCATTGATTGTAAAGGAGCGTGACTGTTGTTCATTGGGCACTTTATAAATAATACGTAATCCTTTGATTAAATTAGAAATATTAAATAATGTTTTTGGATGTAACTCTTCGTTGACATTTATTTGGATGTAACGTGTTGAAAAATCTTTCATAAAATCAATACAATTTATTGCTTTTGGAAATTGCTTATTTAAAACATCAACATTTAAATAGACACGCCCTCCAATGACTACACTTTGAAATAATCCTGCGTACAACTCTGAACCTTCACCCAAGTCAGGTGGGTTTGTTGGGCGACAGAAGAAAGAACGTTTTCCCTGTAATATTTAATTTCAATTAAAATTATTAATCAAAATTTTTACAAATTTTTTTATACTTACAGATACAAATTTTTCGTACAGAGGACTATTTAGTATAATATTCAAACATTGTAAGGCTTTTGATTGATCTGTCGTCTTGCTTAATTTGTAGCTGAAATAATGATGTTATAATGACAGTATTTAGAAAAATATACAAATATAATATACTTCTTAATTGGTTTCAAGTCGATGGTTTCTTTGGTCTTTCTTAATGTAATTTTATAAACTTTTTCTCTCTTATTCTCGTCATCATTTATTGATATTTCGTCTTGTAATGAATTATTAGTCATAGGTAATTCATTCGGAGTATAAACATTATTAACGCCATCAAATGCTAAAGAATACTTTGCGAAATGTTTTCGACTAAATGTTTGAAATACTTGTTTGATTAAACGTTTTGGTTTGTCTGGGTCCATTTCAAATAAATAATGATGAGCACAGTCAATCAAATTGTCAATATTTAAGAGTAGATGATTCGTTTCGATAGTAATTTTTTCACCTAGAGTTCCTTGTCCTGTCATTGTTAACGTATCTAGTAAGCCTAACGCATCATTAAACGTGTAAAATTATTATTAGACTTTTGTTTTTAAAGTAAAAAACTACTTACTTTCAGAAGCTTGACTTCCAGCAGATTCTAATGATACAGTGGAAGAACTCATTAAATTTCGTGCTATTGGCGTTATCAATTCTTGTGTAACAACTGCGACATTTTGAGATGCCGATCCTTTTTTTCCCTTATTTTTCCAAGCATTTCTGTCTCGTGGTGCTGATTGTTGTTTTGGAGGCTCTTGTTGGTGTTGTTGTGGTTGAGGATGTTCTTGCTGTTGACGAGGCTGCTGTTGCTGTTGTTGTTCTTGAGGATGGTGTTGTTGTGGTTGAGGATGTTCTTGCTGTTGACGAGGCTGCTGTTGCTGTTGTTGTTTTTGAGGATGGTGTTGTTGTGGTTGAGGATTTTTTTCTTCATGATGTAATTGTTTTTGTTGCGTGTCCTGTTGTACACTGCTGAAACCTGAAGGTTCAGATTTTTGCTGATAATTCTTTTTTGTTTTTTTTTGTTTTTCTGTAAATAATAGCAATATTTAATGCCTCGCTTAAGTATTACTATAAAAAAAAAAAAGTACTTTTTCCTTCCATATTCTTTTTTGTTATAAATCAGAGAATTATTTCACAATTTTGCACTTCTTTATATATATATAACTTTAATCATCAACAAATATGATATCACTATGAAAAATGCAAAATTGCATTGACATTTATACCAAAAAAAAAAAAATTATAACATAGAGAGCCCCAGTTACAATCAAATTACTTGAATTTATAAAAACTAAATGACAAATTTTTTATTTATTGCGGGGTAACTATTTTAAGTAGAGACAAAGTCACATATTACAGAGAACTAAGTTAATTCCCTAATGATAGAAAAGTCATGAATGGAATTTATTTATACTTTTTATTAAATACATTTAATATATATCAAAGTATTATTTATCATTTGAGTGTGTTATTTAACTGTATTGATAAATAATTAAAAAATTATTATAGAGTATATTTATTTTTTAACGTCCAAAAGCCCCAAAGAATTTTTTAGCACCTGTTTGTGCAAAATTAATTACACCAGCACGACGAATTGGTAGTACATTTGTTATTTTCTTTGGTAACTCCATCGTTAATTGATTTATATTTAAATTATTTGATAAAAATTTACATGAGTTTGTAATTGTTGATATCATTTGTAAGCCCCACATCGATAATTGACAGTAGCGAAAATCGTTTTCTACCGTTATAGTATCAGTTATTTTAATATAAGGACTTCCATCTACTGTAAATGTACTAAATAATTGATTATTTCTATTTTTATTTTTGCCATAATTATCAGTTGTAAATCCAGCAAAATCAACGATTATATTCGTAAATTTATCTCGAACTTCTAGATCATCTTTATTGGTCATCTGAAATAAGAAACATTTTTCAATTTTTTTTTCTTTTTTTTTTTGCACACAATAAATTTTTTTTATAACAAAAACAAAAAACCTTGGAATCGACAATAGGTTGGCCAAATATATCAAAAATATCGAATAAAAAATGTAAATCATCACCATGACCAACAATTGTGTCTTTCTGATTATTCTGATTATAATTATTTATTCCCCTATTCACTAATGGCAAACCATTTATAAAAGAATTTATGTAATTGACTTTTGATTTATACTCAAAACTATATAAAAACGTTGGTGATTTTTTGCCCCATAATTCAGCAGTTAAATAAATTGGTAAATTAAAGAAGACATCTGTGGTTACTTCGATTAAATTTTTTAATAATTTATTTGGATTCAATGTGTCCATCGTTAATGATTTTATATAATCACCCAAATTTATGAAAGTATTTAAATCTGGTAAAATTGGTTGCATCTTCAATAAGTCGTCTGTTGTTTTTCTCATTGTCGCGGTTATATTTAATAAATCGTTTACCTTAATTATATTTGTTAAATTTTCAACAAATGCTCTACTGTTGGTCCACAATTTATTTATCTCATTTACTGAAAATAAAATTGTTCGAAATATTGCAAAATTAATAAATATTTTTGATTAATTTTTTTTTATTAATTACTCGATATGCCATTGGCTGTTTCATCCTTGGTAACACCAATTAAGAGTGGTATTTTATTAAAATGTCCATCTTTAAGATTTTCATCAGGATCCTCGACTACAAAACCGGGCAATAAACGTGAATCCTCTGCAGTTTCAATAACGGGCGACGTTCCAACACTACCGGTTAATGATTTAATAATAAATTTACCAAATAACCGCTTGTCTTGCAACAAATTATCATTTCTTATTAAATCAGTCAGATTAATTGTGCGGAGACATTTAATTAATTCAGTCTCGTTTATATTTTTACAATTATTAATATCGGCAATCTCATTTATTGTTACCGCTGGATCATTATCAATTGTGTATGGTTGCCTAACGGTGCCTGACATCGCAATAACACCAGAGATATATTTTTCGGTTAATTTTGATTGTGATAACAATAATGCTGCGGTGGCACCAGAACCGTGACCCATTATTTTTATCATTTCCGGATTGCCACCAAAGTATTTAATGTATTCGTGCACCCAACGTATTGCTGCTAACATATCGAATAATGATAAATTACCAGAAAATTCTTTGGTGCCATCACCAATTATGCCTAATGTTCCTAATCGATATTGTATTGGCACGAAAATAACATTTTTTTTATTAAATTCGTCACCCTGTTAAATATTTTATTTTTTTTTTACTGTGATTTATTTCAAATTAATTAATTCAAATTCTTACACCATATTGTGAGGCAGACCCATAGCGAAAACCACCGCCATGTATCCAAATGATAACCGGTAATCCAGTTGTCTCATCAGGCATTGTTGGCGTAAACACATTTAACAATAAACAATTTTCGTTTCCGACGACATTATTAAAATTATTGTAGTCAGGCTGTGGACATGGCGGACCATTTTTAATTGCATTTATATCGCCAGACATTCGTTTGTAGCGTGGTCGCACAAAACGGTTATCACCAGTCGGTGGATCAGCATAATGGATACCATAAAATGAATATTTTTTTGTAAAGTTATCGTATGTACCTTCGATTCTTGTGTCACGTTCATACAAATGTATAAAAACTACTGGATCATCTTCAGGCGGCAGTGCAGCCCTTATACCACCAACAATACATTCCGATTCTCTTATTACAAACAACAACAACAACAACAGTAATAATAAGAATTTAATTAAAACCATCTTTCTGTCTGTTATATTCACTGTTCATTTGGTCCCAAAATAGTAGTATTCTCACAAAATAAACTCAAAAAAAATAATAAAATGTTGATTCGTTATCAAAAAAAATTATTTTAATTTTTTGTTCAAGGAAGTGAATAACACACGACTAGCAGATTTGATAAAAAAGTAAAAAAAAATTAATCAAATAACATTTGAAAGGTTTGCACAATAAATCAAATACACAAACCATTATAAGCATTCGTAATAATGAAAAAAAAAACAATCAATTTTTTTTCAAATTATATTTAATTAAAATAATAACTAATTAAGTATACATATATTTTCCAAAAATTTTAACAATAAATTTTCATTAATTTATATTTATTTCATTTTTTATTTTTGGCAAGAAATATAATAATATTTTATCTTATGCAAATAAAAAAATATACAAACTTATCACAATATAATTAAGTTTAACTTTATCATTATTATTAAATATAATTTTATTTGCATTTATGTATTTTAAGTACGCCTTAAATATAATATAATATAACATAAATGTTAATATTATTTTGTAAAACATATTTTTTATATATATGTTTTTTTTTTTTTGTTTCTTGCCTTCATTTGTAAAACATTATTTGGTTTTTTAATACTTTATTTATTTTTTTTTTTTTTAAGAGATGGCATTTATTATGAAAAGAGAATATTTCAATAATAAAATTAATTGAATTTTTTTAAATTAAACATTTTTTTTTACTAAAATTAATTTTATTATGTTTTAGTTAACTTTAAAAAGGCACTTTTTTTTAATGAATTAATAATATGAATTAATTATTTATGGTTCGATTTTTCCTTGTGTATATAAAACAGCATCATGTATTGTCGGAAATATAGAAAATGGTCCCTCTCCCAATTTTTGACCCTTATTTAAGGTATCATAAACACGATCTGATGTTATAACAACTAATAATTTAATACCATGTTTTAATATTTCACGTTTAATTTCAGTTATTGTTTGACAACCAGATGGATCCATATGTGATACACATGATAAATCCATAATTAATGTATTTATACCATTTAAAATAATTATTTCATTATCATTATCATTATTTATATTAATTGAATGTATTATTGTTTTATCATTTAAACCGATTGTGTTAAATAGATCCTTTTTAAATGTACTACGTGATGCAAAATTTATCGAACCGTAATAACGATAAATTTTTATTTGATTTATTTCCTTAGCTAATTTATGTGTTGAAATATTTACATATAAATCAGTATTATCTAAATTGCCTAATAAACAACTATAAGACTTCCATCCTTTTAAGTATAGCACAAACAGTGATACTATGATACCAATTAATAAACCAAAATCTATATCGATAATGACTACGCTTAAGAAGGTTGTGATCCACACTAAGGCATCTAAATAACCCTGCTTATAAAACTTCTTTAAATCTTTCACCTGCATAAACATTCCCTTCAATGCCACAATAATAACACCAGCTAATACACACTGAAAATAATAATAATAAAATTAATTAATTAGGATTAAATTTGTTTTTGTTTTTTACGGATACTTACACGTGGTAAAGATTCAAAGTATGGCCCAATCCATAGTAAAACAACTAAAATTAGTAAAGCTGATATAACTGACGCTAGTTGTGTATTGCCACCAGTTTGTTCTTGTATAAGGGAGCGTGATAGTGAACACGCAATTGGTATACATGAAAACATTGCACCGGTTATATTGCTCATACCCTATAAAAATTCCAAAAAATATTTGAAAATAAACTTAACCAAAAAAAAAAAAAAAACAAAACAAAAAGACACCGAACACATACCATTGCTAATAATTCCTGATTTGGACTAACTTCGTATGAATGTTTTTTAGCAAAAATTAATGCCATTGACATGACTATAGAGTAACTAACTATCGCGATTGCAATTGAATCGACGGCCACTAAACGTAATAAACTCATGGGTGGCATCACTGGCTGAGGTAAACCAACTGGTATATGACCAACTAAGTTTACACCATAATTAACATCTAATTTTAAATAGTATGAAATAACTGTACCGCCGACAACCGCTAGTAATTCCGATGGTATTGGCAGACGACATTTTTTCGCCATTATCGGTTTTAATACTTCATTCATAACCACCATGAATACAATTATGATTATTGAATTAAAGACGGTGGTTATATTGGATTCGTCAATAGATTTAACGATGTCAATCAGTGTCTAGAAAAAATATAATCACGAATCACAAATAATTGTAATCAACTATTAAATAAAAAGATTTTTTTATTACTTACAAAGATTATCTTAAAAGCGCCTTTATGCCGTGGCACAGTGATTCCAAGTAAATCTTTAATTTGACTGACAGCTACATGAACTGCAGCAGCCGTAGTAAATCCATTCACCAACGGTTCACTAAGTAATGACGACAGTGTACCCAATCGCAAAACACACATAATAATTTGATAAAACCCGGTCATCATCGATACGGCGGTTACCACTTGTATCGGTGTATAAAATTCATCCATACTTAAGACAATGTCACTAGTGACATTATTTACACTTGATTCGATTCCTGACAAGCTTACAAAGGTGTTATTACCATGCGGAAATATTGGTGGTGTTTCTGTTGTTATTGTTGCATAATTTTGTACAACTTTTGCTGTCATCAGACTGATCACAGCGAATGTTCCCATTGATATATGACGCGACGTACCAAATATAAAATAAACTAATGTCGGAAAGAAGGCCATATACATGCCAACACTGGGCTCAACACCGGCTAATATTGCATAAGCCATACCCTGTGGTATATGCATTACCGCCACTGTTATACCCGCAGTTATATCGCCCATTATTGATTTTCTAATTGAATATTTTGGAAGCCATTCTAATATCGGGATAATACTGTATAAAACTTGTACAAATTTTATAGATTTTACTGAATTCGGTATACATCGTAAGTCTAAAATAAATTGATGATAAATGAAAAAATTAAATTACTGATTTTGTTATTAACTAATAAGAATTTTATATCATTACATTCTTTATCACGTTCATCGTAGCCAGATATTTGATGGACATCATCTTGAAAGTATGTTGAACGTGACAGATAATATGTAGGCATTTGATTATAATCATTTGATTTTTCATTATTTTGATTAACATCCCTGTAATATTAACATTAAACATTGTTTAAAAAGATTTAAACGATTGATTTGTTAATTACTTACTCATGCATTTTTTTATTATTTGATTCAGACATTTCTAGTTTTGCTTAATGTTTTGTGTCCTTTCCTTTAAGTAATAATCACTAAAAAAATTTATAATTTTCCTATTTTTAAGTACACTTTTGTTTTTGGAACATAATCTGTTGTAAGTCTGTAAATAAATAAAAAAAAAATAAATAAATCTCTAAATACATTGGTGGTTTGTGTCTTCAGTAAGAAAAAAAAAAAAAAAAAAAAAAAAAAAAACTAAAAAATTTCCTCTCATACAAAACTTTACTTTATCAAAGCAATATTAATTAATGATTGTTTTATAAAATAAAATAAAATATTAATAATCATATCAAGGTTATATTAAACTGTCACATAAAATTACCAAATATTTAATTATTTTGTTTATTCTATTATACAAAATAATTAAAGAGTCAAGAACAAGAAATTTTTTGTTCTTTCTTTCTTTCATTTATTTCTTTCTGTATTATTTATGTGAATTTTAAAAGAAATATTTTATTATTTATTATTGTGTAAACGTTTATGTGACGTTATATATATAAATATCTTTAATTATGTATTTATGTGTTATTACGATATTATTACGACGTTATAACTGGTGTCCTCATATCAACTACAAAAACCAACGTTAAGCGGTAAAATTTTCTATCTAATACATAAACCATGTAAGAAACATTTTTAATCCTAAGTGAATTAATTAATGTAAAGAATTTAATTAATTAATTTATCAATTATATTTTTCTTTAATTACTTTATCAATAACAAAAAAACAAAAAAAAAAATGGTTTTAATTTAAATTAAAATTAATTTTCAATAGACATAAGATAATAATTTAATCTAAAGAAATTGGATGGATGTGTTTTTGAAGCAATTTGATAATAATTTATGATAAATATAAAAATTAATTAATTAATTAATTAATTTAATGAATGAATATTTTAGTGTTTTTAATCAAAAAAAAAATTGGTAGTGTGTATAAGATAAATTGGTGGTAAAGTTCGTTGTCTGGTGACAAAAATTATGTTAATTCGGTAAGGTCACAAATCGCATTGAAATCATTTTCAAAGTCACGTAAAAGCTAAATAATTCTAATTCTTATTGTTTTGTGAATGCATTAATTGGCAATGACTAAACAAAATATTTTTCTTTTCTTTTTTTTTTTTATTGAAAATACACGATGAAATGAAATGAAAAAGAAAAAAAAAAAAAAAAAAACTTTTTACACCAAAACTACTGAATTAAATGTTATGAAACGGTTGTGAAATGTTTTTAGTTTTTCCACGTTTTTATTTATCATTTTAGCAGGAAAAATAGGTTTTTTTTATTTAACATTCCTAATCAAAGTGTCCAGTTTGTTTGTGTTTTTATTTGTTTATTGTGTTATCACCGATAACCAATCATACAAATGTTTATTTATTTTCTAAAAAAAAATAAACTAATTCTAATCGTATATAATCTAATTAAAAATCACAATTGTTTATTACATTTATTTATTAGTTTGATTGACACAAATTAAATGTTATGCTGTATGACGAATAATTGTTTTTCGTGTATAGAAAGGAATAAAAACTAAAGTTTTGTTTTATTAACGATTTTAATCAATGAATTTATTGTTAATTAATTATTTTAAGGTTATTACGTTTATTATCTATCATAAACTTAATGTTTTCATTTAAATAATATTTTTAATTCATTTATTTTTCGATGTTGTTACAAGGAAACAAATTGTGAACGGTTCAACAGAAACACAATGAAAAAAAAAAAAAAAAAAAATCACACAAACTGTGTCTTTGATAATCATGTACACATTCTATATATATATATAAATGGTACACGTCTCAACTAAATATTGATTTTATCACTTTTTAATTAAACTATTTATTTATTTATAATGATAATTTTAATTAATATTTATTAATTAATTACAGTTGATAAATTATAGAAACTTTTTAACATTAAATCGATTGAACTAATTAACATAACAAACATTTTTTATTCACATTATGATTCGCAAAAGGGATATAAATCGTAATAAAAAAAAAAAAAAAAAATAATAATAATAAATAATTTTATTAAATATTGATGACAAATTAATATTTAATAAATGTATAAAAATAAAATTATTATTATTATAATTATTAATGTTAAAAAAATACAAACATTGCGGTTTTTTTTATTTTTTTTTAAATTTATTTATTAATTGTTGTTGTTATTTATTTTGATTAGATTAATTTTATTCACAAAACTATTAATTAATTTACAATAAAATTTGATTAATTATTAATTATATTCGATGCACAATATGGAATAACACAAAACTATTAACAGTGCCAATTACTTTGCTTAGCAAATAACACGTTTCCATATATATATGGTTTTAAGAGGAGATAAGTTATTTGCTATTAGCACGTTAATAGCCAAGAAATGACTGAATAATTTTTATCGAAATCACCAAAGTTTATATATGAATGAAAAAAAAAAAAACGATCGAAATTATTTTTTGGTTTTTTAATTCGTTTTTATTATTATTATTATTAATAATAATAATAATAATATTAATATTTATTTCTCCGTTTTTTTTTTTTTTGTTATTTTATTAATTAAATCGTGTTTAATAAATAATATAAATAAAACAAATTTTATTCTTATATATTTACATTATCAATATTGTCTTCTTTGTGTTTTTTTTTTTTTTTTTTTTTTAATTTAATATCATTTATCAGTTAGTTAAAACAACATACAATTACCAAATTTTTAATTCTTTTTTTTTTTTTTTTTTTTTTTGTTTTCAACTTGTTTTAGTATAGATATTAATCTTTTTATTTTTGTTTGTTTGTTTTTATTTTTATTTTTATTTTTAACATTATTCTATAGTTTATGAATAATTTAAAATAAAATTTATTTTTTTAATAGTAATTGTTAATACTAGTTGAATTATATTATTATTATTATTAATTATATTGAAAATAATAAAAATTTTCAATGATTTTGTATGGATAACACAAATTGGAATTGTGTCTTTGGTGTTGCAGCTTAAATGGTCGAATTTGTCTAAACTAACGATAATGAGAATCATTCCGTATTATTCATGCCTATTATAATTTGAATTTTATTAATAAAATTTTTAATTATGTAATTAATTATTTAAAGGTATGGCTTGCTACTTGGAAATGTTATTTTATTTATTTTTTATTATTTAATAAACCGTAAATTGTTATTCCTGGCAACATTTGACACTTTAGTACCAATAGAAACTTATTGCTCCCTAGAAACTCTCGAACAAATTGTTAACCAAATTACTCATAAAATTCACAAATTATCCGGCCTTAATAATGACAGCATAGTTTTAATCCAAAAATCCTTTAGACCAAACGTGTACCAATTTCGGTATTGTAAAAATTAATACAACCGTTCTATCAGTTACAAAATAAATGTAATTAATTAAATAACAATAAGCTGCTATTATTACTTCCAAAAAAAAAAAAAATTAATTAAAAACACCTTGACATATAAAATCGTAATGAATTTTTGTAATAACCCTTTTATGATGTTTGCATGTTAATTAATATAAAACAATAATTGTAATTCATATAAATATTACAAATTATGTTCGTTAATGAATGTTTAGAGACAAAACAAAAAGGACTTCCTAGATACAGTAGAAACCATTAGATAAACATTGTTCACATATTCATTTATTATAAATAATTAATTAGCAAAAATTGAAAATCATTGTTGCTAATTGGTAACAATTGCGTTGTTTTGATAACGAAAAATAAAATTAACATAGCAACGGTTTACTAATATGGAAACAACAAACATTTAAATGTAAAAAAAAAAATCTTACTTTATTTATTTAATTATTCTTATAATTTTAATGCAATTAAAATAAAAAAAAAAAACAATAATAATGCGTTTAACAGTTATTTTTATCATCTTATTTATTTAAATTTTTAATTAATTAAGGCCGACTTCCTTTTACGACAAAATTACTTCGCAATGGAGTACCGGTGAGAAAAAAATGGTCTCTACCAATCAGAAGCAGCAACACATACATTGATATCGAGTGAATAAAAATAATATACGAAACGTCAAACTAAAATGGTATTGGAAAATAACAAATGAAATTTGTATCTTCGACGCAGCGAAAAATAATCGAATGGTGAAAGCATGCCTAAATTCTGCTAACATTTTTCTCTCCGGTACACCATTGCAGCCGATTTTTGACATAAGAGGTAGTCGGCCTACAATCTCGCTTAATTTTCGTTGAAAATCATAATATCCTTTAGCGAAGACACATTATAACCGATAACATAGAGATTTTTTTATTTTAACGATAATTCAAACAATTTCTTCCACTTGACGTTATTGATCGATATTGCGGTAATTAACTTTTTTTTTGCAATAAAATTATTATCACCCATTTTTTTTCTTTAAATATTGCAATAAAAAAAAAACCAAGAGACAATTAGTGATAAAGCAACTGGTTTTAATATACAATATTTGTTTCATTCTAACAAAGTAATATAAATGTTTTGGTTTAATTGATTATTTCTTATTAGAAACAAAAAAAAAAAAAAAAAAAAAAAAGTAAAAACAGTCTTACGATCTGTAATCACAAAAGTTGATTAAGGAAATTTTTATTATTAAATTTCAAGTTGTTTTGCCGTTTTTTTGTTCTTCTATTTAATATATTTAATCTTTAATTTATGATTAGTAAAATTGATTTGGATTATAAAAATTCAAAAAAAATACAAAAAACACAAAACAAAACAACAATTAAAAGTAATAAAATAAAAATGTTGAAAACGTACCGAAAAACATTATCACATATGTCACGTGCATAAAATAGATTTCGCTTAATTATTTTTTTTTATTTTGTTTTTGTTTTTGAATAGTAATAAATTAATAAGACAATAAAACTGCCGTTATAAATCAAATTAATTGGCTTAAGTGTTAATAGTTTAGTTATTTAAGCTTATAAAGGCTTAACTAATCAATAATAATTTTTAATTTATTTATTTATTTTTTGATGATTAAGTGGAAATACAGTAGAGACTAAGTAACCTTGTTACAAGTAATTAAAAGATTAAAATCTCTTACAACATACTTATTGCGTAATCAATTAAAAAACCAAGCAAATGTCTTATATTTATTTCGGTGGTGGTTCGACAAAAGCTTTTTATAAGCGCTACGAAAATTCTCTCTCATTTCAATTTGTCAATACGGTTTGTGTCAATACTTTCAATATTTTCAATCATTTTCAATTAGTAGGCAGTAGTAGTGCATTATTTATCACACGGTGATTAATCGTAGACACGATTTTTGCATTAAATAATAAAAAAAAAAATATATTAATTAAAAGCGGAAACATTAATGATAAGAGTTTTTGCCATTTCTTTTATCATAGTATTTGTGTCTTAAATGATTAAGTGACTGATTATAGGTTAAACCCTGCCTGCTATATAGTATTTTTTTTTTATATATTATTCGTTTTCAATGAATTAACGAAAACAAAAAAAAATAAATAAAAATTTTTAACATGATAATGATGATTCAGCAAAAAATAAAATAAAATAATCTTTTAAGGTATTTTAACATTCATTTATTTATTTAACGTGTGTTTGTGTTTTATTAAACTTATTTTTTTTTTTTATTTACTATGGGTTTTCCTATGTTTATTTGCATATTTAATTAGAAACAAATTTTGTTTGTTGTTAACTCAGAAAATTTCATTTTATCTACTTGACAATGGTATAGATCATTGTGCACAGGTGGATTATTGTTAACAGAATAGTAATTAAAAGTGAAAGCATTTAGTATCTACATTTGTGCAGTTTGAAAGGTAATAAATTGTGTGATTACCGCGTGTTTTGACATTACGGATAAAACCCGTTATTTTCATGCAACAGGTAGTCAGTTAGCATGGAAATAAACCTTTTTTTTTTTTTCTTTCTTTTATTATATTAGTATGTGTGTGAACTAATTTTAATAATAATTAGTCAATAAAAAATTGTTAAATTAAGTAAATAATTAATCAGTTAATTATATTTATTTTATTACTTTTATTATTATACTATTAGGCGCTACTTGTCTTACTTTATTATTATTATTATTATTATCAATAATAAGCGGTTAAAAACATACAATTCTTAGCGCATGACAATAATCATTTTGTATATAAAAAAAAAAAAAAAAAAACTTCCATGTTTCTATGCGCAATTCAATGGAATTATTGCAAATTATTGCGCATTAATATGTTAATAAGGTGAAACAAGTTTTTAAGGTAAATTATCATGAGAGAAATATTAATTAAATTTTATTTTTTTTTACAATTATTATTAATTATTATTATTTTTGTGGGGGGGGATATTTTAAAATTTAATAACTAATCCATTAAATAATCACATTGTCAAACAGTAAAATGAAATTTCCATTTAATAATATAAAAAAAAAAACCTTTCAACACACAATAAAATAAAATAATAATTATTATGTAAATATTATTAAAAATAATACAAATAAATGTACAAAATAATATTTACATAGATTTATTTAATTAATTAATTAATTTTTTTTTTCGCTTTTGTTTTTTTTTTTTTTACTAATAAAAACAAAACTGAAAATTATTGAAATGACAATTTTTTATTTTTAGTAGCGAAATGCTAACGGTTTTAATAATAGAATTTTACTATATCTATATATATAGTAAGTAGCAAAGTCAAGTTTATTTTTATATACAAAAAAAAAAAAAAAGTTTTCTTAATTAATTAATTATTTATTTATTTATCGTATAGACACAGAATTTTTGTATTCATATTGAATTATTGCAAAGTTCACTGCACTATAAATAACCCCATGTTATGTTACTTACACAACTATAAATAGATGACACTGAAATCGTTTTCTTAAGAAAAAAAAAAAAAAAAAAAAACACCTTTTTCAATATCAAAAATTATCTAATCTAATAATACGGTTTGAATATTAACTAGATTTTTACGTAATATGATTACTAATAAATGTGTGCACGATGTTACGGTTTGTTTCATAGAAAAATAATTAAATTTTATTTAAAAAAATATATATATATATATATAAAATAATAATAATAATAAAATAATAAAATTTAATCAAAAAATAATAATAATAATAACAAACAGCAATAAATATGTATAGAGAGCACGTGAATGTACATTATAATTTGCTAGGTTTTTTTTTTTCTCCTCCACAATACAAAAAAAATAAAAATTATATATATAATTTCCTTTATTTAATACAAATTACCGATTATATCTCTCCTAATTATGGTCAAGGCAATTTTTATCGAATATTTTGCAGAAAACGAAAAAATAATTAACAGCACAACGCTAATACATTATATAAATGACACACAAACACACACATACACACACGCACAACACAAAATTTAATTTAATTTTGAAAAATTCCTTTAATTATATAGCAACATGTTGTGTATTTTTAATTTAATACGACTTATCACTAGATTTTTCTTATTTATTTAATTTTTCTATTTTTTTTTTTTTACACTTAAACAGAAAAGAAAAAAAACTATTCTGACGTCAATCGTATGAAAAACAATAGCTGAAAAATTTTAATTTCCCTTAATTTATTAATAAATTGTAATAAAAACTTTATTTAATTTAATTACCTTTATTATTAACACTATTTATTGTCACAATTAATTAATTAATTAATTATTATCATCACATTTTCAATAACAACAATAAAAAAAACCTTTTTTTTTTGTTTCTACTGTCTGTTAGTTTTCTGTTGCCTTTTTTAAATCATAAAAAAAAAACAAAACAAAAAAAAATTCTTTTATTTTAATCATAATCAATCATTATTTAATTAATTAATTATTTATTATTTATTATATCATAAATATTATTAAATTAATTTTTCTTTTTTCATTTTATACATTTTATTTATTTATTATTATTTTTTTTTTTTGCAATATGTTGTTGCAATGTTTTAATAAACTTTTAATTAATTGTTTTTAATTATATGTATTACTGATGTGTTACTAGTTTTCCATTTGACTGACTGATTTGACTTAATGTCATTCAAGCTAAAAAGAAAAATGTTTTTGTTTTTGTTTTTTTTTTTTTTTTTTCATTTATTTATAAAAACAAAAACAAAAATATGTAAAATGTAAAATATCGTATAAAACGCAAGGAAATTAATATTGCATATGTGTGGGTAGAGGAAATGTTTCTTTATTTAATATAGAAATTTGAAAAACTTTATCATTCTCCCTCTCTTCAAACACACGCAACCACATACACACGCATACAAACACAAACACTATGAATAATAAAAAAAAAACTCTCTTCACAATTTTTATTTTATCAAGGAAAATCGTGATTATAATAATTCTCCTTCAAGTGCTGTCAATTCTTTTTTTTTTTTTAATTTTTTTTTGCACAATTAATGTGTTTCTTTAAAAACAAATAATTTGTCAATACTTTATGTTAAAGATATTACATAAATTATTATTTGAATTCATATTTCAATGGCAATTAATTTCAATAACAAAAAAAAAAAAAAATTAACATCAATCAGCTGATTATGCTGTGACCTTCAGAGTTTGACATTTCTCTTTGTTATTTTCAAATCATCGACCGATATACATGCGTGCGAGAAATTATGTAAATTATGTCGCGCCGTCAAATTAAGAGAGCAAATGAAGGAGAAAGCATTTTATATAAATCGCGTATAGAAATAGTCGATAATAAAGTTACCACTTTTATCTAAAAATATGGTTTATACTAAATGCAATCAAATACTTGTTTATGTGGGGTTGAAAAAATTCAGGTTAAATAAATTTATTAAAATTTGAATAAATTGACTTTTATTTTTCTTTTTTTTTATATTTGCTTGAAATATTAAATGGAATAAAACAAATAATTGCGGCAAAAACAATATATATGTATTGAATAAAAAAAAATATATAAATCTATAGATTACATTGCCATCTATTAATAAAAATAATAAATTAATTATTTAAATTTCTTTTTGTTGTTAATAAAACCCGAACTGTTTGATCAAATGCTCCGCAAACACCTAAACCTGTATGACTTTCTGACCAATGAAAGCAATTAATCGGTTGTGTGGATATTGTAACACCATTCAATAATTTTAATTCACCCATAACGCCAACATTGAAACCATTTCCATCATCTCTAAATCGTTTTTCTGGATATTTACTATAAAAAGTCGATAGATTTATTATTTTAAATTTTATTGTTATTTGACTATATTAATAAAACTTACTATTCCCATAATCTGATTGTACCGGCGCCACCTCCAGTAACGAAAATATCACGATTTTGTGGCAAATGACGGGCCATCCAAACGGTTGATTTTTTACCTTGGATACAACCATGCGAGCCTAATGCGCTACCAGCATTATTTTCGTGTACATATGCGTAACCTTTATCCGGATGTTTTGTTGTCATATCGTACACATACAGCCCACCCTCTAAAGTTGTCACAACCAATTTATTCAATTTCATATCACTACGATCGAATTCTACACTACAAATGCCATTCTTTAAATTACTTTCCCATAAAACTTTCTTAAAACGTAAATCAAATAATTTTAAATCGCCATTATCATAACCCGCCCCTATGACACGCTCTGTATTATTATACGAATTTCCAAAAGCAACTGCCCAACAATCACGAGATCCAGTTCCCCCATCTTCCTGTTTCAGAGGTGATATACACAGCACAGGTGTGTCCCTTTGCCTTATATCCCATAATTTAACGGATCCATCACGGCTTCCTGTTACAATTTCCGGTGGCCCACAATTAATTGTTGAGCCACCAATACTATCCAAAGAATTGATTAAATCTTCATGAGCTTTAACCGTATATACAGGGGTTGCAATCCGCTCTAAATCTCTAAAATAAGAATGTTATCGGTAATAATAATTCATGGCAATACAAATATGAGAGAATACAAACACAATCTCTAAATTTCCAGTAAAATCACCAAGTGCAAGATGCGAATTTTTAAGACTTGTTACACCAAACGATGAACACTTTAATGAATTTATTTTTTCGATAGACTTTACTGCCTCTAATTCACCAGAGTTTAATTCAAATATATCAATAATACCAGTGCCATTCGGTCGGGATCCAATAACGATAAACTTTGCAGAACAAGGTACCCATTTAACATCATATATTGTATAATTTAATTGCTTTTCAATATGAACTAACATTTGCGGCTTATCCATATTTATTTATTACTGTACAAATTTTCTTTTATTGATTAAATAATAATTTTAAATTGTTTTATCAATAATTTACTTCTTCCTCTTTTATTTTTATTTTTTATTTAAATCATTAAGTTAGGTTATATTCAATTAAATTACATGTTCGATTTTAATTGTTCAAGATTATTTAATAGATGTGCTTTTACTAATTATATTTGTAATATTTTGTATTATATTATAATTACACTTAATTAAATATTATAATTGTACGACTAGACTGTCAACATGGTTTGTTATTATTTTTAACATTTTTTTATATCGTGTTATTGTTTTGTTTACAGCAGGGTTATATAATTTTTATTGATTAAACGATAAGCGGTTTAATTAGTCGTGTGTCTTGGATAATTTAGACAACGGTAAACATAACCTTAAACGATACATTTTTTTATCATAATTTATTACAATTACACACATTCATAATTAGTAATATTATTTTATGTAATTAAAATCAAATTACGATAATCAAGAAGTAAAAAAAAAGTCAACATAATTTCGGGTCAGTGAAAGCTAAAAGTAAATAAAATATGATAGGTGACGAAAATTAAAAAAAAAAAAACTTTTCGAGGTGGGGGAAATGAAAAGAAGAAATTTTTCTTTTTTTTTAAGAATTTCTAACTGTTTTCAAAACATTACGGTTGTTTATTAAAGCCAACAAGTGTCTATTATCTGTTCAGTGCGTTGATAAAAAAAAAAAAAAGATTAAAAATGGTTTTAGAAAATTTCCTTAATAATTTAAATATTTTGGATTTAATCTTTTTACAAATGTCATTTACAATAATTTTCTTTTCAATATTAATTAATTATTTTAATAAATATTTACCAAATTGCTTAAAGCAATCATTTTTTTACGGTAAACATGCGGTTAAAGAAAAACAATCATGCAGTTATGTTAAAATGTTCGAATTAAATAAATCACGTTTTGGTGATTTTTATGTATTTGCAATATTATGGTCATTCCTAAGTTTACATTATGGTTATATTGCATATATAAATCATGATCCTGTTCCTGATTATGTTATTAAATTTTTAGACATATTCGGTGGTAATAATCGTAAGCCAGTTAGTAAGTATACGATTAAAATATTATTTTGCCAACAAGTTAAAAAACAAAAATGCATAACCGATTCAAAACCTATTCAGCCCAGTTTTGAACCATATGAATTTTTTATTTTATTTATCTTTGTTGGCAAAACAACAATTTATTTATGTTAATATGTAATTTAATTTTTTTTTTAAATTATTTTCTAGTTGATCCATTAACAACAACAATTATCCTTGTTATTATTAATTTACAATGTTTACGCCGTTTTTATGAGACAAATTTTATACAAATATTTTCAAGAAAAAACAATAAAATCAATATATTACATTATTTTGTCGGTTTTATACATTACTTTGGTGTTATCACTGCAATTCTTATAAAATCAGAAGGTTTTTGTAATGTAAATGAGGATATGACAGAGATAAATATTGTATTTAATTTTGAACATATAATATTAATACCGTTTGTATTATTATTCGTTTATTCATGGATAAAACAGTACAAGACAAATATTATATTTATACAATTACGACAAAATAATATTAATAATCGTGATAAACATTTAATACCAACTGGTGATTATTTTGAGATGATTACATCACCGCATATGTTTTTTGAGATATTAATTTATGTCGCATGCAATTTGATTATGTATCAAAATATAACATTTTTATTTATTTTATTATGGGTTACGGTTAATCAGGTAAATAATTAATTGAAAAACATTTTTTTTTTATTATTTTCTTTTTGTAATTCACGATGTATATTTTTCTTCTATTTTTTTACAGATTGAAAATGCTTTGCTTACACATAAATGGTACAAAGAAACATTTAAAAATTATCCCAAAAATCGAAAGGCAATTATTCCATTTTTGTTATAAATTAAATATTCAATATTAAATTAAATTAAATTTTATTTAAATAAAAAACTGTAATAAAAGAGAAAAAGAAAAAAAATTAATAAATAAATAAAATAATTTAATTTTTTTTTACACAATTAATATAGGAAAAATTAAAATTATATATTTACCTATAAGGATAACCTTGTGCTTTGGTACGAAAAACTGATAAAATTAGTGAGAAAAATACAGCTACCAAGAATAAGCCAACAATTGCCATTATTTTTCCTTTTCTCATATCACTTTGAATTCCAGATTCGGTTAGTAATATCATTCCCACAACAATAGCAGCGTCTATATTGTAAATAAATATTAAGTATTAAGTATTCTCAACAAAAAAAAAAGAGGTATAATTATTTAATCTTACTTAAGAACATAACAATATATGTTTCGATGACTAGTTGTCCCTGTGATGATCCGTGTATATATGCTACACCACCATTTTGTCCTTTATGAATGAATGGAGGATTTCTTATATGATTCCACATTTGTCCAGAAATCATTATAAAGCAAAAACCTAATGCAATGATTCCCCACATTGTACTATTAAACAAGAATTCTAAATTGTTGCGTCGCATATACAAGAATGCCCCAATAAACATTGTTAACATAATAATCGAAAAAGTTTTGCTATAATTTGGTGGCCGGAATACACGTATCTGTTTGTCAAAAAAAAAAAAAAAAAACATATTTCATCGGTATATTAAAATTAATTAATAAATTAACCTGAATATCAGTACGTTCTTGAATCCATTTAGCAATAGCGTCAGCGGCAAAACCAACCCTTTGAATATCCATGGTATCAGCGCCCTTTGGTTTACCTTTAGCAGGGAAATGCATAAACACAGGTGCAGTATTTAAATGTAGCATTTGGAAAACATCAGAACCCTCATCAAAGTCAATCAATGCGAAAAATAATTTATTCGAATAAGTTTGTGAGAAACGATATGAATTTGCTGCAATTAAAAATTCATCAAATGCATGCCTACAAATGCCGCACTGTCGTGATGGTGACATCGCCGTAAACATAATAACAACCGAATAGTTTCGGGGTGATGTTTTAACGAATTCTTTAAATTTATGACCATTAAATTTTAGGATAGCCTTCTTCACATTCATATCAAGTAAAGTTTGAACTTTCTCATTCAATGTTTGTGGCTAAAAAAAAACAAAACAAAACAAATAAACCATTAAAATATGACGTGTCACAAGACAATCAACAAATCACACATTTATCTCTTCAAACTTACAATTTTCCTCCCTTGTCCATTTATAAATAATACAAATAATAACAAAACTGTTAGAAATAATGTTATTTTAATAAGTAATTTCATTTTTATTTATTATTTATTCGTCTATAGCTTTTAATTCGGCGTTTTTTATTAAAAAAAAATATCCAACAATTTGCCGACACAAACTTATTAACCTACACGTTGACAGTTTATGTGCCGATGCACCACTGTTTTTTTTTGTTCAATATAACGAAAAATAAAACAAGAGAAAAAAAAACAAAAAACTTATCGACAAAAAACTTTTCGTTAAAATTTGTCTGAAAATCGAAATTTATTTTCAATTTTCTATGTTGGTGGCCCTTATACACAAAATCTATATTAAATTTTTTTTGTTATCCAAAAATTTGTAAAAGCTAAGGAAAATAATTTCTTTAATTAAATCAAATTAATTAAATATTAAGCACGCGAAATATAATTTCAAAGAGAAGAAAATATTAATTAAAAATGGATAAGGATAGTGCAGTTATACAAAAAAAATTACAAGCAGAATTAGATCATTATAAAACATCTCAAAAAGGTGATTGTCAAAATGATTATATATATTTTTCTTCTTTTTTTTCTAGGTTATGATATAAATCCACCTTATGATTATAAAATATAATTTTTTTATAATTATTATTATAGATTTTAATAAAATTGTACAACAAAGACAATTATTAGATGGTCAATTAAATGAAAATAAAAATGTAATGGATGAATTAAATCTTTTAAGTACTGATAATAAGGTTTTTATTGATGCCGTGTTACTGGGTTTTCGAAATTTGTTTTTTTAACCTTTTTTACTTTTTTTTTTAATTGAAGGTTTATAAATTAATTGGACCGGTATTAGTGAAACAAGATCTGGAAGAAAGCCGACAAAATGTAACCAAACGTATGGATTATATAAATAAGGAGTTAAAACGTTGTCAGGAAACAATTAATACGATTGAAAAGAAGCAGGATAAGCATAGAGAAAATTTACAAAAATTACAACAACAATATCAATTTGCTGTCGCTATGAAATAAATTACTTTTATTTATTTATTTTTTTTTTTTAATTTTTCTTCTCTAATTTTATTATACATTATTTTATTATTATTTTTTTTCATAATTTCGTTTATTATAATCAAACACAACAATAATAATCAATAGATTAACAACATTAATTGCTTTATAAAACAACAAAAAAAAATCATAAATAAATAAAAATTATTATCTTTGTATAATTATTTAATATTTATATAAAAACAAAACTAAAAAAAAAAAAATTGTTTATTATTTCTAATTAATATTCATAAATACAAGATTTTGTTTTGTCGAGACCCCCCCACCTCACACCCCACTTAATTATATATATAAATAAATTAAAAAAAAAAAAAAAACTTATCTAATAAAATTTGCTTGTTTTGTTAGATATATGTTGTTTATTATTTTATAATCCATGGTAAATATTTGACAGTTTTACAGCTGCTAGCTATAGCTATAGAGCTATACAGTTTCCATTTACCAATTATGTTGCTTTTTGTTTATGTGAAACTAACGAAATTAATTAAATGTTTTTATCATAATTTATTCATGTAAATTATACTCTTATATGAAGAAATATTTCCAACAATAAACTTTACAGCAACAACAACAAAAAAAGCGTCAAGGAAGGAAAAATCTTTCTTTTTTTTTTGTTTATTATTTTGCGTTTGAGACTCGACTACTTGACTTTGTATTATCAGTGTGCTTGTGCGCAAAGAGAAGACAAGAATTGAAAATGTATCGAAATAATATTATTTTCAATAAATTATTAATTATTTAATTTAAATTAGTTTTTGTTTTTCTTCTTTTCTTTTCCTTTCTTTTGCAATATTATAAAATATAATAAAAATTGCGAAATTTTGATTTGTTTTTAAATCGACTTAAAATATTTTTAATAGATATAACCTCAATTAATATTTTTTCTTGTTTCGGTTGTTTTTAATTTTATAATTTATTTATTTATTTTATTTTAATATTTAATATTAAATGTGTTCAAAGTGCAGTTGGTGTCTGTTATATTGATATTTTATTTTATATTAATGAAAATATAAATGAATTGATTAATAATAACAAAAAATAAAAATATATATTAAGTAATGGAAGTGAATCCATTGAGTATAATTTTAGTGAAATCAGATAGTAAAGGTGATCGTTTATTATTTCGTTATCCATATAATATTGAACAACAAAATGAATCAAATAAACAAAATAAAAGAAAAAATCCATATTCGGTGATATTATCAGAAGATATATTACAATCACCATTGCCACAAACATCAAACATTTATAAGGGTAAAAAAAAAACACTTTAAATTCTTTATTAATAAATAAAAGCCTTTAACAGGTTTTCTGTTTGTATTGAAATCAAGTAATTCCTGTTTTTTTTTCTTCTATACATATTTCATAAATAATTAACAAATATATACAACACATAAATTATTTTTAATTGTTTATTGACATAAAAACACATTGTAGCAAAAATGTAAATATAACAAATATAAATAAATAAACTAAAATTATTATTGAAAAATATTTACTAAAATTATTAGTATAAAAAAAAAAATGAAATAATTTTTTTTTTTTATAGGTAACCTATCAGGTTTTACTGATGAAGTTTTATCAACATTATTTGCTGTTAAATCAGAATTATGCAATCAAAAATTTGAATTAAAAGTAAATGATGTACGTTTTGTGGGACATCCAACATTAATGCAATCGAAAAATAATAAAGATGATATCAAGTCATCATCAATATTAATAAATATTGTATTTGCCTTACACGCACAAGCAAGCTATTCAATTGGTAAATTAATGATAATTTTATTCTGTTTTTTTTTATATATGGATTATTTAATTGATGTTTGTTTGTTTTTGCAGTAAAATGTTATTATGAATTAAGTAAACGTTTAGGTTATACATTGGATCATGAAGAGAATCGAATTGGTTTTCTATCTGATGAAATGAAAATAATGATGAAGGCACACGATGAAATTGCGGCTATTAGTAGTGAACAGGGTAATCTGTCAGCATTTGATTTGATATTAGAACGGGCTACATTAGCACATTGCTTAAAAACAGTAACGAAAAAAAATTAAAAATCAATAAAATCTCTTATCTTTCTTATCTCTTAAATTTTTTTTTATCTCTTATAGATATATCATGATTTATGCACGACGGGTCTATTAAATATAATTATAAATCAATGGGTGACACTGAGTTTTTGTTTGCCACAAAAAGCACATCAATTTCATAAAAAAGGAATCGTTGTTGAACCAGAGACAATTGATAATTGTTTACAATCATTAAAACCGTATCACGGTATGTTACTATTAGTTGATCCATCAGAATTATTAGATTGTGTTCCACAATCCGGTTCACGTATATTAATACAATTAATTGAGGCATATAATCCGTTAAAGAGTTTACAAAATATGGCATCCGATGCTGATTTAATGATTGAACATGTTTATCATTTAGTTGGACATTTAGTTTACTGGGCAAAGGCAACAATTATCTATCCGCTATGTGAAACAAACGTTTATGTAATTGCACCCGATGCACAATTGCACACAAATTCACTGTTAATCGATAAATTTTCAACAAAATTTCCTGGCATGTCATTATTTGAGGTTATTAGTGATTTTTCGTTGCCCACATCAATTGGACATTTGACAACACCATTACAACATCCGGCACGTCAAGGTAGATTAGCACAAATGGTTTTATGGATGTTACAACATCATCTATTAATGCAATTGCACACATACGTACAATTTATGCCTACCGATTATGGTGAATTTGATGAAGTATCCAACGAATATGATTATCAGGAGGATAGCATTATAACACCAGACGATGATTTGTTTGTTTATTTTATTTTTATTTTAATATACACAATTTTTATTTTATTATTTTGGAATTAATTACAGACCACCAGAATCTTTATTAAGTGTTTCTAGTCAACCATTACCGGTCCCACCAAATCCAAGTAGACGTTCAATTACTGATGAACATTATACAAGTAGTTTAATCATAGATTCAAATATATCTGATAATATAACGGCACAACCTAGTTCAAGTCATAAATCGAATTATAGGTAATAATAATTGTTTTGCTTTTTTTTCTTCCATAAAATAATCTATTTCTATTTTTTTACCGCGACAGTATAACACAGTCAGCATCATTAAGTACGGAAAATGAATTAAGCTTTGCGTCAATAGAGGATGAGGACAAAATAAAAGAATTATTAATGTTATTTCAAGAGCCAGATCGTTCGGCTGTTCGTCGAATACCAGCTGCATCAAATTCCGAAGATTTGGGTTTAATGGTTAAATTATGGCAAGCCGGTTTGTGTCTTTACTATTAATTATACCAGTTTTATAAAATATATTTATTCCAATTTATCATTGTTACAACAGGTTACTTTAAAGGTGAACATCATCTTGAAGAGATTATGTATTTTGAGAATTTAAGACGATCACAATTATTACAATTACTAGATAAATTTCGTGATGTTTTAATTATATATGAAACGGAGGATCCTGCAATAGCAACATTGTATACACAAGCATAATAATAAAAAAAACACAAACATTTTTTTTTTTTTAAAGCTTTCTTTCTTCTCCTTCTTAATAATTTTGTTTTGAGAATTAACATTACCAGGTGCTCATATTGTGTTTTTATTTATTATATATATTTTATTTTATTTTTTTTTTTATTATTATTACTACTATCCAAATAATATATAAATGTATGTATATATAAAACTTTAATTTTAATTTAAAAATGTGTTCTTTAAGTGTAAACATAATAATAATTATAATAATATAAAAAAAAAAAAGTGTTGTCTTTTTTTGTTCATTCATTAAAAAGAAAAAGAAAAATGTATATAAATAAAACAATAATTAATTGTGAAAATTTACTTTTTATATATAAATATATATATATATAACAGAGAAAAAATTTATTTTTTTCCTTTTACTTAATTTAAGTCATCATTAAATGTTGGTTTCCCATCAAATGTACAACCAGATCTTTGTATAATTTGCCTAGCCGCCCATATACCACAACGTATACATGTACCTAAACTCTTTTCCTGTACATATTGTGATAAGAAACCGCCAACAAATGCATCACCAGCACCATTTGTATCTATAACTAATTCACGTGGTAATAAATCAACAGTAAATTCAGTTATTTCATTATTATATGCTAATATGACTGGATTATGGCCCTGTGTTATAACAGCAATACGTTTACGTTTATCATTTAACTTTGGTAATTTACATATTTTTAATGCAATCTCTTTTAAATCAGTTGTATTAAAATCTAATTCTTTGGCAAACGTTTCAGCTTCCTGGAAACAAAACAAACACACACACAGAAATTTATTTACTTATTTAAGAAAAATGATAGACCAGAGAAACAAAACTTACCGTTTCATTACCAAATATAATATCTACATATGGCATTGCAGCCATTAATGGTTCTTTAAAGAATTGTGATAGAAACGGTGCACTTAAATTCATTAAGAATGGACGATTACGTTCTAAAGCTTTTTTAGCAACTTGCATTATACTAGGGGGACTAACTGTGAGGAAGAAACCCTAAAAAGTAAACAAAAAATAAAATTTACAATAAATACTAGAAAAAAAGAAAAGAAGAATTTTTTTTTAATTTACCGAAATATAAAAATAATCCGCTTTATCTAGATAAATAACATTTTCTGGTTTATTTAAATGGTCCAATGTGAAATGATTTGCAGCCGCCAAATTAGCAATTAATGAACGATGGGTACCAGTTATTAAAACGCCACATGTACCAGTTGGTGTTTTATCAGTGATTTGATATAAAACATTAACACCATCATCACGTGCCTTCTTTTTTAATATATCCGAATATTTATCAGCGCCAACACAACCAAAAAACACGGCAACATTTGGTTGTTCCAGTATCCAGGCGGCAACACGAAATGAATTTTGTACAGAACCACCAGCTATAAATTCTGCATTATATTTATCAATCAGTTCATTGTATCTGAGTGTTTTTTTTTTTTTTTTTTTTTTTTGTAAGAAGAAAGAGAAAAGAAAAATATTAGTCTAGACATAAACCCACAATTTTTAATAATACAAAAAAAAAAAAAAATTATCTAAACAATCGTAAATCTCATTTTAATTAAATAAAAATAAAAAATAAATTTTATTCTATTTATTATTATTTAATTAAATTAATCTTTTTAAAGATAGTTTTTACACAATTACTTACAAATCTTTATGTGTTTCATCAGCTAATATTGCATTATCCGGTTCAACGTTATATTTTTTTAAAAATTCATCATCAACTATTGCGGATATATCTAGTAATGGATTACCACATCCAACCAATAAACTATCACTTAAAATACACAAAAAAGAAAAAGGATAATTAAATTAATTAATTAAAAATTATTATTATTAATATAAATTAATTAATTAAAACTCACCGTAACATTATTATATTATTTTATTTATTTAAAAATTACAAAAACTAACGTATTTAGTGTGTTGTGTGTTGTCTCTCCAGTTTTTTTAACTAAACTAAACTAAAATAAAATAAAATAAAATTAAAAATTTTTAAGGTGTATTTTCTTTCTATTAATATAAAATTAAATATTAATTCAGTGTAGAAAAATAAATAAAATAACGGCAAATAACTATTGCCTAAGAAACAAACAACAAAACAGAAGACCTAACAACCTTATCATTATCGCGATTTGACCTTTTTTTCTTCTTCTACTTCTCTTATTTAAAAAAAAAACATTTTTTTCTCGCTTTTTTTTTTCAACTAATAAGTAAATTAAATTAAAATAAATAAGAAAAACTTTATTTCTGGTTGGTATTTTATTTTCATAAAAAAAAAAAAAAAAAACTACGATTAATAAATATATTACTAAAAAAAAAAAAAATGTTAATAACGTTTGCTTCTCTTATCACAATAAAAAATAAATAATAAACAAAAAAAAAAATAAATAAATTAAATGCTTTTAATCTTATCACAGTAATAATAAATATTTTAAATTTTTTTCCTTTTTTTTTCGCTTGTTAATGACAGTTATGTATCGTGGTTTCATCAAAAAAATTTTTTTTTTTAATTACGTTTTGTGTAACAGGCTACAAAGATTTTAATTTAATTAGTTCGTGGTTGGTTTACTGTGGGATAATTTTAGTTAAATTTATCAACAAAAAGGTTTTTTTTTTTTTTATTGATTTTCTCTGTGGGTGGTTTCTTCTTCAAATGAAAATAATAATTAAAAAAAAAAAAAACTTTATTAAGCCCCATTGTGTTTCGACCCTGATGATCACTCGACGCGATTAATTAGAAAAAAAAAAGAAGTTATTTCCGTATCGAATTATTAAACGAAGGAAATTATTTTAAAGAGTTTTCAGTTTCAGTTTTATTATTTTTTTTTTTTTCTATTTTGTTACACAAAAGTAATTTAATACAAGCAGCAGCAGCAACAACAACAACAACGACAACAAATATCGCGCAAAACAAATAAGAAAAAACTTTATTTTTTTTTACTTTCTGTTGTTATTTATGCTTATATAACATTTATTTATCTTAACATTTTCATAAAGTAATGAGAAGAGCACTTGAAATTAGCATAATAAATAGGAATGACGTAAATCTCTAGCGTCTTTAATTTGATTAAAAGAGTCAAGAGTTTAAAAAAAAAAAAACAAAAAAAAATATTCATTGCCGGAAACGTGTAGGGCGCGTTTTTTTTTCTTTCTAATAATAGTTAATCAAAGTAATAAAAACTAATAAACTAAGAATAAGAAGAAAAAACTCCACACACACAGCCACAGAAATTTATTGATTTTTCCCTATATTAACGTATTTTTCGCTAAAACATTTCAACTTTTCTTTAAAAAAGTTTATTCAAAAATACAATTCAAGGATTATTCATCTCCTCTAACAACAAACACTACCCAACGATAACGCATTCACTACAAACATTTTAATTAATAAAAGAAAAATTAAAAAATATTTTTGAATGAAATATGAGTCGTACCACGTTCTTTATATTATAAATTTCAAATCAATTTTTGTATTTTTAGCCTTTTTTCTAATTTTTATTTATAATATTTTTTATTTTTTTGTTGTTGACAGCCCACTTAACACAAAGAACACAAGCACGCACACATGGAAGCCCGCTCTTGTAAAAAAAAAAAAAAAAAATTATATCGCTGATAAATACTAAAATAAAAAATATTTTACTTTTGAATCATGTATAAAAAAAAACTCCATGTGCGTTTTTAGTATTTGACAGTTTTTATCGGGTAACACATTTTTCACTTTTTTATAGGAATTGTTTTATTTTAATTTTCATTCCATAATGTTGGTATTCGAAAAAAAAGCTGCCATAATAAAGTTGAACTAGAAAAAAAAATGTATCACAGCGCCTCGTTTAATAATTCTTTAAACTAAAGAGAAGGAAATAGTTTATTAATATTACTGGGTTCATGGCTATATTTTAAGCCTGGTTGTTTTTTTTTCTTTTTTGCTCATATTTTACATACAAAAATATGGCGGCCATTATAGTTTAATATACATAGAGATGAGAGAAGAAATCACAAATAAAAAAAGGAAAAAAAAAATGTTTTTAATTTTCAAGTGTATAAATTTGTTAATTAAATATAAATGAATAATAAAAATTATATTAAAAAGGAATAAACAATTAAATTATGTGTTAAATAATGTTTTCTTTTAATATAAATGTGTTTTAATATATATAATATAAGTTAAAGCAAAGCAATAATAAAAAATAAAAAAAAGTGAGTGTGTTTACATTTTTAAAAACTCCAAGACAATTTAAAACTTTTATTAATTTAATTACATTAATAATAAAATAAAAATTCTCAAATTCTGTTCTATAGTTTTTCATTCTTTAACTATTATTTTTATTTATTTAATTACAAAATAAGTTAAATTAAACGATAACGCGACAGAAAAAAAAAAATCATTTTTGCTTTGAAGTTGGAAAAGAAAAAAAATCTTTTTTTCATTCAGTTTTTTTTTTTATTTAATTTAATTTTCTTTTTTTTTTCTCTCGTAAAACTCATTAAGTTTTCCCATTTAAATATTAAATAATTGGAAAATTAATTTTCCCATATAATAGTGAATAATTCGCAATGTAAGTATTTACAAGCATTTATAATTTGTTAATTAAAATTTATACAATTTTTTTTTTCTCTTTTAATTTTTGCACAAATTTTGTCGAAATAATAAATTTTTTTTTTCGTTTTTGATGGTGGTGGTAGACTTTAAATGGCGCATCGTATTTAATAATAATAATAATGTTTTAAAAAAATAAATATATAAATTTTGCGTTTAATGGACAAAACGTTAATTAATAGCCAAAGATAATAGAATTGAATATACAATTTTATAAAATTTTTCATCGATTACAATTTTATTTAATTAAGGAAAGACTTGTTTATACCAATTTTATTTAAATCAAAAAGATGTTTTTTTTTTTTTTTTTTGTTGTAACTAATAAAAATATTTGCCATTTTAGTTTCTTAATTGAATCATTATTTTCGCAAAGAATTGATTCTTGATGTTCTATTATAACAAAAGTTGATTAATTGATTCATTAATTAATAAAAAAAAAATTGCTTTTATGCATAATAAAAAAGAAAAACAATCAGAAGGAAAATACTGAAATAAAAATTGATAAATTAGTGAAGCGCAATCTTACTACCACCATGTTAAAAAAAAAAAATTGTGCAACCATTTTGTATTTTGAATTTTATTTTTTATTTATTTATTTTATATAGACTGTTCCAAACACACATACATTTTTTTATTTATTTATTTATTTTAATTTGTGGAATTTTTTTTTTAACATTTTGTGCAATTGGTAACATTGTGTTGTTTTTTTTTTTTTTATTATTATTTTTCTTTTCTTTTTAGGTTGCGTTCTTTTCTTTATCGCTTTAATTATGATTTTTTGCAAGTGTAAATAAGAAAAAATAAAACAACTAAATTATAATATGCTCTACGCTTTTGTTTAATGTATAATTTTTAATTTGTTTATAGAATTTTTTATATATGCAAATTTTTGCATTATTTGTAACAAACTTCGTCTGGATATAAAAATTAATTTTGTTTATTTCTTTATTTTGTAAATATGTTATTAAATGAAATGATTTAAATAAATAATTCTAGTCTTATATTATTGATGATTTTTCTCAAAAGTTTATTTCGAATCAATTTAAATTGATTAATTTATTTATTTATTAACATTTTAAAAGCATTTTTAATTAAATTTTTTTATTTATAGATTTTATTAAGTTTTTCTTTTTTTTTTTTTGATAATATTTTTTGCATCTATGTTGTTTCTCTTGTTTATTTAATTTTGTTTTTTTTTTTTTTTTGGTACATTTAATATTATTTAAATTAATTTTAATCAACAAATGTAGTGTAACTGTTGTTTGTGTAGCAAAAACGCGACACAGAAGATTTTTTTTTTTATTAACAGTATAAATAGATAAGACCTTGAAATTAAGAGAATATAAAAAAAAATAATAAGAATGAAAACGAATTTGAAATAAATAAAAGAAAAAAAAAAACAAAAAATGTTTTAATATATATGAAATGGGGTTTATTATTTATAATTATTCATAAATGAAAATTTTTTTATTTTTTTATTGGATAGTGACAGAGAGAGTCTTTCCGTATGTCTAAACTGTTGGTCAACCCGTTTTATTTTTTCGTGAATGAAGAGATGAACGAACAAAAGAAGGATTTTCTTTTTTTTTTTGCTGCTGCTGCTGCTTCCCCCTTATCGTTTTTTTTTTTTGCCGATGTGTATGATGTATGAATTTAAGGGACATGCGCTAATAATGCAAATGCGCATTATTTCAAATAAACGAAATCAAATCTCTATCAAATTGTTGTATCTAGTTGTTATCATTGTTTTCTTTTCCTTTATTTTTTCCTGTACACTCGAGGCATCATCGTTTTGTTTGTTCTCGTCCTCTGTTGTCTTCATGATTATTATTATTATTTTATTTTTTTTCCCATTTATTTATTGCTAATAATTTTTATGCTGCTGTTTTTTTTTTATGTATTTTCTGCTAGTTTTTATTAACATATCATCCCTCTCTCCACTTCAGTATATAGCGGCAAAGTTAAAAATCATTTTAGATCAATAAATATCGACGATACAACAATATGTTCTCCTATACTTATTTATGTTTTGTTTTTAAATAAAAATTAATTGTTTGAATGAATAGAGGTGAATGTTTTTTTTTTTTTGTTTTATTATTTTGCAAATGGATAATGCAAGGTGTTTAATTAATAACAAAAACAAAATACGATGATAATAATATTAACTTTGTGTGACGTTTAATTTCTGTGTGATGCTTATTGTTTGGGGGGTCGCCGTCCACCCTCTTAAAATTAAATTTTATTTTGCATATTTTTTTGCATACAACCATTTTTCATACCTGTTTATTTATTTTTTTTTTTTTATGCATTTTTATACAAGAATTTTTAAAATAATTATTTTTTTTTTTTATTAAATTTGTTTTTAATTAATTTTTATTTTTCTTTATCTCGTTACAGATATGAATTAATTAATTTAATAATAATAATTTAAAAAAAAAAACAACAACCGAAAATATACTATAAAGAAATAATAAAACAGAAAACGAAAATAAATTGTTTTCTCCTCCCTGCTGCTGAATTTTTTTTTTGATTATTTTTTTAATAAAATTAAGAGAAGAAAATATAAGAAAAGCAATTGATAAGAATTGAAATCAAAAAGCCAAAAACAACAGAAATTAAATAAATTTTGTTTAATTTTTGTTTTGTTTTTTTTTTTTTCGTTTTTTTTTTTTTTTTTTTGTAATGTTGAAAAGTGTCATGGCCTATGTAGTCTCTTATATAAGATTAGGTCATCGTCGCCCCCATAATGTAGGGGGCCCACCATGTTTATTACTATTATTAATTACATTATTATGCAATTCATAACTCTATGTTTTTTTTTTTAATAATAAATAAATAATAATTACAAAAGATAAAAAGAAAGAAAAATAATAATAAAAGGAAACTCAGTAATAAATACTTACTCTACTCCCCCAACTAACTAACTACTACTACTCACTGTAACTAGATGATCAATCGTACATAAAATAAAACTAAAAAAGAAAAAAGAACAAAATTAATTAAACATCGATATATAGAAAAGAAAATTAATTAATTAATTAATTTGTGTGTTTATTTTGTATTAGAATTATTTTTTTTTTCTCGTTTCTTTTCTTTTCTATTTGTTATTATTATTATTGTTATTAAACTCTTTTATATTTTTGTTTAAAATAATAATAAATAACAGAATTAATTCAGAAATATAAAATAAATAAAAAAAAAAAACCAAATACAAATACAAGAACAAGAAAAAATAAATAAAAATTGGTAAATTATTAATTAATTAATTATTATTAATATATTAATAAATAATTATAAATATGTAAACATTTTTCTAATCTAATTTCTAATATTTTGCAGAAAATAATTTTAAATAAAACGAAGAGAGCAGAGAGAAGAAACAATAAATATAAATAATATAAAAATAAAATTATTTTCTTTAAATGAAATAATTAAAACAAAAAGAAGACGAAAAAACAAATATAATAGTAATAATGTCGACAACATTAGAAATACCTTCTGCTTCAGCAACAACGTCTGGAACATCATCGGCTGTACAGTCGTCAACATCGTCGTCGTTGTCCTCATCATCGTCATCAACAAAAATAGGACAAATAATTAAAAATCATGAACCATCATCTCCGTTACAAACAAAATATGTCCAACTAAAACATAATAAAGATAATAAAAACAATAATAATAATATTGGAACCATAATAACAGATGATTGTGGTAATGGTTTAATTATGAATAATAGTGTTATTAATTTTACAACAAATGATATAAACAATGCACACATTTTTAAATTGACAAATAATGCTGATCACTTTCAAGATGGTGGCAGCAATAGTGATAATAAAACCTATTGCATATCAGGAACCAATGAACAATTACAGAAGCATCAACAAACGATGCAATCAAGTGGTGCAAAATTAAATCTTATTAATAATATTGCTATATTACAAAAATCATCAAATCACTTGTCACAACAGCAATTACAGCAACAACAACAACAGCAACAACAACATTATAATCAGCAACAAACAATAAATATTGTCAATAAAAATAATGGTGGTAATATTGTTGGTAGCAGCGGTGGTGTTACATTTGCAAATGCTTTTATAACAAAAGCTGGAGTTACATCAAGTGGTAAAATATTAAATATTCCAATTAAAGCAACTGGACTTATCCAGCAACATCAATTAATGGCAAAACAGAATACAAAATTAAGTGGTGGTAATATAATACAAAAATTAGGGGTGCCCCGTAATGCATTGGTACGTTTAGCAACATCACAACCTCAAAGTAATATGATGCATCCTCAAAATTCAAATATTATTATGACTAGAGCCCCCACTGCTAATATAAGCCAACAACAATCATTGCCACACTCTCAAAAGCAAATATTTCAACGTCAGCTCTCTGGTTCAGCAATAACTGTAGGAACAGCAGGATCCGATTTTAAACAAAATACAAATAGTGCAATAAATAATAAAACTACAACAAAATCTGGTACAACTATAATTCCCACTGTAAAATTATTACATACTAGTGGTACAAGTCCAAGTAATAATAATAGTAATATACAAAAAAGTAGTAGCATTGGTAATGTTAAAACAATAATGTCACATCAAGTAGTGAGTGGTAATAAAGTAACAACAGTAAAGGCATTAAATGCTTCATCGGTTGCTACACAACAACAGATTCAACAGCAACAGCAGCAGCAACAACAACAAGTGACAATTGTTGGTCCTAATAAAATATTAAAACATTATACAACAAGTGCTGGAATTTCACAAAGTGGTGGTAATTCAAATAATAGTATCCAACAAGTACAATATCAACAATCAAAAAATGCTGCAAATCAAACAATAAACAATAATAATAATAATGTGAATAGTAATAATAATAATACAAATATAAAAATGCAACAGCAACAACAACAACCACAACAGCGTACTAATATTAATTTACATGTTAATAATATAATTCGTCAAAATTCTGTACAAAAAGTAGGTAGTAATAAGCAAAGTAAATTTATTGTACAAAATCCTGGAAGCCAGCAAACATCAATGGCACCAACACATATTGTTATACCATCGTCACCAAATAATAGTGGAACAATTTCAAATTTGCATAGTAATAATAATAGTTCAACAGCATTAATAAATGGTCCATTGCAATATAAATTAACACAACAAACATCAACATTATTACAACAACAACAACCACATCATATAATTGATGGCAATTCACCTAGTGGTAGTAAAATAAAATATGTAAATGCACAAGGTAATATACAAACCACCCACCCTACAAAATTACGTACAACCAATAGTAATAATATTGTTTCTGGTAATAATAATGGTGGAAGTTTAAATAATCCACAAGTATTAAATGTTGCATTAACACCACAACAACAGTCGTCATTACAAGCAAATCAAAAAATTTCTGAAATTTATATAGACCATCAAATGCCTAATAATTTAACAAATTCAGCAATACACACAGTTAATTCCACGAAAAATGATAATATTGGTGGTAATACAAATACGAATATTAATAATCAAGATGATTTAATGATTGTAAATGGTACGGCAATGAGTGATGAAATGTCTGCCCGTATTTTACAAAGTTTATCACAAAAATCTGTGTATAATAATCGTTTAAATTATGCACAATCACAACAGCAGCAGCAACAACAACATAATCAGCATCATAATTATAGTATTAATAATGATAAAATAAATATGGAACAAACGTCTCAACCTGTAATTACTACTCTCACTAATAATATTTCAAAATTGACATCTCCTGGTGCATCCTTAAATATTAAAAATACATCGACTGATGGCGGTCATAAAATGATTCCTGATTATTTTCGTGTCAAGTGAGATTTTTTTAATTATCTTAATTTTATCAATATTTACTAATTTTTTTTTTTTTTTGAAATTTATTAATTTTAGTTCGAGCGAAGTGCAGTCTTTGTCAGCGACATCTGTTGATAATATCCCATTACATAATTCAGCTACAATTGATCAGCATATTTTACATCAGCAAAATTATCGTTCTTCTCCGATCTCTTCGATATTACATAATTTAAGAGATGAAAATAGTGGCGGTACAACAACAAGTGGTACTGCAACATCAGTTAATTCTGATCAAGATGATGATATAATTGGAATAGAAGTTCGACCGGCACCAATGACAATTTCCGATGGTAAATTACAATTACTTCAAGCGGTGCTACAAGATCATACTTACGTTGCTTCGATGCCACCCGCAATTCGATTAACAAATGAACAAACTATAAATATAAGTAATAATAATAGTAATGCCAATGTAAATAAAAATATCAATTGTAATAATAATTCGAGTACAAACAATTGCATGAATACTGGAACAACTTATAGTAATTTCAATCAACATATAATCGCAAATTGTAACAATAATAATAGTAATACAATCGTAAATGCTTTAACACCCTCACAATTGACGACAGCTAATTTACCATATAATTTAAATTCTGCAAATATTGACGACGATGCAAACAGTGTTATAAGTACTGGATCTCGTTGTGGTTTGGGCAATGAATATGATAATGATTTAGGTGAAGAAACTGAAACAGCACCAGAGGGTGAGGGTGAAGATGATTCAATAACACGTTGCATTTGTGACTTGGTACATGATGATGGTTATATGATTTGTTGTGATAAGTGCTCGTAAGTATATTAAAATATTAAATAATTACAAAAACAATATTGCATTCATAAATTATTTTTTACATTTTTAGTGCATGGCAACATGTTGATTGTATGGGCATTGATCGTCAAAATATACCAGATGAATATAAATGTGAAATATGTCAACCACGACAAGTTGACAAAGTTCGTGCCAGACAATTACAATTAATGAAACGTAAAGAACAACAGCAACAACTACTTGCAATAAATAATAATACAACAAATAATAATTTGCAAACATCCAGTGGATTATTATCGGATGGCAGTAATAATAATAGTAGTAGTCAACAATTGGATCGTACAATATCACGTAATAGTAGTATGTCATCCTTGGGAAGTGGTGTTAATAGTGGTAAAAAATCAAAAACAACATTAAGTAAACGTAAGAATGATGTCCAAGGAAAGTCCAGTTATGGAAGTAGTAATTTAATACAAAAACGTACAAAGCGTGGTAGTAGCAGTAATAACAATAATAATTATAATAGCAATAATAATAATAATAATATGATTGGGCCTGATGGTAAAATATTATTGACAAAATCTGGTAAACCACGACGTGAAACTAAAAAGAGTATTAAGAGAAAATTGAAAAATCAAACAGCAGCAAATAGCCGAAATAATAATAATAATAATAACAATAATAATAACAATAATAACAACAATAACAACACGGATCAATCAAATCAAATAATGTCTAATGAATTAACAAATAATAATTTACCAGCAACATCATTACCAATAGATAATAAGCATACAACAAATTTACGACAATGGATTGAGAATTATGAAAAAGCTGTAACAAATCATTATTCACCAGAATTACGTGCAAGATTACAATCTATAATTAAACAACAAAATTTACAACAAACTACATCAAATAGTAATAATTTGTTAAAAAATACTGTGAATATAGAACCAATGTGTACAATAGTACCACATGCAGGTGGAAAAATATTAATAAGTACAAAAGATATAGATCCAAATAAACCGATTGTTGAGATTCGTGGAAAATATATGTTATCAAATCAATATAAACAACAATTGATGCAATCACAACCTGCTAGTTTAATTAGTAATATTTGTAACTCAAATGGAAATAATAGTGGTGGACGTAATATTTGTGTAAATAGCAATAATAATAATAATAATAATTCCTCAAGTCAATTACTACAACAATCATCACAATATAATAATCAATTATTGCGAAGTAATCCAGGACCTTTTATATTTTTCTATCGTTTAAATAATGATGGTACTGAGATATGTATTGATACCAGAACATATGGTAATGAAGCACGTTTTGTAAGACGTTCTTGTCGTCCAAACTCTGAAATTCAACACTCTATCGAAAAGGGTATTATACATTTATATATTGTATCGTTATCAAATATAATAGGAAGTACCGAGATTACAATAAAGCATGAACCACATGATTTATTGGCATTACAACAAAATGGCAATAATAATTGTCTTCCAACTTCTACAATATGTGCTTGTGGCTTAACAAAAGATTGTATGTTTTATGTTAATAACGTAACGACCGCAGCTCTAACATCGCCAATAAGTAGTAACATTGAACCAACGACGGTTACGCGACCACATAAATTAGGAACAAAACGTTCCAATGGACATATTAGTTATGATGCATCAACGCCAAATATACATTATAAACGAGGTGGAAAAATAACACAAGCATCAAGAGGACGCTCTACGTCGTCAAGTGGTTGTGACAGTAATATAGGGATGATTTCTCCAATTAATACCCCACAATCATCATCTCCATTTACTGGTTTAGCAGCTGCTTACACATGTTTAAGTGATAGTAATATTAGCAATATAATAAATGGTAATAATCAGCCAGTGATTGATTTAAAACAACAACAAAGTGTAATGTTATCACCGAAACCCATTATTAATAATAATAATAATAATAATATAAGTAGTTCATTAAATTTATCAAAAGAATCTACTATAAACACAACAATAGAATCTGTGTCTCTAAATGAGACGACAGATCATGAAAATAATCAAAGTATTATAGATCCAGAAAAAATTATGCCAACACAAACAGTATTAATACCTGTACCTGTGGTTTCACAACCAATGACATCACCGACATTGTCTCCAATGAAACTATCCACACCAATAAAACAATATCAACCATCATTATTACATAGAAAAACGCCTGGAAAATATTTAAAACAATTTTCTGAAGATACTAATTTAACAGAACCCGACAATAGTTTACTATCAACGATTGTTCATTCAACATCTACAGAACATTTACCATCCGTACAAGAGCAACAGCCACAACAAATACAAGAGCAACAACCACTGCAAATGCAACAGGAACAATTACAACAGATACCACCACAAGAGGAACAGCTACAACAACAACAGCAACATCATAGTGATGAAATGAGAGCACATAAAAAAATATTAAAGGAAGGAAATAAGGAGTCGGGAAGTTCATCAAGTCGTAAATTAACAAGAGAAGAACGTAAAATGGAAGCAATAGTTAAAGCATTTGAAAAAATGGAAAAAAATCAACAGCGTCGTCAAGAGTTAAAACAACATCGGGGTCCGTCAAAACGTACAAATTCCGGATCAATGTCACCGAAACGGTGTAAAGATATTGATGAACCGACGCCCATTTTAAACAGTAGTTGTCTACAAACATCAACATCAACATCATCGTTAAACAGTAATCATATTCGTAAAAAGAAACGTAAAGGTAATAAATCATACTCGATAACAACACAAGGACGGAAAAGTAGGCGTAGCCGATTAAATTCTGGAGATTCTGACATAATAACTTCAGAAGAATCAACATCATTGTTATCACCACCTTTACCAAATCAAATAAATATGATTAATCAATCTTCTCCTGTGCTGGACTATCATGAACTTGAACGACGTTCCCCATCTGATCCTCTTGTTAATACAGCTGCTGGTTTACTTTTGGCACTTGCTAATCCAAAAACTTCAAACCAATGCAACGATGATATAGATCGTTTAACAAAAATGGAATGTAAACAATCATCACCATCTATTGATTCGTCTACTGGGCCACCACCTTTAGTTAGTTCAACTTGTTTGCTTGTGGAAGCAGCCGTTGGTCCATTAGAACATTTGGAGAGTAATTTTAAATTACCACAAAAATCGTTGCTAATGCCAACTACACCAAACTCATTAATTGGAACTAAAACAAAAAAAACTATTATGAACGATTGGTTAAATCAAAGTGATAACAACAATAAAATAATAAATAATAATAATATGAAAGTAAATGATTCAAATTATCCGCATAGTAATAACAATATTGTAATAAAAAGTGTTCCAACTAAAGCAGCTGGTAAATCGTTTGATACACTCGTTGAAGCAGCAGCTGCGGCTGCATCTGAGACCTCCTCAAATATAAAGCTATCTGTAGCACAATTATCAAATAACAATCAGCATAAGAAATCAAGTTACCATCATGTACAAGAGGAACCGGAAAACTTATCAATTGTTGCAAAAAAAGTTGAAGAATTTATTAATCAAAATGAGTACATACATCATCACCAGCAAATTTATCGACAATATAATCAGAACCAAAAATCAAATACAGATTATGACGAAGTCGATGGTATGCATGATAGTAATAATGAAATTTTTGATAATAATTATAATATTCATACCATTCCAGTACAATGGAAAAATCAAGATATTGTTGTAGCAAGATTGCCCGAGCCGGAACAGCAACAGCAACAACAACAGCAGCAGCCGAATGGTGTAACATATCAATCGACATTACCGGCTACCTCTCCATCATGTATGAGCAGTGGAAGTGCAGTTAAAAAACGTTGGCTACGTCAGGCAATATCTGAGGAATGCGGAGATGAGATACCTTCTCCGCCAAATGGTTGTATGACGCCACCCAAAAAACGTCGAATTGCACGTCAATGTTCCGAAATTCCAGATATGAATGATTCAATTCACATACGACCAACAGCGATAAACAGTTTAATACAAGCATCAATGGCGTCACCACTATCGAATACGGTTATGTACAGCACAGATGCAAATGATATCAAGGAAGAATTTACACAATCACAAATTGATAGTTTCAGTCTAAACAGTACTAAGATTCCTGATACAGTTATAGAATCTAATAAATCTGAGGAAATATCGTTTTGTTCAACCGAACCATCAACAAATGCACATTTAGATGTTGAATCAATGGATGATCCTGTTGGTAATGAAATAAAAGAAGAAGAAGACGAAGAAGAGGAGGAAGAAACTATTGATTATTCTGATAACAATCATGATAATTCAGATAAAAATATTGATGTTGACGAGGTTAAGGAGGAAATTATTGTGAAAAAATATATGTATCAATGTGGCAACGAAGATGTTGATGTTTCTGATTATGAAGCTACAGTGAATATAACTAAGAATGATGATAAGTCAGAGGAGACAACGATCGATGCAAAAGATCTTGTTGAAAATATAATAAGCAATGACGACTCGGTGAACATTGAGGTTAAAATTGATGACACCGATGATTTAAAAAATGAAAACGAAAATAATTGTGATAATAATACAAGTGGTAATGAGCAAGATGATGATATCGATGTAATAACATTGCCAACAAGTGATGATGATAAAAATAAAATGTTAAATGATAATATAAATAATAATTTAGTTAAAATTGAACCAGAAGATCTAAATGCATCAAATGATATTAAAATAGATGTTGAACTGGATGTAAATGAACAGCAAACGCAACCAGAAGAAAATAATAATAAAATTGAAGTGCTGGTGCATGACCAAAAATTATTCATATCTGATGATGCAAATGAGGAATTAATGGGAAATAAAATTGAGCCAATAATAAGTGAACATATTGATGAAACATTACCGGATAAAGTTGATGAAGCAGCAGAAATAGAGGAGCAAAATATAAATGATGATAAAGTAACATTAAAAGAATACGAAGAAGAATTTATTGAACAACCAATTCCTCTTAGTAATTATAATCCGAATTTAATTGTGATTGAATTAAAAAATAACGACGATACTGAATTCGATAATAAGAAATCAGTTATCGAGGTCAATGACAATCTGGTGATCAATAAGAATGATAGTATTGAGGAAACACTGATTCAACCTCCAGATATTGAAGATATATTCGATGAGCACAAGTATAAAAACCAAAATATTGCACTTATTAAAGAGGAGGAACAAAGTGAAAACACTAATAATATTATTATAGTAAATAATGAGAGCACAATTGATGATAGTGATGATAAAAATAAAACAAAAATAGAGCTGGATGATGGTTGTGGTGATGGTGAATTAAAATTAAATGAAGAAACTCCATTAAAACCTCCAGCAATATATGATGAAACAACGACAACATCAACAATTGATGAAATTGCTGATATACAAAAACGTTTGCACAGTTTTCATACAGAAAATATTTTAATATTGAAATCACGAAATCGTAAAATTAAATCATCAAGAAAATCATTATCACCACCCTCGGAAACAAATAATTCAAATAATAATAATAATCAATGTCTATCAACAACAACAAGTAATCGTAGCAAAATAAAACGCTCGGTTCAGTTGAATTTTGATTTGAGTGTGAGTGAAGATCAAACAGTGAGTGTCAAATTAAAAGATGAAATTAAATTGGAAGATGATTCTGAACATAAACCGCAAACCACCACCCAATTAAGTACACGTGCATTTGTGATTGATGATAAAATGAAATTATGTGGCGAAGAAAGAATTCATTTAAAACAACAGCATCACGATGACGGTAATTGGGATAAAGAAAATTCCTCTATTAAATATTCATCATTTAACAAAATAACGACACCACCACTGTCACCTACCATCGCACAACAGCAAAATTTTAATGTTTCATCATTAATAAGCACACCGCCACCACCCCCTCCATTATCACCCTCTGGATCTGGTCACCAAATATTAACGGTTGCTCAATTACGAAGTGCAGTTGCAGCTGTAGCGGCTGTTACAACATTGCAACAACCTTTGCCTTCACCACAAGTAGCACCACCAACAAATAATTTTACATCTCACTATAGTTCAATTTATGGTAAATTTTCTGGTGAAAGTCGTGAATATCTAGAAGCAGCAAACAGTTGTATTACTGGAGCAACAAACACTAATGTTAATTTAATGCTCTCCGATTATTTAGACACTTCATCAGCAAATAAATTGATAACAAATCCTGTTCAACCACCATATCATCGGGGCACAATTCCTACCAACAATAGTAATGTCAATAGTGCTAGTAATAATTATCTGTCATCACTAGATCCAACGCGTATCGGAAATGCAGCGACAGCGCCTCAACAAAGTCTCCACACAGCAACATATTTTACAAGCAATACAAACATTGTGACACCGAATATAATTGTACCGCTCAATAATGCTCCACCAGTAACACCAGCGTTGACAAATCCAATAACACCAATTGTTAATACATTACTTGGTAAATCGTATTCGTCGTTTGAACCAAATAATTTATTACTAGCCACGCCTGCCGTTAACCCTATTTACCCATCACCAAGTATTGTTGGTCCTCCACCAAACCCCATTAATTGTAATGCAATCAGTGTAAATACAAATACAAGTATTACTAATTCCGGAAGTAATAGTCATCCAACAACACCAATTCCTATACCAGCACATAATCCACGAATTTTTACAAGAACCGCCAGTGCGGATCCTCGTTTAAATCCAAATTTAAATATACCAGAGCCTCCGCCAGTACCTAAACGTAAATTATCAATAAATGAGTATCGAAAGCGAAAACAACAAACAACTACAAATGTAGACACAGCAACAACGACAACAAGTTCAATCACATCATCTGTTGGAAATTTATCAACAGCATCTTTATCAAGTATTTCTTCATCATCATCATCTTCGAGAGCTTCCAGCAATTGCAACAGCATGAATAATAGTAGCAATAGTTCGTCACCAATTTCATCATCGCAAACAAATACGACGCCTATACCAACGCCAACAAAAAAATATAAAAATAATAATCATGATGAGTTGGATAATGATGATGATAATAATAATAATAATAATCATGATGACGATGATGATGACGATGACAATGATATTAATTCAATATTAACAGCTGAATTATTAACAATTGGTAAGAATTTACCAACGTCAGCAAGTACAAGCACAACAATAGCATTATCGCATGTGGATGATCATGACTTAGGTAAGATATTAATCATTAATAAATTATTTTACATAAATTTTATATATATTTTTGTTGTTGTTGTGTAGTACATTTTAGCCCAGCGCCCACCTTATTAGAATTACAACAGGAAAACCTAGCTGAACGCTTAAAATCATATAAGAGTTTAACGTGTTTATCACTGCAGCAACATCAGCAGCAGCAGCGGACATTGGATGATGGTAATTTCCATTATTTTGTTTAAAATGTTTATTCAATTAGTTAATTAAATTTTTTATTACATTGAAAATGAAGATCATCATCATCCTCATCACCAGCAGCAGCATTATAATAAAAATAATTTTTCTATATTATCAACACCATCTGGAGCAGATATATCAAAAGCAGTCATAAGTGATTTAAATTTATTAGCGACAACACCAATATCATCAACATCAACGTCACCGTCTTCATCACGGTCACCGTCTCCAGTGCCATCAAATTTAACACCAACAAATCAATCGCACATAAATCCAGCAACAACGTCTTCACATTAAAAAGAAATTTACTTATTTAAAAAATAAAGTAGTAATCAGTGAATAATAAAAATGCGAATTAAATGAAAAGAAAAGCAAAAGAAAAAAAAAAACAAAAAAGAGAGACGCTGGACGTAAGTTAGTAGCAAATGTTTTTTTTTCTTTTGTTTTAAATGAAAAAAAAAAAACTCCTCCAAAAGATGATACAAAAAATATCAGTGAAAAAACAGAGACAAGTAAAAAAGAAAATTCTCTCTTTAAATGAAAAAGAAGAAGAAGAAGAAAAAAAGTTATTTAATTTAGGACTTTCACAATTAATTAATTGTTTTTTTTTTTTTTTTTTTCAAAAAATTATTTACATAAATTTGTTCCTCTAATTATTATTATTATACAGTTTTTCTGTTTTATTATATTTTGTAATTAAGATTTAATAATTAATTAATTAATTATAATTATTAAATGAAAGAAAAGAAATGTGAGAGAAAGAAAGAGAGTGAAGTGTGTTGTGAAAAGAATTTAATGAGAAGATAAAAATGATATTAAACTGACTTAACAACACAACAATAAGGAAACAATGCATTTATATGCATACACATAATATAAATTATATATAAATATAATTAATTAATTTAATTAATAAGATGTGTAAATAAATTTTTATAACAAAAAAAAAACCCCCCATACTAATAATAAAATAAAAGAAGAAAAATCTGTAAATAATTTTTAATTAAAAAAAAAAAATTAAGGATGAACAAAAATTTAAAGAATGATACTAAAGAGGGTGGTGCGTTATTGTGTGCCCAGCAAACAGTGTAATACTAACAAAACCAATTGAAAATACTTGACTACTTTGCTACTTATTGCTGCTAATATACTTGATGATAATGAACTTGATGAATTAGTATCACTGTTTGTTGTGTATTGGCTGTGTTTTCCTGCACAGTGTTTATCTTTTTTTTTTATATTTTATTATTAGTAAAAGAAAAAGTAAATTTATTATTATTATTATTATTTAAATCTGTACAAATTAATTACTTATAATTAAGCTACTTTAACTATTATTACTACTACTAATACTACTACTACTACAAATTGCTAATTTAATTAAATATTTCATTTAAAAATAAAAAAAACTATCGATGAAAATATAAGTTAATAAAAATTAAATATTTAAGTCAAAATTCTCTATTATATATATTATATTATATTATTCTACTATAAAAAAAATTAATAATTAAAAAATTCTATGTATAAAGTTAATTAAATTAAAATTTAAAAATGTAATTAAAAAACAAACAATAAAAAGAATAAAAATTGTGCTTAAGTTATGATAATATATATAAATATAAAAAATTAAAATTAATTAATTAATAAATTAATTGATAGTGAGATTAGATTTTAATAATATAATATATTAAATTTATAAATAAGAAAACAAAAAAATGTGAAAATATTGAAGAAAGAAAAATAATTTATTTAATTTTTTTTTTTTATAGTTATAAAAGAAAGGAAGTAAAGAAATGTGTGAAAAGAATGGAAAAACAAATTTTTATTTTTCGTTTATTTAATTGTTTTGTATTAAAAAAAATTTAAAGTTAACTTTGCGGATTATTTTTTTAATTTTTTAATCTTAATTTTTTTAATGTATAAAAATGTTAATAAAAAAAACCGTGAACAGAAAAAGATGAAACAAAAAAAAAACCGGACAAACCGGAAAAAAACTAGGATCCATATACATACTACTTATAAGCCAAGATTCAAATCTATTTTTTATTTATAATTATTAATGCTTATTTATTTTTAGTTTTTTTTTTGTTTTTAACTTTTTTTTTTATATATATATTGTGTAACCATCTGTGAGAAAACTAACTATGAATTTACTTGAACTATGAAACTAAGAAAACGGAATATAAAACAAAGATAGGAAAAAAAAAAATAGTTTTGTGTGGTGCGGTGCAAGAGAAAGGAGTTATCTAGTTACTTAGTAAATGCTTTTACATATATACATATACATATATAAAATGCAATTAAAGCTTCTTTTCGTTCCTTTTTCTTTTTTGTATTTTTTAATTATAATTTTATTTTTTTGTGCTTTTAAAAACAGTAAAGTGACTAAAGCACACATATATACACTGGTGTTATATAAAGTAATAAGAAAACAAACTAAAAAATTAATTAATTAATTAATAGGCGATAAAATAAAATATAAATTTATCAAAAATTATGATGAGAGAAAATTAATTTAAAACAAACTGTGATGGAATGAAAAAAAAAGAAAAAATTAACATTTTTCGGACAATTTATGGTTTTTTTTTTTATTTTTGCTTCTATAAAATTGTTTTTTTTTTTATTATTATTATTTATTATTTTTATTATAATTATTATTAAATGAATATTTTAATTGACAACAAAGAAAAATGATGGAAAATGAGGGAGAGAATTAAAACTAGAAACAAAAATAAATAAAAACGATAGTACAAATTAATTAATAACATTAAAAAGAAAAAAAAAATGAATTTATTATTCGCGCGCGGTGTGTTTTACATAGAAAAAAAAAATCTTTTTTTTTAAAAAATGTTTCGCTAAAAAAGAAATCTTCTAGTTTTGATTATTCCCTTTGAAAAAAAAAAATCATTTATTTTCTTTCTTTTTTAAATATATTTAAAAGCTTTAAAAGAAAAACGAAATTTTCATTCATTTATGCGATCATTTTTTATTATTTTTAATCACATCCATACAGTAGTACATGTTTATTCAAGATTATTAGGATAACTCATACGTAATAAGTAAATTAAATCCCAGTTATACAAAGGAAAGAAAAGAAAAACGAATCAATCAAATCCGGGTTATAACCACAATTTCATTTCATTAAACTAGACACAATAATATTGTTTTTCCAGAGATTTAGAGAATTAAATTGCACATTAATTACCCCTCCCAGTGTAATATATTTATTATTCAATTTTTATTTAATTATTACTAATTAATTTTAACTGTTTTAACTAACCAACAACATTTACAATATACTCAAAAATAATTATTTTTCATGGCTCAAACGCATACTCAAACAAAAATTGTTTTACAACCAGTATAAAGGGTTGGTACTAATCAAATAATTTAGATTTTTTTTTTATATCGTGGTAGAAATATGTACTAAAAAAATAACTATTATTCTTTCATTAATATTTATTATATATTTTTTTTTTTTTCAATGAATTCATCTCATAACAAACAAACAAAAATATTGTAAATATTGTAAATAATATTCAAAATTTATTAATAAAAAAAAAAAAACGAGAATATTTGCTCTAAAAATAATTTATAAAAAAGAAAAAAAAGAAATTGATTTCAATCTGTAAAAAAAAAATAATAATCATTAATAAGGAAGTAAAATTATTAAACGTTATGAAATAATAACGTTAAAATTTATATTGTGAAAGAAAAATTAATTTAGCAAAGACACGTTTAATAGGTTGCGATATATTTTATTAATTGTGTGCAAAAACGTAAATTTATGAATTTAAAATTTATTAGCGGCTCTTTTTCTTTTTTTTTATTTATTGAATTTATAGCGTTTCGATTGTTCAAAGAGTTATGATTGGCTTGCAATTAATACAAGCCAAGTAATCATTCTAATATATTCTTATAGAAAACAAATAAAACAAGAGACACGCCCATTTTATTATTATTGTAATTTCTCTCACTCTCTTTCTAAGTAAAACTCGTTTTTTTTTTTTTTTTTTCATTATTAAATGTCATGACCGTTTTTGTGTCGTGAGGCAAATAAAATGTGACGAATAAATAAACCCAGTGTAATACGTGTTGTAAAAAAGGGAGGAGCTAATGTTAATTATGTTTATATACAAGTTACAGGTTGTTTCATAAATAAGTAAATTTCTTCATTTAAAATTTTAATTTAATTTTTCTTATTTTCTTTATTTAACTACTATAAAGTTTATTTAATTTTTTTTTTTATATAAATATATACATATATATATTATACATTGAATATAGAAATAAAATATAATAATTATAAATATATTTAGTGAATTTAAACATGTAATTAAATTAATAATAAGGCAAACAAATGAAAAGAAATTCTGTAAATTATTCATAAATGTTTTTTATTATTTTATATATAAAAAAAAAAAAGAGAAAAAATAAATAAAAATAAAAAAATATTTAATTAAAATTTAAATTTATTAAATGTTTAATTATAATGAAAACAAATAAATAAGTTTTTAATCTTTACACACAAAAAAAAAAAACTAATTAATTAATTAATTTAAAGGAAAGAAAAAGGACAAAAATTTAATTAGAACCAAAAAGAAAATGGACAAAAATTTAATTAAAAGAAGAGAAAAAGAATAGAGAGATTTAATAAAATTTTAATAAAAAAATATTTTAACACATAATAATTAAGTGAATTAATATTATAAATTGAATTTAAAAAGTAATTAATTAACAGAAACACAGATGATTTATATACATAAGTATATATAAATAAAATAAAAAATAATTATTATTTAATAAAAAAGGTTAAGAAAAATGATGATGAAAAAATAAAAAAATAAAAAAAAAGAAGAAAAAAAAACACATAAAAACAAAAAAAGTTTAATTGAAAAAATTTAAATAAAAAATTGTTTTATTTTACCTACGGGATGGGTTGGGTTGTGTTATGGGGAACCCTTTATGTGGAGAGATGTACCCTTAATGTGTTGCATTCAATTATTATTATTGTTGTGTATTATTACTGGTATACACCATACAAAAGAAAAAGAACATTTACTATATCAGCACCATCTGTTGCAAAATGTTAATGCTAAGAAATTAAATAATCTTCTCACAAGTCTTGTGTGTTATAAAACACCAGCATCGCAATGTAATCTAATCAATTAATTAATTAATTAATGATTATAAAAGAGAGACACGAAAAATGAAAACACATTAAAATTTATTTTGTATAAATTTTTAAATATTTCTTTTCTTTATTTTTCTTTATTTTAGAATAAATATATAATTTTTTTTTGTTTTTGTTTTGTTCACAAAAAGATTTTCTTCTACCTTCTTCTCTTCCGTCAAAATTCTTCACGATTTTCTTCTTGTTTTTTCTGTATTTGTATTTTGTTTGTTTGTTTTCTTCAATAGAAATATAATTGTAACAGCAAAAACTTAACTCAGTTATTTTTAATATATATTTTTTTTAATTTTCATTAATAAAACAACATTTATAATTATTTTAATTAATTAATTAATAATTTTTTTTTTTTCTTTCATTTGATCAAAATTGTTTCCTCCATTTTCTTAAAAGCGGTTTTGTGTTTTCACCCAACTGACCATAAAGTTACCCCTTCTTAAATTCATGTAAAAAATCAAAAATTCCCCATAATCTTAACAAAAAAAAAAAAATTTAATCCAAATTCATTCAATATCGGAAACCGTTACACCAGTTACAAATTCACCATTCAACCGCATAATATACAGGAGGATGAGGTCTGATATAGTGTCACAAAGTATGATGTTAGGAGAAATGTTTATTCTCCATTTTTGTTTGTTTCTTTGCTTAGCAAAGATTTATTTAATTTTTTTTTTTAATTTCGTTAATATACCAAAAATTACTTAATTAAACGTCAATAAATATTAATTAAATGGGGCCCCAATTAGGTTCTCTTGAACAACACATAAAACACATGGCATTTGATTAGGTAAATTAAATTTGTTAAAAATTGAGGGGAACAACGACACAACGACAATAACAAAAATTTATTTTTTTTATTTTCATTAAGCTCCGGCAGCTTATTTTCTTATTCCGGTTATTAATAATTTTTAGTTTTATTTATTAGAGAGTGAACCAGTCTTTATAGAATTTTTTTTTCGTTTATTTCATAAAATTAATTAATTCTCTCATTATGAACATGACTATAAAATTTAAATTTTATTTTATTACCGGTTTTAAAAAAGGTTCTCGCTTTTGATGAATGTCCAGCAATTACAATAACAACAAACAGTGAAAAATAATTGAAAAATGTTCAAACATTCAACAACCAGAGGCAGTAGCTCCACATCGTGGGGTATTAATTAATTTTCTTCTTTTTTTTTAAATATAGTTTATAAATAATTTCCCTTTTTTTTTTTTTGTTTAATGGAAGAATTTTATAATTAATTTTCTTTTCTTTTTTTTTTTTATTAACAATTAATATAATTAAATAATTTTTTTTTTTTTGTTATCTTTGTGTTTTTTTTTTTTCAAGTTCAATATGAAAGATTTTTTAATTTTTTTTTACTATTCTAGCTAAGACTTACTCTCCATTATTTTTACCCCTCTTACACTGTTAGTTATTTTTGCAAATTTTTTTAAGCATAGAAAATCTGATGCACACACACATCGTTTCCGTGAAAAATTAACGAATAAGTTAATTGAAATATTTTTTATTAAAATTACAGATATTTGGGTGACATCAGTCATAATTATTTAATTAATAATATAAAAACAGTGTAAAGTGGGGGATTAAAGACAAAAAAAATTGACAACATTTGTGCCAATTCGATATTGAATATGCGATCATCAAATGTGTCATGATGGATAAAAAGAGAGAGAGAGAGAGAGAGAGTAAGCTTTATAGTAAATTTTTACTTGCGCGATAGTGGTGAGGAAAATTGAAAAAAAAAAATAGAGAAAATTTCCCCAATTGTCACAACGCAATGTGTATTAAAAATGTATTAAAATTTACCCCAATTAAACACAGGGCTGACCAAAAACAGAATTTTTATAAATTTTTTCATTCTTTCTTTTTTATAAATATAAATCTTTTTTTTTTTTTTAATTAATTATTATTATTAAATATATATTTTTCCTCTCTTTTACTCTTTATTATTTTTATTATTATTATTATTATTATTATTATTATTATTATTATTATTATTATTATAACTTAAATATTAATTTAATTTAATTTCTTTTCTTTTTAATTTATTTAACCATTAATTAGAGATAGAATATTCTGTTTACGCCTTATGCTTAAAATTATTTCAATTTTTCTTTCTTTCTATTTATCCATAATTCTCCTTCTCCTCCTCCTCCTCCTCCTCCTACTTTAACTCTATTCATTTCATTCTTTTTTTCTTTTTTTTTTTAATTAGAGACTAAATTTGAAACGTTTTCCGCTAGTGGCGTTTTGCGACGGTAAATTTAAATTCAAATATAAAATAACCGGACGGACAAAAACATCATTAGCGGTTAAAACAGGTCTGAGCTTATAAAATAATTTAATTTAAATCTAATTTCAATATTAAATAATTAATTAATTAAATAAAAAAAAAATTAAAAATTATATAGAATTTATGAAGACAATATTTTTCTTGTACATTTACGTTTAATTGATTAATTTAGAGTTAATAATATATTTTGGCGGTTTTTTATTTTATTTATTTATTTTTTTTTTCTTTATTAATTAATTAATTAATAAATAAGAATTAATTATAACAAAAATTGGCATAAAACCTTATTCGTTGACGTATTTTAACGGTTGTAGAACCCAGTTGCAGGTGTGCCATTTTTATTTGGTTTTCAAAAATTTTATCGCTCGAATGTTAAATAGTCAAGCATAGAACCACTTAAACATATCTAGGCCGTTACAGGGAGTTCACAGATCAATAAAAACTAGGCCTACGTTGTGGACGGTGTTACTTCCTGTTTTTTTTTTTTTTTTTTTTTTTTTGTAGAACTTTTAAAGCGTGCCCATTGCAACTATTAGCTTTGCAAAATCGGCCCGCGATAATATTTAATTATGCACATGCATACGTCAACGAATTTATGTTTCTAATTTATTCTCCATTTTTTTCTAATTCCTTTTCTCCAAAAAAAAAACTTAAAATTTATAACTTAAATTCTCATCATTAATTATACTGCCATCTGTTGTAATAATATTATTATCATTATTTGTACTATTCCTTGTACTCGTTGAAGTCATTTCGTGCTGTTGTTGATTCACCCCATGCAGCTCCTGTTCTTCACAACACACATCATTACTATTATTTATATTATTACTACAACTACATTTATCATTTATATTATTACAACAGCATGAACAGTATTCAGTTGTACTATTATTACAATTACTTAAATTTAAACTATTACTATTAATATTTGTTGGTAGATCGGTTGTCAGTGGTGTCCAACGATCAAATTCAATACCAGAGTCTGGTGATACACCGATTGTATTATTTTGTATTTGCTGATGTTGCTGCTGTTGCTGTAATGCCTGCTGTTGTAACTGCTGCTGTTGCTGCTGCTGCTGTTGTTGTTGTTGTTGCTGCTGCTGTTGTAATTGTGCTTCAATCATTATCGGTGCCATCATACATTTACAATCAAATTGTATGCAACTGCAGGAATATTTATTAGGACGCTGGTGAAGTATTTGTTGCTGCTGCTGTTGTTGTTGCTGTTGCGGCTGTTGTTGTTGTTGATATAAATTTGTTTGTTCCATATTCGTTGAATTACAATTACAATTAATATTATTACAATTATTCGTTGTGTTTGTTGTACTTTGATTGCTACATGATAATAATAATGACCCAGAACCTGTGGATGTTAGAGATGTAGCGGAGGAGACACCACTGCCGCTGCTACTACTACAGCATCCACTGCCACTACTACCACCCGACGATGACGATGTCGACGATAACGGCGTATGCTGTTGATCCAATTTCAGTTGAATCTCAAAACGGTGCAGCTGCTCCATAAAATGGAAATTTGGTGACACATCCGGTTTGCGGGCTCGCACCAATGAGAATGCATCATTTAAATTCAATAAATTCGAGTGCATTAAATACGCTAATGTTATTGTGACTGATCGGGAGACACCGGCCAAACAATGCACCAACACCGATGAACCTTTTGTGCGTGCTTCGTCTGTTGCAGGAGAAGAGGAGAAAAAAAAATACAAAATTTTAAATGAGTTTGTCGTTGCAAAAAATCAAAATCAAATAATAATAAAAAAAAAACAAAAAGAGGCAAAACGTACCAATAAACTTAATTGCTGTGGGAAAATGACCAGCCAAATCCTGTGAGAAATGATCTGTGATTGGTATTTTCAAGTATTTAATCCCCTCGGTATTTTCAAAGACATTTGGTAGATCTGGCGTTACATTCAAAATGTACTAAAATGAAAAAGTTAAAAAATTAGCATCGATTGAATCAAGGGATACGAAGAAGGAAGCGGGCGCGTACTACTTACACGAATATTATATTTTTGTAGAGCCAATGAATCCCCGCTGTGAGTCTCATTGCCTAAGAATAATCCAGGTAATATTTCAATTGGTGCTGCATCCACCTGTTGTTGCTGTTGCTGCGTCTGATTATGATAGACGTAGTGCTGCGATGGTGACGGCTGTTGTTGCTGCTGTTGCTGTTGTTGGCTAACATGTGACGGATGATGATATGGATGATGATGATGATTATGCTGCGGTGTAGACGCCAAGTGATGATATGTTGAGGTTCCTGTTCCAGTTTGTAATCCAATTTGATGCAATTGATGCTTCTGTTGCTGTTGCTGATGGTGGTGATTTTGATGTTGCTGCGAACTTTCACAATCTGACGAAGACTCTGTGGAGCTACTACACGCCGAATCGGAATACGGTGTCGATATGCACAACGATCGTAACCCCATTAATTGTTCGGTTGCTGCCAATTTTTGATGATGTGACTGTGCCTGATTATTTTGTTGCAACAAATTATTAAAATTATTCTCAATAATTAAATGCTGGCCACCGATACCAATACTATTGATTAATTGTAATTTTTTATAATTTTCATTGTGTTGCTGATTCTGTTGTAGCAAATTTAATGTTTTATTATTCGGTGTCGTTTGCGATTGTTGTTGTTGCTGTTGCTGCTGCTGTTGTAATAAATGTTGTTCCGGTAAATGCTGATGATGTTGTTGCTCCAATATATCTATATTACTATTGTCCTCACACCATTCTGGAAATGCATCACGAAATTCTGTAAAACCGCCTGAAACAAAGAAACAAATAAATGGTTTGAGTATATGATAAATTCACCACAAAAATTAATTCATACAATTTACTGTAGTAAATCCGATATTCATTGATAAAAAAAAAAAAAAATCTGAATTTTGAATGGCTAATAACAATACGTAACAAGTAATTAAAAAAAAAATTTACTGTTGCTGCTGTAACTTCTATGGAAAACACAGAATAATCAAATTAAAGAATTCCCAATAGTCTGGGCTCGCTTTTAACAAACAAAAACAAAACAAAAAGAAGAAGAAAATAAAAAAAAAAATAATAATTTAAATACACTATTGAAAGGTCATTTTTAGGTCAATTAATTAATTTAATTTCCGGTTAATAAATTTTTATTTTTAATTAATTAATTTTTTTTATTATTATAGTCACGGCTATAGCTCTATAAATAAATTATACCACAGGGTGGTTGTCAAATCACAGTTTTAATTTATAATAAAAACGAAAAAAGAAAAATTCAGTTGCGGGTTTGCATGTTTGATGGCCCCCGTTCTATCATAAAAATGTTTATCACAGACACATTCAAAGTTTCACCAACAGTACGCAACAGCACGCATAGTTGGCGACAGACAAACGCCACAGTTCATTACATGATTAAATTAATTAATTAATTAATTAAAAGGTTACCTAATGTCAATTCGTATTTATAAAAATCAATTTTTATTTATTTTCTTTTTTTCTTTCCTTCTTCTTCTTCTTTTTTTTTATTATTATTGAATGAATGAATGAATGAAAAAAATGTTATTTAATGAATGAATTTTTGTTCGTCGTATTTTAGTAGAGAAACCAACCAAGATATTGTAACTAAATCGGGTGTCTGATTACAGGTGTGGTACAGTAATTTCATTTAAATAAAGCTAATCCTATGGTAACTTAAGACTTATGATAAAGAACCGCCCATGCCTAATTAAGTGCAATATTTTTTTAGATTACGAAACGAATCGGTTTGACATTCCATGGTCGTCGGAATAACATTTTTGAGATCAAAGAAACGAAAAAAAAAAATTTTTTTGTGAAATTATTAATGAAAAACAGAAGCATCGAAAGAAATAAAACAAAACAAACGGAAGAAGAATCTTCTCACACTCTCTCCACAATTATGAATTGTGTGTCGGTCGGTCGGTTGGTTTTCTGCCGTTTTCTGCTTATTCTTCGTCGCCTTCTTTTTCTTCTTATTTATTTTTTTTTTTTCTGCTTTAATTATTTAATTTATTATTGTTTTTCTGCTATTTTCAAGTGAAAAAAAAAAAACAAAACACAAAACGACAAAAAAAAACCCAACAACAGAAATAAAAAAAAAATGAAAAAACATTTCCATAGAATGCAAAATAGATTCATTCATTCAATTCATTCATGAGAGAGGGGAAACAAAAACAAGTTTTTCTCATTAAAAAAAAAAATTTGTAATTTGAATAACAAAACACAAGAAAAGAAGAAATGAAAAAAAAAATTAAAAACAAGAAGCGCAGCTACTTCCTTTCCCAAGACACAAACACACACGCAAGACTCTTTTTTTTTTCCTTTAAATTTTTTTATTGAAAAAAAAAAACATAATGGTTCTAGTCTAGGATGTACATAATTTTCAATTTCATTTCATACAAAATTAAGGAGAAAAAATTTTTTTCTTCTAATAACCCAAAGAGAGAGAGTGATAGTTTCTCCTCTTAAATTTTATTTTATCATATGATCCCTACTACTGTTACTACTACAATTCAATAACGAAAAAAAAAAAAAAACGGTTATGCGTGTGTCAACATTTGTTTCCTTTTTATTTTATTTTATTAAATAAACAAAACAAGAAATTATTTAAAGATCCAATATCTCACTCACACAATATAAAAATCCTTACGCATACTACAGAATCACAACATATATATATACCGCATATAACACACCCGCAAACACCCATTTTAAGTAAACATATTGCTACGCAGTTTGATAAAAACATGAGCCCGCACACAATTTTACATTTCTTTGAAAATATAATACGCACACACCCAAACGCATAGCTGTCCACACAAACCCAGCTGAAAAGCTAATAAAAATGACCATTTAAAAAAAAAAAAAGAATCATTGTGTACGTGTAAAAAATTTATACATAGTGCATAGATGTATAGTTCAAAGAAAACCACCTACACAACGGTAAATCGGTAAGCCAATAATTTTTAGTAATAAAAAAAAAAACGTGTCTTTCACAGAACACAACTATCTCTTTCTGTTTAATTTAAAATTAAAAAAAAAAATTAATAGTCGCGACTATAAAAAAAAATTCTACAAAAATAAAAAAAACAAGAAAAAAAAAATAATAATAAAAGAATTCATTTCCGGTCATCGTTTGTTTAACACAAAACAAAAAAAAATACGAAGAAGAAGAAAATAAAAAAAAAATTATTTAATAAAAAAAAAACTACAAATCACAATGGAAAATTAAATAATTCTTGTTAAGAGAAAAAGTTCAATTCACAATGATTTAATTAAAAAAAATTTGCAAAATAACAAACAAAAAAAAACGTGTTTTGTGGGGGGTGAGGTTGTTCGTTTGTTTGTTTGTTTTATATAAAAAGGCAAAGAAAAATAAATAAGAAATTGCTGTAGGCGTTTTCTTTCTGTATTTGACATTCTAAGAATTTTATTTGTTCGTTGAGCCATCGTTGCCGTCGTGTTTTTCCACTTCATCATTCTCATCCTCATCCTCATCATCATCATCATCGTGTTTGATGTTTAAATAAATGAAATTGCAGAGTAGCAACCAAGCCTTCCCCAAAATTAACAAGAAAATATAAAATTTCCAGAAATTTCTTCTACAGCAGAGAAAGAACAAACAAAAGTTTCTTGCGAAAATGAATCTACGCATCGCAGCGACAAGACAACCAACAGATGCAAAATAAATCCTAAGAAATATATATTAAAATTTTTTTTTTTCTTCCCCATCTTCCAACCAAGTCGCCAATCACTACCCAACCACAGACACAATTATTTAACGGAAAAGAAGAAGAAAAAAAAAAGAAAATAAACAAACAAAACAGAATTCGTTTAAATCTTCTTCGTTTGTTATTTCAACTTGTTGAAAGCAATAGACGCGTTTCGCTGAAACAATAAACAAAACAATAAAAAAAAATATAATAATTCTACACGCGCAAATTTAAAACGTTTGCGAAAAAAAAAAAAAATAAATAAATAAAAGATGATAGAGAAATAATATTTTTTTTTTGTTTTTATTTTGAATTAGTCAGATCAGATCAGAGAGAACGGAACGTGAAATTGTAATTTTATTGTAATAAAATCAATAAAGAAATATTAATCGCGAATAATGAGAAAATTGTGACAGAAAATGTAATTGAAAAAGTGCCAAAAATAAAAAAAAGAAATAAAAATGCGCAAACTCATTGAATTTAAACAATATTATTATTATTATTAATGAATCATTTTTACACCACAAATAAAATAAAGGTGGTGGGGCGTCGTGTACCATGGTGCTGATATTAAACAAATATGAACGGGATAGAAAATTAAAGCGTGCGGATGCAAAAACTTAACGAAATAGAAAATTTATAGTATGTAACACACACAAACTATTATGCATTTTTTTTTTATTCTTCTTCTTTTTTTTGGTATCATTGTGTAGGTAGATGAATATAACAAAACAATATTTCTGCAACAAGAGTAGGTGATATGCGCGCGCAAAATATTCACTAAAAAATTGACAAAAAAAAAAAAACTATAGCAGCAGCAGCAAGCAGCAACAAATTTTTTATTGTCATTTTCATTAATAAATAAATGCAAATACGATTTTTTATATAATTTCTATATAGTTGTATTGGTTAGTGGTCTTAATCTTTATTATTACTTTAAAAAAAAAACAACAACAAAACATGTATGCATCATGAAAGGGTAATAGAATAGAGCGTGTGAATTAGGAGAGATAAAATTTGCATTAATAAAAACAGAGACAGAAAAAACAAAAAAAAAAAAAAAAAAAAAAACTCAATTCATTAATAAAGAATAATTTTTTTTCGTTTTTTTGTTACAGTGCCCAGCAAAATTTTAATATTTATTATCTAAATTAAAAAAAAAAAAAAACTACAACAAATTTAAAATTAAATTAAATAAAAAATAAAAAAAAATCAAAAGAAAAAAGTTATTTTTAAAGAGAAACATTTTTTTTTTTTCAATTTTTTTCAAGAATAAAAACCACGTCACGTCATGTTCTGTTTAATTTTAAAATTCTCATCGTTTCCTTCTTCAAAATAAAAAAATAAAATAAAATAAATAACATGTGTCATGTTGACGTTTCGTTATAATTTTATTCAAATAGAAAAAAAAAATTAATAATTTTAACACCACATCCGATTTACTAAATTTATATAAAACAGACAAAACCGAAACAATAATAACAGCAGAGTACGTATAGTCAGTGGCGTAGGAAACATACAAACATCCACTTCCCCTTATAAGAAAACAAAAAAAAAAAAATTAAAACAAAATTTCCTGTTTTGCCTTAAAAAAAAAAAATCAACAGAAAAACAAACACCACATCGCCATCTATTGATATAATCGTTAAATTATAATCTCATTAAATAATTTTTTTTTCTTTTCTTCAAAAAAGGCAACAAGTTACGTCATTTCTTTGCGGCCCGCTCGTTTTTGTCTTTGTTTAATTGAAAAGTAATTAAAAAAAAAATTAAATTAAATTGAATTAAAACCGGAAATGAGCTTAATTTAAAAAAAAAAAACATAATTATTGATTATTGACATAAAACATGATAAAAAAAAGGTTAAAGAAGGTAAAATTTTATAGCAACACATCAAAAAAAAAAAAAAATTAATTAATTAATTCTAAACCGTTAGACAGCGCGTCATACAAAAATTATAAATGGAAAGTATAGTAAAAAAAATCGCGTAATTAATTTCCCCCTTTTTTTTCTTTTTCTTCAATCAAACCCATCCCTAATACGATCAAACGACAACAACAACAAAATGCATCTTTAATAAAAAATACAAAAAAAGAGGGGAAATTAAATTCCCATAAAAAAAATAACAATAACAAAGAGAATAGTTAAAAAAAAAACAAAAATTCATTCAAAAATAAATTATTTTTTTTATAATTACTGTGAGCATGATTAAACAAAAAAAAAAAAAAAACGAAGCACAAATCTTACACACCAACACATATAAAACATTTTTTTATTTATTAAATAAAAAAAAATCCATAATTAAATTAATTAACTTAATAAAGGGAGACCAGAGTGAGTAAATTTCTAATAAAAAAAAAAAAAAAAAACAATAAATTAATGGTGGGGAAATAAATAACAATAATAATAATAATGGATGACCTTCGAATAGGAGAAATTGTTTCGTTCATAAAGGGAAGTTTCTATCAAATAGAAAATGAAAACTCACTCACACACCCAGGCACGTTCGCCCACATGCATTTTTTTTTAATTGAAAGAATTTTTTTCTTTTTCGTTTCTTTCAACAAGAGGAAATTTTTTTCGTTTCTTTTTTTTTTTTACTTCTTGCTATTTTGACATTTTAATTGAAACAACAACAACAAAAAACAAACAAAAAAAATAAATAAAAATTCATTCATTCATTCAAATTTTTGTTTGGCGTTTTGATGTTTCTAGGTGTCAATTCACAATATGGCATTTTTTTTTTCAATGACAGATTTTTCTTTAATGATTTTTGTTTAGCTCTGTTTAGCGAGATCCTTTTAAATAGAAAAATAATTTTATTACTGTACAGCAAATTAAGAGCTAATTAATGTACCGTAAATTTGCCAAAAAAAAATTGTCATTCAATTCCGCCCCTAATAGAATTTATTATAAAAACAAAAAAAAAAAAAAAACACACAGGTAAATATGGGAAATTTTATACTTCCATAATAGGACAAAGTGCGTCATAAAAATTTCTTGGAAATTCCTCTCATTATTTAATCATTAAAGAAAAAGAAAAACCAAAAAATCTGTTTAAGAGGGCGGAAAATAATTGTCGGTAGTCAGCCTAATAAATGAATAAAATTTTATTTTCTTTCAATGAATTTTTTTTTTATTACATCTTAAATTATAACTAAAGGCCTATTCGTCTGTCTATAGGACAAAAGTTAAAAAACGCTCTAAAATTAGCGAAAATTCATTAACCCTGAAAATAAATTATATTATTAGGCGTTTAAAAGCACCAACAAGTCGCCTAGAAAATGCTAAATAATCAAAAAAAAAATTTTTTTAATGTCCAATAATGCAATTTGTGGTTTTAAATTGCAAAAAAAAAAAAAAAAAAATTAACGACTAAAAAACTTTTTTATTGTGAATTAATAGTGTGTAGTCTCTGACCACTGCATGCAGCAACAAATTACTAATTAATCTTTATATGTGTTAGTTATTCAACTTTATTAAGGCAACATCCTATCTCAGCAATAATAATAATAAAAAAAAAATGCGCAAATGTGTGTATTACTTCTGCTTCCTTTAAGCATTAACAAAAAATCATAATGGTATTGCGCTTAATTTTATTACAATCAATATGTGTTGGTTTGTGTTTATAAAAAATAAAATACATTTTTTTTTTAAATAAATGCTTAAAAACAAAAAACAAAAAACGAAGTAGAAAAAAAAACTGTCAAAAAAAATTATTTTTTCTTTATTAATGAAAAGAAAACAATTTTGACAAACACATTCACACCCATATGTATGCAATAAAATAAATAATAATAAAAGAGAGAAATAATGAAAGAGACAGAGTTTTTGTCACACTCTTTTTTAATTTATAATTATTAAAATAATATTCGTCTAGCATTTTATATATTGAATAAATTATTTAAATTAAATCAAATTTCATTAATTAATTTCAGTTTTCAACAAGAAAAATAATAAAATAAATTTTTTTTTTTTGTTGTTTGAGTATTACCTTCAAGTAAAACAACACGGCAGCCATCTTGTTTAAGTTTACGATGCAACACGTTGATTGTAGCATCTTGCTGTTGTTGTTGTTGGTTATTTGTTGCTACTGGTGCTCCCGCTGCTGCTGCTGCTGTTGTTGTTATATTATTCAATGATGTTGGTAATGTTTCTGTATTGGATGTGCATTTTTGTGTAGAATCATCATTGCCACCTTCGTCAACGTTTGTATTTTGTTGGTGTGACTGCTGTTTTATTGTTTGATTCAAATTTAAATTTAAATTCAAATTATTACAATTATTATTATTAATTATTAATTTCTTATAATTATCATTGTATAATATAAATATTGTCTTATTATAATTTTCGATAATGAATTTTTTCAATTCATTATTTTTAATTGTTTGAAAGATATCAATTTTACCGGATGCTAAACGTCTTAGCATAATTGTCGGTATTGAGAAATTCACCGAATTACGTATATGATTATTTAGGTAATCATTTGACGTACGACAATCTAATATAATTATATTATCATTATTATTTATCATTTCTGTTGTTTTTATTTTTGTCGGCTCTGTTGTTTTTATATCGAAATTATTTAATTTTCTTAGCTCGGCCTGGAGCCACTCTTTACTAACTACTTCAATCTCTTGGTCAGGCATTATTTGTTTTTCTGTTTTTCTCTGTTACTTGCAAACCCACAACACTGAAATCACAACAAACTTGCACTAGAGCACTTGGTGGTTCAAAATCACCTCTTTAATCGTTTTTTTTTTTTTTACTCAACTGCTAAATACCTGTTTCGCAAAAAAAAAAAAAATTAAATACAGAAAACATTAATTAAACGGTTTAAATAGATTTATCTTTATTTTCCCGATAATTCAATGAATAAATAAAAATAAATCTCTTAACGAGGTTTTTTCTTTTCTTTTTTTTTTTTTTGTAGATTAATCACAAAACAAAAATCAAAACTCTCCACGAATTAATTTAACACAAGAACAAATTGTGACATTTTGTACGATATAGCGCGGTACTGTGATAATAAACAAACAACAAAAAACTGTTTCTCCCTTAATTAGCGGTAATTATTACTTTATTATATTTGCTATTAATTAATTAATAATTAATTTAACAAGAAAAGATAAAGAAAATTTATTAAGCGAAGAGAGAACACAAATAAAAAATTTATATTTGCTTTATTCACAATTGCACTTTATTTTGTTTGCTTTTTTTTCCAACTTCTTTTATTTCATTCACAATAATTAATTTTTTTTTTGTTTTACTTTTCTTAAATTTTTCTTCCTTCAAATTTTCAATAACAAAACACAAAAAATAAAATTAAAAAAAAAAATTACTTTTTTTCTTTTTCTTCACTACATTTTTCACTTGTTTTTATTTATTTATTTATTCTCCTTTGCCTTTGCTGCTTTTTTTTTTAAACACAAATTACTTTACTAAGTAATTAAGTTTTCACAGATTTTAATATATATTTTTTTTTTTAATAATTTAATTTAATTAATTAACAAAATTCTATTCTATTTTTCTACAATTCTTTTCTTTTCTTTTTTATTTTATTTATTAATTTTTTTTTTTAAACAAACAAGAACGAATTGTGTTCTTCGATACACAGTTCACTTCGTATTGAGTGAGCACAAAACACACAGAAGAAAATTTTATGAAATGAAAAATTTTTTTTAACGAAAAATAAAATAACTTTATTAGTAACACTAACATTAGTACAGATGATAAGTGGAGGATGAATAGCACTTATAAAATAAAACATTTTCTTGAATGAAAAAAAGAGATAAAATATGTTTGTATTATGTATGTATAGATGTGTGTTATGATAAATAATTTCAATTGCTGCGCAATCATCGCCCTGTAAAGCTATACACACACACACAATCAAACATTTTTACTCTCTTTTATAGATAGATATGTATATATATAATTTTTTTTAAAGATGTTGCTACACCTACTTATGCGTACTTTTTGATTGAAATAAAAATACACCTACACAACAACAACAACAACAACACTACAAATTAAAATATATAATTAAAAAGTAGTGAGAGAGAATAAACATGAAAAATTATAAATTAAGTGGAGGAGGGGGGGATAAGTATTAATTAAAACAAAAATAATAATAATATAACATAAGTGTTAGTGAATGTTAAATTAGCTTATGTTTACCAGCAACTGTACATTTGTTTGGGAACAAAAGAGGAGAAATCACATGGCCTTTAATATTTAAACCAATCAAATGATTGCAAATTTTTCATTCATTCATATTTATTAGGAATTTTTCTTTCGGTTTTGTTTTGTTTTTTTTAATAATATAATTTTTACCGAAATGTGTGGGCGATTGGATTGAGTTTATGCGCGGGTGATTTATTACAACTTTTTTTTTTTCTTTTTATATTTCTTTTATGTAATTTTTTTTTGTTTAGCAGGGTTTGTTGATTGATTAATTTTAAAACTTTCGTTTCATTAAAATAATTAGAATTTCCCCTGGAATTTCTCCTTTGTGTTTTTTCTTTTGAAGTGTATTCATGTTTTACCCTCTCCCGTTATACCAGCCTTTAACTTTAGATTCATCACTACTCGTAGCAAATTCATTCATATTTCTCTATTGAAAATTACCACTATAATCCCATTATTAACCAAAGTCAGAATTTGCACCCTAAAAGAAGAAGCAATCGATCGCCCACGTACTTTCTTTGAGATTTCTTTAACTCATTCTCTTTTTAAAATGCATTTATATATTTTTAATGAGACAATTTATGCAGAAAATATAATTAAGAGAAAAAAAAAACGTTCAACAAATAGAAATGTCAAAATGCGTTGGTGTTAGATTACATTACGGTATTTGTTTATAGTTTTTTTTTGCATAGAAATAATAATAAAAAAAGGGGGAAAGTTCAGTGTTGCCAGCTGTTTTTTTTTTTAATTATTTAATTATTTTGTAATTATATTGCGCGCAATTACGCAATATCGATCGAGATAGAAGGACAGCAGAGTTTTTCCTTAAAAAAAAAAAAAAAAAAAAAAAATTAATTGGAAAGATTTAAAATGGAAAGTAAACAGCAACAGTGACGTCAACAAAACTGTTAATCCATGGCAATGCCTCCTCGTTACTATGACGTCATATCAAGGTAACGAAAGGAAGCAAAACATAAAACGTTTTCACTTTTGCACACGCAACACGCCCATTTTGGGGGTTTATTCGTTTATCTATTTTATTTTTCATTTTCGTTTAGCTTTTTATAGCATTTTTGCGTAGGTGAAAAATTATTTTTTTTTCTTTTGTGCAGAAATGATAACAGAAAAATATTTTATTTTTTATTTTTTTCCCTCATACCCTAAAACTACACCAATCTACCCTTTATTATAGATTTTTACATTAATTTTCCTCCACGGTACATACACACACACGCATATATATATATATATATATATATATGTGTAGATGGTATGGAATAATGCAAACAACAAAAACCTACGTAAAGCAACAACAAAACTATAGCAGAGAAGAAGAAAAACGTGTGGGCGCGTCCCTGATTGGTTCGTTTATATGGTTAAGAATTTCCCAAGTCGCCTTTGTTAACAAAAGAAAACGGGAAAAAAAAAATAAATAAATAAAAAACCCCAGACATGTGTTTTCTTGTATGTTTTGTATGAATGAAAAGGGGAATTTATTTTTTTTTTCTATTTTCTATTTTCGATAAATATGAATGAAAATGTTTTTCATTGCGAATTCAGTTTTTCTTGTTTTTATTTAATAAAAAACCTTATAGAATACTTCAAAAACATCCTCGAGTTATCCACCCACAAACTATAAATTATATAAAACAAAAAAAAAAAAACAATTGAAATAGATGGGAAATTTATCTAATTACTTGTCACGTTGCTATTCTTATATTTTATGTGCGTGGGTTTGTGTATTGACTTCTTCTATTATTACCAGGCAGCTCCACTTTCAAACGTTTCTCCATTTACCAATTTAATTCAATTTTCACTTTTATTAACAATTCTCGTGGGTAACCAAAGAAATGCTAATTATTTTTCTTTTATTTAAATTATATATATATATATATATTTATATAAAAAAAAATGTTTCCATGATTTTTCACCCACGCAACATCATATAAAAAAACATCAAATAAACAAACGGAAAATTTCCTTTGCTTTGCCTTTTTTTTTTCGTTTCTTTTGCAGAGTTTTCGCTGTAGATCGCTGTCTATAAAAAGAAGCAAAAAAATAATAAAAAATAAATAAATAAAATTAAAAAAAATAAAATAAAATAAAAACGAAATGATTGTGACCCAGCAAAACCTACCCCAAAAATAAATACTGGTGAAAGTGAAAGCAGAAAGCAAAGCTGTTTCTGTGTTGGCGGCAAATGTTTATAAAATAAAAAAAAAAATCATCTCATGTTCGTTTCAATGAATGTGGGCGGTTGTTGGATAATTTTTTTTTTTGCACGTGTTTTTATGACTTTGCTAAAGATTTCATAAAAAAAAAAACAAAAAAAAATCTAAAGTACAGAAATAAATGTAAGGCAAAGCCACCCTCTTATACTATGTTGGCGGTTGGGTTTGAGGGATGGTTTTAGTTGCGTTACTTCTATTTGGCCAGAGTCTCAATAGTTCCAATGAATTGCGATCGAAACAAAATTAAGTAATCACGCCAATAGCATAGAGTGGTTGCTTCTGTTATTTTTTTTTTTTTATTGTTGATTATTGTTTTATCAATGAAAAAGGAAAATTATTACATATTGTGTGGGTATTTTTTCTTTTGAATATAATTTACACATAATTCATCATTTGCGCCCACACAAATCTTGTAAAAGCAGCAGCAGCAGCATAACAGCAGGTAGCAGGCAGCAGCCAGCAACTGTTGTAACAGCGACAGTACAAATGTACTCAGAAACAGCGAAAATATGAACGAAAAGTAAATCAAAAAGATAACAAATAGCTAAATACACCTACGCTGATTATAATTTTGCTTCGCGATTACAAAAACTACAGAATTAATTACCAAAAAAACGCCAATTGAAATTAAATTTAATCAGCTAATGGCTGATCCTTGCTTCTTCTGCCCTTATGAAATTAATTTTAGCTAATACAGGAACCGAAAATTGTATTTTCTAATTTTAATTATTAGCCACATAAAAACGCCCACATATGCGTTTTTACGAATCAGTGTCATCGGTTAAAACAAAACCGAAATTTTAATGACTTAAAACCTAAATTTAATTTAATTAATCAAAACTTTATTCATTCACAAAAATTAGTTCATTAGCACGAAATTAACGTTTTTTTTTTTTTGGGTAAAATAATAAAAGTTGCTTGAATGTGTTAGTAAAATTAATTTGTGGTTCTGTGCTTTGTTTGTGGAGACTTTACATTATTTCTACACTGTTAATCGCTCCTGTCAAAATACAACAATAAAATTGACATAAGAAAAAATCTTTTTATTTATTTATTATATGACATTGCCGCTGTTAATATTTCATTATATTTAAATAATTAATTATCTTAAAATACAGGTAAAAACAGTGAGCTTGGCAAATAATTAAAAATTAATAATAAAAGTTTAACAACAAAAATATACATAGGTGCATATACGTAAACGTTTAAAGGTAAGCCGATTAATATACATTTTTAATAAATTTTAATAACCAAAAATAGATTTTTTTTTCATTTAATAATTTTATTTGTAATAAAATAATAAAGTTTCCACCTACACCATAATATAATTAAAATGATATTTTTTTGTTTTTTCTTTTTTTAAATATAAATTTGTCATTACGTTTTGTTGTAATATTTTTAATTCATAATAACGAATAAAGAAAAAATTAAATTTTGTGGCAACAACGCCCACATGCAATATTTACAATCAACAATCACTAAAAAAAAAAAAAAAATCACCGTGTAATGGGTTAACGCTGAAACGGGAAAGGAAAATAAATTTGAAATTAATTTCAAAATGTTTTAATCGATCGTATAAAGAGAGAGAGAGAAGAGATTAAATAATTAATTAAATAAATATGAGAAATAGTGTGTATTGTGTATTGGAATTAGAATTCGGTGTACACCGTGTAGACTAAGAGCGACATTTGTGTGCTGGTTGTAAGCTTGGCTACTTTTGACACACAAAATCGTTAATTAAAAAATTCCACCGTAATTAAAATAATTTTAATTAATTTTTTTTTTACAGATTTTTATAATAATAAAAAATATAATAACGGAATAATTAATTAATTAATTAATTAAACGTAAAAATGTCTGAGGTGAAAGTTACAGCAGCCACACCGTCAGCAGCAACAACAGCAGCAAAAATGACGCCCGCAACAACAGAAAAATTACGTAAATTAACTAAATTACCGATATTCATAGTTGAGGATCATAATCATGTGATTGGATTCTTATTAAAATTATTACAAAAACGCTACTTACCATTTTACAATAACACGATAATACATTTTGATTCGCATCCCGATCTAACAATACCGCAGAATCTGAAAATTGCCGATTATAAAAACAAGGATTGCCTTCTGGATAATTTAAGTATTGAGAATTGGCTTATCCCGTTGCTATACAATAGAAACTTCAAGAAAATCTACTGGATAAAGCCGGACTGGGCCGAACAAATACCGGACGGTAAATATTCAATATGTTTGGGTGAGAACAACGAGAATACGTTATCCTGTGACAGTGAATTGGATTATTATTTAACAGATGCTAGCTACCGGCCACCTGATAAACTAAAAAACACCAGCAACTTCCAACTTATCGTACAGAATCTAAATCGTTTAATGGATAACAAATGTCACGATGAAATCGGATTAGAGATCGATGAGAAATACGTTTTAGACATTGATTTAGATTTTTTCATAACGAAAAATCCATTTCTAAGTATTTACCCAAAGGCAGACACCTACAACCGGTTAAAGGTAATTTTCTCCTATAACTTTTATAAGGGGATGTGTTTAACCAGCGATGAATTCACCCAGAAACGCCTGATACAATTGAAATTCTTGGAAACAACATTTGAGTACCTAAACTATAATAAAACTCTGGTGAATTGTCCATTTAAATCGGAACTCGATAATTATTTTTATTCAAAGGAATTAATTAGTTTGATTGAGAATTTAGCTGGTAATTATCCATGTGATGAGATTGATTGGTTAATCGTACTGAATGCAGGCCTCACATGTGACAACATAAGTTTGCCACATAATTTAACGGAAAAACCAGAAATCATCACGTTAGTCGAGGTCCTGTGTAAATTTTTAACAAAAACATTAATTAATCCACCGATCGCAATAACAATATCACGTTCGTCCAGTGATGATTATTGTCCAGCAGATATTGTTGATTTTGTGCAGGAAATTATATTAAATAAATTATATAAAATTTATAATGAGAGGATCACCTGTCATCTGATTAATTATTACAAAGATCCAGATGGTGAATGGTCAATTTAATTTATATTAAATATTCTACGATATTTTCTACAAATATCACATACATTTGTATTATGTTCAAATATATCATTATAATCACTGTAGAGAGAAAGAAAGAAAAGAAAAGTAAAGAAAAGAAAATTTTAATTAAAATAAAAAAAAAATGAATAAAAAAAAAAAAAAAAAAAAAAAAAAAAAAAAACATTTACAGTGTAGCAAAAAGTTTTTGTTTTCTTCTTCGCCAAAGTGTCGCACATTTGATTATAGTAATAAAAAAAAAAAAAAAGCAAAAAAGCAAAAAAGTCGTCATGACCGAGTGAGTAGGAGTAAAAGTCATTCATAAAAAAATAAAGAAAAGAAACAAACGAAGCAAAAACACACATTACAAGTGTCGGTCGTTCCACAATTTTTTGTCTTATTTCATTTATATAATATTTTTGCGCATGACAGACAATTTTTTATCGATTTTTTTTTTTTATTTTTTTTTTGCGCCGTTTCTATGAAATTTTTTATTTATTTATTTATTTATATTAATGTATTGGTGTGGGTGGCGGTAAAATAATAAAAGCATATTTTCTTGTAATAATAATAATAAGAAATCTCACCACACCTGCTATAAAGTGCTCCACAAGCGCACTTTCTTTATATATATATATATTTAATGTTTATATTTGCTGCTGGCGCTGGTGCTGTTGCTACCAGCCCACACACATAGAAATATTTTTTTAAATTTTTTCTTTTGTTTGTTTGTTTATTTAATTATTTATTTATTTATTTATTACATATAATAAAGAAGCCAAAATGAAATGTTTCATTCATAAAATATGATTGACCTTAGAGCACAGCTCAATAAACTTTTCTATATTTTTGTATATAAAAAAAAAATTACCCAAGACACAAACATCGTACAGAGATTTTTTTTTTCTCTCTCTCCGAAAGTGAAATTTTTTATGAATGAAAAAAACTTTCATTTCGTTATACTATACGTTTTTATTTTATTTTTGTAGTAAATGTAGTAATTTATTATTTGCTAATATAAGACTGAATTGAAGGGTAGAAAAAAAATGTAACTTATTTTTGCGGGGTGAAAATTCTCATAAATTTTAATTTAAAAAAAAAAAAAAATTCCGATTCCTTATAAAAAAAAAAAACAAACAAACTGTGTAGGTGTCTCTGGCTATATACAACACATAATCAACGTTAGTTATCAGCATTACAGTGTACATAGTGTATTTGTTGGGAGGGGGTTCATTGATAAAATAACTAAATAAAAAAAGAAGGCGTGTCATCAAGCAAACATGCAAACCACATGAACAAAAAGACAATTTTTTAAATAATCAGTAAAAGCACGTAAATAACCGAAACCCACGCAAAAATAACACAACCTGAATTCATTCATTCATTCATTCATTCTTTCATTCATTCATAAAACGAAATAAAAAAAAAAAGTTTTAAGGTAGAACCACCAAAGCCATAAGTACGTAATATAAACAACAAAGTCCTTTTAAGCCACCTACGCGATATAAATAAATAATAAAAAATAATATATATATGAAAATAATAATTACATTTCTGGTGTTTGTGTTTCCACCGTCACATCATGATTATCCTGTTCAATCGAACAGCATGATGTCTTCTTTGTGCTGCAAACATTATCAACATGTTTTGATGCTTTATTAATATTTCTATCAATGCAACTATTTCTGTTACACGGCTCGCCCCCATTATCCAATTGATGGTCATCATCATCGCTGTTTAATTTTCGTATTATTACATTTTGATGGCACAAACAATTACATAAATTGTAATCAATTAAATTATTTAGTACGGTCGTTGTGTTCGGTGAGGATGCATGTAGTGTTGGTAGATTTTTATTGATTATTGACGGTGTCTGATCAAAGAAATCACAAAGATCATTTTCTTTAAATGATTTTCCCTCTTCTTTAATCCAACTGTGAAACATCAGCGTTAAAAAAAATAATCAAGAAATAAATCTAGCAAATATAAGAACCTTACTTAAATTTTGATGTGCTATTTGCTATCGTTTTTTTGTGACAAACCGCCTTTTGCTGACATCTATTATTATTTTTTCTTGTTATATTATTACAAAAATAATATGGTTCACACATATGATTAACAATTTCCTTACAACACTGTGCACGTGATAATATACTTAAATTATCCATATTATCATTGTGCATTAATTTATTCTTATTATTATTATAATTAATTTTAATTAATGATGTCATTAATATTTTTGGACTTATAATACCAGGAAAATAACGATATTTCTTCATTATTAATTCAATATTTAAATAATTATTCATATAATTTTTATTATATAAAAATAATTTCCCTTTATATGCTGCCAAACGTTGACTATTCTGCCATAATGTTATCTCAATTATTTCATTATCTAAATAAATAAATGATAAACTGATAAGTGTGGTCGAAAAAAAAAAAAGAATTAATTTAATTTTAAATATACCTATAATACTCTCCAGTGTTCTTTCACCATTTTTAATATACAAAACACCATCAATTATAAAATTTTGATGATAAATCAATGGAAATCGTGGCTTCTTAGCACTGGTATTAAATATATAATTAAAATATTTAATTGTTAATGTAATGTCACCTAAATTTGTGCACAACCAAACACCGGGACATGTTATTGAATGTAATTCAAGGTTTATTATTAAATGATAATCTTTACTGATCATTTTTATTCTTTTTATTGATATCAACACAAACACTTTTCACCTATGTACATCTGACATAGAAAAAAATAGTTTTTTTTGTTATTTGGAATTGAAATTGGAAAATAAATAAATAAAAAAAAAAAAAAAATTCGTGTTACTATGGTGATGACAGGTTAAAGGAAAAATCATAAATAGATAGCCCAGCTATTAAATACGTTTGTTTTTTTTTTATTTTTATTTATTATTCATTTAATAAATCAAATTGTTTAAAATATTTCGATATAATTACAATAAATAAATTAATTGGTATAATATTCTTAGAGATTAAGTCAGCATTATCATTGTTGCTAGTATTTATAAAATTACAATAATTATTACGTTGCTGTAAAAAGAATCTAGCGATTAAACGCATCACATTGTAAATATTTGGTTCAATCGGTAAATGTAAACAAATTAACAACGAGTACAGCCATTGGGATAAATTATAAAAATTATTATCAAAAAAGTTTATCGATAATAAATTGTCTTCTTTGCAAAAGTATTTCGAGATAATTTGCAGTAATTTCGTTAGCAATTTATTTTCAAATTGTAGTATAATCGTTAGTTTTGGGGGATTTATTTGTAGAAATTCTAACCAAATGTTCTCATGATGATCATAGTCGGGTAGTTCTGGTGTTTCTTTACAATCTTTTAATTTATATTTTATTACTTCTGTTTGACGTAATTCAATTATATAATTCTGTAATTTACTAAATTGATTTAATTGGATTTCTTCCCATTCACGGGTTGGCAATAAATTCATTGGTATTTCCATTTTTATATTCGAATTATTATCGACAACATCCGACATTAATTTAACCTAAAAAAAAAAGAGAAAATTTGTTATTTTTATCATGATTATAATAATAATTCTATAATAAATTACATTATCTAGTTGATTTGTTTCTTTAAATGGTTTAACGACAATTGTTGGACATTTCTTCCTTTCATAAATCACTTTCTGTAAGTATTCTTCACCATTTTGTGGTTCAAAATTTGGATCAAAATTATCATCTGGTTCCATAACATGTAATGCTTGCATTTGCATTGAATCCATATCTACAATTATTATTATAATAAACAATAAATAATAATAATAAAAGAATCACTGAATTTTTTATTATTATTTTCTTTATAAAATTTAATTTAATAAAATTTTAAAGGAAAATAAACAATAAAAAAAAAATGACAGATCGTTTAGATAAATGTATATAAATATCAACAGGTGTCACATGTGTGTGTTTAATTTAAGTTTAATTAAAAAATAAACACTGATGTCACTAGTAGCAATAGAAAAGAATTAACATATCGTTATTATCACCGGTAATTTAATTAAATTAATTTATAATAAGAAAACGAAAACAATAAACCATAGAAAATAAAAATAATTATAATATTCAATTACTTAGATTAAATTTGTTTTTTTTTTTTTTTACATTTTTTTTACTTTTGCAATCCTATGTTATAGCGTGTGTTGTGTGTTTTTATACAAGAAAATCCGATATCTAACCAAAGATATTAAATTTCCATTTTCAATTTTTTGTTTTTTTTTTTATTATTATTTCAACAAAAGATCAACAACGAGAACCTCTTTGTTTTCTCAATTTTTATTCATTTTACACATTAACTAGTTTGCTACTGAAGCATCTCAATCTTAATATTACAAGGAAATAATAGAAAATTTGATTTTTTTTTTACTATAAACACGTAGCCGTGACATTTCTGCAGTTATTTGAAAAAAGTTCGTCAACTGTAACCTCCCGCACGTGTAATGTTTTTAAATTGAGAAAATTCATTTAGCTTTAAAAGCCCGAAACAATTATTAATTATTAAACAGTTTTGTTTAAAACAAACGTGTGACAACAAGTGATTACAAATAAAATAAAATGTGTACGGTGACCGTTTTCCTGTTTTTTATTATTTCACCAATTATAATGTAAATGTCTTGAATAAATACTGAAATCGTTTGGTGGATAGATTTTATAAAATCATTATAATTATTTTATATTCATTATGTTATTCTAGCACCATACGAAATCAGTATTTATTAATTTATTTTTAAACAAATTTAATCTCCTTTTGCAAAATAAAAAAATTGAATTTGGAGACTTTTTCTCTTTTTTTTTTGCATCACTACTAATAATGTGTCTTGGATAATGTCATGGATCACTCAAATAAATAAAAAATGCAAAGGAATTTATTATAGAAAAATAAAGACAAAATCATCAAAAACGGACGACTTCAAAGGTGATATAAAAATAAAACTCATTTAATTAAAATTTAATTCATTTTGTATTGTTTTTGTTTTTTAATTTTTATTATTTTATAATTTATTGGTTTTTTTATTATTATTATTATTATTAATATTATTATTTTAGCTTAAAACATTAAATATGTAAACGTATATTTTACTCCCTTAATTTTAAAATAATAAAATTTTAAAGAGAGAAAATGAGAGAGAGTGAGGTGGAAAAAAAATATATATAATATTAAAGATTACAACCTATTTAGTCATTTCTTATACCATTTTTTTTTTTTGTTTATTTATTTTTTTATTTAAATATTTAATGTAAATTCTAATTTAGGACAATCATATAGACAAACACAAACTGTATTATTATTATTATTATTATTATTATTATTGCCCTAATATTGACTATTTTCTTAAAAAAAAAACATTTTTTTAATTCATAAAGTTTTTCGCATTAAAAAAAAAAAAGAAAAAAAACTAAAAATATTTCACTCATTTATTAAAAATAAAAAAAAATCCCTACATTATTGGTTTGTAACTTGGCTTATTCCATTATCTTCTCTCATTCATACTCAGATTATTCAGAGAGAAAGAACGACAAGTTTTATATAACAACTTAATTCATTTTAACGGGCTTAAACTTAAGTAATAAATTAAAAAAATAAAATAAAAAATAATAAAACATTTATAAAAATAATTTTGGAATAAAAATGTTACGAAATTTCTCTTCTTTGTCACCATCATCATCGTCGTTCATTCTCTTTTATTCTTAATTCATTATTAGCGAGAGCAGTAAGTTTAGTAAATTTTACATTATAATTAAAATTCAGAGTCTAATTGTTTTACTTTTTATTTTTTTTTTGTTCTCTATGGATCATTCATTATGGATAGGACTTAACTTTTTATAATCTTTATTATTATTATTAATACTATTGCTGCAGCCAGTTGTACTACCATTACTACAACTACTATTACTTAAATTATTTAAATTATTATTATTTGTATTATTACAACTATTACTCCTACTACTATTACTACTACTACTACTAGTGATACTACTACTACTACTACTATTATTATTATTAATGGTTTTTAATGATATCGTTGATGCTTCATCAACTTCTTTCAACTTTTTCCATGTATCACCTAATGCCTTGGCAAAGTGATCATCAACCGATAAACTTATTGAATTATTATTTAATGTTAAATTTGTTTGGATTGTCGGCTTTTTATTAATTAAATTAATTGTTGTTGGTTGTTGTACTGGTGACGTTGCACCTGAGGTAATATCCGTTGTGTTTTGTTTATCATTTATTGATGCTGTCGGTGGCACCGGTGATGTCTGTTGCTGTGACGGAATTGGCGATGACGATAAACTATTTGTACCATCGGCACTAATCATTGTGATTGATATTGGCGATGGTGTTAATCGCGTTTTTGGTATCTTTTCATTAGCTGTTGACGCTGTTGGTGGGGCGACTGGCGTCGATGCTCCAATGCTGGTTTTATTAAATAATTGCATATAATCGTTGCCCAGTGATCGCCGGAAATGTTCATCAATAACTGGATCAACCATCGATATTGATTCTGTTGTTTAAAGAGAAGGAAAGAACACACAATTATGACAAAATATGATTAAAAAAGTGGGAATTACGGAAACGCACCGGTTCTAATTGATTTCGCCTTATTAGTGGTTGTTGTCGTGGTTGACGACGTCTGCGATGCACTATTTGACGATAAATTGTCGCGTTTTGGCGCTTGGGTAATCACACTTGGTCGCGTCGAATGGTTCTGTTGCTGCTGCTGATGATACGTCGAACCGACTGGTGGCTCACGATATGGTGGTGGCGGTCTTGCTGATTTTGATATTGTCATATCCAGCGGAGCTTCGTTATTCGGTCCACCCGCCGACTCACCGTTAATGCCATTCTTAAATAAAATTGGTAGCGTAGTGGCTGTTGGTGAGGAAGAGCATGACGATGTCGGTGATGATGTTAATGAAGATTGTGCAGAATCATTAACGGATAATGTTTGTTGATGCTGCTGCTGCTGCACCACTGAATGATGATTATGGTACTCAGTCGAGTTACGTAAACGACGTTCCCGACGCCATTTAGTTGTTGGAAGTTCTTTTGTTGATAGTTTTTGCTCTAGAGAACCGAAAAAGAAAAACAAAAAAAAAATTAAAAACATTTATATAGAAAAATCATCAATCAACAATCAACAACAACAAAAAAATACAAAAATTTATGATTTAAGAGACGCATAGAATAAAATCGTAGACAAAAAAATTAAAGAGAACAACAAGGCGACACTCAAACAAGTAGCAAACCAAAGATTTTTTTTCGTTTTTATTTTTTTTTTTTATTAAACGCTAAGAAGAAACAAAACTTTCCTACGTTTGATGACCGGAAATGGGTAATCAAAATTAAATAACCAAACAGAAACAAAAAACGAAAAGCAATAAATTTTAATAACGAGAAAGAAGATGTAGCCGTAGAAAATAAATCTGATTAATAAAGAAGAAAACGAAGAACAGCAGAAATTACACCGTAATCGTGGATAACATCGTGTTAAAGCAAACCACCACCACCACCACAACCGTGTTAAGGTAAAACTTAAACTTAAATAACTTTACCATGGACAAGACGAAACCAAAACCAAAATCATTCGCTACATCAACTTGATCAAAAGAAGCAAAAAGACGAAGACCAAAGACGACGAAGAAGAAACGCAACATTTTTAAGGTCAGGGGCAAGGCCGAGAGATGTTACAAATAGAATTTATGCATTACAACCATCCAATCCATCTGTTAATAAAGAATAAGCGATCGATCGACGACACAGCATAGCCCAACGTATAAACGAAACACACACAAGAAACAACCTGTTGGCCGGCTACTGCTTCTACTTTATGCTTAAACCAAACCAAAGCGACCGCACCAAACAACCGATAAAAAATTATTTTACTTTTTTCTTTTCTTAATTCCCACAAACACGCACACCAACACATCATAACGAGACGTAAAAATAAATGAAAAGAAAATTTCATTCATCAGTTTCTCATCTTAAGTTGTTTGCGTTGCGCGCTCACAGCAAAAACAAAACTTTCACGCATAATGTTTTTCGCGTATATTCATTAAACAAAAAACTCTCTCTCTCTCTTTTCGCTCTCTATGTGTGTGTGTGTATTTATATTACCTCGTCGCCTTTTCTCTGAATAATTATAATAATAATAATTTAAATTATTAAAATTATTTAATCTTGTTGCTGCTGCTGATGCTGCTGCGACGGCTGCTGCTGTTGATGTTACTGCCGCTGCGGCAACCGTTGCTACTCTACGATTTGTTATTGATGCTGCTGCTGTTGTTGTTGTATTAAAACTTAAATCACGCCACGGTTGCCAAATCTCATAATTATTACCATGCATTACATTATTATTATTATTTATAGTTTGATTAATAATATTATTATGATGAAGAATATTGCTGCTGCCGCCGCCACCGACATTATTATTTATAATTTTATTATTAAAATTTAAAAAATGTAAAAAACACTCCATGGCTTTTAAAACATTCACCCAGCCAACACTTAAACCACCCCAACACCACTTAAACGATTAATCACAAAAAAACCACCTATCACAAATATTCTCAGTAATTAATCCCAGTATTATTCCCAGTATTGTTGTATCCCACTGTGTCCACCAATTAAACAATGTTAATTAAACGAAAAAATAATATGCGCGCGCAGCTTTTAATTAAGAAAAAAAAAAAAAAAACAAAAAAAACATGTGTTAACCGGTAAAGTAACAAACTTAAACTAAACGAAATAAAAATGTAAAAAAAATTATATTTGAATGAATAAAAAAAAAATTGACCACAGAACACGAACAGAACGAAGACGTTAAGTTAAGTCAAAACGAATAAAAACAAAAAAAAATAAAAATAAATAAATAAAAAAAAAAACAAGCCAACAGCTTAAAAAAAAAAAAAACGAAGAGGAGAAGAGAATTAATGAATTATTTTTTTTTTTATTATTATTCCTGTGTTGAATTAATGCTCACAAAAAAAAAAAAAAGAAAAAAAAGAAAAGAAAAAAACGCTAGGCAAACGAAATTAATAAACAAAAAAACAGAAAATAAATGTTAAATTGGAGGCTGGGCGCCGATAGTTTATATTTCAACAGTGGACACAGAAAAGAAAAAAACAGAAAACACCACACACACAACAACAACAGCACACAAGAATACAAGAAAAAAATATTTTGACTGTCTTAAGACTTAAGTCATCTATTATGTAGCTTAAAAAGTCTCTTTGCATCACCTCACCGCACCGCACCCCATCGTATAGTATAATTTTATTCATTCATTCAACTTTTTTTTTTCTTTTCTTTTTTGCTCTTTGTTTTCCTCTACTCTGTGTGTACTAATCGTTCGGTGTTTTCAGTGACTTTTTTTTTTTTTTTTGCTTAATTTCGTTTCTTCTTCTTCTTCTATAAATTATCTAATAGCGTTTTATTGTTTAATTTGTTATTTATTTTATGCATTGAACATAGCCAACGCAACTAAGCAAACGCCACGCAGCGTACATAGCAATTTTCAATAAAGTTAAAATATATAAAAATGTATGGAGTTGCTTATAACAAACGGAGTCAACGCAGCCTTGACACGAAAGCGAAATAAATGTTGGTTAACTTTTAACTTTTAACAAACAAACCGAAATTAATGACATTTAAACGTAACGTAACGCAACGCAAAATTTGAACTTTATTTGTGTTCGCTTTCTTTATTTTCTTACGTTGTTGGCTGCGTTTTTCTTATGTTCGCTGCGATGATTGTATTTGCATTAGACATGCACGGGTCAATACACAAGGCAAAAAAAAAAAGTGACAGCGCGTTACACGAATTAAATATGCGACAAAATCATAACTGAATGCGAAAAACGCCATTAGTAACGTTTTTACGTAATTTATTTTAATTTATTTTCAAATAAATTGATAGTAAGTAAAGTAAAGTAAAGTAAAAAGAGGAGCCACCAACAAAACAGAAAATAAATTACACAAAAATTACGACGAAAACAATAAAAAATTTAAAAAAATAAAAAAAAAGAAATTACACTGACGACGGGACAGGTAACAACGGATAATAACAACAACGACGACGACGATTATTTGTTTAATTAATGCGCCTAACAAAAAAAAAAAAATCGAATAAAAAAAAAAAAACATTTATCGATAATTTAAATCAAATTAAATTTAAATAAATCAACAACAACCGCAACAACAGTAGACAACAGCAACAACATACGGATCGCATTACATCGTATAGGAAAAGAATTATAGAAAAACGTAGCAAAGAAATAAAAAAAAAAAAAACTAAAGAATAAACGACGGCGACGGCGACATACAGAAACACCTAATCCCTGATTTATGTGCAAATTTTATAGCACCGTTTCATCGTTTCATTAATAAAAAAATTCTTTTACAGTGAAAATCCCTACAGACAACTGGAACTTAATTAACCGAATGGTCACTACATCACACGATTTTCCACGTAAATCAGCAAAATAGTTTTCGTATATTTTCTACTTTTTTTTCTTCTTCTTTTATTGTCTTTCGTCGTCTTCACCTTAAACACAATTTAAATAATTATTCGTGGTTTTTTTTTTTATTTTTTTTTCTCTGTTGTTTTATATTTAAATTTGACCGATGATGTGATGATTTTAGCATAAATAAATAATGGAGACAACAACCAACTAAAAAACGTTAAATCATAAAAAAAAAAAAAAAAAGAATCAACACAGTGAAAAAGTAAAAAAAAATTATAAAAACGCCAAGTGAATGACATTTTAACACATAAAAAACGTAATCAACAGGCAGCAACAGAGTTTAAAGACTGAAAAGACAACAACGACACATCAGGCACAAGCACCAGTTATATTTTGTAACGTAAATTATGAGTTAATTAATTAATTAATTAAAACAACAACACGCAAAATAATATAAAAATTTTATTTTAATCACTAATAGTGTAAACAGAATTGTGACGGCGGGCGTCAACGGCACCGCCTGTCATATTTAAGTCTATTAAGGAATAAATTAATGACAACTACAAAATACACTTATCTCTGAGCAAAGCACGGTCCAGTAGTAAACAGAATCAAAACTTCAAACGTTTAGGCGACCATATTTTAAATAAATAAAATAAACTCTGGCGCTACTACAAAATTAGAAATAGATTCTGAAGCAGTAAATAGAACAAAAGATACAACTATTAAACACACATAAAATGTATGTTGGTAACACAATAGCCACCAGTGGTAACCTCAACAATTCTATTGGTGCGATTAAACGAAATTTTAAATAATTTGCAAAATATTAAAGTGTTTACCGCCGCCTAGCAGTACCGTGCTGATTGTGTTATGATCGGACGGCCATACAAGTGCCGTTGATGCTCGCCATCACAGTTCTGTTTACGCCTTAAATGTGATATCATCCGCCAAATCAAACACCTGATGTTACAACACCCAAAATGCTAGATTATTCACTAAGAATTCTAAACCAAAAAACAAAAACCTTGAAAAAATGCAAAATCAATAATTCAAAAAAATTCTTTACACACCAAAAACAAAAAAAAAATTCCCATAAAATTCGCTTCTTGTTCCTATAATTAAAAATCAGAAAACGAAATAATAAAAAAAAAATTATCTTTCCGAACGAAACATCTTATAGTAAAAAAACCCTTAAGATTCATTCATAAAATAACGAAAGACGAAAAAATGTCGCAATAAAAACAAAACATAAAAAAATTTAATTAAATTAATAGAAAATAATAAAATTACAAACAAAAACATTCACAAGGAACGAACAACGAAACACAAATTACTATGCAAAAACGTAAAAAAAAAAACCCATTAGAAAAAATTAATGCAAAAAAATAAAATTTACATACGTACATACATACATACATACGTACCGGTGTTAAACCTGTTTGTTTAAAAATTATTTGATTACCAAAAAAAAAAAAATAAAAATTTAATAAAAAGATCTTTCATTCATGATAAAACAACCAGAATAAATTTTTTTTGGTTTTAAAAATTTAGCAACGACAAACCATTACACAGAAGACTCTTCTTTTTTGAGGAGATACAAAAATTAATTAAATTAAAGATAGACAGACAGAATGTAATTATTCTGCTGTAATAAAAAAAAAATCCCCAAAAATTAATTGTCTCTGCTAACTGTCAAATATTATTTCTTCCTTCTTTCACAATAATAAAAACAACAACAAAACCATAAGATGAATCTTTGATAATTCCCTATTATTATTGTGTCTCTACTGTTGTGTCTATTCGCTGGTTTTTTTTTTCTATATATTAGACGAAAGATGAATAATTACCGAATATTTTTTAAACTTTACACGATAAGATTAAATTCCATTCAAATCAATAATTACCTTTAGAAAGCAAGAAACGAAAAACACATCAAAACTCAACAACGCCAAAAAATCTCATTCAAGTCTACGCACAAACACACACACACACGTCATCATCTCGGTGTCTCTTAAAATTCTTTAAAACGCGCAGCATTTTTTTCTACAACAAAAAACTACAAAAAAAAAATAAATAAAATTCTGTTGCGTGTTTTTTTTTTTAGTAAACAGAAAAATAAAATAAAACGAATGAAAAAAAAAAAAACATAAATAAATTTCATTCATGGGAAACTGAGAAAAAGATGAAGAAAGACAGGCAGCAAAAAAAAAAAAAAAGGCACAACGCGCAAATGGGTAATAAAAACAAATTAATTGGGCGAAATAAATGCTGTTTTGGATACACAAGGTATTTAAGGCCTAACCAGAACGAAAGATACAACTCCAAATAGTTTCTGAACAAAGCACGCTCTAGTAGTAAACAGAATCAGAACTTCAAACGTTCAGCGACCAATTTTAAATTGTCAAATAAGTAAAAATGTGCATTGGCTAAACTCTGGCGTGGTCGACGACTACGCAATCGTTAACAGTTCGGAATTTGCGTATATTCTAATTTGACAGACGTTGTATCTTTCATTCTGTCTACTGCTTTACGTGTAGTTTTTTTTAAACATTAAACGATTTGTAAGTAAGATTTCCGCTAAATTTTTAATTGCAGATCGAACAGAACTGACCGCCTTATTCCGTTCCAAACATTAATTGCTGTTTCCATTTTTTAAATAATTTTTAACAGGTTGCAGTGGTTAATTTTTTACTAACCACAAATTACCACAAATGACATAAAGTTCCCACTTACCACAATTAATAATTGAGAAAAGAAAATCATTAAATTGCCATTAAGTAAATAAATAAACAAACGAAAAAAAAAAAAAACGCTTATTGAAATTAAATTAACTAAAAAAAAAAAATGAAAAATTAAACAAATAAAATTCCAACGCTCGTCAGTAATTTATAATTAGAAAAGTTTACCAAAAATAAACATTTCACTACTTCCTTTTGACCGATGTGTATCCGGTTGGTCATTACCCAAAGGTTTATGTCCTAACTTATTATCGTAGTATAGCAGCAACAGCAAAACGAAAAAAAAAAAAAAACACTTAACAGCGCACACTCAATTGAAATAATTAATTAAAAAAAAAAAAAAGCGCATTTAAAAGAACGCGCCACACTACCACCCCCCACCATAACCACAAGGAGACGTACTGTATTGTTTATAAAAAAAATAAATAAAAATTAATTAAGTATTTTACGCATGCGTACTACTTTTTTTTTTTTGTTAATTTTTTTATTAGAGGATGTTTATGTTTTTTTTTTTTATTTTTATTTTTTTTTTTTTCAGCTATCAATAATTGTGATTTCGTCAATATTTTGAAAAATCACACAGTTTCTGTTCAATTGTGTTGTAAATTTTCTTCTTTATTTTTATTCAACTTCCTCATTCTTATAGATTAAGCGAATAAAGAATAAAAAAACAAATAGAAAACAATTCAATGAACTTGTGAAAATTTATATTCTATATTTAATTAATTATTTTTATTTTTATTAATAAATCTTTTACACAAGTAAAACAAAAAACAAAACATTTTTTTTTATTTTAATCCATTTACCATGTAATGAGATTTTGTTTTTTAATTTTACTTAATTAGAACAAACAAGAAGAGCAAACATAATTAATGAAAAAAATTGCTTATTAATCTATAATAAATAATAAAATATTAAATAATTTAGATCAAATAAAATAAACAACGAAAAGTAAGTAAACAAATTTACCTAAACCACCACTTTGATGTAATAAAATCATATTTAGTCAATGTCTAAACCGTACGGATTGAGTGTGGTGAATAAAGATTTATAAATCATCGGTACAAGTCAAACGTTTTTTTTTGTTTAATTATTTTTTTACATTTAAACTATCTTAAAAGTAATCCCCATGATACACGAACAAAAAAAAACACCCAAAAAAGGGGTAACAAAAAAAAGGTAAAGGTCTTCGATAAATAATTCTCCAAAACTTCATTAACGAAATGAAAAGTAAACACAACCTCCCCACCCACCAAACATTAAATTATTAACAAACATTACCAAATAGCAAAACCAACCAACAAAAAAAAAAAAAAAGAAGAAAAATACAATAAAAAAATCTGAATCTGAACAAAAATAATTAGCGAACCAAAAGAAAAGAAACAACAACAAAAAGAAAAAAAATTTAAAAATACCAAAGAAATAACATCACCATCAAAGCTATACACAGCAATAAATATTTAAAACAGAGAAGAAAAAAAAAAAATTAAAATTCTTGCGCACATTTAAAACCGTGACACACTATCAAGTAACCAAACCATTGTATACACAAAATACAATTTGTAGAGTTATACCACTTTAAATTATCTTTATTCCAGTAAAATGAAAAAAAAAAAAAAAATTAAATAAAATCAATTTTTTTCAAGATTAAACAAACATTTAAATATTTTTTCAATGACTAATAATATTTTTTGCTTAAATTGAACAATAAATAATAAACAACAATAATAACAAACATTTTTCACATACCATTTGAATTGTTTTGTATCATAGTGGCTGCTCGTGACAATACCTCCAATGCTGTTTCCATTTTTATTCTTTTTTTTTTTTTTTTGTGTTTTAATTAAATTCACCTCCTAGTGTTGATTAATAATTTTAACAAATTACAAAAAAAAAAAAAAAACACGTGACACTGTTATAAATAAATCAACAAGGTACGATTCAATGGAAAACAATTAAAACTTTTACACTTTTATGTATTTGTATTAAAACATAAAAAAAAAAAAAACAATCTAAAAATAGAAAAAAAAATACAATTAAATATTTATAATATAGGTAAATATAATTTTAATTAATAACAAAACGAAAAAAAAGATTAAAGGAATTTACCAAAGACACAACCGAAGCAAAGACACACAACAACAAATTATATATATATAAAAACTTGACTAAACCCGTCTTTGCTAAAATAATCCTCGACTCTTCATTACATACTAACCGCGATTAAAGAGTTTTTCTTTTTCAATTAAAAAAAATAATATTTATAGAAAAAAAAAAAAATAATAATAAAACGAAAAGAATTTCAAAACGCAACCGCATTATAAGAAAAATAATAATCTGAAAAAGGAGCACAAATAAATTTAAAAAAAAATATTCAAACATGTGTTTGAGAATGCACCACACAATCGCGTCGCGCTACTAGTATAATAATAATAATAAAAAAAAAAGAAAACTTTTTTTTTTTTGTTTTTTCCCCCCGAGAGAGCTTAAACACAATAAGCGCAAGGAAGGTGGTTGTATGTGATAAAAACAACAACAAAAAACACCGCATACCAAAAAATCAATACATACACCGTTAAAGAAAAAAAACAAAAACAATTTCAAAAAGAAATCATCTAACAGTGTGTTAAAAAAGGTAAACAGAATAGAAAAATTGAAGGAAGAAAAAAAAAATTCTTCTATATTATTATGTGAATGTTAGAAAAAGACGGACATGTTTAGTAAAAAAAAAAAATTGTTTTTTTTTAAATAATAACTCTACAAAAAACAACAAAAATAAAACACAAGCAAATTAACTCTACAAACATAGTATAATTTGTTTTTGTTTTTGTTACTTTTTTTTATTTTCTGTATGCTTGTGTATGTGCGCGTTTGATGTATGTTTTTTTTTTCTCTTCATTTATTAAAAACAGCAATAGCCGCATTCCAATCTTCGTACACAACACAAAAAAAAAAAAAAAATAATAATAATAATAATAAAAAAAAATATATATGAAATATACAAAAAACGATTTAATAATAAAATTATTAAATTAAATAAAAAAAAGAAAACGAAAAATATTCTATTGTGAATAAAGTCTACAATTTGGGAGTATATAAAAAAAAAAACAGAATAAAAAATAAATTTAGGGGAATTTTCCTGGTTATAAATGTTGAATGACATGAACCATTGTCGTAAAAATATAATAGGGGGAAAATTTTTTCCCTTTTAACTTTTGCCACAAATTATAGGGACCTTTGTTGAGAGATTGAATTATTAATGAAAAACCTACAGCCAGAAAGAGTATATAAATATGTTTTCTTTTCTAAATACGACTGGCTGGTAAAACTAATTTAATTTGTGAAAGAAAAAAAAATTCATTTCAATAAGTAACTGAATTAATAAAATTAATTAAAAAAAAAAATACACAAAAATTCAATTCACTTGTCTGTTAAAACTACTGTGTGTAGACTTTTCATAAAATTTTTATTTTTTTATTCATTATTATTATTATTATTATTTGTACGCTTGTGTAAGTGTGTGTGAATAATTTTAATTTATTTTTTTAATAAAAAATAATTTTTCGTTGTTTTTTGTTCATCAAACCATAAACAAAAATGAATTTTTTATTATAATTAAAATAAAATTAAATAAAATTTTTAATGTAATTCAGTATTGAGACTCACAGGCAAAAAAAAAAAAAAAAACAAAAAAAAATTTTATTTTTTAATATTGTATGAGGCACAGCACACAAATCTTTAAAAATGTTTTTATTAATTAAAATTTAATATAAAAATGAAAATTTATACAAGAAAAAACACACATAACAATCACACTAAACACATCACAAAAACAATTAATTAACAACAAAAAAAAAAAAAGAAAAAAAGTTTTTTTTTTTTTTTATCAATTTTTCACTACTTCGTGTAACACACAAATTTCCCCTTATTTACTTTAATCAAATACAGAAATATATTGTTATGTTTTGATAAAGAAACACTGTTACTAGTCCTCTAGACACTTTTTATTTAATTTTATTTAATTATTTATGGGAATTTTCTATTTGATTTTCTTTTTAGGCTTCTTTTTTTTTTTTTTGTTACTTTTTTAGCTGGTCGCGATGCCTGATATCGGAACGGAATTTGAAGAATGTCAAATATGTAGAACGCCACTAGAGACATTTATGCAGCAACATAAATTTATGTAATTAAGAAAATTTTCAAATATTGTTTTTTTTTTTCTTTTTTAATTTATTTTAGATTCAATCATTTTGTTAATAGATGGCAGAGTGTTTTTTGATTTTTTTTTTTTTAAATAAAGAGAAATTTAATTTTGTTAACTGTATTCATTATTAAAATTTGTAAAGAATTAATTTCGAATTAATGTTAATTATTTATTTATTTAAACAACAACAAAGATTAATTTATTTTATTTATTAATTAACAATAAACTATTTTTGTTATAAAGCATTTATATAGATAGATTTTATTATGTATAGAATTTGCTGTGAAAAATATGTTCTAAATAAAGTTTATTGTAATTGTTTTCTTTTTTTTTTTTATTTTTATTTTAATTATAAACACACATTTAATAAATGTAATTACGTTAATTTTAAATGATTAATAAATGTTTTTTTTTTGTCTTTATTTAATTAGAATTGATGAAAATTGGACGAAATGGCTTCCGTTGGGAAATTCACCGGCTTTAACAAAAAAAAAAATCTACTCGAGTAGGAGAAAACATAGAATTAAAAAAACTGTGTAGACTTGTACTAGTATAGGTGAGGAAGTAATATAGAAAATTTTTCATTCGGTTTTTATTTTTTAGTGGAGACAAGAACTGTCACTTTGTAATTTTATTTTGCCAACCAAAGGCCGCATCTCATTGAAAATTAATAAGAAGAAGAAGAAGAGAAAGAAATTTCTTTTTCTATGTGTTTAAAGAAATCTAATTAGAATCAAAACAAATTTATTCATTTAATTAAAAAAAACAATTATATGTGCTTGTGCCACACAATTAAACTAATTAAGTTGTTCACTTAAACAAAGTTTCACAGTTTTTTGCTCTTATTTCCACCAAAGCAAAAAGAAAAAAAAAAATATTTTTCTTTTCTTTTCTTTTCATCCTGAATATAAAAGCGAAAATTGTTTACATAAAAACCGAACGATACAACCTACATAGAAATTTGTTGCTTCTGATTAAATTATTTTTCTAGAATTTATTTATTACAGAAATATTTATTATAAAAAAAAAAAAATTGAAATAAATAATAAAAAAGAATAAAAAAGAAAAAAAAAACCGAAGATAAGATAAACAAATTGGATTTTATTTTTTTGCTTGCTTGCTTGTTGTGTGCTGTTCTGTGTGATAAATAATAAATTTTTTCTTTTTTTTTTTATTTACTATCGTGTTGTGTACATTTATTACGGGGTCTAGGGTGTGTAATAAAGTTATAAATTAATTAAACCCAAGAAAAATATAAAAATCAATTAAATGTATTGAGTGATTGATTTAATTGAAATCATATCGAAAATGTCTGTTAATTTGAATAAAAATCGTGAAAGTATTTTGTCAGCATACAAAGATGTTCTAGATGATAAAACGTCCACCAATTGGTAATTAATTAATCTAATTTTATATAATTTTATTAGGCAACAACAAAAGAGACTAAAATAAATTTGTTTGAGTCATCACTTTGGTTTCTTAAGTCATAATTGCTTGATGGAATTTATTTTGAAATAATGAATTTTCTGGTTACAAATTTTTAGGGCATTGTACGGCTATGAGGGCCAAACAAATGATTTAAAATTAATTGAAAAGGGTGACGGTGGTATTACTGAGTTAACAGATGAAGTGAATAGTGGGAAAATTATGTACGCGTTTATAAGCATCAAAGATCCAAAGACAGATTTAACTAAATTTTGCCTAATTAATTGGCAGGTAAATTGTTATCCATTTATTTTATCAATGATTTTTTTCGTAATTGTATTCCGTAATTTATTTTCTATATTAAACCAGGGTGAAGGAGCCCCAACCTTACGTAAAGGTTCGTGCGCTAATCACATTCATGATGTTAAAAAATTATTAAATGGATCACATTTGACAATAAATGCCCGTGTCGAGGAGGACATTGATGAAGATTTAATTTTAAATAAATTGAAACATGTCAGCTCAGCGTATAATTTTAATCAACGTCATACGACAACCACGGATGATGATGATAAAAGAAAGAAGCCCGTCGGTACTGTTTATAAACGTTGCATACCGGAGAATGAGATAAATTCAATGGAACGTGATAAATTTTGGCAACGTGAAGAAGAGGAGGAACGCAAACGTAAGGAATTTGATAATGAGCGAAAACAATTAGAATTATTAAAAGTGGAAGAGGTGATTATCAAATAAAAATTATTTCTGGTGTAAACAAAGGTAATAAACGAAGAAACAATTTCAGGAACGACGTGCACGTGAGGAGAGAGAACACAATGAACGTGAACGTATTGCTGTAAAGGCAGCAGCGGCTGCTGCATCAGCAGCTGCCACTTCTTTGGCTATATCCCCACAATCACCTCAATATGAATCACCGCACAGGTTTGCATTACTTTTCGCTTTTGTATTTAGTTAAAACGTCAACAAATAATTGAATTATTTTAGCCCGATTAGTAGTCCGACAGCAATAACAAATGAATTATTGAATTCACCAAATCGATCAGTGACACAAGCGGAATTATGGCGTGAACAACGTAAACAAGAGGCCAAAGAATTAATTGGTTCACGCGTTGGCACAGCTAAAGCGATATTCTCACAAAATTCATCGAGTGGACAAATGCAAAAGTATTTTTCTTCTTCTGGTTTATTTAAATTTATTAATTTAATTTAATATCATTTAATATTATTATAGTAAAACGTCGGCACCTATTAAACCAGTTCGTAGCTCTAAATCGCAGGGTAATAATTCGTTAAATAATTCAGAAAACGATGATAATGATTTAATTAGTAGTAAACATAATGATAGATTATTTAATGATGAACAGGTAAAGAAAGCTGGCGAATAGTAATTAATTATTTTTATTTTATTATTATTATTATTCTGGTTTTTAGAGTGAGTATTTACAGCAAAAGGAATTTGAAGAGGAAGAGGAACGACTAAGGAAGCTTGAAGAGAAACAGCAACAATTTACAATTGATAATCAAGAGCAAGAAGAGCAACAACAATATTCAACAATAAAACGTTCACCGCACAATAAATCATTAGAACAAGATGTTACAACACCGCCATCATCAACACAATCACCACAAATATCACCAACAGCTGTAACACCACCGTCTGTCGCTACTGTTACATCATCACCACCACCACCAACAACAACAACAGCAACGACATCGATATTAAAAAATAATAATAATAGCAGTAAAAATCAATTAATAGACGATTTAATTAATCGTAAAAATGATAATGAATCAAATAATGGTAATAAAAAAATGCTCAAATAATTTTATGTTTCCTGTTTTATGTGTCGTATTATTAATTGATTTATTTTTGTCTTTTCAGTACAAGTTGATGATACGTATCAAGAGTTTCTTACCGAAGATATGGGCCTAAAAGCGCGTGCATTATACGATTATCAAGCTGGTAAATTTCATTCATATCTCCTCTCCTTTCTTTGATTATTTAACCTAATTTTAATTTAATTATTACAGCTGATGAAAGTGAAATAACATTTGATCCCGGTGATATAATAACACATATTGATCAAATAGATGAAGGTTGGTGGCAGGGATTAGGACCAGACGGTACTTATGGTTTATTCCCAGCTAATTACGTTGACATAATACCATAATTTCATCATAAATATAATTGTAAAACTATAAAGCAAAGTATTAACATTAAAAAAAAAAAAAAAACAATTATCTACCTACCTTAGAAGAATACTTATGATTAATTAAAAATATTAACAAAAGAAAAGAAAATTCCCCCAATGTGTTGTGTTGAGATGAAAATTGGTTTGAAACTTTACTTATGCAACGCACAAATCCATTTTAGGAATAGTTTTATTGGAGAATCAACAACAGAATCGATTAGGACCCGATTAAAATCTTTGTTGTTTTTTTTTTTTTTTTGCTTTTAATTTAATTTAATTATTTTAAACTACTATTAAAGGTGAACGGGAACAGTATTTTTGGGAAAAAAAGAATAACCTAAAAAACTGTCGCCGTTTTCACCTTGTTTATTGCATAGCAAAATGTTAACCCCAAAATGCCTGCCCTGAATTTATTATTATTATTTTTTTTTTGTTGTCGTTTTAATTAAGTTTATTTTGTTATAATCATTTAATAAAATTAAATGGTTAATTAATTAATTAATTAATTTTATAACCAGGTGATAGGTTTACTTTTTTTTTTTTTTTTTTTTTTATTTTTGCACCATTTTAAAGTATAAATTAATTAAATTTTAATGTTATTTGTTTTATATATATAAATGTTGTTCTTTCACAAATAATTTAATTAATTTAATTATTCCTTTATCATCTTTATTATTAATAATACTATAATTGTTTTTGTTAATATAAATTTAAATGTAGAATTATATACGAATATAAATATAATAATTAATTATCATAAAAGAAAAAGAAAAAACATCAACAAACCTTTTTAAACTGAATTTATTTCTCCTTACCACCTTTACGTTGTCCAAAACGCAGAATTCTTTTAAACAATTACCTCATCAACTTTGTATTTATTCGTTGAAATTTTTCTTGAGCAAAATAATGAACAGGAAATAATTTGGGTCATAAAAAAGAAAAAAAAAACCCAATAAATATGCGACCTTGACATGAAATTTCGTTTTATTATCGCTTCACCCTTTAACTAATAATAATATTTGTTGAACTATTTTTTTTTTACGCTGATTATTGTTATTAGGTTACAAAGCGATTGGCGTCATGGTAATTTACATGGAGAACCACAACAAAACGTGACAAGAAATAAATCAAAATAGTCATAGAGGTTAAAGATGTGGGAGGCAAAAAAATAATTGTTGGTTTGGTACTCCGCTATTCTATTTATCGGCTAAGCCATTTGCGAGTCGCTAGCATTTCGAGCGAATAAAGCAAAACATTTTTGTCATGTCTGTATGGAAATTTAGTGAATAATGAAAAATAAAAAAATCAGCGAATCAACAAACCCCCCACAAACACAATAAATTTTCTGATTTAATGTTTGATCAATAAAATGTAATAAATTCGTTAAATTCGCTTTGCCTTCACATGCACTGATTATTACTTTGTGTGTGGCTTCGGCAAGTGAAATGATGAACACCAAAATGCAATCCAAGGATCATTTACGATAATTTGTTAGTTCTGTGGCGTAATATTAATTAGTGAATAAAGTGTTGAGAGGATTTATTTGAAAAGATGGGAAATACCGAGAGTAATGTTACGAGTGGCGTTAAGAAGCAGGCTGGCACCTCAACGCAGTCTATGTACAAGTTGGTTAATTTAAAGGGTGGCGGACTTCTCGTAGACATGATGAAACGGGCAGCGCAAAGTAAACAATTTGCGGAAATAGATCATGCGATTAAAACTAAAGTGGAGCCGTTTCTGTATAATAAAGGAATGGGAAAGTATATTCCTGTTGCGAGTTTAGTGTTGTCGCGGAATAGTGAGAGGCCACGGCACAAACAACTGCCCGAAATCCGTGCAATGGATAATCCGGAAGAAGAGTTTAATATTGAGGCACATTGTCCAGAGGTATCGGAAGCAGAATACTTACGAAATCCACAAGGCTATCGGCAAGTAGTTTGGGATATTAAAGAACGTGGTGCAGTGGGTGAAACGATCCTTCATCTGTGTTTGTTGAATGCAACCTCGTTGCACGCAGACCTGGCTAAGCGGCTGCTTAGATTTTATCCGCGGCTAATCAACGATATTTACATGTGTGACGAATATTATGGTTTGTGCTTCACTCCACGTTAGATAAACGTGATTTCTAAATACCTCTTTTGATAACTTAAAGGTGAAAACGTGTTGCATTTGGCTATTGTTAACGAGGATCCAGCGATGGTGAAGTATATGCTGGATGCTGGGGCTGATGTTAATGAAAGGTCCGCAAAGTTGTTCGTAATTTGTCTGTTTTGCAGTTAAGAATAATTTCCATTTCTAGGTGTTTCGGAACATTTATGTGTCCCGAGGATCAAAAAGCGTCTCGTTATGATTCGACAGATCATGAATGGGTTTCGGTACATCCATTTACTAATTACGAGGGCTATGTGTATTGGGGTGAATATCCGTTAAGTTTCGCCGCATGCTTAGGACAGGAGGAGTGTTATCGACTTGTTTTGGCGAGAGGAGCCGATCCAGATGCCAGAGACACAAATGGCAACACCGTTCTGCACATGCTGGTAATTTATGAGAAACTGATAACATTCGACATGGCGTACGAAGTCGGCTCATCTCTGGGCGTTCGCAATTTGCAAAACCTAACACCATTAACGTTGGCAGCAAAATTGGCGAGAGTGGAAATGTTTTGCCACATAATGAACATTGAAAGAGAGATCTACTGGCAACTGGGCAGCATAACCTGTGCAGCATATCCATTGTCACAAATTGACACAATCGACATCGAAACGGGAAACATTAGCAAAGACTCAGCATTGAATTTAGTTGTTTTTGGGGTGAATTCTCAAATACGCGTTTAAAGCATTTTTGTTTCTTATCATGTTCTTTCGCTTCCAGGATAAAGATGAACATCTCGAATTGATGGACGGAGTTTTAATTGATTTATTAAAGACTAAATGGAATACATTCGTCAAATCACGTTTCTATAGACAATTTTATTTGTTTGCATCGTATTTTCTTGTCTCATTAATTAGTTTCACGTTGCGTCCGGGTCCCGAGATGGACGACGATGAAGATGGTGACGGTGACAATGATAAAGACAGTGATAAGAGCGTCACAGACATTCCCATCAGTAATCATTTAAATAAAACTTTACGAAATCTAAATATAATTAGGCGAAAAAATAGTAAATTAATAAATTTTGTTAATGAGAACGATGAGGATAATCCGTTTTGGTTTAATGCGACCGAATTGTATCCGGATGTCGATGACCGGGTGAACCGTTTTATAAATTGGTGGAGTTCTTATTCGGAGTGTCGCCTAATGTCTATCGATTCACTGGAACACCAAATACGTTTAATTAGTGAAATTATTATATTTATCGGTGCACTCTTGTATATAATCGCAGCGTTACGGGAGTCCCGGTTCTTAGGCTATAAAATGTTCATAGAAAATTTGGTAAAATCGTTGAAATTAAATAGTGGATTTTGAAATTAAGAAAAAAAAAATTCATTTTCTTCTTGTAGATGACAGCGCCATCACGTGTAATGTTTTTATTCTCGTGCTGTTTAATGATGACAGTGCCTTGGCTAAGGTTGTCATGTCAAACGGAAATCGAGGATCATGTCGCGGTAGTCATTATGCTCACGACTGCACCCTATTTCTTATTCTTCTGCCGGTAAACCATTTAATTCATTCGTAGCAAGTTGCTTTTTATTTTTTTAATAAATTAAATTAATTGCAGAGGTTTCAAAACGGTTGGACCCTTCGTCGTGATGATTTACCGTATGGTGATGGGTGACCTGCTACGTTTCGTTTCAATTTACTTAGTTTTCGTGATGGGATTTTCGCAGGCTTATTACATAATTTTCTTATCCTTTGATAATCCAACAACGCAGGATGGTATTGATGACAAGCAAACAAATCCTGTGCCATCGCCGATGGAATCAATCGTTGCCATGTTCCTGATGTCGTTAACTAATTTCGGTGATTATTATGGTGCCATGGAGCACACAAACCATGAGCTAGAAGCGAAAATTTTGTTTGTTCTGTTCATGGTAATCGTGACGATTTTATTGGTGAACATGTTGATCGCTATGATGGGTAATACTTACCAGAAAATTGCAGAAACGCGAAACGAGTGGCAGCGACAGGTAAAACATTTGATTACCGGATTTTTAATTTATTCCTGATTAAATCTCACCTGTGCACAAAGTGGGCAAGAATTGTTTTAGTTGTAGAACGTGGAGTGGCGCCTGCTGAGCGACTGAAGAACATGAACTTTTACAGCCAGCCAATGTCCGACGGAAGACGTGCATTAGTTCTTCGTTTAAATATGACGGTGGGTCGAGCTAGTTTTGAACGCACGGTATGAGCAATGCTAATCCGATTTGAATTTTCCAGGATGACGACAAAGAGGACATGAAAGAGATCTTAGAAATGAAACGAGTCCATGAGCGGCTATCCAATAAGCGTAAGGTGGAGCGTAAACTGCGAGACGAGGAGCGCGAACGGGAGAAGGAGAAAATACTGGGAAAGTGCGGGGCCTTCAAATGAAACCATCTGCCATCTTCAGTGTAACATTTCTGTTCGTTTATTGTTTTCATAATTTAATTAAATTTATACAAAGGACAAAGTAAAATAAAAATATTTTTTAATAAATAGTTTTCTGCCTTCTTCTCTCATTTAACAACCAGTCGCAGTCTCAACGTCCCCAGTCTCCATATTCGTAATGTCATTGGTTGTTGTAGTGGCTGTGGTTGCAGTTGTTGTTGTTCCACCGTTATCGGTCGTTGGTTTTTCCATTTCGACGTCGTTGTTGCTAGAACTGTCACAGTCGGTGGCCACAATTTCATTATTGTTATTAGCGTCCGCCGCCTCTGCTGCTTCTTGATTCTGACTAGATTCTGCATTTGTGTTTGTGTTTGAGTCACTTTTGCTCAATGCTTCGCTGTTGCCAGCTTCGAGTTTATTGCCTTCGGCTTTCGCCTCCAATACTGTCAGGGATGCTTGAATGCATTTTATGGCCTCTTTGCGTGCTAAGCGTATGCTCTCATTGCCCTGAGTATCTATATCATCGAGGCGCAATAAATTGCGAGTCAGCATTTCATCCAGATACAAATATTCCTTATCGTTTTTCAGTCCGGCGAATTTCTCCACTTTGTACATTAAATCGAGAACATCACGTTGGATTTCTTGAATTTTATGTATAGACTCGTTAGGCGGCCGTGTTGGTGGAGTCGCTTCTTCTTGTGGGTGGCCAACAGGTGCTGGACCATCAGTTTGTACATCAGCTGTTGGTTGATCTGGTTGACTTGGTCGCTGTTGTTGTGTCTGTGGATCAGCCCTTTTACGGCTTTCAATCCGTATTGGTATTGTTCGCATCGATGGTGATTGCGGTCCTGACGAGGATCCAGGTGGTGGTGGTGGCATTGGTGTGGCTTGAGTTGATTGCGTCGCCTGAGATTGTGGAGGCTGATACATGGTCGAAGTACTAGTACTGGTAGACCGTGATGATTGTGGCGGTTGATTAGGTTGACCAGAAGTTGCAAAAGCATTTGCTGAAGCGAAAGCACTACCGCCGCTGCCACTGCCAGTAGGATGTGTTTGAGCCGATGTATATGTGAATGTTTGACGTGGTTGTTGCTGCTGTTGTTGTTGTTGTTCTTGCTGTTGGTCTTCCTCAGCTGATTCTGGTGGTGCCGAGTGGGCACGATGCGTTCGTGGATTCTCGTTAGGTGACCGTTGACCCATATCCATTGTATTTCTCAATCCATGCTGATTCAAATTCGGAGCTTGCAAATTCGCTGTTGGACTTTGTGGAGTCGAAGGTTCGTCACTGTGATCGGTTTGCATAGCAGCATCACGATATTTAGGTTGTGCAGATTGTGGTTGTTGAAAGTGACTCTGTGCAGGTGCTGGCCTAGGTGGCATATCACTTGCTGTCGGCGGAACTACATGATCAGTGGATGAGTGCGCTGTTGGTTTGTAGTGATCTCTCATACTAGGAAATCCAAAATCACGCGAAAAGTACCGGCGAAACTCAGCCGGTATATGATCAAAGATCGTACCAACATAATCATCATCGTCAGTTGACATGGGATGGGCTCCATGCGGCGGTTGAGTAGTTCCTTGTGCGGATGGCTGCGGTTGTGGCTGTGGCGATGGTGCCTGTGCCCGTTTCATCCTTGGATGCCACGTCATATTCCAGTCTGGTTGGTAACGCGAAAATATATCTCTGCCACGACCAAAAATATCCCCCATATCAGCACCCCCACGTGTACCGGCACGACCACCAGCCGTTTCAAAGGTGGGCTGTGATTGTGGCGGTGTTTGTGATTGGGTCGGTTGCGCCTCATCTTGTAAGGAACCACGTCTCTTGCGATTAGCTGCCCATCCTAATCCACCCCATGGGTCACGTATAAAACGTGATCGGGAATAGAACATATCGTCATCATCATCATCCGGTTCATTGAAATTGAATCCAGGCTGCAAAAAAAAAAAAAACGTAAATTTTTTTTATTCAATTATTTCAATTGATTCAAAAGCACGCTGTATAGTTTAACCGGTATAACCGTTTTCATTTAGCATTTTGCAACCGGCAAGCCATTTGTTTACATTTTCAAACAAAAAAAAAAAAATTATTTTGTTTCATAATTTGCATTTTTCATTATAATTTCAAGTAATGTGTTTGTGTTTTGTATTGTATTGTCAGTGTATATGTTATTCTCCATTTATCCATGTATCCATTTTGAAACCATAAGATAAATAATCATTTAATCACCTTATTAGGTAAACATTTTCGTTTTGTTTTTTGTTATTGTTTTGACGTGTCAAATTGTATTCAAGGTAAGATAGCACAGAATTTAATTACGAAAAAAAAAAAAAAAAAAAACGTTAAACGATTCTCCATTTGTCTCCGGTTGTAAAAATAAATAAAAAAAACTGAATAAATAAATTGTCCCCACCGCCTCTACCATACACACACATCTTTGGATGTAGATGACAAGCGAACAAACATTTCAATCACGCAAAAAAGAAACATCACGAAATTTCTATATTCAAATTCCCACCAGACATAAATTCATGACGTAATGATATTTGTAAACATTTCGGCGTTTTTTTTATTTTTTTAATTTATTTTTGTTACCATTTATTACTAACCATGAACATTTTTATTTTTTTCTACGAAGCGAAATGACGTAATTATTGTTTATTTTTAATTTTATTATCACAAAAGAAAAAAAATAATAATATAAAATAATATTTTTTTAAAGAAAAGAAAAGAATTTAAGTGAGAAATGTATAATTAAATAAAAAAAAAAATTCTAATCATTGGTGATTTGCACAATGAACAGATGAGACGACGCTGTATATGTAAGGCATATCGCAATCTCTCACACACTCACACAATGTTACAAAAAAAAAACACAGATTAATCGTTTAATAGTCGTTTTGGCTGAGGAATTTCTTTTTCCATTTTCTTTCCTCTGTATTATTGCCTGTCCTGTTGATTTTTAAGAAGTAAAAAATAAAGAGAAAAAAATTTTTAAAAACGCCAGGCGACGACAACGTGCAAAAAAATTATTATTATTTTTTCTTTCTCCGTGTGTCGCACATTTGGAAAAGGAATTTTTTTTTTTTTTTTCTTCAAAATTCACTCAGTCTATCCACTGACTTAAACAAGGTCATTAGGAAAATTACTGAAAAAAAAAACCCCAACAACAACTACACAAAGTGTAATTAAATTAATTAAATTTTTGTCGGTTTTCCGAAAAACGCGGAGAAGTGATTTTTCTTTTCTTTTCTATTTTTTCTGTTTTTTTTTTTTTAATGACCTAAAAATGTCATCGTTTGATGATTTTTATTATTTTTCTCTCACTACATTTTTTCCACACAATTCACTATCTATCGTTTTGTAGGGAAAAAATTATTTTTATCCAAAGGATGGTGATAATGGATTAATAATTTATTTGCTTTGTTTGCTTCTATTCACATTCAAATGAAATTAAATTAATAAAATAATGCAAAAAGCTGACTTTTGGCAACGTTTTATAATTTGTCCCAACGTTAAATTGTGTGGAGAATCTGAATCTACTTCTAAATCAGTCATTTCTTGTTTATTTTATTGGCATAATAAATAAATTATTTTTACTTTGCTTTTCTCGATCTATCTCTTCTACTAATTACAATAATAAATACATAAAATATAAATAAAATATTTCACATTATAAATAAGAAGGAAAATTATCGACGATGATTCATTGACTAACGTTTTGTGTAGAAAGCAGAAGAAACAAAAAAAAAAAATTGTTTTTCATTATGCATCGTTATAAAAATAAATTTAAATATCCATCCATTCAACAGAAGGAGTAGGAATTAAATAAAATTAATTAAGACAAAATTTGAATTAAACAAAAATTTTTGGGTGTAGAAAAAGAAGGCAAAAATTTTCTTTATGGTTTGAGTTTTTGATAAAAACGATCTGCTAATCGGTTACAAAAAATAAATATATATTTCCTTTTATTACTAGAAATGATTTTTTTTTATTTAATTTTCACTACTTACACCTGTACCAAATCCAAAATCAGTCATCCCTATAGGATGTGAACCTAGTGGATAATTAAAATAAGGCTGTTGTTGCTGTTGATGCGATTGTTGTTGCTGATTACTTGGTTGCTGCTGCTGATGCTGCTGCTGCGGTTCATTTTGTCTCTCACTACCACAATTATTATTATTACTACTACCACTACTACTGCCACTATTATTATTACTATTATTGATCACAGTTGGATTCATTATTTATTTTAATTATACAAAAAAAAAAAAAAAAAAAAAACCCGAAAAAAATTCCTTTTAGTTTTTTATTACAATAAAAAAAAAAAAAAAAAGGAAAAAAAAAATTCACCAACACCAAAGTACACAACCGAATAATAAAAATAATTCAACAAAAATCCTCAAGGTGAAAATATTGAATAAAAAAGAATTTTTTCTTTTTCTAATTTTGTAAATCACAGAATATTAATTTCCCTTTTTTTTTTTTTTTACTTTACTTTATTTAACTTAACTTAACTTTAAGTCAGTGTATTTTATTATAATTTAATTTTTTTAAAACACTTTTTTTTTTCCTTTTTTTTTTTTCACAAAATGAGTATAAAATTTGAATTGCGACTAGATTTGCTTAATTCTTAAATAAAAGTGAGACGTGAAAATTTATTGTGAATTTATTTTCGTCGTTCGTTTTTTTTTTTTTGTTGTTATTTTGGTGTGCGGTTGACTGGCTCTGGCTGACTGACTGTTGCTACACATCTATATACATACATTATTACTTTTATTTAAATGGCTTAATGTGTATTGTAATTTTTGTTTGTATTTAATAAAAAAAAATTCAAAAATGTTGTTCGTCGTCATCAAAAAATTATTAATAAAACAAAACGAAATTTATCGTTTGTAATGTGCGTTTCTAGTAAATGGCAACATCGTTTTACCTTACATTACGTGCTTTTGTTACACTTAATTTCTTATTGTTTTTGTTCATTTTAGAACCAAGGTTCTATATAATTTCCACTTTACTTTTCATTATACAAAAAAAAAAATGAATAAAACACTTTGCTCAGCCTTTTAAATATTTATTCGTTTTTTCTTTTATTTTGCTTTGTAAAGAAATGCGCTATATATGCTACAGCGTTGTAAACCGCTTTTCTATAATAACCTAAAAACACTTAGTAACAAAACCGTTTTTTATTCAAGTCTAAACACGTTTTTGGGTCACTTGAACAAGTTCCTATTAACCTATTAGCCAAGTTTTTTTTTTACCGATAATATGGAATAAAAAAAAAAAAAAAGAAGGGAAATATATACACGGTTCACGTCTCTGTTATCATATATAGAATTTTTTATTTTTTTATACTTTTCTTCGATTATATTCGCGTTCTTTCGCGATGCTAATCATTTTTCGTTTTAATTTTTTTTTTCTGTCATTTATTTTTGCCTCTTTAATACATACACTCGAACACACACACACAGCTACATTTATTTATTATAAATATAAAGAATAAGATATGGCGAGAAGAAGAAAATTAAAAAGAAAATAATTTTTTTTTGTTTTGTGTGTCATCCAAGAAATAATTTTTCTTCTTTTTTTTTTTTTTTAATATTTTTTCTCTTAAGTGTTTTACGTTTAATTCTCTAGTGTTTGTATTTTAATTGGATACCTTGTTCTAAGCATAAATTTGTGTTTAATTCGTTGTTGATTTGCTAACAAAAAATTCTTTGATTTATTGCATTTTAATTATTATTAACAGATGTCATAGGTGTTGCGAAATGGACTATTAACGATTGAATGAAAAAAAAATTCCTGTCTTTTAAAATTTTTCATTTTCCAGGTTAATTAATTAAAAATGTTTTCCTTTTTATTATATTTTGCCATATTTTATTGAATTTTAATAGAGAATTGTATTTGTTGAAAAATGCACAATTAAATTGCACAGAAAAAAAAACCGCAACCCGTTTTATAATAAAAGTTGTTGAGCTACGACTCTGTTTATTTCTTTAAGTCATCAGCTTATTTTGTATTTTCTTGACTTTTTTTTTTTATTTATTTTACTTTATATATATATGTATTTATAAATAACTTTCTTTCTTCAGGCTTTTCTACATGTCGCGTTCACCCTGCTCTTTCAGATAGATTTTCCTTTCAAACAAAAAAAAAATTTTTTTTCTTCTTTCTATAAATGTTATTTAAAAATTTAATTTTTTCCATTACTTTTCTTTTCTTAATCTTTTCAAATAAATCAAGAATTAATTTATTATCGGTTCGGTGTTTATACTGTTTGTTTGATACAGAAACAGAAAAAAGAAAAAACTGACGGCATACAATGGAGACAAGGCATGCAAGGATCACAAGATTAATATCCGTTTGAATGCTGCGGTTGTTTTTTTTTGTATTTGGTAATTAAATTTCCTTTTAAAGGTGAAAACTGTTGCATCTGTATACGATGTTGTTTCACATCGTGATGTTCACTTCATGATGTAACAAAAAAACAAATCGATGATGTACGACAAACGTAGTTAAATCAAACTAGAAAGTATGAGAACCCACCTACGGATTAACCGAACTGTCATTTCGTCAAATACAAGCATTACTTTCAGGTCTTAAGCTAGTTTCTCCAAGTTCCTCCCACACAATGTGTTTTATGTTGTTTAAACTAAATACAAAAACGACGTAACGCCTAAGGCAAAGCAAAGCAAAGTTAAGTAAAGTAAAGAAAATTCGATAAGATTCTCGAATAAAAATATAAAACTTTAAAACGTGTTAAACATAGATAATTTTAATGCGTGTTATACAGTCTAGTCTTGTTTACTAAAACAAAAATAAAACAATTTCATATTTAATAATTAATTAATTAAAAAAGCGAAAATAAAATTTCTTTTAAGATTAAATATTGGGTCCGGTGTCATAGCTTTTAAGCTTTTATTCTTTTTTTAACAGATGGAGCTATGTATATGATATATACAAAGGCATAAGCATAGGAATATTTTCAATTTTATTTATCTTTTTTTTATTAATTATAATTATAATTATAATTATAATTATTTCTAGCGACACCAGAAATATTCCTTATAATTTTAATAAAACGATTTTTGTATAATAATACAAAATATGAGTACACATATATAATTTGTGGGTGTTACATATATATATATATATATATATATATATTCAAATTCCTCATGTTGTTGCGTCACCTTGCAAATGTTTTTTTTTTTTATTTATTTTCGAATATTTTTCGTCTTTATCGTTTTATTTATTATTATAAAATAAACAAATAAAAATGTGTTTTTCCGAGATGTCTTCTTCATAACCGTTGTGCGTTGTCGTCAACGTTTTTTTGTTTTTAAATCAAACAAAATAAAAGTTAGTTAAATAAAAAAAAAAAAAAAAAACAAAAAATTGACATGATTGGCAGCAGCAGCAGCAGCAGTACGAAAAGTGCGTTTTTAGTTTATAACGAAAACGTGCAAAAGAGGTAAACGACGTCACACAGTTTATACTGTACGCGACGTCACTGATGTGATGGGTAATTTTAGCTGTTTTTCTTTCTTTTAATTACTGTCGACATTTAACGATGATTAACGCTTTGCTTTAATTAAAAAAAAAAAAGAGTAAATTTATTTCTTTTGTTTATACAAGACAAAAATAGATTGATCTTTGGACAAAGAATTAACATAAATTTGATTAATTGTGCTAATTTGGACAACCCTGTTGATTATAAAAACTTCTTTTATTTACTATTTTATGGATTGTGTCATTACTGGAGAAAGCTTAGCAAATGTCAAACTTTTATTGTAACATAGTTAGTCCCAATGATTTTATTCGAAATAAAATCTAATCAAAAATTCATTTAATGTTATTTTGATTAAAAAATTTATTATCCGGCCGGCTGAAACAGTACAGAAATCCCTCCATCCATTATTAATTAGAATAAATTTGTGCGTGAATAATACACGCAAGGAGTATTTTTTGACCGTTTTCTTACGCATGAGCATAACAACACCAAACAAAAAAGATTCGTTACTTGGCTATACTTGTTTATATGTTAAATCCTCCGTTTGGTTGTAGTATATGATTTGATGATTGGAGAATTTCTATAAAGTTTAACACAATGGTGGGGCGGGCATATTTAGAAAATGTTAAAAACCAACCAAAATTATTGAACGGAAAATTATTTGTCAGACCGACAGGCAGTAGTCAGTCGTCTCACGATCATTCATTAATATTCACCTAGATGAGTTTTAGTTTTTAATTATTTATTTTCGTTTTTTAATTTTTACAGTTCTTGTTGTTGTTGTTGTTTTTATTATTGTTATTGTTGTTCTTATTATCATAATGTTTGTTGTTATCTCTTAATTAATAACAAATAATAATAAACTCTTTTGACACTTGATTAAATAAAAAACAAAACTATTTAAATAGCGTAAAAGGTGTATTCTCTAGTGTGCTGTGTGTTGTTATTTTGTTGTGAAAAAAAAAAAAAAAAAAACTCAAAATTTGTGCAAATGTGTGCAAATGTCACAAACAATTATTATCCTAAGGTCTAATCCACCTGAATCTCTACTATTTTTACGACAATCGTTGTGCTGATAAAGACTGATTTTATTTTAATTTTTCAAATTTCTTCTTTCCTTTTCTGTTCTCTTTTCACTTCTCCTTTTTTTTTTCCTGTGTCCACTATTTGTATAATTTTTTTGTTTTGATTTATTTATTTCGTGCTTATACAGCTAGATATATATAATAATAATATTTAAAAAAGGTAAAGGTAAAATATAGGGGAAATAGAATAAATATTCGCCTAAATATATACAATTATAATAACAACAAACAGGACAAACACCAGCAATAATACATCTGCAATCAATTATTGATTGAAAATATTCAACCCCTAACCCACGTTTTGGAAAAAAAATATATTTTTTTTTTTAATTAACCTATTAATGTTAATTTTTATCCCTTTCCTTTATTTATTTTATTAACTACGTTATACAGACAGAGTCAATACAAATATATAGTCAATTGACGTACGTACGTTTACGCAAAAACTTCAGAATGCTATAAAAAGTTAATAAAGAAAAAAATAAAAATAAAAACCCATTAAAATCTGGTTTATGAATTGGCTAAATAAAATTTATTTTTATTGCTGGTGCATTTGTGGTGTTTTTTTTTTTGTATTGCTTTACCACTGTTTTATGGTTAAATAATTAATTAATTAATTTTCATTTCTTTTACAATTGGGAAATTAGTGATTCATATAATAATAATAATAATAATAAATATATAAATAAAATAAATAAAAAAACGAGTGAATGAAACATAAATCCTCAACAATGTGACATTAAAAGGAAAAATAAATGATTTTCGGGGGTGTTTTTTTCTTCTTCTGTTGTTGTTGTTGTTGTTGTTTTTTGTTTACATTAAAAAGATTAATTAAAAAAATAAATCCTTTGACTTTTGAGTACAAAACAACAAAATTATCAGTTAAACCGTAGCAGTAGCAGCAACAGTAGCAAGGTAACAAACCGTACAACCGCATCGTCGTCAATAAAAAGAAAAGAATGAAAATCCTTTGGTTTTTTTTTTTTTTGTTAATTAACCTAAAAACGAAATTCTCATTTCAGGAAATTGCTGCCAGTGCATATTTTGTGAAGGAGATTAAAGATAACGATAAAGATAAAACAAAAAGGAGAAATTTGTACAATCAGTAATAAATTCGTCCGTTCCAAATTGAACCAAAAAAAAAAAAGCCACCCAAAAATAATAAAAAAAAAAAAACATACAAAACATAATAATCATAAATAACTACGTGTTGAACAAATAAAAAAATATTTTTATTCCTTTTGAAAACTGAAAGCAAGACAAACAAGTAAATAGGCGTACAACAACCGATAATAAAACTAAATCATGTTGTTTGCTTATTAAAATGCCAAAATCATTGTAAACAACTGCAAAAAAAAAAGGGGAAAAAAAGAAACAGTGCGTAGCAAAGACACATAATCATTATATGTAGAGAAATAATAGGAAGGGAAATTTTAGAGGCTTATTTTTTTTGAAAATCAAAATTATTTATCAAGATGGGAAATGGAATGAACAAGGTAATTGATAATTAAAATTTTTATTTAATTAATTAAAAAAAAAATATATATTTGATTAAGCCGGAAAGAGCTGTATGGGGTATAATAAATAATTTTTTATTTTTTTTTCCTCCTTGGGTTTGCGAACATTTTTTGTGTGTTTTTTTTTTTCATAATCAATCAGATGAATATGTTCTGGAAATGAGCTTTAAATCCGTGCTGTTAATTTACATTAAAAATTAATTAATTAATGTTTTTTTTAAAGAATAAAGACCTTTTTCATCTGTCACATTTATTTTGTTAGAAATTTCACGCGTGTTAATTTACTGAATGAATTTAATGAATATAAAAAATCCTTTTACTCACGCAATCCTATTGTTAAGTATAATTGGATTTTCTCTTGTTATTTTTCATAAAAATAAAAATAATTTTCCTCTGTTTATTAATTAATTTATTTTTATTCTGGTAACCAAAAGATTCAATCCAAAAAAAAAAAAAAAAAAAAAACACAAACGGTTTTCACGGTTTTATTTTTTAAAAATGGAAATTATTACCGAAAAAGGTGATCCACCACTGTGTGTGTGTGATTTATTTTGTTTTGTTTTTCGTTGCTATGGTAAAATTTTTTTTTGCTGCATACTCATCAGCTAATTAAAAAAAAAAATATTCTTGACAAATAATTAAAAAACAAAAAGAGGATGAAGGAAAAAAAAAAAGTAAATCAGCAGTAAAAAAATAAATTTAATTAAAATAAATTTGTATAATGAGGCACCGAGACCACCACCCACCCATCTCTCCCGGTAACCTTAGTGAATAAAAATGTTTTCAGTACATTTCAGTAGTTGGGTCACACTTTAGCAAAGTCAATAACCTTTTTTGATTTTTTAATTTTTTTTCTTTTTTGTTTGTACTTTTCAACCCCTTATTTTATTTGTGTATTTATGCAGAGGAGCGGGCTCCCTACAATATTTAATTTAATTTTTTTTTTTAATCACTTGGAATATTTATTCAAATATAGTTAAAAGAAAATCATAGTGACACGAGTCCTTATAAATGGCCTCCTAAAATCACATAAAATAATCCGGTTTACCGGGTTACGCGTTTATTCAACAATTAATATTATTTTGGAGGCGGGTAAAAACGGTACTACACAGAACGATTCATCACTTTTGACACGTTTTTCACATATTTCGTGTGTGCTTCGGAGTTAGTTTTTTTTTGTTAATAGTTAAATGGGTGTTAAACTATGGTCACACCCCCTTGGTCTAATATTATTTTATTATTTAATTACAAATTATTGATGTTTAACCTCATAATAATTATTAATTTATGAAGAAAAAAAAAAAAAATCACTCATGGGAAATTTATGTCGTCTATCAAAGACTTAAACCGTTAACCCTATAGTGTCTAATGATAAATAATTTATTTAAAAAATAATTTTTTTTCTTTCTTTTCTGATTTAATTTTATTGATTAAACAATTTTAATTATAGTTAGTGTGGATTTGTAAATGATTTATTTGTTCTCCACTTTATTATTACTGATAATTAATGTTTTTTACATTAACTGATTATAATTTCTAACCTAAAAACATTAGGTTTCTTGTTTTTTCTCCTTTCTTTATTTAATGATTATCAATTCGCCCTCATTTGTCCTCATTTCTACATACTTAGAGATGGTAAACAAAAATATTTGTCATGTGGTAAACATACAAGAGAATCATAAATTGTTGATCAATGTGGTACCATATGGTATTATGTTTGGCCGCCTACCATTGGGATATTTAATTAAATTATTTCTTTTGCCATGTGTTACTTAGTTACTTTGTTGACTTGTTTTTATCATCTTTGATCTTTGGTAAATAATAATAATAATAAAATAATAATAATTTTTTGTGCTTTGTTTGATTTAAGGTGTTGCCTGGATTATATGTTGGAAATTACCGTGACTCAAAGGATCCACAACAATTGGACCGTTTCAATATAACGCATATCATTGCGATTCATGATAGTCCTAGACGTTTAATGCCGGTGAGTTCTAACAAAAAAAATTCTCCGTAATTCTCTCGAAATTAAATTAAATAATTTTTTTAAGGATAAACATTATTTATGTGTGATGGCACAGGATACACCCGATCAAAATGTTTCACAATACTTTAGTGTTTGTAATGATTTTATACATGCGGCTAGACTAAGGGATGGTAATGTTTTAATACACTGGTCAGTTGTTGTCTGGTTGCTAGTAATGTTCGTTTGCTTGAAAAAAAAATATTTAAAAATAAAATCATTTTAGTTTGGCGGGAATGTCACGTTCGGTAACAGTTGCTGTCGCATATATAATGTCTGTGACAACATTATCGTGGAAGGAGGCCTTAAAAGTTGTACGCGCCGGCCGCTCAGTGGCTAATCCAAATTTAGGCTTTCAAACACAATTACAAGACTTTGAAATGTATAAACTAACTGAGGTGAGTCCTTAATGCTGCTGATGATGATGATGATGATGATGATTTTTCAATTATTTATTAATTCGTCTTGAATTCTTTTGCAGGAACGTAAACGGCTCAAGGAACGCTATCCAAGCAATTTGCTGTCGATAAAGGATCGGGAACAGTGCTCGGTCTCTTTAAATTGTTATGCTGAATTATTGTCAAATAGGGATATATGTGAGGGACGCTGTCCGAAGGGTGAAAATTGTCCAACAGGTTTGTCTATAATTAATTTAACGAAATTAAATCAATCAAATACAGAACCGATGACGACAATCGCTGCCACAACATCTCACGCTCAGTCAACTTCAACGTCAACGTCCAATTCAACATTGAACAAAACGAGGTCACCGCCAAAGCATTACGATAAAACCAGCAGCAATGAAATCCATGAAACCAATACAAATCCAAATTCAAATGCAAATACAAATGTTGCCTATTTTATAGACTTTCAAACCGAAAAATGGGAAAACTAATTTTAGGAATCATATTCTGTGTGACTGTTCCAAAAAAAAAAATAATAAAATAAGTCTTTTTTCTTGTTTAATAAATTAAAATTAGTTTGCAAAGAACTTTATAATTAAATTTAATTTTGTATTCAAAAAGAATTTTCATTCCAATCGATTACCTCTTCTGTTTTCCAATGAAGCTCATTCATCCACCAAGCCACTCTGTAAATAAATGTTCAATACACATTTCTAGGTTTGTGTTATTCGGATGCAACCAAAACAGGTGGCATATTTCGTCGCAAACACAGTTCATCGTCGTTACATCGGTCCCGGTTATCAGTGTCTGGTCGGAGCTCAACTACTCCGGGTAGCGGATTAAGCCCTCATGCGGCATCTAGGTCTGGCTCATCAAACAGTTTGATGGCTAATTTATCAAAGTCATGTCCAACATCGCCGCGCTACGGACAGAAATATGACAGAAAGATGACCACGGATAAGTCTGCAACGATTGATGAAGCATCTACAGAGGTGACCGATTTGGAGCCAACAGATATTACTGAACGCACAACAAATTTCATTATTACAAACAAGGAGAATGCTGCCCTACATCGAAGTGCAAGCACCGTAAGTAATTATCGTCCAAGAAGCGGTCCATCCGGGTTGTACTCGTACACAGGTCAGTTCGATCGCATCACACATAAAACAAAAAATTAATGATTAATGAAACACTTGCAGGATCTGCTCCACCTTCCGTCCATGGTTCGCGTGTTGATTTATCATCTGGTAATAATCCCGGAACAAGTAAAAACCCTGGTGGATCAGCCATTTACTTAGGCTGTCAACCGCCGAGCAGAGTCGCATCATCATGGTCAATATCTTCGCGTGTATCAATTAGTGGCGGCTCCGGACAATCAACACCTATGAGTACACCACCAGCCAGTCCAAAACATGCAGTCAGAAGGTGTAAAATCATAAATTCTCCTAAATAACTGTAATAATCGTAAAATTTCCCATCTTACCATTTTAGAACAAATAAAAAATGAAAAATGTTCCTTTGGTTTGTGTCATCGATTCAAATGAATATTATGCGACTGTGATGTGGAATTGTGGAAAAGTGGGGAAAAACTCAATAAAAAAAAAAAATTTAATAATTTACTTAAACTCCGTCTATCCGTCTCTGTCTATCATTGATAATATTAAAGGAAAAAAAAAAGTGTGAAAACTTTAATTAAGATTTAAATAAAAGCAAATGATAAATGGTGGCTGATTATAAAATTGCTTTATCTAACCAGGATCTAGTGATTTATCTTTATCATTTTTTTTTCTTTTCCATTTAACTGGGTATGTGTATGTGTGTGTGAATGCTTTTGAAATGCAAACCTTTTACGAAATATAAATGCAACGATTTGGGCTTAGCGATAAAAAGATAAAGATTTAATGCTATTAATTAATTAATTACTAATATAAAAAAAAGCTCAATCAAATACAAATTTTATACAATTAAAAAAAAAAAGTTAAAGGTTAAAAGTTTATAAGGGGAAATAATGTACTATTAAATAGGGGGAAATTATTTTGTGATTTTATATAGAAAACAAAAAAAAGAAAATGAAAAAAGAGAATGACAAGCAATTAGGGATTTTTTTGTTATAAACTTTTGTTGTTGTTGTTGTTTTTTGTTGCTGTAGCAGAGTTTCATCTTTTTATTTATTTTCTTAAGATAAAACCAAGTTAAGTGTTTTATTGGGAAATTTATGTGTCTTGGATTATTAAAAAAAAAATTATATATATATATATATTTTGGTTAATTACTGCTGCTGATGCTGCTGCTGTTGCTGCTACTGCACAAAAAAACGCAAATTAATAGTCCGATTTAAGTCAGTTATGTTAATTAGTAAATAGTTTTAGTGATAATAATAATAATAATAATAAGGTTTGAAGCTGAGATAAGAGATTTTTTTATATTAAAAAAATTTTGTTTGTTAAAAGAAAGAAAGAATTAAAAAAAAAAAAAAACGAGATAATCCACAGATTTGTGATACTCGTCGTGTTGACGCTTTTTTGTTGATTTAAATCAATTTAATTGATCACTTTTAAATATATAATAATAAAAAAAAGATGTTTGTTGATGTTGCATAGAAAAGTATTATTATTGTAATAAAAAGATAAAAGAAAAGAAAAAGCGAAAATTTTATTGAATAAATGATTATAGTTTTATATAAAAAAAAAAAAAAAATTAATCTTTTAAATCCCACCACCTAAATGTATGCTGTATCTAAACACGCATACATTCGAAAATCTACACTCAAATCCCTACTTTGTACTCAAAAAAAAATTTTTTTCTTGGCAGAAACGAAGCAATCGTAGTTTTTACGCATTCATTTTTTTTCATTCTGTTATAGTCATTCAAATGTATTTAATTGTTTTAGTGTCCTGAGTTAATATTATTATTATTATTAACTCATTTTATTTATTTATTGTTAATTTATTTTTTAAAATCACCCGCATGTATTCCGCAAATTTATATTTAATCGTTAATACAGCGTTTATTGCACTATTAGCATTTAATTTGTTTACAAATGTGAATGCAGCGTATTATGGTAAACCAGTGAAACAAGCAGATGGACCTTTTGTTTTATCAATTAGATCTTGGTATGAAGGCCATGTAGCTGGTGGAGTATTAATTAAAGAAAGATTAGCGTTGTCGGTGGCTGAAGTATTTGTTAACGCTTGGGGCAATATTATGCCAATAGAGTACTTTTATATTCAATACGATGAAAATTTGCATTTCATACAAAATGTTGTTGACATTAAAAACATAAATGTGCATTCGAGTTATCATCCGTTTAGCTTGGAAAATAATGTATGTATGATTCAGTTATTTAAAAACAGTAACATAACTGATCTTATAGTGCCGTCACCGGTAGGCTGCAATATTGGTAAAGAGCATGCCTATAAAGTTAGGCTCCTTTCGCATGGTTTTGATTTGTATAATATGGAGTTTAGAAATGTGAAAGAGGTTACTCGCATAAACTCAGTTGTCGAAATAAAAGCTGTACAAGAATGTTTACCACGTATGTCAAGCGGTGTGGGCGGATCTGAATTTTGTATGGGGAGTGTACGGAACGAGTCGATTCTTGATCATCACGATAGTAGGGATATCGGCAACCCTTTCTTTTTGTCTGAAGGACCGAATTCATATTCCATGATTGGTATAATATCATATACATTTGCAAGTCTTCCTCAACTCGACATGTCGAAGGATAATATTCCTAGTCCAGGACTATTTCTTGGTTTGAAAGTTTGTTATTTTAAGGTATGGCTCTCAGTAGCCGAACGTGAATTCAGTTGGAACGATTAATTAATTTTTTTTTTAATACTAATAAAATCTCTAAATCTGTAGTCTCTAATTAATTATTATATGTTTTGTATATTCAATATGGAAATAAACGAAATTTTAATTAATTAAGTAACAAACCAAGTTTTATTTAAAAATAAAAACAATATATGATACTAACAATTTCCCTGTATTTTACGATTTATTATTACCATAGTTCAGTAATTTTACTTTTTAAAAAAGCAAAAAATTACCCTTATTCGGTATGATCGATATCAAATATCAAAGACACATCTCTATTGATTTTTTCCTTTTTTTCGTAGCTTTACAGTGGGTGGTGGGCGAATAGGGGTGATGACTGTACATGGTACATGCTTGCATACTTACACAATTGCATGGTAGAAGAAGGATGACGAAAACAACAGCTAACAGCAACGCCAAAATCGATATCGAAAATATAAAAGGAAATTCATTTTTCCACCGAGGAAATTGAGTTCAAACAAAAAATAAAAAAAAAAAAAAAACAAAACAAAAAACCAAAACTAAAATGGCGAAAAGTTGATCCCGATAGAAAAATTACATTTCAAAAGTATTAAAGCGGAAGAACAAGAATTTATTCTTTTTTTCAAACTTAATTTAAAGTGTTTTTTTTTTTTTTTTTCTTTTTTCTGTTTTTTATTTTTCGCGTTGTTTTGTTTTGTCAAATTACTTACGTGCTTCACCCCATTGTTGTACCATCTCACTTTAACTCCCATTCTCCATTGTTTCTACTATATGAGAAAATCCTTTTTCCACCCTTCATTTATATATATTGACTCTATGAGACTCCTGAAGAAGTCAAAATTATTAAAAACGCATAAATATAGAAAAAACGATTTATAGTAAAGTTACAGTGTTGTGTGGTTTTTTCTTTTTTTTTGGTTAATAAAATAAGAAATATCGGATAAGGGCAAGTGAAATTCTTGAAGTTATGTCAGAATAAATGCAGAAAGTGCTGTTACCCAGCTCCAAGGCTAATTATATAATAAACGAGAAAAAAGTTTCAATTTACGTGATACGTGAATTAAGGGTGACGTAAAGCTACCAGACTGAAATATTTTAGAAAAAAAAAAAAATAAATTACGCCAAAAATTATACTAAACTTATTACTGCATAATGTTTTAGGGGTAATAAAAAAAATGGACATTTTTCCCCGATGTATAGAAGAATTTCCTAACCAATAATTTCCTAGCTATTGAAATATATTCACACACAAAAAAGAAAAAATTCCTATTCTAATAACTACTGTTTAGTCTAACCTTTGGCGTTTATTTATTATTATTAATGATTAATCATCAAACGAATCAATTAATTATTAAATTAATTAATTACAACACATAAATAAGAACCCATGTACCAATAACAGGGTGGAGCTAAATGTGGAAAAATAAAAAAAAACTAATTAATTAATTAACTACTATGAATGAATATAAAAATGTGAAATAAATGTGATTCTGGTCTTATTAATTAATATAAACAGGGTGTTCAACCTAATTTTTTTTTTCCATTCCTTATTATTACAATAAAACATTATCTGTCACTATTTTTTCGTTTTTTCGTTTTTTTTTTTTGACATTCCAATTGGCAATAATCCCCATGGTACCAATGTTAATAAATTGTTCATAATTTGCATCGATAAATAGAAGAAAGAAAGAAAGACAAAAAACTACCGGAATAATAATCCCATAATTATCCAATATTCTAAATGGTGAAAAATAAAAAACGAAAGAAAAGACATTTTACAAAGAATAATCAATTTAAATGAAAATTCCTTGTTATGACCGTTATGACACTGTCCAGTGATTAACGAATAATAAACAAGGTAAATCTGTAAATTTTCATTTTTGCGGTGAACATCACACAGGGTGATTAAGTAACGTGTGTGTGTGTGTGTGTGTGTGTTTTGCTAAATAAAAGGATAAATAAACACGCAAAACAATTAAGGACGTAACAATTAAAGAGAAAATGCAAAAAGAAAATAATCCAACAAATAGTGAAAATTATCAATATGTTGGGCCATATCGTTTGGAGAAGACTTTGGGAAAGGGGCAAACAGGTAAATAAATAAATAAATAAATAAAAATTCACCCCATTTCTTCTTTTTAACGTGTTTTTAACCCTCGATCTCTCGCTCTCTTTCTTTATCTCTCCCATTTCTCACTCTCTACAATACGTGCACGTTAATAAATGCAGGTCTCGTTAAACTTGGTGTACACTGTGTACTTGGCAAAAAGGTCGCTATCAAAATAATAAATCGGGAAAAATTAAGTGAATCAGTACTAATGAAGGTAACATCCATCCATCAATTATAAATTCAATCAATTAATAATAAATAATTATTAAAAAAAAAAAAAAATCTTTTCTTTCTAGGTGGAACGTGAAATTGCTATTATGAAATTAATCGATCATCCCCATGTATTAGGTTTAACAGATGTTTATGAGAATAAAAAATATTTGTAAGTAATCGCCCCATTGTGTTATTTGTATCGTATCGATATTGGTTTGGAATTTCTATGCAAGATGGTTGAAATGCAAGTGAAATTCTCACCATTCACATTATAAATTGATTAAATGATTATGATGGCACAATATATGCCAATAAACAAACAAACAAACAAATAAAAACACAAAATGATTAAATGAATAATTAAATAATTTATGTTGTGAAGTTTGTCGATTTGTTTCAAATAAGAAAACAAACGTTTTATGTTTTTTGCTGTTTTACCAACAAAAAAATGTGGTTTGTCTTCATATCACACTGATTAGAAACCATAAAGCATTTTACACCATTTAATAATCCTAGGAGAATCTAATCTAATTTTCTGGTTAATTTTCTTTTTACAGATATTTGGTATTAGAACATGTGTCCGGTGGTGAATTATTTGATTATTTAGTGAAAAAAGGACGTTTAACACCTAAGGAGGCTAGAAAATTTTTCCGACAAATTATCTCAGCGCTAGATTTTTGTCATTCCCATTCGATATGGTAAATACGATAGATATATTGATTATTTAATGCATAGATGTCGTTAGTGTTAATAAAAAAGAGTTTTATAAAAAAAAATTTTTTTTCCTTTTTTTCTTTAAGCCATCGTGATTTAAAGCCCGAAAATCTATTGCTGGATGAGAAAAATAATATAAAAATAGCTGATTTTGGGATGGCATCTTTGCAGCCGGCTGGTTCAATGTTGGAAACATCATGTGGCTCACCGCATTACGCTTGCCCAGAAGTTATCAGAGTAATGACATCTTCGTGTATTTTGTAATGTTAGTAACCGAGATTATTAATGGTTTTGTTTATTTTTTTGAAGGGAGAGAAGTATGATGGTAAACGAGCTGATGTATGGTCATGCGGTGTCATTCTGTATGCGTTATTAGTGGGAGCGTTGCCCTTTGACGATGATAATTTGCGACAGTTGCTGGAGAAAGTGAAACGTGGTGTATTCCATATACCACATTTTGTGCCACCGGACTGCCAAAGTTTGCTGCGTGGCATGATAGAAGTGAATCCTGAAAAACGTCTAACGGTAAAATCGAAAAAATTCACTAATGTCACCCATAAATATGTTTCGAATGAATTTTTTTTTTCTAGTTGGCCGAGATAAATAAACACCAATGGGTAACAGCGGGCGGTAAAGGTGAATTAGAATTAGAATTACCAATGATGGAAGTGGTGCAGACGCACATTATTCCAACAGCATCGGCAGTGGATCCTGATGTTCTGAATGCAATATGCTCGTTGGGTTGCTTCAAGGAACGTGAGAAGCTGATCCAAGAACTACTTAGTCCAAAGTTTGTTAATTAATGATTTTTGTTATTTTTTTTTTTTTTAATTAATTTTAATCCACTTTCAGCCACAACACAGAAAAAGTGATATATTTTTTGTTATTGGATCGTAAGAGACGACGTCCTGCTATTGAGGACGAAGAGGAACAAGCTAGGGCCCGTGTCACAACTACCGAAGTGCCAGATGTAAATGATCCGCCGCGCAAACGCTTGGACACATGTCGCATCAATGGACAGAGTTGCGTTACTTTTGGACAAATTAGTGAGGGCTCACCAATAACCCCAAGGCGACAAGCATTCAAGTTTGAAACTCAGCTCTAATAACGAAATTGATTTTGTCTTATTTGACCTTTTTTTTTGTATGGTTACAGTTTTAGGTCATATAGCAACGGTCGGAGCTATAACCGTCGATCGCCATCATCAGCTCCATCATCAACCAGATCCTCTTCGTATCACAGTCCGACGAGAAACTCAGTACTAGCAGCGGCTGCTGCCGTAACACAGCACCAATCAAGTAAGTCGAGGAATAAAATATTTAATACTCTATGGACCGTAATCACTCATTTCCTCCATTTTAGAAAAATTAAATATAATCGATTCTCAAACCACAACAACGTCGCCATCGTCTTCGCGACCAACGTCACCGGCTACACCGATATCTGGTAGACACTCGATGCTGAATCGACCACAATCGCATAATCCTGGCCATCAAACGCAAACGTCCCAACATTCGCAGTCTTCGGGTAGTGATAATCGGGGACATTCGACTAGTCTACAGCAGCAACAGCAACAACAGCAACATCAACATCAACAGTCCAGTAACCTAGATCCGGCGCAGTCATCTCCAGCACATCATCGTGCAAATTCGGGGCCTACAATAGCTATTTCCTTGTTTCCTGAAACTGAGAGTAGCAATCGTAAGTTACCGGAAATGTTCTTCTGCCATTAGATCTGTTGTTAAAATTATTATTATCTATTCCTGCAGTTACTATGTCTGTAATGAGTCCGCCAGGGTCGCCGCATTTAGTAAGTATTCAAACGCCGACTCACATAATGACAGGATCAACGTGTGGTACAGTGACAACAGCCGTTGGCGGTGGAGGCGGTCAACTGTGGAAAACGCGACTAACCAACATTAAGAATAGTTTTCTTGGTAGTCCTAGATTCCATCGCAGAAAACTACAAGGTACGAAAAGATATTTAATCCAATGAATAATATTGCAACGCTGTCTTTCCGCTTAGCAGCATCATCCGATGAAGTGCATTTAACCCCTGACTCGTCACCGGAATTAACAAAGAAGTCATGGTTTGGCAATTTAATGACAACTGAGAAGGACGAAACATTTACGGTGCTTGTGAAAGGTAAACAATTGGCAACCGTAAAGGCACATTTAATCCATGCATTTCTCTCGGTATGAAAAATTCTGAAAATCATTTTTTGAGGATAAATATAAGCGATTTTCGCTATATTCGGTTTTTATGTTTATTCACAGATGGCAGAATTATCACATAGTGTGATTTCCCCAATGTCTTTTCGTGTAGAATACAAGCGTGGTGGTACTGGTCCAGCAATGTTTCAACGTCACGTCCGTTTTCAGGTAAATTACAAAAATAAATAAATTGTTTTATTTATTATTCATTAATTTCTTTATTATTAGGTTGACATTAGTGCAATATGTAAGCAGGGAGATGTTGCCGATATGCTGTTCGCAATAACATTTACATTATTATCAGGTTGGTGTCTTAAATAAATTTCCTAAAAATCGCTCAATAATAAAAATAAATCTTCAAAAAAAAAAAAAAAAGGAAATATACGGCGTTTCCGGCGCATTTGTGAGCATATCCAGGCACAAGTATGTTCAAAAAAGTTTCCGGGTGGTAACAGTAGTCCATCGGGACCGTCACGTGCAACGACAGCAATATCAGAAAGTTCCTCATGCGGTTCCGATTCAAGTGAACGAATTTGTTTTAATCGGCAGGTGAGAGAAACAGTAAATGTAATGATATTTCCACAACGAAAGCACAATGAATTAAAGCCTTTGTATGCAAATGATTCTTAGATCGAACCGGAAATTGAAGGTGACGGTGTCTTTGATTGTAGCACAGCACAATCAACAAAAACAACAAACAACGTCAGACGGTCATCGGCCACAAATAATAATAATTCAACGAGTGACGTTGATACTGTAACAAAAACGGTTCGTTCAAGGTTTGTTATACATTTTTATACAATTCTATACCACTCTTATTTTCTAAAACATTATTTGTTTTTAGTTCCGAGTCAACAGATCCTGACCGTAATCGTGAACGTACATCACAAGAACGACCCGCAACAATGTCTGGCAGTGCAATAGCATGAGAATTATTTCTCTGATTTAGTTATCAAATCATCATATAAACATATTTAACATCGCATCACATCATTTTGTATTTAAAAAACGTAAAAAAAAAATTAATTCATTCATTAAAACGAACAAACGAAAATAGGTAGCAAGAGAGAAATTAATAACTGATATGAAAGTGATATTTCCCTACTTTTTTTCTTCTTATATTTCATAGACACAAACCCTACAATACTAAAAAAAAAAAATTTTATTTATTTTTTTTATAAATTCTTCATTAGTTAAAAATTAATTTTAAGAATGAAAATAATACGATAATCTTGAACTACCTATATACGTGTTTAATATCAATGATTAATAAAATGAAAAAAAAAAAAAAAAACGGTAAACAAACACAGTTAAAATATAAATATATATGAAAAGAGGAAATTAAATCGAATAAACTAAATCAGAGAAATGTTAATTATTATTTATTTACTTTTTATTTATTATTTATTTATTTATTATGAATGAGAGATAAATAAATATTAAAATTAATAAATTAATAAAATTAAACAAAAAAAAAAAAAAGAGAACTAAAATGAACATAATTTAGAAGATAAAAGATAAAATAATGATTAAAAAAAAAAACGAAGCAACTGAAAGGAACAAATGATATAAAATAATAATAAATTGTGTAATTAATTATGTTATTTAATTATAATTTAAAAAATAATTTGATAAACCCTATATTTATAATAATATAATAATAATAATAATAATAATAATTAATTAAATTAAATTAAATTTAAATGAAAAAGGCAAGGCATGTTGATTTTTTTTTTTTTTTTTTTTTTTTTTGTAGTAATATCTAAATTATATTAAATTAAAATTAAAATTAAGAAAAAAATAAATATAGATTTGGCTAATAAAATTAATAACATATGTAAATTAATTAATTAACAATAATAATAAATAATAAATAATCTAGATGAAATAAAAAGTTTAGCAATACATAAGGCAAACATAATATAAATATATAACAGATGGCGTTAGACAGTGTTAAGAAGATTTTTTTTTTTTTTTTTTTTTAGAATGCAATTTAATTTATTAATTAATTAATTTAAATTTTATTTTAATGCCTTTTTGTTGTTGTTGTTGTTTTATTTTTTTGTTTAATAATTTTATTTTTTATTATTTAAGTGTTAACCACAAGCGATTAATATTAAATTATAAACCAGTGCAATATACTAACGTATAGAAAAATGTATGAATAAGTTTGTTAATTAATTAATTAATTTTTGCAGTGAAACGTTTATTATAAGGGTTTGGTTGGTTGGTTGGTTACCCAAAACATAATAAAAAAAAAAATCAATTATTAATAATTTATATGGCAATTGAGGTGTTAACTCGTTATGTAAACACTTACCCCATGGCTATAATAATAATAATAATAATTCCGGTAAATCTATTTGTTTCACAACGTTTCACTCAATTAAATAATTAATAATTTATAAAAATTAAAATTAAAATTAAAATTAAGCTAGGCAACAAAATTATATATTAATAAATAAATGAAATGAAATAAAATAAATAAATAAATATCGCCTCCGCCCCTTATCACATAAAATTAATTTAATATTTTTGAAAAGTATATTGTTAATAATAAAAAAATTAAATTAATAATAATAATAATTTTCCACATTTTATTTTGTAAAAAAAAAAAATCACAATTAATTAATTAATTGAATAAACAAAGAAAAATAAAAATTAAATTAATCATAATTTGTATTATAAATATGTATTATATATAAAAAAAAAAAAAATCAAAATAATAAATTAATTATTAAAATATTAAAATTTCCAATTAAACGCTTGTATTAAGGTATTAAGCTAAGCTGGTAAAGTTTAAATTAATTTCGATTTTTCATTTACGATTAGTTAGGACACTATAATTGATTATCTTATCTAACTAGAAATAAAATCATCAATAAAACACACTAAATGTGTCTTCGATATTTAATTTCCCTATTTTTTTTTTTTATTTTTGCCTTATTTTTTATTTCTAAACAAATATAATTTAAAATTAATGAAGAAAAATTAAATATTTTACCAGCTTTATACACTTTATACAAAACAATTATACTAAATTATAATAAATTATTATTAATATATAATTGACACTGGTGAGAAAGAAGAAAAAGAATATAATGAGAGAAAGAAAAAAAAAAACAAGAAAAACCCTTAATTCGCATTTATTATTATTATTATTACATTCAGATGTAATTCAGCGGATTCACATTTAATTAATTAATTAAGCTTTCATTGTTTGTTATATAAATAAAAAAAAAACTAAAAAAAAAATGAAACAAAAGTTAAAATAAAATAAAATTTGACGCACTTGTAAAAAAAAAAAATTATGATAAATTTACATATTAAGCAAATGGTAAGAGGGGATGATAATGTAAAACAATAAATAAATAATAATTAATTAATTAATTTAAAAAAAAAAGTTCTTTTTTATTATTTACGAATATGTTTTAGTGAATTTTCATTAACTTTGAGTCACCTGTGTCTTATTTAACCGCGGTGCCGATCACGATTCCATTGACATGTTGTTATTAAATTGTGCACAGAGATGTCGCACAGTATCCTTAAATAATATTTTCATCTCTCTTATGCACCTAAAGCGACACGCAGAGCACTCATTGTAGTATCGATAAACACAATAAAAACCTTTTATTCATTAATCATGCTCTTATTATGAATTTTAATTAATTATTTATTTATTTAATTATTTTATTGATTAAATGACCACTTTATTACACACACAAATTTTAAAAATGTATTTCTAATCAAATGTTTAAACATCACTATCATGGATGCAAACCGAAGCAGAAACAACAACAACAACAAAAAAATAAATTAAAATTAAAATTTCACCTGAAAATAATCTTTCTAGATTAGAAACAAAAAAGACAATAAAATAAGATATTAATCGGTCATTGACACTGATAAAATGTATAAATAGAAATAATTAAATTAAATTAAATTAATTTTTTTTTTTTAATTATCTATTACACATATTATTGGCGCACAACTACTACCACTATTACTATGCGTTTACATGCAGCTCTTCACGTATCATGGGTAATAAATCAATGTCAGTGTGTCATCACAATTATCAAAGTTTTAAACCTTAAAACAAAATTTTTCGTACCAACACACTAAAATAAATAAAAAATCTTTTTCTTTTTTTTTTATTTAATTATTTATTTAAATTTTTTTTTTCGTTTTTTTTTTTTTTTTTTTAATTAAAAATATTAAATTTACTTTATATTTGTGACATTTCTGGTTTTATTTTCTGTGTTCTTTTCTTATTTATGTGTTTTTTTTTTTTTAATTATTTATTTGTTTGTCGCAAAAAAGAATTTTTTTTTATTTAAATGGGGGTGGTGAAGGAGAAAAATTTTTTAATTTTTTTTGCTGTAGCAAAGACACATTATATTGTAATTGCACTGCACAAATTACAAATGTATGTGTACTAGGGTTAATGTTGTTTGGATTAATGAAAATTAATTAACGTAAAAAAAAAATATTCTTATTGGTATACGTATTGTATTCAGATGATACATAAAAAACAAAAAACCCAACCAATCATAATTGTTTACAACAATATTTCCCCACCACATTACACTGCATTACAATTCACCACATAACACTTCACCACCATTTAAGGTTTGAAACTTTACTGTGAAGTTTCTTTTTAAATACAACAATGAAGAAACAAACAAATAAAAAAAAATCATTTTTCATTTTATTTCTTTTTATTTTAATTTATCATAATTAATTAATTATTATTTTTATATATATATTTGTAGTACAGACATATAGGTGTACCAGTTTTTTTTTTTTATATAATTTCTCTGTGTTTTCCATTCTGTTTTATCGCAATTTTTATATCATTAAACATAGAATTATTTATTTATTTATTTAGACAGAGTTTGGATTATTATTTATTATTAATATTTAATATATATATATAAATTTTATTCATTACAAATATAGTTTTTCTATTTACAAAAAAAAAAAAAAAAATTCTTATTCTCATTCTAAATTAATTATTCATTCGGTATCCTGAATCCTTTTCCGTTTTTCTTTTTCTTTTTTATTTTTATTCTATTCCTATACATTTTCTTTTATTGACGAATTATTATATATTTCTACCACCATCCTAATTAACTGATTACTGATTGTTTGATTGATTGACTGATCCAATTCGTTTTGTTATTTGTTTTCTTTTTGTATCTAAACAATTATTGTAGTCATACCAAACAAATATCCTCGATATATTCGTTTTAAGACAAACAAACTAACAAACAAAACGTTTGATAATAATTCCCATTAAATAATTAATTAACAAAAAATAAAGGAAAAATTCAAATGGACCGACCTAGTGAACAGCACACTGAATCGTTGATAAAACGATAAAAGAAAAAAAACCAACAGCACACAAAATGTTGTTTTAAAATAAATTAAATTAAAAAAACGAGTTTAACTGTAATTAATACCGGCTAATTAAAAAAAAAAATTAATTTAATTATAAATGAAAATTAATTACCAAAGAAATTAAAAAAAAAAACTTACTCATTTGTTGTGTGACATGGCTAAAAATAATAAAATAATAAATTTCCCTTTATTTATTACAAGAAAAAAAAAGTTATATCCTTTATCCAATATTTACACCAATGAAATATGATTTTTTTTTTTTCTTTTTAACAAGAATGTTTACTGTTTGTTTATTTAATTAACGAAATAAGAAAATGACTTACAAACTAATTAATAACTTATTATTATAAAAAAAAATGTATTAATTAATTAATTAATTAAAAAAAAATCATCTTTCTTCGGTTATTATTCGGTACACCCATAATTACCATCATTACCATCCATTATTATTCCCTTTATTTCTTGACACATTCTTCTCTCTCCCTCTTCTCACATTATTATGACGTTTCTTTAATTTTTCTTTAATTTTATTATAAACATTAATTAATATTGTTTGTTTGTTTGTTAATAAAATCACAATAAGCTCTCTATATATATACACTCACACATACACACACAAACATACACGTACCACTTATAATTATAAAAAATTGTTTCTGTTTAGAGGAAAAAAAAAAAAAAAAGAAGCAGCAGACAAACACCTGAATGAATTCTTGAATTATCAACGGAATATCACACTGTATGGATAATGTCTTCGTATTTTCACATTTATTCATTTATTATTAAGTTGGATAAATAATTGCGAAGAAAATTTACTGCGATAATTAATAAGAAAGAATTTTTTTTTTAGATTAGATAAAAAGTACACCGGTTTGTGTCTCTGGATGATAATTTTGTTGTTGATGGTGCTGCTGCTGTTGCTGCTGCTGATGATGATGATAATGTTTTGCGGATTAATTAATTAAAAGCAAATGCATGCTATCACAGACATTTAATAATTAATTAATTAATTAATTAATTGATTGATTAATTAATTTGTTACTTTTCTTTTTAATAATTAAATCGCTTTGGTTTTATCATTAAATTTTAATTTTTTTTTTTTTGTTTTTAATAGTTTATTTGGTACTAAAACTACAAAACATACAGATTATTCATTGATTAATTAAAATCCGAATCGGTTATGTGGGTAGTGGTATAGATGCCGATACTATTAAGAACCTTTTTGTAATAATACTCAACACGAATATTATTCAATACGATTACAATAGACATTCCAGTGTGTATTCATTGTATTTTCGATTTTTTAATTAATGATTTTGACAACTTCTGCTAGAAATCATGCTAATCTCTGTCTCTCTCTCTGTTTCTCTATCTCACAATTCAACGAAAGATTTTTTTTTTTTTTTAATAATTTAATTTCCCTTTTATGGCAATATTAATTAGTTTTTTATTTTTTTTTATAATTATTATTAATTAAAATTGAGGAGGGATGAGGTTAATTATATAAAATACAAAAAAAAAAATTTCTTTGTGTTTTCGATTAATTTTTATGATTATAACTGTCATAGGCATTGGATTTAATTAATTTACTTTTCTTTTCTTTTTTTTTCGTTTCAATAATAATAGGGGAATTAGACAGTTTTTTTTTTTTTTATTTACACTATTTTCCATAATCACCACACATCAAAAACAAAACAAAAAAAAAAAAAAAAAGGAGGGAAATATAAACAAGCAAACAGACTTTATTTTCCACTCTTTGTCTCTCTCTCTTTTAAGTTTACAAATTTCTCCAAGTTACATCTCCCCCATATTTTCTTCCTTATATATATTCAATATTCAATTATTTACGTATGCAATTACTAAAATTAATTTAAATTATCGTTTTTTGTTTTAATTTTTTTTTTTTTTTTGTTTTTTAATATAAAAGTAAAAAATAAAATTATATCCAAGTATTTTGTATTAAAAAAAAAAAAAATAAATTTCTTTTTTTCTGTCGTTTTTATGTGTGTATGCGTTTTGTTGGAGAAATTAATTTCGTTAAATTAAATTACCCCTTTACAACACAACAACAACAAATATCCTTACATTGCGTACGCAATACGGTACACATTGGACACCGCATAAACATAAATAAATTTCCCCTCATTTAAAATAAATTTACCCAAAGCAAAGATTCGGAAGATAATTTTCAATCACAACAAAATATGAAGGAAATTAAATTTTAACTCCTTCTACTTATTTATCCCTTCCATTTTTCAATTTTTTCTTTATCACATGTAATTTTTATATTTTTCTCTCACAGTCTAATCTAATCTAATTAATTAATTAATTAATTTAAAAAAATAATAATTAATTTGTTATTCTATTACAAAATTAAAAAACATAAATGAAAAATTTATATTTAATAAATAAAAAATTCTAAAGCCGAAACAAAAAGGCACTTTTCAAAAAGTCCTTATCACAAATAAAAAAAAAACGAAAACAATTTTCATCATCTCCACAAACATTTTTTCTCCCACTACAAAAAACAACAACAAGACACTAAACCAACTATCGAAGACAAAAAAAAAAAAATAATTAAAGGAAATGGTAAAATTGTTTTTTTTTTTTTTTTTTTTTTTTTAATTAATTAATTATTATTATCGTTTACTTAGTGTTTCGTTTCGTTTATTTAATTATTATCACAAATTAATTAATATGTTTTTTTTTTTAATTATCCCTACCCATGATTTATTTATCTTTGCTTTGGAATTTATTCAAATGATTCTAGTATGCAATACGGATTGAGATAATTGAGACGATTGAAATGATGGCGTTTGGTCATTTTTTCAATAAAAGGGGAAACAGCAAATACACCAACCAATCAATCAAAAAAAAAAAAAAGAAAACTTTAACAGGGTGAAAATGAATGAAATAAAGAGAAAAAATCAATAAAACCACAAAAAAAAAACCAACCTTGATGCAACATATTAACCGTTATTTTATCGTCTTAATTTAATTTAAAATGAATTAATTAAAATTTTTAGTTAATCAGAAAACTCCGACAACAACCAGTAAAAAAAAAAAAAAAAATGAGATGAATTAATTAATTCAATGACTTTTGAAAACGGAGAAAAAAAATTAATTCGACAAAATTCTTCTTTTTCGTCTTCTTCTTCATCTTCGTCTTAATAAATGTGAAAATTATGTTAAGTCAAAAAATTTAAATTTTATGGAAACGACAGACAACAAAAAAAAATAAAAAAAAAAAAAAAAGGTTAATTAATTAAGTAAAGCAAAACCGAGACGAGGCGATTAGTGTTTTAACATTTATTGACACAGGGTGTGTATGAAAATAATTCATGATTAAATCTGGTTATAAAGTTAGCACCGTCTAACCGTAGTCTAAGCCAAGTTAAGGTGGATCATAGGTGAATTTTCCATACGTTTCTATTCTTGTTCAGATTATTATTAAGCAAAGTATCCACGGTCCACGATACACGGTCCACACACTCGACCAATCACCATTAAATAAAAAAAAAAAAGAAGAAGCAAAAAAAAAAAAATAATAAAAAACGCGAATGGATCACAGCACACACCTTTACCAGAATCTAACCAGCAAAACAACTTTTTTTCCGTTTTTTTTTTTTTTATGTCTTTTTAAAGCCAAAATAGAAAACCGAAAATCAAACAAAACTAAAAAAATAATTTAATAATTTTTTTTTTTTTTTTTTTAAACCTATAAATCTGACACCGTTTGTCTGTTCAAACACGAAAAAAAAAACCGCAAATGGAAGAGAAGATGGGAAAAAAGCAGTAAAATAAATTTCCTCATCTTTTTTTTTATTATTTTATTTTAATTTTAATTTTAATTTTTTTTTTTTTTTTGTGTTTTTATTCAAGTTTTTATTATACAAAACAAAAAAAAAAAATTAATTAATTAACTAATTATGTATTACGAAAATCAAAGTGAACAAAATCAGTGGTGGAAACCAACGGTTGGTTGAATGAAATTTCTCTATGGATAACCAACGTAGTCCGGTAAAATTAATTTAAGCGCCACAAAATTACCACATTATTCGGTTTGCGTCTATGATTAATATAAATAAAAAAAAAATACAGCAAAAAATGAATAAAAACGTTGTTGCCACCAGCGATTAATACAAAACTACAAAAAAAAAAAATAAAAAAAAAAATACTCATGGCGCCATTGAAACGTTACATCATCTTTAACGCGACATCAAATAAATAAATAAAATTAAACCAAATCAAGAAGAGACGAGAAAATAAATTAAAAATTTCAAAAAAAGAAAACAAAAAAAAAAAAAAAATGGCGAGACACAAAGATCACAAAAAACAAAAAGCATGTGGGTGGTGACGGGCTATTGTTATTGAAATGAAATGAAATAAAAAAAGAAAAAAAAAAATTTATAGTTGGGTTAGAAACCTGTTGACTATCCAAACCACATTGAACCGGCGAACAAAGTCAACTAGTTCGTTATAGCATCATAGATGGCTATGAAACTTTATTGATAACTTTATTGACCGAAAATCGTTAATCAAAATAAAACGTTTAACAACCACGAAATAAGGATTATTATTCCATCGTTTTTTTAAATTCACATTAAAAAAAAAAACAAATCAATTGCATTAATCAATTAATTAAATAAACCAGACAAAAAGTTCCTTTTAACAAAATGACCATATAAAAAAATCATCACCTATTCAATCTCTCTCAAAAAACAACAAATTGCAGTGTCCAATGTGCACGTTATCCTCTCTCAACATAAAAAAAAAAAAGATTTTGATAAATAAAAAAATAGTGGGGTGGTAAATATGTTTAATTTTTTTTTTTTTTTTTTGTAGGGGGTGTAGAGTAGTAGTTTTATCACATAATTAAAATCACGTTTTTTCACAATTTTTCATTTTTTACTTTAACCTTATTAATTATACGTTTTTTTTTTTTTTTTTTTTCTTCTGTTTAACCCCTTTCCACGCTATTTTTTTTTGTTTTGTTTTAATTACTCTACACTCCGCCCGGGCTTTACTAAAATTAACATTTACATCAGAATTTTGTTTTCTTATCATTTCTAATAAATTATTTCCCCTCAATCGTAGTGTTTTTTTTTTTTTTTTTGCTCTATTTCTCTCCCATTTCTTTAATCATATTATTATCGTTTTTTCTCCTTATTTATTTATTTTTATTATTTATTTTTTTTTTATCGTTTTAATGCAATAATTTTTTATTTCTTAATTTAATTTGTTTTGTTTTATTATATAATTATATAATTTATCCCTTAATTACTTTTAAAAGGGGTAAAACAAATAAAAAAAAAAAAAAATTAATAATAATAATAAAGAATCTTGTACTGTTATCATTATATATATAATTAAAAATAAAAACTCTTTGTAATCTCTTTAAAATCATGATTTAATTAATTAATTAATTCATTCATCTCTCTCTCTCTCTCTCTTCTCTTATCCAATTTATTAAATTTTCTTTCTTCTTTATTTGTTTAATCGAAATATTTATATAATTTGTTGATGGACACACTAATATTTTTTTTTTTTGTTTAATAATTTTTATTAATTATTACAATTTTTTTCATTAGAAAAATAATTATTTGAAAATATAAAAAATTAAAATAGGGGCAAAAGAAAAATAATAAAAAAAAAAAAAAAAAAAGCAAAATAAGGGGAACAAACAATGGTTTGTGTCTTTGAGTCGACACAATATAATTTTTTATTTGTTTTTTTTTTTTGTATATATTCACCACAAACATACCTAAATTAACCCGACGTGTACATTTGGTTACATTTGATTTGTGCTTAGTTTTGAACACTTAATTTTTTTTTTTTTAGTTTTAACACGGTTTTAATAAAATAAAACAGAAATAAAAAAAAAACGAACACAAAACTACGTTAACACTGCCGAGATGGCAGATAAAATGTAAACAGCAATCTGGAAGCGACACCGGCATCAGAGGAATTACGGTTGTAATGGTGTTAAGGTAGAGTGCTGCTTACCAGAATATAATTAATACTCTTATACAAATGGTATAGAGAAAAAAAAAATCTCCAAAATTAAATCAAATCACCACACACAGGGTTAATTCACGAATTCACGTTAATTCACCAACCCACCCCACCCTAGGAAAAAGCAAAAACTTGAATAGAAAAACTTCTGTGGTGAAAAATTAAAAAAATAAAAAAATAAATAAAAATAATTAATTAATTAATAATAATTTTAATAATAGAAAATTTGTTTTGTTTTGTTTTTTTAATATTAATATAAACATTTCTTTTTCTTAATTAAATTTATGAATTAAAAAATTAATTTTTAATCCATTATTCATCACCTCATGCTACTTAATTATTAATTTTTTTTTTTTTTTTTTTATTAATTTAAATTTCTTTTTTTCTTCTTCTTCTTATTTATCATCATTTTTTATCTTTATCATCATCTAACTTCACTTCTATTTATATTTTCCTCATAATTTTAAAATCACATTTAATTTTTCATTTAATTTTTTTTTTTTTTATTTTTATTTTTTTTTTAATTATTCTCTTGTGTTAATTAATTAAATTTAATATTATATATATATATATATATATGTATATAAGACAGATTAGAATAGATATATTTTTATATTAATTAATAATTATTTAATTAATTAATCATATATATATATCGCTAATTAATAATAATAATAATAATAATAAAAATAAAAAAAAAATAATAATCTTCTTCTTCTCCTTTGTGGATTTTCTTTTTCTTCTCCTTTCCTTTTTTTATTCACCACACCACACCACAACAAATCGTTTAGTTTGTTTTTCTACTGAACTGAATTTTTTTCTCTTTTTTCTCCTACTTTTTTTTTTACCACAATTAATTAATTATTTAAATCGGACAGACACACATATACACAATTTTTAATTATTTTTATTTTTATACACGTAAATAATTAATTAATTACAAATATTTATTCTTCTTCTCCCTTCATCATCATCATCATCATCTTCTACTTTTATCCTCCATCATTAATTCTTTAATATTTTCCATGAAAATCCTATTTATCCTCTATAAATATTTTTTTTTTTTTTGTTATTCTTTTTTTTACAATCGTTTTAATTGTAATTAAAAAAAAAAAAAAAAAAAAAAAAAACTAAAACAACAAACAACAACAACATCAACAACAATAATAATTTTAAATTTTATTTCATAATAATAATAATAATAATAATAATAAATAATAATAATAATTAACGACGACGACGACCACAAAAAAACACTGCACTTAATTATTATTATTATTAATTCATCCCTCACTCTCTCTCTCTCTCTCTCTTAATTGGTTATTTAAATTTTTTTTCTTTTTTGCACTTTTAATAATTAACAAAAATTAATAAAAAAAATTATAATAATAATGAAAATGGCACAATTAATTCTCCAATTACTCACTAAAAAGAATTTAAAATAAAATAATAAAAAAAAAAAAAAATAACGGAAGAAGGAAAAAAAAAGAAGAAAAATTGAAAAATCATCACACAAGCGGATCCATCATTCTGTTCCATTATTAAATTCTTATAAATCACTAATCAATCCAGCTCCATCCAGTATGAAACCTTTTTTTTCTTTAAATAATCTCTCCAACAACAAAAATAAAAACATTTTTTAAAAACTCTCCAAAATCACAACGACATCCAAATAAAAAATATTTTTATTACTGCTGCATCGGTTGTACCAGCTGTTGTTGCTGCTGCTGCTGCTGCTGCTGCTGCTGCTGCTGTTGATACAAATTCAATAATTGTTGTCGCCTTTGTAGCAATTGTTGTTGTTGCAACGTCTGACCTGGCTGCTGTTGCTGTTGTAACTGTGTTTGTTGCAGTATAAGTGTGCACAGTATCGGATACTTGAGTGTTGTCGTTAGGGAATCATTATGCTCTTCCAATGAATTATGCGAATAATGCAGAACCAAGGATAAAAGCGTGTCGTAGATGTTGTACGGCTCTGCAAAACCATAGCCGCCACGTTCTGTCTCATAGATAATACAATGGTTGATCGAGTTGCAAACAATTGAGAGGGCATAATGTCCTGCCCGACGTCGACGTATTAAAAATGTACCATTTGGCAATCCATACAGGAGGATCTCTGCATCGGTACGGGAACAATCATTCAGTAGCCAATACTTTTCATTGTTGTTCTCGACAAAATCAATTGTCTCATCTTTATTCTTCCAGCTGTGTATTCCCTCCTCCATCAATTGTTTTATTTGTGTATCGGTGACACCGCGAGTTTTTAATTTCCTGCAAAACAAAAAACAGAAAAACCGAAATAATTAATCAACGCTAGAACCCTAGACAAAAGCAAAAATAAAATAAAAAGAAATTCTTACAAAATATTTTTATCCTTTTTCCGAGACAAATCAAATATCTCGGGCTTTAAATTATTTATATCACGTTCGGCTTCTTTCATTTGCAACACCTGCTTCTCCAAATCCATCTCCAACTGTTTTTTACTCGTTTTCAGTGCTTCCATACGTTTACGCAGCACATCATGATTGTCATCCAAGGAACGTATCTCATGTGGTGCTGCCTCCTTACGTGACAATTCCAATAACACAATTTGCTCGTTGAACATTTGCAACGCTTCGATAAATGCGCCCAGCGCCTGCTTCTTCAAATCACAGTCATTCTCTGTATACCTGTACAGATCGCAGCTGGTATCTAATTTTTGTGTCCGCAACATATACTCTCGATGTCTATCGACAAACTCCTGCACAATCTGATCCAATTCGACATTATCATCGTCCTCGTTCTCATTGACCTTTTGCAGATGCGGCGGTATCACGGGATACATTAGTTTTATATTCAGTTGCTCGTGACATTCTCGCAACGACACGTTTCGATAATAATTAATCAGCTCAAGGACCGTGTTATACTGATAAGGTGGACAAAACCCGTATTTCCCATTATCATAGTAAATTCGTATGAGTTTGTCTGTACCATCTTTACGCAACGTTAACGTGTATTCACCTTTTTTTGTGCTCGAGTCTCGCACCAAGAACGTACCATCCGGGGTATTTCGTAACTTTTCCCTCGTCTCATCTTTCGTTATGTTTGGCCAATACCATTCGGCATTCAACAGTAAAGACTGTTGTATTTCCTTTTGCGAGATTCCATGATGTAATTGCTGCTGCAATTGTTGTTGCTGTTGCAACTGCTGTTGTTGCTGTTGCTGCTGTTGTTGTAACTGCTGTAAATTCGGTGGTACAGCAGCTATTTTTGATATTTTCCGTGGCGGTAATGCGGGTGGACCCACCTGAAAATCGGGCAACTTCTCACTCCAATCACCGTAGAGCAACAACAATTCAACGATCCTTATATGATACTCAGTATTGTAGACAACATTTATAATCTTTTCCCACTGTGGCCGGATCAGTAATGGACATATCGAGTGAATAAGTATCGTCGGTTGTTCCCGTTTACCACGTTTATGTTGAATTTGACAGAGCCGACAAATGTGTGACATCAAGTAATTAAACGTTAAACGGTGCTGTAGCGGCAACTCATTGTATAATTTAATTAATAAATCTTTACACTTTGTATCCGATTGGATTTTGGAGATTTCTAAAAAATTATCGTACCATTGTACCGGTATCACAGGATCGGGTAATTCACGTAAAAACTTTTTTATTATTATAACCAATAAAAATATTGATTTTTTCTCTAGCAACCGTTTTACATTCTCAATTATATCATAATTATAATTATTAATTAATATTTGATCAAATAAATTGCATAAATCGTTAACATCTTCATTTGTTGTTATGATCGTTGTAGGACCACCACCTGTTCCGGTTGTACCGGTCGTTGTAGTTGCCGTCGTTGACGTTGTATTTATTGTACCAATACAACTAGCACGATATATTTTATATAAATCGATATTCATTAATTGCTGTGATTGACGTTCCAACTCTTCAATGCATAATATTAGAAGGATCGGTGCATTCAATTTGATTGGATTAAATTGACGGCATAGGGCAACACCGAAATTTGTTTTACTTTTCAACGGTAATAAATTATAATCGTCGTCACCTTGTGATGTTACATTTTTATCACTAATGTTACACAGGGCACCTGAGCTACCATTTATTGTTGTTGTTGTTGTTCCACTTACATCGCTACCATTTAAACATTTTTTACAACCACCATTCGCTATGCACGTACGATGTCCCGCGATATTACAGTCTTGACACCATAAACCTTGTCGCAATAAACCACGCAAATATTTATTACAATGATTGCAACGTTCTAATGTTGAAAATGTGTGCTCGATTAATGTATGAGATTGTTGTGATTGTGATTGCGATTGCGATTGCAGCTGGTCATCCGGTAATAATTTTAATATATCTAATGATTGTATTGTTTGCCCGCTACGTAAATCATCAATACAGGCTAATAATGCACGCTGATGAAATTCATCTTTTATTCCCATTAACTAAATTTAGAAGAAAAAAGAAAGAAAGATAGAAAAAAAACGCCAAAATACAAAACAACCAACCCTTTAACAGTTCACGCAGTTGTTTTATTATTTTTTTTTTTTTTTTTGTTTTACTCACAATTAATTTATCCTTATCTAATTGTAGCAAGTCAGGTCCTTTAATATCTTTTGATTTAAATATTTCAGCATAGGTGTATAGATTAAGTGCCGCCATCCATTCAACAACGTTTATTGATGTCCACTCAGCAATTGGCTATAAAAATAAAAACAAAAACAAAATAATTATTAATCAATCAATTAACCACCCACCCTGGGTGTTTGATAAGACAAAAATTAACTAAAAAAAAAAAAAAAAAAAATCAAAACAACCAACCAGAACCACAAATTCAACAAAATTTTTGTTTTTTTTTTTTTTTATTTACCACAAATTACATAAAAAAAAATGTATTCCCATATTCACCAAGAAAGAGGAGAAACACTACAACCACCACCATTACACCACTGAGACCAAACAATTTTTTTTCTTAATTAAATTTTTCATACCAAAAATCAAAATAAAAAAAAAAATTCTTTTGCTAAAAAAAAAAAAAAGAAGAAATTTGGCAACTCTCCAAAAATTTATGAATAGAATGAGATAAAATGATAACAAAGCAGCAGCAACAGCAACAAAAACAACAACAAACAAAATTTTGTATAAGGGAGGAGGAGTTATAGAGAAAATTAAAATTACATTTTTTTTTACAGTCATGACCAAAATATTTGTGCACTATTGTGTCAAAATTACGTCTGTCACTCTGGGATCATAACAGAGTTAGTATTCGTTTGTTTTTGTTCTCCCCTTAAAATAGTAAATTAAAAACACACGATAATTGCGATAATAGATAAATAAATTAACCGACTATAAACACTAAACTAGAAAACGAATGCCCAAGATCATCCAAAATTTCGATTAACACGATGATAATTAATAAGAAAATTAAATATAAATAAATAAATAAATAATTTACGAGAAATACGCATATTTTTCAAACGCAAATTAACAACACGAGGATTAGAAAAAGAAAAATTTTCCCATAAATTACCGCACGTGTAGTGTGTGAATTAATTTTTCCTTCACATTTTTATCTAAAAAAAACAAAACAGAAAAAATTCGCTAAAAAATTCACAAAAAAAAAAAAAAGAAACGTAGGAAGAAGGAAAACTAAATTCACACGTTATTATTCGAGGGTAAAATGAGTTCATTTAAGAAAAGAAGAAACAGAAAAAAGTTAGACCAGCAGCAGCGATAAAGAAAAGAAAAAAAAAAAATTAGGTGGGTGGCTGCTGCTGATTTTGCATGAAAATTAAAATTAAATGGCGATAGCTACATCGCAAAAACACAAAAAAAAAAAAAAAAAAAAAACGTTCCACGATCGTATGCAAACAAAAGAGAGAAACCAAACGCGAGAGTGAGAGAAAAGATAATTAAAATAGCTAAGTCGCGGCAAAAAAAAAAAAATTTATAGTTGATTGACCTTTTGATGAAATTTTTATTTTCTTCTTTCTTTTTCTTTTAATTTACATTAATTTACTTATCTTTTGCGCTTTTCTTAATTGTCTTTCGTGCGAAAAATAAATAAATAACGCAAAAGGAGAGAAATTAATGTGTGTGACAGAGTGAGAGACAGAGAGAGAGAGCGCGCAGAAGAAGATCACATATAAACAAAAAAAAAAAAAAATTATAAAACGTAAGGAGAAAATTGCGATAAATGTGTGACATTTATTAGAGTATGCGCGCACAATATAATTATTTTCTTTATATATAACGCGCATCTACGCACTAAGTACATTGCGCACATGTTTTTGCATTATTGTGTATCACACTCATTGTACACAGTCTTAGTCGGCAAAGAAAAAAAAAAAAAAAACAGATTGTGCTGCCACCTGACATTGAATATGAATGAATTAATATAATTAATTAATTAATTAATTATTTAAAGAAGAAAAGCAAAAAACCAAATCAAATGTCGCTAATGAGTGTGAAATGCTTTAGAAAAATACTCTCAAAACGTCGGTAGCCGGCATATAAATTCCACCATTCAAACCATTAATAATCTAATAATAAAGCTGTAGGTGGCGTTAATATTTATTAATAAAAAAAAAAAAAAAAAAAACGTGCAAAAAAGAAATGATCATCAGCCTGCTGGTGTGTTGCGGTTGATGTCGATGATGATGGCGATGACGTTTATGAAGATCACATCATCAATCTATAAATAACTTTTGTGTTAAAAGAGAATAAGAAAAAAAAATTTTTTTTTTTTAAACTTGCGCATCACTTAGTGTCGAGAAGTGAAAGAAGAAGAATTTTTAATTTTATTCTTTTATTCGAGTCAATATGGCAGCAAATTGTAAGAAAATCCCTCAAGCTAAATACAAAATACAAAAAAAAAAAAATTAATCTTAGTAAATATCGCGCCTATTATACCTCGTTAATCCATAAAGCCAATTAGAAAAAGAAAAACAAACAAACAAAACGCAAAACGCAAAAAACCGGAAAATTTTATTGCAACAATAACACGTGCAATTATAACAACGCGCGCAGATTAAACATTTCAAATTCACCAACAAAAAATTTGCGCATTTCAAATATTGAAAAACTGTCATGCGCATAATGTTATTAGACAACAAAACAAAAAAAAATTCAAAGTAAATAAGGAAATTTTAAGCTTAATCTAAATAAATAAACAACAAAAAAATTAATAAAAAAAAAACCGAAGGGGTGCGCGCTTTGTTGGCCACCAGATTAGGTAGAAAAGGACAAAATGCAAAACACAAAACGCAAAAAAAGAAAAATGGCAGACACGTAGTCTTTTTATTGTCTTGATAAAATGCACAAAAAAAAAAAAAAAAAAGATAAGACAGAAATTAAAAAGAGAGAGAAAACAACAAAACAAACTATAATTCAGTGTAGAGAACCGTAACGTACCATTTTGGATTAAAGAAAATTTTCGCATATCACATTGGTTTTTACAACAGCAAACATGTGCAACCAAAAAAATATTAACACCATAATTAGCATCAATAAAGTAAAACGCGCATGTCTAATAATAATACAACAACAACAACAACAATAACAAAATAGGAAAAGCTTTTAAAAAAAGCTCCATTATTATATAAAAAAAAAAAAAATTAAACAAAAAAACTAAAAAAATTTTTTTTGGCTGATTTGTGCTAATTTATTCTTCATTTTATTTTTGTTATAATTTCGCGCATTGTTTAAAATTAGAAGAAAACAGAAATGATAGCACAGCTGTCAAAGTGATAATAATATTAAATTGTACTAAGTACTTAAGAAACGCGAAAAGAAAGAAAAAAAAATAAGAAAAAATTTTAAAAAAATTTAAAACACGCGCCGTTTGAAAATATTAAAAAAAAAATAAATAAATAAATAAAAGAATAATAAAAATCATGCGCAATAAAATAATTTTTTTGTTTTTTTTTTTCCGTCTTCTTCGTCTTCCTCTTTCATTAATTTAATTCACATTCACACACACAGTGTGATAAGAGAAAAATTTTGGCAAATTAAAAAAAAATTAAAAAAATTGGCAACAATGTTTTAAGCGAAAAAAAAAAAAACTAAATTTCCGTAGTAAAATATATATTTTTTTTTGTTTTTTCCAAAAATAAATTTGACAACACAGCAACAGCGGAAAATAAACATGCAGAGCGAAAAAAAAAACAACGAAAATCTTATTGGAAGTAGTAAAAAAAATAAAACTGGAGAAGAAAAAAAAATTTACAGTAAAATCATTCAAATCATGACTATCATCATAATCATCAGCACATATTAGTATGTTGATTGTAAATTTAATTTAATTTAATTTAAATTAACAAAATCAGCCATCAGCCTTCCTCTCTTACTCACACAGACTCTTAACCGCCGCATACACATTTGCAATCACACATGTGTATGCGAACACATGCTCAACTGCTACGCCTATATATTCCAATTCGATTTTATTCAACTAAAATTTAACCTTCTATCCCCACCACTTATCAAATACATATCACAACCATATACATTTACAGAAAATAACTTTATAATCATCATCAAACAAATTCTATTGCAAAAAGAAAAATAAACTTTTCAGCTGCCTAATCACCCATCAACTCAGCTTCAATCTGTTCAGTGCAAACCAGCAGCAGCGGTTTTAGTCCACACCAGCAACACAAAATTAAAAAACAGAAGCAAAGCGCTGCTTACTACATACAGAATAAAAAAATTAAAAAAAAAAAAAAAAAACTAAACAGCCAGCACAGACGAATGAAGGTCATGTCCTACTTTGAGGTCAGCACCGTTTACCGCTCGCTTGCTAAGCTTTGAGTTTTTTTTTTACTTTAATTTAATTTTCAACTACTACAATCCAATAATGACATATTATTACTAATTAGACATTGTCTCTCACTCAAGCGTATTTATTTCAATTATTCTTGGTTTAAATTTTAATCAAAAAATAATTTACGAAAAAGAGATAACAAAAAATTTCTTTTTATTATGATTTAGTTATAATTTTTGCAAATGAAACAAAAAATATTCAGTTTCGCGTTATCACATATCGTAATAAAATTAACAAAATAATCGAACCTCATTACAACCCTGCATAATATTTATTATAAACGTTCATTAAAATTCTTTCTGCTGGTAACAATTTATTTATTCGTATTGTGTACCCCCCACCCATAATTAAAATGTTCAAAAGCAAATAATTTAGCAGCGCGCGAAGAACACAGCACACATCCAATCAACCCAACACAAATTATGATTGTGTGCGTTTGTAACAAGCAAACATAAAAAAAAAAAAATTCAATTTAATAAAAAAAAAAACATCAAAATTGCGCTTAGCAACAAAGTAGATTTTTCGTACGTGCCAGTTTATTGGTTGATTTCATATGTCTTTTGGTGTTGTGCTTGAACTGTGCTGCTGCTGCTGTTCCTGCTTTTCATATCATCATCATCATCACCACCACCACCTCTCCTCTATATAACCTACTCAAAACTTTTTCTTTTTTTATTTTTTGTTACACAATTAAACACATTGCCTAATGCTTTTAAAAAATAAAATCACACATGTACACACGCATACTTACACAATTTACTCACTTATAGTTAACTCTCCAAACTCTATATACACTCTTCACGCGCCCAAAAATAATAAACTAAATCACCCCACTTTATTATGGACAATGTGACAGCGTAAAATATACCAACCGGCTTTTACAAAAAAAAAAAAAAAGAAAAGCTTAAAGCTCTCTCAAACACACACACACACTTATCAACTAAAAATTTAAACAAAGAAAATATTCATATTATATAAAAAAAAATTAAAAAAAAAAGAAAATCTTCTTAACTTGTGTCAAATGGGCGATAAAAAAAAAACTTTGAATGTAAAAATTCAAGAAACATTTTGAGAGAAAGAGAAATATAAAAACCATGCGCGTTATATCATTGTGTTTGTGAATCGTACATTTGCCGCGATATAATTTTCATTCAATGTATAAGCAGATGTACATGTATGTGCGTTTGTCTCGCTCTCTTTCTCTCTCTAATAAATTCACAGTCATTGTCATTTTCATTAAATCACTTAAAAAAAAAAAAAATTAAGTTAAAAGACAAATTGGAGACATTTTTTTAAATAAAAAAAAAGATAAGCTTTAAAGCTTATCGCATTTAAAATATAAAATTGCAAGCTTATTAAATAACAAAAAAAAGCTTAAAGTAATACAATTACTGTGTGTGTTTGTTTGAAATATTTAATTTTTTTTTTGTAAAAATAAAAATCGCCGCCAATGTGTCTCTATGTCAATTCATTATCTCTTTTAATTTTTTTTTGTGTGCGTTAGTATGATAATAATATAAGGTATGCACGCGCGCGCGCGCAATTACCACACTTCTATACCCCAACAAGGAACCCACAAATTCAGACACACACACAATGTACTTGAGAAGCAGACAAAATTTATTCAAATAAATTTACATAAAAAAAAGATTTAAAACAATTTTTTTTTTTTTATTATAAATTTATTGGAGGTCGAACTCATTTTTTAATTAAAGAAAAATAAAAATAACAAAAAAAATTTAAATAAAAAATTGATAAAAAAAAAAAATAAATAAAGAGCTTTTTTGTTGGAGGAGTATAAAAATAAATATTATCGGCAAGTTAAATACCAACACTCACACACATAGAATGTTTCAAATAAAAATTTTTATATAAAAAAATGCGAAAAAAAGAAATGAAACAAGGACACTTCAGTGCAACAAAAAAAGAAACTCGCTTGCGCGTATGCATGTGTTTGTGTAATTTTGTGTTGAAAGCATTGAATAAAAAAAATTCTAATAAGAGAAAACAAGACACGAGTGAGAGAAAGAGAGAGAAAAAAAAATCTTATTTATAATTTAAAAAAATTAAATTATTGACGCTACAGTGGTATTGGTGCGTAATTATAAAAATAAAAAATTTCTATCTTTGTTACTCCCACTACATTTTTCTTTTTTTTTTTCAAAAGCAAGTTTTTCTTCTTTTTCATATTTATTGTATAATTTTTTTTATTGGTTCCTCGTTTTGTTTCATTTTTTTTTTGTTTTGTTTTTTTTTTAATAAAGAAAATTAACAAAAAAAAAAAAACGCTCCTGTGTGTTAGTATGTTAACCGCTTATAAAAAAATTACAAAGAGAAATAAATTAGAAGAATGAAATATGCGTGTATTTGGCTAATTTTTATGCAAATGCATCACACACAACAACAGTACAGCCTATGTACGCTTTTGTAGAGAAACATTTAATTGACCAATGGTATAAGATTATAGCAGGAAAAAAAACCATTCTAGATAAAAAGCGTTTTTTTAAGCTTTTTCTTTTGACAGCTACTGTATGCTAGAAATCAGCTGATTTTAACTCCGCTTAGATACAGCAATTTACAGCTTTTTACACTGCAAAGAATTTTTCAATTTTTTTTTTAATTTTGTTCTTAAAATGCAAGTAGTCAAAATCGCACAGTGGGTGGTTCATACTCATTAAAATTAAATTTCGGTAGCCGAAAAAAATTCTTTTTTAATTCAGTAGCAAGCAGAAAAAGTTTGCTAAAAAAAATTAATTGTGTATATGTGGTGGTAAAGTACTAATAAAATGCAACAAAGTAAACGAATCTACATGTATGACAGCACCAATAGTAGTAGCAGCAGCAGCAGCAGCAGCAGAAGCAGCCGCATACATTAAAAAAATATGCAGTGCAGGAGCTAAAATAAAATTTAATCTAAATTAAATAATAAAAAATTTTTTTTCTTTCATTTTCATTTTTTTCTTTTTTTTTAAGGCCTAAATTTTTTTTTTTTTTTGGGGTCTCTCAAATTATTTCGCTTCAATTTTTTTTTTATTTCGTGAAAAAATTTCTTTTTTTTTATAAATATCCCCAAAAAGATGTTGCTTTTGAAGAAAATGATTTTTTTTTTTTTTTTTTTAATTTTTTTTTTGGTAGTAAAATATTTATTTATTTTTACCCACAACATATAACCAAGCAACAACTAAAAAGAAAAAGAAAAATTAGTGAGGTGTAGTAGGGGTGGATGTGTTAAATTGATTAGATAATTAAGCCTTGGGGTTTAAATTCTGCTTAAAATTTCCATTGAAAAATAACCCAAAAAATTAATGTTCTCCCCACCAACATATATAAAATTTTTACACCCGGAAGCTAAATCCCTTTTTTTGCAAAACGTTAAAATTGCAAACAGCTGCTGCTGCTGCTGCTGCTTCTTCTGATGCAAATTCCTTTATTTCAACATTCACAACCACAGACCTATTTCTAGTACAAAGCATACCCACCTACCTACCTAATAATCTTTTAATTAAAAAATCATACCACTGGTGAAACACCTGTATTATTACCAACGATAAAATCAGCAAAAAATTAGTAATCAAAATATATGCGCGCGCGGATTAGTACTTAATCAGCTTTCACTCATAATTATATAGACAAGCACAGATTTGTGTTTTTTTTTTTTTTTGTTGCAGCAATGTTGGTAAGCAGAAGCCAGGAAAATAAATTGGCGACACCTAAAATTAAAAGAAAAAAACTTCATCCAGTTTCTCCCACCCAGTAGCGTAGTCTCTCAGTGAAAATCAATCAACCGACGCAGCAATCACTAATCCGGCTAGTAGCAGATTCAATTTATCTCATTACCAACTTTCATTTGGTTGCAATAAAACAAAACAAAATTCTAAAAACATTTCAAGTACAGCTCTGTAATTTCACCCCCACCAGTATAAAAGCAGCTATCAATAAAAAAAAAATCTTTGGCTACACTTCTGTGCTTCTCCTTCTATTAAAAATAATTTTGATTCGCTTTCTAAAAGCAAAAAAAATTTTTTTTTTTTTGTAACAAAACGTCCTTGGTGATGAAAAATTGAATAAAAAAAAAATTAAGCAAAGACACACTCTACAAAACGCAGCAGCAAAAAAAAAATAAATTTGTAGAAGAGAAAGAAACAAAAAATTCAAATAAATTCGACACACAGCATAGCACCACCGCGAGCGCCTTCACATTAAATCTATCGGCGATAATTAATGCAGTTTGTGCTAATATAAAAGCTCAAATTGACTTAAAATAAAAAGAAGAAGAACACTCAAATCAGATGTAGACAAAAAGCATTAAAATTTTAATTACTTAACGCCGCCATTTAAAATAAATTAAAATTTAAAAATAATAAAAAAATACGCAAAAAATATCACGACATTGTTGCAGCAGCACCCTAATCAAATATTTTGTGTCTCCCACACTCAAGCAAATATAATACAAATAAACACACAAACACATTTAAACCAACGCCCAGTGCCAAAACTTTAACATTAGGCTAATCCGTGCGAATAATATTTTTTTAATTAAAAATTGCATTTAAGGAGCTACAGAAAGAAAGAGAGAGAGAGAAAAAAAAAGAGACAATACACCGATTACAACACAACAATAACAGCATAACAACAATAAAAGGAGAAATTAAATAAAAAATCAACACTAACCTTGTCTTCTTTGAAGGTCACCGGTGCAATTGGATAAACGTCGTCATTTTTCTGACATAAATTTATAAATTGTTCCACAGATGCATTTGATGTTATTTCAATTCCAGCAACAGCACCACCACCAGTTATTGTTGATAAATTTTTATCACAAAAATCATCAGCAACATCGTCACAACTACTACTACTACAACTACTAATACCAATTGTAGTTGGAGTAGCAGGAACAACAGCCACACCACCACCACTATTATTATTATTATTATTATTATTACCACCCTCTAACACACAATCAACACTTAATCCTTTTTGATGACTTTGAACACATCCTGATGCTGATGCTGTTGTTTTATTAACACCATCACCACCGGTACCACCACCTATTACAACTACTCCACTTCCACAACAGTCACCCGAAATAATTAAATTTTTCGTTAACAATTGTTGTTCACTTAATACACCACTAGATGGTACTGTTGTTGTTGTTGTTGTTAATAATTTATCTTTTTGTGCTAATTGTAATGCCGTTATATATTTATAACATGGCAAATGATAACACGAGTAACAATCTGTAAAACATATTTTACAACAATTTAAACAACATTTTTTATTATTATTATTATTACTAATACTAATACTACTACTAATATTATTTGTACTAAAGTTATTATTAAATAAGATTGGTGTGGTTATTGTATTTGTTGTTGTTTTTGTTGCTGATGCTGTTGATACTGCTGATGCAATTATCGGTGTTCCTATTTCAGTTAAAACGGCATCAGGTATTAATTGTACTAAAGATGATGAAGATAACAATCCAGAAACTTCATTATTATTATTATTATTATTTAAAATTGTTGTTAATAAACCCCCGGTTGTTGTTAAATCACCACCTGATGACAATGACGATGATGAAGTTAATGACGTATGCACTTGTGTTGTCATTAAATTTGATTTTTGTAATTTTTGTTGATTATTATAAATATTTGTACTAAATAAATGTTCATTGTTGATATTGTTGTTGTTAATATTATTTATTACTGTTGTTGTTGTTGTTGGTAGTGTCGTTGTTAAATTTTGTAATCCCGATGCTGCAGCAGCTGCGGCCGCTGTTGCTGCTGCAGAACGTAATATATAATTTCTTGCATCAATATTTAAACCGTTTGGTTGTTGATGTTGTTGTTGATTTGTTGTACTAATAATTGATTGTTGTTGTTGTTGTTGGGCAGCTTTAACAGCTGCTGCAGCAGCAGCTATTGCCGCATCAACAGCCAATTGTCCGCTTATATAATTTGTTGCTATTGTACGTGAAGGATATTGGTGCTGTTGTTGTTGTATTGGTGGTAATGGCGGAGGTGGTGGTGTTGGTACTAAATTATTATTATTATTATTTATATTAAAATTATTATTATTATTATTATTTGAACGTCCTGTACTAGTTGCACGTTTCATAACTTTATAAAAAATTGAGGTAGTTGTTGATGAGGAGTTAGATGATGTGGTAATATTATTAGTACAAGTACTAATATTACCTGAATTTATAACACCACAAGCACCACCATCCTGTTGTAATAATTTATTTATTGTTGCTGATGCTGGTGTTGTTGTTGTTAATGATCCAATTACACCTGGTACTATTGTATGATGTTGCTGTTGCTGGGATTGTTGTGTTGTTATTATTGGACCCATTACGTCATTATTATTTGTTATATTTAATAATTTAGTACATAATTTTTTATTTATTGTATTTATTGGTACATATAAATGATTATCATCATTACAATCGTTATCTGTATCCGGATCACAGTTATCTACTTGAATAATATCGGTAAATTTTTTTTTTATATTCTTTACAATGACAGCACCAGCTTGTTGTTTTGGTGGCGATGGTGATGGTGATGGTTGTGGTTTATCAGTAATATCATGTACTAAATTATTATTAGTACTTTTTATTATATTCTCCTCTTTTATCTCATCATCATCATCAATAATAATTATATTACAATCATCAATTTTATTATCAACAGCATTAAAATTATCACTTTTCTTTATTTTCTCATTTAAAAATAAATTAAATTTATTTACGGCGGCACCATCAATTGACTTTTTATAATTATTTATTAATAAATTATCATTATCATCATCATTATTATCATCGTCTGAATGTATAATTATATTATTAAGAAAATTTTTATTTTTATTTATTACATTATTACAGCAGGAGTTATCATCGTCATCATCATCATCATCATCACAGCAGCAACAACTGGTGTTGTCACATGGAAATTTCTTTACATTATTCGATTTTATAACTAAATCATTATCATCATCATCATCATTATCGTCCACGGTGTTATCAACAACATCGTTATCATTATCATTATTATTTAACGGTGTTATAATAAGTTTGTGGTCACTATTTGACATTTGCTCAAAACTATCACTATTATTATAATTATTCACAATATTTACAGTTATACACTGATGTTGATGCTGCGTTGTTAATTTACTTAAATCATAATTATCTGTCTCTATTATTTTGTTTGGTACTGTTGGTGTAATTATTGTTGTAATTGTAGGGGTTGTTGTATCTGCTAATAAAGCATCTATTGTTGTTGCTGTTGTTGTTATTGCAGTTTTTATATTTGACATTTCTCCTTAATGTCATTTAGGTGGAATTTTTTTTTTGTTTTGTTTGTTTATAATTCGTTGAAACGATAAAAAAAAATTTAAAAACAAAAGGCTCCAGGGTATTTAATTAAAAACCAAAAACAAAAACAAAAAAAAACTCTCTCAACAACAAACAATAATGTTGATAAAAAATAAAAATAAATTAACTTTTTTATCCTTTCTTTTACACATTATTTAATAATTTTTAGGTAAAAAAAAATCCCCCCAACAACACACACGTCACTTTAATTAATTAATTAATTAATTTTATTAATAATTAATTCAAAATAATTTCAAGTTTTTTTCATTAGAACTTTTTCTTTGACATTTTCCATCTTTCAACTAATTTCTTAATAAAAAAAATTAATAAAGAAAAAAAAAATTAATAAAAAATAATTTCTCACAATCTTAATTAATTATTCATTCAAAAACGAATGAAAAAAAAAAAAAAAATTCTTTTTCTCCTGATTATCCCTTTAAATTTTCCGCTAATTAAATCTCTCATTTATTTAAGTAACAATTTTTTTTTAGTGACATTTAAAAAAAAAATCATCTCTCTATCCATCTCTTTTTAACTAATTTAAAGAAAAAAATATTTTTTTCTTTATTCGTTTGCTTAATTTTAATTAAATGTTTGCACACATACACGCACGCATACATATACAATAATGTATGAAAAATAAGAAAAAGAAAAAAAAAATTAATATTCAAATTTGATGTACAAAAAAATAAAAAAATAAATTTCTGCGCAACTCTAATTTTATTCTTTCATTATATTATTTTCACATGCACGCACACATATACGGCTCTCTTTTATTTCAAATACAATAGTATTAGTAATTCCGATATAAAAAAAAGAGAGAACAAAAAAAGAAAAAAATTGTCGTTTGTATTGTCCTTTGTCCTTGAGATGAAAATTTATTACCAACAAGAAAAAAAAAAAAAAAAAAACGAACGAACGAACGAAGAAAAAAAATGTATAGAAAAACAGAAAAAACCGAATATTAATAAATATATACAGAAGAGGGTGGGTTGGGTGATGTTAAATTTATTTATAAAATAATTTATTTATTCTTTTTCTTTAAGTCACCACAATAAAAACTTTTTTTTTCTTTCTTTTCGGTGTAAATTAATTAAATTATTTCAATTCTCCGACTATAGTGTATCTATGCATCTATGTGTGCTTGTCTGCATGTGTAGGTATTTTAAATATAAACCACAATACACTGTTAAGTTTTTTTTATTTTATTTTTTGCATTTTTAATTCAAACTTTTAAGACAAAGTTTTCGTCGTTTTTAAAACTAGAAACAAAAGCTTCTTCTTTTTTTTAATAAAAAGAAATATTTTTTCTTTTAAATTTAATTTAAGAATATAAAACGCGAATAAAACTTCTTTTATTTGCCGTCACTAAATAAATTTCTCCTGTCTTCTTTTTCTTCTTTAGCCTTTTTTTAAAATCAGATGCAGAGCTCATGAACGCACACAACCATACTTTGTATAAGTGTATTGTGTGTGAAAATAAACAAAAAAATAAAAAAAATGAAAATTAAACCGGTTGACGGCGAGCTTTATATTTTGTCGTTTTTTCTTCTCTCCATTTATTTAACCAAAAAAGCTTCCTTTTCAATTTTTTTTGCTTCATTAATTAGAGAAAATTTTCCCTTTTATAATTTTACAAAAATAAAAAGCAGCAGAAAAATGAAAATTTATTTCTCTTTGTGTGCGTTTTCAATCAAAAAAAAAAGCTTAAAAGCGATAGTATATAAGAGAGAGTGAGAGAGAGTACCGCGATATGAAAATCAAATAAGGAAAATTATTCACAGGGTAATACTAAAAAAAAATTTTTTTTTTGTTTTCCTTCGTTTTCAATAGAAAATGAGAAATAAATGAAAAAAAAAAGAAAATTCTTCCTTCACCTACTAAAATTTGATTATCACACACACAAAAAAAAAAATTAATTAATTAATTTTTTTTCCACTTTTATCCACACCAAACACTTTTTGTTGAACTTTTTTTTTTTCGCCGATTAAAGCATATTTTCTCACATAGCCAGGTCACTACTCACGCACATAATTTTATTATCACAAATTCAATGCACACAACGCACACATACGAGCACAGTTTTAAATAAAAAAAAAAGAAAAATCTCTACAAAATTGTTCTAAAATGAAAAAAAATTTCTACATAGATTCTCGGTTCAAAATTAAGCTTTTTCGTTTTTTTTTTGTTTGCTTTTTTCTTGCCGTTTTTTACTTCAACAACTTTTAACTCAGAAAGCTCAGAAATGTCATTTTTACACAAAGTAAAACAAAAAAAAAAAGTTCGGTCTTTATAGCAATGAAAATTTAAATTAAAATAAAAAATAATAATTAATAATAAAACGATTTTGGTTGTTAATTAAATAAATTTTCTGTTTTTTTTTTTTTTTGATTATAAAATAGAGAAGAAAAAAAAAAAGAAAAGAAAATTCTTCTTTTTTTTCAATAAATGAATTTTCCACCGACCAGAAAAATGAACAACACGACACTCCGCAATATGGCGGTAACTGTGTGGTGATGTTGAATATTTTTTTTTTGAAGCATACAAAAATGAAAAAAAAATTTCCTTTCTCTTTGATGAAGTTTTTTTTTTTTTTTATTTTTCTGGTCGCAGCAGTACGCTGGCAGTCAGCAACCCAGTCAGCACAACTTAAACCAAGTTTAGTTTATATATGTAAAAAGAGAGCGGCAAATATAAAAAAGCATTAAATGAAAAGAGAGAAGGAGAAAAATTCTCCACTTTATCTGGTATGCAAAATGCTTATATTTTACACAATCATAAAAACCAGCTACGTAAGCTTTTATCTTTTATATACAGATATTGACACTAATACTAGTAAGAAAAACTAAAGCTGAAACAGCACAATTCTATTTTGACATTTATATTAAATTTCATACGCATGTATTAGAGATATGTTGAAAAATAAATAAATTAAATAAAAGAATCAAATTAATATAGCTGAACACGTTTTTTTATTTTAAATATTCTACTTTAAATTCATTTAAATATTTCAATTGTATTGGTGTGGTATAATAAAAGAAAAAAGCAAAAAGCTTTTGTGCTTAATAAAAGAACTGATCAGAATCTGGTTAGAAACAGCAGTACAGTAGAGAATTTGTAGACGAGCTGGAACAAACAGCTGAAGCGATTCTCATTACAAGAGAATCGCATACATGCAAATGTAATTATTACTCTCAGCAACCCTTACGCATGTTAACTTTGACAATATATAAAAGACAAAAGAGAAAGTGAAAATTCGCATGCTGGAATGGAATATTATATTGCGCAGAATTTTATTTTTTTTTATTTTCCCTTTCACACATTCATACATGATAAATATTTATATATACATATGTATGTATGTAAAAAAAAAAAAGAAAGAAACTTTTAGCCGGCTTTTTTCTTTGTTCTATTGAATTATTTGCATTTGTATTTGTTACATTGATTTGACACATTAAATTTAATATGGAAGAATTAATAAAAATAATTTTTCTTTTCAAATCAATATAGTAACGCTATCTGTTGTCTGGTAGATTTTTTCTTTGCATCGCAGGTGTTTTTACAGATTTTTTTTTCTTTTTTCCTTGTATATACAATTTTTTTTTTTTATTAATTTATTTATTTATTATTATAATCATATAATTTCCTGAGTTATCTAATCTTTTTATTATTTTAATTTTTTTTTTATTTCTGTCTTCTTTTATATTCACTTTATATATGCAAAAGAATTTAAAAAAATATCTTTATCAAGGTTTTAAACCACAAGGTTTAAAGATCCTTTTTTTTCCTACTTATTTTCGCAGCTCAATAGAAAAAAAAATGAATTTTATTGTCGCGTTGATTATATTTACGCAATTTTTAAATAAATATACAGCAACTGCTGGTCTCTCTATTTTTCATTTAATTTATTACAAATTTTTGTGTGTAGAATAGAAAAAAAAAAGAGGAGAAATAAACAAAAAAAAAAATCCCATAAAACAAAAAAAAAAAAACAACGCAAAAACCTTGACCTCATTTCTGTTTTTATTATATTTTTTTTTTTCATTAAATTTTCTTCTTCTATTTTAATTAATTTTTTTGCGTATTTTGGTTTATTTATCTTTTTTTTTTTTAATAAATTTTATTTAAATAATTAAAAAAAAAACAAAAAACGAAAAACATGTGGATTTATGTGATTTCTGACATTTTTTTTAGTCGAGTTAATTTATTTTCCCTTTATTCTAAAATTTCCCCTTCGAATCCATAAATATTTTCCCGTTTTCATTTCCAGATGAAGAAAATTCTTTTCTTAGGCACTTTGTCGTGCAGTTTTCCCTTATTTTCTGATTTCTTTTCCGATTAAAACTTTTTTTCTTGTTTTAAATCCAAGCGCTCAAATGGCTTACAACAATCTTTATAAGAAAAAAAAAACTACTTATTCCTATTAGTTTCATTACTGATGCACTTACATACGTTGTATAGGCATTAACAAACAAAAAATACAATAACCTCAACAACCTGCAAAAATAAATGAATAAATTAAAGATTAAAGACTCACCGACACACTGTACACCCTGACGGCCACTACCCCAGATATAATCACGACCTGAAACCGATATAAATAAACAAATTAATTAGGAATTAGACTCAAACATGAAAAAAACTTACAATGGATACATAAAATCGGTTGCACAAAATACACCTCAACAATATTATGATTAAATTTAATTAATTTATTATAAATATTCTCGGGTGGTATATCCTTTCGACAACATTGTATATAAGGATCCTCTGGTTCTGTGTCCACCTCATTATCACATTTAAATGTTGACGACACAGTCACTATTTGCTGTTGCTGACTAGTTTGTTTCGTTTGTTGTTGTTTCTTATTTGAATCATCACCTGCTACGACATCTAAATTATCGTTCACAGCGCACGGTTCAATGTTATCATCTAAAACAAAAAAAAAAAAAACAAAAAGGATACAAAATTCGGGTTAAAACTCTGTAAATCTCTCTCAAAAAACTATTCAGTGCTTACACCAAACAAATCCCTTTTCTCTGGTCCGTCGATTAATCGCCGGAAACCATTGACGTTGTCGTTTCAGTTTGATTAAATCATAATTTGTTGGATTTAAACCGATTAGCCGGGGTACAGTGACTTCCAGTATGTCATAGCGGGCATACGATAATTCATGCCCAGCCGATGACGTATATGAACGAATTGCACGACACAATAAACATTCATTATCGCCCATAATTACAATAAACCTCAAGACTTCATAAATATTCTTTGCGAAATTCTCCTCACCTGACCATCAGCGTAACGAGAACTGAAAACAAGGAAGTGAAAAAAAAAAATTTTGTTTTAATTAAATTTATTCTCATAATAATTATTCCATCATCGAAAGTATTGACTTACCTAACTAAAAGCACATTTTACTTTATTTATTTTTGTAAATTTAAATGAATTTAAATAAAACAAAAAGAATTTTTTTCTCTGCTTTGTCGTTTCTGTCAAACGTAGAATAAAAAAAAAAAAAAAAAAGTAAATAAAGCAGAAGGAAAATTGAATTTTTTGTTTTGAGGTTATGTGCGTAACATGGTTTCTGTCAGTAGTAAATTTCCCTTTTCTATTTTTTTTCTTTTTAATTATTAAATTAATTAAATAACAGAAACAGAATTATAAAACTAAAAGAAAAAAAATTAAATCGGCTTTTAAAGGGAAATAAAAATTACAGAAAAAAGAATTTTTTTTTTTGTTATATATGGAAAATTTATTTCCTTTTCATTTTCTCACAATTTGACATTTTTTTTTCATTCATTTTCTTTTGCATTTTTTTTTTGTTTGTTATTTCGTTGTGTTGGTTAGATGATTTTTATCTGTGCCTTTAACCCTCTTGAATGTTGCACAAGGTCACATTTTCGTTTTTATTTATATTATTAATTAAATAGAATTAACAATTTTAATTATATCTTTTGTTATTATTTTAATTAAATATCCCAGTAATTAGCAATAACATAGTAATTAATATTTAAAGGATATTTATTCACACGTAGTACTAACACTAAATCACAGCTTTTTTTTTCCTCTCTATTTGTTTTCATTAAGCATTACCACTACATACATAATTACTAGTTAGAATAAACACAAACAATGAATCACAAAAATGTTTTTCTTTAGTTTAAATAATATTTTTTATTTATTAATTAACACCTTGTTAACACTAATAATTCTTAATTAAATTTAATTTAAAATATTAGAAAAATAATAATTAAAAACAATTACATTAAAGGTGATTTAGGTGAGAGAATAAAATAGAGGAGAAAACACCAGGAAAAAAAAAAAAAAAAAACAGATAAAAAAAAATGCAAACGAACGACCGACACCATTGCGGCTTTGAAACTGGTAGCCAACGCAAAGAAAATTAATTTTACTACAGTACAAAAGAATTTTTTTTCCCTCTTTTTGAATTTGATCGCTAATGTATTTTCGTTTCAAAACCTAGATGTCACTTAACTGACTATTTAAATAAAAAATATTTATTTTTTGAATTTTTTACTTTGCTACTCTTCTGATAATTATAATTATAATAATAATATTAATTAAATTGACGTCATTTAACCTTATTTTTTTTATCAATTAAGCCAGACATTACGTTTTATATACTTAATTTTAATAAATAAATAACAAAAGTAGAAAAGTTTTGTTTCATTAACGTAATTAAACGCATGCGCCTGTATGGAAAATTCAATGAAAAACAAAATAAAAAACTTGCGTCATAACAACAACAAACGTGCCCGATACACTGTTAAAAACGGGAAAAAAAAATGTTCAATAGAAAAACATAAATTGACGCAGAGTGGATTAAACAATTTTGCTTTTTGCTGCTTGTTTTACCAATAAAAGTTGTTAATAAATAATTAAATAAACTCAAAATACTTTTAAAAGTCACGTTTTACCAGTACCAAGTGCTAAAAAGTTATTTTTAAAACAAAAAAATCTACATTAGCGTAAGGAAACTAAACAGAGAAGTAAAAAACACAAAATATGGGAAATTTTTTTGGAAATCCAGTGGACGAGGCAATTACAAAAAATCACGACTTTATATCGGATATGAGTAAAATGAAAGTAATTATTTAAAGAATTATTTTGTTTTAAATATCTGTTGAATGAGTTTTCCAGTAATTACTGAGTGTTTTTAAGTGATGAAAATTGTTTCAAAAGAAAAAAAATGAGAAAAAAAACTTCTTTCTGACACTAACAGAGCTCATAAATAATTAACTAATTGGTTTGTGTATTGAATATTAAAAAATTACCCAACGTTTCTTTACTAATCAAAAAAATAAAAAAAATTGGCTAATATTGTGTCTTTACTAATTTATTTTTCTGTTTATTTTAGATGGAACGCTGGATACAATTACATCATCAGATGTATGAACGTGAATTAGCTATGGAAATATCAAAAAGTCGAGAATTATTTTATTGGCTGACCGCATTTTATGGCGCAACAGCAATCGGTTTAATTGCCAAGTACATTGAATTATTGGAAAAACATTTCGGTTTTATTGTAAAAAACATATTTTCCGGTTTTGTAATTATAGATTTCGAAAGACAAAACGTCCAGCAACACTTACACCACTATTGCCATTAACATTTCTTGTTGGCTACTACGCTGATCTGGCGTACGGCAGTAAAATTCATCGTATTCGTGGTAATTTACAGATGGAGAAATTTCCCAGCTCAATTGAATTAAAGAAATGAAAAAAAAAAAAATAATAATAATAATTTCCCATTACAGCTGAAGCCGATATGATTATGCAACATGAGGCAGGACTATTAGAGTGGCCATGCGGTTTACCGTCTGTGTCTAGCATCGATCAAGCACGACAAGAGGATGAAGAAAACAAAAAATTACATCCCAGTGTACCGTCCTTGTAAAAGTTTTTTACAAAGATAAAATTTATAGAAAAAAAAAACTAAAAAAGTCAATACAGCGAGAACAATAATTATTTTATAAGGATTAAATGTGATAAAATTGGTAAAAAAAAATTTTAAATTAAAAAAAAAAAAAAAAAAAACGCGCGGTTTCAAGTGACCACGACGTATTCGTTATACTCACGTTCGTTTTTCGTTGTTTATTTTGCCCACCCTTCTCTAAATATATTTCCCTCATTTCTCCATCTTTCTCCTACTCTAAATGTTCTCTCAATTTCTTTCTTGTAATACAAATTGTTCCCAAAAAAAAAAAAAAAAACACGAATTTAAAATTCAATTGTTTTCTTTTTCTTCTTCTTCGTTTTCTTGTTATATTTCGTGTCCTTTTACCGGTCCTTTCTGATTTATTATATAAAGGAAAAAACACAACAAAAAAATTCGACGACAAACCGCTGCAGTATTAACGTAATCTGAAATGCTCATTAAACGGTGTGAATCTTGACTAGCTACTCCATTTGTCTTATGCGGTAATTTTAGTTCCCTTTTTCATTCTGCTTTTGTATGCAGAAAAATTACCGATTTATGGAGAATTTTTTTTCTTTTGCATTTATTAAGTCAGACTGGATTTTGTTTAAAAATATGAAATAAAATGTTAAATAAATTTATTGAATAAAAACATAAAAAACTTTCTTCTTATTTTACTCATCTTTATTTCTTAATTCTATGAATTTCTATAAAATAATCTTTTGGATAAACCGGTTATTTAGGATTATTTCGGGTGGTGTTGGCGAGAGATTTGGTTTATCTCTTGGTACTCACATCATCCATGGATGGTTAATTCTCTATCCCAACTTCCCCAACATCCCAAAGTTACCAGTCGCTCCTCAAAACACAAATAAACAATTTTTTTTTTTTCTTTAAAAGGCTAAAACTAATACTAAGGAAAAATTACAGAAATGGTAAAGACGTTTAAAAACCGAACGAATAACCATCATGGAATGACCACAAAAATTAGAAAAAACAAAAAAAACGAAACGAAACGAAAAATACTTTTAGTACTACCCTGCTACACATACTGCTAAATAAAAAAAATAAATTTTCTTGTTTAATTAAAATTGAAGTTTTTAGCACCACTCCCTTAACATCTTGTCGTTACACAAAATTCTTCAGCATCGTCTACGAAGCTTCACTAATACCGCGATTACTCAACGTTTCATTGATCAGCTCCGTCGTCTTTTTATTCGTAAATAAATCGACGGCACGCCGATAGACGTTTATCATTTGACAGTGCGATCTGGGGAAAAAGAAAAAATTTAAATTTTTAATTGGGGAAAAACAAAAAACAAACAAAAATTCTGTGCTCACCTCAGTATCACATCCAATTCATGGATGATTTCGCCATCGCAATTCCATATGCTGTAATCACGGCCTCGCTGATGTTTTATATTTGCACCAATTTCACCGACACTATCAGACGTGGATGACGTTGAATTGTCCACAACACGCCTACACGTGCTGTTCACCGATGTGTTATTGGTGGTTACGGTGCGCGTATTATCGCCGTTGCAGCAACAGCACAACCGGGAAAACGACACCAAGCAGCAACTGCAACTGCAACTTTTATCACCATCACCCGGATTTATATTATCCAGGGTCTCTGTACTGTCCTTAATTAATGTTGGCGTCCTGAAAATAAGTTTTTTCGTTCGGTAGACATCGACAAAGGATAATTTACTAAGATTGGTCGGATTCTTTGTGAGCGTCAACAGCAGTTTTATGTTATTGAAGAACGTCGTGTGCTTTATAATAATCAAATCGATGTATCCATCGCCCAGATGGGAGAATGGGGCAAAACCTTGCGGCGCTCGTTTACACGCACACGAAATATTCGCAGAGTTAATCATGAAAAATTTTCCACTAATTGTTTTCCAGGTTTCGTTTACCGGAACAGAAACCACCGTTTTATTATCGGCTACGATCGTTTGATTACTTAGGCATCGTTTGCAATTCACCTGGCATTTTGGTCCTTTTGTTGGATCATTAACATCTGTCACAGCCGATCCCTCGGTACCAGGTTGTAAAAAACTAATTTCCCCAAAGTAACCGTTATTTTTGAAGAATTTCTTTGCACCAGAATACTCGTATCGCTTTGGTCCCATCCACCGGTAATTACTGCTGTCCTTCGCTACATCGCCCAGATAACCGTACGACATGACACTTGAGCAGAATTGTAAAAATTCTTGGCTGTCATTGCTGCATACGCTCATCAGGTCTAACCCCCCAATCTGTCCCAAAACAATATGAATAACCGATGTCTGTAGATCAGTCGTGCCATGTAGGCAATATGCCACGGTGTCCGTGCTGCCACCCGGTATAATTCCAATCGGCATTCTCGGACGTTTTATCTTATCCAAGTCGTCAAACATTAATTTATTTCCATTCGAATCCGTTTTCAAAGTTTTCGCTTCACGGTTGAGCAACCCGTTGAAGACCTCAGCAAACGTCCCGTCACCACCAACGCACACCACACCATCATAATGCTGCAACAAATCATTTGTCTGCTCCAGCATATCACGGATTTGATTACGACGTTGCGTCACAATTAATGTCACCTCAATCGTGGCCAACTCAAATATTGGCTTTGCAAATTTTTCATAAATTTTCAATCCTTCCCGTTTGCCACCGAAAGGATTCACAAAAACCAGCAAACGTCTTGGATGCTTTTGTTCTGTCAAAAAGTAACAAAAAAAAAAATTTCCCCACATTTTAGCAAAGACACATTTTTTGTAAAAACAGCAGAAAGTCCTAACTCTAAGGATTTTTCTTTGTTATCTGCATGCAATTAAAAAAATTTCAGGATAGAACTTACGTTTAATAATTATTTTCAATGTTTCCAGCCATATTTTGATCGTACGAACATCGTTACTGTACAAACTCATCCGGAAGCATCGCCACTTCTTCATCCGTTCATTATTGCTTGTGGTAATACCTTGTGCCGCCTCCCCATCATTATTATTCTCCACATTCTCATTTGTATGCCCATTATTATTGTATTTACATTTAGCATAATTTATTATAAAATATTTTGGATTTATTATATTTTCGGTTTTATCAGCATCATTCAATTCCCCACGTACACTGATTATATCACAAACTGGAATTGTGGTTTTGCCTAGAAATACAACAAAAATCCCACAAGGAATAATTTAAAATTTAAAGAATCCATTAGCGCTGGAACTAACAAAAACTAAGATTTCGACAATTTTTCAGGATTAATTTCGAAAATTTTGCCACAAAACTATGGAATATTATTTACAGCTTTGATAGAATGTTTATTCCTGAGTTAAGAAACGTAAAAACATTAGGTGTGCCAATAAGAATAAATTAAATTACAGCAAATATACTGAGTCAAGTGCACTCAAAACGGTGGTTTCTGACCAAACCCAGATCTAATAAATTGTCGCATACGGATTTTCAATATCTTTCAATTGTTACCAACTACCACCCTCTACTACTTCTGCACTCGAAGAATCTTGAGAGTCTAAGTCGGTCTATAGCCCAAAGTTTAAAAAATTGAAATTTTTCCTGATACTTTGTGTGTCGGATTTTTCTATGTTGGTTTAGTTAAAAATTTATTTTCCGTGTGGTATGGGTAATTTATGGTATGGCAAACAAAATGCGCCCTTGGCATTTTTTTAGCACCAATGCTACCAAAGCTACGGCCCTGCCAAGTTAACGTGTTCAGTGCAATCGTCTCCTTGAATAACAAATTTTTTAATTGTTTTTCATTATTTTTTTTTTTCATTTAAATAATCTTTTATCAGCTCCACTCACTATTTATTGCCTTATTTATCTTTTCTTTTGTTTTGCTTAATATTTTTAATTTTTTTTTTTAACTCTAGTGCAAAGATAAATCGAATTAATTATCAAAATCTTTGTCATTAATTAAAGAACGCTGATAAAAATGTAAAAAAAAAAAAAATGTTTACCGATTGCGCTAATACAAAACGTTCGCAGTTTTATCAACATGAAACTCCTGAAATCTCCTGAAATACGTCTTAATGCACTTTATATGTATATCCGACCCTCAACAAGAACAACGATTATGATAATTTTATGTAAAATTCCCAAATAATCCGGAATCGATTACGATAAAGAAACTAAAAACCTTGGCGTAACGCCACACGCATTTCGTCGTTTCGTTTTTAATTTATTTGATTTATAAAACATCAACAAAAATTTTTTTTTTTCAAGATCAAAGTGAATCAATAGCAAAACAACAAAAAAAAAAATTAAAAATTCATCGATAGCAGCAGCAGCAGCAATAAATTGAATAAAAAAAAATAAAATTAAAAAACAGAAAGAAAAGTTCATGGAGGGTTTTTTTTTTTTTTTTTTTGGTGGAAAAATCCCACACAAATATAAAAAAAAATTTCCCTACGTATCTTAGTCGAAACAACAACCAAAAAAAAAAAAATTATAATAATAATAATTCTTTTGTATGGGAAAGTGTCGCACAGTCTTAATCCAGGTTAATCGGATTGCTGCTAACCTGGTTTAAAATTTACAAAAGAAAAATCCTCAAAAGATCAAGGATAACGTGTTAAGTCGTATTGAGAATTAAAATGTATCAGAATCACGTTTTTGTCCTTCAAGAATGAAATTTTTTTTTGTAACTTTTTAAGTCATAATTACGTGATGGATAATTTACTGTGAAAACATGTCAGTAGCTGGCTAGGTACGGATTAATCAGTGGTGTTAATCAGTTCTTAAAGTTACAACGGCATAAAAATTGAATTAAAGTCACTACGTTACATGGTGCACGGTTACAAAGGTTTCCACCACTGGCTCATTAATTTCTTTTTTTTTCTTTTATTCTTGATTTTACTAACCTAACACCACCACAAATGAATTAATTACAAAATTTTAAGTAAACACAAAGTGTACGAATTTATTACTAATAATAATAAATGTAGAAAAAAAAATTACGCTACTGCGCCTGTAACAAATGACTTTAAAAAATTAGAAGAAATGAAAACAAAACAAAACAAAACAGAAAAAAAGAAAAAAAAAAATTCACTTGACTTTAATTACCGAGTGAAAAACATAACAAAAAGCTTTAAATAAGCTTGGAACGAAAATTTTTTTTTTTTTAAATAATAAAATATCCAAGGACGACAACAATAACTGAATTAAAAAAAAAAAAAACAATTCAGCTTAAAAAGTCAGCTTAAATAATGAAAAAAAAACAAAACAAATAAATGTTTTTCTCTCTATCTCTTTCTTTCTGGTATGCAACGTCCGATGTTATTTTGTTTTAATTTTTGAACCACTTAACCCGTATTTTGGGTAATTTTTAATGAGTACCAGACAGGTGGTTTTAGCTTCAGAGTTTACTGTTCGGATTCAAGTATCGAATTCATGGTAAACGGTGAAACGGTGAAAATCCTTTAAAGTGGACTTTTTTTCAGGTGTTTACCGGTTTACTTAGTTTTACTTGGTATATGCAATAGATGGAATTTTGTTGATTTCTCAAGGTAACCATGACTTGTATTGGAAATTCATCAGACTTAAGCACCTTGGATTATTTTTAAAAATTTTTTTTTTTAATTAGACTATTTTCATGTATAATTTTGTAATAATTAAGCAAAATTATTTGTGTAAATGTAATTAACGTGAATTAGCGTAATTAACCGGTCTCTTTAGTTAGAAACTTTACGTTTCGCATCGGTTAACATGGCTTAGCTTAGCTTAACGTAACGTAAGGCCTATTAAGGAATGAATAGAAGATACAACTGCCAAATACACGTAAAAAATTCAATAGTTTCTGAGCAAAGCATGCTCTAGTAAACAGAATCAAAACGTCAAATGTTCAGCGACCATATTTTAAATTGTTAAATAATTAAAAAATGTATTATGCGAATTTATGGATCGTCTGGCGCTACTACAAAATTAGAAATAAATTCTAAATAGACGACAACGACAATTTCTTTCTCTTTGATTCTCCTGGCGTGTAATTTGCTTGACAAAAGTTGTATTTAGTCGTTGTATCTTTCGTTCTGTTTACTGCTTTAACGTAGCTTCGAGTGCATCTAAGCGATAAGACAAATAACAAAAAGAGGAGAAAAATTTCCCTTTTACCTTGTTTTGAGTTTTCCCTTTCCCATACAAGTAAACCGGAATGTAGGAACACATGATACCGACATTTCGCTATAATAAACGAATTCAACAGCACAATATCATTTATATTAAATGTTTTCTCATGATTTTCATCCATTTTTCACGGTTTTCCACCCTTTTTCAATTTTTTCTTTTTTTTTTTTTTCACTTTATTTACACGACAAAAACACTTTTTTTTTTTTTTTTTTACTCTTTATCTCTCACTACATTCGTTGATTATTTTATTGCTGATTCTAATTACGTCATTGTTTTGTTTCTTTTGTGTGTGTGTGTGTGTATGTGTTTTTTTAAATGTAAAACAATTAATCGAATTAATTTTAACCATTTGAATCATTTAAAACATTTTTATGTAGAGCATAGCAAAAAACTTTTCAATAGTTTTATTGACTTATCTCATCGCGTTTTTTAAAAATAAAAACATTACAGCAGCTGATTATCACAAGAAACAAATTTTTTTTTATTAACAAAACATCACAGATATCATCACCACCACCTAATACAATACAACAGCAAAAATAATAATAATAAAGAAATAAATAAAAACAACGAAAAGAAAACAAACAAACAAACAAACAAGAATAGACGAAGAAAATTGATAAAAAAAATTTTCCTCGTTCTTCTTCTACTTTTAGCGACTAAGCTGTCAAATGTCAAAAAAAAAACTAAACAGAAAAAAAAAAATAAATTAATTAATAAAATACGCTTGCGCTACAAAGAAATTTTTCTTTATTTAACTCCTTCTACTAATTTTTTTTTTTTTTATTTTCTTTTACCCCTTCTTGAAATAAAAGCTTATCGCTATTTTTTTTTTTTTTTTTGTATCATATGCACGATTTATTTACATTTAATTATTAATGATTTATTAATTTTAATTAACATGATTACACATTTTTATATAAATAATAATTATATGCTTATCCATTCTGTATGTGTTGTAAAAAAAAAATTATTTTAATTCTTCGCTTATATGAAAATGGGGAAACTGGAGAATAGGCCAATAGTGTGTTGTGTCTTGGATAAAAGAAATAACAAAAAAAGCGAAATAATTTAGTGTTGCCAAATGCATAGTTTTTGAGAAAAACAAAGAAAATAAAATTTAAAAAACGTTCACTTGTACAAGAATATTTTTTTTTTTAAATTGTAGTTAAGCTAAGTCGTTTACATTTTTTGTTTGTTTTGTTTTTATTATAAACTCATGACCTGCTAAAATTATTGACACTTTCTATACCCTCCCGTTCTCAAGAATAAATATTTTTAGAATTTTCTTAATGTGCCACGTTTTGAACTGATCGCTACTTCAAAATTTAACCGATGCACATATTGAACTTTTTTTTATTTCGATTTTAATCAATTTTTTCCAATACAAAAGCATCGGATTTAGCTTATAGGAAGTCAGTAGTGATACTAACATTCCAGCGAGATTCCTATAGTTATTTGTTTACATTTAATTAATCAAAAATTTTAAATTATCACAAAAAATATAAATAAAAATAAAAACGATATTTTTGTGAAATAATAAAATAATTAATGAACGCACTCATTGAGTAATACGCAAACGCATTATAGCAGTGTGTTGATGATCATTTTACAGCAAATAATAATAAAAAATATATATTTATCAAATACACAAACCAAAAATCACTTCAGTAATTAAACACGCAGAACAGACAACCCGGCAATTTCCAGCAATGGCACAAACACCCACGATGTATGCCCAGCCACCTGTAAACGCGAATAAATAATTAAAAAAAAAAAAAAAAAGACAGAAAAAGAAAAAACACCAAAAATCAGGAAAATCAGGAAAATAAAAGAATTTTTTTTTTTTATTTTTTTTTTCAAATTTTTCATTTTTATTAATTTTTTTTTACTCTTTTTTTCGTTTTTCTTGCATTTTCTTACTTTTCTTAATATTTTTTTTTGTTTTTTTTTTGTTTTTTTTTGTTTTTATTTTTTTGTTGTCTGTATAATTATTTTTCTTAATTAATTAAAATTATTTTTCTTTATTTATCAATTTAATTAATTAATTCATTAATAATTTTTTTTTTTTTTTTTTTTACATCATTTAAATTTTTTGTTTTAGTTTAATTAATTAATAATAAATTTTTTTTTTTTTTTGCCTTAATTAAATAGATTTTAAATTTTTTTTTTTTGTTATTCTCTAATTAATTTCTTTTTGTTTTTACTAATTAAATATTAAATTAATTAATTAGTAAAAAATAAATAAGTAAAAAAAAAAAATAACAAATAATAAACGTTACAAACTACTGTTGTGATTTGTGACGTGAAGTTGTCCTAACTGTTGTGCTGTGCTGGCTGTTGGTTCAAATATTCAATAGACAAATCGTAGATTTATTATTAATCCCTGTTGAGGGATATTTAAATTTAAAAAAAAAAACCAAAAAAAATTTCCCCACCTGCGCACAAGTTACTCTACTGGAGAGAGAGAGAGAGAGACAAAAAAAATTGTAACAAAAAATGTCACCAAAAATTTACCATCTCTCATCACTTATTATTCATCATGGCAACAGAGTTTGTTCTCGTGTTTTTAATTAATTTAATTAATTATTTAATTAAATTTTAATTATTTTTTTTTTGTTTGTGTTTCTAGATTATTAATTAGCTTTTTTTTTTTTTATCTTAATTACAAATAATTAATACATAAAACGGAAATAATTATTTACAAAATAATAAAATGTCAATCGAAAAATAGAGAGAGAGAGAGAGAGATTAATTTGAGAGCAATAGAGAAAGAGAGAGAGAGAGCGAAAAATTAACAAACATAATTTCAAATACTAATTCTCTTAAAATTTAATTAAATATAAATTTAAAATAAACACAAAAAAATGGATTAACTTCTTTTTTAAATTGCCCATAATTAAGCCGTTTATGTTAATTAAAAATTTTATATTATTTTTTTTTTTTAAGTACATTTCATCTTTTCTTAATTTAAATTTAATTTTATGTTTGTTCTCCTCTCTAATTATAATTAAATAAAATAATAATAATAATAATAATGATAAAAAAAAAATTTCTTTCTCTTTTTACTTAATTAATTAATTAATTAGCAACATTTGTAATACTAAAAATATTGCATAATTATGGTTTTGTGTTTGCTGATCATGATTGGGGATATGATCAGTGATTTGGGGTTTTAACAGCTTTTAATGCTGCTCTCACACTAATCGTGTGTAACCGTTTTTATGCAAAAATTGTATTATAAATGTGCTATTAGGAATGTTTTTGTTCTCATGTAATTTTCTTAATCATTTTCTTCTTTCACCGATTACCTAACTACTACTACTAAAAAAACAAAATAAAAATTATAAATTAAAGTCTAATTAAAGTGAGTTGGCGCTACCAAATGAGATTATCCAAAATCAAACAGAAATTAATCGTGTTAACCAAGGGACAAACCGTGTTGCTATTATAACATTTAAAACACACACACAAAATACTGTTAAAAATAATTAAAATGAAAATAATACTGAAAACTCGATAAAAAAAAAAAACCCAACAAACAGGAGTAGCATTTTAGTAGCTAGTAACGTCCAAAAGTAAGTGTAGAAAATATTTTTTAAATATAAAAACGCCAGGGGTTTTGCCCCACACATTAACAATTAATTTATAGACGAAAAAAAAATAAATAAATAAAAATCAGTCTTTTGATTGTACGAGAATAAAGAAATGAAAAAAAATTAAATAAATAATGCGGCAGGTAGAGCAGAGATTGGCAGCAAACAGATAAAACAGCAAACACAGCAACCTTTTAAAATTGATGCTGTTGCTGCTGCTGCTGACTTAAATTATAAAAAACAAAAATTGTATACAGTGCATCAGCTTAAAACGCCACAATTAATAACTAAAAGCAACAGCAACAGTAAAATATGAGCAAAATAAAAATAAGTCATGGTTAGAGAGATGGCTTAAAATAAGTCATGTTTAAAATACAAAATACAAAAAACTAATCTAGGTAAATGCAAAATCAATTAATAATCGATTAAAATGTAGAATAAAAAATAAACGAACAGGCACGGCTTAAGTAAAGTCAATTTAAAAGAGATTTTTTTATTTATTTATTTTATTTTTTTTTTTTTTTCGTGGCTACCTATTGCATCATAAAATCACCTCAGAGTTCTGAGACTCACAGAGAAAAAAAACGAAAATTAAACGAAGTAAAACTCATTAACAGAGAGGAGAAACAAATCAAAGATGACTTCTCTATTGGTTAATCAACTAAATCATGCGCAACTAATTGTCTTTGACTTTTTAACAAAAACCAAACAACAACAACACAGGTAAAACGCTGCTTTGTTGCAAAAGGTAAGGTAAGAAAGCAAAGTAAAGCAAAAAAAAAAAAAAATTAAAAACAAACCACCGATGGCTGCTTTTAATGTTTCTCAATCACGAAAAATACAATTAAAAAAAATAAGTTGTGCGCTAGTAGCGTAGATGTGTTTGTGACTTATAGTAGTTGGAACAAAAACAAAAAAAAAAAAAAAAAACCGTGAGATTTCTTAGCCTAAGATCGAAGCATCAAATATGGTAAAGTGAAGGTAATTTAGCTGACAAGTAGTATCCGCTGTTTGCTACTAGATCCAAATGTATCTAATCTAGCTGATTCTAAGCGAACAAAAAAAAAAACCACGGAAAATTTCTTAACGATACGACCACAAACCACAGTTTTTATAACGCTCAAATCATATCAAAATGAAAAAGTTAAATCAATAAAAAACTCCCATGACATTAGCAAATTAACGATTTAAAGCAGACTCCCTCCCGCGGTTAGATAACTAATCACAATATAAATCAATAAATTTCTCTTAAAAAATGGTCAATAATTTGCATAAATAAATTAACAAAAAGATAAAAAAACAAAAGGTAAAAACAACCAAAAATAGGTAAAAAAACAAAAAAATCAATAAATTAGTCAACATGGTGCAGCAGCAACTGCCGCCACCAACCAAACGTTTATTTACCTAACGGAATACGGAGTCCATTTTTTTATTTTTAAAATTTTAATTAATAATCGCATGCGCAGTTATATAAATATTTTTTTTTTTTTTTATTTCATAAAATTAATTAAAAAATTTAATTAAACTTCCTTTCAAAAAAAAAAAAGCGTTTTAAACGTTAAAAGTACCCAAAATCCATTTAAATCGTGTTATACAAGGGATTTTTTTTAATAAACTCACATTACTACGCTCTTTAGTTAAATCAATAAAAAAGTTGTTTATATATTTTTTTTCTTATTTCGTAGCTTAACGCAGAGAAAATGATTTTTGTATTTCTTTAACCGCAGAGTGTAAATAGCAAGAACGGAACAGAGCAAATGAAAAATGAAAGAAAAACGAATACGACGACGACAACAATAATGAAGATGAAGATGAAGAAATATCAAGAGAAACCAATAAACGCAGCAACAGTAATAACAAGCAAAGAATAACAAAACCAAAAACCAAAACCACATCATCGGATTTTTTTTGTTTTTTTTTTTTGACTTTAACATATTTCAAGCTTTATGTGGTTTTAAAATGTCTTGAAATGTTGCTGTTGCTGCTGTTGCTCGTGATTTTTATTATAAATCTTTATCTGTTTCTTTTTTTTTTTTTTTTTTTCTTCTCAACTTTGTCTTTACACATCGTCATCATCAATATCATCAGCATCATCCCAGCTACACTAAGAGAATTTTATTGTTATAACCATTGTGCCGATTGTGGTCGTATTTTACTAAAATCGTTATTACCACTGGCAAATAAGAGTATTTGCTGTGTGTTTATTGTTAAAAACCAATCGATCGTTACAATTTTTTATTTTGTTACAGAAACAGAAAAAAAAAACAAAAAATCTATAAAAGCGAAACAACGAGACGTAATCGTCGTCGATGACAAGAAAAAAAAAAAAAAAAAAAAAAAAAAAAAAAAATTCTGCTGTTTCCTCTCCCTATTCTCGCCTTCGATTATTATTTTATTGTTACTTGGCCGCTTTATTATTGACTCATTGCATACCATGCGCGTACGGACAAGTATTTAACAGAAAAAAAAAAAAATATTCGAGGCTTTCTTAAGCCAAATATTTGTTAAGTGAGTGTAAGAGTTAAAGCTACAAAAATTAATTAAAAAAAGAAAAAAAAAAACATTTTTCCAAATAAAACCGGTTGTGTTAATTCGCGTATACTTTTTCATACAAAATAAATGTTTAACTTAAAAACACTTTTCCGCGCTGCTTAAGTACGACTGTGGTAACAAAAAAAAAATAAATTATTTTTAAACCGTGAATTAAAAGGCGTAATAAATCGCCTTCCTATTTCTTTTATTACTCCAGATGTACACAAGTAACACCAACGCATTTTATAACACATCCCTTAACAAATAGAAACATAAAATAAAAAAAAACAATTTAAGGGGAGGAAGAGGCGCACAACTTTTTTTGTTTTGTTTTTTTTTTTTTTATTAACAATCTTTTCACTGCGCATCTGTTGTTCGATTATTACTTTTTTTTTTCCATTAATTTTTAATGCAAAACAATGCAGCAAGAAACAAAGAAATACAGGGAAATTTAATAATCAAAAATTCAAACCCCACCCTAACTCTCTTTTAAATAAATAAACAAGTGAATTGTTGAGTTAAATAAACACCTGACAGCTGAGCTGAATTTTTAATAAATGTTTAATCGATTATGGGAAAATTACCCTTTGGCTATCTGTCAATAAAATGCCTGAAGTGACTCTCCAATAATTTTGTTCGCACATGTAGTTAAAAAAAAAAAGCCACCCTAATCAGTGTTATCAAGTAACCTAATTACACTACTGCTGTTACATCATCTTTACAAAAACTTAATGAGTATTGGCAACGGATCAATTTTTTACCAAACAAAGCTGATTAACTTATGTTACGAGGGTGTGTGTGTGTGAAAGAGAGAGAAAGGAACCATCATGTAATTTTCTTCAAAACCCAAAAAAAAAAAAACATCAAAGAAAATATTTTCACTCCCCAAAAAAAAAGAAACACAAATTTTCTGTCTCTAATCACATTACAAAAACAATGCTGTAGAAAGGGGAAGAAGAAAAGTTTAAAAAAAAAAAAACTTCAAACAAAGAACTCGACTATTTTCGGGTAGAAAAAATTACCCCCGAAAATAAAACTAATTATGCCAACTGCTCAAAAAAGAAAAAAATTAAAGTTGGGAATAATTTAATTAATTTAAAATTAAATAAGGGCGTGGTCTATTCTCAAATTTTCTCCACTTTTTTTTGTTGCTGTTATTCAAATAAATTTTAATTAACAAAACAAATAAACGTAAAATGCTACCAAATTGTTTCGTAGAGTAAAATTAATTTATTCCCCTCGCAAAAAAACTCCCCATCTACAGGTAATTAAATAATTCGTTTCTCTCTGTCTCTCTATTTCTTTCGGTGGTGTAAATTCTTCTAAATAAATGCAAAATAAAATCACGTGAAAATTTCATTAAAATCTCAACAACAATAAAAATGATTCACATGTTCAGCCACTCTCTCTACAAAAAATATTATTATTATTTTTTTTTAAATTAATTACAGCAATTAACCTACAAAAAAGAAAACTAAATTAAAATCTAATCTAGTTGGGTCTACTAATCGTCAGTCTGTCAAAAATAATATTTATTTTCGCGTTTTCTTCATTGTTTTATACAACAAAAAAAATCTAGGGTAAAAGGCCAGAGCAACAAATTATGAAGAAAAAAACAAATAATAATAAATAAAAAAAAACACGGCCCCCATAATAGAAATTTTAATAAGTAGTTTGAAGAAATTGAAACAAAAAAGAAAATTAATCAAAACCGCGATAGATTTTACTGTTTTACTCTATTATTATTAAAGCCAAAAAAAAATTCCAACGAAATTTTGTATTGTGTGTCGCTGCAAGACAATTTCCAAGTAAAAAAGGTAAAAAAAAAAAAGTACCGTAAAATAGCAGCTGCAACCTTCTTAAATCGAAAATTAAAGAATCACGAGAATGTACATCCCTTAAACACAACGCATCAAACTACAAGCTATAAACAAATTGAATAAATTAAAAATCAACATAAATAAATTTAAAAAAAAAATCGTTAAATGTCTTTCTGCACATGTCATAAATCTCAACCAAAATTAACTCTACGAGTATCCGGATTGCTTATTATCCGCCGCCTGTATAATTAATTAGTGCACACACACAAACATAAAATGCGCACCAGCCAGAGTGTTTCGTAATAAAAAGACGAAAAAAAAATATATATATTTAAAAATTTCCCTTCTCTCACTGTGTATCTGTTAATTTCCTTAAAAAATGTCTCCCCTTCCCACACTTAATTAAATAAAAAATTCCTTTTTGAAGGAATTTAATTACTTTTCTCCATTCGAATTTTCTTAATTAAATCAAAAAGTTTAATTTAATTTTTTTTTTTGCAATTATTTTTCTTTGCCCATTTTTATGTTTTTTTTTTTTTAGTTTTTAATTAATTAGCAAAAAAAAAAAAAAAAAAATGTTTTCTATTCTTAATTATATTATTATATTGTTTATTAATTAATTAATTAATTATTAATTATTTACTAAATTTTCATCATCTTCTTATTTATATATAATTTAAATTTAAAAATTAATTTTTTTTCTTTTTTTATACTTTATTAATTAATTAATTTAATTTAATTTTAATTAGAATTATCTTAATTTTTTTTTTTTTTCTTTTATTCATTTAAATATCAACAACAAATCTTGGCAATTTTTTAATTAATCAATTAATTAATTAAATTAGTTTTTTTTTTTTTTTTTCTTCTTTCTTAATTATAATTTTTAAAACCACTTTTACTCTAGCTGGTGGGTTGTTGGTGGTGGGTGATTTTGTCAAAATAATTAACCGTGAGACACATAAAACAGAGCTTTAATAATCATAGTTTTAAACCACAAAGCAAATATTTTACCGGTAAAATAACCACCGACACGTCATCCACCAACGTTTAATGCGACGACGACCAGAGAGCATAATTGGTGTTAAAATTGGAAATAAATTTTTTTTTACAAGCAAATTACAAGAAGAAAACACAATTAATTAATTAATTAATCAAATCAATGAGTTAATCAAATAGAGATTTTCTTTATCGCACAAAACAAAAATATAATAATAAAACGTAAAAAAAAAAAATGAGAAGGAGAAGTAGATAAGTCATTTAATTAATTAATTAATTAATCATTACTGTGTTAAAACTTAAATTAATTTAAATATTACGTTTACGTTTATCATTATTATTATTACAATTATAATTATTATTATTTTTATTATTATTATTTATCTTATAATTAATTAATTAATTAAATTTTTATTCATCATTAGCATTTTTAATTTTTTTTTTTTTTCATATAATTTTCTTAATATTTTTCTTTCTTTCCTGCTTCCTCTTTATTTGCTTAATTAATTAATGAATTAATTTCTAATAAAAAATAAAAATAATTAAAAAAAAACAATAAAACTTTAAATTAGGGGCGAATAATTATTATTAGATGTGGATGCTGTTGTTAATAATAATAGTTAAGGATGTATCGGATGATGTTCTGATTTTTTACTTGTTGTTGCTGTCGTTGATGATGCTGATGATGATCCAGCTGCTCCAGTTGGTGTTATACCACCTGTATTACTACAATTACTTCCGCCACCACTACGTCCGGACGTACGAATTTGTTGCTGCTGCTGCTGTTGTTGTTGCTGCTGCTGCTGTCGCATATCCTCTAATGCACGAAACCTAATAAAACCGTGTTCAGCAACTAGCATACTGCCACTGTTACCACTACTTTCACCACCACTGCCACAACTTTGTTGTGAACCAATACCACCACCGACACCAACACCACCTCCAACAACACCACCACCACCTACATTCGGTGGATAATATATTTTTGTACCATTTATACTTGTATCACCAGCACTTAAATCACTTGATGACGATGACAAATGTCCGTTTAGTGTCTGCTGTTGTTGCTGCTGCAGCTGCAACTGTTGTTGACGTTCTAGTGATGTACGTTGACCAGCAACTAATTGCTGTTGTCCACGATCAACTGGTACACCACCACCACCACCTCCACCTCGTTTACTATTTGTATTAAAATTACGACGATTCGAAAAATCAATTGAACGATCCTGTGATCGTGAATTGCACAATGTTTGCATTCCACCACCTTGTTGCTGCTGCTGTTGTTGTTGCTGCTGCTGTTGCAATTGCTGCTGCATTGCCGCATTATTACGACCATAATTCCCAATATTATTCAGTGTACCACTTTTACGCACGCCCGTACCAGGCCCAATGCAACGCCTATCAAACGAATTATTATAATTAAAATTTCCATTTCTACCAGAATTATTATATCGGGATGTTGTAGCAGCACCACCAATTGTGTTACTGTCACACTGCTGCTGCTGCTGTTGTTGTTGCTGCTGCATCTGACTATTGCATTGCTTCAATGTTTTTAAATTTTTCGATGCACGAAATTCATTACGTGAGTTTGGTCGATCAAAATTTGGACGTTCAAAATTTTGAAAATCATAACCGTTTGCTGTGCGTAATGTTGTTGTTGTTGCGGTTGTTGGTTGCGGTCCCATATTAGGTCCCACAATATTTGTATAACTATCCGGTTGCTGCACATTTATCGGCTCCGAATAACAATTATCCAATATCAAATCATTATTCGTTGGCTTATTATTGAGTAACCGTTTCGTATGATGCAAATCATTTTTCAATTCAAAATTTGGATTCTCATAGTGATCCGGTATTCCCAAACTAATTATATCATCATCATCAATACAATCTGTATTATCTAGATTATGTTTGTGCGAATGTTTTTGTCCAATCATTACCGTACCAGTTGCTGCTGATGATGACGATGACGATATTATACTGTTCGTCTTATAATATGCGGTCGCCTGACGTGGATAAATCTGTTGCTGTTGTGCCAATTGTTGTGATTGTTGTAATTGCTGCTGTTGCTCCAACTGATCATTATCATTCATATTTATATTATCAAATGTGTTTAACACAAAATTATCATCATAAATCTGTTTACCCGTACGCATCGTATAATTATGTAAATTCTGATTTGTATTACATATTGCTGGATAATCAATATCAAAATTCTCTTGACTACTGCTACTCGTACAATTTGGAAATAGGATAAATCCATTGTTTATCGTTTGTCCGGTTGTCGGATGATGATGATGCTGTGATGATTGTGTTTGTTGTTGATTATTACAACCACCACCACCACCTTGACCACCACCACGTTGTTGCTGTTGTAATTGTTGATCATTATTACAACGTTTCAATATATTCTTATTTATAATTGTATTCGTTTTTAAACAGGTCACCCATAATATTAATACAATTATTGATATTTCAATTAAACGTATAGAAAATTGATAACCCCACTCTAACCAATTATTATTATTAATATTTATAAAATTATTATTATGTTGATTATTAATTAAACCAATTGTATTATAATATTGTTGTAAATAATAATTAGTGACCATTGATGATTGTATTTTTGTAACACCAATTGCACCATAAATTTGTATTGCTGATAATAATAAAAATAATAATGAGATACCAATTGTTATATGTATTGCATATAGAAAATTATTATATGATGGTATATAATTGTGGGCCTTCTTCTTAATTATACGTTTTATTATTTTATAAATGTATAGATAAATTATGCTTAGGCTAAAACATACAAAAATATAAATAATTTGACAGATTAATGATAATACACGTGGTAATGGTTTAAAATCAATTGTTTGTTGTTGTTGCTGTTGTGTGGATAAATGCTGTTGCTGTTGTTGCATCTTTATTAAATGTTGCTGCTGTATTAATAATTGATTACGTGTACTATAATTTTCAACATAATGTAATGTTATACATAGTATTATATGTATTAAGAATATTATAACAATTGTTATCGGACGTAATATTATTTTATATTGTTTATTATTTTTATTATTTAATCCCTTCAATATTAAATACATAATTAATATTGTAAATGTTATTGTTAAAAATATTGATGGTATATTTAATAATAATTCAGATATAAAATTATTAAAACTATTATTAATATTGTATGCGTCGTAGCATAAATAGAAGATTCTTAGCAAACATATAAATATGATAATACAATTGATGATCAGGAAATAACTTTGTTGGAATAAATGCGTTAATTTATCATAGAAAATCATTTTAAATATTGAGTATACAGCTAATATTGTGAATAGGATTGATGTCAAGTATATATGGATGTTCCATGCGATTGTCCACGTATTTATATCATCATTACTATGATTATTACCATTGACATTATTTTTTAATGATGTTGCTGATGTTATCAATGTATTATGTTTATGCTTATTATCATTTACCAATCCTGATGATAATGTTGTTGCTGTTGTTGTTGACGATGATGATGATGATGACGATGTTGTCGTTACTGTCACTGTTTGATTATCATTTATATGCAATACAGGATCGGTTGTCTTTGTATTAGAATTCCCCTTATTATGATTATTATTGTATAAAACATCATCCTCTAAATCATCATCTAATACATCATCTGGTCCATTTAAATCGTCATCATCATCGTCGTCGTCATCATCTAAATCATCATTTTTCATAACATTACGATTATTATTATTATTATTGTTTAAATTTGTATTTGTATTCAAAACACTAATTAAATCATGTCCAGGTGATGAGGATGATATTGACGCTTGTTGTATTATATTTGGTCGTGCTGTGACTGTACGTAATAATACCTCTGGTATATCCTCCTTTCTACCATTTGAACCAGACAAAATACGGGAAATACTAGGAAAATGCACAACATTTGTTTCACTCGTACCATTATTATTATTATCATTATTATTATTATTATTATTTAAGCGTCTACCATCTAAATTGCCATTCATATCAATTTGATGCACCTTTTGTGATGGCGTATTTAATGCCTTTTTACGATAATTATCTGTATTCAGTACACCAATTATTTGCTGATCAATTTTTGTTGCTTTTGACAGTGGTTGTTGTTGTTGCTGCTGCTGTTGTTGATCCTGATTATTACCTGTAACACCGGTACCAACCAAGTCTGGCGGACGTAAAGGTATTCTCTCATGTCCAGGCATTAAACTAGGCGGTGGTAATGGACGACGATTTATATATTGATTCGTATTTATAATTCCACTATCACTATTTGTGCCACGTAATGTTGGCTTATCCGCAAATGGATTTTGATACTCTGGTGGTAATGGTGGTGTAAAAAATGAACGAGATGGTGGCGAATATGATGGCATATCAATAGAGTGCATTGCAGTGGTTGGTTGTTGTCCCTTCTTCAACTGATTATAACCTAAAAAAAAAAAGAAAAAAGAATTTGATTAAAAAATTTAAATAAAAAGAAAACAACGAAAAAAAAAAAAATTAAAAATAAAACAAACCAGGTGAGGGTGTTGAATTGAAATGACGATGACGTTCACGTTCATGATTATGATGTCGATTTGGATTTGGATATGTTGGATTATTATTACTTTTTAATATATCAGCATTTGGTGCTGATGTTGGTAATGCATGATCCATTTCTAATACAAATTCATAATTACGATGACGTTGTTGCTGCTGATTATTATTATTATTTGTATTTGTATTACCCAATGTTTGTTGTGATAATTGCTGTTGTTGTTGTTGCTGCTGCCTTAATAATTCATCTTCTTTCTCACGCTCACGATATCTATAAACAAAAAATATAACAAAAATTAATAAATTATTAATTATACAAAAATGAATGAAAATAACACAATTTACCTAAATGTTGTTAATAATGGTGTTGGCACTGTGGTTAAACTTGTTATAAAACCATTATCTGGTATACTACGTTTAGTTGTTGTACCATATGCAACTTTACTAAATATTGCTGCAATACTACTCTCCAAATTACCTATATTATTACCTATACCACCTGAAAAGACAAAAAAATAAAAAAATAAAATAAAATTTAATTAAATATTTAAATAAAAATACATATACAAAGAGAATATTAAATTACCACTTTGTTGTTGTTGCTGTTGTTGTTGCTGATTATTATTATTTGGATGTGGTGATGGTAGACAATTAACTATTATTACATTTGTTTTTAATAAATTTATTAATAATATTATATAAATAAGATTTTTTATTATTCCTAAACTAATAATTCCACTTTTTTTATTATTATTATTATTATTATTATTATTATTATTATTTAAACATTTTATTCGATGATTAACACCAACAACACAACAATCATCATTATCAGCATCATTTATTACACAATTATTAACACAATTTTCATTAATTACTCCATTTAATTTATGTGCTGTTGCTACTGTTGTTTCACGATGTAACAATGATGATGGTGATAATGATGAAGATAATAATCTTTTATAATTATTTATTTCACATCCAAATAAATCATCATCATTGCGTTTAATTAATGATTTTTTATTATTAACACAATTATTATTATTATTATTAAATGAAAATTTCTTTATAAACATTTTATCATCGTCTTTATGATGATTCTTATCAAATACAAAATCATCATCATTATCATTTGATATTTGATTAAAATTTAACACTGCATGCGTCATTGTTACTCTGGTTTATCAACCAATAACCACAAAAAAACATAAAACATAAAAAAGAAATTTTTAAAAAAACGTCGAAACCCCACAAAAATCACTCACAGTTCCATTATTGGACATTAAAAAAAATAATAATAATAAAAAAAAAAAAACATTCAATAAGCCACCCGCCACTCTCTATTGACTACATTTTTTTTTCTTTTCCTTTTCCGTTATTATCATCAATTAATTAATTAATTAAATAATTAATAATTGTTTTACTTTTTTTACTTTTTGACAGTCACATAGTTTGAAACTTTTATTAACAAAAAAAATTAAAAAAAAAAAAAAAGGATTTTCTGCTGCCTTTGGGCGGTATTAGTTGGTGGTGGGTGGGTAACGATAATGTTTAATTTGATAGCTGTCAGTGGTGATGATGAAACGTTATCTCTGTGTCTCACATTACGTCAAAAAATCATCAATCGATAAAATCTGTTGGAAAAAAAAAAAGAAGAGAAAAAATATTTTAATTACATAATTTTGGTTACAAAAAAAAAATTAAACTAAAAGCATAAAGGTAGGACGGTATAACAGGTAAAACAATTAATAAAACTGATGATACATCCCCACAATTTTCATATACACGACAGATAAAGAATTTCTTTTAAATGATTCACTTGACAACGATTTTATTCAGAAAATCAGTACAAACCCGATTAATTGATTTAATTTTCTCCAGATAAAACAGAAAAAAAAAAAAAAGAAACCCCAATTAAAATCGATTTAAAATATAAACCCACAAAAAAAAAAAAAAAAAAAAAAAAAGTTTAACCCAATTAACCCAAAACGTAAACTCAACAAACAACCAACAAAGAAAACTTCTTAGGAATTTTAATTAATTTCCAATTTATATAAACAGTTAAGTAGTAATAATTACCATTTAATTATTTTTCATTTATATTTTCTTAATTACACAAAATTAGCTAAAGATTATATTTTTGTTTGAATGAAAGCAAAGGCAAGCAGGTAAACAGGCAAAAAAAAAAAAAAAACAGAAAAAAACTTTCATTTTCTCTCTCTCATGAGTACAAAAAATAAATCAAAATTCATACAAAAACACAGCACAGAAATCAATAATTAACCGAAAAGCAAAGCAAAGCAAAAAAAAAAAAATTAACAAATTATTTCTCATCAAAGGCGAGCTTTAAAAAAAAAAAAAAAAAGAAAAGTTTAACAAACACAACAGCAGCAATAGGCTCGCTGCTCTGTACAAAAGAACTTTCGCAAAAAAACTGTCAAATTGACATAACATCGCAATAAAAGACGTTGTCGCTTCATAAAAAAAAAATTTGAACCCTTTTTTTTTTATTGTCTCCCCCAATAAATTAATTTCAACACCCAGAAACACCAACAATAAATGTCAAAAAAAAATTAAAAACCTAAAGCAGCTGAACAGCACACAACACACGCATTGAAAGCCTTGTAAAATTAATTAAAATGTGCGTAAAAAAGTTTACCTTTAAAAACATTAAATTAAAAAATTCAATCACATTGACCTGAGGGTCAAGAAAAAAAAAAGAAAAAAAACCATAGCCCCTCCTAGCAAAAATTATTCTTTTTTTTTTTTATTTTAGTCACGACACAATCGAAAGTGTTTAGGCAAAAAATATTAAAAAAAAAAAAAAAACTTCAGGAGCGTCTGAAAAAAAAAGACGAAAATTCCCAATCCTATAAATACTTTTCGACAAGAATTCACAGAACAAACAATCTTTAAACCATTTAAAGGTGTTTTTTTTTACTCCTTGCTTTTCTATCACAAAGATTTTTTTTTCCCATCTCGTTGTTGTCGTTGAATTTTTTTTTTTTCTTTTTTTCATTGAAAATCTAAAAATAAAAATTCCTACAAAGAAGAATCTGCTGCGGAGAATTTTCTTTCGTTCTTTTTTTGTTATTTTTCCACGAATTAATAAAGGGGAATAATGACACCAAAAAGGGAAATTTTTTTTTTTCTAAATTAATTTTCCAGTAGAATCTTCTGCAAGAACAACAAAAACAACATGGCAACGTTGTGGTGTCTTCAGTTTTTTAAAGGCTGCCCAAAGATTTTTTTCTTTAATTTTTAAAGAGAAAGTTTTCCAATAAATCACTAAAAAGCTACAATCGAATATAAAAAAAAAAATCATTTGGGTGTTGGATTTTTTTTTTTAACAGAGAAAAAAATAAACTACCCAATATTGGGGGTGGGATTTTATTTAAAAAAAAAAAATTAATAATTTTTTAAAACACACAAAGAGGCAGGCACACTTAACGCTTTAAAGATCGATCAGAAAGAGGAAAAATTACTTGAAAAAAAAAAGAAAAAAGTTGAATTAAAAAAGGAGCAGCTTAGTAGCTAGCTGCCACCCTTTTTTTTTTGTCGATAGATTTATTTGGAAAATGATAACTTTTCCACTTACCAGAGAGTGTTTATTAATTAATCCTTTAATAGAGAAATTTTTCTTCCACACAATAATACTTTTTTTTTATCTTTATCTTTTTGGAACTTCACCAGAATTTTGAAATTTTCTTTTTTTTTTATTCACCACATTTTTCACAGATTTTCCATTTTCATTTGCCAACAAAACACACACACACACACATATATAAATATATATACACTTATCCACAAGTAGCGATAAATAATTAACACGCACACAGTAGAAAAGTCGTGAAAGAATTTTTTTTCTTTTTTACTTTGCTTTTCTTCTTTTCCGAAAGTTTTTCTTGTTATTTGTTTTGTCTTCTGAAATAATTTGAAAATTTTTTTTTTTTTTAATTTATTTCATGTCAGCCATTTTTGTTAATGTTTTTATTCTTTTCGTGGTTGAGTTTTTAACATTAGCAGCAGCATAAGCAGCAACGGACACCATAGCAGCACAGCGCCGCCGCATTATAAATTTTTCACTAAAAAAAATCTTCTTCTTCCACACATACCAAACAAAGGAAATTCAATAGAAAAAAACAAAAATGGTTGAAACAAAATTTTTCTTCTTCTTCTTCTTCTTCTTCGTTACTTGGAATAATTGACAAAGATTTTTTTTTTATATCCACTTTAAAAAAAAAATTGCCTTTTATCGATTAATTTTTAATTAAAATAAAAGAGAAATATCACTAAAAACACTTTTAAATATTAATTAAACACTTAATGTATGTTTAATACACTTTAATAGCACTAAAAATTGTTTTTTTCTTCAATTAAAAACAAAAAAAAAAAAACTTTCCTATTGTGACGATGGAATCGTCTTTACTTGTACAAATCCGCCATTTTACAACATAAATAAATAAAAAAAAACAACAAAAAAATTTTTTTTTCTATATGCGATGAACATAAAAACGAAGAAGAAGAAATTTTCTTTTATCTGACTCGGTATAGCTGCGCTTTAGCTAACTTAGCCTTTAGCTGTTCATCTGCTTTTCTATAGAAAAATAAAACAATTTTTTTTAAAGAAAAATATAGTTTTCTCGTTTACTCTATATATATTTTATTCTTGTATCTCATTTTCTCTTAAACAAAAATTTATAATTCTGGTAAAATTTTATGAAACATTTTATTTCTGTTGTTGTTGTCTTGCTTTTACATATGAATAATTGAATATAAATGCGTTTCAATGCTGCACCCGCTATTTTCGGCTTAAAATAATAACTGAGTAAAATAGATTTTATTTTATTGTTTTAATTATTAATAAATAGTTTATATTCAGCGATATAATTATAATTTAATTAAAAAAAAAAATTGAAAATTCATTTACCGTAATAAAAGCAATTTTTGGCCGAAAAGTGAATATTTAAAGAACAAAATCTGCACGAAATATACAACTGGCCGAAACATGGCGGATTTTTAAAATGTGATAAAATAAAAATAAAAATCTTTTTCGTTTTTAAAATGTAAATTTATTTATTTAATTAGTAAATTAATATTTAAGTATTTTGTACGCTTGTGGTCTGTACTTTGCTTAATTCATTTTTAAAACGTCCGATTGTCTCCCTTGCCAACTTTAATTTATCCTTGAGCAGTGTTATGTCAATTTTCACGTTTGTCTTTGCATTGAGAATATTTTCGTAATTTTTCGAAATTTTCTCATTAAAATTTGTGTCATGCTTCCATATTCCGTTTGTCATCTTTTGTATATTAATCAGGTAATGTTGCATCAGCTGTGTAGGCTCCTGGAACACAATTTCATCATATGATTCTGAAACAATTCCCTTTTTGTTATCAATCAATTGCGTGCTAGATGCTGTACTGTGCATTGTAGGTGCAACTCCTGGCTCGCCATCGACCATTGGGGTTTGAAACAATTTCAAAATATGATACAATGTTACTGGACGTTCCGTGGGATCATGGAAATAGATTTTTATAACAACTTCAAATTCACCCCAGCCAGTTTCTGTTATTTCATATGGTGGTTTCGTTATAATTCGATTTGGATTTGCATAACTTTCGTGGAGTTTGAAGTGGATTTTTTTTACATAGGCAAACATGTCCTCGTTGTCATAAGGTTTTACATAAACATTCCACTGATGTGTGTGGCCATCCTCTTCACGTTTTTTACCAAAGGATCGAGCTATATTACCGTACACAATCGGCTTAACAATCGTTAATCCCTGAAAAGATATTTTTGTTCAGCAACTTGCTTATTTAAATCTAACGAACACACAAACCTTTACTCTACCACCGGAATCTGGACCAAAATCGGTTGGCACATGGACACTCATTCCAATTATTTTATTTGTTACAAAAAATCATCCAAAGTTGAATCCTCCAAATGCATTAAATGCTAAACGTCAAATTAATCAAAACAAAAATAAACAATCTGGCGCCATGTTTCTATCATACAAACCGATTATCTACCATGAAACTTAAGCGCCTCTATCACTTAAACTAACTTGAATCGAAAGCTTAACTTTAGCGAAGACAACAATATGAAAATCTCAACTATTTAGCAAATATCCAAACATCATTTCCGTCATAAACCAGAAAGCGATAAAAACGAAACCAGAAAAAAAATCTTCTTCCCACATTTAGTGTTTTCCTTGGTTTTGTCCTTAATTCATTTAAAGCAACGCATGCGTTAATATAACGAAATTGGGGGAGTTGTGACCGTCGCCCATCTAGACAAACAGACAAAAAGTAGAGAAAATATTGCAAGGTCGACGGCCGGTGAATAGCACACAGAATTTTGAAAAGCAGAACAGCAAAAAATACTAAAAATAAAACGGGATTTGGTTGTAGCAATTGATAGTGGGTGTGAGCGGTGCTTACATGATATGGGTGGTAGTTAAACGTGGTGGCAGCATTGAAACAGTGACTCAAACCAGAAATGTCTGCAGTTTGTTGTTGCAAAGACAGCAACGAGAATGACTACGATGGCGGCAGTAGCAGTAACTATTGCCAAGACTAACAGGGAAGGCGATTTCAACCCTAAAATATTTATGCTTATTGTGTGTGTGTGTGTGTGTGTGTGGTGGTTGTATGCGTGGCTGATGGTGTGGGGGTGGCGTTTGCAATGTTTGGCAGGCTTTGGTTATTGAAATGAATGTGTCTGGTGACCCCATTCCAAGGACAACGACGCCATTAACGAATACCTACGTCGCTATGTTGTCGATTTTACGATTTCTATTTTTGCCGCTTTGTATGTCTGTCTGTCTGTCTGCCAGTTGGTTTATTTAAAAATAATAAAATGGGCTGGGATGAGGTGGAAATATTGTTGATGTTTTGAAGTTTTTTTTTATCCTTCTCTCACAAACAAAATATGCTGCACAGCACAATCATTATATTTCTACAATTGTGTCTACCCCCTTCCTGGTTTTTATTTTTAAAACTTTAAAAGCTCCTTCCGTGCAAACCGTTATTTTGTACTTTTACTTCCATCCTTATTAGGGCGGTGATGAGGAAACAACAAGAAAATAAAAATAAAAATTAATAATAATAACGCCAACAGTCCACTTGGCGTCATGTCTGGTTTCTTCGTTTTGTTTTTTTTTTTTTTTTTTAATTATTATTTGAACGCCAGCTAATTAACGGTATACTCATTCGATTATTAACAGCAACCGGTAATTAGTGGGAATTTTATTTTACGCGTGACCAGGCGCCTCCACTTCATAAATAAATTGAAAATTTTTCTTCCTTAATACAATTACTGCCATCTAGCATCTAGTAATAATAACAATTTTGTTAATTAAATTTCCAACACAACGTTGGAGATTTTTCGTTTTGTTTTTGTTTTTTTTTTTGCACTTTATTATTTGACAGTGCGAGACAAAACATATATAACGAGATCATAAAATGGTCGATGATCTCGCTTTTAAATTTTTTTTTTTTTATTTTGCTTTTGCTGCAAACCGCACAACAGCAATAGCAACAGCAAAAATTGCATACGGATTATGCACTGCATTTCATTGCATAAAAAATTCTTTTAGTTTTTTTTTGTAATAAAATTGGAAAGAAGCAGCAAAAATGTTAAATAAATTAAATAAAAATTAAAAATGAGATGAGAGATGAGAATGATAAGAAGCAATGCACTCGTCGAGGTCAAGGGCATTTGTAGCATAAAAATTGCATTGTTTAATGCAGCAGTTACTGCAACAGCAGGAGTAGCAACAACAAACAGCAACAGCAGCAGCAAACAGAATTATTAAACGAGGCGTTACGATAAGAAGATGACGATGATAATAATAATAAAAAAAAAAAAATCAACAATTACAATTCACGATGCACTTTTGATTCTGTACATTTGTACTGTGCGGTTTTTTTTTTAAATTGAATTTTTTGATTTTCGGTTTGCGTCACAGATACCAAAAATAAATGCCAAAGGGTATTTTCGCAGTAATTTACTTAATTAACGCTATACCGCAGTATTGATTACGCAATAATTACGATAACATAATTGAATTATGTAAACGATGGGATATTAAATCATAAGGCAAATATATTTTTAACTAGGTAATTTCCTATTCAAAACTGATTAATTTCCGTTAAAAAAAAAAATAAAAAATTCATTTATTATCCGCCATTTTTTTTTTGTCGTTTAATCAGGGAATTATGGAATATTTTTGTTGTTGTTTTTGTTGTTTTGTATTCACAGCAGCGACAATTATTAAAAAAAAAAAAAAATTTAATTTTTGTTAATTCAATTTAAATTTTTAATTTTAAAAGTACAAAACGGAATAAGAATGCAAAAAAAAAAAAAATCAGACATAGATACCATTGCCCTCTAATTACGGTCACTGGCACTACTCGGTCATGGTTACTTAGCTGCTGCTGCTGCTGCTGTTGCTGCTGCTGTTGATTTTTTTCTTACATAAATGTCGCGCAGCAAATTGTTCAATCTCAATACAATTTTTTTTTTATACTCTGCGCATAGCTTAGCTTCTTCGTAATTTTTTTTGTTTTTGTTTTACATTTTATTTAACAATGCGCAAAGTACTTTGATGTTTCTATTTCTAATTTAAGTCAATAGAAGCAGAAGAAGACGACGAAAAAGCAGCAAATGGAGATGATAAAGAGAAGGAGATGTTGCTATTCAGCTATTTTATTATGAAAGGCATAAAAAAAAAATATTTCTATAGCAACGTCAACCTTGTCACCGTACAATGCACCTAAGTCATTGGATTAAGAAATTTCACAAAAAGCAAAACAACGAGACATCGAGATAACAAAAAACTTTGTTTTTTTTTTCTTCTTTTTCTCTTTCTAAATTCAATCCGGCAAATTCTGGTTAAATAGCAAAAAAAAAGTGGGAGGAATAGGGGGAAAAAAGTAAAAACGAAAAGGAAACCAAGCCATACAAGGAAATTATTTTTATGTTTTTTTTTTTTTTTTTTTTTTTTGATGTTTGTAAAGGGAAAACAGACATTACTGGGTGATTTTTGTGGGTGGTTGCAGTTTGTTTTTTTTTATTGCCATCAAATTTCTATTAAAAATTAGGGTAAATAGTCCGTCTGGCATGTTTTATTCACTGGTTTTGATTATGGGTAAAAAAAATTAAAAATTTTCACCACTTTTCCACCCACCCACTTATTGCTTTTCAGCCTATATTTATGCTTTATGCCGGTTGTTTGTGTGGCAAAAGCCTAGTCTCGACCAGAATAATATAAACAGGGTTGTGTGTGTTTTCGCAGTCAGTCAGTCAGTCAGCCAGCCAGCCATCTCCACCGTCGTCTAATGGTGATTGGGGTTGGCTGTTTTAATGCCGACACAGCAATAAATCGTATGAGGGTGGCGACTTGACGATGACTAATTTAAATTCAGCAAACCAGACGAACGTGCTCTGTTAACATAATTTTCAGCATTTTTACTGCTTCCTTTTTGGGGTTTGACAATGTGGGGATTCTTTAATTATTTAACGAAACAGAATTGAAGAAAACAACACAAAACTGCACAATAATTAAGTCGTGTGCGTGCTTTGCAGTAATAAGGAAAAAAAAAATTGAAGAAAATTGCAGGAACACAATATCCATTTTTCCCGTTGGGTTTCCTTCATTTTTATTGGTGTCGTTGGCTTTGCAGCCAGACAGTGACCTCAAACTCTGCAAATTCAGTTTCTGCGGTGTGATGAAAAATAAAAAAATAAATAAATAACCCTTCATAGTCCCACCCACCCCACGATCCTTTATTGTCAGAAACTAACCAACAAAACTAAGCGAAAAGTGAAAGAGAGGCATGATAAAGTTGAATGACGCGACTAACCACCACGTGGGTGTTTTTTTTTTTTTTTTTATTATTATCACTCTTGTCACTCTCAAGTAAACTGAAAATGCAATAAAATGGTGTTAGAGGGGGTGGTAAGCCGGCAAAGGAATAGAATAGAATAGAATAGAATAAACGGGAAGCGGAACAGAAGGGTAGAATAAACCAGGAGTTGTAGGGATTTTTTTGTTATTTTTTTTTTTTTTTTTTGTAACCCAAGAGGAATGAACCTGAACTTCTATTTCTATATCTGTTTGTTCTCTGTTTCTCTTTACTATTGGGTGGTAATACGGGCGGTAGACCACGAATAGCATGGGATCTCACAAAATTATCATCACAATGCGACACACAATAACCAGACAGAAACAACCGAAAGTTTTGTTAGTGTGTTTTCTGTAACCATGGATACACCGTCGTTATTTTGGAATTTTTTTTTTTTTTCGTTTGTTTGTTGCTGCTGCTGCTGCTGCCGTTGGCGGCATATAGTCTAGTCAGTTGATATCATTTTCAGCTCTGACATAAATTTCAATGCACAGTTTAGAGGGTTGGGGTTGGGTGGTGGTCTGTTGTCTGATGATTATGATGATTTTTTTTTTCTGCTTTTTTGCAAAACTGTAATAAAAACTAAAGGGAATTTCGGATTGTCGGCCGTTTAATTTAACTACTGCACTAGATTTTTTTTTTCCTTCTTTTTCTTCTCTTCTCTTTTATTTTTCTAATAAATGTTGCCAGCTTTATTCCGTTATTCCGCATAATCGCAAAGCAGAAACAAAAAAAAATCAAAACTCATTGCCACTGCAGTGGTTTTAAACCACGAATATCAACGAAATCAATGACCTTCACCGGCAATGTCTGTTATCTTTTATTACTCGGTCATCAAACCCCAAAATTTGTGTAGATTATTTCGCGTTTTTATTTCTGCTTCCACTTTTTGTTGTTGTTGTTGATGTGAGGAAAATTACTGTAGTAGACGCATCAAAGCATCACAAAACGTGGGGCAGAGAAATTTTATTTTGCTGATATTATAATTGGCAGCAGTGTGTGTGTGTGTGAACAAAGATCGTTGAACTTTTTTTCCCTCTTGTGATGAATTTTTTTTTTTTTAGATTGCACAGGCGACATTTGCCCACGTTTTAAGAACACCATAAGCAGGGATTTTATTTTTTATTTTTTGTCTATACGCCGAGTCACCCCTAAAACCACCCCCTAATCAACCTATTTTAGAGACATAACCAATAATAGCACTGAGGAAAAAAAAACCGTTCATTCAAGTTCATACGGTGAGTTCAAAGTGAAAAATTACTTTTCGGATTCTTTTTCGTATTTAAGGGTGAGCGGATAATACAAACAGACGCGTCACTGTGTAAGCATGTGTGTGTGTGTGTGTGTACAAATGTCTCTTGAGACGCAAAAAAAGGAAACAAAACGAAAGAAAAATGAAATAAGGGTGATTTTCTCTATTAGATATGAAAGTGGTAGCACGTTGGGGTGGCTACAAAAAAAACAAAAAACAAAACGAAAACATGTGTCAATGGGGTGTCAATGTGCATTGAGTAGTGCATAGCACAGGAACAGGATGATGAAATTTCATCGATGAAAAAAAAATTAAAAATTCTTATCCAGACCAAAAAAATTAGATTTTGTTGCACCCTCAAAGTTCGAACGGTAAGGGAAGCAAACAAAACAAATTTTTTTTTCACCCAAAAAGTTTAATGACCGCTAATCTCGTAGAGAGAGAGAGAGAGAGAGAAAAAAAACCTCCTGATTCTCCTGTGTGTTTATGCAACGAAATATATTTTTCTTCCTCTTCCAATCGGATTTCGATGAAATTTTCAGGTTTCATCAATTATTAGGGTGAAAATTAGGAGCAAAAAACTGTCTATTGGATTTTCACCCCTCCTACATTCAAATAGAAATTAAAGGAAAAAAAAAATAGGTCGTGTCCTGAAATTAAATTAAATTTTTGTTGCACCTAAAACCATTCCGAAAGTCCTTTATAAATATTTCCCGGTTGCAGACCACCACCCACACCACCCTGAATTGAGGAAAAAATAATTTTTTTTTTCAGCAGTGTGAAGGAAGAACAAAAGCAACCATCGGTCAGTCACCTTAGATCTGTCAGATCTGTAAACAAAAAAGTGTTTGGCCCATTCTATGCTCATTCCAAATTCTAATAGTTAGATTGGGCGATTTTTGGCGTTAAATTTTTTCCAATTAACTAGTGACCAAAAAACAACCGGGAGTGAGAAAAATGAAAACAACAAGCGACAAGAATTTTTTTTTTTTTTGTTAGTTTGTTTGGCGGTATGGGGATTTTGTTTTAATACAGGATGACGTCATTGTGAAAAATCATGAGGTCATGACCCAGTCATTTTTCTGTAGATTTTTCTTTATGACATTTTTTTTGTTTTGCTTCTTTTTTTACGATAATCGCGTGTCAGTTCGTTACATTTCATTACGTCGTGACATCGCCAATTAAAAAAAAGGAAATATATTTTTTTTTTGGCCTCGAGTTAGAGCTTTTTTGCTTGTTAAAACAATTTATTTTGGGGCTTTTAGTTCGCAGCATTAGAAAGCTTACAAAAAAAAAGAAGAAGAAATGACGAAGAAAAAAACGTCGGTTTTGCTGTTGACTCAAAATTTGCAGCGGAGACGTTTGGTTTGGTTGGTGGCTTGAAACGTTGAGACATCGTCGACGTGTGAATGACCCCATTTAAACCCGAGACTGTACACAGCCGCGGTGACCTTTTTTTTTGCGTTTGCTTTTGTTAGAGAATCTCCTCCTTTAAAAGAAAAAAAAAAAACCAAATCAGAATCACCAGCAGCTAAAGACATCTCCAGATTTGTCTGAAGACAAGAAAAGTAGCAGAAAAACAACGAAGAACAAACGACGAAGTGATCAAAAAAAAAAAAAAAATCTTTGGAGTGGAATGATGAGGGGAAGAATAATATTAAACTACCCGGTTGTCGTCCCACAACGTCAGTCGTTGTGATGACTGAAAATAAGTAAAAGTTCATTGAACTAGGTTAACGAAACGAAACGCGCTAAACACTTTCGCTTTGCCGGATTAAATTGGTTTCTGGGATGAACAAATCGCTAGGAGTGTGACTACACTCCCATACACTGGTTAAAGGATTTTTATCGTTGGAGATTGAAGGAGACTCCATAAGAGTCTCGGGTCAATTACACTTTTTGGAAGCAGCAGAATTGATTGCTATGACGTCCTGTGATGTTTCGGTTGTGACACGTTGAAGGTCGTTACAGTTTTTTGTTTGCTGCTTTTGTCACCCACTATGTATATGCGCCCTATACACTCACCCATTCCAAGGCAACCGAACGTACAGGTGAATAACACATAATTAATGAAAGTTGCTGCTGCTTTTGTTTATTTACCTTACCATGAGTTTGTTAAGTTTTTTTTTTTTTTTTTTTTTTTTTTTAGCGGAAATTAAATTAAGGAAATTACCTACCAGAAGCAATAATGAGAAAATGGAGTTTTAAAATGGTTAAAAATTCGTGAAAGTTTGATTAAAAATTTTTTGGTCACTGAATTTTTTTTTTGTCGGCATCACTCTGGAATGTAGTTGTCTCCGTTTTTTGTCTGTAACTCGGTTAAAACTCGTCTTAGAATTGAGTTTTTTGGTATTCTGAACTCCCACATAATTCACCAAACAGGATTTAACATAAAAATGATACGCTCCGTACCGACTTTTTTAAATAAAAATTTTCAATGTAAGGGAAAATCAGTTTTGTTCACGATTTTCGGTGTTTCTTTTTTTTTCTGAAATTTTGATACTTTTTTTTTTTGCTGGTGCTTAAATTCAAATGCGCTGAAAATTGGTAAGAAGTTTCTTTTAGGATCCCAGCATATACTGTAGGAAGGATTCCGTGGTAAAAAAATTTTAATCAGAAATTATCGCCAGTTGAGTACCAAATGTCAAGCGAGTGGCTCTCGACATCACTCTGGAATGTAGTTTACTCAGTTTTTTGTTTGAAACTCGGTTAAAATACGTCTCAGAATTAAGTTTTTGTGGTGTTTTGAACTCCCAAATAATTCACCAAACAGGATTTAACATAAAATAAATACGGTCCGTACCAAAGTTTTTTTAAATAAAATTTTTCAAACGAAATTTTACAAACGAATTTTTTTTTTCAATATTTTCCATCAAATTCTATGCAAAACGACTTAATTTGCTGACATACAGACTACAATATGTAACAATCAGTAATAAAGCTTACAAAAAAAAAAAAAAAAAGCCAACAAAAAGATAAACAATACAGTCATGTGTACACAGACAACACACACGCAGCCAGACATTCAATTAAATAATTGATGAAGAAGCAGAAGAAAAATATATTTTTTTTTTATATTTTTTTAAATAAAATAAACAAAAATAATAAAAAAAAAAAAATTTTTATTTCAAAGTCAAGTGACAGTGACACAGTGACTTAATATTTATATTTTGTATTATTATTATTATTATTATTATTATTATTATTATTATTATCCACACATACAATGCTATAAAGCAATAAACATATCGATTAAACAGAAAGAAATCGAAAACGAACGAAATTAACAAGTAATTATTAATCGTGCGCAGCTTAACATTAAAAATATTATTGTATGCAGGCTTAACGAGGCTTCTTTTTTTTTTTTTTTTGTGTTATTTATTGTTAAAAAAAAAAAAAAAACAAAATTTCAATTAAGTAGGGGAAATACATAATATTTTTGTAATAGGGGTGCCATTAAGTGACCCTAAGTCATATTTTTTTTTTCTTTTCCTTCTTTCTTCTTACTTGAAATATTTTTTTTTTTTTTAAACAACGATTGGGTGACTTGCACTTGCGCAATATTTACAATTTAAATTTGTAACCAACAAAAATAATTTTTTTTTTTTTTTTTTTTTTTTAACTTAATTTTTACACTTAAGCCGAATTGAATTGTTTATTTTACGTATACGTGTGCGCATACATATACTACACAATCATAACAAAACTCGCTCAAGTTTTAATGTTTTTTTTTTTTTTTTTTTTTTGTTTGTGACTTAAGGCACTTTGCTCACTTTGTTTTTGTATTCAAAACAGAAAAAAAAACAAAAAAAAAAAATGATTTTTTCTTTCGTTTAAATAAACAAAAATAAACCGCACGTTGTACATTGGTATTTGTGTGGCTTAAGTTAAGTTAAGTTGTTAATAAAAAATAAAAATAATTTTTTTTTTTTGTTATAAACAACATGCGGTCACTGAACTGATATCAGAATTGACATTGAATTTTCTACTGACGAGGTCAGGCGTAGCACACAAGTAACAACAACAACAGCAACAAAAAACGCTACGCGACAATAATTATTTTTTATTCTTATTCGTCGTTACTTTTACTCTCAAATGTTTTCTTTCTTTCCTTTTTTTTTTTTATTTAATTTTTCTCGGTTTGCGCCTGTAGTAAATTCCATGTTTATGTGCGTGAGAACGTTATTATTTAATTTTTGTTTTTTTTAAGTCATTCGCGTACTCGCTAGTATTTTTTTTTTATGTTTTCAATTTTCCATTTGACACATTAACTTAAATTTAATTAATTAAAAATAGAAATAAAAGTAAAAAAAAAAACAAAAACAAACAAACAAAGCGAATTAAGTTGATTAGAGAATTTTTTTTGACTATTGCGCATTCTATATAAAAAAATTTGACTTACTTTATTAACTGTGCAACATGGATTAATTATTTTATTTTTTTTTTTGATGCAGTGCTGCTGTTACCGTTGCTGCTGTTTTAATAGCATAAAAACGCATTTAATGATTAAATGGAAATTTTGATAGGAATAAGGGATATATAGGCGTCCTGAAGGCTATTTTTTTTTATTACAGGAAGAAAAGTGCATGGATTCACAGTGAAAGCGTCTAAGATTCATAACAAAAAAAAAAAAGAGAAGTTATTTGAGTGGGCGCCTTGGTAGTTTATTGATATTTTAAGCCACCCCTAAAATGTGTGCATCAATAGCAACCCTATTTGTTTGTTATTTACATTCGCCTATTCATCCTTTCCACCCTTATTTATAAATTAGATCGTGTCCCTGCATGCATAAAACATTAAAAAGAAAAAACGTAAAAGAAGGAAAATCGATAAGTCTGGAATTGTTTTTCCGCTTCCAGCATTGGTATATTGACGGTATCATCGCATTTTATCCCTTAATAACCTCGTCGCCTTTATCGGTATAAATAGTGAATATCAAAAAAAATTCAAAGAATAGAAGAAACATTTTTTTTTTTTTTAAACAGGAAAACTAACCACCCAATTACCACCCACAAAATTCATCCAAACATAGTTGACGGTTGAAACAAACAATTATGTCGCGACAGTTGAAAAAAAAACCAAAAAAATAATTAAAAATTATTAAGTATCCAGCCTATGGGGTTGGTTTAATTTTTATAATAATTTTCCTGGATACTAACTGTTAAGCCACCCTTGCACAATTAACACACCAATACCACCCTCAACTGCAAGGAACAAACAAAAAAAAAACCATTACGTCGCTCACAACTAACAACAAATCCAAGGGCAAGGACATTCACGCATGCGTACTCTATAAACAGACGAAAAAATAAATAAATAAAAATTCCCCATCTTAAGCTGACTAGCTGCTTGGCTGCCTTGCAGAATCGTTACATTTTCTAAGTAAGCAACGACACTGAAAAAAAGGATTCGTGAACTTGTCATTTGAATTAAAAGTAAGGGGAAAATTTTAACAAGAGAATAATTGAATAGGGGAGAGAGCGCATAATAACAACTGAGTAGACATGGATTGGTGAAGGATAAATCACGTAAACAATGTGTGTATGTACTATGAATGGATTGGTGACAATAACAAAACTGTGTATGTATGCGGTATTTGTCCGTCAAATTGAGCTAGGTGAAGGCTAACTAATCAGGGATGTAGAACATTTATATATATATTTTTTTTTGCTTGCTTGCTGAATAATTATTTTTATTAATTAATTTAAATGAGATTAAAATTGAAATTATAAAAAAGTGAATGTTGCAGTATAAAGCACAATAAAATCAAAAATTAATTTTGGTTTTAGTTAAAATTTATAATATAATAAAAACAAAAAGAAAGTAAGTCAATCAAGAGAAATTCCATTTCTATATAAATTTTTGCTTTTGCTGTTACTGTTGCGACTGCTGCTGTTGTTGTTTTATTTTTTATTATTATTTTTGTAATAATTTCGCTATTGCAGCAAATCAGCAGCAACAACAGCACCACCAACAACAACACAACAAACAAACAAAACACAAGAGGAGATCAAGTGTAAAGAAGCTTTTTTTCTTCTATATGAAAATGAAAGCAAAAAAAAAACTAAAATTTCTAATATATATAAAAAAAAACAAAACAAAAAAAAAAGATTTCTTTCAATAATTTCATTCATTAAAAATTTCGAAAATCTAGTTCAATTGTCTTATGGTTTCGCTATTTTTTTCGCTGTTTCACTTTTACAGTATTTAAAAATTTTTTTTGTTGATTGTTTTAAGTAAAAGTAAAATTATGCTTTATATGTGTATAACACTCGGTATAAACGTTAATTTTGATTTAAGTTAAAATAAAATTTTTGTCGAACATGAATCGTTGAAAAAGTGAAAAATTAAATTTAACGTAAAAAAAAAAAAAAAAAACTTTCTATGAAAGAAAAAAATTATTTATTTTTGTTTTAATTCGCTTTTAAAATTTGTGTTAATATAAAATAAAAATGTTTGTTAACTCTGTCCAAAATCAACCCTAAACTTTTTTAATGCACTTTGCGCACCCAAGGTTATTAACAGCAAAGCAGAGTCATTTGTGTCCTGCTGTGGTAACAGCAGTGGGTAGACAGTCGGTAGTTTCTTTTTCTTCCTTTTTTTTTTGTGTATTTTTTATCATTCAAATTTATTTTAGAGGGTCGTCGAACGAATTTTTTCGCAGTAATCATTTGAACCAGGTAACGCGTAGCTTAAATACTCAAACACCGGGAATAAGGATGAAGGAACGGATAAAAAACGGTAAAAAAAAAATGCATTTAATTTCCCTCAAAAAGAAAAATTAAATAAAAAATCAGATTGCGCAGTCAAAATTGATGCGCACACATGTTGCAAAAAAAATAAAAAAATTACATAAGAGCATGGTTTGTGGTGGGAGATAATATTCTTATTTGAATGTCATTGGCAGGGGTGAAGGCTAAAAATTATTTCATATTTATAAGAGAGGAGAATATTTTTAACATTTTAAACAACGTAATTTATATTTAACGATAGAGAGAGATTTAAATTTTGCCGGGTGTACATATGCATATTGTGTATGGCACACAATCATGTATGACTACCACAACGAAATGTTTGTTTTCCATAAAATTTCCTTGGATATAAATGCAAAGAGAAAGAGCGAGAGTGTGGAATTTTTCTATTTAACAATATAATTTACGTTATGCACACTCTCACACACACTCTCTTTCACGTTCTCTCTATCTCTTTTATTTTTATATTTATGAATACTTATCAACAGCAAAAAACCATAAAATTAAAATTTTCACTTTCATCGCAGCACACATAGCTAAGCTGCAAAAACAGAAAACAGAAAACTGAAAAAGTCTTGTAAGAAAAGTAAGCAGCAACACACCACGAATAATATCTCACGCACACAATCAAATAAAACAAAAACACCAACCAAAAAAAAAAAAAAAAAAACGGCCAAGTAAGCGACTAACAACAAATTCGTCAGTCAGTCAGTCAGTTTAAGAGAAAGTTAACGGACTAACGTGACGTACGAGAGTTTTTATTCGTCCTTTACGTGTTTTTTTTTTTAAATTTTATTTTGGTTTTTTTTTTTCGTTTCTTTTATTATTTTACTGTTCTTCGAGTTAATTATTTTAATTAAAGAAAAAAAAATAAAATAATAGAATAAAAAAAATTTATTTTTCTTTTGTTAAAAAATAAAACACAAAAAAAAAAAATTAATTAAATTCCCTCAAATTAATTAAGGAAAAGATAAAAACCGAAAAATAAAGTAGGGAAATTTTTTGTATTTCTTATAGGAAATGAATGGCCATGAACTTTTTTTTGTCCTCTTCTTTCCTATGTGAAACAAATAAAAAAACGGGCGATGCTTTTGTGCTTTTTTTTTATACGTTCCCGTATGTGTGTGTGTGTAATAAGTGTTATTTATCGGGCTAACATCGTGGAACAGTTAAGTGTGATTCCTAAGTGAGCTTTTATCTAATGGACTTTTGAACAATCAAAGACAAACACAAAAAATTACCCAAAACAATCAAATAATTTTTCCCTGTTTTTGATGTGTGAAAAAGAAAAAATAAATTTATTATTAAGTGGGAGGTAAAGGAAGGACTTTATTGTTAGTGTTGATGTTGATGTGGTGATTTTAATGTTTGTTACTGTGTGGGGGATGATGGTAGATTTGATTAAAACAACAACAACAAGAACAACAAATTAGCAAAGACACTTTTGGTGAAATTTTTTGATATTCAATATGGGAGAAAATTAATTAGAAAAAGATTTTATTTTTTTTATTTTTCTCTAGTTTATTTCACTTTTTTTATTGTGATTGTGACGTTAAAAAAAAGATTATTTTCTTTTTTTTTTTTTTGTGTAATTAAACTGGATTAAAGTGATTAATTAATTGTACCCGTTGGAAATTTAATTAAGGAGGATTTTTTTATTTATTTGTTTTTTTTTTTTTTTAATAAATTAAAGGTTTGTTTGCGTTTTTTCTTTTTAATTAATTTTTTTTTTTTTTTTTTGTATTAATTTTTCTTTACTTTTCCTGCGTGTGTTGATTAATTTTTGGTGACAAAATGAGAAACAGATGGGATGCGAATATTTTTTTTTTTTTAAAGATTTTTTGGTTTGTTTTCATTAATGTTGGAAATGGATTATGACTGATAACAACTGTGATGAAACGTTTTACACAGTGGTGGCTCAAGTTTAAAAATTATTAAAAATATTTCCGTGAATTTACCGGGCTTTCAACGGCTTTACGCTTTTGGCAGGTACTTCAGTTCGCAATAAGGCAAATCAACGTTGTTCTGTCACCACAAAAAACGTTAATCATGAACAAAATCGAAGACCTCGTGTATGAAATTTAATTAAAAATCCTTCCTTGTGAGACAACCTTGACTATGCTTGGCTGATTCTTGGCTTCCTGTTTTTTTTTTTTCAATAAAAATTTATTAACCTAGGCCAGACAAACTGATAAACATACAAAGAGAAAATTTAATTCATTTCTACCAACAATAATTATTATTATTTTTATTTGCAACCGTGTATATATGTGTGTGTATTGTTATTGTTTTGATATAAAAAAAAATTTGCGGTTGCCAAAAAAAAAAAATTATAATTTTTTTCTTCCTTTAAAATGACATTTAATTCGGTGTTGGTATTGGTTAATTTTTTATTTTTTTTAATTAATCGCCTTGATTGTGTTCGTTTTTACTGTTTCGTTTTTTAATTAAGGGGAGACACACAGTGAGAGATAAAGAGAGAGAGAGACTGAGAGAGAAATCGTGTGCGATTGCGAGTGCAATTGAGATAGGATAAGACGTGCGCATACCATCGTGACTTAATTTTTTAATTTAATTTAATTTAAAAAAAAAAAAATTTTAATTGTGTGGGTTTTCGTTTTTTTTTTTATATTTTTGTTTGTAGAACAGAATTTACGTCATTTATCCTTGACTTTGAAAGATAATTTTGTTGTTGTTGTTCGAAAGAGAGTGAGACGGATAACATTTTTTTTTTTTGGTTTAATTAAATTTAATTTTCTATATAATTTAATTTTTTTTTATTAATGCTGCTGGTTATAATTGTGTGCGTTCATCCGTTTGTTTGTTTATTTATTTGTTCTAAATTTGTGTTTTTTTTTTGTTTTTTGTTTGTTGTTGGGTGGGGTCGTTAAGAATTTTTTTTCTTGTTTTTTTATTCTTCTTGTTTTTTGTGGTAAATTAAATTGTAATTTGGGTGGGGTAAATAAAGCCTTCTGTGTGTCAATGTTCTGTTGCAACGACAATTATGCACTTTTATTCCGTTTTTTATGTATCAAAAATTTTAAATTTAAATCTATTACACATGCGCAGTAGATTTTCAATGTTTTTCTAGCCATGAAATAATTTTTTATAATTCAAAATAAATTTATTAACGTAATTTAAGGCTTTTGATTTTCAGTATGTAATGTGATTTAGGCATGAATGTTAAGGGTGGCTTCTATTATTTTACAGGAGACTGGCTTAAGGTTGTATTTTCTATGAAATAAAAGTGAAAAATAAAAAACACCACCAGCGAAATAAAACAAAGAAAAAATAAAACAAATTTCTCAACATAAAAGTAGAGAAGAAATAAAGAAAAAAAATTTTTTAAAAACTGAAAGCAAGAGAAATGATTAAAAAAAAATAATAATAATAAAATAAAACTAAGTCAAGTGAAATGGAAAATTAATTAAAAAAAAAATATTTCAATTAATTTTCACTTAATTTCACTTTTTTTAATGATGATGCGGAATTTTTATGTTTTGTTTTTCGGTTGTTTTTTCTGCTTTTTTTTTCTGCTGCATAAATTAGCGATAATTAATGCAGAGATTTAATAGCAGCAGCTACTTGAAAGTAATTTTTCATTATCCAGCACCAATCCAGTTAGATGTAAAATTTTTAATTGTGTTAACTAGAAAAATAATTTTGCATTGCTCCTGTTATTTAATTTTTTTTTTCTATAAATCCACTAATACCATTGACACACTGGCAACTAGTTAACTGGGAAAAATAACAACAACAACAAAAAAAAAAAAAAACTTTTCTTTTTTAGAAAAACAAAAAACTTTTTGTTTCTTTTCCTAACGCTCACGCATTATTTGCTTAATTAAAATGAAAAGAAAAGAGAAAAAAAATTGTATTTTTTTATTAAAGCACCAACACAAACATCAACCACATTTAAACTTGGCCTTGAACTCAGCTACAACAAAAATTACAAGTCAAATGTGCGCGCGGTTTTCCTTTTTTTTTTTTTTATTCCTCTTCTCATTCTCTCTTGATATTTAAATTTCTCTGTGATTCACTCACACTTTGTGTTTGTTTTTTTTTTTTTTTTTTTTTTTTTTATTATGTGTGCGTGCGATTTTATGCTAATGTAACAAACAAGGAAAAGTGCGTGACAATTCTCGTTGTGACAAACTAACGCACACATGCAAGGCAATGTATTTACGTCAACGCAGCAACGATACGTAAACCGAACGCAATCAACAAATTTTTTAATGGCGTAGGCTCGAATTTTTTTTTTTTTTTTTTTTGTTTTATTTAACGTGGTATAATGAATGCATGATTCTGTTTTTTTTAGGGGTGTTAATTTTTAATTAATTAAATTATTTCTCTAATTAAAAAAAAAAAATTTAATTTAATTCTACAGAGCATGGACAATTGAAAAAAAAACTGAAAAAAAAAAAAAAAAACGTGGAAGAAATGAAAAAATTATTAAAAATGCAGTGCATCGGTAATCTAATGAATGGTGAACAGCAGTTGCAACAGCATCAGCATCAGCAACAGCATAATTTACATAAAATTTGTGTTGATAAAATAAAAACAAAATTGTTATCGCCGAATAATTATGTAAATGGTGGGGCTGGCCATCATCACATTCATCAGCACCAACAGCAACAAAAATTCTGCAAAAATAATTTACTCGATGATGAGATGAATGAGGGTAGCAGTGTCCTGGTTAAAAACGATGAAATCGAAGACGATGATGCTGTTGTTGTGGCAAATCACCATGATTTAGATGATGAGGATGACGATGATGATGATGATGCCAATGAAAATAAATTACAAATTGATTTAGATGATGAGCGATCATATTCGCCACAGATTAGTCATCAACCGCATCCACAGCAACAATTGCCGAAAGTAATTATTACAAAAACGAATGGAGGTGTTAATGGGGGTGTATGTTTGCCACTGCAATTTACACAGCAACAACAGCAAGTGCGCGTTATCAAAGACGGTAGATTATATGAATCAGAGTGTCGCAATTTTGTGGATCAGGGCACCACAATAACAACAACAACAACGGCAACAGTAACGGCAACAGTGGTGCCCCCGGTAAAATTATCGCCGCCACGTAATCAGGTTCATGTGATAGCATCAGGTGTTGGGAAAACTGATGAGACGGGACAACCAAGTACAGAAGTAGCGGCGGCAACGACCACAATATTTCGTCCGCCAGTTGTGTCCAGTTCAAGTGCAGCAACAATGAGGCCTCCACCACCACCGCCACCCCTAACAAAACTTAAAGGTGCACCACCCGAGGAACCATCCAGCTCAATACCCGATTTAGGTGAGTCAAGAGATTTTTCTTTCTTTTTTTTTTTTTTGGTGGAATTTTTCGATTACTTTGCGTTGGGTTTTAGGTTAAAGGTTTTTCCACCCTGATGCTGTGTCTAAATATTTTCCGTTGTCTACTGAAATAGTTATTTCGGGGTTTTTGTTTGCGTTCAAACTCCTTAATCATTATTTTTAGAATAAATTTTTTTTTGTTTTATTTTTATCTAATTTCTGGTTAAAAATAAAAACAATTTTACTGTCTCTGGCTTTTCTTCGTCTTTTTCTTTCTTTCATTGCATTGATAACGATGTAAGAAAAAATTACAGAACGAAAAACGCTGCGTTTGTCGTTTTTATGCAGCGGCCCAGACTCATATTTCTCCGTTTTTTCTCTAATCTATTTTTGTCTTGTAAATAAAAGAAAAAAAAAGAAAAACCGTCGCTATAAACAGTTTATAATAATTTTTTGTAACAAAACCCCCCAATCGGTTATATAAATAAAAATTGTTTATTGCTTATAACGACAGATATATGTTTGTACCGCAACGCAGCCATTGTTGTGATTAGATTTTTAGAGGTTAGCCAGTTTGTTGCGTTTTCTTATTTTTTCGATTTTGCGCATTGATGTAGTTTTTTTCCGTTGCGTAATCAAAGGAAATTCCTAACCAGCAAGACAGTGACCTGATACGTGTGGATCGTTGCATAATCGTTGGATACAAAATTCTTCTCGTAAATAAATTAAATGTCATCTAGACTGAAAATAAATCAATGACGTCACACACGTTTATATTTAATTTAATTAAATTTCTTTGCAAGGTCAGAATTCTTTTGAGAAAATCCGTTAAACGAATGTCGGAAAATCCTGTAAATCTGATTGGACATTGCGTTGCGTTGTGTTACGTTCTGTGCGCAATGGAACGTTAAGTATGTTGCGCATAGTTTGTAATCCTGAATTTCTTAAAAAAAAAAAAAAAAAAAAAAACTAACGCAGCGTTACGCAATTTATGCAGTTTTCGCAGTTTATGCTGTCTCAATTCTTCGCTAATAAAAAAAAAAAAAAAAAAAACTTTTCATCGCGTGTTAATGACCTTAAGCGTAAGGGCAGTGCACCTATTATTAAAAGTTTTTTTTTTTTCTTATTTACTTTTTACTCTCCTTTATTTTTCTTTCTTGCTTTTCGCTGTTTCTAAAATTTCTGTGTTGCGTGCCAGCTATGCAACAAAGCGGATAGGGAGGCAAAAAAAAAAAAAAAAAAACAGTTGCATCAGTGTTGGTGTTGCCTTATGCTGTGAGATGGATAGAGACAAAAAATTATTTTGTGCGTTTTTGTTTATTTTAATTAGATGAAAAATAATTTAAAATTCCCTTTCCCTTTTCACTCGCTTAATTTTCTCTTTCGTTAAAGCGAATGCAATGCGTTGCGACAGTTAAAACGAAGAAATTTCATTTATTTAGCTTAGAGATAAAAAACTGAAAAAAATAAAAACCCAAAAATAAAATGGGGTGGGGAATTCTATGAAATTAAAAACAAAAAACATTTCCCTGTATTATTTTACTGTTGATTTTGCTAGGGGAATTTTTTTTTTTTTTATTCATTCCCGTATTGTTTACGCTAGCCCTTAGCACGACAAGTGCATTTAGGGTACGATTAGGGTTTTAATTTAAATTCAAACACATGTCAATGACATAAATTTTAATTAACAGGAGGTAAAATAATGAATACGACAAGGAAGGGTTGATAATGTTGATCTCGCTCTTTATATGTATATTTAGTTAGGTGAAGGTTTTTTCTTCTGGTGGTGCTACTGCTGTTGTTGCTGTTAGTTTCCCCTCTGCTAATGGTAATGACAGTGAACTAAGGCTATTGCCAACGGAAATTATATTTTCTGATGCAATTTTTGTGGTGTCTCTCCCCCTCCAAACACCTACATATTATGGAATAATATTGATTTTTTTTCCCCATCCACTAGTCTCAGTCTCTCTGACATTGTCATATTCTCTTTGCTGTTTTTTTTTTGTTTTATTCCTTTTATCTATCCCAAAATCAAGGCTATTCAGCCGCTGCACATTTGCATCATTTGCCCTTAGTCACGCACACAACTAGAAAATATTTGTTTTGTATCCATCGCCGCCACCCATAAACCATCATACCGCCATGTAGCCAAATTTGTTGCGTCAGACAGTTTCAAATAGTTTTTTTTTTTTTTTCTTTTTTTGTCAACAATCATCAGTTGTTGAGGGGTGGACAATGGGTGGATTTTTCTTCTTCTTATTCATCATCTTTGCTTGATGAGTCAGGAAATGTAATTTTTTGGGGAATTTTTTAATGAAAATGAAGGAAAATTGGGAAAAACCATTTGAATGAGTCATAGAAAATGAAAGAGGAACGAGAAAACAAAAGAATCGAAGTTGTCATGGCATCGTGTAGTTCCCTAAAAAAGAAAAATTCCTCTTCCCTTCTGTTTGCTTTCAGAGTTTAACACGACCCTGGTTGTTAAACCCTACAAAGTGTCTTCTACTTGAAAATATAAAATTACACGTTGTGCAGTTTTTTTTTTGTCCTTTGGTTTTCGTTATAATTTTTTTTTTAAATCTCAGGGTTGATTCGATGCTGGAACAACAGCAGTGGCTGTTGCGTAACAAAGTGATTCCACTTTTTGATTTTTAAAGTTTTTCTGCTTCCGGAGTACCCAGTAATAAAGGGAAAATATATTTAGATTGAATACAGAAATCTGTGTTGAAGGCGATAGGAGCGACTACAAATCGCGGTTATAGTGCGACAAACAGTTAGAAAAACGATGAGAAAAACAAAAGACGATGAATTTTTTTTAATTATTATACACGACCAAGGGCATTGTACCGTCGCCTAGGCAACGCCCTTCAGTCTACAATTGATGCCTTTACTCCAATCTTTTATTTTTAGTACAAAAATAAACATACAGACACACTGAAACCGTTTTTGTTGTTTTTGAGATTTCTGTTTGTTTGTTTCGGTTGTTGCTGATCTGATTTGATTCTAATAGAATTCCAGGAATGACAAAGTTACTGTTGGTCAACGTTTTCAACGTGATAACATTGTACCGACAACTTGTCATCAATCGGCCTTTAATTACACGGAATTGTGCAGATTTAACACGATTTAATGTCACCAACACAACGTGAAGTCAAAAAGTTAAAAATAGTGAAATGCAGTTTTAAGAAAAGAAACTTAAACTATTCATTACTAGATGGCAGTTAACTTATGTTTGATGATTTGCATTTAATTTTCTACCTTAAAAATGCATTCGAAGCTTTTCTGTGTTATTACTGAGTAAAGCTTAAACACCAACCCCTATTTAGTATCCACAGGTACAAAATGCATTTGTTTTTAATTTTTAAGGTGTCAATAAGAAAATAATTATTTTAGCCAATTTGTTGCTTATGTATGTACGTTTCATGTACCTAAAGCAGCAGCAGCAGCCGAAGTTTTTTAATAACAAAAACATCCCTAAAAACTTAACAGAAACATGACACCAGCGGCAGGAAAAACAACACCAACAACTGCCTACACAACTTGGCCTTGACTCAGAATAACCCCAACAGAAAATTTATTTTATTTTATTTTTTTAATAAAAGCAAAGAAAATTCCAAAGAAGAATTTTTTCTTTATTCTTCTTTATCGATCCTATGAGTTTGCGTTGTTCTATGAAGCTTCTACAACCCCCCCCATATCAAATAAAAAATGTTTTGTTGTTGTTTTTGTTGCTATATTGGTGAGTTTTGATTTGTTGCCTGTAAAACAGCAGCAGCAGCAGCAGTAGCAGCAACAAAAGCAAAAAAATCTGAGTTTGAATATTAGTTGTTAATGGGGGGAGGTTGTGTACTGGGATTATTAAGTGTGTAGGTGTTGGTTTGGGTATGGTTTGATTCCGATAATTTTATTTATTAAAAAAAAAAAAAAAATTCTTTATTGTTGGTTTCTTTGGAAAAAATCTAAAATAGCAGCAGCGGTGGCAGCAGCAGCAACAGCAACAGCACAGAACTCCCTATTCTTCCTCAAGGCTAACAAAATTTATTTTATGGGGGTGGATGTATTCGGGTGGCTGTTTGTGATATGGGAAACACGTGGCATAATTTTTTTTTTTTTTTTGTTTGTTTCTCCAAACAGTTTTTTGAACCGAAATTATTTTTCCCTTGTCTCTTTTACTTCCACTACTCATTGGATACTATTTTTGGCATCTCCAACGGCTGCTGCTGGTGCTGGTGCGGCTTGTGGTTATCGAGTTGAATATCTAGTGCTGCCACACAGTATCAATTTCATGTAACAAGCTGTGACGATTTATTAAATTTTTTCCATTTTGTTTTTTTTTTTTTTTTTTGCCTTGTTGGTCGGTCGTAGGCGTTTTAATTTCACCCTGTGCGCGCGAGGGCGATCTTGATTGATCATGCTGTGAAAAGATTTTTTTGCTCTGTTGCTGTGTGGAAAATTGTTTTGGCGAGTGGGTGGTATGTAATGTGTTACACACATCTGGGGCTCCCGAACAACAACAAACACAAACTTCGTATATTATCGATGTAAGCAAAAACTTCGTGACTAGGTCAAAGTACTTTTCGTTTGGCTTTTGTCTTTTTTCCCGTTGTTTTATGCGCGCGTGTCTGTATCTCACTCCGCCAGTATACGACTTGGGTGAGATTTTTACGGTGGGCCGTCTATTCTGCGTTTGTATTCACCGTTTGACGTCAATTCGTCTCTATTCTCGTTTTCGTGGTTTTTTTTTTGTCTCTGCTTTGGAAATGGCAATTTTAATCCCTTTTTAAACGAGGTTAATAAACGGTTTTTTTTTTTGTGTGGGAAACTAGAGAAATTATTTTTTATTTTTGAACAAAACAGCCAGCAAATTCAAGGGAAATCAACAGAGAAAAAAACTAAAGTCTAGCCAAAGCACAAACCGTGTTATTGTAGGCACAAACCGATGTGCACTGGCTAACGAATGAAAAATACAAAAAAAGTTAACGCAAGTAACGTATTTGCGTTAAAAGTGAGTCTGTACGCACCAATGTGTGCGTGTTCCACATATCGTACATTAACCTAATAATTAATGCGGAGGTCTTATAGATTTGTCTCTTCTCTTTACATTCGTTTTTTTTTTTTTTAATTCAGTACGATGTAGGGCACTCAGTCAAAAAGGTGGAAAATTTAAGCAACAAAAAAAAATTCTGTTTACATTTTCAATATGAATTGAATACGATATCGTTGTTGTTGTTGTTGTTTAATTTTCTCCTATTTAATTCTTGTTGCTACAATATAACCAGGCGTCTCCACTAATGGAACGAATTTGGCTTTTTTGTTATTTGTTTTCCTTCTCTTCTCCTATGGTTTGTTTGCTTGCTAAATTTTTTTTTTTATATCAGGGATGGTAAACAGTTTTTTTTTTTTTTTTTTAATAATAACAAAAATCTAATTTACGTGGCTTTACAGTCATTTACTTTCTTTTGTAATTAAAAAAAAAAAAATTAATTTTTTTTGCTTTGCTTTCGTTTTTAATTAGAAAGAAAAAACTGAAATGAAATTTTGCGCCGAGTAATTAGTGAAAAAAATAATTTTTTTTTTTGCTTATCAATTATAATTGAAAAAACCGCATTTTGCGTTTTGGTCATGCTTTTTCTGGTTTTTTTTATTTGTTTGAGTGATTTGATTGATCTTTTACTGATTGACGTGCTGTTTTGTCGCTTTTTGTTCCTTTAGTAATGAATCGCGGAGCAACGAATATACTTTTTATGTGTATCGCACTGCTGTAACCGTCGATGTCGCTGTATTGCGATATTTGTCTGTGTTAGTTAAACAAAACTAAATATGCGATATCTAGGAGAAGAAAACAAAAAAAAAAAAATCAAATGGGGGAGATGGGAGGCGATTGGGTGACTTATTTATTGTTGCAATAAAAAAAAAAAAAATTAATTTTCTATTTAACTCAATCTTGTTTTGTTTGGGTGAACGACCGATGACGGGCTCGACCTTCACTATCTAGGCCACACATTTACGTACGCAATGAAACAACAACAAAAAGTTTTTTTTTTGCTTTTTAATTGAATTGCAAAAAAAAAAAAAAAAAAAAAAAACCAGTGCCGTGTCATGTGGAAAAAGTTTCAAAAGTACCAAAAATTCAGGAATAAGAAATGTTCTCTCCGATTTTTAATGGATTTAAGTCAGACATGCGTGTTTTGTGTGTTTTTATTTTTTCGTTTTTTTTTTTATGCCAAATTTGTTTACGGCGCTTTTACATCAGTGACGGCGTTTTGTTCGCGATTGTTGTTGGGATTTGGTAAGAAAACGTGAATGAAATTTTTTTTTGTTTTTGGTAAAAACTGTCAAAATGCAATTTTTCTGGTGGGTGGGTGGTGGTTGTTTATGGTAGCAGCGATTGCAACATCGGCAGCTGTTGTTGCAGCTTAAGTTTTTTGTTTTTTTTAATTTTTAGTACAACTGGGAAAAAATGGAGATTTTTAGTACAAATTTCCAGTATTTACTTGCTATCGCCACTGTTACCCATTTGCTGGTAATAATTTTTCAATTAAGTCACTGTTTCTGGTTACATAATATTGAATTAAAAAAAAAAAATAAAAAATGTTTTACCACTTTAGCACTGTTGCTGGTGCTGCTGTTGCTGTTGTTACTACCGCTGACACAGCAGCCTATTGTTAACCAGCGAAAACGAAAGCAATGCTTACTTGCTGTCAGCATACAATTTTTGTACGTTTCTACGTTCGTACGGATCTGTGTCTTTCGTTATTAATTAAAAAAAAAAATTTATAAATTTTCTGTTGTTTTCGCTGTTTTTTAAATAAAAGTTTTTTTTTTTTTGTGTGTTGTGGCCTAGAAAACGTGTAATGAACTCTGCGCTGTTTAATTTTCGCTTGTCGTTGCCGCTGTTGTAGTTGTTGCTGCTGATATTTAAGTAGGTGGGATTGGGTGGTTTTTTTTATTTATTTTATTTCTTTGTCACTTCACCAGTTTACTTGCTTACCAAGCTAGCTGTCCTAATTTTTTATTATTAGTTTTCGGAATTACAAAAAAAGAAGGAAAAAAAAATTCATAAATTCATGCATGAATTAATGTGGCTTAGAAAGTGTCGTAGAGATAAAACGGCAAACAAAAAAAACAAAAAAAAAAAACGAGATGGCGTTAGGTTCTGTAATTAATTCAAGGATGTTCGTCTTATCATTTCGCTAGGATTTTTATTTACTGTAGAAAGTATTACGGAGGAGCAGTAAAAAAATCCTCATGGTTTATTTGCAATAATTCGATGAAATATTATCGTGGGTTCCGATAATTTTTTGTTTTTTTGTGAACTCAGAACAAATGTATGTTCGGTAATAGAAAATAATATTATGGGGTCCAGTGGAGATTTAATGGAAATTTTCCAGAGGGCATAGCACAAGAAATAAATTTTTTTTTACCGGACAAACAGTCGTCGAAGAATGCCCTAAAGAGATAAATTTGTTGTAAAATTCAATTTCCTACGAAATTGCACCAGATGTGCACTAAATGTGCGCTTTTTTTTACTATTTTTTCTTATTCCCAACCAAATCACTTCTAATTTGCTGCTAATAAACATTCTCTGGTGTTGAGTAGAAACAATTTGAAGGTTAGTTCTTTGTCTATCGAACTTTCAATTTATTCGTGATTTTTTTTTTCCATGCTTTTAAATAGGCATTCTTATGTTGCGATTGCACAATAATGACAACAAACAGCAGCAGCAACAACAACAGCAGCAACAGCAGTTTGTAATAAATTTAATAATGCAGCTGCTGTTGGTTTGTTGTGCGTTTTATTTTTTTTTGTGTAAAATTCCAGTGTACCGACCTGGAAAACAAATATTCACAAAATACCAATTTGATTGCGGAACTACCTTACATTGTCTACCTTACAACCCACAAAGTTTTGTTTGTTCGTTCGTCTTGTTTTTAACTCGTTCGCTCTTGCGCCGTTTTTTAAGCTACGTGAAATTTTTTTTGTTTTTTTTTTTTTTCCATTTCAGGACACAAATTAAAAACTTTTCTTCTAGATTAATCGATGCGATAAAGCTATTTTGATGCGATAAACAAAATTTATGTTAAACGCATAGTACGCATGCGTATTTAAATTAAACTATTTTACGACTTCGATTACGAATATATTATCACTCTCGCTTTATAGAAATTAATTTATTTGAATTTTCGCTTTCTTTGCTTTCACTTGGATAAAAATAAAAAAAAATGATTAATTATGCGCATGCGTAACATGATTAAATTTTTTTTTTTGATTATTAAGCGGCGATATGTGTTCAGGACCAGTGATTAAATTAAAAAAAAAAAATTTAATCAGCTTTAGGTCATCCGTTTTTCCCTTTTTCCCTATTTTTCTTATCAAAATGAGTGAAATATTCGAGCTGCTTCTCCTCCCTCCTTTTAAAGCAGCGACCGATGTTTATTTATTTATTTAATTTTTTTTTTTTTTATTTAATTAATTTTGTGGTTTTTAGATAAAACAGAAAAAAAAAATTCATTCGCGAAATGATAACAAAAATAAAAAAGAAAAAAAAAATGTAAAAATAGCGAGGCAACAACACACAACGAAACCAACGCAATCGCAGGCGAAAATCAATAAAAAAAAAAAAATTTTTTTTCTTATTTAACGAAAAACTGTGTCGACGACCTCGTCAAGGTTTTTCTGATTGTTTTTTTTTTTTTTTTGTTTTCGCAAAAATAAACCATAGCCGTCGTAACAACCAACCAACCAACACCACTACTAACAAAGAATGTTTTTTTTTATTTTGTTAAATAATCTCCCACCACAATATTGCCTAGCGTTAATTCGCTGTAATCGCTGGCGTTAAAACAGCGCAGCAACAGCAACTTTATACTAAAGTATGACATGCATATAACCGCAAGCGTTTATCAGCTAAGCATAAAAGCAGTAAGCTAAGCACATACTAATGCAAACAAAGAATTTGCGATCGCACACATTGCACTAGTAATGAGTATGAGTGAGAGGTGTATATTTATGTAATTTGAGCGCGCGCGATTATAATAATTTCGCGACTTTATTTGTTTTTACTCTCACTCTTTGTATTAATTTTTTATTTTATTTATTTTTTGTCATATGTGTGCCAATTTTTTTTTATTTTTTATTAATAAAAAAAAAAATAAAAATTATTACGAACAGAATTTGCATAAGCAAAAGTGAGAGAGAGAGCGAGAAAAACTTATAAGAGAAAATTAATTAATTTCTTGTCTCAGTTTTTTGTTGTCGGTGATTTATTTGTTTTTTTTTTTTTTTTTTTTTTTAATTGCGGTGGGGTAAGATTTGTTATTTTATTTGTAGGGGTAAATAAGGACTTCTTCTTCTTCTTTTTAAATTTAAATTTAAATGGGGAAATTATTTTTTGGGTTTTTTTTTTATTTATTTATTTAATTATAGAACTGTCTCGCTCTTACACACATAATATTTGTATCTTCTAAAGCAAATATTCGCAAAGTGCGCTTTGCATATTTGTTTAGCTGGCGTTAGTATGCGGTGGAAATAGTCAAAGATTCGCAGTGACGTAGGGCAGTTTTTTCTTTGATTAAAGTGAAAAAAATTATTTTATTTTTGTTTACTTTAATTCAGCTTACGCTAAGTCAATAAAAAAAAAAACAAAAAAATTATTTATTTTTTCGTTAAGTAAAGTCAGGAAAAGTTTTTTGTTTTTTGTTTTTGTAAATAATTTGTTTAACAGCAGCAACAGTGTCTGCCTGACATTCGCGGTAATCGTAACACGCATTTGTTCGTGTACGTTCGTGTCGTGTTGTTTGTTATGAAGAAAAAAAATTAAAAAGAATTTTTGTTGGACCTTCGTTAAAAATTGTGTCTTGGCTAGTGAATAAAAAAAAAAAAATTAATTAAAAAAAATTCTAACCCCTGTTCAACCGGTAGCTTCAATCGGTTTAAAAAAAGTTCAAACGAAACGGAAAAAATTAAATAAATCCCTTTTATGTGTGTTGGGTAACAGAGACAACTAGTGCCGTACACTTATCAATGAACTCTAATAACCTTTTGAACTGATAAAAAAAAATTAAGCAATGAGCCACGTGATATAAACAAAAATAAAAAATTATTTTTTTGTCTCTCTCCTGCAAACCGAAGAAACTTTTACCCCTACCTTGGCTAAAATTTTTTTTTTGTTTTCAATTCAGTTCAATACACTGCGTTACGGTTGGTGTTGGAGTTGGGTTGTTTTACCCGACGTTTTATACAATTTTGTGACGTCAGTAGGGGAAGTTTAAACAAAATTAAAAAACGGTACGGCGCAGTGCGTTTCCCTAGCGCTCAGTTCTTATTTTTCGCGCGGTTTAAAACGTAACAAAGAAAACTCGTCAGTGGTTTGTGTCTAGGGGTCTCTACCTGAGTGACGCCAAAACGAAAATTTTTTAATTTTTTTTTTTTTATTTTCTAAGAAACGTAATGCATTTGGTGATTTTGGTTAATTGCAATTCTGGGGTGATTTTGTGTTGTTAATTTACCGTTGTACGAAAAAAAAAAAAAAAAATGTTCAATCGTCTCTGTAAATTATTAAAATTTACCAAACGAAAACCGTTGGTGTAGAAAACACTTGGTGTAGTGGTGATTTTGTTTTTAACAAATTTTTAATTAATTAAGGACTCTGCTTTTGGGGGTAGGTGGAAAGAAATAGAATTAGAAAAAAATAATAAAAAATTTCGCAGAAAAAATTTAACCGCAAATTAGAAAGAGTGAGTGTTAGTCTAAGGAAATACGAGAAGAAAAGAAGAAGCAAAAAGGGAAAAAAAAAAATTTTAAAAAAATTTCAAAATGACAGTTGGCGAACGTGAAATTTTATTCGCCGATGCAAATCGTGCTAAGGATAATACAACGGATAGGCTTATTGGACGGGTGTTAGCAGGTAAAGGAATTTTAATTTTAATTTTTTTTTTCACTTTTATTATTTTTAAGCTACTTGACTTAACCAGACGTGAGTTAACTAAGCGCGATCATTATATAAAAAGGATTAATAAGTTTTTTGTGGATAAAATTTTTTTTGTTGACTTAAGTCACTTCAGTTAATTTTTTCGAGGGGTTTTTTTATAGTAGAAATGTGTGTTCGAGAGGCGTTTATCGTTTATCACCTGAGTCTAGAATAATATTTTTTAAGTTACTTTTGAGTTATGAACGGTTAGTTCCGGTATTAATCGGTTCTGATTGGGGTAGTATAGGGTTTGATACTGGTCCCTATGTTGCTCACACAAGAAAATAAGAAAAGATTTGTTTAGCCCTCTACTAAAGTGCCCTCTATTGTTGGATAATTATAATAACAAAGCACAGAAAAAGCACAATTTAAATGTACAAAGAGATCATTGACCGGTACGCCATGGCCTACTAAAACGATTTATTACACAAATAAATTTAACACAAAACGTAAATACTGGAAAGGGAAAGTGTTTTCGCTTTTTGTTTTTTTTATGACGCGTTTATGTGTTACACAAAAATTAATTTTTAACAAACGAAAACAAAAACGACTTAAAAAAAGAAGGAAAAAAAAAGTTTTTTCAACTTTACCACCCACAACCATCCCCATTTGCTTGGGTGTTTACGGAGAAAAAAGAAAAATTCTAATCACCACCCACGTTGTAATTTTTTTTTTTCTGGAATTTTGTTTTGCCTTTGATATTTTGATTACACGATATTTTGCTGGTAATTAATTAACGTTTTAAGTCCTGTAAAACAAAAAAAAAAATTTATTTAATTCATGATTGACGTAATTACAAATGAATAACGCGTAAAAGCACAACAAAAAAACATGAAACAAAAAGTAAAACGAATGGAATTAAGCAGCATAAATAAAAAAAAAAAACAGAGCCGACAACCACAGATAGCGATAATAAGCGCAAAAAAAAAAAAAAAAACAACTTAATTATAACTAAAGTAGGTCGTGTACTTAAAAGTTCAATAAACTTGTTAAAATTTTTTTTTTTTTTCGCGATATGCTCACTGTGTTTGTGTGTGTGTGTGTGTGTGTGTGTGTGTGTGTGTGGGCTATGAATTTTGTATTTTTTAGTAACGAAAGAGAAACGAAGGCCAGCATTGATTAAAAGGCAGCAACAGTAATTGTTCCATAGACAAATTACTTAGCCGTTGTGCTGCTGCTGCTGCTGCTTCCACTGCCACTGTATGGCTTTTCTTGTGTAACGCGAAATCGCGAATTATAAATGAAACGGAATTTTAACGGAACTTCAAAATTAATTAATTTTTTTTTTTTTTTATTATTACGTGAATTACGTAATTTGATTTGATGTAGTGAAATTTTGAGCGAAAAGAAAAAAAACCAAAATTTTTCGCGGGTTTTATAGTTAATTTCCATTTAACGCTGCGTTAATTCGTTTTTTATTTTTTTTTTTATGTCAGAAGAAAAAATATTGCTTGATGTGTGAAAGTGATGAATATAGTTTTCAATTTTATTTTGTATTTTGCTTCGCGCAAGTAACATATTTTTGTTTTTTTTTTTTTTTATTGACTTATTTTCGTTTGAATTATTATTGTGTATGGCATGCGGCCTACTTACAGTTAACCGAGGTGAATGTACTATGACAACAGCCAGACTATTGTGACCTTCAACTGGTTTCACTGATTTTTGTTGTTGTTATTGCTAGTGTTGCTGCTGCTGCTACTGCTGCTGCTGCTACTGCTAGCTCTAAGCACAGTGCATTTTTCTTATTAGAAAATATCTGCTGCTGTTATTGTTGCTGCTTACGGTTACGTTAATTAACGCGTCAAGTTTACTGCGTAACAAAAAAAAAAAAACTCATTTTAAAAAACGAAAGTTTTTCACTTCTCATGCGTTTTTTACTTTCTTTTTTTTTTTAATAAAATAAAAAAAACCAAAACAAAAAGTGAAAGCTTTGTAAGAGCATTAAAAAGAAATTTAATTAAAATAAAAATTATCGATTATCGGGCCGTTCATTAACCCCAATTGATTTTTGATTTATTTTGGTTGTTTGGTTGGTTGGCTGTTGCTGGTACTGCTGCTGCTTGACAAAATGTTTATTTCGAAGGGGAATTTTTTTCTTTTTTCTTTTTTTCATTAATTAATGCGAAACGCAATTTTTGTAAATAAAATCAGCGCACACGCACACATGTTAAATTAAATTTTAATTAACTAGTGGAAGGGGAAAGTTTTTTTTTTTTTTTTGCAAAGCAAAAATTATTATGTGAGGAATGAGATGGAGGATTGTTGTTGTTGTTGTTTTGTTGGTATTACACAATGAAAAAAAAATTTTTTTTTTGTTTCAACAAAAAGCGAATGAACGTTATTGGGGTCAAGTGAGCTATGAAAAAAAAAAAAAATTTTTTTTATTCACTTATGGCATACAGCAGCAATAGTAGCAGAGGCAGCAGCAGCATATTATATCGCTGAGCTGGTTCTACGTTCGCTTTTATTGTTTGATTACGATAAGGTGGGGAAATAGTAGCAATAGCACAGCACTAGCTGGCTAACCTGGAAATAGAACGAAAGAAGAAGAAAAAAAAAATAAATATTAAATTTAGAACGTTTGGTTAGTGTCTTAGCTAATGTGAGAATTTTTGTTCCTTTGCTTTGCTCTGCTTTGTTTATTCCACCTGAAATTCATGGTGAATTTTTTTTTGTTTTGTTTTTCGGTTTTGTTTTTGCGAAATTTTTGTTGCAAAACTTTTCATTTTGTACAAAAAATAGCGCAGAAAAGTACAAAAACTCGTTAACCTTACGTTGGAAGGCTAAATGTTTTGTTCGGTCAACGACTGACAAATCATTTTTTTTTTAATTATTTTGCTTTTTTTGTTTTCTCAATTATTTACTAATTTTTATTTGTTTTTTTTTCTCTCTCTTTAATTACAGGTAAGAATTGCATAAACCAAAATTAAATAAAAAAAAAAAAAATTAAGCGAAAAACGGTTTTTTAAAGAGCGAGTGAGGTGTAAATGAGAGGTAATGAAAAAAAAAAAAAAAATCTTTATAGTTAATTGTGACGCCATCTATTGTATAATAGGTGAAAAACCAGAAGTCTATAGTTTTTATTTTTATTTTAAACGATTGGCGTTCGTGTTTGATTAGAGAAATTTATATTCAGGTTCAACGGGGGTTAGCGACGTTTTTTTTTGTTTTTTTTTTTTAACAGGTGGTTAGGGGTGTTTTAAGGCACCTGGTGCGTTTTTATGTTTTTTTTTTTTTGTTTTTGTAACATAAACATCAAGGTGAATTTATTCTGGTTGACAGTTAGAAATATTCATCGATCATTAATCTTTCTAGTGGTAAAAAAACGGGAAAAATTTCACATCCAGAACCAAAGCGCATTGGTTAAGGCTTAAATTTTTTTTTATATTTTTTTGTAAAGAAACAAAAAAAAACTGTTAGGTTCGTTGACAAGTGATTCATTAATTAACGGCGTACAGGAGCGAGACAGCAGAAAAGTAATTTTTTTTTTTTTTTTCCAATTTAAATATTCCTGGAATAAAGTTTGTGTCTTTGCTAATCAAATGTTCTCCAATGAGAAATGTTTTTTTTTTTTTTGTTTTTTTGGCTTTTAAGGTCAACAACTTTTGCGTTATTCCCCTTCTAGTCTGAATTTTTGTTTTCATTGTGTTCCCTCCACCACCAACATTCTGTTTCTGTTTCGTGTTATGCGTAAAGCACCAGTTAACCGATGTATAGGTTGACCGTGACGCGCATTATTAAAAAAAAAAAAAATTTAGTTTAAATTCGATTAGCTAAATGGGGACAATGACACCGTGTATAAAGCAACACTGGAGCGATACTGATAAGGTGATTATGCGGTCGCTTCGTTTATTGGGTTGCTATTGGTGGTGGGAGCTCATGATCGAGTCTACAATTTACATGAATCATTGACACGGTCACTAACCCACCCATCCGTTCTTTCATTTAAATTATTCCATTTCCCCCTTCAGGCAAAACGCTGCGTTATTATAACGTTGCGTTAATCAACACAATAATACCGCTACAGCAAGTAGCTTCTTCTAGTTTTTTTTTTTTTTTTAAAGCAAGTAAATCGCTGGCGCTGTTATCAATTGAAAGAATTTTTTTTTTTTTTTTTTATCAAGTTCATTCACTTTTACCGTCAATAATTTGTATGTTGCTGCTTTGTTGTTGGTTTTAAGTCAGCAGCGCACAACTTAAGCCTTTAAAATCATAATTTGTTTGTTTGTTTTTTTTTTTTTTCTTTTTTAATATTCTAGGTTAAAATGAAAATTTCTGTATGTTGCCGCTGAATTCTTTTGCTGACTAGCAGCAACAGAAGCAGCAACAGCAGCAGCAAACAGTACATCGATCCCGGTTATATTATTTAAAAAATAATTTTTTAAGTGGATATACGAGGTTCATGACCGAGTGTCAGTGAATTTTCATTAAAATTATTCTGCTGTTGCTGCTGCTGCTGCTGCTCCGATTGGTGATCTTTATCATCGTCGCTGATGAGTTGATTTTTGCTCTGATTTACTAACAACTTGTAACTAATGTAGCAACAGAAACAGCATCAGCATTTGTTGTTGTTGTTGTTTGTGGCGGTGAAAGTCTTTCTCTTTTGTTTCTTCGTTTGTTTTTTTTTTTTTTCGGTTTTGTAGTGCGAAATTCGATTTAAATCAAACAAAAACCTGACGTTAGATTTAGCAAAATCAATTTCAAATACGCCGAAAGATATTTTAACGGATTGTTGATTAAAGGAAGTCGACTAGGCATGCGTAATGATGCGATCTTAAAGTTTCCTGTAATCAAAAATGTTTTTGAAGGAATGAAAACTTGTTAACTATTTTTAAAAACGCATTTTTAAGTGCAAAACGTATGCGCAGTAAAGAATTTTTTTCTCTTTTTATTTTCTTGAATTAAATTTAATTTTACAAAGGAATGAAGAAGAATTTTTTTTTTTGTTTAACACGTAGATCATCGGGGTTTTTTGTCGTGTAACGGTTAAAATATTTTTTTTTCTTCGTTTTCTTCATTTTCTACGTTTCTTCGTTTTTGTGTTTTATTTTGTTTCGTTTCGTTTTTATATTCTGTACGATTTCTACGTTTTGTTGTTGCTGCTGTTGTTTTGAATGATTTGTACCTGTGTGTGTGTGTATGTGTTTATGTGTTTTTTGACTGTCATCGTCCTCACTTCACCTTATTGTTGTTGTTGTTTACTTGATTGCGTTGCCTAACCGTGCGAGAATACTTTATTTGTAAAATGATTGCTCGTTGCTCGTTGTTGGTAAATCGACATCGATTTCGAATCATTCTCGATGATGAAAGATTATGCAAATTTTATTTAGAAGGAGCGAAAATCGGTGTTAATGGATCGTGATAATATCACTTGTGGATCGCTATTTTTATCTACCATTTGCAAGGTGATACAAAGGGACAAATTCACGCGACAAATTACTCTTGCTTGGCACATCGAAATTTCATCTAAACATCACTCGCTTTGACCTCGAGTAACACTTTTCTTCTTCTTCTTCTGCTTCTTCCCCATAAAATCAACCAAAAAAAAAAAGAAAAAAAGAGAAATTTTTTTTGGTTGAAACCAACAAGAAACTAGAAAAAAAGGGAAATTTTCTGTTCAAGGATTTTCATCTAAACGGTTGTTAACCCTGAAAATATAAATATTTAAGTGCGTTAAGTGTCAGAGATGACTTAAGAGAAGAAATTGTAAATAAAAAAACAACCGACTAACTTTCACTTAATCCGATGATGCGTAGAATTGTGCGTAGTATGCGTTTGTTGATGCTGGAATTGTTGCTGCTCTGCTGCTGTTGGCGTACTTGCGCCGGTTTGTTTACGCATCAACAGAGGTTCTGTTACCTCATTTTGTTACTTAACAAGCAAATTAAAAAAAAAAATGTTTTTTTGTTTATTTATTATTCACAAGTTGTGCTATTGACCGCTTGACGTTATTAGGATTTTTTTTTTTTTTTTATTTAAAGAATTTTGTGCGTTTGGTTCGGTTTGCTGTTGTTGTTTTTGTTGTTGATTTATTTTTCAGGTAAATAAATTAGTAAATTACACACACAGTACACACAAAATAGTAATTTTAATTATTAGCGCGTTCAGTGTCTAACGTAACGTAACGAAATGAAAAGAAAAAAAATTAATTTTATTTTTCATGTTGTAATAAGCGAGCGGTTGAGTTGATTTTTTTCGGGCTTGCTCGATATATTTTGAGGTTTTTAAGCCTAGATTATTAATGCTTTGGATGTTTTTGGTAGATTTTATTGTTTTTATCCAGAGTTTGTTGCGTCTATGTGGTGATCGTGAACGATCGTATAATTGTTTGCGTGATTTTCACGACAAATCACTGCATTTGCCGAAAAATGTTTCTTTTCCTATTTGTTAAAGCTTAGCTAAGTAATGTTAGCTTAAGTCATTTAATTTAAAATTTTATTTTTTATTATCGCTTCTTCTGCCTTTTTTTTTTTTTTTTGTATGTTTTTTTGAATCATTGTCCGGTCGGCCACCTCTACTGTTGCGGTCAACTACCTTCCAACTTATTCTTCGTTTCTGTGCTTTCAGTGTGCTTTTCTGTGTTGTTTTGTTTTCTTTTGAAGCAGAAACATAAACACCAACAATAACAACAACAAAAACAACATTCACAATCGAATAACAACAGCAAAATTTTATTTTTCGCATGATATTCGTTATTTTGTTTGTTGAAAAAATAAAAAATTTTCTACGAACAGGTAGCCAAGTAATTTTTGGGTTTTAAAAGAAGAATTTTGTTTTGTTGGTTTGACTGTTAAAGCGTTACAAGCGTTACAATGCGAATTCCTTGGTTGTTTTTTTTTTTTCTCTTCGTTTTTATTGCGGAAGTTGTCCGGTAAATTGGTCGAAATATCGACAGCGACAAGAAATATGAACATTTGTGATGCTGATTTATGTTTTGCGTGGTCATTTCTTATGTTTTGCAACAGGGGGGGTTTTTTTTGTTGTTTTTGTTGTTCTTGTTGTGGTTAAATTGTTACAAAATAAAAATAAAAAGCATCGCTGTCGCCTTGTACTTGAACTTGGGCCAGAAAATAAATTAAATATTCGTTGCGTGTTGATCGTTTGCTGTAGATGTTTGTTGTTGTTGCTGTTGTTGTTGTTTTTGGCTGTAATTTCACTAATTACATAATTTTCTAGAACTCAAGCAATGAAAGGTAGCAGAAACCACAGCAGCAACAGCAGCACCGCAAGCAAAAACCGCAATACAAAATCGCACACGAAAGAAAATTATTTTGTGTGTGTGTGTGTGAAATGGTAGCAGCACCATCAACAACAACAACAACAACAGCAATAAAAAAAAATTAATTTTTTATGTAACTCATGAAGAAAAAAAAAAAAAAAACGTAACGTCAATGCCCGACTAACCTTGAAAGTAAAGAACCGAAAATGTCGATTCGTCAGTCAGTCACTTAGCTGCTGCTGCTACGTTGAATAAAAAAAACTTTTTTTTTTCGCGTTTTGTGTGTTGTGCTGTTGTTGTTGTTGTGTAATCTCACCTCACTTTTTGGAGCTTTTTTTTTAATATATTATTGGCTGCTTGCTATAAAAGCTGCTGCTGCTGCTGCTAGTGATCGTGCCACCGATCGCTACGTTTTTTTTCTGAATACTTTGAGAAAGTAATCAACGATCAACGTCGTTTTTTTTTCTTCAACGTTTCTAGAAAGAAAGTAATTTTTAATGAGAAAAAGTTTTTCATTTATCCTCTCTCTCTCTCTCTCTCTCTCTTTCTCCACTTCATCTTCGTGCTTTTAATAATAATTAATTAATTAATTAAATAAAAAAAAAAAAAATCTTTCCCAACCATAAGTCGGCTGCAATAGCAGCAACAGCAGCAAACATAAAAAAAAAAAAAACACTTAAGCTGGGTAATTTGATTTAAATTTTTTGTTACTTGTATCACCTTACGGTAATTAATTGAATTATTATTGAAAAAAAAATTTTTTTTTTAAGTAGGGAAATTTATTTTCCTTTTTTTTCTTTTTTTTCATCTCATCTTTATTCTTTTTTTTTTCTCTCAATTTTAAATTGTTTTTCGCTTTTTGGATAATTTTTTCTTCGTTGCATCCACTTTGGTTTTCTGCCTTCAGGATTTCCGATTTCTTGTCTTGCGACGTAGTTAGCAAAAATTTCCTGCAAATTTTGCTACTTTTCCGTAATGTGTGTATGTGTGTGTGTGAGTGTTTGCGGCTGCAATTACCGCCTGCTAATTTTTTTTTTTTTGCTATTAACTTTGCTGCCTGGACGAATTTATGTTCACCCTGAAAAATAAACCAAAAGTCACAAACAAACATAATTTTGCCGCTGATTAAATTATTATTTCGCTGAGTACACAAAAAACCGCCAGTAAACAGTAAACAAAATTCCAAAATAGAAAAATGCAGCAAAATCCGCAAAAAAAAAAAAAAAAAAAAAATTCTACACGTGTGACTGGGATTAATTTCGCGAAAACAAAAAAAAAAACGGTGTCAACGGTGTAATTTCCTTTCAGTGAATTTAATTTCAATCAGAAAGAAAAAAAAAAAAAAACACAAAATTATTACTTTTCTAGTTAATTATGCAAATTATTAACAAAAAAAAAAAAAATCACGATTCAGCGGTGGTAACACCAGTAACGCCTGCAACAAGGCAAAACAAACTCTAGCAAAACGACATCATCAGACATTTCTCTAACAAAAAAAACACTTTATTTTGCTTGAATTTCGTTATTTAATACGAAGAAATAAAACGAAAAAAAATAAAAATAAAAATAAAATAAAATAAAAATATATTAATTAAGTCTTTTGCGCAGTCGTAGAATATATTTTTGTATTTTTGTTGTTGTTTTTGAAAACAGTTCAAGGCCAATTAGATTTTGTGCAATCGACGTTGTAAATCGTATGCGGTTTGTGTATTTGCTAATTATGTCATCCCGTATTAAATCGTCCAGTGATTGAATTTTATTTTATTATAGGAATAAAACGGTTTTAAGCTATTTATCATGCGCACAGCATCATTGAGTTGTGTTATTATGAAAGCTTTGCGCAATGATCAACGTTTGATCCATTCACGATTTTGCCTGGTTTTTATCACTTTTTCTGTGATTGCGGGTGACTTGCAACGTTGCACCATTAATCGGGGTAAATACCTGTCATTTACCTGCAATTTGATGAATTTTTTTGCAACAAATATTTAAATGATAAACAGGAAAAAGCTGTCTGTGTCAGCGTCAGCATTATTAGTGACAGTGGGCGACATGGAATTTTGTTTTTTTTTTTTTTTGCTCTGATTTTTGCTGATTAATTTATTTATTAATTGTATTACGCATGCGCAGGTGTTTATTAAAATTTTTGTAATTAACAGTCTTGCACGTGTTTTGCTTTTTTTTTTTTTTTATTTAAAAAAAAATTAATTAAGTCGGTTAAGTCGCTGGTTTTGAATTGCGCTGCGTTGACATTTAATTTGCATGGACTCGCAATGATCCTACCTACCTATCTACCTACCCACCCAGCTACCTACTTTGTATTACCTGGAGAAATAGATTTTTCGTTTTTTTTATTTTTATTATGTGTGTACGTGCGTGCGTATGTTTGTGTGATGTCATCGACACGAAAAGACCTTCGAAAAGTTTATAAAAAAAAAAAAAAAAAACGTTTTTTAGAAAAAAAAAATTCGATCGTCTCTCATTCGTATATTTTTGGTTTTTGTGAAAAAAAAAAATTTGTTTCGATCGGTTTTTAGAGGTTTATTGAGCTTTACAAGGATTTATGTTTGACTATTAAGTGACTTAGCTCACAGTTGAATAAGCTTAAAAAGCTTTGAATGGTGACCTTACGATTCGATTTTTATTTCATCTTTTAATTTATTTCTTTTAAAATATGCGCCGCGCGCTATGTGCAGGAAGTAAAATTTTTGTTAATTTTTTTTTTTTGTTACAAAATGGCGTCGTTTTCAACGGTTTTTTTTTTTCGTTCCGACAGGAATAGAAAATTCAGGGTTTTCAGCTATAGAGTAGAAAAAAATTGAAACATTTCGATCGCTGAGTTAATATGTGGTTTGATTTCCTTGGTTACGGAAACTTTCCGGTCATAATCTGTGGTCACAAAGCGGACCCAAAGGGAGAAGAAAACGTTGAAAAATCAAAATAAGCAAAACAACCACGTGTTGTTTTTCCTATTAAGCTGGAAGAATTATTTTAAAACTCCTACCTATCTACCTACCTATCTATCTGCCTATCTCTTTGCTGCTAAACTCATCGCGATCTTCTTCTTGAATTAATTAAATAAAAAAAAAAATAAAATTCAATGTCACATCGCACCATATTTGCTAATTTTATTATTTAATAATCGCGCGCACATACACGCACACACACGGTAATAGTCGCCCAATGATATTAAAATATCTAAAAAAAAATTCAGAAATAAACTTTTTTTTTTTTAGCATAGGTCAATGCCGTACGTCTTTTGACCTCGAATAGATTCGATAAAAAAAAAAAGTTTAAAAAACGAAGGCAAAAAGCTGAGTAAAAAATAAGTTGCGCGCGCACACTAAAGCACACACGCACACAATAAAATAAAAAACAAAAAAAGCGAAGGACGTTCACCAATCCAATCATTATTTTAAATTTTATTTCGTACTTTTTGGCCAATCCAGGCTAAACGAATTAGCTAATCCTGTCGCGCAGCACCAGCAGCTAGCAAGAGGTAGACATTGCTGCTTTGATATAACAAAAAAAAAAAATTTTTTTTTGTTTTAGAAGCAGCACCAGCCGCAAAGAAAAAAAAAGCAAAAAGCAAAAACAATTGGCCACTCGGTCAAACTTCCGTGTACAAAAAGTCAAGGCCAGATTCTGTTTCAAGCACGGTGATTTGGCTTAAAATATTTTTTATGGATTAAGATGATGTTTCGTTCGATTCGTTGGTTCGTTTTCTTGTCCCATATCTCCTGTTTTTTCTGCGAATTGATGGAAAATTCCTGTGTTTTCGGTTGTACAAATTTTCCACCGTGTTGTTTAAGGGTTTTGAAAATTCTTTTCTTTATTAACATGGTTTCGGTTTTTTTAATGGAATTTAATTTTTTTTTCTTGTTTTTTAAACAAAGTTGCGTGCGCATAAATATATGTATTAAAAAGTGGAAACATTTTTTTAATTTTTTTCGGTTTCATTTATTTCACTTTAAATGTGTGCTAGGTATGTGCGCGCATTAAAGGGAGTAATGTGATAAACTGCGTGCGCATAATATTTTCTATAAAAAATCACATTTTTTTTTTATTTAAAGCTGCGTGCGCAGTTGTTTTTTTTTTTTTTTTTTTTTTCTTGTTTTGTCATTAGCAAGGCACCAGTAATTATTTATTATGTCATTTATGTGGATTTTGTATGTTTTGGATAAATAAAAACAAAAAAAAACATTTTTTTTTTTGTTTGGAAATAAACATGCGAAACGATGTAGAGAAAAAAAAAACCAAAATGCACCGCTGCATCGTCGTATCACCGCTGTTGATCATCATGATCATGACATGAAAGCGTGAGTGCAATGAACGCAACCGTTGATGCATTTTGTGACTTTTTCGCTGTAAATTCTCTTGCAACAATTAAATTAAAGAGTGAAGTAATTAAGCGCTAAGTGTGTGCGCTCTACGTTGCAAAAAAAAAAAAATAAAAATAAACCAAGGCAGGCATCGCACACAGCCAACCGTCGCATCATCTGTGTTTGTGTTCTGTGACTTTGCTGATCTTGATCTGGTTGTTGATGCAGTTCTGTGGCCGATGTTGCATCTCTTTGCGGCTAATAAAAAAAATTAAAAAATTCTTTTCCGGTTTATCTCTTTCTTTCTTTCTTTTTATGGACACGCGCACAAGTTTTGTTTTCAATTAAAGCTATATGCGTTTGCGCATTGTATGCGTAAATTTTTTTTTTTCTTTTTTGCTGTTACTTTGCAAAGAGTTACTTTTAAGTCATTTACTTGTCAGTTTTTTGTGGTGTTGGTTGAAGGTTCTTGAACCTTTTTCGTTTTGTTTTATTTATTTTGTCACATAAAGACACAACAGGCAGGCAGTATTTTGTTGTTGTTGTTGTTATTTCTGTTTAAAAATTTAATAAATCTTGACTGACTTAACCAGTAAGCCATTTTTCCTGTGTGTGACTTATTCGTTTGGTTGGATTTTATGCCAAAAAAAAAAAAAAAAAGGATTAAAGCCGCCAAACACAACAAAATTTTTTTTCCTACATTGGAAACATATTCCGCGCGCGCGCGCGCAACTTATAGTTAAATTTCTGGTTTTAACAATTTGGACACATAGAAAGTCACAAATAAAAAAAATAAAAAAATCGTTTTAGTTTTTCCATATTTGTTGAATAAATTAGAGAAGAAAACAAAAAACAAAAAAAAAAAAAAAAAATTTTTAATTATTCCAAACACCGAAGATGAACTGAGTTCATTTCTCAGGGCTATGACCTTGGTATATAATTGTGTTTGAGGTTGTTGTTGTTGTTGTTGTTGTTGTCAGTTGTTGTTAAGCTTGTTAGGCATCGCGCATAAATTTTCTGTAATAATTTAGTAGAACATTGGAGCAGATGTGTCGAGTTTATTAGTCTTTTGATTGTTTTTTGTTTTTGAATGTGGATAACGAAAAGTTATAAATGGGGAAAAGGAATATCGAACAGCAGAACTCAATAGAACGGTGTGGTGACGAGTTAAGAACAGAAGAGGGAAATTAAAAAACGCAAAGCACATCACGCATACTTTAAATACGTCGAAAACAAAACAAAAAAAAAAAAATATATCGGTGGATCGCTGACTCGTTGGTTGGTTGGTTGGTTCGTTGGTTGGTTGGTTGATTGGTTGGTTGGATGGCTGGCTAACTGGCTCGCGATATCTACACTGAGTTTATGTACTCTGTTAAGTCAAGGTTCTAAAAGTGCAAAGCCCCCTCGCTTTATTTAAAATGAAACGAAAAAAAATTTCAACATTTTCGCTTATTATTTCCGTGCGCGTTTTTTTTTTTCGTTTTTTTTTTTTCTATGAGTTTTCATTGTTGGCTGTGCGTTCTTGAAACTAAACTGAGCTGAACACAGTGAGAAACGAACGATTAAAAAAAAAAAAAAAAAAAAAACTGAGCGAACGAACGACACTGAAAAAACATTTTTTTTTTGTCGCCTTTTGTCGCTTGTTGCTGTTTTAACATAAATAAAAAAAAAAAAAAAAAAATCCTAAAACAAGGTAACATTGCTTAACGCGCACGATATGATAATAAAAATAAAAATAAACAACGACACTAGCGCCACTTAAGTCATTGACTTATATAAAAGAAAAAACAAAAAAAAAATATATTTTTATTTAACGTTTTCTTGTTGTTTTTCAAAGGTTTTTTTTCGTGTTTTTTTCGCTGTTTGCTGCTCGTTTGCAATGCGATTTATTTTTTTGCAATTTTAAAGTTCGATGACCTTGGCTTTTTAAGCTTCGTTTTTGTGCTTTTTTTGTTCTGAGTTTTAATTTTGTAAGCAGCAATGGTTTTCGGTTTGGAAGCGTTTCGATGCGTTTTCGACAGTAAAGTTAAAAACAAACTTTTATGGCTCACCTTTTGTATGTTTTGTTCGCTACTTAAGCCATGGTGCTTTCGTTGCTTATTGAAATGTAACCGAAAAATTGTTGTTGCTGCTGTTTTTGCTTTTTTTTTTGTTTTTATACATTTCAGTGATCAGTGCAGTGTACTAGGTCGATCGAATGATCGAGTTTTATGAAATGAAAAGAATTTATTTTTTTTTTATTTTGTTGTTGATATTTTTAGCACTCATTTAGCTGTGCTAAAACCTTTTCAGATGGCTTAACAACTAGAAAATAAACATTTAAGGGATGCCAAGTAACAAAATAATATTAAAACCCTTGCACAAGACACCATAACCGTGTTATTCAAGTCTTTTGTGTGTGAAAGAATTTTTTTTAATTACACGGAAAAGTAAACGAGAATTAATTTCGCTTTATTGACGATAAAAGCGGCACAAAAACAAAAGAAAAACAAAATAAAAATAATTTTAAGTAAAGCAGGCATGCGCAATGTAAATAATTATTTGTTTATCGTTTTGCGTGAATTTTTTGTAACCATGAACTTGATTTACAAAAAAAATAAAAAAATTCGTCATCCATCCCCCAGCTCTTCATAATTCCCCAGTTGTTGTTGTTGTTGTTGCTTTGGATGTTTATTCGTTGTTAACAGCAGCAGCAGCAGTCGTACACACACACACACATATATATACACGTAATGCAACCGCAAACACAAATACATTTGATGTGCAAAAAAAAAAAAAAATATATATTTTCGCCACAGTTATGTTTCTTACGTTTTTGTCTCATCTCTCTTATTGTTGCGGAACAAAGAGGCGAATAGAATTTAATTAATTTTTTTTTTTTTTTTTTTTAATTAAAGTACATTGCGTTTGCGCAATTAATGTTTCGCTTTATTTTTCATTATGGAAAAAACGGTTGAACTTCAAAAAAAAAGAGAAAAAATAATTTTTTTTTTTTTTTTTTTTTTTTTAATTTACTGTACCCCCACCACCTGACCTTCATAAAAGCGAAAAATAATAAAAAAAAAAACGAACGCTTAATGCTTCGCTGCTCTACCGCACACACAACACTTGTCTCGCGTTTTACATACACAGCTCACTGTTGTCGCTTACACCACGTAACGCTTCGCTAAGTAACATTGAAATTTTTTTTTCATCGCATTTGTATTGGGCACACTGAGTATGCGCATATATATATACACACACACACATGCTATATCAGCTTTTACTATGCTACTTTAAGTCACTTACGTTTCGTTACGATCAAGTTTTTAAAATTCATTTTCAGTTTAGTTGAAATTTTCCTTTCATTCGAGTTAGCCGCAGCTAACTGAAAAGAAAAAAAAATTTTTTTTTTTTATTATTTTGAACAAATATTTTTTGCTGTGTTCCCCACTGGTTTTAATTAATAAAATTAATTAAGCTGGAAAAAGTCTGTTAATTAAAAAAAAAAAAAAAAAATAAAACGAAACGGCGTGACAAATAATTTTTTTTTTGGTTTTGGTTGTTTTGTGTTAAAGAAAAAAAAAATTTTTTTTTTCTGTGTGGCTTAAAGTGTGGAAAAAACATTTTTTGTTTTGTTTTCTCCTTAAAGGATTAGTTAAGTCAGGTTTTGAAAAAAAAAATAAAAAAATTTTGTCTGTACTGTAAGTGACTTAACAGGTGGTTTAGTTACTTTAGTGATTCTGCAATTTGGATTAATCCCAATCTCGTTTTTGTTTTTTAATTCTAAATTTAAGTGACTTAAGAAATGACTTCTGTTTTATTTATTATTTAAGTTGGGCTATTTAAGTGTATTGAATTTATTGTAAGGCATAAAAATTAGGCAGGGAACAAAATAATTAAAAGAAAGAAAAAAAATGTTAATGTCGCCAGATAGTTCGCATAATTCGTCATCGGCAACGTCGACACAGGCGAGTTGTGTTAAGTTGCAACAGCAACAACAGCAACAGCATCATCATCATCAACAATTAATTAAAGGTGGTGTAACAGGAACAACAGGATCACCAAATAGTGTTTATACAAATATCGGTGGATCAGTTTTACGTTTAAAAATTGAAAATGATAAAATTGTTCAGCCAACATCATCCTCCTGTTCGACAGTATCAGGTGCTGGTTCAACAGCATCATCATCATCAAATTCAACATCATCAGTATCAGGATCGGCAATAATAATGCCATCGGCACCACCAAAACATCATCATCATCAAGGTGTTATCTATTTAAGTAGCAATAATAGTGTTGGTAGTAGCAGTAATAGCAGTAGTAGCAGTAGTAGCAATTTAAGTAGCAATAATAGTTGTAATTCAAGTGGTTCAATTTGTGGTAATAATAATAATAATAATAATAATGGAAATTGTGTTAATCAAGTGATTGAGAGTAATCAACGTGTTATTGGCGGCGGTTCAATAACAATCACAACAAATCCAACACAAACGGCTGATTACTTAAATACGATCGGTAAGGTAAATTACCCTGTTATTATGGATACGACAGTGGCGAGCACAAGTAATAATGTGACGATCACAAGTACGACAAGTAACACCAGCAACAGTATGACAGGGAATGTTAGCTGCTTATCTGGTTCCCTAAAAGGTGAACCAGAATTAAATATAGGTTCGTTGGTTCATCATATATTCCTATTGCTATTCTCAAAAACAAAAACAAAAAAAAAATAAAAGAATTATTCAAAATTTACCCTTGCCCTCGTAAACTACGTTTTTACAGTTCACGGTTAAATCCTTGGGAAATTTATATTCTATTTTACCTTGACTTTTCTAGGACTTTCCTATGGTTATTACACTCCGAAATATACATTTTTTTCACCTTTATTCATCTGTTTCATGGGGGGGGGGTTGTTTTTTTTTTTTTTTAACATTCACAATCATTTTTTTTAACTCCGAAATGTTTATCCTAAAAAAAAAGCAACTCCGAAAAGTTAATTTTTCACCTTTATTCAGGACTTTTATGTTCTTGAGGTTTTAATTCATTTTTTTCTTTAAATATCAATAGACTCCGACAAAAATTTACTACTCCGAAAAATCTAAATTACATAAAACAAAAAAAAAAAATTAAAAGACATTAAGTCGCGGCCACCACATAACAAAAAAAAAAAAAAAAAAAGCGAAGAAAGTAAACAAAAAGAAATGGAAAAGACAAGATGAACGATCGAATCAACAACGGCTATGTTCGTGTGTTTGTGTGCAAGTTTTGTTGTTAAGCCAAACTAACCAAACAAAGTGAAAGAAATTTCTCTTTCACAATTGATGAAGCAGAGAGTGTGCGCGCGACGATTATGTTTTCTTTTCTTTTCTTTTCTTTTTTATTTAATCAATGCGCGACTTAAGAAAACTAAGTCGAAAGCATTTCACTCTTAATTTTTGCTTTTTCGATTCTCTTTTGTTTACTTTCTTCGTTGACGTCACAATCGATGTGATGCTTCGTTTCGAAGGTTCGTTACGGCAAAGCGATTTTTTTTTTTGTTCTGACGTAACGATCGGTTGATCGTGTTGTTGGAGGCTTGGAGCTTTTTTGTATGATGTGTGTCTGTCTCACTCTAAACACTGATTAAGTGAAATTTCTTTTTCTTTTTTTTTTTTTGTGTTTTTCGCCGATTTTGATTTCGTTTGCCATGAAAGTTATGACATACGGAGTTCTAGTTTACTGCGCATGACTTAAGCTGATCTTTTAATTAAATTTTCTTTTTTGTTTCTTTTACAGAATTTGATGGGACAACAGTTTTGTGCCGTGTGTGCGGTGATAAAGCGTCCGGATTCCATTATGGCGTACATTCGTGCGAAGGATGCAAGGTTAGTTCGATTTTTAAAGAAAAAATTTTTTTTTAATTTTTGTAACAGGAAGTAACGACAAGAAAATTTATTTATTTTTTTTTTTGTGTCTTGTGTTAGACACGTGCGTGTGCCAATTTTTTTATTTTCAAGTCATTGTCATGCTGCTTTTCCTGTTTTTTAAGCCTTTTTCTTGGCTCCTCAAATAACAGAATCCTATTAACTATTGAGTTTCCGTCATTTATTTGTTTTTTTGTTTTTGTTTCACCTTCCTGTTTTGTTGTAAATTGAATCGATCGTAAAATTGGCAAAAGTAAAATTGCCTGCCTGCTGCAGCGTCCGCTGAGGCTGCTACTGCCGCACTAGCGAACAGAATTTTTCTGTTTACTTCTGAAAAGAAGATCAATGTGCGCCCTTGAATTTGTTTTGTTTTTCCTTTTATTTCTCTCTATCCGCGTACGAACAAACTACGCAGTTTTGTCATTAAATATTTTCAAAAAAAGAAGAAAAATTCGCGCTTTTTGAAAGGTAAACGAAGCGAAATCCTATGCTGTGCGATTAAGACAATTTTAGGTGTTTGTGTTTGTGTGGTACGTGCGCTGAAAATACATTTTTGTTATCCAAAAAAAAAAAAAAAAAAAAATCACAAAGAATTATTTCATCGATCATCATACTGGCCGCGCATAGCTTAAGTCCCAATACCAAACAGAAATCTGCTGTCGAGTTCAAGATCGTACAATGGACAATATGCGCGCACGCGTTACCAACACAATCTTAGCTTAGATCGTTCAAAAATAACGAGAAACGTTTTTTTTTTTTTGCACAAAACAAAATTCCCACGCATACCAACATAGAGAATTACAAAAAAAAAAAAAAAAAATCAAATAACAGCCAAAGCCTGCTCGTCCCTGGGTGTTGAAAATTCAACAAAATAAAATTTTTACGGCTATCGCTGTACTCAATCCGAATTGACTTTTAATTAAATTAACAAAAAATAAAAAATCGAACTTGAAATTAATTAAACAAAAAAAAAAAAATAAATAAAAGCGAAAAAGATTGTTGTTGTTGTGACGTCATTGTAGCAACAACAACAACAACGGCACCACCAGCAGCAGCAGCAACAGCAACAGCGGCTAAATCTGTAATACGGAATCAGGAAATTAAAAAAAATCATTGCTGTTGTTGTTGTTGTTGTTGAAGCACAAGGTGAGCTTCATTAAAGCTTTTTGTTGTTGTTTAATTAATTAAAACTTTTATTTATTTTTTTTTGTACTTTTACCACCGTCGTTGTTTACTTTGCGTGAGAACGCGATAGTCAAAGGATTCTCGCTGAATCTTCGATAAATTACACCGGAGCGCTGATCCTGCGCACTAGGCTTGGTCTTTAAACCATTTCACCTAGTTACATGATTTTAATCGACTTTGCCTTAAGCCACTGACCCGTTGACTGACTGTTTTCCATAACAGAAAATCCATTTTGCACCCACTTTAAATATCCTTAGCGTCACATTTTCTTATTTCTTATCGTAAGTCGGCTAATAACAAATAAAATTCAAAAAAAATAAAGAGAGAGAGAGAGAGAGAGGATGTAGGTGTGAATTGAGATAAAAAAAAAAAAAACATTCACGTCCTTCAGCACACACAAAGTAAATAAATTTTTTTTAATTAAACATTTGCTTCTCTTTCTCTCTCTGTCTAATCGACCCATTAACCTTCAATTTTTTTGTTTAATTTTTTTTTTTTTTGGTTTATTTCTGTTTTGTAAAAAAAAAAAAAAAAAATATTTCAATTATCATCAGTTAAACGCGTTTTATTTGTATTTATAACATTAAGTTGCGCGCGCGCATCATTATAAACGTTTGACAGATGATACGTACGTTACGTTACGTTACGTTACGTTACGTTACGTTACGTTACTCAGTCAATGTCATTACATAATTTCTGTTTAATTTGTTTTCGTGTCTTTTGCTTTCATCATCTAATTTTAAAATGATTGAACCTTGCTGAGCTTTTTTTTTTTTTTTTTTGCTGTTTGCTTGTTGTGTTTTCAGCTGACCTTTGCTTTTTTTTTATATTTAGATACGCTATAGTGACGTTACGATATGATACGATACGATACGTAAAAAAAAAAAAAAAAGGTTTATTTAAGTTTAAATCGCGGAAATAAAGTTTTTTTGTTAGTCGATATTTGAATGTCATTTGATTGACTTTTTAGTACTGTTTGCTGCTGCTGCTGCTACTGCTGCTACATCGCTTTTTTAAAGCAGCGTTTTAAATGCTTATTTAGCAGCGTTAACAATCGCGTTAACGTTACATAGCAAGTGACATTGAATTAATTTAAACATTTTTTTGTAAATTTATTTAAATTTATTGAAATGAAATTTATTTTTGAATGAAACAAAAAATCTGTTTTCAATCCGTGAAAAATAAATTTAATTAAACAGCAGTAGCAGCAGTACGAGCAGTAGACAGCACTCCGCTTAATACCAGCAGCAAACACAAATAATCTTGCCCATGCGCGAACGGTCGCTATTTGACATTGAACTCGTTCATTCACATTTTGTTATTGCTAAATACAAACAAATAGAATGGGAGGGAAATGGGAGCCAAATGCTAACAAAAGTAGCAAAGAAAAAATTTTTTTATTTATTACCTCACCAACACAAATAAATAAAAAAAATTTTTTTTTTTCGCTACACGAATAAAATTAAAAAAAACTGCGCACTTGTTTTACGGGTATTGGTGAACAAAAAAAAAATTTTGTATTCTAATTTTCTGTGGTTGTGTGTGCATGTGTGCACTAAAAAATTCCCCTCCAATTATTGCTCCAGTTTATTTTTTTCGTTTTCTTTCATTTTTTCTTATTCAAATATATCCCCATGAATAATTTCAATCAAAAAAAAAAAGTTTTTCTACTCCAGTTGATGGCCGGTCATCGGTCATTTAAACAAAAAAAAAACATTTTCTGAAGGGGAAATATCAACTATAGTTGTCTCACTTTAGTCTTGTTAATTTTTTTTGCTCTTATCGCTGCAATACAGCAAACGTGGGGAAATATTTGTAAAGAATAATTTTTTTTGGCAAAAAATTTTGTTTTGTTTTGTTTTTCGTGGGTTAGTATGAATTTTGGCGTTTTTTTTTTGTTTGTTTTTAGTCGGTGTTTTAATTCCGCGGTTTTTTAGGCATTTTTTATTTGTTGGTTGGTGGTTTAAGTAGTTTTCAAGGGTTCGTGAATTATGTGAAATGATTTTAAAAATTTTTTTCCACATTTTATTCATTTTTTAGATGAATTACGATCAGTTTGTGCGGGTTGTACCGTCAATAAAAACGCAGAACGCTCTTTTCTCACCAAGTTCCCATGTCCTCAATTCAAGTTTTAACCCAAAAAGAAAAAACAAATAAAAGGATTTAAGTGGGTAAAGCAACATCAGTTCTGCGTTAAATTTCACCCGCATTGTTTATCGTAACGTGAACCCTGCTAAAAACCCTAAAATTCACCTTTTCTCAGGTTTCCTTTTCATTTTTGTTTACGACGTTCCTCAAGGTTTTTTTTGTTTTTCTTTTACGTCGTCTTCATTGTTTGTTGCGTCTGTTCTATTCATGCACCAAGTATGCAGCAGCCTCAAAAAAAATAAAAAAACACGAAGAGCCTAACCGATGAAAGGGAAAAGGAATTTTTTTTACAAAAAACTATTAAAATTCAACCGTCATTAAGCGAGCAGCGAGCAACCTTGCTTGCCTTGTTGTCTGGGTTTTTTTCTTTTTTATTTTTAGTGTCGAGAACCCTTTTCCCTTTTTTTTTTTTTATTTTTTATTAGTTCCTCTTATTACTGCTGCTGCTGTTGCTGCCTTGTCTGTCTGATTTTTCGGAATTGAAATAGAAAACAAAAGTAGAAGAAAAAAAAAGGTTCATTGTCGTTGTGTCGTTGTTTTAGGCTCGTCTAGTTCGTAATTTTATCGCTTTGAACAGGCAAACCAACAACAAAACAACAAAATATTTTTTTTTTTTCTTATTTCTGTGTCATCGTCTGATGATTTTATTAACACAAAAAGGTTCAGCGACTGAAGGTTATTCAAAGTTATTTACGGTAGAAATGGGATTGTTTGTTTTTTTTTTTTTTTTGCAATTTTTTGTTGTTGTTGTTGTTGTTGTTGAAAAAGGAGCGGAAGTTATTTGTCTGTCTGTCTGTTGGATTTGGGTTACGTTTTTGTTTTTTTTTTTTTTTTTTTTGACAAATTTGCTGCATTCACCGAGGTAAATGCGATCTTCTGGTTTAACTCATCACCTGTTAAGGTCACTGGGTAATCAAATCCCTTTTTTGTCCGTTTAAAAATCGTTAAAATATTTTCGCGGACTCATCGAAAACTGGTCAAAATCGAAATCACCGTTTTTTTCAAGACTTTCTTCTGAATTCCCTGAATCCCTTAAAGAGAGAACAACGAAAACGACTGTCAACGACATTTTCAGAGTGCATTGACCTTAATTAACGGTGCAAATGTTAATTGAAAAATTTTTCTATTGTTTTCTTCTTTAAGCCCTTTGCGCAGATTTGTTTTCTGTGCTACTCGATTTAACTAGAATTAGATTAGCAAAAAAAAAAGCAAAAAATTGTATTAGTGGCGAGAGAGAAAGAGACAGAAAAAAATTCGTGTTTGTAAGGCAGTAAAGTCGCCGCCGACAGAGGCCCCACAGCCAACTTTAGTTCAATGTAACTAGGCTTCTGGGTGTTAAAGGGCGTTAAACTCGACTAAAATAATTAAAACAAAAAAAAAAATTCTTTAATAAGCGTAACAGAGACAACAAAAGGTTTTTTTTTCTTCTTAATTAATTAAAATCCCTAGCGGAATAAAAAAACAGCAGCAGCCGCAGCAACAGCAGCAACTTGCAAGTGCAAAAATGTCACCAACACAAACGCACAGGAATAAGAAATAAAAAAAAATTCTTTACAAACCAGACACGACAGGTCATTGACTTTACATGCTGTAAAGAACAAAAAGAAATGAAATGAAAAAAAAAAAAAAACTCCACGTCACACGTCAAACAACAGCAGCAGCAGCAGCAACAAAGCAAAATTGCAGTAAAAACGTCACAGAAATTTCACCATAAAAAAATGCATGCGTGTAATAAGGATGGAAATAGTTTTCCCAAAAAAAATAATTTTTTTTTTTCTAAGCGCTTTTTTCTTTTTTTTTATCAACAAAGTGATTGTGCACTAATACAATGATGAAGGAATTTTTTATTTTTTATTTTATTTTAATCAAAAGTGGTCTGACGTCATTGAAATTTCTTTCTTTCTTTCTCTCTATCTTTAATAAAAGTGCAATGAACGGTGAAGCGCGATGATGATTGTTGTGTTGATTGTTGTTGTTGTTGTTGTAACGAAATAAATAAAAAAAAAAAATAAATACGATAAAAAAATACGAAAAGCACGTGAGGACGTTGACCGATGTTGAAAATAAAAAATCAGACCGGAAGATTCCAGAAAAATAATTTTACTTACTATTTGTGGTGGGGGTGGGTGTTTAAATGAAAAATTGAGTTCAATAGGTTTGTGCTGCTGCTGCTGCTACTGTTGTTGCTGGTGAGGAAATAAAATAAAAACAAATTTCTCTCTCTCTCTATTCAATTATGCAAATGTGAGAAATGTTAAAACAGAGACAAACAAAGCCCAGCTGATTAATTATCCAGCATATTGGTCAATGAACCTGAAACAAACGCATAAGTAACACTCGAATACGTTAAATAACGCAAACAGTGAAAATCCGGAAATAAAATTTTTCACATGTAACGAACGTAAAAATGGTTGGCGTTCAAGAAGAAAAAAAAAAAAAAAAAAAAAAAAACGCACGTTCATTGAACTTTCACCTTTAATGAACAAAAAAGAAAAAAAAAAAATTGTATTTCCATCTCACTCTAATGCTCCTATTATTCTGATTATTTTTGTTTATTCCCCCCCACACACAACCGCGTTGATAACCCAAATTTTTCTTAAGTAGAAAATTAAACAATTTTTATTTTATAAACCGGGTGAATGTACTGCAAATTTAGGTCATCAACCTTGCATTTAGGTTAAACACTAACACTAACGCGGTGTTAACAAAAACAAAAAAAGAAGTTTTTTTGCACTAATCCACATTTCCCCTTTGATTACTTTATGCGATCAGAATAGAATCGGGTCGCTATAACAGCTAACAGCTACTGCTACTCACTTTTTTTTTCTTTTTTTTTTTTTTTTTTGCACGTCATTTTTACACATTGCATTACTGTGCGAAACAGAGACAGAGAATTTGGTTCTATTTTTAAATGTGTTATATATAAAATGAATTTCCCCTCAACACAAAAGAAAAACAAAATGTATGCTTTTGGTGGTAGGAGTATTGCTACTCAGTAGCTTTTCACTACTCACCAATGTTTGGCGCTAGTGTTGGATAAAGAGATTTTTCTTTTACACAATTTTCGTGTGTTTTTTTTTTTTTTTTTTTTAGCGAATAAAATTGCGAAAAAATAAAAAATTAAATTCAGCAATGAGTGTAGCGAAAATATTGTAAAAAAAAAAAAAATAAAAAAATAAAAATTGCAAAAAAATTTTTTTTAGTTTTTATTTTTGATTTTAATTCCAATGGGCACGAGGTCAAACTAGGGCAACGAACTGACTGAAATTTTATTTTTTTGTGATGGCTGTGCCGTTTGGTTTAAATACTTCGGCAACAGACGTGTTAATTGCGGATTTTATTTTTTTCCTTTTTTTTTAACCCAAAATGATTAATGATTTGCTGCTGTTGCAACAGAAATTTATCGAAATCAGTCACTAAATGGTGTTTAGGGAAAAACAATTTAAAAAAAAAAAAAAAAAAACCCTTTGATAACGCAACGGATAACTCAACGCTGCGTTTATTGCATTTTAGCATAATGAAAGAAAAATGTGCGTTGGACATGCCCAAGAGTGTGCGTGCGTTACGTATTTTACACAAGAATCAAGTCATTGCACTCAGCGGTACTTTCGTTATTTATTTTTCATCTCTCTTTATCCAGAAATATAAAAAAAAAATAAAAATTCAATTGCGATTGCATTTTTTTTTTTTTTGTCACCGCCTACTTTTATTTTTCTCTATCACAGTATTCGCATTATCTGAACATTAATACCACTTTAGATTCGTTTTGCATTGAAATGAGTTTTGCATAAGTGTGCGTTTGTGATGCAACTACGATTTCGTAAATTTCATTCAAATTATGTAATATCTATGTCCCCCACCCTCACTCTGTAATCCGTACACAACAAATGCACACGAGTGCCACCATGTATTACGTTACGTTACGTTACGTGACTTTGCTTTAAAGGAATTTTTTTTGTTCTGCTGTTGATTTGCTAATGCATGACCAATACTATTACACCGATCGTACAGGTTAATGACGTTTTGACTTAAAAAATTTTTAATTTTTTTTGCTTTATTCGATTGCACAAATTGTGCAAATCGTGTTATCTCACTTCAACGTTTACGTCATTTTCATTGTTTGTCTCTTTACACTTGCACAGTTAGCATAGATTAGTTTATAGGCAGCAGGCAGCATAACACACAAAAATCTAATTGATTTCGTCTGTCACATAAATTTATTTAATTTGTGTCAAACTTATATTACTATCCTGCTCTGACAATTATTGTTTCCTTTGTGTTCCTAATAATGTTCAAGAGGTGTGACGTCAGCCGTATATTGCAAAAAAAAAAAAAAATATATATAAATTTCTGATGTCAATGACATTTGCGTTCTGTGTCGCGTGATTTCGACCAACAAGTCACGAGTTCTTTGGAATTTTTTTTTTCTTTCTTTCTTTTTTGATTAAAAAATGATTCAGGTAAATTTTCTGATAAACGTATCGTGCTGTCTCACTTTTAGTTTTTAATTAATTTTTCTATATAAACACGCGTATTAGTGTGTGTGTGCTTGTGTGCGTACGATAATTGAATGCAATCCAAAAGGGCAATGAACGCGTAAAAAGTTTTTTTTTTTTCTTTCTGTTTTGTTTCATTCGCACTTGCACATTGAATTATTATAGCAACGCAATCGTTACATTGCTTAGCGCACTCTACGTAATTACGTCATACAAGTTTTTATTTTTCATAACTGCGTTGCCATTTAATTTTGTGATTTCGACGAATTGATTTGATTTGATTTGATTGGTGGAAGAAGAAGCAAAAAATTTGTTTTGTTTTTTTTTTGTTTTGTTTTACGATTTTACCGTTATACAATGAACAAACAAATATTTTTGTGCAGAAAAAAACAATTTTTTTTTTGATTTTTACCTGGAAATTGGTAGAATTGGTAAACAATAATGACGTCATGATGACACGGTGATGTGTTAATGACACGAAACGAGTAATTCTTTTATTATTTTTGTTATTAATCGGATTCTTATTAGAAGTGAGACTTAGTGACTCATTGATGTTGATGTGTTTCTGTGGGTTATTTAAGGTCATTAATGCAGAATTTTGTTGTTATTATTGTTGTTGTTGTTTATTATGCGCTCACCTGTTTATTACCTGAGCTTAGCGATGATTAATTTGTTTTTACGTTTATTTCCTGGTAATTTACGGTTTTGGTTGTTGTTCTTTATCAAGAATTCACTGTGACTGATAATTTGTGAACGAATTCTGAATACCAACCGATTCACGGTTAAGGCCATCAGGATGCAGTTGGAATTTTAATTTTTATTCTAATAGTTTGTTGGTTGCACTGATTATTGATTCGGATTTTCGATCGCTTGATCGGTGCTTGATCGGTTCGGTTTTTTTTGTTTTGTTTTTTTTTTTTTTTGTAATGGACCCAGACCCGATTATTACCGCTTCTAAGTGGATTCTAAGCTGATTCATTTAAGTCTTTAAGCCACTTCACACCTTTTATTACCTGGTTTACAGTATTTTCAATTAATTCGTCAATTACCAAGAACCAAACGTCAATAAATCAGTTTTAACGTCAGTTTAATGATTTTCGGATGGATTTAATTTGTACAAAGCAACAGCAGCAGGAGTGTCAATGCCCTTTTTTTTGTTTACGTTTTGTTTACGTTTTTTTTTTGGTAAATCAACAACAACAACAACAAGCCGCAGCAGAAGCAACAGCACCAACAACCATAATTAACAACCGTTTTCGCTGTTATTGTTGTTGTTGTTGTTGTTGTTGCTTCTACTTCTGCTATTACTGATGCCAATGCCTTTGTTTAACTCACATTAACCGTGTAATAATAGCCGCGGTGTCAATGTACGTTGTTTGTGGCTTTTTTTTTTTTTTTTTGTGGAAGTTTCGTTGCCTTTGTTATTGTTTTGGTGTAAAGCGAATTTAACGTAAACAAAACGATTAACTAATAGAGAAATCAACGAAAAAGCATAAAACGTAAAACGTGAATTGAAAAGAAAAAAAAAAAGAAAAAAAAAGGTTCAATGAACCTCCCACCCATTAAACATTATTATTATGATTCTCGTCTCTTCCCGTTTGTTTATTTAATTTTTCTGTTTAATTAAAGAAGCAGAAGAAAAAAAAAAAGAAGAAAAACAGAGAAAGCAAAATAGTAAAAAGTCAATGAACGCGGTGAACGCGGTGAATAAAAAATTGTAAACAAACAGCGAAAGCAGCAGCAACAGCAACAGCAATTTAATTGGCGCTAAAAATTCATCACTTCACCTATGAAATTGGGTAATTTGTCTCTTGGTTTGTCCACTCTGGGTTTTCCTTATTCGGTGATATCAAATCCAGTGCAAAATGCTCAGCGAATTTCCAACATTTAGACACAGATCACAACCTGTGTGGTCCCATCATCGAAATTCGAGGAATAAAAACCACAAAACACCGTTTTGTGTCACCTGAAGAAAATAATAAAAAAAAAATTAAATAATTTTAGCTCTGGCTCCTCTGCCACCACAAACCGCAAGAAACAATAAAAAAAAAAAAATTCGCAGAAAGCACGTAAACAGGAAAACCGCTGCAAAAAACGAAAATCCCGTTATATTCCCGTACAACAGCAACAGCAACAATAACAAAAATTAACTGCAGTCGTCGTTATAAACGAATTTTAAATGTTTTAAACGTCTAAAATTGTCTGGTGGCAGACATTGCCGTATGACAAAGGGTTGCGCTACGTACGATTCCAAGGCACAGAAATTTTGTGCATTTAGGCATTCGGGGCTGTGAGCTGAACGTGACTGCCGTGCACAGAAAATTGCACGTCATCAGTGACCACCTAAATTTTGCAAAAGTTTATTGACCCGGCCCATTTAAATTTAAAACAAAACCAAAAACCATTTCAACCGAAAATGACCCTAGTTTACCGTTTTGCGTGCGCGAATATTTTTATTTTTTTTTTTTTTAATTTCATCAAGACAAATTGCCCCAAAACTTACTTCTCCCCCACAACAACAAACAACGGAAAACAATCGAAAACAAAACAAAAAAAAAAAAAAAATATTTGGATGGATTATTGTTGCTGTCAAAACAAAAGTTTATTCAACTTTTCCGGGCGCTCTTAATCTGCTCCCCCCAATTTATCACCCTGTCGATTATAAAAAAAAAAAAAATTTATTATTATTTTTCTAGGCTAAACAAATGTAGAACCAGTTGGTCGGTTTCAGTGGGGTTTTTTTTTTTTATTATTGGTTTACTTTGCTTGTTGCGCTCCTTTCAACACAATACCATGCCCCAAAAATCCACCCACCCAACGTATTCATGATTCGGTAAGCAGCTGCAAGTGAAAACGAGAGAGAAAGAGAAAAATTCCTCGAGACATACAGAGTTTTAAGTTCATTGGCCTTTTGGCTGGTTATGTTATGGCTGGAAATACCCCGGAAATTCTTTAATGACGTCATGCTCAATGTAGGTCAATTCTGACTGATTGCCGGGTATCCAATATCTACTGCTGCTGCTGCTGCTGCTGAACGTTTACAACGTTGCGTTTAAATTTTTTTTTCTAAAACACCCCATGGCTAAATTAATTGAAATTAGTAGTGGCTTAGGGGGGTTGCTAACGGTTTAATGACAGTTTTTCTGGTTGTTGCCTCCAGTTATTGGTTAATTAGGGTCATAACGATCGTTTTATTCGTTTGTTTGTACTAATTACGCTGCTTCAATAGGATTTGGTTCTATCCCCCAAGTTATTGACGTTGATAGACCGAGTCGGTGACTCAATAGTGGGTGGATTTTGTTTGAGTATTGATGGGGCAGTGATGGGTAATAAAATTTTTGAAGGACTTTCCATTAGTTTAAATTTCCAAAGTATGAGCGGGTTCAACAAACTGCATTGATCCACATTAAGTGACATTTTTATCCCGTTGCGTTTATTTAATTCCATAAATGATTCATGGATTTTTCATAGCATAGAAAAATATTTCATAATTAGGTTATCAATGTGTTGTGCTAAAAACAAGAAAAAAAAAATTGACTTAGCTTAAGTCATCTAATGAAAGAAAATTTTTTTCTTTTGTTTAATTAATTAATTAATTAAAGGGTCATTGGCTTATTAATTTTTTTTTTTGTTTTTTTTTTTTTTTATGACTTAATTTTTAAGTCAACTTTATTTACGTTTTTTTTATTAAATATTCACCAGAACAAAGCTATAATGGAGGGAAAAATAAAAATTAAATTTTTTGTTTTCTTTCTTTCTTAAATCAAGAAGTTGACTTAAGTTAAGTCATAAATTTTATAAAATTTTTTTTTTATTTTTCTGCAAAATTACTGTGCTTTAAATTTTTCTTTTTCTTTTGTTTTCTTTAACAAATTTAAGTTAAGTTAAGTAACGTAAATAAGACTTAAGTCATTGGCTTAATGTTTTTTTTTTGTTTTTTTTTTGTTTGTTTTCGTAATAATGTTTGATGACGTTTCACGTTTATTCCCGGTCGTTAGCACATTTAATTTTTTTTTTTTTTTTTGCGCGAATTTAAGTAGAAAACATCGAAAAAAAGAAACAAAAGAGAACAAAACGTGCGAGTTTAACGTACGAGAGCAACGAACAGCACACAGTAACGCAATTTATGTGGCTCTTGCTCCATTTTATTTAATATGCTGCCTGCATGCCTGTCACCCGCCTGCCTGCCTGCCTGCCTGCCTGTCCCCGCCTGCCTACTGTCTGCTACTCACTACTTTACACAAACAGCGAATAATTTGAGTTGAATGCCCTCGGTTTACCCATTTTTGTTCTTGGTTTTTTCTTCTTCTTTTTTTTTTATCGTTATTTTTCATTTCTGCCTTTTTTTCTATTTTTCGTTCTATTTTCGTTCGGTTTTTTGTGCAGCAGGCAATGTTGCCAATAATTTGCGAGTTTAAGCGCCTTGTATAAGGAGCATCAACTGGTTAATGGGAATTTCCGGACTGAAAAAATTCGTTTAGGTTTTCCATCCACTTGATTCCTTTGGTAATTTGTGTCGAATCTTCAAATCCATCTCACCTGAGTTCGATTGTGGATTTTTGTTGCTCAGTTTCTCAAGTTCTTAACGGAGTTTTACTATTTCCGGAATGAAATCTGCTACTTTGACTTAATCGCTACGAATTCATCGAAAATACTTGAAAATCAGATTTTTCTGCACAATTCCATTAAAAAAAAAAAATAAAAAAACTTTCACCAAAAAAAAAAAAAAAAAAAAACCCCCCGAAGGGGTACCCAATTGTCTGCATTTCTAGCTTTCTTTTGTGAATTGGTGGAAAATTAATTAAATAAAATTACGTAAAAAAAAAACCAACAAGCAGCAGCAACAACGATAAAAGCGAGATGACAAAGTGAAAATGCAGAAACAGCGCAAAAAAAAAATAAAATTATTTACAAATTGTGGATGAACAAAGCGTGTAAATAGTCGGAGAAAATAAACTTTCATTTCCGATTAATTAATAAATAAAAAGAAAAAGAAAAAAAAAAATCGCGTTATGCCTATTACGTAATCGAAATTATTATTATTATTATCAAACAACAACAACAACAGCAGCAACAGAAAGAAAAGAAAAGAAAAGAAAAAAAAAATCCCGCGAAATAGCCGTTTTACGTGTGATGTACTCGCGCCTCGCGAAAACAAAACAAAAAATAAAAAAAACAAATTTTTTCTCTCATTTACTACAAATAAGGTTAACGACCGTAAAACGTAATAAATCAAGACGGCAAAAGATTCCCCACATTGCGATGGGAATAAACGAAACACCCACCCTAGACAGAAAAAAAAAAAAAAACAAATTCTTTTCATCCCTTGCTGTGGAATCGAGAATAAAACAGAGGAAAAACCGAAAGCTACTTGCTGCTATTGCTGCTGGCACTTTGGCTGGGCAAAAATTAAAAAAAAAAAAATCTAAGCACAGCGCCAAAGTTTATTGAACTCTTTTTGAAAACAAAACAACAACAACAACAACAAAAAACAATTCCAAGGCCGCCCAGGTGGTTACATGGGAGCAAGCAAGCAACAAAATAAAACACAAGAATTGCACACAGCAGCAGCAGCAGCAACAGCAATGAAGAATTTTTTTTTATTTCAACTGGAGAGAGGAGAGAGGAGAGTTCAACGTACCTTTTACATCGCGCACGTTGGCTGTCATGCAATTTTTTTTTTTTTTTCGCTTTACTTTTGTTTACAAAAAAATTCTTACGTCGTTTGTTATCGAATGTTGCCATTACGCACACACACACACATACTGGCGCGCTGGAGATAAAAAAAAAAAACAAAAGAGGCGAGAGCACGCGACACACAATGAATAATCAAATAAATTTGCACGTTCTTAACGGTTTTTTTTATTTTTCGCTGACTTTGCGGTTTTTTTGCTGCTGCTGCTGCTGCTGTCCAAAAACTCTTTGTGTCACTTTTTGGTACCAAACGAACAAACAAGCAATGAATCCCAATGACGTCATTATTGTGATTTGCTGTTATTTTCAAAGAACTATCGCGACTCACCACCGATGAATAAATAAAAATAATTAAGTATACATGACATGCGCGCAGTAATAAATAAATAATTTTTCTTTTTCTTTTTTTTATTAAATTGTTCTCTTCCGTGTTTTGTTTTTAATTTGAATTTGACTTAATCACGTTTTTTGCTGTTGCTGTTACTGCAGCTGCTGCTGTTGATGTTTTTTTTACTTTTAAGTTACCGCGCATGTAACTTACGCTGCAATCGATAATCTTCATTATTTTTTTGTTACCTTGATTAAGTTAAATCGGTGACCATCCGTGGAAAGGACGAAAATGTTTAACACGAGGGCGTTAACACAGAAAAAAAAAACTTAAGCTGGTTACTTAAATATGGCGAATTTAGAAAGAATTTAATTCTGACACGGAAATATCAGGAAAACACCGATTAAAGTCCTAATTACCTGTAAAAAGCGAAATAATAAATTACCAGGCGTCTCCACTGTAGCTACAAATTATTTTCCTACCGCTAGAAAACCGTTTGGAACCGTTTTTCAACGTAAACTTTTTTTTTAATTAAGCTTCTTGTTAAGCTAAAAGCTTTTTCTTTTAACAAACAAAATAGAAAAAAAAAAAAAAAAATTCTCATATATCCCTGATCCCTGGTCATTGTCCTGATTCCCGTCAAGGTTTTAAAGGAGGGGAATTAAATTAAATTTTTCTTTTTCTCATTGATTAAGCTAATTAAATTCAAACAAACTAAACACACACACACCGTGACACACTGACGTGTTAACCGTGATACCACAAGAAAAAAAATTAAAAAATTCGCTGAATTATTGTGCAAGCAAAATTTTTTTCACAAAAAACACAGAGAAAAAGCTTTTTTCGAAGGCTAAACGCGAATTAAGAGTGGAGTGAAGGAGACAAATGAAAAAAAAAATTTTTAATTTTTTTTTTTTTTTTTTTTTTTTTTGTTCACAAACGAAGGTAAATGACCAGAAATTAGGTCGCGAGACCAAATGAAACAAAACATGTCGACATGACGACATGACACAAATTTTTACTTTTTTTTTTTTTGTTTCTGTAAATTTTTCTTCGCTGTTTCTTTCTCGTTTCTTCGCTTCTGTTGATTTCAGCGCTGGCTGAAAAATATTTTACGAAATTTTGTTATTAAGAAATGGTGGAGTCAATGAACTTTGTATTGTTGTTGTTGTTGTGCTTTTTCGTCATTCTTTAACCGAAATTTACTGCTTGCAATATTGCTGCTGTTGCTGCTGCTAGTTCAGCTGCTGCTAGTTTAGCTGCTCCACAGTTCATGACAGTTCATTCGTTTTGTTACGAACATTGAAGGCTGCTGTTGTTGCTTTAAATTATTTAATGAATGGGTGGTGGGTGTTTGACTGAAACAGAAGCAGAAAATTTCTCTGTAATTAAGGGGGATGGAAATTCATTTATTTCTCTTCCTACCGCATTATTGGGTTGGTTTGGTTAATTTTCTTTATCTTTTAACCTCACATTGCCGCGATTATTAATTGGGGGGTTTGTTTTTTTTTTTTTTTTTTCAAAACGGTTTTCTCAAAGAAAGGAATTTTCAGGAATTTTTTTTTCTAAGGAGCGGTGGTGAGAGGTTTTAAACACAAGCGAATGGGTCACGTTTTTGTTTTTTGTTTTCGTTTTTTTTTTTTGTTTTTTTGGTACATTTTCCGTTTCAGTCACTCCGGTAAAGTTTTTCGCGATTTTGTTTTACACATTACGTTACGTTACGTTACTGTTACGTTTGTTGTGTGTTGTGGCGCTCAATTAACGTTACTACGTACCCGATACACTTAAAGAAAGAAAATCTCATCACCACCACCACCACCACCACTACCACTACAACAGTGAACAGTGAACACAGCGCAGTGTGTATTCACTGCTGTGCTCCCCACAAAAAACCGCTGCCGCTGCTTACTACAAACCAACAAAATTGAAAAATAATTTTTATTCGCAAATGAACCGTTGTTGCGCGCGGTTTAATAACTGAAAAATATTTTTTAATAAAAAAAAAAAAATTAAAAGAATTTTCTTTAATTAAATTTAAGAAAGAAAGAAAAAAAAATAGTTTTTGTTTTGTTTTGAATAAAAAAAGAATAAGAAAAATCCGTGACGTTTAAACGTGTGTCGGTGAAACAGGAAAAAGGATTAAAGTGAATTTTTTGAACGTGTCTGATTCGCGGGGTTTTTTTTTTTTTTTTTTTATTATTATTCTTCTGAAAACACTTTGAAAGTGGTTGATGTGTGTCAGGAAGGAATTTCTGTGATTTTTTTTTCTTTGTTTTTTTTTTTTTTTTGTTGTTTTAAAATTTGAACCTGAGCTAGAAGGACCTGAGATTAGGTTGAGTGAATTAAATGATTGTTATAGTGGCGTAAAGTAATTTTTTTTTTTTTTTTTGGTTATTTTTTGTGTCACCCTGGTCGTCGCCCAGTGAGACCAGTGAGCAATGGTTTAAAGTTTTTGTTTTCTGTAGTTTTTTTCCCCCTATTCCTAGAGAAAGAGAAGAAAAAAAAAAGTTTTGTGTTTTGGGTGCTTTACCCGCTAAATTTTTGTAAAACAAAACAAAAATAACCTAAAATGGGTTGTGCAATACAAGAGGACCAACAGCAACAGACGACCAAAATGTCGTCAGAGATCACCGAGAAACAGCTACTGATGAGCCGAAATAATAATTTAAAGGTGAAACACAGTGTCCTGGTGCAGATATTAGAGTCGGCACCAATAAAAACGGACCACCAATTCCAATCTCAGGCATCGCACCATCCGCAACAACAGAAATTAAGTAAAAAGCGTGCAAAGTACATGCAAACGGAATTAATCCTTGAGAAGTCATTGGCGACAATTGACGATGGGAAATTTGTCGCGGTGAAAAAGTTTAAAAAGATGGAAACTGAGGAGTCCGGTGATGGACAACAACAACAACAGCAGCAGCACCAGCATCAGCCATCCACCCAACCGTGGAATGGTAAAAATTTTATTTATTGCGATGACGTCAACGACCTGATCAACATAAATAAATTAAAATTGACAGGAATGGACACGGAGGATGACAGCTTATCGTCATCGTCCTCATCCTCATCGTCGGCAACGTCACCGTTTAATCATTGCACGTGTGACGACAGTGATAATTGGCGGCGGAGGCGTCGCAACTCGATTGACAGTTCGATTTGTGGTAATGATTCCGGCTGTGACAGTGACTGTCAGGAGAGTTTTTGTGATGAGGAGGAGAACAACAACAACAACAATTGCACCAATGACCCCAATGACAATGATAATGACGTAAGGAATCCGTTAAAATTCATACAAAAAAAAAAAAAATAATAAAAAATTATTCAAAGTGACTTAACTTAAGTCATGCAAAAAAGGGATTTTCGTATCCAAAAGTCTGTCGGAATTTTTCTACCTTTTGTTTTCGCTGAAATTTAATGTCGCTTTGCTCATAGGGATAAACTGATTCCGTTTCTAGTCTCTAGATTTTTGTTTTGTTTTCAGCTTAGGCAACGCGTTTCGATCCTTTACCAGGCGTTTGTTGTTTTGTCTAAATAAAAATAAAATTTCCGGATAGCAAAATATTACAGAAATTAATTTTTTTTTTTTTTTTTGTTTTCTTCTTTCTTTCTTTCAGGGTTTTTTCCGTCGCTCAATACAACAGAAAATCCAGTATCGTCCGTGCACAAAGAATCAACAGTGCAGCATTTTACGTATAAATCGTAATCGATGTCAGTATTGTCGCTTGAAAAAATGTATTGCTGTTGGTATGAGTCGTGATGGTGAGTACACAAAAAAAATTTTTTATTTTTTTTTTTTTAATTTTTTCTTTAAACTATCGGTTATAACGGCGGGAAATTTTTTAATTCGTCGTTACAAACGATAAACTGCAAGAGAAAAAAAAATTAAAAAAAGTGAAAGAGAAACAAAACAAATTACGTCATCGTAACGTTTTATAATTTCGCACAACACAGAAATTATCAAACCACCTCCCCCTGCCACAAAATAAATTTTTGTAGTATTTTTATTTGTTTGGCTGTATTAGTGGCTGTTGTTGCTGCTGCTGCAATAAATTTTTTTGTTGTTAATTTTTTATTTAATTAATTAATTAATATTATCCACACACACATACATGCTAAGCGCGCACATTAATAAATAATAATTCGGTTGTTATGACGAAACAAATGAGCGCGAGGTGACGGCGACAACAATAACAAAAAAAAAAAAAATTCTGTGATCGCGCAATCGCAATAGAAAGTGATATATCGTAGCACAACAACAACAACAACAACAAAATTATTTGCTCTCCTCGGTATTGTTAGTTCATTGACCGCCGTTGTTTCTGTTTATAACAAATACAAGGCAAAAGTTATTATCATCACCGTGTGTATATGATGTGTGCGTTACAACACATTTGCCATCTCCCTTTATTCGTACAAATACAATACGATTTGTTGATTCATTTTTTTTTTTTTTTATTTGTGTAATAAATAAATTTTTTTTTGCGCTAAACTAGGTCATCGCTTATTTGAACTTTATTTAGGGCAGTCATATTTATATCGCAGCCATTTATAACAAAGCAAGCAATAAAAAATAAAAAACAAATTTTTTTTCTTTTTCTTTCTTTCGTTCATTTTTTTTTTTTTTTTTTTTTGCGTTATTTCTATCTATCTATGAAATGCATTTGTATGCGATACCACTGTGTGATGTATTGAAAATTACGCTACTGTTCTTTGCTACCATAGTCGCCTACATACAAACTTATGCTATAGACAATATGATTGGCTGATTTGATGTTGTTTTGTAAAAAAAAAAAAAAATACACCAATACCAATACCTCACCTTTATACATAATTGCACAAAAAAAAAAACAACAAAAAAGAATTACAATAAGTAGAAAAGAGATGAAAGTATAAATTTTTGAATTAAAATTGAAAAAAAAAAACGCCATGGTAGGAAAAAAAATATTTTTTTTTAAAAATGTAAATGGACTAGCAAATCATTTCGCTATTTTATTAAAATGACACAAAAATAATTTTATTGAAATAAATTAAACGATGACAGCAACAACAATAGAGAGATGAAAAAAAAAACCCTGAATATTTGTAATAAGTCCGATGAACTTTATTTGGCTTAGTTAAGTAAAAAAAAAAAAAAAATGATTGTTTGGTTGACGGACGATAAACGTGTGTCGTTTAATACAAAACGCGCAGGTCCTAAGGACTTAAAAATTATTTTTTTTGATTAAATCACTTTTGCTATTTTATGTAGGCTTAATCTATGCATATCGATTGTCCTGAAATGACTTAGTTAATTCCAATCTCAGTTCCAATTTCACTCAAAAAAAAAAAGAAAACGTTTTTGCATAAGTCAAAATTGTCTGTTGTTTGCCTTAAAACTTTCATTTTTATTTTTAATTATTTTGTGACTTAAATGTGCGCGCGCGTACGCAATGACCGTTTTAAGAAGACACAAAAATATTTTTATTTTTTTTTTTCATCAATTCGCAATGACAGAGTCACCTAATTTGCGTTTTTTATTTATTTTTTTTGCTGCCTTGCGCTGTTGACTTAATTATTATTATTATTGGTTGTTGTTGTTGTTGTCGGCTACTTTAGTTCAAAATTAAAAACACAGAAAAATTAATAACGAAATAAATAAATAATAATAATAATAATAATTTCTGTGGTGTTCTTGTCCCAATTTAAGTTCAAACACACTGAACTCGAGCAAAACAATCGCGCGCGCAGCTTAATAATAAAAACAACAACAACTGGCTCAACTGATTTTTGTTACAAATGCTGCTGACTTTTTTTAGTTTTTTTTTTTGTTTTTTTTTTTTTTTTGTTTAATTTTTTGTTGTAACCATTTGAAACCATTTTAATCCGACCTAAAAAAAATAAAAAAGAAAAAAAAAATGTAGAAATGGCGAAATATTTTTCATTTGTTTCATTTAAGCCTAAGAGCTGAGACACGTGCCGAATTATTCCATAAACATTTTTTTCGTTTTTGTTTTTCAATTTTCCCAATCAGTTGCGCGTGTACAACTTGCATACACACACACACACATTGCTTGATTTTTCTTTAATTTATTTTTCCTTTGTTTTTGCTTACATTTTCGCGTTCACCTGAGGTTATTTACCTTTAAGTCGCACTGACTTTTTACCTCTCTTTTTCTCATTCAATTAATTTACTGTTTTACTGGTGTTGATGCCGATTTATTATTATTATTATTCAGTTTCATTTTGAACAACAACTTTCATTTTTCAATGATTTGGAATTATTTATGTAAAGCTGCGCGCGCAATGTTTTTTACTTTAAAAAAAAAAAAAAAAATTTTTTTTTTTTTGTTTATTTTTTTTCTTTTTAAATTATTTAATTATGAAAAAATTTTTTTTTTTTATATATTTTATTAATTAAATTTTTTAATTACTTAACAGTGTAACCTCGTCATTAAATTCCATTTCACTAAATTTTTTAATTATGTTTGTTATGTAGTAACAGTGTAGCCTTTATTTAGCGTACAAATCATTTTCTCTCTTTTTAACACCTAACAATTGATAAATAATAAACGGAGCGATAGGATAGTGTGACAGAGAGAAATGTAATTCAATTTTTTTTTTTGTATTTAGCGCACACACAACCAGAGTAGAATACACAGCGATCTATTTTTGTATTGAGACAGAGAGTTAGTAGCTCTGGCTGGCTGGCTGACTGGCTAACTATATAGCCAATCAGCATATGTCACTGACACAAATTTAGGTCATGCACGGTCGTTCACTTGTTCGACACAAGCAAAATAAGCAAACAAAGGCAAGCAGGCAGGCAATATTCTCATTCCAAAATGAAAAATAATTTTTTATTTTTCTTGCACAATTTAGTTTACTGCATTGGTGTTGGTGTTCCATTTTAATAATTTGTTACAAATTACAAAATAAGTGCGCGCAATGCATACCCACAGTCATCACCACCACCACCACCACCATCAATACCAATAAAGCATAACGATTGCGTTAATGATTAATTAAAACTTTGCATGCGCAATCTATATGCTAACAGATGATTACCCCTACTCTTTTTCCTTAATCCTATACTATTAGACGCTGCGTTATTAAATCACAGCAAAGGTTTTTTTATTTTCATTTGTAGAAACATTTAAAGGGTTTTTTTCTTTCAAAACGATGTCAACGCGTTGTTTTGTCCTTTAGACACCAAAGCTGCTGCTACTGCTGCTACTGCTGCTGATGCTTCCTAAGCATTACAAAAAAAATTTTAATAGAAAATAAAAGTGAAATTCGGTCAAATGCGAAAAAAAAAAAAATTTCTTTCTTTCCGTAGTGAAAGTTTTTTTTTCTTCTTCTGCTGTAATTAAAAGAAATTTCACTTTGCCACACTTAATGCAGCTTTAATCACGTTTTCGCTTCTTTCGCTTCTATCTTTCCAAAGCTTTACGCCAAGCTTGACTGCCATGTGAAAGTGAAATTTTTTTATTTCATCATCAAACGTAGATGGATTACCATTGTCGTCACTCCACCCCACCCCAAATATCAATAAACTCTCTTTTGTAATCACAACATTTACGGTGATTTCAAATTAATTTAAGTGAAAGTTTATTAAAACATAATTTTTTTTTTTATTTTTTTTCAATGACGACCGAGTAAAAGTCCGTTGAACTGACGACTTGTGCTCATTTTTATTTAATAATTTTTTTTTTGTATTTCGCTAATAAAATAAATACAAATCGCGGTTATTATTACGAGGTTTTGTATTACGAAGGCTGAATTTGTTGCCTTTGTAAACAAAATTATTGTTTAAAAAAACTCCCTGAAAAACCCGCGAAAAACCGAATTAAATTAATCTGAGAACACAAGTGGAGACGCCCGGTAGTTTTTCTAGCAAGAAAAACCACCCTTATGCTGTGTGTGCTTCTTATGTTTAGTAATAGATGGCAGCGCAATAGTGTAACATTTGGATTGAGGGTGCAATAAACGAAAACACTTTTCCTCTTGTTTGTTGCGAACAACACTATTTGTCTCATTCGGTGGTTACCAAATATTGTGTAGCTGGTGTTTCATGTGGATACTGTTGTGGTGTGGGTTGTGTTGTCCTCGAAACGGTCACCGACCGACCGATTTTATTTTTATTTTTCGTGTATTTTTCCACACTGTGCAAACATATTTCTTGTGAAATTTATCAATTTCGGTGAAATTTATGACTGCGTACTGCCTGCCTGCCTGCCTGTTCGCCTGACATAATTCGTTGATGCGTTGTTTTTGTTTGTACAAAAAAAAAAAAAGTTTCACTTTGTTTGGTAAAAAAACGAAAAAAAAAAAACAAAAAATTAAAACCAAAACGTCAAGGTCGGTTATATTCATGTTGCGCTTGCGACTTTTTATGTTACGCGTGCCTCACACTCTCATTCGATGCATGAACAAAATTAAATTAAATTCGCCAAAATTTATACTAGCTGGCAATACAAGATATGATAAATGAAATAATTTTATGTATTACAGGCTGTATACTTTTTGGCGTTTTTAATTAATTTAGACTGAAGACAATTCACCCAACCCATTTTCGTGTTTTTAATCTTCTCTGTTGTTGTCACACTAGGGGATTGATTTTTGGGGGTCATCCGGTTTCTTTAGTTTTTCTTCAGCTAATTAATGATCAGAAAATAAAAAGCTCACTGGAAACACCACGCCCCTGTCTACTGACGACGTAATAAACAAAAAAAAAAAAATGATTTTTTTTTTCAATTCTGCGCATTTACGTTTAAGGGGTGAATCAAGGTCAAAATCAGTCAAGGCCACATTTACGCGTCTGCGCAAATTTTTATTCTTTTCACTCATTCTCCCCATGCAGACGGTGAGCTGCTTTTGCCTTCTTAGTTTTTTTGTTTTCTAATCACGAGCCTCTAGTCATCTCGTTTCGTCGTCAGCATTTAGCTGTTGCTGCTGAACAAAGAATTTTTTTTTTTTTTTGCAAAGAATCGAATTGGTTTTGGTATTTTGTCCTTGGGGAAGGTCATAAATAGTTTTTGTTACTCTGAGCTATTCAGAGCGATGAGTTTGTGCGTTGTGTTGTCGTCCCTTTCGTGTGACGTCAAGCAGTAGAGAAGCCGGGCAACGTCCTTCAAAGAATTACAAAAAGCCAAAGTTTATTGCTCGATTCGGGTGGCCATGATTGTGGTGGTGGTGGTGTTGGGTTTGGTGTCGTTTCTCAGCCCACGGATTAATTCTGGGAAATTTGCTTTTCATTGCGCAAAAAATCACCCAAAGAAATCCCCCACACAACCATGCGCGAATATTCCGTATCAAGATAAAAAATCCTTTTTAGAAGTTCAAGGGCAACACACTGTGCTTGTATTGGTTCACATTATTCGTGTAATGATCTTGCCTTGGCTTCAAAACAACATTTTGATCAAATGCGCAATTTTTTTTTTCAATTCTGTCCCATTCCATCGTAGGGTGGGGGTTTATAGATTAACGAACAAAAAATTTCATTTTCTTTAATTAAAACCAAAAAATCGGAATCCCACCACAAACACAATGAAAACGAAATTTTCTTTACCTAGCGAAGACGCAAAAAGATAAATCACACCGCGCCACCCATGATAATTAAATTAATTTTTTTTTCTCTCTCTACTTACCCATTTACAGTTAAATTAATTAGAAAAAAAAAAATTAATATAATTTTTTTGTTCATTGCAAGTAATTACGCGCGAGTACATTCACTCGTGAACGGTCGGTCGCTACTCCATAAAATTTTCTTGTTAATAAAAGTTCAGTCAGGTTCACAACCTTTTTTTTTTCGTTTTTGTCGGTTTTTCACTAGTCGTCTCCCTTTAACACGTTACCAACATTGCGAATAGTTTTGTTGTTGATAGTTTTTTGTTTTTTTTTTTATTTTTCATTGAGCTTTGAAAACTAATAGAAAAAAAAAATTATTTGAATGTCGAGAGTGAGAGAATAATTTACACCAGTATTGCGCAAACTCAACAGTTTATTTGTGTGAGAGAGCAACGAATTTTGTGTTTTGCTCACATTTGTATCACCAAACAAACCGTAGTAACGGACAGCACACAGTCGTGTCTGAACCGTCAAACGCGTTAGTTGAAAAGTTTTTTTTACCGTTTTGTTTGTTTGTTTGTTTGTCTTTCTTGTTCGTAACAAACACACACAAAGTCGAACAAAGTTTACAACGCTACGCGCTTTTTTGACAATTGGATTTTAATTTTGCGTTTTATTGTGTATTTAAAAAGCTCAGTGATTATCAAATAAAAAAAATAAAATAAAATTAGTGAGAGTTTTCAAAGCCACAAAAGTTTAAACCGTAAACAACAAAAAAATAAAAAAATTTTTTCGTTGGATTAGCTGAGCTTTCTGAGTGATTTACAAAAAGAAAGGAAATTTTTTTTATTTTTTTTTTATTCTGGATTAATGAGTTAAAGGCGAAAGTGAAATAAAAAAAAATAGAAAAATCGTGAAGCTTTCAGAAGCAAAACAAAAAAAATAAAAAAATGTTTTTCCACCCCCATAACACATTCACCCTGATCATGAATTATATTTTTTTTAATTCCGCTAACAAGTTGTTAAAAATAATTTATTTTTAAATCTCTCTATTTTTTTTAATAAATAAAAGCTTAAAGTGTAGCTTAAAAGCCCTGAGAAAAGAAAAAAGAAAAAAACGTGCAAAAGCAAAATGTTTGTGAAATTATTTTCCCAGTGATTTGTGGAAATTTATTTTTGTTTGTGCGTGCACAAGTGTTTGTGTGTGTGCGTGCGTGTGTGCCTGTGTGTGGAAACTTTGGATTAAAAGCTAAGCGAAAATAAGAAGAAGAAGAAGAAGATTACCTTTTTTGTTTTCTTCGTTAGTGGATTAAAAGTTTAAAAAAAAAAAAAGATTTTTTTTTATTTTTCATCTCAATTATAAATGGGTGAAGAGTTACCAATATTAAAGGGGATCCTTAAGGGGAATGTCTCCTATCATAATGCACGTAGGTTGAGTTTTTTGTTTTTAACAAAAAAAATCTATTTTATTTAAGCGAAAAGCTTTACATGTCAGCGTTAAAAAGCGTTTTTTTTTTTTTTTGACTCTCCGTATTGACAAATAAAATTGAATTCGCTGTGAACCATGTGGTTTTCCAGCTTTTTTTTTTTATTTTGTTTTATTTTGTTTTTATTTCGTGTTGAGCTTGAAATAGAAATAGGTGGTGGGGTTTTGTATTAACGCAAAACTCTATTATTATCGCGTGTTTTTGTATCACTCTCTCGCTTTTGCTCATTCACTCTTGTCTTGATTCATTTTTCTGTTTTTTTTTTTTTTTTTTTTTTTGAATGAAAGTAGATTTTATTGAATACACATTCAATACGATACGTTACGTTATTTGTTTAGTAAAAGTTTAAAGCTCTGTACTTGTTGTTGGATTTTGATTTAAGTTCAAAAAAGAAGAAAAAAAAAAGCGCCGTGAAAGTAACACACTTTTCGAGTTGTGCGATGATGATTAGCGATCGTAACACACACCGTTGCCAGTTTTGTTTGAGGCGAAATTATGCGAATTTGCCTATGGTAAAAAAAAAAAAAAAAAAAAATCAACAATAAAGCAAGCGCCACTCGCTTTACATCGTTAATTATCATTAGAAAGTGTTTCTTTCACCTTCGTTGAGCTTTTATTTTCTCTAATGTTTTTGTGCTTTTTACTGCCTTCTACCTACAACCACAAATGCTTGATTTTTTGCTGTAATTATCCAGAGACTTTTTTTTTTCACTTATCGACCGACCAACGAATGAAAACAAAAAAATTTTCTGATGATCATCCATGGTCTGGCTTAAGATGAAATTAAGTTAGAGAAAATTTTTTGTAGAAAGAGGTCAAACTTTTGGAATAGAAATGAAAAATCAAAATATTTCACGCCCACATCAAGCATCGTTTGTTTGACTTAAATTTGATTTTGTTATTAGAAAAGCTGCTGAAGCTGCTGCTGCTGCAGCTGCAGCTGGTGACTTAAGAAACTTTTTTTGATTTGTTTCTTTAACTAAGCCATGCGCGATTAATGCTGTGTGAAAGTGAAATTTTGAATTTGTTAACAAAGGTTTTCTGCAAACAACACCGATGATTTTCAATTTTAAGTAAAATGTTCATGCGCAGAGGAAATTTATTTTTTTTTTTGTTTTTTGTTTTTTGCTTGCTGTTGGAAAAGAGAGTGGCACGCACTCACAACGAAGTACACAAAAAAAAGTTTATTTTTTTTTTAGGTCATACGAGATAAAAATTTTTTAATTTGTTTTGCGGGTGGTTTTTTGCCGGTTATTCAACGCGGTTATTATTTATATAAAATAGCAGATGGTGATTTTTACACCTGCTCGCTCTCATTATCGCCCACCTTTCTTGCAGTTTATTCGTTTTTTTAATAATTTTTTTTTTTTTTTGTGGCCCTTAAGTGGGTTAATTGTGTTTAAAATTTGTTGTTATTAATTTTTGTTAATTTTTCTTTAATTTTCTAGCGGTGAGATTTGGTCGCGTACCAAAACGGGAAAAAGCACGCATATTAGCTGCGATGCAACAAAGTACACAAAATCGTGGACAACAGAGACAATTAGCAACGGAATTAGATGATCAGCCACGTTTATTAGCGGCTGTGTTACGTGCCCATATGGAAACATGTGAATTTACAAAGGATAAAGTACAGGCGATGCGACAACGGGCACGGGATTGTCCCTCATATTCCATGCCGACACTGGTGAGTAACGATGAAAAATTTATTTTCTTTTCTTTTTTTTTTCCATCCTCCCTACTATAATCACCCAACACCGGTGGGATGGAAACCCATTAAAATAAGTTCATTGTTCTATAAATAAAGGAACATCGAATACCGAACAACACTGAACGTCCCACCATTAATTAATTAGTACAAAAAAATTTAATTAATTTACATCACGCTATATGCTGTGTGACTCTTTGCGTTTTCATTTGTATTCGTGTACGTATTTCGTTTACACATTTCTGTTGCTTCTTTTATCGTTTAATTAAATTTGAATAAACAGTAGAAAATTTTATTTTTTATTTTTTTTTTTTAAAAACCGCCAAGGTTAAAAAATAACGACAAGGTCGCTAAGCAATTTAAATAAAAAAAAAAAAGAAAAAAAAAATTTTTTTTTTTATCCTGGTTGCTGTGTGCAGAGCACATCGTAACGCAACGTAACGTATTGAATATGAATTGAATTTGTTTTGTTCTTTTTTCAATTAATAACGTGTGACGTCGTGGATTTTGTGTGTGTGTGTGTGTGTGTGTGTGTGTGTGTGTGTGTGTGTGTGTGTGTGTGTGTAGGCGAGTAATCTAATGGTCAGGAGCGAGAAAAATACATTTTTGCGCGCGAGAAAAACTTTTTTTTTTTTTTTTTGTATTTTGTTTTTGTGTTTGTTTGCGGGACTCTCTCTCTCTCTCTCTCTCTCACTTGATTCGCTTTTGTGACCATGATAATCTCGTAATTTAATTAAAAAAAAAAAAAAAAATTATTTTATTTTATTTCCTATTCTAATTGTTTGACCTTTAAAAAAAAAAAAAAAAAAAAAATCACAAGAGACGAAAGCGTTTGGTGGGTGGGTGGTATGGTGATCATTATGTGATGACAGCGTTCTCGTTCTCATAAAAAAAAGAAAACAAATTTCATTGAACGTTAATAAAAAAAACAAAACGACTTAACGGTAAAATAAAATGGCGGAAGTTTAATTAAACAAAAAAAAAAATGTTTTTAAGTCACTTTCACTTTGGTTTGTTCGTTTTTTTTTTTTTTTTTCCTTCTGAACGCGGTAGAGACAAGAACGACGACGACGACGTGTGGTGTCGTTAACGTGCCTCACCTTAGGTGAAATAAAATTTGTAACGACCTTGCTTAAGGCCAAATATTCGAAACGCGTTAATCTAACTGTACCGACTAAACGCTTCTAGAAAAAGTCAGTTTTGCCTCATTCTGACACGCCTTTCAATTCCTTTCAATTTGCTTCCTGACCAAAAAATTCCTATTTAAATCGCTCATACACCTTAAAAACTGATAACGAAATTTTTTTATTGTTTTTGTTTTTTTCAAGTTCATCGCGGTTATTATCTCGCGCAAATAATTAGTAATGACGTGCGCCATTGATTGTTTATCTGACTTAAGTTAATTTTGAAATGGGGGAAAATGAGCGATAGAAAATTATTTTCTTGTGCTTTTGTTGTTGTTGTTGTACGGAATAGAGATAGCGTGATACCGTGAAAAATCTCACGACACAACACCACCAACAACAACAACAAGTGACTTAATTTTCAATGTCAAATTTAATTTTTTATGCTTTTAGCACAATTTTTGCGCAGCGTTTTTCTTTTTCTTTTTTTTTTTTACTTTACGATAATTTTTTTGTGTTCCTCGTGCTGTTTCAGTTTTTCTTTCTTTTTTTTTTTTATCACTTTACGTCACATATACTAAGCCATCGTATACTTAACCCACCAACCCACCACCAACACCACAAACACCACACAACGCTCTGAGTTATTTATGTTTGTTTATTTTTGAAATTCAAATAGATAAAATAAATATTTGAAAATTTATTAATAAAAATTTAAATTAAGAGAAAAAAAAGAAAAAAAAAAAACGCCAAGGTCAGGTTTTTGTGTTGACTTAGCGCTAACGTTACTTAGTTGCTGCTTTTAAAGTATTTTTATTTGTACTGTGTGTAGCGTAGTCTACTCTACTTTCCATTAAATCCACAAGTAACGAAACGTAACGTAACGTAACGCTACGGTTACCGTGAAATTTTTAAATACTAAGCTGACTTAACTTAAGCTTAAACATTAATTAATTGTCCCGTTCTTGATGTGCAATTACCACAATTAAATTAACGAATTATCACCCGTGAATTCATGTCATCATTTAAGTCAATTAATGTCACGACTTAACTAATTTTAGCAACAAAATTTATTTGTGCAGCTTAAGTCATAATTTATTTTTAATTAAATTGTTGCGGGTAGAGAAATTTTGTTTGTAATTTTCACTGGTTTTACGGATTTTCTTTTTTTTCTTATTAACCAAAGGATGTGGCTTAAAGTAAACGACTTAACGTAACGGAAAGGGTTAATCACCTAAATTAGCGGTGAAATTTATATAAAAAAAAAAAAATTAAATTTCTCTCCAAACAAACATTAACGTCGCGTTACTACAGTTCAAGAGCAGCAACGCTGATTATTTAATTAAATAAATAAAAATTCAGTTCCGCGTTTTGTATTTTTTTTTTTTTTTGTCATCGCATGATGAGATAATTCTCTAGTCGCTAGCTACTAAAATTTCGGTTCACCAACACAGCTTAAATCACATTAAGTAAATAAAAGAAAAAAAATTCGCGTTTCAAGGTTAATTTTTTTTTTTTTTTTTATTTTCGACAAAAACAAGAATTTTTATCCAACAAGAACAAATGAATTATGGAATATTTTCGGTTTATTTTTTTTTTTTTGTGTTTTTCAGCATTTTTATCGTTTAAATCAGGAAAAAAAAAAAAAAAAAAACCGCGCACACTCGCGATATTCTTCGCAATATTGTAGCGAACGTGCGCCGCCCGATTAGTAAAATTCGTTTAATCATTGATCTACGATTTCTCATTCCTGTCCTTGAATGGAGTAAACAGAATTTATGTTTCGCGTTGACTTAATTACTGTGCTAACGAGCACGTGGCGTTTTTTACTTGTTTCTGTAAAACTTTTATGTCGCGACGACTTAACTTAAATTTTTTTTTTTTGTTTTTGGTTTTTTGTTTTATCTTAATTTTGGGTTTTTTTTCTTTTTTGATTTACAGGCATGTCCATTGAACCCTGCACCTGAGCTACAATCAGAGCAGGAGTTTTCACAGCGATTCGCTCATGTTATCCGTGGCGTCATTGACTTTGCCGGCATGATACCTGGCTTCCAGTTGTTGACGCAGGATGACAAGTTCACATTGCTGAAGGCGGGCCTCTTTGATGCACTTTTTGTACGATTGATTTGTATGTTTGACTCGTCGATCAATAGCATAATCTGCCTGAATGGACAGGTGATGCGACGCGATTCCATACAGAATGGAGCAAATGCACGGTTCCTTGTCGATTCTACATTTAATTTCGCTGAGAGAATGAACCGTATGGCGTTGACAGATGCCGAGATTGGCTTGTTCTGCGCTATTGTGTTGATTACACCCGACCGCCCAGGCCTTCGCAATATTGAGCTAATCGAGAAAATGTACAACAAATTGAAGCAATGTCTGCAGACGATAATCACCCAAAACCGACCCGATCAGCCAGAATTTATGCATGAATTACTGAAGACGATGCCAGATTTGCGCACGTTAAGCACGTTGCACACAGAAAAATTGGTCGTCTTCCGTACGGAGCACAAAGAATTACTGCGGCAACAGATGTGGTCCTCCTGTGATGAGGAGGGCTCATCAGTGGCAGGCAAGAGTCCAGCTGGTTCATCCAGTTCGTGGGGTTGTGATATCGGCAGCATGGAAGATGTTGCAAAGAGTCCAATGGGCTCAGTATCGAGCACCGAATCCGGTGACACGTCAGTCAGTTCAGAGTATTCTCATCAATCATCGCTGACTTCGTCGGCACCATTGTTGGCTGCAACATTAGCCGGTGGAGTGATCGGCGGTTGTCCAATGCGTTTGCGAGCCAATTCTTCCGGCTCGTCCGCTGAAGACGATATGATGCTCGGTGGCCACACAACCTCAACCACTACACATCTTGGCTCCCAAAACCATTGTGTGTCGGCTTCAACAACAGTCGCCGCAACCGCTCATTTAGTTGCACAAAACGGATTGACGATTACCCCCGTCGTGAGACAAATTTCACCACCGACAAACAACGCTGTTGGAGCTACAACAGCGACATCATCGACGTCACCTGCTGGGGTTACCATAAGCCAGCAGCAGCAGCAGCATAACACGCATCACCATATTCGTTATCGGAAACTCGATTCACCCACCGATTCTGGAATTGAATCCGGTAACGAAAAGAATGATCGTGAGAAGAATGCAAGCAGTGGTGGCTCATCATCCTGTTCTAGTCCTCGTTCATCAGTCGAGGACGCCACCGAGGAGAAGCGCCACATTGTTGAGGACATGCCAGTATTGAAACGCGTCTTACAGGCGCCTCCACTATATGATACAAACTCTCTGATGGACGAGGCGTACAAACCTCATAAGAAATTCCGTGCAATGAGACACCGTGAGTCGGAAGCAGAAGCAGCTGAATCTTCGACTTCGTCTACATCAATCACCCCCATCAGCATGCAAACTTCGTCCTCAGCGACGTCCACCATGCCATCCGCAATACAGCAGCATACAAGCCAACTCCATATGCATTTAACGCGTCCAACGAATGTCACAACCGCTGGACACAACCATAGTACCGCCCACCTACAGCAGCAACAGCAAATACATAACAGTATGCAGCAGCAATTGCATTTACAGCAACAGCATCACCAACATCAATCAGCGTCGCCATCCCCAAACAACATTCTACATCATCATTTAACGGCGCCGCCGACCACAAACATCTCAATTACTCCACCCCACCATCACCAACAGCAACAATCAACGCTGTCCAGTACGCATTCTGTGTTGGCGAAATCCCTTATGGAAGAGCCAAGAATGACACCTGAGCAAATAAAGCGCTCCGACATTATTCAGAATTACATTATGCGAGAGTCAGCGGCAGAGCAACACCACCATCAGCAGCAGCAACAACAGCAACAGCATAAAAATGGTTTATTGGTCGTTGCCGGTATGAATTCCGGATCAACAACGATCACCCCTACGAATGGTGGTGGGCCATCAGCAGCACAATGTCCGTTTGCCTCCTCATCAGCAGCGGCCAGGTGGCATACACCAAGCGTTATTACCACAACTGGTCGCCAGCAACAAACTCCTTCCCCATCAAGCAGTGAACAATCATCCTCGCGATATTTCCAATCGCCACATTCAACATCGTCCAGTGTTTCTCCACCCGGACCATCACCTTCCTCTTCATCATCGTCTGTCTCCAGTATCGGCCAGATAGCATCACCGCGTCTAATTGAACTGCAGGTGGACATTGCTGATACTCAGCAACCGTTGAATTTGTCTAAGAAATCACCATCACCAATCCCGATGGCACACCGTGTCGGCACAACGACGACCATTGTTCATCCCCATCAACAAGCAACAATAGTTCCTGTCGCATCTACAAATGGCACGATGGTTCAGCAGCAACAGCAATCCGGGCCATCAGCAACTGCCTCGGTTGTCCACAAAGTGTTACTCGAGGCGTAACAGCGCGCCCAGTGTGTCCGTTTATTAGAGCATTTGTTTGATCAATTTAAACAACAGCAACAGCATGATCTGGAGCAGAAACAGCAACAGGAGCAGAAGCAGGATCAGGAGCAGGTGCAATCGACTGAGCAGATTTCAGCAAGTAAGTCATCCAGCAGTGCATAAACATGAAATCAGTGAGTAAATACAAGTGTAGAGCGAACTAAAAAAAAAGTAATCTAACAAAAAGACATTGAACTTAAATTATTATTTTTTAAGAGATTAAATAAAAATGGCGTCATTCAAACTACTTTTAAAAAAAAAATTAAATTTTCAATTAAAATGAAAAAACAAAAAGAAAAGAAAAAACAGGACAGATAATAAATAAGGGGTGGTAAACACCCACAGTAAATATAATTTTAATCAAAACAGTAAACAGAAAATAAAATAAAAATAAAAATAGAAGGAAATTCAGTTAAGCTTAAGTAAGTTTTAATTAATTAAGCATAAGTAACAAAAAAAAAAAAAATAAATAAAAATAAAAAATATTAAAAAAAAAAAAAAAAAAACGGTTTAAAAATGACAGGAAGTTGTTTGTGGATCAATCCTACAAGCCCCACAAAATTTTTTCTATTTATTTATATTTTAGTTTAATTTTCCTATTCTAACGTGTGCATGGTTTATAACCTCTAAACCATAGTTTGTCTAATCCATTTTGTGTTAATTAAACGGACCAAAAATAAGCAAAAATTAATTAAATAATAATAAAAAAATAAAAAAAAATTTCCATTAATTTATATTAAAATTAGTTGAAACAAAAAACCAAAACATTCTTAATTAAATTAAAACAAAAAAAAATAAAAAGAAAAGAAAATTAATTAAAATTACAAAACACGTGAATGAATAAGAACAGGAATAAAAAAAAAAAAAAGAAAAAGTAAAATTTCCCCAAATGACAAACTAATGTAAACCCATCACAAATTAAATCTACAACCAACTTCACCTTTATTATAACGCATAAACAAACGTCACTCCAACGCATTTTCTAACTAAACAAAAGTTTTCTTCTCTTTCTTATTAATTAATTAATTAATTAATTAATAGTTTAATTTTATTAATTATCATTGTGATACAAAAAAAGAAACAAAAATGAAAAAGAAAGAAATTTTTTTTCATATATTAATTTTAATTAACTAGCGAAAAAAAAAAAAAAGGCCAAAAAAAAAACAAAATTCTTTAAACGTTTAACGTCGCAATGCTTTTCCCTTTGTTATTTACTTACGTTTCGATCCCTTATGGGTAGAAACATGACGGGGAAATTATTTTAATTTTTTTTAATTATTTTTTATTAATAACGTGCAACGGTTGATGGCAATTAAAATGCCAACTGGGCGTAAAATTAGGTAAAAAAAAAAAAAAAACATGTGCACGGCTCTTTTTATGTGACCCATTTTTTTATTTTTGTTTTGTGTAAGGGAAATTATTATTATTATTTTTTTTTTTGTTTGTTTGTTTAAAATGGATAAATGGCCGCCAAATAATGATTGAGACTGAAATTGTTTAATTTTTTTTTCTTTGTTTATTTAAATTTAAATTCGGGGGTTAGGGGGTGAATAATAAAAAGTTTAAAAAATAGGGGATAGAAAAGTTTAGAGAAAATAACAAAAAAAATTAAATTTGTTTAACGGTGGAGACGCCTGGTTTTAGTAATGCCAGTGCTGTTTATTTGCCACATGTACATTTTTTTTTTTATAGCTGATTTAACTAAATTTCCCCTTGTGCGTTTTTTTTTCCCCCCCGTATTTTTTTAAGTTACGTAACGTTAAGTAAAGTAACGTAACGTAATGTTTAAGCTAAGTTATATTGAATTAAATTTTTTTTTTTTTTTTATAACAATTACCGCCCCCCCCTATTAATTAATTAATTAAATTATTTTATTTTATTTTTTGTTGTTGTTAATTTAAAGGGGAGAATTTAAATTTAAATGAAAAGTAAAAAAACAAAACATAAAAACCGTTGAATAAGGATTAAAAGTGAATTAATTTTACGTTTAAAAATTTTTAAGTTATTAATTAAGGCATAGACCTGCTAAGTTAAGTTAAGCTAAGTTAAATTAAGTTCTAGTGTACTAAGGATTAAATTTTAGTTTGTTTTTTTTTTTAATTTAAATTTAATTTAAATTTAATTTAATTATTTAAATTATTTTCTGCTGTTTGAAATGCAAAAGAAAGAGGAAGAAAGAAAGAAAATGAAAGAGAAAAATTAATTCATAAAAAAAAAAAAATAAAAGAAGAAGTTTAATTAATTAATTATTATTACTAAACTAAGATCCTAGATATTAAGCTATGATTAAGTTAATTAATGTTAATTAAAATTAAAAATAAAAAAGTTTAGAGAGAAAAACATAAAAAAAAAAATTATTTTAATTAAGAAAAGAAAGAAAGATAGAAAGAAAAACATTTAAGTGACTAATTAAGCTTAATTAAATTAAATTTATTGTTTTAATTTTAATTAACAGAGAATTTAGCAGTGTAAATAAATTTTTTAGCATTTACACTGCACCAACAGTTAATTAAATTTAATTAATGAATTAAAAAAAAAAATTAAATGAAATTAAATTTAAATTAAATAAACCAACCCCCTCAAAAAAAAAAAAAAAAAAAAATTAAAAAAAAAGGAAGAGAAATCCCCTAAAAACAAAAATCTTAATTAATTAATTAATTAACTTGTCTGTATGTGTGCGTCGTACAAATAACAGATCTGTATGCATCATACGAATGCATCTGTATGCAATTCTCTCTATGCATTTTGAATGCATCTGTATATGTGAATTGTTTGTTAATTAAGAATTGAACGCTCTGTCTTATAATTGCTATCCGTATTCTTCTTTTTTTGTTTGTCTCTGTTTTTTGATGTACAGTGAAAGTAAAAAAAAAAAAACAAAACAAAAAAGAAGAAGATTTATTTAAAAATTTAATTAAATTAAGCAGAAAGAAAATAAAATAAAATAAAATTTAAAAATTAATTAATTAAGCAGAAAACACAAAAAAAAAAAAAACAAAAATTATGTAAAAGTAAAGTAAAATTAAATTAAGAGAGAGAACGAGGGAGAGAGAATGAGAGAGTGAAAAAGAGAAAAATTAATTAATTAATTTTCTTTTCTTCTTCTTCTTCGTCTTCTTCTTCTTCTTTTTGTTTAATTTGATGAACAGAAACCTCTAATTAATATATGGAAAAAAAATAAATAAAAAATATATTTAAAAAAAAAAATAAGAAAAAATTTAAGTTAAGTGATGAGAGAAAGAGAGAGAGAAAGAGAGAGAAGGAGAAAAGGGAGAAAAAAAAAACAAAAAATTTAATTTAATTTAAAATTAAGTGAAGAAATAAATAAAAAAAAATTAAAAAAAAAAAAAAAATTAAATCTTATTTTGCTTCTTTATGTGTTGTGAGAAATCCTAAAAATTCACCCTATACTGTCCACCCTTAATTCCCATTATTGAATTTTCTACAACCGGATACACCTGGGTAAGTTTATTTTCCGTTGTTATTTGTTGAATTCTTGGTTGTTGTCGCAGTTAGGTTGGTTTTAAGTAACGTTCGCTGTTTTGTTCTAATGTTTAGATCGGTGAAACATCAACAAAGTGTCTGTAATTCGCTGGAAACATCACCTGAAACTTTTAAATGCTATGGAATAGCTTGTGGGACACCGAGAAACATCACATGAAACTCATAAAGACATTTGGGAAAAACTTGTTGGATATCAGGATTAACGTGAAACGAAAGGAACCCTAAACCCAGGTACAGTAATAAAACTCTTCTGAAAACCCGATTTTATTGTTGGAATTGATCAAATTTCTGTGAAATTATTCATGACCCCAAAACCACTTTTTTTTTTATTGTCCCACCGTTATTACCATGAATTGTCAGCAGTAGCAGCGGCAATAGTAGCAGAGGTAACAGCAGCACCAACATTACCACCACCACCGCCACCGCCACCAACCAATCTATGAAAAAGAAATTAAGTGAAATTTCGTTGGTTTTTGGTTAATTTTTTTTTTTTTTTTTTTTTTTTTGTTTTTGTATTAAAAAATGAAAGTTTTGACCTAGTTTTCTTGTTTTTTTATTTCACTGTTTTAATTTCATTTCATGAATTTTATTCGCATCTATTGAAATTAATTGTTTTGAAAAATTGAAAATAAAAATAAAAAACCGATAAAATTTGTTAATCGTGACCCAGGGTTGTGTATCGACCAAACAGTCGATACGAACTTTGTTCTTTTTCTTTTTTTTTTGTTTTTTTTTTGTTTGTCACACAATCAACGCTGATTACAAAGTAAAATTATCGCAAAAAAAAAAACCCCGTGCTAAACAGGGATGCGTAATCGCATGATTAACCAGAAGTAATGTGAAAAAATTTCTCCGATAAAGTTTTGCATTTTTTTCTTTTTTTTTTAATAAAATTTCATTAAACAATGGCTAAGGCGATTAAAAAAAAAATCAATTTCATCGTGTTAAGTAAGAGAAGCAAAAAGAAAAGCAAAAAAAGAAAAAAAAACTGTAAATACGCGAATTATGAAAAACGAAAAAAAAAAGTCAAGGTTAGGGTCGTCAATATTCCATACAAATACATTTAGCGTTAAATTTTTTAAATGCAATCGCGATTACAGTAAAATCTCACATTAATAATTCTAAAAACTTTGGCTACTATTTGAATTTTACTAAATTAACGGACATATCCGGGGGGTACTGACTGCGTTCCTACTCAAATACGAATTCTGTATTTCTCCTTCTTTTGTAAATTATTTACTGCATTGGGGGGCAAAAAAGAAACAAAATCAAATGCGATAAGCGTACAAAAACACCCATTTAACCTTGAAATAAAATTTTGAATAAAAAAACTTTTATAACCGCAAACAGTCCCGAAAAACAAAAAACCAAAACCGTTAAAAAAAATAAAAAAAAAAAAAAAACATTTCCAGACACAACAATACAATCTGGGTGGTGGTGATTTTAATTCTAACCAAGAGTAAAAAATCAGCGCCTACCTAAACACAATCGAAAAACAAATTTACAATGCGCAAACGACTTTAAATTATTGTTTATAAATAAAAAAAAAACTCTCATGTGAGCTTAGTTCAAGTTTAAACAGAAAAATAAAAAAATAAATAAATAATATTTTTTTTTTTTTTGATTAGATTTCTCCTTCCGCGTATTTATTCCATTTCGTTGTATTTATTTGCGATTTTTTTTTTATTTTTCCGACTTAATTATTTAAGTGCGATAAGCAACATTATCATATTATTTAACCTTGAAAATATTTATTTATTTATTAAAGTGAGAAATAAATAAAAAACAAAAACAAAAATTAAAAAAAAAAATTTTTTTATTCGTTTCTTCTCGCTTTAAAATTTATGTTATGGTTTGTGTCCTAGCTTCGAGGCGATTTTTTTATTTTTTTCTTGTTTCTCTACGGCAGTTCGGACGGTTCTGCCATTTTTGTTTTTTTTTTTGACGGTTTGCTGCTGCTCTTCGCGTTTTTAAACGTGAATTGCCATGTGGTTTGGTTTTTTTTTTTGTTTTCCTTGTGGTTGTTGCGGTTTTCCGCTTATTTGTATAGAAATTTTCGTAGGCCTATAAATAAACCAAAAATTACTCCAAATTTTTTGTTGCTCTTGAGTGGAACTATTCGGTTTTTTGTTAATTAATTCACCAAATAATTAGACCGTGATTTTTTTTTTTTTTTTTTTTTTTTTTGTAACACGTGTATTCAACGTGTGGTCACCATGAACAGTTTTTTCTCTCTGTCTTTCTCTTTTACCTTGAGTTTCGTTGAAATTTGTTTCGTTGTTTCCTGCGCTTCGTTTATCGAAAGGGCAATATTCTGGGCTGTGTGGTTGTAGGTGGCAAGGAAGGGAACAAATAAAAAAAAACCTTTTCCCATTGCATCTTAACAAAGTTTAGTTTTACCTTGGAATTTTTTTTTGTATAAACGCGGAAGTAGAGATTTTTGGTTTTTCCCATTAAATTCCTATTACAGTGCTAACCGAAAATAACCGCTAGAATCGTTTAGAACCGAAAAAAATACAAAAATAAAAAAAAAAAAAAAAGAAAAAATCCCCGCTTATCGCTAAAGTTTGAGTAAACAAAAAAGCAACAACGCGAAACATCGTCATTCAACCAGTTCAAATTCACAGTGAAACGCACACAATCGCGTTAATTAATTAAAACATTTTTTTTTTATTCTAATTAAGCAAATAATAAAACAACGGCACGACCTTGACAGATAACGAAAAAAACAAAACAAAACAAAACAAAACGGCGAAATAAATAAAAGAGAAAAAGAAAAAAAAAAAAAATTGCGCTGAGAAATCAGCAGAAACGAAAAAAAAAAAAAAAAAAAACCGCGCTGTAATCGCGCTGAGAAACAAAAACACATCGATAATTATTGACGTAATTAAAACGCGGTACGCGAAAATTTGAATTTTTTTTTTTTTTTATTTATTTATTTATTTTTATACGCTGACTAACTATAAACAGATTAAATATGGAGAAAAAAAAAAAAATTAATTTGAGTAAATACAGAGGAAAAAATTCCGCCGAAATATATTTTTGGGTTTAGAATTTGTTTTCGCTTGCAAAATGTTTTTCAATCGGTTTTGCGATAAACAATTTTTAAACGGGCAGAGTAAATAATATGAAAATACTGGGAAAACATGGGAAATGTATTAGGGAAAACAGTTGTGTCTCAATAATGTGACTGGTTCAGGTTGAGGTTTCTCAGTACGCAACGGATATTCTGTGATTCCTTAACTAAGTAACTAGGATGTTGCCTTAATTATTATAAATCCGTTATTCAAAGTCACTTTCCAACGAAGTCAAGTCATTTTCCACCTAGTTTAATCGGAAATAACCTAACAACAATTCAGGGTTTATGAATTTATAAATTAAGCCACATGGACACGTACATCGGTTTTTGTTTTATTTATTAATCACGACTTAATGTTTTTTTTCTTTTTTTTTTCTGTAATTATTTACTTAAGCTAATCCATGTGACAAGGAAGTTTTTTTTGTTTGTTTTTTTTTTGTTTGATTTTAAATTATTTCCATGTGTTTTGTCGTTTTTAGTTTTTTTTATTAATTGATTTGAGGTTATTTTCGGTATTAGTCACGTTTGATGATGACATGACGATGAAGAACGTTTTTTTGATTGTTTTTTGTTTTGACTGTTTTAAGTGGGTTTAGCAGCTGAATTCTTACCAGAATAACCTTTTGTTAAGTGGAATTTAGTGTATTTAAGGGTTGATTGGATTAACGTATAGGATAGAGGCATGTGGAAGGCTTAAAGCTAAGCTTAAAATACCTAACCAAAAAAAAAAAAAAAGCGTAACAAATGGCTGGCTAATAGGAGTACAACAGAAACAGAAACAGAAACAGGCGCAGAAGCAAAGGCAACATCAGAACACAAGAGTAGCGAGTGTAAGTGAGAAAAATTAATTTTTTTTTATTATTATTATTATTTTTATCGATAAAATTGTAGAAAAATGTCCTTCAAAAAAATTTTATTATTCAACGAAAGAGACAAGAAATAAGCGAAAAAAAAATAATTTTATTATTTTTATTATTTTTCTAATAACGCGCTATTTCCGCCCTCAAGGACACAATAAATAAATAAATAAATAATTTTTTTTTTTCTTTTACTAGTGTGCGCTGTTTAAGCTGTTTGTTTGCGTTGTTACGTTGATTTTATGCTTTATAGCAGCGTACGACTGTCAACAGCAACAGCATTATGTTAACTTAGTTTAGCAGGCGCTGGTGTTTAGCATTTAAATTAAGTCGTTACGTGGGCTTAATTCAATTTTTGTTTTGTTGTATTAATTCACCAGAATATCAACAACAGCAATCAAGTTCGAATGTAAGTGAACGCATTTGAATGCGGCAGCGCAAACGGTTTACCTTCAAATATTAACTCAGTTCCGTATGAAATTTTATTAAAAATGTCACAGAAGTATGATCGAAACGGTTTTTTGGTCACCGAAAAACCAACACGGGGAACATGATTGTCGTTGCTAATCGCAAGGAGGTCTCGTTTACAACACAAAAGAATCATGGATGTGTAATTGTTATGCGCAGTTTACCATTTTACCACCAGAAAGGTGATTTAAGGGAGATTTTCAACGTAAGCGAATGCCCCAACTATGATTTATATTTAACGTTAAGTTAAGTCAAGGTTAAATGATTTTCTCATTTGTTTATTTGCAATTTGTATTAACCTTGTACAGACACAAACTAAGCTGTTGCTTCGACAAACAATTTGCTGCTTAATGCTAATTTCTATGCATCTTCATTTGTTTTTTAATTAAATTACGTCTGCGCAGTTGATATTTATAATTTTTGTTTGCTTGTTTAGAAAAAAAAAATGGAGTAAAAATGAGCACAATTATTACGTTAAATGCCGTTAATTAATGGGTGTGCCAAAAAAAAAATAAATCTTTTTCTTTTATTCGTTAAGTCACTTTATTAATCGGGTTTTTGTATAATTTCTGATTTCCTGATTGCTGTGTCATTGTGTTTATGTAATTTTCTGTTCCCCATTTAATTTATCCGCTTTGATTCGCTCAAGGTGAGCAATTAATTAATTTCACAAACTATTTGCAACAATACTGAGAGACTAAGCTGGACTAAGCTGGTCACAATGACTTTGTTGTTGTTGTTGTTTGCTCTTTTGGTTCTTACTGTGTAACATTATTTCTGTTTTTTTTTTTTTTTTTTGCATTGTTGTCGTTCAGGTTGTTTATTGTACGGTACGGTTCATGTAACCTAATTTACTGAACTAGACAAAACAATAACACTGACTGACTGACTAACTGACTGACTGACTTAACTTGATACTCCTGAGATTTTGTTTAATTATCATAATTTGCATTTATTGTTTTTAGCTTAGCAACAAGGGAAAATGTAATGAAAAGAAAAAAAAATTTGCATTGCTAGCGTTTTTTTCTTTCTTTTTACTAGACGTGGGGCGCACAGAGTGGAATTTTTAACACGTTTAGAATGAGTGTTATAAGGCATTGGAATTAAATCCGCTAGGTACTAGACTAGAGGGAATTAATAGCTTGAAGTTAACAGGAAAAAAGAAAAAAAAACCCCCAAATACAACCCTGATAGATTAGTTAAATTACTGAAACAACAAAATACACTTCGGTGGCAGATTGTTATTAAAGAAAACAAAAAAAAAACAAAAAAAAAATAGAAGAAAAATGGGGAAAATTATGATAAATAATCTGCCTGTCAAAAAAAAACTGTGAATGTCATTTATTATCATCAAGTAGCGAGAACTGCTGTGCAAATAAAGCCTCAATCCATAAGAAACCGCCCTACTTATATTTTCATTAATCCAACCACCATCAGCACCCTACGTTGTTTATTTGTCTGTTCACATTCTACCCCCTTCTGATTAGCAACATCAAACCTCTGGTTAATAATCCTGAAATGGAACGAGTAGATAACAACACTGGAACTGGAATTAAAACTGTTAGTGACTATTCTTAGTTCTCTTTCGTTAGAATTTTTGTAAGCAAAAGACCTTTACCTTGACCCAGTTTTGTTTTTCTGTTTTCTGTTCAGTCATTTCGCCACGTCTGTTCTGGTTCTTACTGGCAAACGTTATTATTTCTAAAGACGCCACCAAACAAAAACAATATTTTTTTTTTCATTTTTTAGTTCAAGGTGGCCATTTTGGTAGGGATTTTTCAACGCTTGTTACGACTGAAACGAAAAAGTTCAAATGGGAAACAAAAAAAAAAAAACAAAATGTTTACCTGCGTGTGTCTGTGTGTGCGTGTGAATGTTAATTAAATTTTTGTTTTTTTTTTATTTTCTCTGTTACTGTTGCTGTTCGAAGAAAACGGCAACAGCGGTAACAGCAACAGTGAAAACCGAGAAACTAAGGCAAACGAATATATAGGTCAAGGCCGTACTTAACCTAATTTTTATTCGCTTTACTTACTTCGCTTTTTTCATTTTTTTTTTTTTTTACCTGCCTCCAGCTAACGACTTCTGTTTTGTTGTCGCTTAATAAATTGTTTTTTTTTTTTTTTTTTTTTATATCTCTCGCAATTACTCGATTTGTTTGTTGTTAAAGAAAAAAAAAACGAAAGAAACATAAAATGAAAGCGAAAATTATCCGTTAAAAATGTAAATCGCAGACACATTCACGGTGTTCACAGTTAATTTATGCGTTGTTGGGGGTGGGGGCTTCATATCAGTGGATGTTGGTATAAAAAAAAAAAAATTTAATTTAATTTAATTAACGCGATAATTAAGCTACTGTAGCTCTACTCACTGTTTTTTCACCAAAATTTATCAGTACTAACCTAATTAAATAACTAACAAATTTCTTCTAAACGGACGACTTAAAAAATACTCTTAAGTCTCACGTCCATTGTCTTTTAGTAATAAAAGAAAAAAAAAATGGTCTTAATTAACCGGTTTAAGTCAAGTAAAAGTGACTTAAAAGAAAGTTAATGACATTTTCGATGCAATAAATAATTTTTCTGTTTTTCGATTTTTCACTGCATGTTTTAACCTCAGGGTGAATAGGTGACTTAACTAAGTATAATATATATAATTTGCTGATTATTCATCCTATTCATCCACGGTTTACTTAGGCCACTTTTGTACCTTTGTTGGCCTTTTTTATTCGACTATACTTAGTCGATTTTCTAATTTTCGTTTGCTGTTCGTTGTGTGTCTTTCACTTTTTTTTTTTGTCTTTCTTTCTTTTTTACTTTCACAAAACAAAACAAAACAGAAAAAAAAACCACAAAAAAAAAAAAAATAAATAAAAAATAAAACAAAAGAAGAAAAATCAAACAAGAGAAAAAAGAAAACAACGGGGGAAAAAAAAAAAAAAAACTCTCGATTTCTCTACGAACTGGAAAAATTTAATTTAAATTTTTTGTTAATTTTTGCATAAATTTCTTGTTGCTTTATCTCCCGCTACTAAAAATTACTTTCACCGGTTTAGTTATGGTTTGTGGTTGATTTTTTCTTCTTTTGCCTTTTTCACATCAATTATTTTGGGCTACACAGAGCCACAAAGTGGGCAACGACCTGGTCATAGTCAGTATACCGTGTTTCCAGTGTTAGGCTAATTGATGGTGCTGGTATTGCTCTGTACTCAACCCTAAGTCAGTTAAATTCAACAAATGACGACGACGACGACAGTGAAAAAAAAAAAAAAAAAAAAAAAACTTTAACTAGGTTAATGGCTTCAGTTGAGTGAACTTTCGTTGTTACTGTGTACGTGCGATTTATTCCATTCAAACAGAAGTTTAATTGACTTAATTTAAATGTAACTAGCCAGGCGTTTTTTTTTCCGTTAGAGCGTATCCATAACCAACGTTTTCTTTCAGTTGTCCAACCTGCGGTAAAGTCTTGCTGCAATCTTCACATCTAATCAAATAAAGCAAAAGGCCTAACCAGAACGAAAGATACAACTACCAAATACATGTAAAAAATTCAATAGTTTCTGACCAATGTACACTCTAGCTAACAGAATCAAAACTTCAAACGTTCAGCGATCATATTTTAAATTGTCAAATAAGTAAAAATGTTTTGCTGTTGGCTAAACTCTTGCGCGACTACAAAATTAATAATAGATTCTAAAAAAACGTTGTAGTTAGTAGTTGTATCTTTCGTTTTGTTTACCGATTAAGGTTTCGCAGGAACAGTGGCAAGGTACCAACCTATCGAAATTTTTTTTTGACACAAATGAAACGAATGAACGAATTTCTGTTTCACAATCGATAAAAGAAAAACCAAAACGAAGCCACAATAACGAATTTTAACCTCACTTTTGTTTTCATATTAACTCAGTAGAAGAAGAAGAAGAAGACAAAGAAGATAAAGCAGAAATCGAGATAAAAAATCACATTAATTATCATTTAATTATCACTTTCTCAATATTTTTTCTCTACGGCTTAATATTGCTCTGGTTCAATCATAATTCTGATTATTCACAAATGTGAACAAGAAAGTTCCGAAATTTTGTTTTTTAATTAAAACCAAAAATTGAAATGAAAAGTTTTTACCGGTGCTCGTTTAATCTCACTTTCTTTATAATTTAATTTAATTTTTATTGTGAAAAGAAAAGAAAAGAAAAGAAAAGAAAATAAAATTATTGTTTAGACTGGGAAAGTATTGTGAAAATGAATTGAAAAATTAGATTTAAGTGTTTTTGTCATGCGCATTTTATGGTTTATACTTTGTTTTATTAGTTTAAGGACCGTTTTAAACGGTTTTATTTAAAGTTTAATAATTGCATAATTGTGGTTAAACGTTTAACGCCACTTCCTGCCAACTACTAACACGGGTTAACGGGTTGACAAAACATCGATTTTTTATATTTTCCAGACTCAGTTTTCGCGGGTTTCAGTATCTCCCAACGAGTTCTCTCGCAAAACTTCCCGAAAACGGAATTATTTCCCATGTTATAGACATAAAACTACAAATCTGATTTCCCTATAAGATCAAAGCGTCTGCAACGGTGCTGATTTAAATTTTCTCAAAGCACACGCAGACCGACATTAACAAAAAAAAAACAATAGAATTCCATAATTAATATTTATGCCGTACGAAATGTACGAAATAAAAACAAAGAATTAGAGAGAAATTACAAGAATTTTTTTTTTTTTTTTTTTTTAGACAAATAGCGCAACTCTCACTTGTTGCCAAACTAATTAATTCTTTTCATTACGTTTCATTACGTTTCGTTTCATTGCGTTACGTTACGTTACGTTTCTATCGTTTCTTTTTTTGTTCATAATTTTTATCTGAATCAATTAGTAAACAAAGAAATGTTTTTCACCTTAATCACTATGCAAAGAGGTTTTCTACGTACGACGGTAAAATTGTTTCGTTACATTCGGATCATTCTGTAGGACTTTTAATTTCCCGTGATTTCACAAAAATAAAATGTCTTTGTACCCTGGTATCCTGGTATCTTGGTTTAAATGTCATGCAAAACGCTGTATTAACCGGGTTTTGAAACGAATTGATTAGTTTGCTGTTTCTATGTGGGAATATTTAAGGGTTTTACGGGTTTTATCTTATTTAAATGAAGAATTTTCAGAAATAATTTAATCAAAACTCCTGTCTGGAAAAGAAATCTTCTCGATTTGATTAAACAAATTGTTTTAATCCGGAAATACGTTAAACAAATCAGGAATATATTAGATCTAGATTCTAAAACAGTCCGGTTAAACGTGTAGCCTTCAACTAAACAGCGGACAGTAGTTTTATTCATTTTTACGTTGACTTTACAAATTAATCGTTTTATCAAAATTCCATCTAAGTCCCTAAGCACATCGTTTACCATCTATAGAGATTTTTTTTTTTATTTGTTCAGACCTCACCATACAGGGTGCGTATATTTAATGAATTAAAATAAAAAATAAAAACAAAAAAAATCTAATTAATTTAATTAACAAAATGTGCAAATAAAAAAAGAAAAAAAAAATATTTTTTCTATGTAATAAAAGTCAGTCAAATGGCGTCACAACAAAATTTTTAATTAAAACGAAGCGGAGAAAAATAAATTTTGTATAGAAATAAAATCAATAATAATTCAAGGTTATGTTAATTTATTAATTTTTTTTTTTATTTTTCACTGTTTGCTGCTTTTATTTATTTTTATTTTTTTTTTATTTTATTTTATTTTTTTTTTGTTTATTTAACCTTAAAAAAAAAAAATAATTTTATTTCAAATACAACAAGGAAGTAAGCAAATTTTGTGACATTAAAATCGCTGTTTTTTTTTTTTTTATTATTTATTATTCATAAAATCACGGCCGTTTTAATCATTTTTTTTTTTTTTGTTTAATGTTTTTTTGATCGTTTAGATGAAATATTTGCATTGGAAATAGTTTTTTCTAGTTTGAAAGTAGTGCGGTAAGGTAACTGAGAGTAACTGGAATGTCGGAATTATAAGATACGTAGCTGTGTTATGTATATAGTTTCATGTTAAGTAGCGTTAAGTCGTTAAAATGTTGTAACAAAGAATATTTCACATCGTTAGATTTGAGAAGATTCCTGTAAATACTGAAAAATTCCTGAAAATCCTGAAAAATTCGTCATAATCTTTAAAAAAATCTATTAAAAAACTTCATGTTACAGCTTCTACGGATAAAACTTAAGAAACCGCAGTTTTTATCCTGAAATTTAGGACATTTAAGGTATTTTGAGTCGGAATTAAGATACTTAGCTGTGTTTTGTGTACAGTTTCATGTTATTACAGTTTCGTTACTGTTGAGAAAATTTCTCAAAACCCTTTAAATTCCTGAAAATCTTGAAAAATTCCTGAAAATTCTGAAAAATTCCATGATACTGGTTTCCACGGATAAAACTTAGCAGACCACAATTTTCCTCCTGAAATTTACATAATTTAAAGTATTTTAAAGTATAATTTACCTCTAAAATGCCAGGATAATCATTAAATTCAGCACACAAAAAAAAAACTCATTTAAAAGCCTCAATTACGACTTGATTTTAATTTATTTGTTTTCCCTTCATTGTCTCTCATTTTAATGAGTTTTCCTTTTATCTTTTTATTTTTTTATTTTTTTCTCAAATTTTCTTACTGCGTATGCCGGTATTATTCTTATGAATAAAAAAAAAAAATATATATATATATATGAAAATGAAAAATAAATAATGGGCGCCATTTGGTTTGAAAAAGAAAAATATGAACAAAACGAAAACCAAACGAAAACCAAACAATCTGTTGCTATAATATAACAAAAAAAAAATCAAATGAATACAAAAGCACAATATGAATGGTAACGCAAAACCCCCTTTATATTATTCACAAATAATATCTATCCACCCACACACGTAACATTTTGATTAATTATGTCAATTTCCTTTGTGACAAACATTCAGGACTCCAACGTGAATTCGTTGAAAAGAAATATTAAACGAAAATGTGAAATAAGAATTGAATTGTGAATTGAATAGAATTCGATGTGTTTTTAAAATTTTTTTTTTTTATTTCAACGGATTGTATTACTGTTGGCACTTAATCAGAAGCCCAATTATCATTACCAAGAACCAAACAGAATAGCAGAAAATACAAAAAAACAAAATAAAACATAAAACCGCCATCCCTGTGCTGCTAAATAAATGTTTTTTTTTACATTTTCATTTTCATTTTATCAAATCAATCAATAAATGTTATTGTGTGTGTGTGTGTGTGTGTGTGTGTGTGTGTGTGTGTGTGTGTCGCTGTATTGTTGATGACCTTCGATATAAAAAAAAAAAAAAATTATTTTTATTTTTCGTGTTGTTTTGCAATATTTTTGCCCCTCCGTATTACACACATTTTTCCAGAATTAACAGAAAAAATAGCAACGGCGACAATAACAACTGGTGGGTGTTGACAACGGTTTTTATGTTTTTTTTTTTTTGTTTCAAATGACAAAATACTGCTTGTTGATTAACCTTTTAATGACTTTGGGTGGGTTGTATGTGAATTTTTTTTATTTAGGGGGTGCTTTTTGTAATTTATATTGTGAGTGGGTTGTGCGGTTAAAAATTCTGATGAAATCTACATGAAACACTGAATAAAACTTTACTAGATCGGATGTTTTGTTGATTGATTGATTGATTAAAAATTTCCTGAACTCTGGAATCTTCTTTAATCTGCCTCAGAAATGGTAACAACACAACATTTCTATGTTAAAATCCCGAAAAATCCATTGATTTCAGTCTTTTCTCCTACCTGAACATTTTTCTAACGCCATCTGTTGCTTATACCTTGTTTTAAGCGTTGTATTTCCTTGAAATTTAGTTATTAGCCTTAACACAATCAGTACTAACTCAATGCCAAATTTTAATAAGTTTTTTTTTTTTTTTTAATTCATAATCAATAAGCAAGTTTAATACGCATTAAACTAAGCATAAGGTAAATAAGTTCAGAACATATACGCACAAATGATGAATTTTCACCATTTTAACAAATATTTATTTTCTCTCTATACAAATAAACAGCGAAAAAAAAAAATGTTTTTATTTTTTTTTTAATTTTAAACTGAAAACGCAAATATTGTTTTCTTATTTCTCAAGGTAAAAAAAAAAAAAAAAAAATTAATAATAATAAAACAGTTTTTTTTTCTCTTGCTTTTTCACCTTTATTATCGCAATTTGTCTCATATCCTATGTAACTGACTAGAAATAGCAAACAGCGAACAGTTACACAGCGAATAGTAATATCATCGGTTATAGCGGTTAAATGTTGTTAAAGAATTCTGATTAACAATTGTGAATTAATTTGCAAATTAAGTATATAGGTGAGAAGAGAGAAAGAGAAAAGGAAAAAAAAAAAAAAAAATTAAAAATAATTCTATTGATGGTCATTTCCGTGACGCTTTGTAAGTACTATGCAAATAAATTATAAACAGAGCAACAACAATAACGAAAAACATTACAAAAGCACAATAAAAGCACAAATAATGAATGAAGAATGGTAGAATGACAGAAAAAACAACAAAAATGAACAAAAAACCAGAAGAATAATTACGATGTGCAAAGGTGAAATAGAGCATTAAATTGTTTTAGTTTTTACCGTAGTTTTGCTGGTGTGGTTTGTAAAAAAAAATATTTTTTTTAAACGCAAATACATAGATCAGGCTTTCTTCGATCATAAAAGCTTAAAATTATGTTTCTAGGATCAAAATTAGTTGAGCTAGAGCTCTAATACTGAGGTTACTACACTCCGGAAACTTTCATTAATTTTATTCTATCAACTGTAATCGTGCGGTTTTTGTTTGTTTCTTCATGTAAGAACACCTGAAATGCTTTAGTAAAATTTATTGAATCTTTATTACACTTATATGTACTTTTACACCACAACCATCTTCAAACAATATTCTGCATAAATTTCTAATCAAACCGAAGTGAATTAACGAAAAAGAGAGTGAAAAAAAAAAAAAGAAAAAACACATTTAAAACAAAAAACAAAAAACATAGACACAGACTTAATTAACATAATAAAAGCTTCGCTAATAAATAACATTTACCCATAAGCATAGCCGATTATTAACAACAATTAGAGAATAATATAAGCCGTGGAATTGCAGAGCTTAACCAATATCAAAATCAAAAAAAAAAAAAAAAACTAACAGAAAAAACAACAAAAATTAGGTTAATGTGTCAAAAAAAAGTTTCGTTGTGTTTTGCTTATTAAAAAAAAAATAAATGTTTTATTTGTGTCAACTTTCGATTTTCATCTTTCATTTCATTTTAAATTCATTAAACTTAAAATTCGGCTTAACGTAGTTTTTTTTTTTTTTTTTTTTTTAAACGCGTTTTAGTTTTGTTCGCTAAAGTTTTTGCTTTTTGTCTTTTAACGTCTGCTGTTCAAAAAAAAAAAATAAATAAATAATAAAAATAAAAAAGAAAAGAAACAACAAAAATGGTGGAGGTGGAGTTTAATTACAATGCGCCTGCGCTTATTTATACACATACATACATTGCACGTACATTAAGCACAGAAATTTCACTTTAATATGCTGGGTAGCCTACCTTAAGCCTAGCTTAAAACTGTTCAACTGTCAAAACAAAAAAAAAAAAAAACGAAGCGAAATTAGAACGCATAGAGATCTAAAATATCTGTTGTGTGGCTGCTGCTGTTGCTCATATAATTGAAGTGAAGTTTCTTCTTTGTTCTTTTTAATTGAAAACAGTACTACCAACATAATTTAAGTACATTTGTATTATGACGAGAGAAAAGAGAAAGCAAAATTAAAGTTAAATTTAAATTACCTATGCTGGTGAATAGTTTTATTGCTACTGTAACCAGGAATTACTTTACCCATATTACACACGGAGTCTCTATAAAATCATCAAGGTTCCAATGTTAGGCTCCACATACTACACCATGAGAATAACCGTTCGGTTCGGTTAAAATGGTTCGATTTGCGAAACGAAACAAAAATTTTATTTCAACAAAACGGTTAAGGTTAAGGTGATGGCAAAACTATATACGTAAGTGGCAAAAAAAAAAAAAAAACTACTAATAATAAATAAGTAAAAATAACATGCGCAGAAGTGTTAAAAATTCATTTTGTAGGGCTCGAGAACACACAGCTGATTTTAATTAATTATATATTTGGCTGGAGTGTTACAAATTTTTTGGTTACTATAGCTGAAACAAACAAAAGCAACAGTTTCAGTGGAACATAAAGAATATTCAGCAGTGGTGGCTTAAAATAAAAATAATAAAAAAAAAGAAAAAAAAAACAAAAGAAAGAAAGAAAGTTTAAGTAACTTAACCTTTTACACAATTTAGGTCATCGTGTAGACACTTCGCTTGTCTAGAAAATAAAGAAAAAAAAAAAAATAAAAAACAAATTTTCGATTTCGGTTTCAGTTTTTTCTTCTCTTCATAATGTAAATTGCATCTGTCGCTTTTAACGACTTAAGTCGAACGCTTAAAGTGTATACTTTACGTAGCTTTTTATTTTAATTATTTAACGCATCGTTTATGCGTCAATATGACTTAGTTAAACCAAATCTCTGTTAATTTCAGTTGCAAAAAAATATTTAATAATAAATACGACTTAATTTAAGCTCACTTCTAACCTATATGTCAGATATGATAAGAGCGTAAATCACTTAAGTTGATTGCTAAATGCAAAACAACAATAAAATTCACAAAAAGCGATTAAGCATCATTGACTTAAGTAGTTAAGAATGTCATGACCTGCTGTAATAATAATTCAGCTTAATCCCAGCTTAAGTGACTTAAATATTTATAAATAAAAATATTAAAAAATTCTTTGACGTCTGCTACTAACACCGGACCGCTTGACACCATGGATCAATTGTGAACAAAATGAAAATTGAATATTTCGTTGGATAACGAATTAAAATCCTAGCGTTGCCCCCCCTACAAAAAAACCGTTAAACCTTCGATAAGCATTAGAAACGGCATAGAAACAATTGTGGTGTTAAACTGCTCAAAAACGCCAACGTCAAGCGGTAATCAGAAAATTATGTAAGGACCGGACAACGCCCTCGAGCCAATTTTTTTTTCTTTTTTGTTTTCGTTTCAGTTCATTTATCCAAGGTAACAAAAAAAAAAAAAAAATGCCAAGGACAACTTGTGTAATCAAAAAGCAACAATAGTAATAATAAACCACCTTGACCAACCCATTACCAATGTAAGGTAACACCTGGAAGCCCACCTGTAATATAATAAACCGAAAATGAAAATGGAAAGGAATGAAATCCAACGAATTACGCATCATAAAAATCCAAAATACATTTTTCGAAAAGGTAATTTTTTGTGCGGTGGGTGGGTGTTTGGTTGGTTGGTTTGTTGCCTTGTGACCTTGTGACCTTTTATACAAGTTTTATTCTTTTATTACTTTTTGTGCTTTTTGCTGCTTTTCTGTTTGTGTCGATGGCGATGCCTTTACAACGTTTTGCTGTTGATAAGTTTTTTGTTTTTTTTTCATTTATGTGTGGGTTGCGAATGGGGTGGTTAAACAAATAACAAAATCATCAACCACCACCATCCCCCCACAAATTGTTATTTATTTAATTAAAAAACAAAAAAAAAATCCATCAGCAAAGCAGCTTTTGTTTAATTTTTCTGTTTTTCTGTTTTTTTTTTTCAATTCTGTGTACTGCGTAGCACACTGTGTACGGGTTTATAACCTGCAAAAGCGAATGAAACGAACGTGGCGAAGGCAAAATGTGAAATATGTGATGTGCGGGGGACAATAAATTCTGTTACGTTCAACGCAGTACAGTAACCTTGACCGAACTTGGCCTTGAATTGAATCACATAAACAGAATATGAGCACGAAAACACCACTCTGCCGTGCTTTTTTATTTCGTTTATAGAGAAAAATTCGCACATTTGCCGTTTTTCCACCGAAAATTTAAAGCGCCGCCGCAGTGTTGTTGTTGTTGTTGTTGTTGTTTTTTTTTTTTTTTTTTTGCTTTTCGCGAATCATTTCTATATTTAATTCGCCTCTGTGTGTGCCACCGATTTTGTTTTTTTTCTTCTTTGTTTTTAATTAGTTAATTAATTATTAAATTGGCTGGCACAGGGTTGGATCAATTTTTTTTCTAGCGTTTTTTTTTTATTATTAAAGTGAATCACCCGTTGAATGGATTTTTTTTTTTGTTTTTGTTGTCTTTGTTTCATTACCGCCTTGTAAATCCCATGATACAAGTTCATTGGCGAAAAAAACCTTCATTTGATCTGCAACGAAAAAAGAAAAATTTGTTGTTTGTTAACCAGAATTTTCCCGGTACTCGAGCCGAAAAATGTTTGAAAAAGGTCGAAGGACAAAGGACATTAGGCATGATGAAGGACAAATGACGGTGAACAAAAATGTATAATTTGGGGAATGGGGAATGGGGTGAGATAAGATACACCGAAAGCTTATTTCTTGAGACAAGAAGAGCAGAACAAAGAAATAAAAAAAATTCCCCCCCATGTCACAACAGAAAATTACGTGGGCGACGTAAAACCATCGAGAATGTTTTTTTTTTTTTTTTCATTCCTTTTGTGCGTAGGCGTCAATTGTGTTTATCTGGTGCCTGCCTGCCACACTATACTGACGTTAACGCGACCATAACCATCCAAAAACCGTTTTTTTTTTTTTTTTTTGAAGAGTTAGGTCGACGATTCAAGGGGGGTCGTTTTTTTTTTTTTTCACTTTAATTTTCGGGGTGAAAATCCTGTTGACGAGCTACACAAACAAAAATCCATTGTGTGACCTTCAAAAAAAACACAAGACACACGTTAGATGAATAAGGGATTCATCTCTTATAATAAGACGTAGATACGTTGATGGGTTTGGCGTTTCGGTGTAGGGTTTGGGGATCATTTATTTGACATTTCAAATGAACAAACAAGAAAGAAAGAAAAAATGAAAAAAAAAATTTCACTTTTGTGCGTCTTTACCTAAAATTAAAACAAAAGCGAAACAGTGAAACAGAAATTAATTTTTTTTTTGTTTTCTTTGATTGAGAAGTTCGTTGTGGATGGGTGGATGGTGTTGCATGATGTAATAACCGATACACTTGGTGTATGAGCGTGATTAATTCAAATAAAAACAAAAGAACAAAACAGGGTAAAAAACGTGAAAATTGTGAAAAATGTGAGCTCAATTGACGTCACATTTCTGTTGTTCGTTTTTCTTTTCTTTTTTTATTTATTTTTTTTTTTTTTGTATTGAAGGTTAATTATGAATTTCCCCATTCCATAAAATAATAACAAAAAAAAAATGAATTTCCCTTTTGTTATCCTGCGTACAACCCTGCGTATAATTCATTTTTTTTTTTTAAATTATCATGGATCGTAATTAAATTAATTAAAATTATTAATCGATGCTTTGTTACGATGATTAATCAACTAATTTAATAATAATAATAATAAATATTTTTTAATTAATGTTGAAATTCATTCATTTTGTAAATCACTTGACATTGACATTGAAAACAAAAGAACAAAACAAAAAAGAATTTGTTTTTATTTTTAAAAAGAAAAAAAAAATGGCGATAGTTGCCTGTTGATTTTTTCCGGTTAATTCGTTTATTAATTTGAAACTAGATATTGTGCTGGCGATTGTGATAAGAAATTTGACCGATAATGAAGGGGGTTTTTTAAGGCGTTTGAACCGATTACACAGATAAAAGCTTTCAAGAGTCTTAATAAGTTTTAAGGAATTTTAATTAAAAAATATTGGGTTTAGGGTGTGCTTAGAGAGTTTTTACCGGACGATCGGCAAAGTATCACAGATTTTTATATAATTCTAAACCGTTAAGCGTAAACCCGTGTACTTAGTCCCCAAAATCGTTACTTTGTTGATTTTTCACAATTTTATGGCAACAACTAAATCTATTATCAATCAAATTTAATTACAAATTTTAATTAATAAATTAAATCAAGGTTAAATTACGACTTAATAAATAAATAATTAAATAAATAATTAAATAAATAAAGAAAAACGAATACACAGCGTCATTCAAATGAATTTTTTGATGATACATCGTTATTTACTTCACTTTAGTTATTATTATTTTTTTTTTTTTTTTTATTATTGATGTCTGTTTGCCTGTTGTATACAAAAAAAAAAAATAATAAACAAATGAGTCTTGATTATTGCGCTTAAAACACATTTTTTTTTTTTTCTTACTTTTGCAATTTTTTTATTATAATATTTATAGAGAAAATAAATAATTATTGCGCTTATCAAATTTCATATCAATTGCGCGTTTGCGATATAAAATTAATTTTTTTTTTTTTTTTTGTTGAAAACAGTTTTGTGGCCATGAAATTAAATAATTTTTTTTTTTTTCTTTTTCATATTAATTTGTATCGCGACTTAACGCGACTTGTTGATTTGATTTTGTTTTTTTTTTTTTTTTTTTTAATATGTCGCGGCAGTTGACAGTTTAAAGTGCAAATTTTTTTGTCGTATTTGCACAGTGATAGATATGTCTGGGGGGGGTTTTATAATTTTTGTTTTTTTTTTTTTTTTTTTTTTTTACACAGTATTGTCGATTTATCTTGTTGTTTACTCTTTACTCTTTGTTAATAAATTTTAAGTCGTTTTTGACATCCGTTTTTTGTTTGATATGCAAATTTCGTATAAATGCTTTTGTTTTTTGTGATTTAACGGATATCGAAACTTAACTTAACTTAACTTGATGATTTTAACGAATTTTGTCTTAAGATTCCAGATTTAGATTTAGATGACGTTTAGATGAAATAAAGGAGTTAAGTCGCTGTTATTACCTAAGAATTTTGTTATTAGGCTAGGAAAATGGTAGTAAACTGTCTGTAATCTCTTTAATCTTCTCAACTAATATAATCCCGGTGTAAAGGATTAATTAATTAAACTAAATTACACGATAGTAGAATCACAAAACCCATTAATAACCGTTACTAAGTGACTTAACTTCAATAACAACAAATAAACCACAAATGCTAGTTACACCAATTTATTTTTCTTTCTTTTTTTTCTTTTTTTTGTCAAGCTACATTAACATGCGCAGAAAACAAAAAGAAAAACAAAAAAAAAATGATTTAAACAATGCGCGCATGTCATAAATATAATTCAATAAAATCATTGCGCGATCCTCTCATTTACATAAATCATCAACCATTTTCTCTCCTTTAAAAAAAAAAAAAAAATCAAATTCAATATCATTGCCAAGGTTATGAAAACAAAGAAAAAATTTTTTTTTTTGTTTGTCACTTGCTTATGGCTGGCTAAGCCACATTAATTAATTATTACTAGCCTGTGTGTGTGTGCATTTATTCGCGCCTGTGTAGTTGGTTTAGTGACGTCACTAAGCTTATATTTTCAGTATTGAAATTAATTGAAATTTTTTATCGTCGCCTTCGTCTTCTTTCTGCTGCTACACACAGAATTTCGCAGAAATTTTAATTTTTATTTAAATAATTTAGGGTGTGGGTGGTTAGTTTATTGAACTGAAATAATGTTGAACTTGGGCTGGCATCAATATTGCGTCAATGGCACCATCAAAATCCCATTATTTAAAAAATAGATAGATAGAAAATTTCTAGCCACCCCCTGGTAACATGAGTTGAGTCGGTTGGTGGCTGGATGACTGTTGCCACGTGACAAAAAGAGACAACGACGCATTCGAACATGCGACTTTACGATTTAAAATTTAAAAAGGAACAGGAGGTGAATTGGGCTGGTTGGTGGTGATGATGGTTTTTACATTTCACAACAGTTATCCATGTTATAAATAATCGAGAAAATGTGTGTTCGGGGCGTGTATTGGCCACGAGTATGCCTGTTAACCTTGAACTTAACCATTTATTAGAAATTCAGTGTTGAGTGCTGAGACGTAGCGCATGACTCTGCCAAAAACAGAATTTTTTTTTTTTTTTTTTTTTTGTTATTCATGCCGAAATGGTATTTGGAGAGAATTACAAGCATTGGGGTACCAGGAGTATAGCAATTCTAATACCAGCAACAGCAACAATAACGTGACGTAAATTATTCCACCTTTACATATCGGAAATAAAATCAGGATTAATGCTGTTGCCATGAACTTATACCAATTAGCGGTATTAAAACCGTTACCGCGATAATTGCGGTAAAAAAATAAAAAATTAATTAATTAATTTATTTATGTATAAATAGCGTATGGTGTGTCCCTGACACGAGATGACCTCGTATACCGTGTGTTTGCCTTGCTACTTGTTCAATGTCATGTGGTGAAGCACAAACTACCCTACTGTACCCCTATCCAAACCGTACCCAAACTCTATTGTTGTGGCGCGCGCATTTACCTTGTACTCAAACGAAGCCACCATCAAACATCATCCCTAAACGTAGCATTGGGGTTTATTACATCAGGCAGCCCACATTTTAATATCCTTGTAGTTAAGGCTAAGGCCAATATCATTTAACTGGCGTCATTGTCGTCAGCACGAATCCGTTCAAGGACCCAGCTAGTCGAAGTTGACATTTGCCTGGGTTAATGATTATGAAATAGAAGAAACACAAAAGGCAACAACAAGTTAAAGGTCACACCGAACAACCTCAATGCCTCACCCAAAATCCAATCATAACCCCTAACCCCAATAATAATACCGAGTAGCTAGAATTTTTTTTCTTTTCTCATCCATCGCTACATCCCCAATGACTGATGTAATATAAATTTCGGTGGGTTATTTAGGCTCACAGAATCACAGATCGTACTGAAAACTAAGGAAAAATGTGTTTTTTGTGTGTGTTCTTCTGTTTTTTTGCTTTGTTCTGATTTCTGAAAACTGAAAAATTTTTGCAAAATAAGCAGCGCAAAAAGAAAAAAATAAACACAGCAGCAGCAGCAGCAACAGAAAAATAGCAACGGGGCAATACAAAAACATGTGCCAATTTGCTGTTGATACAAATAAATTTAATTTAATTTAATTTTTATATAAAACAAAAAACAAATGAGAAAAAGTCAAACACAGTCAAGTTCACCGAGAGGACAAACCGTGAGGTGTCGTGTTTTTCTGTTTATTTATGGTTCAGCAATAATTTGTCATTTGTTCGCTTGTTTTTTGTTTATTTAATTATGCGGGTGTGTGATGTGTGTGTCTGGTGTTTTGATTTTTCTGCGACACTGTGGATGAATTTTTTTTTTTTTTTGCGACTGCGATTGGAAACGATTAACGATAAGCGTGCAACAGGAAAATTAACTTTTTGCATACATGGCCAAGTAAATTTTATTACTAGGCTAACAGCAATTGTAAATTTCCAGCGTATTCCTAATAGATTAAAACCGATTTCCGGTGGTACCAATAAAATAAAATAAAATAAAATAATTCATGTGACTGACTTTCAGGCGTATTATTCGTGTAATTTTCAACAGGAATTTCAAATGAATGTCACAGGTTAAGTATTTGACTGTGAAAACGGAAAAATTTTCTTGTTCCACCTTTGACAGGTCGCATTTTTGAAAATAATTTTGTTTTACCGCATCGTCTCGTTTTAATAGAAACAGTTTTTGCTGCAATCAATTTATTACTGAATAAATCACAATAATGAGCTGCGACTGTGTGTTTAAAAAAAAAAAAAAATATTTTATTATTAATTGGATGGGCAATAAATGGTGACACGCAAATTTATTCCTCTCCTTTAATAAACAGCAAAAAAAAAACCCAGCTTGTATTTTTTTTTTATAACTGCTTTGGGGCGTTGGTGTTGTCACTAGTAGCTAATTTAAATAGTGGGTGGATATGGGTTGATGAATGTCGTTGAAAATTGATTATGCTGCTTCTGCTGCTGATGATGATGATGATGACGACGACGTCAAATAAAAAATTAATTATTTCTCATGATGTTATGGAGCAAGGGGGCAAAAATAGTAGAGGAGACTATGACTAGAAGTTGGCAACAATCCATTTAAATTTTTTTTCATTTCTTTTCATTTCCATCACTCTCTCTCTCTCTCATTCTCGTTCTATTTTATTGTTTTTTAGTTTTTTTTTTTTTATTATTGTGTACTCGCTGTACGTCTGACTTGATTGTAACCTTGACCGTGAAATCTAAACATAGTTCAAACCAACAACAACAACAACAACAATACATTTATAGTAGCAGCAGTAGCAGCAGCAGTAGAAGCAAAATGAAAGCGGAAAAATCAATTAAAGGAAAAAAAAAAGAAGAAGAAGGAAACAAATGGCGCTTATGCCATGAGGTTTATTTATGAGGTTTCTCCACCACTGCATCATAATAAAAATAATTATTAATTTCAATAAGAAATAAATTTACTTTTGAAGGTTATGGATAGGCATTATGTGTGTGCGTGATTAGGATAGGTGTGAACGGTACAGCTGCACCCTGAGGGTCATTACTGAAGCAAAAATTTTACCTGATTATGCTGGGTACTATGGATATTATGATATTAGGGTTAAACAGGTCCTTGATAGACCACCAAGGGTTCTAAAAATAAAAAAAAAAATCTGCCTTAGGCCCTGAAGCTAAGAATAGAAATATTTTAAAGAGGGTTTGCTGAAGAAAATCACAATACCGTTAATTTAATACGTTTACGGATTAGATCCGTGTTAATTTCATTCCCCAATTGAGACCGCACTGTACGTTATCACAAACAAAAGGCACGTGATCGTTTAAATCGGTAACAAACACGATAAGACCCCGCGTAATGCATATAACGCAAACTGTGACTTAAGCTTTTCATTGAAATAAACAAACGAACGACGCAAGTATCGCGAAAACGTGGTCGATGATAAGCGGATTTTTCTTCTTGTTTAAATATTTTCTTTATCAAACGAATTTTTTTTTTTTTTTTGTTTTTCTAGCTTAAGTCGTTAGCGACTTACATGCGACACTTATTGATTTTTTGTATTTGTTTTTCCCAATAAAATAGGAGGAATGTCAAGGTGCTTCTAAAATTAACTATGGTGATGCGTTTTTTTTTCTTCGCCACTTATTTTTCGATTCTCTGTGATTTGCGTCACAATTGGCATTTTTGCATGAGCTTTTCACAGCCAAATAGTGACTTACTTAGCGATAGGGAATTTTTGTTGTTGCGATGGGATTAAAATGAGTGACGACTTATGTATCCAAGATTTATCACATAGCAAGGATTAGAACCTGCCAACAGCAACAAGATAATGACACAGAATCCTTTTCGTAATTTAAATTTACAAACAAAGCCGTTAGCAATACCGTACGCCATTTTAATTTTAATTTTTTCTTTATAACACGTACGGCTGCTGCTGCTCATTCATTTTTCCAATTTCTGCTACGTGTGTCGTGTTGTTTTTGTTTTTTTTTTTTTTTTCATTTCTTTGTTTGCTGTTTGCAGTTTGCTCATGCATTTTTCATTAAATAAACAAAGCGCGGAAAGGTCATTGAAGGTTTTGTGGCTGTTTCTGTTGTCCAGTTTTACAGTGTTGGATTTACTAGCAAACCGTTTTTTTTTTTTTTTTTTTTTTTTTGCTGTTCCTTTGGCCTGCTAAAACTCCTCTTTAATTGATTTTTGATTCGATTTTCAGCAGTTTTATCATTGCTGAACCTCCATTACTGTTTCGATGTAAGGGAAGCGTTAAGCTCCATGCGTTACATCGAATAACAATAATTTTCCATATCCCCATAGAAAATTTTATTTCAATTTCAATTTTCTCTACTCTAGCCTTATTTTTGCTGCTTTCTTTATTTTCTTTCTTTCTTTATTTATTTATTTATTTATTTTTTGTGTGAACAAATTCATTGTGACAAGTACAACAGGGTCAAGTCGAGGCCATTTGATAAAAAAAAAATTATTTTATTTTATTTTTATTTTTTAATAATAGAGACGACACGACTTAATTTAATTTATAATTTTAAAAATAATAATAATAATAATAATAATCGCGGTTTGTGTGTGCATATGTATATGTGTGTGTGTATTAGCAAAAAAAAATAAAATTTTATATACAGAAAAATAAATTTTTTTTCAAGGTGAATAACGCGACAATGATCATGATTTGTGTTTATTTTAAAATTGAATTAAAAAATTAAATTAAAAATGTTTTTAAAATAAAACGCAAGTAATTGGCATAGGGTGCATATGGGGTTAAGGTGGAACAAATTTGTTTATCCGCATATGCATAATTAATTAATTGATTTTTTTTATTTCCGTTTTACGTAGTTTGTAAACCGGACACACGTTAACTGTTTGCCACACTACTACGAGTTTCCTCCGGCTTACTTCTGTGACACAAAAAAGAATAGAAATTCCTGTAACGACAAACCGTCCTTTACCGGGACATTTCTAAAAATGATTCTTGAATGATTTTACAACGAAATAAATACAGAGAAAAAAATAAAATAGATCCTAAAACAAAGATGATGAAACCCTGCGGTGGTCACATATAAATGACATCCAGACGTTTTTCACTGTTTTATTATTTTGTTGTTCACTCTCTTTCTATCTCTTCCAGAAATTTCAATTTTAATTAAATCACAAACATTTTATCAGCACCGCATAAAATTCCAATTGTTTTTCACTGTCGCTATGTGCTCCGGCTAATAACGCGTTAATAATTTTTTTATTTATTTTTGCCAAAATTTATTCTTCGTATCATCAGCATACAAGGAAAACAAACAAAACATTAAATAATTAAATTTTTTATTTTTTTTGACAAAACGCCTCTCCTACACACACGCATACAGCGAAGAAAAACGAAAAAAAATCAGCGATGTTGAATGACAAGGTCAACTGGATTCATTATGATAAAATTTCACGTTAAATGTCGCGTGAAAACGAGAGGATGGATACGGAAATTGGGGAAAAATTAATTAAAAAAAAAAAAACAAAGAAATTTCGATAGATTTTTAAATTTTTTTTTATTATTTAATTCTTTTGGAAAATTATTTCTTCTTACGACCACCACCACCGCCGCCGCCGCCGCCACTTTTACGCCCTTTTGATTTGCCACTGTTCGCCTTTTGTAGTCGCACCTTAGCCCGAACATCTTTCTTCATACGTGGATCAACAACTTTGTAGCGTCCCTTAACACCAGCTGGCCTATGGGCTCGCTTCCCTGTTTGATGTCTCTTTGCCACCACATACGTAACTTCCTTCTTTGGATCCTCGGTTGCCTTCTTATATAATCTAAAAGTAAAAAAAAAAATTCACAAAATTAGTTAAAACTTGATTGAAGAGACAAAACCCGGGCGTAAAATTATTACTTTTTCAATTGTCGCGTCTTCTCCTGTGCACTGGCATCCACATTATCCAAAATCGATTCTGCCTTCTTCTTTGCCTTGTCCAATTTCTTGATGGCACGACGCTTCTTGCGCGCCTTTGCCTCCATCACCTTCTTCATCGGACGAATATTTATTTCATTCAAATTCTTTCTGTACTCGTCAACCAGTTCCTTTGGTGTTGGTATTGATAATTTCATGTTTGCTTCCTCATCCAGGCGGAACCACTCTGGCAAAATATCTTTGTCATTGAACGCATACCGATTCCAACCGTTGTCAATCAAATCGCGTTTGTTCTTTCTACTTTTTACCATTAATGTACCAAGGGCCAACTCCTCGGGACTTAGTTTTATCCTTTTCACGTTATTTACAACGTCGTAGCCATCCTTACCGCCCACCTTCTTGACCACATTATAGCTTTTTCCATTATTTTCATCTGTATTGTAGTCGCTGTCGTTCTCATCATCGTCGCTATCATCACTGTCTGACTCCTTCGCGTATTTTGCACGTTTTCGGGACTTTTTACCTAATAACTGTTTAGCCGCTAGCATACTCTTATCATCACCCACTGCTTCGCCCACAATCTGTATTCCACTTTTACGAAATTCTTTTGACATTTTATCTAAATCGTAATCTTCATCATTCTCATCATCGTCATCCTCCTGATCGCTATTTATTAGCGACTTTAATTTATCCTTTTCATACCACAATTGCACGCGCTGTTCTCGTTTTGTGTTTTTATCACGAATATCCAAATCATCAAGTAGCGGATTTTTGTCGTTTTTCTTGCCGCCGCTGTCGTTTTTTAGCCTTTGCTCGCCGTTTTTTGATTTCTTCTTCAACTTATTTGATTTCGCCTTACCCGCATCAGCGCCATCCGAGTTATCAGATTCCTCCTCATTATCACTAAAACCTAAACCGGGCCGTGACTTTGAGTTAGTTGCCTCAAAATCAGAATCCTCTTCTTGATTATTCTCATTGTCTGATTCATCGGAATTATCAGTATCTTGATACAATCCATCATCATCTAGATGCTCCGATCCCTTTTCATAACGTTTGAATTTTGGAATAAATTCTGTGTCCGATTCATCGGAATAAGCTAATGTGTCTGGTGCCTGATCATCAAGCCTCAATAAGTCCTAAAAAATGTCAATTTGTAAAAACTATGGGGGGGAAATTATTTAAATCCACAAACCTCTTTATTCTTAATTCCTTTCAATGCAAAGACGTCTTGATCCGCTTCCTCGTGTGGGCCTTCGTCACCTTTTAACACCATCTTCAAACTCAATTTCTCATTTAGTTTTGTACGCATTTTGTTTGCGCGTTTCTTAAGACGCTTTGCATCCTTCATCTCATCGATTTTTATGTCCTCGATGTGCTTCTCCAACTCATCAATTTCCATTTCCTCGATTTCATCCTGTGTCAGATGAGCTTTTTTATCAACGTCAATAACGTCTTCGGTTTTTTCAGTGCTCTTTTCCTCATCTTTTTTGATAAATTCATCGCGTAGCTGTTTTCGCCAATTTAATAGCAGGCGCAAATCTTTTCGTCCCAAAACTTTGATATCCTTGCAACATTCTTTGATTTCATTCGTGGTTTTTTTATGATTCTCTATTTTCTCGTCATCAAACACAATTTTAATTATTCCTTGTAAAACTGTGATCCCATTTTCCACACTAATGAATTTCGAGACTGGTAACTCGTCGCGCATAGCGAATTCGTCGTCTGTGTAACCTTCTGCCTTTAATCGTTTTTGTTTCTCTGGATGCATAATGCTGATTTTGCTTTTGACTAAGTCAAGTTCCTCGAAAACGTATTTGGCATCCAAGAATTTAGGATCGATTTTATCTGGCGCAATGTAATATTGGCAGACAACGAATATCTCAGCGGATTCCTTACGTGAAGCAGACGGTTTGGTGGCGTGGACACGCTTGAATAATTGTTTCAACACCCACAACAGGGCATTGTAATCTTTTGATCTGAAAATCTTGGTTACGAACCAACCACCAGACCGTAGAAAATTTGTTGCCAGTTTCAATGCATTTAGTGTCAAGCAAATTTGTTGGTAAGCATCGTACAACCAGTTGGTACCAACATTAGGGGCACCGTCATGCAGAACAACGTCTGCTTTCCACGATTGCAGCTCCTTTGTTAACGCCTGTTTACATTTGTCTGTGGTGATATCTTCAGTCAAACTTATACACCCGGGTATCGAACGAATTGGATACAAATCGACACCAATCACAATACTCGAAACGGGCATATTCTGTTTTGCGACTTGCATCCAGCCACCAGGTGCTGCACACAAATCTATACATACTTGTGATGATTGTAAAAATCCAAATTTACGATTTAACTGAATTAACTTGAAAGCAGCACGAGAACGAAAACCTAAAACATCACCACATGCGATTTATTAGTAAATGCTTTACAAAACTGAGTGATTATATCAAAACTGACCTGTTTCCTTGGCTAATTTGTAAAACTTATCCTTACGGAACTTTCCTACTTTTGTTTTTTTACCCATTTTATTTTCTTAATTACTTTTTTGGAATAATCTTTTCAAATCCATGTGCACATGGAAAGAAACGTCAAAATAATTGTCAAAGTTTATGCTCAAAATATGGTTATGTTAATGCTTATTGACTTGAAGCTAGCTGCAGCATTAATTCGTTAATTTTTTATCAATAAAAATTAAATAAATAGAATTTCCCCATGCACACCTCCTCCTTATGTTTTATTAAATTGAACGAAGGAATAATTTTTTGTTTTATCATTATTTGATTTGCATTAAAATTTAATAAAAGTTTCTAGAATAATAAACATTCCTCTAATTGAATTAATTAGAATTAATAAAGATAATTTAATAAAAAGTTAATAATTTGTATTATATAATAAAAATGCCATCAAAAGCGGTTTGTGTATTATCTGGAGATGTTAAAGGAACAATTTTCTTTGAACAAGATGTAAGTATCTTCAGAAATTGTTTTAAAAACATAAACACAAGATAAGATACTTTAGATAAGCGACTTAAAGAATTGTATAAAGTTAATTAGTTGAAATAAAATGATGAATGCACTCAAGTAGCTTTAAAATAATATTTACGTAATTATTAGTCTCCTTCGGATTTATTTTTATTGACGCCATTTGTAATTAGCGTACGTTTCAAGTACACCCAGGAGGAATTAATTTTGATTTTTTTTGTACAATTTTAGGGTGAAAATTCACCAGTTACTGTAACCGGCGCTATTGATGGATTAGTTAAAGGTAATCATGGATTTCATATCCATGAATTTGGAGATAATACAAATGGATGTACATCGGCTGGACCACATTTCAATCCACATGGTAAGGAGCACGGTAGTCCCGATGCAGCTGTAAGACATGCTGGCGATTTGGGTAATATCGTTGCTGATGAATCTGGTAATGCTAAGGTAAGCAGCTGCTTTTTAATTCTTACACAATAATAATGATTTTAATTAAATAAAACGAAAACAAAAATGCATTTTCAGGTGAATATAACTGATAGTCAAATATCATTGATGGGCCCAATGAGTATTTTGGGACGTACAGTAGTTGTACATGCCGATACAGATGATTTTGGACAAGGTGGACATGAACTAAGTAAAACAACTGGAAATGCAGGTGCTCGTTTAGCTTGTGGTGTTATTGGAATCACCAAAGCCTAAAGAATATATAATTCGAATGAACGTTTACTCCCCAGATGATTAGCTTTAAAACAGAATTTAATACAGGCAGGAGGAAAAGTCAATTTTTTTTTTATAATTTGGTGTTCTTTCTAGGGTTCAGAAGATTATTATAAATATTCTCTTTAAAATAAATATAAAAGATTTCACCTGAAATTTAATTTTTACGATTTTTTATTAAAATTTCATCGAACTGTCATTTTGAAGTTTTTTCTAGCAGATTTACTGCAGTAGTCACAGCACTGTGGTCTGAGTTTTGTAAGTTTGTTATTGTTTTACATGTTAGCCTTGGATTGGGGCTGTAATTAGGGAATTAATGCTTATATATTGTGAAAATAATAATTATGGACACTTCCATAATATCATCAGTGAATAATAATAAAACATTTAATGCGAGAAAAGTTTATTTAGAGTATGATCCAATTGAGGTTAGGTTTAGCCTGATAATTTTTATTTTTACCTTTATAAAACTAATTTTATTTATAAATTTCAGGATAATTCAACATGTTCCCAATGTTTATTAAATCTAAAATACTTTCAAATAAATGAGGATGAATCAATATTTAAATGTCAAATGGAAAATTGTTGGTTTCCATATCGAAAATTTATTTACAAAAATTCGACTAAAAATTTATTTTATTTCTACGAACCAATTTTAATAAATTCCAACATTAATTCCCCATCGAATGAATTAAATAGTCTACTAGACATTGAATTAAATAATAAAATAAATGATTTAAAAGTGGTTGATAGTAGTGGCTTGGATTTAATAAATGAATTAGATTATTTGATTAGTGAATTGAGTGAAAGTGATGTTATTAAAACTGAAGCGAATTTACCTGTAGAACCAACGAAAAAAACAGAACCAAAACGTTTATCAAGATGTAAGGAGGTTATTAAGAATAATGAAAAATTAATCAATGAAAATTTACAATTAAAAAAGCAAACGAATAGTAATAAAAATTTAAATAAAAATATTCTTAGCAATAGTAGCAATATTGAACGGAAATTAACAACGAATTTGATAACAAAATTTAAAAACGACAATTTACTAAACATTATAAAGAAGGAAAAGAATAAAATGGAAAAGAAGAGAATTAGTAAAATGAATAAATTGGTTATTAAGGCTGAAGATAAGATTGTTATTCCAGATAATGTTGATTCAGTAACACCTGTAGAGACGGTTATTGAAATAAAACCGAAGGAATGTCTTGATTCTAGTGACATTGATCTGTTAGGAATTGATTTTAATTTAATGTCAGATGTTACACCGTCAAATAATAAAGAAATTAATCACGAAAAAAGTAGAATTCAAAAGAAGGAGGAACTGGCTCTGTTTTCCTATAATGAAAATCCTTTATTTTATGAAATAAATAATCATTTAGATGATAATCACACTGTTTCTGATAGTAAAATTAATGAAAAAGATAATTTTGATTTTAATTCACTGTTTCTTGATGAAATTCCAGTTCATCATTCTGTTGAATTAACTGATAATTTAGTTAAAATTGAGGAAAATTCATCTGAAATACCAGAATTACTACCGGATACCGATAAAAAAGAAGAATTAGTATTAAATCAGTTAGAAAGTAATGAAAAACCAATGATAAATATGAAAAAGCAGAGAAAATTAAAGTCAAAGGAACAAAATATGCCAATGCGACGTTCTACGCGTGTTCGAACATTAACTAAATAGCAAAGACGCAATCGGTTTTTTTTTTTTCAATGCTTTGCTAATTAATGAAATTTAATTAATTTTCTTTCTTTTTGTTTTTGTTTATAATAAATAAAAAACAAATTATTTTAATTATATATTAAATTAAATAAACAATTGAATTATTATTATCTCTCTTTTTTTTTTTATTGATAAGATAAAATTTATTTTGCCATTTTTGGATTGGAAATGAATCACTGATTTGGCTTTTTTTTTTGTTTGTTTTCTGCTTAAGAAGGGAAACATGCTGATGATTTATTAATCAATTTTAATCGTTTGATTACAAAATATTATTTATTTTTATTAAAACGAATTGAAATTCTATTGCTCAACACAATCAAGCTTTAAAGTTATTCTCGTTGCGTTAAAAATTTGCAAAACAAATAAATAAAAAAAAAAACTCTATAAAATACCGATTAATTGTTAATAAATGTATCATCCTTATCATTATAATAGAGTCATAATAATAATTATTATTAGCTATTTATGATGTATCAACAGGAAAATAAAAAAAAAAAAAAAAAACAATTTTTTTCGATAAGAGACAAATTTATCTCTGTATTTGTTTGAAGTTTTACCTATTGTGTTGCTGTTAATACAAATTTAATTTTTATTTATCTATTAAAGAAAAAACAATAAATGATTATTATTAATAATAAAATGAAAATTTAATAATTTACTTAAGAGATAACAGAATAATAAATTCAATTGAATGATAAAAAAAAAAAAAAAAAAAAACCGAAAAAAAAAAAATAATATCATTATGAAAAATTTGATTGATTGTGGGTTTTGATATCTGGAGGAACCTGTATCACAATTAAAAAGAAAAAAAAAAAACTTAAATCATTTATTTATTTATTTATTATTGATTAATTTTAGTTTAATTAATAACTAAAACTGAAATTTTTAGTCAGTGATTAAAAAACGTAAAACACTTTTGTGTGTAAACGGAAACAGTTGAGACACAAACCTTAAATTATAGAAAGAAAAAAAAACTGTTTAACGGTTTTGGGTTTGGTTGTGAAGGATAATGACCTGGTTTTAATTAAATTTAATTAATTAATTAATTAATTAGTGCAATAATAAAACAAATTTAATTATTTAAACATGGTTGACACAAATCTATTAATTGTAACATGTGTGTATGGTAGTTTAATATTATTATTAACAATAGCGGTTTGTGCTTTAATATTTTGGATAAAAAGTCTTAAAAAAGAAATAACTGCATTAAGAAATTATAAACGGTGAGTTTTTTTTATAAAAATTTAATTAAATTAATTATTAACGTTTATTATTATATTTTTAGCAGTGAAATAAATTCTCATGATGAGTTAACACGTCGTGGTTATTCAATACATGACGGTGGTTTACGTGCAGTTGGGTGAGTTAACGATTTCTTTAGTTTTCTTCAGAAAAAAACCTTTTATCGGTTAACCTTTTTGTAATTTAAGTGATTCGTATTTTAATCCTCCATATACAAGAAATACACCTATAGATCCACCAGCTGATTACTATGATCCACAACCGGGTCCATCATTTATAAATAAAAAAGCCCAACCAAAATTATCACAAAATATGAATGATCGAGGAACGAAGGATGCTTCAAATGATTTTACAAATATTTTAAATCGTCCGGATGCGGTATTTGGTGGTGATTTAAATACACCGAAAACACCAAAAAATCCTTATAATCAACAGCAACAGCAAATGCAACAACCACAGCTACACCAACAACAACCATACAGAAATTCAAATTATAACGATAACGTTATGTATGGCAATAATAATCATAATAATAATAATAACAATCACGAGGGTAAAACTTATTTTAATCGTGGTATAAATTATTAAAGAAATTTTTTATAAATTTATAAAAATAATAAATAAAAATTAAATTAAAACGATTAAATAAAACTGTGTTTTTCTTTTTTTATTCATTTAAAATGTCATCGAGAAAAAAACGTTAAGATTTATCGATAATAAAACATAATTAAAAATTCATTTATTGTTAGATGGCAGTATATCAAGAAAATAAAAAAATGTATTAGCCATGTTACAGGAATGTCAACAAAATTACAATCAAATGTTAGGTTAGGAAATGGTTTAAAAATATTTTCTGTGCAAAGAATATTTTTTTATTATTATTTTTTTTTGTTTTTTAATTTTATTTTATTTTTTATTATTATTATTATTATTAATTGGTATTTGATAATAAATATTCTTTACTAATATCAAGTAATTTTTCTTTTTATTTTAATAAAAACACAAACAAAAAAAATAAAGAAAGTGGGGTAAAATTATTGTGAAATGTCAAGTTTACTGGGCTTAGCAAGGTTTGATTTTTTTTCATATTTTGGGGAATTATTGTTTAAAATGTTATTATTTATTTAAGCTCGCTCGGTGGTTTGGATACGTTAGAAGTGCCTAATGAGAGCATTAGTAAAGTAAAGCAGCAACGACGTAAACGTGGTAGACACAGTAATCGGGAAGTTGATGTTGATTCAAATATGAACTGTTACACACATTTGATTGTGGTTGATTTTGAGGCGACATGCTGGGATCAACAATTAAATAAACCTTATGAGATTATTGGTTTGTACAATTAAATTATTACACAAAATCGATAAAATAAAATTTACATTATTACAGAATTTCCGGCAATTTTATATGATTTAAAGACAAATAAAATTGATGAAGAATTTCATTATTATATAAAACCGAGTGAGAATCCGATATTAAGTAAATTTTGTACAACATTAACGGGGATACAGCAACAACAAATAAATAATGGTATAACACTGCAGGAAAGTTTAATAAAATTCGAGGAGTGGCTTAAGATGATACTTAAAAAATATAAACTTGTATTACCAAAAACATATGAGCATAATATTTATGGGAATGTCTGTTTTGTGACATGGTCCGATTGGGATTTTGGAAAGTGTCTAATGAAAGATTGTTCTAGGAAAAAAATACGAAAACCACCATACTTTAATCAATGGATTGATTTACGTGTAGTTTATAGAGTAAGTCGTTGATTTTGTTTAGTTAATCCGTGAACCCTTGGAATAAATTCAAAATTATTTTTTTATTTTTATAGCAATTTTACAAGTATCGTCCCGCTAGTTTTTCCGATGCCTTAGATCATGTTCATTTACCATTAATTGGAAATTTACATAGTGGTATTGATGATTCAAGAAATTTAGCATGTTTAGCTGGTAAAATGTTTAATGAAGGTGTTATACTTCGCTTGACAACTGACTTAAATTCAAATAATTTATTAAATCGTAAATTTTAATTGTTTATCACACAAATGTATATAATTATATTTTAATATAATAAATAAATCAATAAAATAATAAAAAAAAAAAAAAAATATTGATGAGAATCAATAATAACCGAACAAAAAAATTGGGTTTAATAAAAATTGTACAACCTGTTGCGTACTGTTTGGCGTATTATTATTATTATTTTTTTAAATCAACGAAATTATTTTCTCTCTGTTTATGCGAATAATAAATATAAAAATAACCTTTTTAGGTCCCATTAAAACTAGAAGAATAATGAATAAAAAGACAAATTTAAGGTCATTTTAGGTTTTATTTTATTTAAAAAAAAATCCATAAAAAACGCAAACGTAAACAATGAAAATAAAAAAAAAAAACGAAATTTTTGTCAAAATTACATCATAGGGTAACGAAATTAAAATTTTTTGTTTTTTGTTTTCACTTTAAATTTAAACAATTGAAAAATATTAAAAAAAAAAATAAATAAAATAAAATGCGTTAAGCTAAGCTCACTTTTTATTATTTTTTTTTTATTTAAACACCCGCTTAAAACACCATAGGTAACAACATTTAATGAAATTAAAAAATAAAATTCCACAAAGTTTTTGAATAATAAAAATAAATAAAAAAAAAATTGTTTCAATTAAATAATAATAATAATAATTAGCGAAATAATTCACACGTGCTACATAGCTTGTTTGTTACTTAAAAATAAAAAACAAAAACATTACACAAAAAGCCCAGTTGAAAAATAATCACCACAAACAGTGTTAATAATTTCGCATTAAGTAAGAGCACAGTTGAAGTATTTTCATTTATCCAAATTCTCTACCGAAAACAAGTTTAGAAAAGTACGAAAAAAAAAAAATCCAACTCAAGCCTGATAAATCCTCGAAAAGAAAACACAAAATTTTTTTTGCATAATGCACTTCAGGTGGCCATGGCTTTTTCAAGTAAAACAAAAAAATAAAATCGAATTGTTGCCATTTTATTCGATTTAAATAAAAACGAAAAAAAACAAAAAAGCAACAGTAGAGTGCAATAAAAGTTAAGTCAATGGAAAACCTACATTAAATTGCAAATAAATTATTTTTGTATTAACCGAGTAAATTAAATTAAATAAAAAAAAAAAAAAAACTCATTGCCACCGCCATCGATGTTTAAAGAATTTCAATAATTATTTTTTTTTTTTTTTTTTTTTTTATTAAACATCGGACAGCTCGCATGCTTATTAATTCTGATTCGGATCCGATCCGTATTCTCTTCGTTTGTATTGTAAAAACCGAAACAGAAACATATACAGACTTAAGTCATGTTTTTTTTACCAATGCTGTTTGTTTGCTTTTGCTTTTGATTTTTTTTTTTTATTCATTTTATACAAAAAAGCTTTTTTCTTACTTTAATCGAAACGAAAGGTAAAATTACCATTTCCATTATTGTTTAAATTTATTTTTTTTTTCTTTTTCTTTAATAAAGAAATCAGTTGTGCCGTTCCGTTCGTTGTGTTCACAATTAAAATCGCAGAAAATCAGTGTTGAAAAATGTTCTTTTAACTTAAGATTAGATTAGATTAGATTGGATTAATTAATTAATCAAAAATTAGAATTCTAATAAAAAACTTAACTGAAGTCACATTAAAAACGTTTAATTTTTTTTATTTTCATTAATTATGTGTGTGTGTGATTGTGCTAAGGTGGATTAGTTAAGTGTAAATGAGAGAAAAAAAAAAGAAACACTTTCTACTTCTTGCATTCTCTGCGTACAACGGTTAAAGCAATTGACAGTTTTTTTTTTTTTTTTTTTTTTTTCATTTCTTTCTGTTACTTAAAAACAACAAACACCGATTAAAGTGTTTTAATTTTACTTCTTTTCTTTTTTAAGTGTATTAAGCCTGTTAATTATTATTACAGCTAACAATGTGTTAATTTACTATCGAAAAACTACTTACAACCCACTGAAAAATTAGTAAAGGAGAAGAGACAAAAAATTTCTTCATAAAAAAATAAAATAAAAATAAAACAAAAAAAAAAAAAATGGGATTAAAACTGTATGGAAATTTATTGAAAATATTTTTATTAATATTATTAAATTCTGGATTAACATTGCAACAAGGTAATTAAATTAAAAAAAAAAAATATCTTCTGCGCATAAGAAAAAACCTGCGCAAAATACTTAAATCATTTTTTAATCGTGTTTTTTTTTTTTTTTGACAAAATGAATTAATTAATTATAATAAAAATATTCTTTAAGTTTTATAAGATGAATTTTAAATGAATTTTTAATGAAAATACAAAAAAAAAAAAAAAATGTTTATGGTGTTTGACTGGTTTTAAGCCATTGTGTGTGTGTGTGTGTGTTTTAATTTTTTTTTTTTTTCCTATTTCATTATAAAACATAATACCAACCTTATGGTTTTATCGGTTTTTAAATTAATTAATTAATTAATTAAAATAACAACATTCTTGGACTTAGATAATAAATGATGGAAATGAAATCGACAGTTGGTTACAGCAGATCTATTAAGTTAGCTTTAGCAGCATACTTAAATAATTTTTTTTTTGGCTATTTTAATACTTAAAATACATATTAACACACGCACACACACACACACCGACTATTATTAATAAATTTATTTTGCTGTATATTAAAAAACCGAATGGAAAAACTTTTTTTCGTTTTTAAACTTTAAAAAAAAAAAAAATTTAATTTTTATGTCAGAGTCTGAGACATCAACTTGAAGGCCTTGAGCAAAAAGGAAAGTAAAAAAAAAAAAAAAAAAATATTTATTTCACGTTTATACAAAATACAAATACGTCGATTTTAGTTAATTTTTAAGTGACTTAATTTCGTTGTGTTTGTTTGTTTGTTTGCTGTTTTAGTTTTCGTTTTTCGATTTTTTTTTTTACTTTAAACAAGTTTGACACATCAGCATTCAAATATTTATTTTAATTAAATTTTAAGTGAATTATAAATAGTTTTTTTTATATAGAAATGATTTGTTTATTATGTTTAACATGAGAAATAATAATTTTTTCTTACGAATTAGCCATGAGAATAAAGCCCTAAGGAGTTTTTCTTAGTGCTTATTAACATATTGATTTGGTTACGAGAAGTTACCCATTTTTAAGACAATAACGTAACTAAGTGTATATGTATTGTGTTGTATGCTGTTAGATAATTAAGTTTTCTTTATAAAAATATTAAAATTATGTTTCTACGATTTGAAATTAGCCGAATTACAGCCGAATTACAGTCGAACGAACTACCATTTAGTACCAGAGCTAAATTAAGTTTTGTTCAAGCAATTCACCCAGTGTTCTCCCAGTAAAACCCAACAAAATTATTACAAAAAACTTTGACAATAAATTATAAATAAAAGTATTTTAAACATTTTTTCAATAAATAATCAATAATCAACAGCTGATTTCACAACATGACAACAGCGTAATGAATAATCCTCGAATAAAAAAATCAAAAAACTTTCATCAAAACACAACAAAATCATAGTCAAAGTCATCGAATTTTCAATAATTTTTATTTTTTTTTTTTTTTTAATAAATAATTAATAATTTTTCTGACCTAATCTTATTAATTTTTTTTTTTTTTTTTTTTTTTTGTTAAACAAACAAAACAACCGAAAACAGAACAATTTTCTAATTTATTGAAATTTTTTTCGATATGCTTTGATTGCTGTTGTTATTGTTGTTGGTGTTGATGTTGATTGAATTTTTTTTGTGTCTATTTATTAATAATGAGTGCATTTTTCTGTATTCATCAATTAAAATTTGGTTTAAATGATGGCTTAAAGGGAATAAAAGAGTGAAAACGTCATTTGAAGAAAGCAAGAAATTTTTTTTTTTTTCGCATCGTAATCTTAGAACAATCAACACATTAATCGTCAAGTTTTTCGGAAGTTTTTTTTTTTTTTGTTTTTTTGTAAAACAATTTAAACGAAAAAAAATCCCATAAGTCACTTAAAACAAGAAATTTCTATGCATTAAATTAAGTCACAACGATTTTTTCACTTTTTTTTTTTTCGTTTTTTTTCGTTTTTGTTTTATTTTCCACTCAGGTTAATTAATGAAAATTCACTTAATTAATGTAATTGGCAAAAAGAAAAAACAATTCACTTTTACAGACAATTTTTTTTTTCTTCTTATTTTTATTAATTAATTAATTAATAATAATAAGCACGAAAAAACTGCGTAATATACAAGAAGAAAAAAAAAAAGAAATTTTCTGTTTTTCTCTCTCTCGTTTCGTTGTTTTGTTAAAGAAAAAAGTGAAAATACCTCCATATGGGTTTTTTTTTCTTCTTCTGTGTATTGTTGTAATGTCTGTGCAAACATTTTTTTTTTTTTGATAAATAATTTTATTTAATTAAATCGCTTTTAATTAAAAAAAGAAGCAGAAAGAAATCAAATTTTTGTGACATTTTTTTTTTTTCCTAATATTTTCACGTATTAATAATCACGCAATGTGTGTTACTAATTGCTTAACTAATTAATAAATTAATTTCTTAGTTAATTAACTAAAAAAAAAAAAAAAAAAAAAAAATTCTTCTGCGCAGATATTTCTACTGAAATTTTGTTAAATTTCTATAGAAAAAAAACTGCGCAAAATACTTAAATAATTTTTTTTTTTTTCTGTAAATAATTAGCTTAACATAATTACAATAAACACTGATGGTACGACATTTAATTAATTAATAAAAAAAAAAAAAAAAAAAAAAAACATTTTTTTTCATTCGTCGGTTCGTCGCTTAAAAATGTTTCTTTATTTTTCCAAACTCAAGTCTTTTGTTTTCGTGTTAATTTTCAAACGAATTAAAACTTGTTTTTTCGTTTGAAAATTTTCTTTTTTTTTCGTTTTATTTGAATTAAGTCAAACAAATAAACTACAAAAATCTGATTAAATTAGAAATTATGAGAGCGAAGTGACTTATTTAAGTTTGTTTTGTTTGTTTGTTGATTTATTATTACATCATTTCTAAACATTTTTATTTGACTTTAATTGTTGTAATTTTTGTTTTGTCAAAAACAAAAAAAAAAAATTAATTTTTATTTTTGTTTTATTTCCGCATATTTTGTAAGCGTTTTTCAACGGATTTAATGCTGGGTTAAAGCAGCAATAATAATTCATTTTTCTTTTTCTTTTTAATTAAAACTAAGGTTAGTGTGATGACAGAGGTTAGGAAACCTTTTATGGATCTTCTACAAACTTTTTCACGCTTTAGTTACGAATTCGTTTGTTATCGGTCATCAGAGGATTTAATCGCGTTTTTCGTTGGTATTTTAATTAAACATTTTTTTTTTCTTCACAATTATCGTGTAGTCTGTAGTAATTTATGCATTTTTAACGTGTGAAACTAAGTAATCAATTTTGCTTCCTCGAAATAAAAGCTGCTTCCTGTATTTACCACAATCCCCAAAAACTATGAAAAATGGTTTGTTCGCCACGATTCATTACTGAATCAATGCAACAAGGAAGCTAATTCACCTAATAACTATACAAAAAAAATTAGAAAATCAAATGCAATGCATTAATAACAATAAATAACGAAAATAAAAGAGCAAAAAGCACAGAAAAAGCACAATAGGAAAAGTAAAATACAATTTTTGTTTTTTTGTTCATTTCTTTTTATTTTATTTTGTTTTCTATGCATCATTAATGCAACCAAAGTAAGCAGCAATAGGCAGTAGAAAATAATAAGCAAAACAAAAAAAAATGTTAAGTAATAACAAAAAAAAAAAAATTATAACAAAAATAAATGAATAAAAGCATAAAGCTTCCGTGTACGTTGCAAATTATTTCGATTAATTCGGTGAAAATTTTAATTTTTTTTTAAAGATTTAAAAGCGCATGTTTGTTGTACTTTAATAATAAGTTTTTTCAGTTTTTATCATAGTGAACTTCTCACTGTGCTGTATCTCTGTTTAAATCCGGTAAGAAGTCTCCGATTAAACTCTCCAAAACTCCACAGCTATTGAAGCTATGAATTTACTGCTGCTGCTGCTGCTACTTAAACACAGAAAACTAATGACTTAAACTGAATTTAGCTTACTTTGATTTTAATTTTTTTTTTTTTTATATTAAACGTTCATTAAATTATGCAATCGAATTTATAATAATTAATATATTATACGCATGCGTTACATGCCTAATTAATAAGATTAATGCAAAATTACATATTTTTTATTCCTTCTTTTTCTTTTTCTTTTATAAATTGAGTGAGCTCAGTAATTTGTTTATTATTATTTTATTTTTTTTTTAATTATTGCTGTAATAACACTGACTTAAATGGATTAATTTAATTCGCTATTTCCCAGATTAAATGTTGCGTAAAGCACAAAAAAAAAAAATGTTTTTGTATTTTTTTTAACTGTTGCTGCTCCTATTATTTAATAAAATTTTTTGGTTTTCTTTTGTTATAACGGTTATAACGCCTTGTTGTATTGATTTATTTTTTATTATTATTATTATTTATTTAGCTTAAGTACAAGCAATTATGGCAATGACAAGCTTATTGTAATAACAACATTCACTTATAAAAACTATTTTTTTGTTGTTGTTACAATTTTTATTTACTAAAGAATTAGAGCAAAATAAATGAGAAGAAAAAAAAAAAAAAAAAAAAAACTTACTTTTTTGTCGTTTAGTAAGTTTTCTTTTTTAGTACATATTTCCCAATTTAAAACAATTTAATCTATTTGCGCATATAAATTATATTGCGCAGTAGGTAAACAAAAAAAAATTTTTTTTTTGTTGCGCCATCTATGCTTGTTAATTTTTGTTTTTTTTTTTTTTTTTATTTCACATGACAAAACAATTGAAGAATTAAAACAAAATAAATTTGTTGATAGATAGAATACAAAGTAAATGTGTTTTTTTTTTTTTTCCATAATTGACAATTAAATAAATCAGGGTTGACTGTTACTTAAGGGTAAATGACCGTTTTATTTGCAAAATATATTTCTGTTGGTAATATGATTAAGACTCCCTGCTGTTTTACCTCTACCATCTTAAGTTACCTTGTGTTTGTACAACGATTTATGCATTGTGCAACGAACATCAACGTTTTTATCGTTTATTCATAATTTTTCACATTAAATTTTTTATTCTATATTAACTGATGACTTAAGCATGTTTTCTGTTTTGTTTTGTTTTGTTTTTTTTTTATATACTTTTTCATCTGTTTCATCGTTTGACATTTATCCCTTTTTTATTATTTTTTTTTTCTTGCTGTATTAAACAATGAATTGTTACTGATGCTGCTATTAATGTTGCTATTACTGTGACTTAACGCCAACAGAATATTGAATTTTTATTTTCTATTCTATTCATCTACACAATCCACATAGGTTTTATTACAAATTATAACGGAATTTTAATTGCTGTCACTTTTTATAATAATAATAATAATAATAATGAGGTGGTGGTACAACAGCGTTTATTTGCTATTTATTAGTCACCCATAAAACAATTTGTCTGTTTCATTCTGTTGTTTGCTTATAGAAATGGTAGCAAACCGGTGTGTTGTTTTTAATATAATTATTTTTACTTAACAAGTAAGTATGGAATGTATGTAATAAAACCACCATTATGACTTAAATAAATTAAAAACGACAAAAACACAGAAATGATTGAGAAAAAAAAAATGGTGAACACATTTTGAAATGCTTTGTAACTTGGAAAATAATTTTTTTTATTTGGTATCGATGATAACTGTAGAAGAAAGTCGATTCAGGATACTTCAAAATGTTGCTTACAGGATAGCCCGGAAAAATCCGGAAATTCTTAAAAAAAATGTTTTTTTTTTATGTTTAACAGCGGTAATCTTTAGAAATTTGCTCGGGACATTATTATGTTGTTTACAATTTGATTAGAGAATTTATTTCTGAATTCAGAAATATCAGAATATCGGAAATATGATAAGATTTGGTTGAAATACAGTCAAAATACTGCGATGAGTACATGTTAAAAAAAAAATTCGTTTAAAAGTCTTCAGATAATTCAAAAACGTCTATTCAAAAATCATCACGGATGTAAAGATTTTAACGTTAGAACAAAAAAACACATAAACAAAACGGATTAATTCTCATAAAATTATTTCCATTTATGTTTATCCTAAATGTCAACAGACAAACAAATAAACAAAAATATAATTTTTTTTATTATTATTTTTATTATTTTGATATTTCTCGTTGTGTCGCGTTGTGCTTCTCTGATTTTATGTTTTAAGTGACTTAAAATAATAATAATAAAAAAAAAAATGAAATCATCGTTAATGTATTTGATGTTTCTGTCGTTTGTTGCTTTATCTTATCGATAATTCACGCAAGAAGCAACCAAAACAAAAAAAAAAAAAAACGCCAGAAGCTTTTGATGACTCAAAAACATTAAATGCTGAAGTTCAGAAGTTTCAGTAATAAATTTTTATTTACAAATTGCATAAATATTTTATTGTTGTATTGACATTTCAAATACAACAGGTATGAGATTTGGTTGGTTGGTTGTTTTGGTCGATGTTGCTATTAAATAACGAATGCTGTGTGTTTGAAAGGCAATAGAGTTCGCTAACCAAGCTGATTGTTCTAGCCATTAAACAGTGTTTAAATGCATGGAAAATTATTAATTAAATATCCCACACAATCTGTTGTTTTATGACCGGAATTATTATATAAAGTTGAAAGAGTGAAAAAAATTATCAATGATGACCAAACTAGTTAGGAATAAAACACTTTTGTGTGGTGCACAAGTAGTTTACTGGTTAAACCGACTTAAACCATAGTAAATTTTTTTACAGAAATAATTTTTAGCACAATTTCACAATACACTTAATAATAATAATAATATTAATAATAATAATTATTATTATTATTTATTCATAAATGAAATAATTTCGTTTTTTTTTTCTTTTGAAATTTTTTACACTGTTTTGGTGTGTTGTGTGTACGATGTGAAATAATTTATTTATAAATATTATACCACTGTTTATTGGTACTGTGGTTATTTTTTTTGTTGTTGTTGTTTATTATTTAATTATTTATTAAAAATTTTAAATTTTTTCTGTACATTTATTGTCGATTATGACATAAGTTTGTTGCCTTGTTGGTGTTTTTATTAGCATATGAAAAAAAAAATTGTTTTTTTTTCTTTTCTTTTCTTTATTACATTGTAACCAGATTTAATTCACATACAAAATAGTTTATATTTTTAAACCATGTATGGTAGTTTTAAGTATAAAATGATTACTTAAAAATTTAAGTTTTTTATACTTGAATAACACGGAAAATATGAAAATAAATGTAATGTCCTACGAATATTGTTATTAATGGTTTTGGTTTAACACTTTGCTTATATATGTGTGTCTAAAATAATTTCCCTACTTTTCTTTGCTAAAAATAAAAAAAAAAAAAAATTTTTTTCTCTTCTCTTTTTGTGGTTTTAATGTAACGATGACAGGTATTACGATTTAGGTTCACCTATATTCTACCCGTTTTTTAATTAAACAGTTAAATAACATTAACCCACATGACTTTATATTAATTATTTAATTATTTTTCTATATTAAATGTTGCTATTTAAAGCCAAAACCAATGTGAAACATAAACACGGAAGTTTGTATCGTTTTTTTTTTTTTTTTTTTTTTTTGTGTGTGCTGTTGATAACTTGATAACACACTTTTAATGCATTAAATATTGACTTAGCACATAGTAGATGAATTTTTAATGAAAATAAAAAAATGCTTTCTTAACAAGAATTGTACGGAATAATGTCCAAAATTATTACCAATAGTGACAAGAGAGCAGCTTTATTCTGTTTTCATGACTACACTCATGTACGCTGATTTACTGGCTATTACCAACCGTTTTATCTTGAATTAACACCTGTAAAACACCTTTAAAAATTATAAAATTTTCTTAAATTACTTTCTGCATAGTGAATTAACCAAATAAAGCTTAGTGCATTGAACGTAGAAATATTTTTTTGTTGTTTGACATTTTTCGCTTTTTTTTTAAGTCATCAAAACTTTATAAGTCGCGATAAAATGCAATTTTTATTGATTTATTTTTGAATGGAAAATTAGTTATAAAGGTGTTTAGTCTGTGTTAGGCTATGTTAAACTGTGTTAAAACTGTGCATCACCCATCACAATACGATTGAATGTCTAACGAAATTATGAAATTGTTTTTTTTTTTTTTAATTCATTTAAATGTGAAGGAGATTTTTTTTTTTAATTTTTTGATAATTTTGTTACTAAACAAAAACCGAATCAGCGTTAGCTTAAAACCGGCAGCCAGAAAGTGTATTTACAATGAACAAGGTGAGCTACTTGAGCTGTGCATAACAACTGAACAAAATCGATTAACACTTGACTAACACCAAAGGTGTGTTTTACTCGTTTTTCATCAGAATTTTCATTTTAATTGAATGAAGTTAAATTAAATGTCGACAAATAAAATTTCTCACACAATAAGCCAAAATCAAACGTTTTTTTTTTTCTTTTTCATTTAATTTAATTTCATTCTTGAATTCTTAATTCATACCCAAGTCATACGTTTTATTTTCTACTTCTTCTGCATTTTATAAACGTTTATTCTGACTTAAATTTTTAATTACTTTTTGTGAAAATATTTATTAAGTCATTTATAACAAGTGAATACTGACTTAAACAAGGATTACAATCTGTTGGTTGGCTGGTTGGTATAAAAAAAAAAAAAACGCATTGTTACAAAAAACAGTTAATACCACCGCCTACACCTTGTCATTTAATCCGTCAAACTAATTAATTTAAATAAAAAAAAAACAAAGAACAAAAAATAATTATATTTTTTTTTTGTTTTTATTTAATCAAAACGTACATGCGCAAAACATGTTCTTAATCATATCACGTAATTTTTTGTTTAGAAACACAAATTTTTTTTTTTTTTTTTGTTTCTAACCGTAATTTTAAACTTAATTAAAACAAAAAATAATTAAATTCATGTCATAATTCTAATTTATTATATGAAAAATACAAATAAAGAAAAATATTTAAGTTACTTAAGAGATAAAACAACCGATTGTTGTCTTTGCTGTTTATTGTGATCTAATAATAATAAAAAAAAAAATTGCTTTTTATCTTCTTCTTCTTCTTCTTTCTGTTTTGTTTATTCAAAAAAAAAACAGAGAAAAACAAAGTAGAAAAACAAAACAAGTGAAAAATCCCGTTATATGTTAAGCCAAGTACTCTTTAAGCTATACACACAACAATAACAACAACGAAAAAGCTAAGAAACATTTTTTTTTTGTATAAAACGCGAGGTTATTGTCCGTTGTCCGTGGCTTAAAAAAAAAATATTTTGTTTGCTTTAAGTAAAATGCAATTGCGCATTGAATTAAATAAAGAAAAAAAAAAATAAAAATTATTATTTTTTTTTTGTTACTGTCTGTGTTATAAGTATGTGGCGGTGTCCCAATTATTATTAAATAATTTTGAAGGTTGTGTTAGTTTTATGTTAGTTTATAATTTATAATAATATTATGTTAGTACACAGGATATTGGCAATAGAAATATTACTGGGTTTTTTCTCTCTCTCTCTCTCTAAAAATGCTATAATGCTTTCATTTTTATTTATAATAACCGATGCTGTATTTCGTGTATTATCTGTACAGGCTTTGTTTGGTTTATTTAAACAAATTACAACGGAAAACTCTTGGATGTTTAATCCAATTAGAAATATTAATCCTTGGTGTGATAATACTTGAAAAATAAACGTTTAATTACGTTTAGATGGTGTCAAAAGGGATGAAAAATTCAAAACATTCTTGCCAAACAGGATTCCTTACATAGCACAATTTTTTTTAATTGGTATAAACACCACAAGGAAACAACTTCACGTTACAATAAACCCAACAATCTGGTAAGACTAAAATCAACAAAAAACAATCATAATTGCATTGCATTTGCATTACTTTATCGTAAATAAAAATTAAGACGGAAGCTGCTATGTTTGTCTATTCATGGCTTATCGAAATCATCGAAATATTCCAAAAAAAAAATTTCAGTTTTATTTGTTTTCTTATTAATAAACATTTTTTTTTTTTTAATTTAATTTAATTTGTTTAATACAAAACGGAAAAAGAAAGCAAAAAGTAAATAAAAACGAAAAAAAAAAAGATAGAAATTTAATCAAGTTAATCACGTTTATTGATGGTTTTATCAGTGCGTGTGTGTCTGCGTGTGTGTGTGCGTGTATTAAAGCTAAGAGATGTAAGCAAAGAGAAATTATTTGTTATTGTTATAAAGTTTTTTTTCTTGTATTGATAAGGAATTATCGGAAATAAATTACGGAATTTTAATCTAAATCACAGCATAACTACGCCATATGTCATGTCTCATCTTATTTATTTATTTAAGGTAAACACGTATGCGCATATCTCGTGTAGATTAACAACTTTAAATTTGAACAAAAAAAAAATGTATTAATTAATTAATCAATTTGAAAAATCGAAAGTAAAATCAATAAATAAAGCAGAGATTAGTTAAGCGAAGTATTGTGGTTTTGTTTTAACAACGATTGAACGATTTATCACAAATTTTAGTTTTATCGTTTTATCGCTAACGATGTACAGTCCGGTTTTTTTTTTGGGCCCCAATGCTACACTGAAACCACATTAAACAAACGAAACAAGCAAGCAAAAAAAAAAAAAAAAAAGTGAAAGGTAAATGACTTTAAGTAAACAAAAACAAGAAATTTGCAACAAGGAATGAATATTATGCAAGCAAATAAAATGAACAATAAATAAAAACACATAAAAAACAAATGGCTGACCTAAGTCATAAACATTTTTAAGTCACCACCACCCGCACCTACATAATTATCGTTTATTATTTTTTTTTTCCAGCATGTGAGGTATAAGCGAATTATTTCTGTCCTTGATGTCATCGACATTTTATTTGCGTTTTTTTTTTTTTCAAACCGAGAAAAAGAAAATAAAAATGGCTGAAAAGGACACTTAAGAATAGAATTATATATTTATGACTTAAGCGCCACTTATCTTTATTTATTTAAAAGAAAACGAAAGATTCTCTGTAGGTGTTTTTGTAGCTGATGCTTTTTTATATTTATTTAATGCAGTAGGATCGAATTACAATAACTCAGGCTTAAGTATAGGACAGAAGCTTTTGTGTTTTGTTTTTTTTTGTTTTTTTTCTTATTACTTTATGGTAATTTATGGGTTCATTGAGTATTGTGCGTGGGATTATTTAGTCAATAGCAGCAATAACAGCAGCAACAGCACGAAAAGAACGCTGATTAGAATAATAAATGGCTAGAAAATTAATTTGATTTAATCATCACTATTCTAATTACTTTACTTAATTAAGTCAAGTTAACTTAGCTGACAAAAATAATAAAAAGAAATAAACAAATTCGATAGAACAAAATTCATTTTTTTTTTGTTTTCCTATTTTCTTTGCTTTTTCGTTATGTTTTCGGTTTTATTTTCTTAACATCTAAGTTGCGTACTTAGCTTAAGGTTATTCAACTGTTTTCTGTTTACCTTTTTATACTCGCTTAATGTGATTTAAATGCGGTTTTTTTTATTTATTTATTTCTAGAAGAAATAAACGATCTAGAACTACGATGTTTGAATAAATTTTTTTTTGTTAATAAAAAATTCATTTTATTTGCTAGTAAATTAATTTAGATTAATTTTGTGATCAATGTGACTTAAATTGGGAATTAAAATGTTTTTTATTTCTTGTTTTTTAATTTATTTAACAAGAAATTTGCATAAAATCAGCAACAAGTCGGTTGTAATAATGAGAAAATTATCGATTAAGTAATTATGGGAAATTTTTCTTTTTTTCTTTTACTTTTTATTTTCTCTCAAACTTTTATGACTGACTGACTTAATTGAGGCGACTTAATATAAGAAAAAAAAAAATTGCTTTTTTTAATTTTATTTTAATTTAAGTCACAAATCAATTTTATTCTTTTTATTTACGTTGATTGTTCATCAAATTTCATTTTGCGTTTTTTTTTTTTTTTTAATTTAGAAATTTCTGATGTTGCCGTTGCTGCTACTATTGGTTAGGTTTGGTCACTTAAATTCGCGAATTTTTTTTTTTTTTTTTTTTTTATTTAAATAAGGGGAAATTTTAATAATTTTGCTTTTTTTTTTTTTGTAATAAAATTTCTATTTAAGTAAATTTCGAAATTGATTTAAGCGTGGATTTAAGTAAATAAAAAATTTGTTGGCTAAATTGTGAATGATTTTACAGCATAATTTGTTGGTTATTATTATTACGGTAATTACTGGCTTAAGATAATACTTTTTAAACAAAAAAAAAAAACATAATTAAAACTTCTTAAACCCACAATTTAATTCTTATTTCTGGTAAATTAATTAATTAATTGTTTAATAAAATAAATAAAAGCTCAAGTTACAGCCACGCTTTTTAATTTTTTTTTTTTTTTCTTTTTAATTAATTATGGTATTAAGCGGAGATTTAGATGATAATTAATAAATGTAATTAGATGTAAAGTGCTTAAAACAAATGAAATTAAAGAAAGAAAAATCAAAAATGAATTATTATCAATGCGCAGAATCGTATTACTTTCATTTGAGTGGCGCCATTTTTGTTTTCTTTTCCTTTTTTACGTTTTCAAATTTTTTTACGCAAACAAAATTGCATTTTTTTTTATTAAATTATGGGTAGCAAATTATGGGGAGAAATTTTTGTTGTTGTGGCTTAGTTTGGTTTCTATTGTTGTATGGCTTTGGCTAAGATGGTTTTTGGGGTATTGTACTGCGTTTAAACTGGTTAAAGCATTTATATATTAAACTGTGGTTTCCGACTCCAGCTGTAACTTGAAGCGAAGTGATAATCGATTGCAGTTGGGGATAGAAATTATTTTAAAGAATTTTGTAACATGAGACGTTTTTGTAAAGCTTTATTTCTCTGTATAAAGCTCTGTCTAAATTTGTTTTTACTGTTTGTCAAATAAATGTTTACGATTTATGTAAATAAGCAGCAGTGGCAAGTAGATACTAGGCAAGCAGCAAGCATAAATAGAGTGAAATTTATTTAATTTATTATTACATTTCTATTCAAACAGACGAGCCATACCGATATACAAATAGATAACAAACAAACAAACAAACAAACAAAGCATTTCATTTATAATTTCTCTTGTTTATTTGTTATAAAGTTTTCGTTTTCGCTGTTTCGGTGTTGCGTATTCGTTTTTTTTTTTTGTTTTTCTTTCTTTCTACAATAGTACATAAATGAAAAATAATTAAATATTTGTCTAATAATAATTATTATTATTTGTTGTTGTTGTTGCTGTTGTAAAGCAAAGAAAAAACGCAGCAAAAAACCAATAATTTAGGTCAGGTGGAAAAAAAAAATTCTATCAATTCGAAATTGAATTAACGCTAGATGAATTGAATTTTTTTAATAACATTTTTAAAAATTCTGTTTTACCTTCTGTTTCTACCAGTTTTTATGTTTTTTACTGGTTTTAATTAAGCCAATCAGCATCAACAATATTCGTATTATCCATCGTTAACCAAGAAGAAAAAAAAAAAAAAACTTTTCACTTTTATTTCACCATCATACGATGGATTTTGATTTTCTTTTTCTGTAAAAATCATCATTTCTGTGATTTATGATTAGTAATTAATTTTAATTAAATTTATTTTGTAGTATTAATTAATCAAAAATAACAAAAAACTACCGTGGTTATCGTATTGTGATGCGTGAATAGATTTTTCTCAGCTGATTGTTGTGCTCTGCATAAAGGCTCTTTGTAGAGGGTCTGTAAACCATAATTAAATATTTTTAAATTATTTATCGATACAGTAAATTATACACACACACACAAAAAAAATTAAATTAGAAAACAAAAGCTCCAATCACCCAAATTACAACAAAATAGAAACTAAAATACAAAAATCAAAAGCAAAGTAAAAAAAAAAAAATGGAAAATTTTATTCCAAAACAAAGAATAACGTAAAATATTTGCACGATAATTATGAATTTAATTAATTTTAATTAAAGCAATAATTAAGAAATTAATAATAAAAAAAAAAAAATTATTTTTTATACCAATAGCAAGCGAAACTTTTACTTAAGTTAGCAGCAGCAGCAACAACGATTGCAAAACAATAATAAAAAAAAAAAAAATTAAAAAACACAAACGGCCTTGTCAAGGATGATTATTATTCAATGTGGGGTTGTTAAAAACATAACAAAATAATAAAAAAAATCTTTTTACGACTTAAAGTTAAGTGACTTAACGTTTAAACAAAAAAAAAAAAAAAAAAAAACTCATTAATTGAGTTGTTTTCCCTGTTAACAAAAAAAATTGTCATTCAATGTTGGGTTTAATGGAAAAACAATTTAATTCTTGCAATAATAATTACCTTAAGTCAGATTTTATTTCTCTTTCTTCTTCTACATTAATCCACTTAATTTGTATCTTATGTTTCCTGTGTAAAAAATTACCGATTTTATGTCGGCGACACGATTATTAAACGATTTATCACGATTTTAATGAGATTTTTCTTCTTTTTTTCTTTTTTATGTTTCTATGGTAAAACCGATGCTTTAAGTATGCGTTAAGTCGTGACTGTTTGTGTTTTTTGTTTTTCTTCTAGTAAATCTTTTCCCCATCATTTAGAAAATTAAATTAACTTAGACTAAGTCTGTACCCAGTACTGTACAGAGTGATCACAGTACAAAAAACGTTTAAAAAAAAAAAAACGCTTATTGCGCATGACAATACCGATTAAAAAAAAAAAAAATAAATCACAATAACGGTAATAATTAAAGTTCGCTTTAAAGTTTATTTTCAACTAATTAACGTGACGTAAAAGGATGAAAAAAAAAAAAAATAATAAATAATTTTTCAGTTTGTAGCAAAAGTAAATTAATCATGAAATGCAACCGGTAAATCGATTGTAATAATGTTTGTTATAAGATAAGCCGATGACTTAACGTAAACTTACTTAAATTGTCACATTCTTAAACTTATTTCACTGTATGTAAAACATGATAAATTGCATTAGAGTTTGTGGTGTTCTTTGTGTTTTTTTTTTATTTTTGTTGATTGTACTCGCGGGTGACAAACGTTTTGACAAACACTATGACAAACGCTGTGACAAACTGCTTACAAATAGCATAGGTAATAAATTTTTGTCTTATTCTACTCCTTCTCATTCTTCTCCTGCCTTTGGACTGCAATTTTAATAACAATAAACTTAAAAAAAAACAGGACAGTTAAGGACTTTGACATGGAAAAATTGTATTTCGATTTTGAAGTAATTTCGTTTTGAACGGTTAGCGACTTTACTGCTTATTAAAGTGGGGAATTTTTATTATTATTGCAGCAGCTTAAGTGTACTGAATAATAAATAAAGAATGTTTTAAGTGCAATTACTTAGTCATTAAATAAATCAAGCGAAGGGTAAAACAGTACGCAAAACACACTGTGTAATAGGAATACAGAAAATTCCTTTAGCAAATTATAATACGAAAAAAAAAATTTATTTACTTGTACTTTGCCACTTTAAAAAGGTTACTTAAACATTCTTGTTTATGTTAAAAATTTTATTTTATTATTATTTTTTTTTTTTTTTGATTAATAAAAGAAGAAAAAGACGGAGAAGAGGAAGAAGAAAAATTTTATGACGTGACTAAAATCAGTAAAAACGTAAAAATTCTTATTCTGTAACACACAAAGGGAGATAAAAATTTTTGATTTATATTAAAAATTCTTGAAAAAATAGTCATAGTTATTTACAGAAATTTTTTTTTAAAAATAAGCGAGAAACACGCGAATAAATAAAGAAAAAATTTAATAAACTACGGAAACAGATCAATGACTTGATGTGTAATGTGTGGGGTTTTTTCGCTTATTATAATTAAATTTGCTAATTTGAATAGAATAAATGTTTATTACCGCGGTTATTTTTTAATAAAGCACAACAGCAGATCTAGTTTCTAGGAATAATTTGGTTAGGAAAGACACAGGTTACAGATTTCACTGCCACATACACATGCCCCCCATTTATTTATTAGATAAAAATCTTTAAATCACTTTTAATACAAACTTCTATTATCTAATACAAAAAAAAAATTTAAGATCACGTCCAGGTAACAAAACAAAATTCAAAAATTCAAGAATCAGGTTTGTCACTTATTTTCCATCATTATTCACCGTACACAAGTCTTTTGTTATTATAAAAAAAAAAAAAAATTAAATTACATTCACTCTGATTTGAATTAATTTACCTTAAATCTCTGCGTTCAGATAATTTTTTTCTAAAGTTTATTAACATTAAAAAAAAAAAAAAAAAAGCGAATAAAAGTGACAGGAGTTTGTGACAAAAATGCTTGAGCAGCTTAAGCGAATGAAAAATGAAAGACGAAAGAAAAAAAAATTAATTTTTTTTAAAATTAAGTAACAAAAAGGTGCACATGTGAATTTTATGTCCTTGAAAAGTTTATTCAATTTTATCCGGAATTTTGGCTGAGCTGTTCTCATCCAGTAATTCTACTTGGGATCAGCTCAAGTCAGTCATAAGCAAGTCCCAAAAACAAAAAAAAAAAAACCTTTTTACTAAACAAATGATTTAGTGCGGATTTACAGCGGGGACAAACAGGCAAAAACCCCCTAAAATTCTTTCTGTTTCATCAAGTGAATGATTCGTTGAGATGGTTACGCATGCGCATAATACATTATAACATAAAATTACCTGAAATCAAGTAAAAAAAAAAATTATCAAGCTATTCGGTGAATTAATGAATTTTTAGACGACCTTCGTCGGTTTCATCATTTCAGCGCCTATTTTATTTGTTATTTATGAAGCTTTTGTGTGATAATTTTGTTACGTTTGTATGCTGTAAAGCTCCTTCCTGTGATCTTTTGTATTGTTTAATTTTTTTTTTTTATGATTAAATGTTTCCGTTTTGTGTCGGATTCTGTGGTTTTGATTTGTTTCTGCGATATTTAACGCAAGATATACAGAGATCTGTTTTTGTCGTTAACAAATCTTATCTGGTTAATTATTTAATGCTTAGATGAGAATATGAAGGTTTTCTTTTTTTTTCTTTTTTCTTGTATGGCTAATAATGATAATCTTGTGCGATCTTAAGTAATTTATATTTTTTTTGTTGTCGTTCCAATATGCGATACGATATGAAATATTAAAAACTGCTAAAAACTTAATCAGCAGATAATTTTATAAAATTCTATGGAATGAAATAATTTTTTGTTTTTTGTACTTCATGGTTAGATAATTAATTTACGATAATACAAATGTTACGAAAAAAATTCTACAATAAAAATTAATGAAATAACAGGGAAAATACTGCAATAACTATGATAAAATTTTGCGAAATTACTGTGTGCTAGCTACAATCAAAGTAATTTCATTGAAATTCTTTGCTTAATTTCGATATTTTTTTTTGACTTTTATTAACAACAAAATATAATTAAATAATAAATGAATGAGAAATAAAATTGGTTTTTATCTCTTGACCGCTTAAATAATAAAGGAAAAATAAAAAAAAAAAAAGAATCAAAATCACCGCGAACGAAACAATAAAATAGCTAAGGTAACAAGCGCAAGCTCTTTTTGGTTGCTAAAGTGAAAGTTTTCCGACTTTAAACAAAAACACACACACACACACATATATATATATATATATATATATATATATTAAATGACTTAAAACATATGTGTTAAGCTGCCATTAATATAATTAACACAATACAGTTGTTGTTTATCTGTGTTTTGTTGCATAAAAATATTTTTTTTCTTCCTTAAATCTAGTGTAGAAATTTTTTTTTTTTTCATTTTTACTCACATTAATTGCATAAACGTATTGCATTTTTATTTTAAAAATTAATTTATTTATTTATTAATTAATTTAAGTAATTTACTAACCTGGCAGCTAGTTATTAATTTTAATACAAAAACATTTTTTTTTTTTTTTTTTCGTTATTTAAATGAAGCAACAACGAAATTACTTTTCGCTGAATTTTTTGCCGTACACAGAAGAATTTTTTTATTAATTAATTAATTAATTAATTATTGTTATGTAAAATTGTTGTTAATATTTCCGCGTGTTTTTTTCTTTTTTTTTTTCTGCAATTTCTACTGCTGTTTACTCGTTTTTAATGCAAATTCTGTATGCGATATGAAGGCGTAACTAGGCTGTTGCACAGCACGAGTCGATAAGGTGACTTAGCAGCAGCTGCATTTTTATTTTCTCTAGGAATTTTAATCTGTATTTGTGCGGTACAATCAATAGGTGGCGTCAAGTTAAAATCGCTAGTTAATCTAATTCCCCAAACGATACGAAGTTAAAAAGTCACCAAATTTAAATTTTCCCATAATAAAATTAATTAAATTTCGTCACACCCAGCAATAATTAAAAAATTAAAAAAAAAAATTCTTTTTCTTTTCTTACAGAGCAAAATTATTTTTTCACACAAAACCAAGGCCGTTTTGGGCCGTCATTTACAAATACACGCACCAATAGTAATGGTAACACCAATGGTAACAACAATTTTTACCAACAAAACAATGGTAATCAAGGTGGATTAGGTAGTGGACGTGTTGGTAACACAAATAATAATCCACCGGGTTCATATCAAGAGCAAACATTATTTATTGGACAGAATGCTGGACCGAATCGTGAACCAAAGCAACAGCAGCAGTCACAGCCACAGGACACAACACCATCGTACTTTCAATATACATCATTTCCGGTAAGTTATTTTCGTTATTTCTCATCTAGTTATGCTTGACATCGATTTAGTAAATTTTTTTTTTTTATTAAAAACTCATCGAAAGTGAGTTAATGACATTTGATGACGAATTTTTGTTAAACGTTTTAAGCGAATTTAAACGATGAGAAATTTTTGAAGAGTCATCAAGGTTAACAAGTGAATTTCACAGAGTATTTGATTTTGGGTTTTCTAGGCATTTCGCTAAGGTCAGGGCTATGACGGATGGTGAATCAAAAAAAAAAAAACTCAGTCTCAAACCTAGAAACTCATCGATTTTCCATTACTATTGAAAAACCCTAAAATACCGATAATTCTCGTTTCATTTTTGTACACTCACAACGCAAAGTGACTTTATTTCTACTTTTGAAAAAAAAAATAAGTAAACTGAATTCAATATTTCAACAAGAGTGGGCAAAAAGACTTAAAAAAAACTTCTCGGTGTCCTTGAATAAAACTGTTTAAAACTCCCCTCATATTTGAACCAAAAAAAAAAAAAAAAAAACAAAAATCAAACCGTTTAAAGTAAGGAAAATAAACTGGATTAACACTGCTCACGAGTTTTCGTTAACAGAGGAAGTCAAATGGTTTTTAGACGGTTTAGACAAACAAATAATAAAAAAAAAAAAATGCTCGTAATGTGGGTGATTTTACTTTTTCGTTTATATTGTATATGCGCATGTCAGTTAAATGTAACAGAAAAAAAAAACTCCAGAGCGCATGTACGACACGCACGTAATATTTAAGTTTGTTTGTCATGCGTATTTAATATTTTAATTATATAATTACCCGACAGCGTTAATTTCAATGAAAAAATTTATTTTTTAAATGGAAATTTATTAAATTTTTTTTTAATTAATTAATTAATTGTAGCAGATTTTATATTAAATTTGTATCACCTTCACTTATTATTGCTTCTATAATTTATTAACAGACAAGAAGTCATCCGACCGATATCTTTGAGATTTCCCCAAGACCATTTTCATTGCAAAATTCGGGACAAAATTCTGGTTTCCAGTATACAAGGCAACGGAATACACCGCACCAACAGCAAACCTCATCGAATGAACAATATTATTCAACGATTAATTTACAGCAGGTAAGCGTAATAAATACTTTGATTAAGGTAGAAATAGAATTTATTTATTGGGCTTGGTTATGTCCTTGAAATTAATTAATATCGGTTAAACACGCACACACACTTCTACTTTTTAATTATTATTATTCCATTATTGGTTGCTTGGTCACTCTGTGTTTTTTTTTCTTTTTTTTTTGCAGAGCTTGTAAAAGCCTGGCTGTGCCCGGTTATTTTAACATAACACAACCAAGTTATTTATACTGATTTACCTTTCCCGATTACCTATGCAATGCATTACATTTATTTTTCTGTATTAATAATTAAAAGCAGCTTTATGCTCTGATGATTACTTGTTGCGTTTTTCTTCATTCGTTTGCTTTATACACAATAAAAAAAAAAAAAAAAAAAAAAAAAAACCACCACAAATAACCACAGAATATAAATGTTTTTATTGGAATGTTGCTTTGTCTATTAATTTTTGCTCTATTTTACAAATAAATAAAATTGTTTTTTTAATTAATTAATTTTTTTTTATTCGGTCGGCATTTAAGATTGTTATCCTGGACTTTGTTTGTTGTTTTCTTTGTGTTTTATTTTTTATACTAAATATTTATTTACTTAATACACACCCTATTCTATTGTTTTTTTTTGTGTACATAATCCGGTTTGAATTTGTTTAATTAATTAAATTTCATTGACTTAGTTAGGAAATTTTCACTTTTTTTTTTTTTTGTTTTCGAATTTATAAATACGCCGAAATGCTTACAGCCAGCATTACACTTTTTGTATTCTTTTCCAGACACAATCCGGTGAAACTAGTAAACAACGATCAATACGTCCGTATAGTAATACTAATGGGAATAGCAATAAGAATTCATTGAGTAATAATTATCGGCCATCGTCAGCTTCAAACGAATATTATTCTAGTCAGGAGGAGACATTTAAAACGAGTAACGGTAGGCGAAATCGTTTTCAACCGAGCACAACATTACAGACGACCCAATCACCAAATGATGATTTAACAACGCAGAAACGTAATCGTTTCAGTCCACAGACGACTAAGCCAACAAATCGACAACAACAACCGCAGCCGCTGCAGCAACAACAGTTGCCAGCTCAAAGCTACAATACGCGATCGAATAAGCCAAATTTTTATCAGCAATCACGGAAGCCATTAACGTCGGGGGCATACGTGAATAGTGCGGAATTGGTGTCCAATGAATCGCCAATACCACAGCCGCCGCCACTACCTAAATTACCAAAGCTACCCCAGTTCAGTGTTGAAGACGACGATGATTTGATTCGCATTAAAAAACCGGTGCCGACCGACTACTACATCAATCAGTTGCGACCAGTTTCCGTGAATATTACCCACAATGGCAGCACTAAAATTCCGAAAACATTAGAACTGCAACCAACCGGAAACAAACCGTTTAGTAGCGCTGAGGAAAATCTTGATACGTTGCATGATTCTCATACGTCATCTCCACCAATGGAGAAATCTCTTCCATTGAAACAGCTGAAGCCTTCCGACTACGATTATTACGGATCTCAGGAGTTGGAAGTTGAAAAGGCAAACGAAGTAAGCACACAAACCATTGAGAACAATTCCAAGGAAATGTTTTATGATGACCAAACAACGCAGTTCCAGGAGCAAGAGAATGAACAATCCACAGTAACACCAATGGTTGATGAATTTGTAAAATCTGCAAATGAGGATAAAGCTGATTTAGCAGAGGATTTGGATATAAATGAAAATGTGGCGGCGGAAATATTGGATTCTAATGTGGAGACAAAACTAGAGGAAGAGATTCTAAAGGCTGATAACAATGATGCGATGACCACTGTCGCAAATGAGGAGCAGGTGGAAGATCACACAGTAATTCTGACTTCAAACTTTTATTTACCTAAAAGCGAAGAGTACGAAGAAACTATCGATGAGGATGGCGTGGAATTGGGTGAAAAGGATGACATTTCAGAGAATACAAAAGCCACATCGACAACAACAACATCAACGACTACAACGACAACCACAACAACAACCCAGAAACCAATTAATGAGAACGACAATGACGAAGTAGAGTACGAATATGAATATGAGGATGAAACTGAGCCTGAAGCTGAAGAAGTTAAGCCGCCCACAACAAGTCGTGTAGTTACGACTAGTTCTGTGGAACCTACCACTGACAAAACAACATTTTACGAGGAGTTGCTAACGACAGAACGATCTGAAACTGAGGAAGCTGAGGAAATGACAATCACGACAGAACGATACAATGAGAAATCGGAGGAAGTATCTGCCAACCAAGATGCAGAACATGAGAACAACAAAATATTGGGACAGGCTGTTGTATCGGTGGTTACGACTAAAAGTGTGATCAACAATTTAATCAACAATAACCATAACAACAACCACAGTAGCACCACTAAAAAATTAACGAAGCCCACACTGTCCTCGTACGATAAGAATATTGAGGAGACGATCAACAAGACCATGACGCTGAACGACGATTTAAGCCAATTGAATAATACAACGGAGAGCTGGGTAGTTGTGGCCTCTGTACAAACTAGTCGCAGTGTGTCTGGCGCACGGTTTTTACCCTTCTCGAATGTGGAGCAGGATGAGAAGAAATTGGAACTCTCGGAACTGGAGAAAATAACCAAACAGAAAGAGGACGAAGAAAATGAACGAATTAATCAGAGCGGTGCTCAGTCAGATGATGAGCTGACTGCAATCAATAATACAACGGAGACGGTGATCGAACCAACGGAGTTAGCGTTAAATAAGCTGCAGACTACGACGGAGAAATATGAGTTTCAAACCGAGAGCATAATCGATAAGTTGGATCGGGTGCAATCAGAGTTATCTAGTGATGTGTTGACGGGTAATTTGCCGATTTTGAAAGAAATGCGAGTCGATGAGGAAGAAGACGTGATGGCCAATAAGCAGCAATCTTTACCGCCACCAGTGGTCATTAGAAAATTCTCACCGTTTTCACGTAGCACAACGACTTCCAAGCCTTTAGTCACGACAACCTCTGTGCCGATCAGCATCGAACGGTTCAATAGCAACAATAACAAGAAAGTAGCGATTGACGAACTACCAATGGATGATTTATCAGGATTATTGCCACCTGGCTTCAAAGCTCATTCCACCAATTATAGAAATAAGAAAATAACGACGACAACCAGCACGACGTCATCCCCCGTATCAAGGGAGGAGAAATACAGTTTGGGTGACCGATTAGATGTGAAGCAACGAAACGCAACTAGTGGCAGATCGTTCAAGAACAGCAACGTGCAGGTGCAAGACATCAATATTGCCGCTCTGCTTCCAAAGGGTTATAAAACCACAACTGCGGCCACTTTTTCAGCCGGAAACAGTTCTGCGGGGAATAACCAGAATAAAATCAACGATTTGTTAACGAAAATTAAGTTTGACAATAAGCCGAGCGGAGAGGTCTCTGACGACATCAGTAAATTCTTACCGCCTGGCTATAAAGCGCCGTTCTCTGGTGGCCAGTCTCGCACCACAACTACACCAACCACTAAGAAGCCTTTGCATGTCATTCCGCTGAACGATGATGGAATCAGTAAATTCTTACCACCCGGTTATCAGCCAGAGAAACCGAAAGTTGTTGACGACCTTAGTAAATTCTTACCGCCTGGCTTTAAGCCACAACCGACAGATGTCAAAGAGGACACAATCGACATCTCAAAGTTATTACCGCCCGGATTCAAACCCAGTGCCGACACCAAAGAGTCTGAAGATATTGGCAAAATCGAGAAGATCGAGATTAAGGATATTTCAGCCTTTTTACCACCAGGATTTAAATTAAATTCAACTTCAGAAGCAGAAGTGACAGCTGCACCAGTAACAACCACTGCAAAGTCTGTTCAGCCCCCGACTAGTGGAAATAGTTTTAAAGTTGTTTTCCCTAGTCGCATAGGAGCCATTCCTAAGCGACCAGGTAGTGGCACCCGATTAACCACACCGCACACATTCCATTCATCTGACGGCAGTGAAGTTGGTCAACCGACAATACGCAAGGGGCCACCAACAAGGTAATTTTATTCCGCTGCAGACTTTTTAGCTGAATTTCATTTCAAACAATTTTTTATTACAGAGCAACTACGGAGTTTACTGGGTGGCCAACACCATCCACAACGCCAATATCGATTGAAAAACTATTGGCACAACAAAAGGCGGCTGCTTTTGATATTTCAGCGTTATTACCAACATCTTCGAGTACAACAACAACGACAACGACCACCACAACGACAACAACACCTCGTCCTACAGAACCCGGTCTATGCCAAGCTGAATGCGACTTAGCAGGCACAATAAAGATTGTTGGCGGTGTTAAATGGACACCGGAGCTACTCGATCATAACACCGATGAATGGAAGACTTTAGCTCGTGAAGTTGAGGCTCAGGTACTCCGGTTTTTCTTTAGCTCGATTTCCGAAGAGTTTTCCTAATTAATTTTCTGTCTGTATTCCAGTTGAATGACGTTTATAGCAAATCAGAAAACCTACACAAGTGGTACAAGAGTATCCGAATTGACAGTTTCAGCGAGGGCAGCGTGTTAGTTGATTACTTTGTGGAATTGCACAATCTAACCTACAACATCAACACGAACGATATTAAAAAATTATTCCATCAGGCGTTGGTGCCGAATCAGAAGAATAACAATGAGGACGAGGAGAGAATAGTGACCACAATGACACCGAATGAAAACGACGATTACCTAGATGATACGGCAACGGAGAGTGAAGTTTTCGAAGCACCAAACATTTTTGAGGATAATCAAAAATTAGTTCGAGAAACATTTTTACTGGGGAAATTCGTCGTTGACCCAATATCAACCGATTTTATTGGTTAGTTTCTACCGGAAAGGATTTTTGTTATTTATATTTTTGGTTTATTTAACTAACTCTTGTTGTTTTAGTAATTCCAAAACAAATCTTACCAACCGTTGGCTACGCTGATGAAAATGTTTTCCTACCACAATGGGCTATCGCGGTTATTGTCATCGGTTTAGCGTCGCTGCTCTTTGTCATCTTATTTGGTGTCACTGTGGTACGTTTTTTTTCTTTTTAGTTTTTCCTACTCTTAAGGAAGTTAATTAATTAATTTTTTTTTGTTTTTATTACAGTTGGTCAACCGTCAGAAGCGATCAAAGAAGAAGCAGCCAACCCCATTAACCGCTGAAATGTTAAATGAATTAAATAAAAATCACATGGGCGGTATTGATAATTATGGTAATGATGATTTCTATAATATTGAGGATGCCTGGGGTAATGGCAGAAATAATGGTATCAAGCCAAAGGTAAATTAATTAATTAATCCAAAAAATTTAACCGCTTATTTAATCGTTTTTTTTTTTGGTTAACTTTGTAGCGTTTTACCAACTCAATGCATGGCAGCAGTGCATCAAATATATACGATAGTTGGCGATCACAACATCACAATACTCATCAATTGCCAGCCGATTATTATTACAATGAGCAACAACTAAAGAATGCTTACCTACAACAGCCCATGTATAATGGTAGTAATATAATTAAAAGTCATAATACAAATGGGAATATTCTATATCCATTACCGCAAACGGTTAACGAACAGCCACAAGATATGGATTATTTAGATTCACCACATAATCATAATGCAATGTCAATGTACACATATAATCCACGACGATATAACAGAGATTATGATAATGATTTCTAAATACGTTTATACATGTTTGAAATGAAACATATACTTTATTTATTTAATTTAATAGACTTTATCTTAACTAAAAATTAATTAATTAATTAATTAAAAAAAAAAATTTCCCATTCTAATCTTTATTATTATAATTAAGTGTGATTCTGTGAGTGATTAAATGTGAAATAAAAAAACTTTTTAAATTAAATTTTTATTATTTTATTTTCTATACAAAATTTAATAAAGAATTTACTTCTTTAGTAAGATCATAATTTGCTTCTTTTTCTTCTACTTCTTCATTATTATTCCCATCATTCTCCTGTACATCTATGGATATCTTTTGCTGTTCTTGTCTTAACTTAACCGCACAACCGTTTTTCGCCTTTAAATGCACTTTCAGGTTAAACGATTTTGAAAATGTCTGCCACACATAAGAAAATTTTTAATTAAAATTTAAAAAATAATAAAACTCAGTACAGTAATAACCTTTTTGCATAGATGACATTCATGTGGTCGTTCGCCTGTGTGTATTCGGATATGAATTTTTAAGGAAGTTGGTAAACGGAATCCTTTACTGCAGAAATTACACTTGTAGGGACGTTCGCCAGTATGTAAATGCAAGTGTTGCCTGTCAAGAAAACAAAAAGAATAGTAAAGACAAATAAAGTAGGGAAATTATTAAATACAAGAACCAACTCACTGTAAATGATTTTTTGTGGTATAATTTTTGGAGCATATATGACATTTGTACGCTTTTGGTGTGTGCATCACTTTAATATGTTGTGCCAGTCCACTACGATAATTAAATTTTTTATTACATTCCCCATATGTGCATAAGTATTTTTGTAAATTCTCATGTTTCTCCATATGTAAACGTAATGAATTTGAATATTTAAATGTTTTTTTACATAGTTTACATAGAAACGGACGGGAATTATCATGGACACGCATATGTTCGGTTAAACGAAATGTATCCTTCACATTCTTACCACAGACATTACATAAATATTCATTTGTGTGCTCCACCTGTTTATGTTTTGTTAGATCAGACAATTTTAAAAACTCTTTATCACATTTTGTACATTTTTTCATTTTAAATTTATTGTGTACTTTCGAGACGTGCGCCCGCAATGAGATTATATTCTTGTAATAATTATCACATAGCTCACAGTAATTACATTTATCGTTAACAACATTATTCTTATTGATTGTGTTAAATAGAATTTCATTATCAACAGTCTCGGTTAGATCATTTTCATCGTCGTCAACGATTGAATTTACATCAATTAACTCAGCTACCAAATCACCATTATTTACAAAAACAGATTCATTTGCTTCTGTTTTAATTGTTTTCCTACTTGTATTTGGTATTTTCTGTATTATTGTACGGATTTCATAATCACAATCACTGTCTGATGAATAAACAATATCGTGATTCCCTATAGATTGTAACGAGGATATTTTAATCCGTTTAGAAATCTCATTTTTCACTAGTTTTACACCTAAATAATCATCATCGGAATTATAGTTAATTAAACGAAATAATTTATGCTGCAACAGGAATAAATTTAAAGCGAAATCTTCATTGCATTCATCACATTTCACTGTTTTATCTGTAAAAGTAAATAAATTTCTAAAATCAGAAACATTGAAGAGTTAGGTAAAAGAATAAGGAAATTACCACTTGGTTTTAATCTATCATCTGCATCATCCGTTAACAATGATACAGAACTATTATTCACATAAATCACATCTAAATTATTTGTATTTTCAACAGTTATTGTATTATTTTTATCCTCATTTCTCTTTAATTTCATTTTTAAATTTTTATAATTTTTCCGCAATTGTATTTTTGTACGTTGTGCATGGGATTTTTGATTAAATTTCATTGTGATTCGATTCCAAATCTCATCTTTTGTTACATTTGTTAAACGGTCCGTTTTCTTATTATCAATAATCTCTTTGTATTTATGAAATAAACTTTTGATAAGATTTTTATCATTAGAATTCATACGGGATTTTGAAGACATATTTTGGAAAATCGTTTTTATCCAATACAATTAAAAAAAATAAAAAACTTTTTTTGACAAATGAAAGATAAAAATAGAAATCAGCTGCACATGAATGATTTCAGTTCAGTGGCTTTATATTAAAAAAAAACTCTGTTTAGCAGCGACATGAACCAGTAATCAGGACTCCAAATCTCAATTCATCTTACGAACTAAAAATAAAATAAAAAAAAAAATTCCGTCCATATCCATCATGGAATTACGATTTATTATCCACAATCAACAGAATCATTCATTTAATAAATTTGTATATTTCCCTAAAAAGCATTTTTCGTTTAATAAACTTTCACGTTTACCACAGTACAACTCATTGTGTCCATGCTTCCTACACAGCAGACATAATTTTTGTTTATAGTTCTTAGCTTTTATCAAGTTTTTGTTATCGGATTGCAACTGTAACCATTTTTCACAATTTTTTTCTATGTGACCTTTACACCGGCATAAATTGCATAATAAATTCTTTTGATAAGCTGAGCAATTGTGGTTGCTATTCGCTTGTATGCACCGATTGCAATTATCACAGTGGTTATAGGTGGATTTAACGCACGAAGAACATTTCACACAATGCTTATAGATTCTCCCATTCTTCGAGGGACATTTATTGCATTTATTACAATGTTTATTATCCTTGTAAACATATCGCTTACATTTATTACAAAACACGTAACTCTCACCTCTCGGTAACTTAATTTCTGTTAAATTTACATTCGTAAACAAACGTATCGGTGACAGATTTTTCTTATTATATTTATCATGATTCGTGTAATTTATCTGATAATCACTCATTTCTAACTCTGGTATTTCATTTCTTATATAAACTTCCATGAAATACGGATAAACCCAGAATAATGTCAGCAGATTAAATGTTTTATTGATCGTTTGGTAATTTTTTGTTAATGTTTTGATCGTTTGCACCAGAGGTTCTGTGCGACAACCAAATGGTGGATCAGTAAACAGTCCGATTCGTTCGTTTCTATAAAATAAATAAAATATATTAAAAACGGAAAAATAATAATAATTTAGTACGATTTACTCATTGCAAATTAAAAATTGATTAAAAACCGCCCTACTGGCTTCACCATTAAAGAAATAATTATTAAACATGTTGTAGTAACAAAACTCATCAGGACTTAAAAATACCTGGAAACGTCTATCAATATCCAGTAAAACACATTTAATATTCAATTTATTGTAATTACTTTTTAAGAATTCAAACAATCGTGGTGCTCCCATACAAATTATCTTCCTAAAACACAAAAATTGAAATTTAATTATCACAGATTATCGCATAATTCACCAAATTCTCACGTTAATTTAAGATCGGTAAAAATATTCTCAAAACATTTTAACGATTCATCGTTGAAAAAATATTGCGCCTCCTTCTTATCATTGTTTAGCGGATTCAACAAGTTCGTTGGATTGTCCATCCAGTTATCAGAAATATCAGTGATAACTTTGTGGCTAGTTTTATGAATTAAAAAATCATTATCACTTGGTAATAACAACAAATTACACGTGGTACAATAATAACGTTGTGTTGCCGGTAGATTCCTTATCTGAAAACCAAAATTTTTATTCATATATCATGGGTGTAACGGGGAGTAAAAGTTTTAACCTCAACAAAACGCTGGTGAATCATTTCATGCTTTACAAATAGTTTATTCTCCTCAGCTTTTACTTCATTTATATCATTTTTGTGTTTATACATAATCTTGCAATTGCTTTGATCACGACACGCTGAGCATGCATAGAATTCCTCCTTATTATTATTATTTAAAATGTTTTTGGTGAATAATAATGTTGGACCATGAGGACACCATGGATGATCATCGAAATCTTCAATTATTACTTTATATTGCTCACGATTATCAGCATTTCTATTATTTTTTAACTCTTTACTATTTTTTATTATTTTTCCCATTATTTATCCGTTGTTTTGTTATTTAATTTGGGTAAAGCAACAAGTTTGCCGTAAACATTTCCATGCTGGTTTTTACAAACGTAAACATGTCAAAATTACCGCACACAATAACATGAAGTATGCTACAAATAATATTACTAAAATAAACGTTATATTTTAGAATTTGTATTAATTAAATAAATAAATTAATTAATTAAAAACAATTAGTAAATTAAAAGTTTTTAAATTAATTAATTTATTTATTAATTGGTTAAAAACAATTGTTAATTACTCTTTTTACAAAACAAAAAAAAAAAAAAATTAATAATGTAACTAACTCCGAAAAGGGTCACATCGTTTTCGAAAAGCATAAAACGCTTTTTAAAATCTCTCATCGCAAACAAACATAGAAAGCGTCATTCTAAGTTCAAATATTGTTTTGACGGTGGCGTCAGTTGTATCGTATTTCTTATGTGTCAGTTTTATGTTGTTTTTTTTTTAATTTTTTTATTTATTTTGTTTAAAAGCATAAAAAGAAAAATGTGTCGATAATTTAAAAATCAATAGACCTAAAGTGCTTTTATATTCAAAAAAAGAAAAACCGATGCATAGTGAAGCATAAATAATAACAATTTGTTTTGTTGTGATAATAATTTTTAGCGCGTCATTTTTATGTGTGTATGGGCGACGCTAAATTACATAACCATAATTCAGTAACAATCAACAGTTAAACGGAAAAGTTAAAATTCTTTTTAATTTTTTTTTTTTTTTTTTAATAAAAACATTTAAAAATTCGTGAATAATGGCAACGCGAAGATCAACAAGAATGCGTGCCACCCGGTCACCAGAAAGGATAATAATTGAGGCGCCGAAAATAAAGGCTAGAAAAAAGTCACCAGCAAGAAAAAAATCACCAGCAAGGAGAAAATCACCGATTACTGTTATACCGACAAAGGAACCAGTTGAAAAACCAATTAAATTTAAAGAAAATAAAAAATTAGACACAATCAAAGAAAATTTTATGAAAATTGACGGCGTTAAGAAGTCACCGATCCTTAAAATACAATTAAAATCATTGACACCGAGAGATCTGATGCGAAATGTACCGGAGAAAAAACAGGAAATTATTGAACCATTACCACCAGCTAATATTGAAATTAATAATAAGGAATTTCTACATAAATTGGATAGTGATGATGAGGTGGCCAGCCTCACTATAAATAATCATTTGCATAGAGATTTAACACCAGACGTGCTTCGACAATCGAATATATCAAAAACGGAGACAGAGACTGAACAAAGTGTATCACATTGTAGTATATCCAGGCGTAGTATCTCACAAACGATCAGTCATAGTCAATACACGAATTCAGAGTACTCAGATAATGAGGATGAAGAGGAAAATTTTGTACAATTTAAACCGCCACGTATCGATGATTATGCTAATTATAGTTGCCGTAATCAGTTGAAAACAAATCAAAATAATTATAATCTACATAATTTACTCATTTTACTTGTTGCACCCTTAGCCGCATTTTATTTCTATTTATGCTGTTGCAACAATTATGAGTTTAATGGAAAAACACTTGCAGATTTATTACTATCAAATCTGAATAAAAACTCAGTGTTAGCCACAATAAATTTAATTAATTATGATTTAGTAAAATGTTTTATCGGTCTTATGGTAATTGTTGTTGTTCTGGGTAAAATCCCATTGGGGATTAACGTTAGTTACTATAAGGAAAATGTTGGCTATATCCGTTTATATTTTAATACATTTACAACGACAATCATTGTACTGATTATCGCCTATCTACTCGAATTTAAATATAATTTTAACATCACAAATTTAATCCTTGACAACTACTATCAGTTATTTCTATTAAATTTTCTCTTATTAAGTTTTTTATCATTTATTAACGTTTTGTACAGAAATTCAAATCGTTATAACAATGTAAACGGTAATAATTTACTACGAAATTATGTACTCGGTTATAATAATTTTCCGATTGTAGCAAATTTTAATATAAAAATTTTATTAATACGTTTCGCAGTAATCGAAACATTTGTTATTAATTTATGTTTGCTAAATAAAAATGCAATATTTACATTGGATGCATTAAATAATATCACAGTGATTATAAATTTATTATTTATTTTCTATATATGTGATTTGATTATTTTTGAGCATCATTTAACAACATCCGTCCTGCTACAGTACGAGTACTATGGATTTCTTTATATTTTACAAATTGCATTGTATCCATTTTATAATACGATTTTTGTGAAATATTTATATGAAACGTACGATATGATTGGTTTGGGTAATATTTACACATACGGTATTATCGTTATGTACTTGACCGGTTTAATTATTAAACGATTAAGTAATAATATTAAATATAATTATCGATTGAATCCGATAAATCCGAGGTTTACATGTAAGTATTGTATTGTGTTTTAAATGATAAACAATTTTCATTTAATTAATAATTTGTTTTTTTTTTCTTTTTTTAGTTATCGAAACGATACCAACATTTCAAGGTAAACGTTTACTGATTACACATTTATGGAATAAAATACGACAACCAAATTATCTGGGTGACATTATTACATATAATATCCCTTATATAATATTATTTTCAATAAATTTTAATTATTTATTGTTAATTAATCAATTGTTTATTAATATTTTATTACTATTACGTATTTATTTTATAAATAAATTTAATCAGCAACGTTATAATGCATCATGGACAAGATATTGTAATAAAGTGAAATACATTCTGTTACCATATATCTATTAGAGAGATTGTTTTTTTTTTTTAATTTTATTATTATATTTGCTTGAATCTCTTTAATTTTATTCATTGTGTCATCGCAACAACCACCACATTGCCTGATAAATTAATTTTTATTTACAATAAAGTATTTCGATGTAAATAAAGGATTTTTGTTGTTGTGATTGTTGGTGTTGTCATCTTACCCCAATTGACCACAGACAGTAAAATAATTGATTAATTTTTTAATTTGTATGTAGCTGAATGTTTATTTAGAGTTTTTATAGTTAATTAATCAAAACAAAATAATTAAATAAATAAATAAAATGAGAAGAAAAAAAAGAAAGTATTTTTGTAAATAGATTTCCCATAACACACACTATTCTTGTAATCAATATTATTTGTATGAATAAATTAAATAAATTTTTAATATGGAAAATACAGCGTGTTTTTATTTATTATTTGTTTGTTTGTTTTAATTCAATTAATTAAGTGAAAATGCAGTTCTTTTCTAACACTCTGTAATTGATGGTAATACTTTATTCTTACAGGATGACTGCCAACCGTACCACGCACTAAAACCGTGTCGTTTATAAATTATTTTTGCACAGTTAACATCATCAGTTATGTCATCGTTTAATAACACTAAAATGAATAAGAAATTAAAATAAATAAATAGAACATAAATTACATTAAGACTTACTGTTGCAATTAATTTTACAATCACCACCAGGACTGCCGACTTTACACCAGTATTTATTGTTAATTTGGAATAAACCATAATCATAACTGCCATTTCGATTTTTTTTACTTTTAACACCACTGTTAAAACCACTTTCTGCCTTAACCAAACAAATCCCTAGAAGTTTTTTTTTTTTTGTATCATTACAAATTCTTGATTTTAATTAATAATAAAAAAATTGAATTTCTATTTACAATTCGGAATATCTGCTTTCGGTATACCGAAACGTTGTAATTCCTTGACTAATCCACATTTTGTTAATATTTTACCATTGCCAATGCACAGAAATATTAAAAATATTCCACAGATAAGTAATGACTTTAAAAAGAAAAATTAATTTTAATTAAATTTAAAATAACAAATTATTCTTCACCTCTTTTTACCTTCATTTTTTTTTTTCTTTTTTTTTTTTTAATTAATCACTTTAGAATGATTATTGAATCGCATAAACTTTTAACCTTTTTATACTAATTTTATGTTGTATTTACACTTGAAATTCTTTACATTTATTTTTAAATATTATTTTACATATTTATTTAATTAATAAAAAAAAAAAAAATTAAGTTAACACAGTGTGGTTATTAAAATTAATTAATTAATTAAAAGAAAAAATTTTAAAAGACGACGTGAAATAATGCAAAAAGAAAAAAACCCTACATTTTCTGTGTCTTCGCTAAAATTACCTGTATTTTCTGCACAGTGCAAATATAAAAAAAAAAAAAAACGATTCGCTGATTGGTTGGAGTAAATTTTTTTTCATAATTTTTAATTAATTAAATTTTACATGTCAACCTGTACAGTGTGTATTATTTAATTAACGAAAGAAAAAAAAAACAAACAAACCGCATCTGTATCAATATTTTGAGTCATTATTAAATAAATTGACAACACAAAATTATATCGTTTTAAAATAAAATAAAACTTTTTATTTATTTATAAATTACATTCAGATAAATCAGGTAATTCTTGTCCATCACATTTAGCCTTCCATCCATTCCATGCGGTGTACCCGTGACGAGCGTAAATAATACGTACACACTCGCAATCATCGGTGATATCATCATCAATTAAATTATTACAATCAATATTGCAGTCATTTGCCAAACCGATGCCAGACTCTGGGTAACACCAGTAATTATCATTAATTTGGAAGAGACCCCAATCAAAGCTACCATTTGTATTTGGGCCACCAGTTACATATGTACGAAAACTACTCTCTGCCTCCACCAAACAAACCCCTAAACACAATAAAATAATAAAACAAATTTTTTTTTGTTCTTTAAAAGTAATTTCACTCACAATCCGGTAACGCCTCCCTATCGAATCCTTGACGCAATAACTCCGCAGCTAATGTACATTTATCAAATGTAACTTGGCTAACCGCTTGACCAGCCAATGCGACTAACGTTGCTAATGCCAAAAATTTCTATACAAAAAACAACAACAACAACAATATTTTCAATACGTCCAAACGTAATCGAACGTTAAGTATGGAGACAAACCTTCATTTTAATTCAAGACTTTAACTGCACAGACGTATTTTAAATAATAAACTGATTACACTAAGCAACTTACTTGACTTATTTATAAACTTATTTTTTTTTACCGTGTGTATCTCTCTAAAATTAAATTATTTTTAATTTTGTACAAAAAAAAAAAAAATCTAGTGATAAGAGAGTCAATTACTTTGTTTTTTCATCTAAATTATAATTTTATGATATGATTTGCATCTGCTTTAATAATATCAAAAAAAAAAATAAAAATTTATAAATATATTTTTTTTGTGTTTTTTTTTTTTTTTTTATTAATTTTATTTCAAAACAACTTGTTTTATTGTTTTATTGATTATTGGATACGGGACGGGGGAATAAAACATTTTTTTTTTTTTTTGTTTTTAATGATTTAAAAAAATATATACATATATTTTTTTTATTTTACAACATTTCAACCTGTTCAGGTGGTACAACATCCTCGTACATTTGTTTTTTATTATTTTTCGTATCGATAATTAAAATTTTATTTTTCTCTGATGAACGTAAGAGAATGTGCAGAAAACAGGCGATCAGTGAGGCGACAGAGTAAATTTTAAAACTTGTTGATCCACCATAGCGTACATATAATTGGCCACCGATTAGTGAACCAATTGCAAAACCAACACCATCGTCCATACCAGCGACGAGTCCCTGTACCGTTGCTGTTGTTCCCGGTGGTGCTATCGCCGATGCATAAGCCACAATACATGTATAGCATAAGGCATATGTGGCGCCCTGCATTACAACCTCAATCAGAATCAAATACCAAGGATTCGTTAGTAATGAAATCAAACCCAATCGGATGGCGTATGTGAAGAAGCAAAAACTAAGGCAATGGACGTAACCGATCTTCTTCAATATTTTACCTGAAATGAGAAGGAATATTTTTTTTGTAAATTTAACCGAAGACAAAACAAAATTATCGTCACTAACCCGAGATTAAAAAGAAAAGAATTTCACCGCCTAAACATTCGGCGGCAACAACACAACCTTCGATCAGTTTAATTGAATCAATGTAGCCAGTCTTTAATGCCACCTCCTCTAAATGCCAAAACATGTAATAAATGATAAACGAGTCAATAACACCGGCAAATGTAGCAAAAACTAGAAAAACAATTATATCGCGTTGCTTCAGTAAATTCAGGATATCATTGAATATCGATTTGTTTTGTTCGGTTAACTTTGGTAGCTGCAAACATAAATTATTCAGTATGTGAGTTATTAGATAATTAATTAATGAATTGATTAATTACTTTTAACTTTGTAACGCTAATTAAATCAAAACCACTAAAGATCACCATCACACAAATAGCCGGCAGAAAACTTTTACGTTCACCGTCTGTTGATAAATTTACAGCGATACCCGCTATTAATGCTGTTAAACCAAAACCAATTGTACCCCATACACGTTGTAAACCATATTTCATTGTCTCTGCATCACCTGGAATTTTAATTTCATTTTTATTCATTTATTTAATTCATAAAATGTAAAAAAAAAAAAAAAAACAAAAAATCTTATTTACCCAACATATCAAAACAAATTGCATCACTAACACAATTTGTAACATTAAAACCGATCGTACCCAAACACATAAATAATATAAATAACCAAAATGTTATTGTATTATATAAACAATTATTTAAATCATAAATATTATTATTATAATAACAATCAATTGTATAATTACAATTACTACTCAAATGAAATGGTTTAACTAAACATAAATCATATAAAAAATGATTTAAATTAAAATTCTTTGTATTATTATAATAACTATTAGATTCGATAAGTGTATCAATTGTTAAATAACCATTAAAGTAAATATTTGTTAGATTATTAACAGTGAAATTACATTCAACTGGATAATAATTTGTGCAAATTGCTACATCAGTTTTTACCTGGAATAATAATAGAAAAAAGAAAAATTCCATTGTTAGCAAAGACAAAAAAAAAAAAGAGTAAGTAAAGACACAAAAAAAAAAAACTCACCACATTTAAACATTCATAAATGTCTTCACTATTTAATTGTAATTTATAATTATTGGTTTTTATCTTTGATAAAATATGTTCATTTGGCTTTGGCACAAAATAAAAACACATAAAACTAATTGTCATTATTAATATAATTAACATAAATATAAATTTACGTAGATTCTATAAATTAAAAGTATAATTATTGAATTAATTAATTAAAATATACAAAAAAAGAGGGGAAAAAAAAAAATTACTTATTTACAGTAAAATAATCAACTAAAAATCCAACAGCCGGTTTTGCTAAAATATATAATATTGGAAGTATAGACGTTATTAAACCCATAACATCTGGTGATATTCCTAATTCTTTACCATAAACAGTCATTTGTGGTAATATTGGTCCCATTGCTATAATATAAAAAAAAACATTTAAGTCACTTTATTAAAAACCAGAGAAACAAACACTATTTCGAATTTACCAGCCATAAAAAAGAAATAATGCGCTTTAATGGGTAACAGTCTTTTATTTATCTTAAACATTTTTTTTTTTTTTGTATTAATTAATTAATTAATTATAACTAAAATATCCAATAATTATTATTCTTTGTTCGGTTTATAATCCAGGTGTGTCTGTGTGTGTGTCCCTTAAAGAAATAAACAAACAAAAAAAAAAAAATTGACAACAGAACGAAAAACGAAAAAAAAATAATAATAAATTCCCATTTAATAATTCAATAAACTTTTTCTATTTACAAAATCAAAATTGAATTAATGAAATTATTTATTATTTAAAAAACCAACAACAACAACAACACACAATATACACAAAACTGACTACAAACAAAATATACTCTGTATACGGGTGATTACGGTGATAAGAGTCTATTCTCTGATAAAGACAATTAAAAATAATCTTTTATTCTTATTATTTAAATGATTAGATTGTTTAAATGAATTTATATAAGTAAATAAATAATTAAAAAAAAAAATTATTATTATTATTATTATAAAAATAGATAGTAATTTGTAATTGAAATGAATTAATTAATTAATTAATTTTTTTTATTATTATTCATGAATATTTATCAAATAGTGCTGATGATGGTCGAAATTTTATTATCGATTTACTGTTGTAGTGTGAATAAAACGTTGATATTATTTTTAACAAGAAATGATTGTAAATTATTCAATAGAACATTTCATTAGCTTACCACAAATAGATTACCTCCTTAATTCAATTAAATATCATTTAAAAAATCAAAAATTTTAATAGAAAAAATGTTAAAACTTCACTTCTTAGCATGGATTTTTACCGAAAGAAAAAAAAAAAAATTTCCCAAGCCTTTTTACGAGTATAATCACCTCGTGTATTTTCATTATTATTCAGCATCAGCTAATTTTTGTAATCATAAATTCTGTCTATTTGTGTACAATATTTTGGTGTTTTTTTTTCTTTTTTTTGTTATCTTCAAAAGCAAAAGTTCATTGTTATCTAAAGTTTGTTAAAATCTGTGACTATCACGAAATCATGCTTTTTTACGTAATAAATCATATTGGGAATTTTACAACAGATTTAAAGTCGTTAAAATGTTTTTCTGCTATCGTTGCAGAATTTTTACTTTTTTTCATTTTTTTATTACAATCTGTATGTAAATCCAGTCATTGTGTTTTTTTTTTTCATTTCTTTTATTCTCACATTGAAATCCATGCATACATAAATTGCTTCATTCAATAAATAATTCATTCATTCATTTATTCGTTAGTTTTATAATAATAATAATAATAATAATAATAATAATAATAAAGAATACAAAGTAATAACAAATTAAACGTTACCTTCTAATTAAAACTTTAAAAAAAAATTAATTTTATTCAAAATAAATAAGAAATCACTTCGCTTGTCATGTCATATTGAAGATCATCGCTTATCTAATCATTAACTCTGTAAATAAAACATTAAAATTAATTATTTAATTAGTAAATAACTAGTAAATAGGGTTTAAAAAACAAAAAAAAAAATACAGGGAAATTCATTAGCAAGTACACACGCAAATCAATATCAATTGAAATTTATAAATTTTTTTCTATCTTTCTATCATTCATTCAATAAAAACCGTTAAAATTTTTTTTTTTGTATTAATACATCTTAAACACGAAAAATAAGCATACAAAAAAAAAATTAAAAATTAATGCGGTGTTAGAAAAACAAATAAAAAATTAAAAGTGGTATAAAATGGTATAAAAGTGTAAGTGGAGACACATTTTTTTTTTATTGTGAATAAGGAATTTCAATCGTTTAGACACAAAAAAAAACATTTTAACTAGTTAATTAAAATAAATAATTAAATAAAATTAAAAAACAAGTTAAATACTTAATAAATAAAGGGTGATAATAAAAGAAAAACCGTTGAAAATACTGTGTTAAAAGTAGAGAAAAAAATCAAAAACGACAAAACGTTCAACGTTTACCGCAGACAAATAAAATAAAAATAAAAAAAAGGTAAACACAGCAGACAGTATCAATCCTTAGATAAATAGATAAGATTTATAGAAATTATTTAATAATAAGAGGAAAAAAAATATGCTAAAAACGCGCCCACACACAGGTAACATAACCTGATAACAACCAGAAAACCAGCCATATAAACCAGATAAATAAACTTTGATTAACTAGTTCAAGGTTGACAATATTGTTGTTGTATCATTTTCAACTAGTACAAGTACAAAAATTCAAACAAATTAAACCGATAAACGTTTATTTATTAGTAGAATCATCGAAAAACACGTTCTAATGTCATTCCAACGAAATCCAATCTATCTATCGCTTTTTTTTTTTAAATTCATTTTAAAAGCGACAAAAAGTTGATTTCTCTGATTAAACATAAAAAAGCCACACGCACACGAAATGTAAATAAAATAAAAAACAGCGAAAAAGTGTGACTAAAGTCAATAAAAATACAAATCGAATAAAAGTTTCTTTGCTTTTTGTATTTTTTTTTTTTGTTTAACAGCTAAAAGTGCGTCATCGTTTTCTTCGTCAACTTGGACTTCCCATAGTCAGGGAGATTTTTGTTTTTAAATTTAAACTTAAAAAAATAAGTTTTTTTTTAATAGCGTTTTCTAGTCATTAAAATTAATCGAGCAAACTCTATGGATGCCAGTGATTCGGTTTTCTTAATTATTTCCCTCATGCATAACATTTAATTATCTGGTAAAATAAATTAATTATCTGGTAAAATAAATTAATTAAACCAGAAGAATCGATCTGTCAATGGGGATTTGACACTTTTTTGAACAATTTTCTTACTAGAAATAAAAAAAAATTAATCAAAACAACGTACAAAGTGTATAAATTAATTTGAAATAATTTAATTGCTGTTGAATAATTATTAAAGCAATTAGTTAAAATGAAATTCAAATAAAAAAAAAAAAAAATTGATATAACCTTGGAAAAAGCGTTTTTTTTTTTTATTAGTTTTCCAGTTATCTGATTTATGTTTGTTGCTGCTTCTGTTGCTGTTGCTGCTGTTGCAACGCTTAGATTTCTTTGGTTTTGCTACATTCATTCAACTGATTTATATTCATTCCTTCTCTACGTAAGTAAGATTCATTTTTTAATTTTATTTAAATCAATGGATTAATGATTTGTTTAATGAAAAAATAAATAAAAAAAAAACAAAAAAAAACTGCAACAAAACACTGCGGAAGTTTCAATGTTTTTTTTTTTTTTTGTATTTTTTTAATTAACGCTGTTTATGCGATTATTACGCAAATTTATTAAATTAATTAAAACAAATTAAATGTAAACAATTAATTATATTTCTTGTTTATTATTTTCATAATTTTTTAATTCAGTGAATAAAATAAAATACAAAAAAAAAAAAAAAAAAAAAACGTCAGCTGTTTGTGTTTTCTGCTGTTGTTTAAACGGTTAACGTTTTTCCAGGGAAACCCAGGGAAATAATTTTTTCTTTTTAATTATTATTAATAAACTAATAACGTTTACCTGTTATGTTATAAAAAATTAATTAAAAAATAAAACAGAAAACACATTTAAAAATCGCGTCACCAGAAATAACAAAACAAAAAAAAAAAAAAGAAAAAGATTTGATTATGCGAGGAAGAACGAACACAAGAAACCTGATTATTATAGAAACAAACCACTAATAATTTCCCTACATTTTTCAATAAACAACCCGAAAATTTTGAAGTCATCAAACAAATTTTTTTTTTTGTAAACAACAAACAATTTTTAATAAATAAATAAATAATTAAAAAAAAAAAAACATCTATTAAGTTACAAATAAAATATGTTAAGGTTATATAAAATGTTTATTAAGTAATTTAATACATTTTAAAGTCACTTAACCAGTAATAAAGAAAAGAAAAAAAGTTAAGACACAAACCGATTAAAAATTTAATTTTTTATTCATTTTTCATTAAAAAATCAACGATAAAATACGAAAAATTAATTAATAACGTAAGACACCCTGACGACAATACATAGTGTAATAAAAAAAAAATTTTTAAAAATAAAATTCCATATGTATTGTGTTGTGGTGACCGTAAAAGACAGAAAGCATCAACTCAAGCAAATAAGCGTTAAATAAATTTCAGTGTGTATTCAGAAACACAATACACAATACACAATACACAAATAGCACAAGCTCAGCTTAAGCCAAAAAAATATGTTTTAAAATAATTAACAAAAAAAATAAATATGTGTGTGTGTGTCTGAATATATATTTTTTTTTATTTTGTGATGATTGAATTGATTTTCTATACGAATTTTGTTAACCAAAACGAAAACAACGTTTAAAATCCACTCAGTTTTGTTTTACCTACAGCAATGATAACATCACAGTGATTTAATAAAAATAATTAAAAATTGTGTGTGCTTTTAATTTTTTAGTGTGTGTGTGTCCGTCCCGTCTACACTACTGTGTATACTAATTTTTTTTTTTTTTTTTTAATTCATTTTTAATTACCTACGTTAATTAAATTTTTTCAACTAAAAACAAGTTTTTTTTTTTTTTTTTTATTTTAATTATGCAAATGATTGTTTTTGGTTAAAAATTAAATAAAAAATTTAAAAATGTTAACAATATTACAAACGATTATTTTTTTCTATTTAATTGTGTTGATTGTGGGTAAAGGATTTGATTCTGATGATTTTACGAAGAAAAGTAAATGTAAGTACTGTCAAAACCTTATAAATGTTTTTTTTCTTTTTCGTTTGTAACCCTTTGTAAAATATTTCTTTTTTTAATTAATTAATTAAACTATAATCAGTGGTTATTTGTTGTAGTTAATTTAAAAAAAAAAAATTTATATAATTATGTAAACACAGGACAAATAGATAAAATCTATGAGCCGGTTGGTACATTGTTTGACGTAACGCAACATAACTCGTATCGTATCCTCTTTGCTATTAAAACTATTAAATTAATTTTTTTAATTTTTTTTTTTTTTTTAATTATATAAAGAAGAGAATCAATAAACAGATTTGAAAATAAAAACCTTGAACTTAATTTTAAAAGAGAAGAGATAATTAACTTTAAAGTGGTTTTTCAGAAGTGAAACCGCTAAAAAAAAAAAAAAAAAATTGTTTTCGTTTATATCTATAGAATAATTAAAAAACAAAAATCTGTTAAAAAATGAATAAGAATTTATTCACGTTTACCTTTCTTTTGTGTATTTTTATTTATTTTTTATTTTTTTCTTGCATTAAATTCAGAAGAAGAAAAAACGATTTTAACAAGAAAGCGATAAAAAAAAGTCTCCAAAAAAAAAAAAAAATACCACGAATTTTTTTTTTTTTTTTTTAATTAATCAGCAAAGAAAATAAATTTTTAACAAATAAATATATAAAAGATTAACGGAATGTATAATAATAATTAATAAATAAATGAAAAATATTTTTAATACAAAACAGTGGAGTTAAGTTGGATTAAAGTTAGTCGAAAAGGCAGCACAACACATCAAGCCATTTCCAGTGTTTATTGCCAAAAAAAAAAAAAGCAGCAGCAGCAAATTATTACATAAAGTTTTATATACAAAACGAAAACCGAAAAAAAAATTATTTTTTGAGATGAAACTAAGTGAAAAATGACATCAAAGCATGAAAAAAAAAAAATAAATAATTTTTTTTTACTCTTTGTTTGCTCTCTGTTAAAAGTGAAAGCATTAACTGACTTGCTGCGTGTTATTAATCGTTTTTCTGTATTTTCTTCGTATGATTTTTTATGAGAATTAACCAACAGAAAATATAATAAATTAATTTAAAAAAAAAAAAAATCAACAATTTATCATGACAAAGCGAAATTTTAATTAATTAATAAATAAAAAAAAAAAAATAATCGAAATTTTATTGATCAGGAAAAAATTATGATTAGCGAATACAATATTTATCTAAGACACAATTTAATAAAGAACTGGTATAAAAATTGATTTTCAGTTTTTAAGGTCATTAGTTCAATGCTATTAAAAAAATTTAATTTTTTTTTTATTAATTTAACGTAAAAAAAAAAAACAGCTCAATATAATAAATCTTTATTACAAAAAATAAAATAATTTATTACGATTTATAACGAAAGATTGTTGGTTCGCTGTTATTGTCATTGCTTTGTGACTTATTTTCTCGCTTTAATTCTTATATGAATACACTAAACATTTGTTGTACAGCAAATGATTAATTACATGCATGAAAAGACCTTTTTTTTTACAGGTTTTTTTTAATAAATAATATGCAAAACACACAGAAAACGAAGGGAACAAAATATAATTCGTTTTTACTTTCAATTAAAACAGAAAAAAATCGTTATCAAGTTTTTAAACCACAAAAAAAAAAATGTTTCTTCGCTAAATGGAAAATCACCATAGTTGAAAACAAAGCAACACAATAATTGTCTTTAACGTCTTTAATCCATAATTAAAAATAAAATTTAGGTTAATTTATATAAATATTTTGTGTATATTTTTTTATTTGTTTATTAATGAACCGAAATTATGTAATCAGAAAAAAAATTTATTTATTTATTAAAAGGAATTGACACACAAAAATTAAGTAAAAGTAAAAAGAAAAGAAAAAAATATATTTTAAACTTTGTTAATTGATATTAATTAAACAAAAAAAAAATTAAATTATTTAATTAACGTAATGCGTTTTTAGTAGAATTAACGTAAAAATAAAGTTTAATAAATTAGCATAAATGTGATAAAATTCATTTGAAATTCATAATCCATAGAAACCTGTCGCGCAAACATTAAAATTTTTTATTTAACTTAGGTCAGTTTTAATTATTTCTATTATATTGGGGGTTTTTTTTCCAACTTATTTATAAATTTTTTGTTAAAGTTTATTAATTGCAAAAACATTAACAATAAGTGAGAGAAACCAAAATGATTCACTTGGCAAACAATAAGCGTAAACGTAAATGAAAATGCCAAAAAAGCAACCAAATAAACAAACAAACAGAAGGTTGTTTTGAAAAAAAAATATAAATAAAATATTTAATAACTTGATTCACATGTGTGATAATTAGTTTTTATTTTAGATGGAAAATTTAATTTAGTTTTAATTAAATTTAATTGAATTTTGTAATAAAATAGACGTAAATGTATTTCAATAACACAAAAAAAAAAAAAAATTGATTTGTTGCAATTTTTTTGTTTATAATTGACGATAAACAAATTTAATTTAATTAGCACATACGTTAAAACATTTTTTTTTCTTTTTAATTTAATTAACAATAGTACGCGTGTGTATCGTGGAAGGTAAAGGATCGTATAAACGAGCGACAAAGTATTGTCCAACAGTAGAAGCAAAAACAAACATAGAGTGTGTCGTTGGTGTTGATAGGTTTGTAACATGACTAAACTTATTTATGTTTAAAAATCCTAAATTTATTTTTGAAAAACAAAACAAAAAATTTCAGACTCGATTGTATCCGAAGAATACATAAAGGATCCGCACATTTTGGTGTTTTTTCATCGGAAGAACTTGTCGCCGCACGATGGGCGGGCGTCGAAGTTTTAATAACGCACGAAATGCGATTTCATCCTAGACCGTTTGAGTATGAAGTCGTTGCTATTGTTGATAATGAGGCGGGCATTAATTCGGCACAAGATTTACGGGGTAGCAAATTCTGTCATCCTGGTCATGGGCTACAAAATCATTGGACGGACATCTTAGCGAATGTGAGAGTTTTATTTTATTAGGAAAACTTTCGATCGAGCCCACTTTACTCATGTCGTTTTTTTTCAGTATTTTGAGTCGACGTTAATTCCGAAGTCCTGTGAAAATGATTTATCGTTAACTGAATCACGTATCAAGGCGTCAGCTAACTTTTTTGGTCCAACGTGTAAGGCAGGACCGTGGGTACCAGATCCAGTACAAGATCGTCTTTTGAGTAATTTTTCATTTTTTTTTTCCGTTTTGATGCGTTTTTGACATTTTTTTTATTGGTTGTGTTTTCAGAAAATCGTTACCCATCGTTATGCCAACTATGCTACAATCCGTATCAATGTAGTATTGGTGATAAGCATTGGGGACGACGTGGTCCATTGTATTGCTTGACTAGCGGAGCCGGTGAAGTTGCTTGGGTTCGCTTAGACGATGTTAGAAGCCACTTTGGGGTAATTTTCAACATAAATCTCGATTTCCTTCTGTGAAATTCATTTTTTATTCTCACTTTTAGTTCAGTGGGACAGCACGAGAAGCTGATCCTGCTGGTTACAGTTACTTGTGTCCGGACGGTCATTTACAGCCGTTAGACACAAAACATCCTTGTGTATGGGTGGCCAAACCTTGGCCAGCGGTCGCTGCCAGACGATCCGAGGCGGAAAGCGTACAAACACTTTTGGATAATTTATCGCACGAGGATGAAGACAGTTGGCAGAATGCGCTTCTCAATCTCATTGAAACGTATCACGTGAATGTAACCTCACTGGACATGGCTGTGCCTGTAGATGATTTCTTGGATCAAGCAGTTGGATTTCAGAGTGCCTACAGTTTCCCGTCATGTAATCCACCACGATCGATAGTCTTCTGCACAACGTCATTAATCCAACATGCAAAGTGTTCCTGGCTGCAAGAAGCATCCTCGGTTTTCGGTATAGAACCGAATTTGCAATGCATTCGAGCGGAACACTTAGAACGATGCCTAGATGATACGAAACATAAAGTTGCTCACATAGTTCTTGTTGATCAAGATGAACGAGTCAGGGCACAGCGGGATTACTTCTTAAAACCTTTACTCTATGAGTATTCTCTCCAATTAAGCGACCGATACGTAGTCTTGGCAGTAGTTAACGCGAAATCAAAAATCCACAGCTTCGAAGGTAAATCGTTGATTTTGCTTTGATTGTGAACCAGAATTTCATCCATAATTTTCCAATTATAGATCTGCAAGGCAAGAAAGCATGCTTCCCGAGCTACGAAGGGGCCGCGTATTTGTCAGTTTTGGATACTTTGCGTAACAAGAGTTTAGCGAACAATCACTGCCCATATTCGTCCGAAGTTACAGATTTCTTTTCACTGGAATCATGTTTGTGGGATCCAAAGAATCCTAATCAATGCAACAAAGACTACAAAGGGGATACGGGTGCATTAAGGTGTTTAGCAGATGGTGGTGATGTCGCATTCTTGAGTTTAGAAATTTACAAAAACTTCACGCAGGGCTCACTGAACGAGACTTGGACTAAATCCTTAAAACCTAATCAATTCCGTGTTATCTGTCCCTACGATGAGATCTCCAATGATAAATTTAATAAACAAAATTATGAGTACTGCTATATGCACTGGACACCACATGGCCACTTGATGATACACAACGATTCAACGTTGATGCGACGGAACGAAATTTACAACTCACTACGTGACATGGATCGGCTGTTTGGAAAACATTACAAGGCGCACACAATTCCATTTACGCTGTTCGGCCCATTCGACAAGAAAAATAATGTGATGTTCAGGTAAAAATTGAGAAAGATTTTTTTTTTATTTTGCTCATTTCGTTAATTAATTAATAATAAATTAAAATAATTAAAACAGGGACACAACAGACGGTTTACGTGGAATTGTCGAATTATACAAGGACCGTGCACCACGTTTAATGGAATCAACATACAACAAATATATAAATAAAAAATGTAAAAACAAATCAAATATATTAACTAGAAATAATTTATTAATTGTATTAACACTAGCGATAATAATTTTATATTAAAATTAATATTTTATTTTTTATTTATTTTAATTAATTAATTAAACAAACAAACAAACAAGCGAAGAATAAAGAGAAGAAATTCCGTCATTATTATAATTTTATTGTGATATAAAAAAAGATTTATTGTATTATATATAAATAAAATTTGCCATTTCTGTATATTTTAATCTCTTTTTATATTATTAAACTATCGAAATATAATTTATAAATAATTATTTACTTTCTTTTAATTACTGCTGTTAATTAGGTTTATTTGTTAATTAGTAACGATTTTATGTTATATAAAAATAATTTCCCTGTTTTTCTAGTTACACCGTATACACTTTAGCAGAGTTATAAACCTAATGATTTATTTATATTAAATCGTTTTAATTAATTGAATTTTTTTTTTATTATAAATAATTAATGATTTTATAATCTAATTAATCTAATTAAATAATAATAATAATAATAATAGAATAAATAAATTAATTAAACAAAATAAATCTAGTGTATTAAAAAAAACTTATGTTGGTAATAATGAAAAATTTCTCTATGCCTGTCAAATATTTTATTATATGTTGTCATGTCAAAATCCATAACAACAACAACAACAACAAACATATTTTATACTGAGTGTGTAAAAAAAAAGCAAAAGAAGAATAAAGAAAGAAAAAAAAATGAAAATCAATTGACCCCTCGTATCAAAAGGATTAGAAAAGTGAAAGAAAATTAAAAGTAATTAATTAATTAATTAAAAAATGTCAAAAGTAACAAAAGTAAGTAAATAAAAAAAAACAAATAATAAACACACATACTCACAGTTTGTTAAAAAATGCACTAAAAAAAAAAAAAACTTTTATTTCTTGTAGAAAAATTTACTTTAAAAACCACCGCACAGTGTTTTTGTGTTAATGAAATAAATTTTTTATTTTTTTTTTATTTTTCCTTTTCTTTCTTTCGTTTTATTTTTATTTATTTATTTTTGATAGATAAAAGCAAAAATAATAATTATGCACTAAACAATTGTTTATAAAAACTATGAATTAAGGCGATAAAAGAATGAAAAAAAAAAATAATAATAATTAAATCAAAACAAACAAGATAAATGGATAAAGAAGGAAACAAAAAATAAAAATAAATTTCCCTCATATCGTATTCAGATATTATAATCAACGACACAAACCAAGCAACAGCAAGTAGAGAACCCAGCCAACCAACCAACACATGAGCAATTTTTATTTTGTGTTTTATTTTATTTGAATTGTTTTACACACAGTTGCAGCTTAATTAATAATAATAAAAAAAATATATTCAATTAATTTAATTAATAAATAGTTGAAATAAAATTTCTTCAATTAATCATTTTACTCTGTATTCACTGTAGAAAAATCAATAAACTTAATAAATAATTCATAAATCGATTGAAATTTCTTTTATTTATCGGTGGCACGTTCTTTCTCTTTTTTTTTTTTAGTTAATAAAAACAACAATAAAGCCAATAGATAAACAGGATAATGAAAAACAAATAAAAAATAATAAAACGAGGACAAACGATAGTAAAGTAATTGGTAAAAATGATAGAAAAATGAATCAGGCATCAACATCAGCAACAAATGCTGTGTCATCGAAAAAACCAACGGCAACAACAGTTGCACAGTTAACAAAACAAACGTCAGGAATTAATTTAAATAAATTAGGACAGAGTACGATTAGAAAATCAATGAATTTATCACAAGCAAAGCCAAATGATTTGTTGAAAGTTAAATTAAAAGCGACAACAAGTAGAGCCGCAGTGAATGTGCCAATAAAGGCAACGAAACCGATCAATACGCAATTAGTGAAGAGAATTGGTGACACGAACAAGCCAATGTCGGTGAAAAATGTCATGAACACGATACACAATGTGACGGTGTCCTCGCCACCGGCACAACGAAAAGAAATAACCGGGGTAATACCGAGAGAGCGAACCAGAACAAGAACTTTAGAACCGGATGAGGTGTTAGTGTTGAAGAATATTCGTGACAATAAAGATCGGTCACTACCAGTTCAAGTAATTCCACCTAAAAGTGATGAAATCACACCGGATAGTATTGATGAGTCTGGGAGTTATGATAATAACACCGACGCTGAAGTGTCTATGGCTTCAATTAGGGATCCGGTTGCGTTTGATATTAGTTTCAAGGATGAACAACCAATAAAAGTGGTTGAGACACCTGCAGCACAGGAAAAAAGTAATAACAGCTCTGATTGCGATTATGACGACGATTTTGAATCGTACGAATCTGATTTTGAGTCAGGCACATCGTCTGCATCAGAAAATAGTACAAAATCCGAAGAACAATCAAACGCCGAATCGCCAATACCAGACAATTCAGAAATAGATGACACTAGCTCATTAACACAAGAACAAAATAGTAATCTCAAGAAAAACGATGAACGTAAATTGGATTCAGGTAATTATGAGTTGCGGGCACAGCGTGAACGTTTACAAATGAACAGTATTGAGGAGACGGAGCAAAATTTATCGGATGAACAAAACGATTCGGGTCTCGGCTACAACAATTATAACACTTTACAGCATAAAAACCCTACAACGGCACTAGTTGATAATTTCTCACAAAATCAAAATACATTAAAATTACTAGAGAAAACGAAACGTGGTAACGATTTAATGCGAAAACTAACACTAGACACAATGACATTTATATTATTCGATATAAAACCGATAAGTTATGATATTTATATGAAATTATATGGTAAACGGAACACTGTACAGAGCACAACACAAACAAATAATGATTTTGTGGACGAGGAGATGCAAACCGATGAGAAATTTTATAATACAATGTGGACACAATATCCGGCCGTGTTCACAAAGGACGGTTTCAATGATATGGAAAAATTGTATCATGAAGAGCGTACAGGTTGTGGCTGTGACATTATCGTTAAACCATTACCACCACCATCAACAGATCAGTCTACACACAATCGAAATAATTTATTTAATTTAATTAATAATAATAAAAAAAAGAAAACAACAAATAATAATAGTGATAACAATAAAACAGTCATCCCAATTAATTATGAACGTTTAAATAAATTCTTAAAGAAAACCTCACTAACAATCATTAATCTATTGAATAAAAATTTAAATTTAAATAAATTAATTTATACACCACTGAAACAGAGCAATGGTTATTTTTTATTAAAACAAAATAATCAAAATAAACAAATTGATAAACTTTATGCGAATGTAAATATAAAAAATATTTTTCTAACAATTGCAATACGGAATGAAATGGAGAATTTAATATATATATGGAATTTAATGGATATAAGTAAACCAATCCATTTATTACATTGTTGGAATATAATTAATTGTGTTGAGATTAATTATTATTTATGTGATATTGTATTAGCTGGACTAAATGATGGGTAATTTGTGTTCAGTTTAAAACAAACAAAACAAATTTACATGCAATTTACACAATTTATTTTCGCATTATTAAACGTTTATTGTTTTTTTTTTTTTAATTTTATTAAATTTTTAGCTCAATAGCTGTATGGGATTTACGTGAACCACTTAATTATCATAATAAATTAGATGAGGGTGGTTTAGAGGAAATTTATCGTGTACCATCACAAATTATTACACCGGATCTTACACCAATAACATACGGTGCCTGTGTATCAATAAAAACATTAACAATAACAAAACAAACTATAAATAATAATTTATTTAATAATATTACTAAGAATAATGAGTGTATAATTGAAATTTATGTTTTATATGAAACTGGTATAATTATTGTATGGCATCTAATTGATAATCAAACAAATCATGTTAACATAACTGATATGAATAAAATAAAATTTATAAAACATAATACATATAATACAAATATTAATTTAATACAAAATCATATAATTTATATAAATAATATGGTAGAGAAATGTTTAAAAATAAGAAAAACAATTTTTGAAAAGAAAATTTCATATTTTAATGGTAACCTGTTTGAGGATAATATATTAAAAGAATTACAACAACAGGATAATGATAATTTATATAATCAAAATAAATATAATAATAATAATTTAATATTAAATAGAAAATTTATTGATTTTCTAATAAATAATGAGGAGATATTTATAGCAACGGATAGTAATATTTTATATTATTTTTATAAAAAAAATCTACAAAAAATTATTATCAATGATTGTAGGTTATTAATATATATATATATTTGTATGTGTTATTTAATTATGTTTTCTTTGTTAACAGCAAACTATATAAAAATAACAACAATAATGGAATTACCACAGGACGATAGTATTGCAATTGGTATGTCTGATGGCTGTGTTAAAATATTAAAATATAAAAATCCCGATAGAATAGTAAATAAAATAAAAGAGATAAATAAAAATAAAGCGACAACAAGTAATAATCATAGAATAATTAATTTAAAATCATGTGCAATTGAGAATATAATAAAGGATGAACGAAAATTTGTTATAAATAATTTCGATGAACATGATGACGTTACGATCCCAACCTCACAAAATAATAATTACGCAGTAAAACCCATTGAATTAATTAATAAAATAATAATCAAAGAAAACAAACAACAATTAAATTTAATTAATGAACAGATAATAATAAATAAAAATTATTTTTATAATAATAATAATAATTTTACAACGTTTATCAAACGTATTGATATGAATAAGAAAAAACAGTTTTTCTATTATTTAATTAATCAACAATTATTTATTTATAATTATAAAACAAATTATATTTATAATTATGAGAAATTATTAAATAATGTTAAATATTTTCATTTTATTTATGATAATAATGATGGTGAATATTTGGTAGGGAATTTTTTTTTTATTATTTTTGGAGAAATTTCATTCTTTCTATTTTTCTATTTTTTTTTTTTTTTAGGTTATATTAACAACGGATAATGATGTGCAAATTCATAAAATGATTGATGAGGAGATTTAAATTAAATTATTTTCTTTCTTTTTTTTTTTTTTTTTTTGAATATTTAATTTAAATTCATTTGTATTTAGCACAATAAATTTTTAATTGTTTTAAAGAATTCAATGTGTTCTGTTGTTTACGCCATTTACGCCATTTATTTCAGGATAACGACGGAAAAAGAAACTAAATAAGGAATAAACGAAGCAAAGTAAAACAAAAAAGTAATTCCCGTACCGGGAATCGAACCCGGGCCTCCCGGGTGAGAGCCGGGTATCCTAACCACTAGACAATACGGGATATGAGTAAAGATTCAGCTAACATTTAAAAAGCCAGCTAAAAACTTTTTTAACCACATTCGCAATTATTAATTATAGAAAATTTCTTTATTAATAAATTAAGACAATTATTTCCTTGATTTTTTTTTTGTTAAAGGATAATCAAATTTCCTCATTTAGTTAAGACGCAATCCGTGTTCAAATGTAGGCGAAAAAAAGAAATTCTATCGATACACATAGAACAACTTGATTCACATGACGTATTGAATGAAATTAAAAAAAACAAATTCCCGTACCGGGAATCGAACCCGGGCCTCCCGGGTGAGAGCCGGGTATCCTAACCACTAGACAATACGGGATATAAATATTCTTTCACCACACTTTCACAAAGCCACTGATTTTCTCTGTAAATTTCCTTTCTTTTTTAAATAGATTTTTCTAAATTTTTTTCACACAAACACATTACAATAATCTTTTTAATTAATTAATACGCAGAAATAAACGCGATTTTAATCAGTTTTTATTCCAGTTTTGTAATATATGTAATTCTGGTTGCTGACTGTCAGGTGACTACACGATAATCACTTTATAAATTAAATTTCCAAATCATCAAATCACAGCAACCTATGATTTATATATATATAAAAAAAAAATAAAAATATATATATAATATTATTAACCTTTTATAATGAAAATTAAATGTCATTAAATTGTGGTTTGTTATTTAATTTAATTTAATTTAAATATTTTTTTTTATACATAGATATATATATATATAAATTTTCTCTTATCAATGAAAATAAAAGAAATAAAAATTAATGGATATAAATAGTATTTGTGGAAATAGTAATTTAATAAATAATAATAATATTAATAATAAAAATAAAAATATTAATAATATAAATAAAAAATTAAATTGTGATAATTATTGTAATAATAATAATAATAATAATACAGCAATTAAGTATTATCAAAGGTTTTCATTATGTGTTTTAGAAGTTGTTAGAAAATTACAAAAGGAACAAAATTATAAAAATGGCGTTGAAATTTTTCATATTGTTGAATATTTAAAGCATGAGTTATTAATACTATAATTAAATAAAATAATATTAAATTAAATTTAAATAAGAAATATTAATTAATAAATGATATTTTTTATTATTGTTTTTTAGGCCATTTATTGACGGTGATGTTTGTTCACAGGTTATAAGAGCAATACATGAATTAGAAACAAATGGTTTTTTATTAAAAATTGATAATGGGTAATATTTATAAATATTTCCCTGTATTTTTAATCCATATTTCTTCTTCTTATTATTATTATTTTTTTTTTTTACAGATATAAAACATTAGGACCTTTAGCAAAATTATGTAATACAAAAACAATAAAACAACGTCGTATTATGTATAATCGTTTAGAGACAAAATTATTAATTAATAGTAATGTAAATAATAATAATAATAATAATAATAATTGTACACATAATATTAATAGTAGTAAAAGTAATAATACTATTAATAATAATAATATTATAAATAATAATAATAAAAAAATTTGTCAACGTTTTATACAAAGTGAAACAAATTTAACAGATAAAACAAATTATAATGATTGTTTCTTGGCATTAAATAAATAAATAAAATAAAATAAAATTAATTAATTAAAAAAAAAAAAAAAAAAAAAAAAAAACAGGTGAATATTTATTTTTATTTATAAAACAAATAAATCAATAGAAGAATTAGTATTTTCTTGTATTTTTGTAATGAATATTATTCACCTGGTGATTGGAAAATCCTACCACCCCACACACACACACACATCCATACACTTAAGGACAATTTAATTATTTAATTTCTTTAATAATAATTAAACCATCGTACCAATAATAATAGCAAACCATTTTTGTTGATAAAATTTCCTTGTTTCGTCGTAGGTTTTTAATATAGAAAAATATTTTTTTTTAATTCATCCTTTGTATGATTACACATAATTACCGGATGTAATTTTCTATATTTTTATTTATTACACATTGTGCTAAAGTGACACACGCTTTTGTATTGTAAAAACCATACCATTCCCATTATTTTCACCCCTCTATTTATTTGGAAATAAATAATAAAAACATCCCTTTTTAACTGATGACCATTGATGGTTTTTATAGTCTACTCAAATGACCCTTTATTTGTTCGATTTAAATGTGGCTAAATGGTAAAACGTGAGCCTCTTTAGCTCAGTGGCAGAGCACTGGTCTTGTAAACCAGGGGTCGTGAGTTCAATCCTCACAGGAGGCATTTGACAATCAATTAAACGTCTGTTACAGAGAAATTGATTGAGTTTTCTATATTTTTTATTTTTTCCAAGTCTTAAATAAATTATTTTATTAAGAGAAATTTCTCAAGAAGATTCTATAGGTTTTCAGGAATCTTTACCGAAGTTTTCTTTGGGAAATTTGTATGAAATTATTAAGGTAAAACCAGGAAACCTTCGTTACCGGCTGAGTAAATCAGTGATTCAAACCTATATCAGCCTCTTTAGCTCGGTGGTAGAGCACTGGTCTTGTAAACCAGGGGTCGTGAGTTCAATCCTCACAGGAGGCATTTGACAATCAATTAAACGTCTGTTACAGAGAAATTGATTGAGTTTTCTATATTTTTTATTTTTTCCAAGTCTTAAATAAATTATTTTATTAAGAGAAATTTCTCAAGAAGATTCTATAGGTTTTCAGGAATCTTTACCGAAGTTTTCTTTTGGAAATTTGTATGAAATTATTAAGGTAAAACCAGGAAACCTTCGTTACCGGCTGAGTAAATCAGTGATTCAAACCTATATCAGCCTCTTTAGCTCGGTGGTAGAGCACTGGTCTTGTAAACCAGGGGTCGTGAGTTCAATCCTCACAGGAGGCATTTGACAATCAATTAAACGTCTGTTACAGAGAAATTGATTGAGTTTTCTATATTTTTTATTTTTTCCAAGTCTTAAATAAATTATTTTATTAAGAGAAATTTCTCAAGAAGATTCTATAGGTTTTCAGGAATCTTTACCGAAGTTTTCTTTGGGAAATTTGTATGAAATTATTAAGGTAAAACCAGGAAACCTTCGTTACCGGCTGAGTAAATCAGTGATTCAAACCTATATCAGCCTCTTTAGCTCGGTGGTAGAGCACTGGTCTTGTAAACCAGGGGTCGTGAGTTCAATCCTCACAGGAGGCATTTGACAATCAATTAAACGTCTGTTACAGAGAAATTGATTGAGTTTTCTATATTTTTTATTTTTTCCAAGTCTTAAATAAATTATTTTATTAAGAGAAATTTCTCAAGAAGATTCTATAGGTTTTCAGGAATCTTTACCGAAGTTTTCTTTGGGAAATTTGTATGAAATTATTAAGGTAAAACCAGGAAACCTTCGTTACCGGCTGAGTAAATCAGTAGTTTAAACGTACAACAGCCTCTTTAGCTCGGTGGTAGAGCACTGGTCTTGTAAACCAGGGGTCGTGAGTTCAATCCTCACAGGAGGCATCACTATCTTTTTTGTTGTTTAAATAAACAACACAAATAAAAAAAATAAAATTTAACCTTTTGATGTAACAACCGAAGCTAAAGGTAAGACAAGCATTAATTACTCTTTTTTTTACCTCATTGTTTTCCTGAAACATTTGTTCAAATTCCCATAATTTATTAACAGAAAAAAAAAACATAGGAAGAACAACATAATAATGACAATAATTATGTAATAAATGAATCAAAATTGTAAAAGTATCACCCCTAGGTTTATTTATTTGTTTTACCAAAAATACCTTTTAGCCTTTTTCACCCCTTTATTGGTTCTTCTGCTTTATTTTTATTATTATTTTTTTTTTTTTTTTTTTTTTTTAACGTTACCTGCTGTTATTAATTTATTAACAAATAATTTGTTTTGCTTTATTCGCTGTGTGTCTTGTTGCTTTTCAATTTAGCACGCAACCTGTAACAATCACCTTAGATAAATTCAGCAAAATTTTCAGCGTCCGTTTTGAATGTAGACAACCCAGTTTTTTATTTATAACTCAGCCAAAATTTGTCTTAGAATCGAGATATCTGGTGTTTTGGACTCAAGAAAAATTCACCTAATAGGATTTAACAAAAAATGGATACGCTCGGTGCCAACTTTATAAAATAAAAATTTTCAAAGACGGAAATATCAATTTTATTCAAAATGTTCGATGTTTTTATTGGTCATAACTCGAGAAATAAATTTTTTACCGGAAAACTCTAAAAACAAACTCGATTCAGCACCTCATACTGAACATTCGTGCAAAGTTTCAGCTCTGTAGGAATTTTTTGAGATTTCACTGAAATTTTGAATTTTTTCCTGATGCTTTGCATGCATTTTTGGGTGGAAAAAAAATTAAATTCAAATGAGGTGGAATTTGGTGGAAAGTATCGTATAGGGTCCAAAAACATGCTGTGTTAAGGATTCCGTGGTAAAAAATTTTAATCAGAAGTTATGGCCAGTTGACTACCAAATACCTAGCGAATATTTAATAACAAAAAAAAAAAAAAATTCCTAAATATTTTATTACGGAAATTTTTTTTATTCAATATTTTTCGCCAATGAATTTATTATTATTTTGCGGTGTGTAGATATTTGTAACTGTGGTTTAACGTTGATCCTGTACACCTGCTGGGATTTATTTAATTTTTTATTATAATTTTTTTTTTTTTTAGTTACAACAACCACACTCAAACCGTAATAAATGTTAAATTTCCAATCCCTGAAAAATTATTATTTTTATTTATTATAAATATTGGTGGTTCGGTCATCAATTTGACCTAACAAACGGTCAACAATAAAACCAACAACCACCGTTAATAATATGTTTATTTAATGTCGATTTAAATTAAGTAGTTTTTTTTTTTTTTTTTTTTTTTCTGTTGTTGTTATTCTTTTACTATTATTACCTTTACTTATGTAGGTATTATTATCGTGTCTCCTATTATTACACCCTTGTGATTGTTTTTCGTATATATATATATATATAATTTTTTTTTTTACTTTTTACTACATTATTCATTAAATAAATAAATCAGAAACATTGTGGTATGGTATATAGAAAGGAATATTTAGTTATAAGAGTAAACAATTTACATATAATATTAGGTAATCTTGTAATAAAACACCTTTGATTACCTGTCATTATTTTTTTTTTTTCCTGTTTCCTGTTATTTATTCTTTGATTGATACAAACAAACATTTTTTTTTATTGGGGTTTTTTTTTTCTGGGTGGTTTTGGTGGTACACGATTAAGTGTTTTTTTAGAAAGTAAAATTACTGGACAATGTCCTTAATAGCTTCCTTAATGAACTAGGCAATTCTACTCTCTATATACTCACACCGTTACTCCTTTTTGGTAGCAAATAATCAAAAATGTTCACACAAAATATTTCACGGTTTACAGTAATTCAATCCGTAAAACCCGTACAGGTAAATGCACTCAATGTACTCAAAGACTAATCAGATTTGATACTATCATTCGCAAATTAAATAAAAATAAAATTTCTCAACCCTTAAGAACCATTGCACCTGTAAGCTATAAAGCGTACCGTCGCTATAATTTCAATTAAAACAATAAAATAAAAAAATAAAAGCAACCGAATAAGACATGGTAGATAGAATAACGAACATCTGCAATTAATAACAATGAATTCACACAATTTGTATACATTTTTCGGTTATAACAATAAAGAAAAATAAAAATCAAATAACGAAATCTAATAATACATAACGACGATAAAGAAAACGAGGGAAAAAGAAACAAAAAAAAAAAAATGGGCAAATGACATGAAGAAGTAACCGAATCGTTTTATGACACGCCAAGTGTCATAAGCCAACCATGGTATCGTTTCTAATAAATAAAAATGAAAGAAATGAAAAAAAAAAAAAAAATAAAAAGGTAACGAAATAAAATAAATTATTCAACTCTTTAGAGTTTAGTGGCACTGTGTATACCCTTGGAAAATAAACTTTGGTTTTAAGAATAAAAACTTTAAAAAATTTGTAAAATCTAAGGGAATTTACATTAACAGACTGGATTCTCTGTTGTATGGAACACAATCGATTAGAAATGTTGCTAAATGGTAAATTGTGAGCCTCTTTAGCTCAGTGGCAGAGCACTGGTCTTGTAAATCAGGGGTCGTGATTTCTTAATCCTCACAGGAGGCATTTTACAAACAAGTTGGATGTTCCGATACCGAGAAATTTCTATTTTTTTTTTGTTTTTACCAGGTTTTAAACAAATTATTTTATTAAGAGAAATTTCTCCAAAACTTTCTAAAGGTTTTCAGGAATCTTTAGCGAAGTTTTTTTTTTTGTGAAATTTGTAAGAAACCGTTCGTTTCCGGCTGAGTAAATCAGTGATTGAAACCAGGATCAGCCTCTTTAGCTCAGTGGTAGAGCACTGGTCTTGTAAACCAGGGGTCGTGAGTTCAATCCTCACAGGAGGCAATTCTTTCTTATTTTTATCTCGTACATAAAATTATTTTCTTACAATGATTAGCCCATATAATAATGCCAAGTCAGTAAATAACTCGTTCACCACCACCACCTTATTATTATTATTTTGTTGTCTGTTGTTTTGGTTTTAAGTTGAAAAGAAAGTTCCGAAGTTTCTATCCAAAATACATAAATAAATAAATAAACGAAATACAAAAAATTTCTTGTTAAACACGCAACAACAATAATAATAATAATATTTTATTGATAATTTTTCACCATTTTTATTTACCCCAAAAAAGATGGGATAGTGGGTGGAACAATTTTAACTCTTCTATATATCAGTTGGTTAAACGTTTAACAAAAAAAAATAATTTAATTTTTAGAAATATATTCAGCAATGAATTTAAAACAATTCTTCTGCCATAGTTGGTTAAGGTAAGAAATTTGTATCCTTGTTACGTGCATTAACAATGATTGACGGTTAAATTGTGTTTAAGGGGTTTACTTTTTTTTTTTTTTTTTCTTTATTGCATTACCTAGTTGAAAACATGTTTTTTTTTTTTTTATTATTGTTAACTACGGTTGTCCTTTAATATTGTTAATTAATTAAATAATCGCGTTTTTAGTATAAAATTAAAATTTGCGCCGAAATAACCGCATACACCAAATGAATTATTATTAAAATAAACCAAGCAACTGACATATAGAATGAATTTTTTTTTTTTTTACTATACAAAATAATTAAAATAATTAAATAAAATACAAAATTGATTTGTTTTCAAAGTAAATCCATTAAATAATTATTATTATTATTATCAAGTAACATGGACTGACTATTTATTTATTATTATTTTTTTTTTTAATTCATTTGATTAGATTTTATAACATGACACAAACAGTACAAAAAAAATAATAATTTAACTGGGTAATTCAGAAGATTATTAACATTTTAAACGTTTAAACGTTTTCTTTGGGAAATTTGTAAGGAGTTAGTAAAGGTAAAACCAGGAAACCTTCGTTATCGTCTGAGTAAATCAGTAGTTTAAACGTACAACAGCCTCTTTAGCTCAGTGGTAGAGCACTGGTCTTGTAAACCAGGGGTCGTGAGTTCAATCCTCACAGGAGGCAATGGCTTTTAAATATTTTGTTAAGAATAATCTACACAATATTTACTTAAGTTTTGATCAATCTTAAATAAGAAAACAAAACATTGAAGTGACATTTCTTAAGTTTATCCTTACGTTAATTGTGATCGCGCTACATCCAATCGTTTTTTTTTTACGGTTAATCTTTTTTATTTATCATCACCCATTTATGTGTATATTGTTTTATGGGATAATTTTTCTACATTAAAACTAATAAATAAATTATAATTGTGAAAAAAATAAAAAAAAAATGTTTTAGTAGCCAACAAATAATAATAAACAGAAGAAATAATAAGCAGGCAATAATACCAAAGCAACACAAAAAATCGTCATCATTCATAATGTTGATGTGAATTTAAACATATGTAAAATGTTAATAAAAAAAAAAATTTATGTATATATGGGGACACTTTTTAACGCCCTTCTATTAATATGTTTAATAATTATATTCCTTTTTATATGATTACTATTTAATATTTAATTGATCTCTTAAAAATATACAGAGAACATCAGAAAACCTTTGTTAAAAAACAACGGGCAAAATTAATAAAACCAAAACTTTTACTTACTGACAACAAATAATTCATAATCCGTAACATCATATGTTAGATAGAAATAAATTTTTTATTATTAATATAATTATGGGGTTAATAGGGTTAATGATTTGTAATTAAATCAGGGTGGGCGGTTAGGTGTTATAAACTTTTTTTCTATACTTTTAAAAGAAAATGGGTTATATATATATGAGACAAGTAAAACGCTTATAAAATTATTTTTTTTTTTCGAAAGTACTTTTGTGCATTAATTATTTAGAAATTGAATTAATAAAAAAAATTTGAAACAATTTCCGCCTTAAAGTATGCAATTAAATTACAAGTGTAGACGCCTGGTATTAAAAGGGAAATTATTATTATTTTTATCTTTTTAATAATCTGCACTGTAAAGTGTTTATCATGAATTTTATTATTATTATTATTATTATAATTTTCCCAATGAATTTCTATGACAATAAAGTAATAATTATGCAGTAAAATTAATAAATAAAAAAAATATATATTTATTTAAATAACCTTGTTCAACCTTTTGTTACACGTTTTTTGTACAGGTAGAATTTTATTTTTTTTTTATAATCATAAAACACTGATTAATGACGTTTTCTTAAATAATCTAAGTAACAAAAAAAAAAAAGAAAAGGTCCTTTGTTGTTTGGGAGGTTTGGGGAATTTTACTGTTTTAATACGATCATAACCAATCATATTGCTTGAATTAAAACTGTCAGAATAATAAAAAAAAAAATTTTGTTCCTTTTATCCATTGGTGTCGTTAGTATTTATAAATGGGAATTATTATATACGGTTTTGGTAATAAAATAACGAAATACATTTTTTTTTTCATTTCTTTTTGTTACGTCCTTGATGTGCACAGGGCATGGCTACGTAATAATAGAAAGAAAAATATCAACACGATGGAAGGGATGTTATACGTAAACCGCGCCTACTTGTAAGCAAACAAGCATTTGCTGATACATTAACACTTTGTGACTTTTTTTTTTGTTTTTTTTGTATAACAATTGAACGGGGTGTGCAACAGTGATTGGTTAAATAATATTATAAAATGTCCTCAGGTGTATTGTGTAATTTTTTTTTTTTTTTTTTTTGATTTTCCATATTATTAACACAATATAATAATCTAGATAGATACTGATTTAGTGTTGATTTTGTTATGTAAAGGTGAAGTTGGAAAAAGTTTTTTTGTATAAAAAAGAAACAAAAAAAAATTAATTAAAAAAACTTTTGTGAAAGTGAATTATGATTTTTAATGATAAAATGTGTACAAGTGGACAATTACATCGTCCACAACAATTAACAAATCTTGTTGATCCATTTTCATTTTCTGCATTACATTTATTAAGGACATATAATCGCCTTTTAGCGCCAACAGGTAAGCAATAACGTAAATTTTTATGCATCCAACGGGAAATCTAAATTAAAAAAATAAAATTAATTAAAGATGTAGCGCAATGCTATAATCTGACATTGATGAAAGATCATGGAATACAGCCATCAGGAACGTCAACCGGAACAAATTCTGCAACCTCAGGCCTTTTAATTGATAAAAATAATTTCCAATTGCATCCGTTGTCTATAATACCGAAAAAGTTAGGCCAACAAATAGATTTATCATCAGAACCCCGTCAATTAATTATTCAATGTGATTTAAATGAATCCAAGTTACACGGAACATACGATTGCCACAGTAGGTTCATTGTTTTCTTCTTTTATCAACGCATTCCATTTTTAATTGGTTTTCTAATCTGCTAAAGGTCCCAGTAATCGTATTATAAACACATCCTGTCGCACAGCATCTTCACCGGAATTAAATAATTACAAATTAAGTGATCAGTGTTTTGAAAATGGTGCTACAATGGATAATATTTATCGTGACAGAAGCAGCATTGATTCCCTTAACGGTTCCATTAGTGGTAGACGGCAGCGCGGTGAAAAACGTCCAATTCCCGATGAACAAAAAGATGAAAAATATTATGAACGTCGCAAACGTAATAATGAAGCAGCAAAAAAATCACGAGACGCCAGAAAAATACGTGAAGATCGTGTAAATTTAAAATTAAATAAAATAAAATAAATAAATTAATTTAAATTATTTTTCTTGTGCTTAAAGATTGCATTTCGTGCAGCAATGTTGGAACAGGAAAATGCAATATTACGTGCCCAGTTAGTTGCACTACGAGAAGAAATAACCACATTAAGGCAAATGTTATGCGTTAGAACAAATAGTCAAATATCATTATAATTTATATAATTTTGTTGTTTTAATTAATTAATTAATTAATAATAAATATATCACAAATTGTTTGCTTGTAAATTTTAAAAGAAAAATTTTTTGTTTTATTTTGGGCCAACGACATTATTTCCCCCTTTTTTTTTAAATTTCAATTCACACAGTGGAAAAATACAGGGAAATTAACTTTTGACAGATCTAAATTTTTTTTTTTCGTTTTTTTTATCTTTATTATTGTCGTTAGTTTAATTTAATTTAATTTTCATTTTATTTAATGAAATATAATAAATAAAAAGATTATTAATTGAAATAATAATTATTTATAAATATTATAATTAATAACAAATTAAAATATTCCCCATATTATTATTATTTAAAGTGAAAAATACTGAATTTTGTAAATTGAACAAGTGCTAATAAAATTAGCGCCAAAATTATTTTAAATTTATAATTAATTAACAATAAAATGTCATCAAATAAATTAATTATTAAAAAAATAATAAATTATGGACAAGGACGAAAATTAGAAGATCTTGAGGAATTGATTAAAAAACTAAATGAAAATAAAGTTTGTTTTATAATTAGGGTTATGGAGTCTATTTTATGTGATTAACGTTTCCTATGATTATGTAGATTATTGAGCTGTTAACTAGTAAAATAAGCGAGATTGATGGTATTACATTATGGAATTATATGTTAATGGGATTTTCTAGTACAAATGAATCGAAAGAGAAACGTCTAAAGGTGAATTATAATTAAATTTAATTAATTCTTAAGGGAAACTGTTACTTTTCTTTTTTCTTTTCACTTTAGGTGGTTATGTCTATTTTGAACCACTTGAACACTATAGAATTAACAACAAAACAAAACTTCGATATAATTACACGTTTGTTTATTGATTTACCAAAGTTTGAACCAAGCCAATTAGTCGATATAGCTGAATTATGTGTTGAATCACTTAGAATTGGTGATCCAAAGTGTATTGGGTATTTTTAGATTCCGATTATTATTATTATTTGTAATTCATACAATTGATGTAATGTATTTGTAATTACAGGTGGAAAGATTTATTGCCAGAAATTTTATTATTGATTAATGAAATATCAACGTTACTTGCGAATGGGGTACAAATGTCAGGCAATGATTATCGTGAAGGTACTGTTAAAACTTTAACAACAATGAAGTGGCCACCATGTATTTTATCAGCTGTTGCTTGCATGTTCAAGTAGATTTAATTCCATCAAATTCATATTTAACAACTTTTTATATCTGATGTAACATTTTTTCTTTTAGAGAAATTCCGATAACAAAAGATGAACGAGTGATAATTATTGGTAAAATATGTGAAAACTTACAAAGCATCAAGGCAATTGAACTTCCATCAATATCATATCAATTATTTAAATTATGTAATTCTGCTTCGTTGATTATAATTCCAATATTGTCATTGGAGAAATATTTCTATAAAAATTATTACAAAAAATTGTACAAGGATATGGACAGCGATACAACGGACTTTGACAGCATCGATATAAATTCGGAGAAAGAATTAACTGAAATCGAGGAAACGATTTTATATCATTTGGGCAATACAACAGAGAATAAATTATTGGAAAAGGACATCGTGAATACATTTAAATTGCTAACAAATACACCGGACTACATCCTGACACCCTTTATCATTAGCGCACTAATAACAATGTCAAACATAAATCGTTATCCAGAAACCTCAAATCTGTTATCCTCAAACATTTTATTGTATTTACGTAACGTTATCGCCAATAATGAGGAGGAGATAATTATGTGTAAAGAGTCCTCATGGTGTCGTGACTTAATCGAAACAAAAGTCATTGATATAAATCGGGTTTTAGGGATTTTAATAGATCGTAGCAAGGACGGTGTCGATATTGTTACGCCAGGCATTCTTAATTTAATATTTCTATTGTTGAAATCAAAAAGTTCGACACAGAATGCAATTGCGATAAATTTCTTTAAAACGTTCCTTAAAAAAAGGTTTATCTTTGGCCAGGGTATTGTTAAGAAATTAAGTGATTATTTATTTGTGGAACAGGACGCTCTCCAGTATTCTGATTGCTTAACCGTTTTAAGCTTAACAAACACATTGACCGTATCTGAGTGTATTGGCTCAATTGAACACATTTTGGAATATTTACTATTGGTAAAATAAATCCTCCCTGAAATGATTTGTTTTTATTTTATTCTTTTATTATTCATTGGTTTTAGATTGACGGACATCATGCGATGCGAATGATTTCATTTATTACTCCGTTGGTTAAAATATCACATAAAATTCGAGACTTATATATAGAAGTTCTTCGTAAAGCAATGTACAGCAGGTGAGGAATAATTATTTAATTCTTTTATACACAGGTTGAAACCTGAATTATATTTTTAGCGAGTTAAATACAAGGAAAATGGGTGTCTTTGGATTTTGTTTGCTACTAAAATACTTGAAGAATAATAATTCACGTCGTATACATATTAACGGTGGAAATAGTGCTAGTCAATCAGCTATATCTGGTTTATCACTAATTTCACAATCAACAATTGATAATGTGAACAATCCCCAACGCCATTTTGATTTATTATCTCTGGAAATTATTGGGATTTTAAGGAAGTATGTTCGTTTCAGGTTTATCAATCTACAATTTTAATTAAATAACAAAATTATTTATTCTAAGATGCTTCAATGAGACAGGTGAAATAAAGGAAATTCTCTACTCAGGATTACTACGTGCAATCGAGTATAATCCAAAGCTAATACCATATGTATTACAGTTCTTAGACTGGCACTTGAATACATATTTTGTAATCGACCAACTAGCAGTTGAGATAAAATTTGATTTAATTGTCAATGACAATAATGATGTTTGGGACAATTTAGGAAGATTAATCAATTTAATTGGACAATGCATTGTGATTGGTGAACGGAATAAGATCGATTATGATTATTGTACGATTAAAAAATTTATTGAAACTTTATTAACAAGAATTGATGGAATCTCATTGGAACATTTAGGAATTGTATGATTGATGAGTATTATGCGTTAGTAGTTGATACATTTTTTTCTTTTCTTTTGTGTGTGTTTTAGATTGGGTGTTTTGACACAAAGTTGAATATTATTGCAACGCAATACCTGAACTGTTTGGAGTCGTTAATATCATATGCGATATGGATGTCAAGCACAGATAACCCTACTAACTATATTATTCCTATAATAAAATTACTTAAACATTACAATGCGTGTCACGAAGACTGTAAGAAATTAACGATGAATAATAAAAAATTAAAATTGGGTGACAGTGATAAGAATAACACGGGCACAAGCAAAGTCAATGTAAATAATTTTAAACCGGAAAGTGTTCTAACATTAAACACACTGGAACGTTTTATAACAATTTTATATGAGTGAGTCCCTAATTTGTGTGTTTTAAGCCAATTTATATTTTCTAATAAATTTTCAGTGATACAAAAATGATTATAAACAACGAACAGTCCGTGTTACTACGTACAAATCGTAAATTTAATAATTTTATAATAAAAGCAACGATTGAACAGATTATTAGTGTGCGTAATCAGCCGAATTATTTACACATGAAATACAGCAAATATTATTGTAATTTAATAAAGAATATTTTGAAAATAATTTACAATAATTGTGTGAAAAAATTTATACAATTTTATAATGATTTTAATGAAACGATTGCCGATTTATGTATGGAATTATTTAAAGAATTATTAATAACCGCAAACTGTTTGTACAAATATAAATTCAATGAAATATTAAATGATGTGAAAACGAATGAAAATACTAATGCAGAGGAGGTTGTATGGGATATTGTAACGTGTTTACATAATTTACTCGATGAATTTATAAAGGAAAATAATGATACAACTGGTGTTAATGTTAAGGAGGTTAAATATCCATGTTTAATATTGTATTGTTTAGAGATTTTATATTATTATTTACCAGAGAAGTGTTGCTATTCCATTGAGGTTAGTTATTTTTCTTCTTTTTTTTTTTTTAGTTCTTTTCTGTATACAAAGCTATTTAAAAAAAACTTTTATTTTTATTTTATTACAGGTGTACAATTGGTTATATAATTTCTGTATAAATAATAACATTGACAATTATAATATTAATATGATAAATATATTATTATTTAAACAACGTTTATCCTGTAATAAAGGTATTTTCTTTTTATCAATTGCAATACAAATTGAAAAGGAATTAGGTAAAATAAATATAAAAAAGAATTTATTAAAAACTACAGATGAGAAACAATATTTTCATTTAAAAACAATTCATCCAAATAATATAACATTGATTATACAAAATTTATTATTAATTATAAAAAAACAATTAAATGATATTGATTTTGTTATAAATAAAGTAAAATGTTTCTATAATAAATATAAAATAATTGGACAGGGTGATCTAGAGAATTGTATGTAGCATAAATTAAATAATTTTTTGTATAAATAATTTATTAATTGTTTGTAATTTTGTAATTTTTTAAGTAACACAAACAATTAAATCATATGAACGTTCAATTAATTCAGAATTAATACATATTGGTAATATATTATTGTATATAACAAATACACGTTTAATACTTGGACCAACAATGGATAATGTTATTAAAATTTTAATACAATTTTATATATGTTTAATGAATTTAACAAAATATTTATATGTACGAAATACAAATCTACCAATCTCCTGTCAGGCGAACAAGTAAGTTTCGATCAATCAATTAAATTATTTTCTAATTAAAAAATGTTTCCCATTTTCTTTGATCACAGATTTGATCAATTAATTAAAATCTCGGGTAAACCATTAGCATCGAATATTTATGATTTAATAACGTATATTGAAGAGAATATATTTGAGGATATTCATGTAACAACACCACCCACAAATGTTAAAACTAAAAAGAAGAAAAATCCACTCACTGAAAAGTCAAAAGTGTTAAAAGAAACAAAATTTATACCAAAGCTAATAAATCGTGTTGAAAATTTTAATAAATTTATTATAATGCTGTCAAAGAAGATTAAGGTAATGCGTTTTGTGAAAAAAATTTAATAAAATTTTTAATTGATTAATTATTTATTTATTTTGTAGATTGATTTAAGTATTTATCTGCATATTGGTACTGTTCGTGATTTCCGTATAAAAACATCAGAACTACGTGATGCTATAAATCGTTCAATAACCGAAAGTCAAGCGAATATTATCGATGAGGATCAATTAAATAATTTTGATAATTCCAATGATGAGGATGAAAAGAATAACGAAGAAACACTACCACCGTCAACAAGTTCCAGTAACGCAAATGAACTTAAAATTGTAAACAGTGAAAATATTGATCCGTCACCCACGATAATAATTGAAAATTTAAATAAAATCAATGAGAAAGCACGTCGTAAACGTAAAATAAGTAAAGACACAAATAATGAGAATGTTACAAAAAAAAAGCGGAGTCGTAAACCGATGAAAATTAATCGTGCATCAACAGCATCTGAAAAATCAACCGATATCTCCTCAGAGTAGTTTTGGAATAAAAAAAATTCTTTTATTTTTTATTAGAAAGTGTCATATTATATTAAAACTAAATACATAATTATAATAGAAAAATAATAATAATCGAAAAATAAACCTAAAAAAAAATATTCTAAAATTAATTTTTATTTAATTCTATAAATTCCTAAATTATATAATTTTCTATTTTTTATTTTTTGTACAAATTTATATTACAAATGAATTAATTGTTTTTTTTTTTTTTTTTTTTTGTGATTTAAAATCAATAATCAAACATGAATGAATGAAAAAAAAATGTAATAAAAAGTAAATTATTATTATTATTGGATGATTGTTTGCGGTTATTTTTAATTAATGGTTATAACATAATTAAATAATTATTAAAGTTGTAATAAACTCGAATAATTAATTAAAAACGATTAATAAAAAGAAAAAAAAAATTTATTTTATTTGATTTATTTGATGAGTGTTTTTGTGTGTGTCTTAGATAATTTCCCATTATTATTTATTTTTTTTTACTTTACTTTATTTAATTAATTAAATGTAATTTAATTATTTATTAGTTATTTTATTACATAATAATTATGTTTATATAAATAATTAAATTTAAAATTCATGTAAAAAAAATACACACAAAAAAAAAGAAGGGAAATAATAAAATTTCCTAATAGAAAAATAGTAAAGAACTTTACTACTTTACACAAAATAACTCCAAACAAAAACAACTCATCATCAAATAAAATAAATAAAACATAAAATGGATTAATTAAAACACATATTAAATTATTTAACAGTTTTGTGTTTTGTGTTTTTTTTTTACTTAATAAATAACAAGAAAAAAAAAAGTAGAAAAACAAAATTAAAATAGTTTTAATACTTATTTAACCCCATTATTAAATATCTATGGAAATATAACATAATTTAATGATGAGAAAAATAAATAAATATATATGTAAACAAGAATTGATGTAAAAAAAAAAAAAAAGAAATTAAATAATAAACAAACAAAAAAAAAAAAAAATTGTAATGTGAGGTATTAATTGTTTTATAAATTGAAGTAATATAAAAAACAAAAAATAAAGAATATATTTCTATATTTATATAACTATTGTAGAACTATGGCATTTGATTGTATTTTGTAAAAAAAAAAATAAAAAAATTTCTTTTCTTTGTAACAATTACTTTACTCATTTAAAACATAATTGATTGGCTGGTTTGTCTGTTTAATAATTTTAAATAAAAAAAAAAAAATGAATTTTTTTGTATGAAAATAATTAATAAATTTTTCAACGTTAAAGATTTCTGTTAATTATAGTCTATTGCACTTAATTAACTAATAAATATATTGTGTTGTGTAATATAATAAAATATATGTGGCTAATGGATGTGTATGTTAAAATTTAATAATAAAAATTGTGTTATAACGAAATATGTTCTATGGAGTATAAATATGTATATAAAAAAAAAAAAAATAATCTGTCAATTTAAATAGAAAGAAATATATAAAATCTCTGTGTGTGTGTGTTCTGTTGTGTGGATTATGTAGAATTAACAGAAATCTGTAAACGAATCAACGTGTCCAAAAAAAATTATTCAAATTCTTTAAAATATGCATTAATGTTAACAAAAAATTTAATAACAAAACAGCCAATAACGTTCATAACAAATTGAATAAAGCTATTAAAACAATTTTATCTATTATTTATAATATTATATATGGTAAGAGCCAATGTGTATTGAAAATCCCTGATTATTGTTGTGTGTATAAACCCGTGCTATTGTACCTGTTTACATTATATTATTATTATTATTATTAATACGGTAATAATTAATTGATAATGAATGATTAATAATGAAAAATTGTAATGAAAAGAATAATAAATAAGAAAAAAAAATAAAATAATAATAAATTGAAGAAAGATATTGGTTGCTTGAGACGACACAAAAAAAAAATCTTTTAAACTTTCTTCATGTTTTCATTTTTGTTTGCTTTTGTTAAGGTTGATTAATTGATTGAGAAGAAAATGAAAAAAAAAAATTAAATTCTTTAAGCAACAAAATCAAGTGGACGATTAAAGCCACCCTTACGATTCATGTACTGACGATATTTACGTTTTAATATGACATGAACTTCGCCGGCATCATTACCGTCCACTTTCTTATTTTTGGTTGTGTCAAAACCACAGAATCCCATCATACGCATCATTTCTTGTTCTTCGGGACTTTTACCTTCTAAATCAGCCTCAGTTATTGCGGGACGTTCTGGTTTTGTCTTTGATGATGACGGTTGATTACTACGGTCCCTTTCTCTGTCAAATGAACGCGATCTAAAATATACGAAATACACACACACACAAACACACGTTTAATTATATATTTAATCATAATTGAATCTTATTTAATTTAATTTTGTGTATTTGGACAACTACAATAAGGTATCAACAATATTCAATACACTACACTTAGTTTTGTCTTCACCTCGAACGTCTAGAACGCGCATCTCTTTCTCTGCTTCTGTCACGGTCTCTATCTCTAGAACGATGCTGTCGTACATTTGCACGTTCTCCACGTTCTCTTGGTGATAAACGTTCCCTGTCCCTAGAACGTTTTCTACGTTTGGTTCTATCGCGATCCTTCTCACGTTTTCTACGAGGAGGAGACGGTGATCGTCCCATTGAGGCTGTTTGATTTAAAAAAAAAAATTAAAATTGTTTGGTTATGAAACAAAAATAACAGAAAAACAAATCATTTTTTATTTTCCCATAAAATAAAATCTTTAAATAATACTCTTTTTACCTGATTGAAGGTATAATGATTATTAATACTTAACAATAAATACAAATTTTATTAATAAAAAGCCAAAAGGTTTGAAAAAAAAAATTAAACCGTACAGTAAGCAGAGAAAACAAAAAAAAAAAACCGACAAAACAAAACGTCAAAAAACGTTTTTTAAGTAATTAAAAAAGTTCCATTTCCCCTCCAAAACATTTCTTTTCTTTTTCATTATAAATCCCATTTATCTCCTAAAAAATTACAGAAAATGTATGGAAAAAAATATGAATTGTCCGAAAAAATCAAGTATTGCATGATTGAAATTTTATTTTTTTGTTTTATTTTATTTAAACTTAATTGCGCAATTAAGTATTTATTTATTTATTAATTTAATGCATTTTATTAAAATATATATACTGTGGACAAATTTTTTAATTGCATTGCTTTATTTAATTTATAGTTAATTTTTTAATGAATGTTAAAATAATTTTATTTTAAACATAAAAATGTAAACACTATTTATTTATAAAGTTTGCGTAATAAGAAGTAGATGGCCTGCGCGCGCACCTCTTTCAGGTATTGGTTGAACGCAGTAAAAAAAAAAAAAAAAAAAACCGAACATTGTGTAGCATAAGCATAGAGGAAAAGAAATAAAAAAATTTTTTTTTTTTTTATATGAAACTAAAAGTTACAAGAAGAGTTTAAAGAGCAGAAGGATAGAAAAGAGACGCCTTGTTAGTTAGTTAGCAAAAGAGTCCGACATTTTAATTTAATTATTATTTTTGTTATTAAAATTATAATATATTTAAATAAATGTTAAAAAAAGTAATTATTTCATTTATATTTATAAATTAATTTATTAATATTATATAAAAAAAAATAAAGTACGAATCGATACGACAGCATAATTATTTTTATCTTGTAAGAGTTTGGTGTTTAATTCAAATACGATTAGTTAAGGGTGAAGTAAAAAAAAAAATAAAAGTAGGGAAATTTCTTGTTTTGTTTCGTCTTCTATCCATCTAAAGAGAAATAGAAGGAAGTGATAATCAGGAAAAAGAAATTTAATTTAATTTTTTTTTTGTTCCCAATATTCTAAATGGTGCGGTAGTGTTGAGTATAAAAAAAAAAAGAAAAAACAAATTGTTTTTGGTTCTTTTTTTTTTTTTTTTTATAAATTAGTTTTTGTTGAAATTGTTTTTTGTAATTTAATTAATTAATTTTTAATTTTTTTTTTTTTTTTTTTTGGTATTTTTAAAGTGATTTATTAAACGAAACGTCCATGGGCGTATGCCTTCCTTGCATCATACAACATTAATTAATAAATTAATTTTTTTTTACGCAAAACTAACGTCACGTTAACGTAAAAATTAATCAAGAACAGAAAAAAGTGTGAATTTCCTTGCTGATTAGCGAAGTTTTAAACAAACCAAAAGAAACAAAGTTGGGTGGATTATTCTTCTCGTCTAATTTATTTATTTATTCATTTTTTTTTTTTTTTTTCGGTAAGTCGTTAATATTATTAATTTTAATTTTTTAAGTTAAATAATAAATACACTTGTAAGCCGGCAATTACGTTTGTATTGAAAATAATAATCAAAAAAAAAAAAAATATATTTTCTTTTAATGTATTGTGTTGGGTGTGGTGTTTTAGTAGAGAGAAAAATTTTTTTTTATAAAATCGCCTCTGGTCGCCCCGTTTTTCAAGTTTTTTTTTTTTCTTTTTTTTGTAATTTTGTCGTCGACTTTTATTTTGACCGCTACGACTCATTTTAATTTTTTTTTCTTTTTTGTTTTTTAATTAAGAAAATAAAAATAATAAAAAAAAAGAAAAAAAGAAAAGGAAAGAAAAAATAAAATCAATACCGGGTGAATCATCAACGAAAGGAAAATTTTTTTTTTATTTTATTTCAAGATTTTTACCTATTTTTGTTTTTTCGTGTAAAAAGTAATTTTTTCCAGTGTTGCCAAAGTGGTGTAAATCCTTCGACAGTTGTATTTAGGCCAAATTTTATGAGATTTTCTCTGCACGCAAAATCGTGACTGGGAATAAAATAAAAAAAAAAAAAAAATTCGTTAAATGTCATAAAATTTTTTAATTTTCTTATGGGGAAATCTTATTGGAAATTTTGCATTTTTCTTGTTTTGGAAGAATTTAATGAAAAAAAAAAAACAATTAGAGACAATTTGCCACCTGTTTTTTCAAATTATTGCAAATTAATTTCAAGATATATTTACAGGTGAAATAATTATTTAAAAAAAAGTCAATCCTTTCAATTTAAAAACAATTTATTTATTGTGATAATTTTTTATTTTTCTTAATTAAGTGCAAATATTATTATTTGCTTGTTGCTATCCCAATAGAAAATTTATTTCACAGTGGTTGTTGTTTCAAATCAATCAAACACATTTTGTATGTTTAATTCTGTTCTTATATAATTACACAGAAACCGTGTTAAACAAGGGTTAAATAAAAGTAAATTTCGTAAAAAGAAAAAAAGAAAAAAAAATTCGTTTGTATGTTTTGTTGTTTGTCGCAGAAAAAAAAATTTCTACTGCAGTGTTTTTGTCGCGATGTGTTTGTCTCACCCCACATCATATCTAAATTTAGATGGAAATTTTTCGTTTTATTAACGCGAATTAAATGTTTTTTCTTGTTTTTATCAATTAATTAATTATTTGCTTAATTATTTTATTTTTTTTTTTTTGCTTAGAGGTGTCGTCATCGCATATTTGTAATTAAATAATTATTGTTTGTTGGAAAATTAAAATGGGTGACAAAAATTTGTCCGCTAAAATACAACAAGAATCTATCGCGTTTGATTGAAAATTTTAATAAAATTTCAGAAAAAATAATTAAACATGTGGTTGTTAATTTTAATTAAATAAAATAGCTCGATGCACTTGTTTTGTTAATTAAAATTTATTTTTAAATGTGGCTAAAAAAATTAAAACACACAGAAATAAATGTCAAAATTGATAAGAAATTCTTTTTTTTTTTATTTTTATTTTCACTGATAAGTGTGGTTTTTGTGAAAAATTTTTATTTTCATTAAAATTTTTTGTTAATTTTTTTTTTTTCGTTGTTCTTTTCTAGAGTTTTTCCTTTTTTTTTTAATTTAAAATATTTGCCTAATTTTTACGTTCTGGGGAGTGACAAAGTTTGAATTTCCTGTCGTTTTGGTTGTTTTTCGATTTTTTTTTCTATAATAATTAAATGTTTTTTTTTTTTTTTTTCACTTAACGCAGTTAATATGGTAATAAGAATGTTTTGTGGTAATGATTTTTTAATGCATTTTGAAGAAGAACAAAACATTTTTTTTTTCTTTCTTTGACAGTTTATTGTGTGAGAGAAATTTTTTTTTTTTTTTTTTAATTTCTACTATTAAAAAGGGAAGAGAAATTTCCTTAAAAATTATTGTTTATACTTGAAACTTTTGCATCATTTCCGTTGTTATTTCTGAATTCGTTTCGTTACGTTTAGTTTTGTGTGTGTGTGGAGTAAAAATAATATTTTTTTTTTTCTTTTTCCTTTAACCTATTTTTAGAAGAGAATTTATAAGAAAGCAAAAAAAAAAAAACTAAAGAAGAAACAACGGACCAATATTTATAGAAAAAAAAAATTATTTCATGTTGTGTAGAAACAAACAAACAAATTATGGGAAATCTTAGGATTGAATAATTATTATAAGAAACAGAGAAAAAAAAAAATGTATGTCAAATGCATTTGAAACGAATTTTTAGTTATGGGTGGTACTTTGGTGTACGGTGTACGTACGGTTGGAACCCTTTTTTAACGTTTTATAGTTAATTAACTCTGATTGTAAAGATCTCTGACTGAAAGGAAACGAAGTTCAAGATAAAAAAAAAAATTACTTGAATTTCACTTTCTTAATTAACAAATACAAACCAATGGGAAAATTAATTAAATATGAAAGAAGATTAATCGTCTTCGTCGTTTTTTTCTTTTTTTTTGTGTCTTCGTCGTCGTTTTTTTTTTTTTTTTTTTTTTTTTGGGTATTATGAGAATGACATCATCGCCATCAGCGCAGTAAAATAATAATAAAAAACAAAAAATCATAAAGAAGAAGCAGAATTTTGTGTAAAATCTTATTAAAACACGCATACTGTTTAGGTATTTGTGGACGTGTGTTGGGTTAAGTATATATTTTTTTTTTTTATTAATATAGTTAGTCAGTTGGGAAATGCGCGAGCGCGCCCAAAAATATTTCTATACACGAAAAAAATATGTTTGAATGGTTGAGTAATGAAATCATCCTATATATGATCTGTATGTTTGTTTGTTTGTTTGGAAGTGGTAATATGTGGTTTTTGCGTTATTACTGTGACTTGACAACATCGCTTCAAGAATTTCATTAGAATAAAGACAAGAACGAAAAAAAAATATGTTAAAAATCCATCTCTGGTGTGTAATGGTAGTAAAATGGTGAGCTTGGATCATGTCTGTCCTCATACATGTTTTTTTTTATTTAAACACAAATAAATTATTTAACACAGCAGCATTTGTTGGCTGGATGCTGGATAGATATGTTTGTAGTTGTGAGGAGAATTCATTTTGCTGTTGCTACTGCTGCTGGTGTTTTTTTTTTTTTTTTTTTACTTTATTTGTTCCCTGATGATTTGTATGCATGTAGTGGTTGGGATGGGATGTACTTAATTAATAATTTAATTTCAATTTTTTTTATTTATTTATTAATTAATTTAGTTGATTTATTTTATTTATTCTTTATTTATTTATATTCGTTTTATCAGTGAAATAATAATTTTTTTTTTTTTTAAAGAATTGTATTTATAAATAAAAAATTATCAGAATGGTAATAACACACTCTCTCTCTCTGTGTGTGTGTAGGATTTTTTTATTTAATTTATTTATTTTTTTAATAAATAAATAAATAAAATATGTTTAAATATAAAGAGATAAGAAAAATGAAATTATTTGATTTAATATTTTTTAACTTTGATTAATAAAAAAAAAAAATCAAAACTGATTGCGTGATATTTTTTCCGTGAAATAATGAAAAATGAAGGAAAAATTTTTTTTGACAGTTGACAGTTGAAATGTCAAAATTGTTGGGTTTTTTTTTTTTAGTATTAGAATTTTTGGTTTTAAAGGGCCAGGACCTTAGAAATGGAATTTCTTGTTGTGGCGGATTTGAAAGGATTGAATTTGAAGAAAATTTTTAATACGCTGAGGTTTGAAGTTGTTTTGTATTTGGATGATTCAACTATTTGCTATAGAATAATCTCGTTTAAAATTCATGAAAAATTGCATGACAACGCGAATGAATTTTCCTCCTAAAAGGACAATAAATATTTTTTTTTTGTGTGTGTTACTACTGGCTTTACATCGCCTGACTCTGAGGGTTTATTTTAAGGCAGAATTTTTATTTTTATTAATTTATTTTATTGTCTCTCGTGTTTTTCGACGAAAGTTTTTTTTTTTTGTTGTTGTTTTTTTTATGCTTTTTTTTATTGTTATAAAAGGTAATTTGGTTGGTTGGTGGATTTTTTGTTACTCTACTACTGTGCGTAATTTATTGATTTTTCTTTTTTCTTGTATATTTCTTTTGGATAATTCATTGGAAATTTTTCTGTTTATTTCGTTGAAATTAATTTTAATTGAAAATTGGTAGGAAAAATTATTAAATGAATTTAACCCGTGTTGGTAATTGATTTCTGTTTATTTATTTATTTATTATTTTTTGTATTAAACAATGAATGGTTTTTAATGAAGTTCTGATAAAAATTATGAAATTATTACACCATACACGCCATACAATTTTTATTTATTTAATTATTTTATATTATCAATGAGTAAATAATAAATTTTTTTTTTGTTATCATATTTTGATTAATATAAACAGAAATAGGCGTGTTATTGGTGTTATTTTATTTGACTTTGTTTTTATTGTATGTAAATAATTTGTTGAAGCGTTAAATGCGGTTTTGTGGTACTTGCAATAGCAAAAAGTTGTGTTTAGAGCACGAATGACCAATCCGTTGTCCGCTTTGAGTACCGCTTTGTTTTGTTTAAACCGTTTTGTATCTTCTGCGGTTCTTGATAGCTTTTCATTGTGAGATAGCTTTGGAAATACGGCCCGAAGTGTTTAAAAGTTTGGACACCTATGGTTTAAAGCAATATTTTTTTTTTTTATTTATCAAAAATTATTTCATTTACGGTAGAATTTTCGTAGAATCTCAGTAAAAAATTCATCTTTTTTCTTTTTAATTAGCATATTCATCGTGTTTATGCTTGGTGCTTAATTAAATTAATAATAAAAAAAAAAAATTTTTTATTGGTTTATTTATGAAATTTACAGACAAAACAAATAGACGACGACGCCGTGTTTGATTCATTCTCTCTCCTCTTGATTTTTTTTATTAGCGAATTTTTATTCGGTTTTTTATTTAATTACACAAGAACTTAAACAAGATTTTTTTTTATTAATTAATTAATTAATTATTAAATAATAATAATAATTAGAAAATTTTAGTGTTAAATGGTTATGGAATGATGATGTAAAGTTTGTTTGTTTGGATTTATTTGTTTGTTTATTTACGTTAAGTGTTTATGGCTAGGTTTTGAGTAGTTTTGAGGAATTTTTTTTTTTTTTGTTTGACACTAATTGACACAACATTTTTTTTCATTTGTTTTTGTTTATTAATTTATCGAGAAATGTTTTTCCGGTATAGAAAATGTCCTAAAATGTCAACAAAATGTTTTTTTTTTTAAATAAATAAATAAATAAAATGAAAAACCACTTAAAGTGTTATTTAAAGGGAAACAACACACTCCGCGTTATAATGTCAAACAAACAAATAAAAGAAATTTGTTTTTGTTTAGGATCACGAACCCCAATCAGTTTTTTTCTGATTGCTGTTTCGTTTGTAATTTTAACTCTTTAATATTTCAGATCTTTCTATAATGCAGTAAACAGAATGAAAAAGATACAACTACAAAATACAATGTCTGTGTTAAATAAGAATGTATGCAAATTCCAAACAGCAGTTAACAGAATCATTGCGATGTATCGTCGAGATACATTGTCGCTATAACCAGAACATTAGCTAAACATTGTGTTTTTCTCGGACGTCAATCTGGTCCTAAAGAAGTAAACAGAATGTGTATTTGTATCTTTCGTTTTGGTTAGACCTTAATTCTGGTTACAGCAATTATCGCTGTCGTCTGTTTAGAACGACTCTGTGTAGTCACGCCACAGTGAAGCCAATACCCAATATTTGACAATTAAAAAAATGGTCGCTGAAAGTTTGTCGTTCTGATTCTGTTAACAAAAGCGACATCGCTCAGTTTTCATCTTTTATTCTCGTTATGCCTTATGATGTTTACATAAAAATTTCTCCTCCATATACATACATACATACTTGTGCGTGATAATATTTATATTTGCCTTCTGTGATCGGCTGTGCAGCGAATAAATTGTTTTTTTTTTTTTAAGTAAACAGCATGTGGAAAAATAATTTATTTCTTACATAATAATGTGTCAAAGACATGTTTGTTGCAAACTGTAAATTTGTATAAATACAAAAAAAAAAATATATAATTATTCGCTTGGTATTATTTAATTAAACAGAAATAAATAAATAAATAAATAAAACAAAAAAAAAATTGAATAAACATTTGCATCACGTAGTTTTTTTTTCTGTGACGTTTTTTTATTTCTGTTTGTTTTTAGTTTTTTCTTTTTATTTTTTTATTGATGTATGAGTTATGAATATATTTACCTGTACAAATTAATATCCATGGGGTTTTTTTTTTCTACCACAATCTGTTTTGATTTTTTTATTTAAATTGCGCGTCTTCTGTCAAAACAATGATCGATTTGATTGCAAAAACAATGCGATCTTCCAGTGATGATTAATTTATTTGCTGTCTTAAACATTTTTTTTTTCTTTTTTATTTATGCAAAATTATATAACGGTGAGCGCACGCACGCACGCACGCACGCACACAGGTATGCGACAAAATTTATCAATTTCTTTCTTTTCTTTTTTTTTTTGGTTGTAATCAAAATTTCGTCGCGTGTTACATAATGCTGTAAACAGAATGAAAAATATAACTACAAAATACACCGTCAAAATTCATTTTTCGGTGAGCGATGTTGCTTTTGTTAACAGAATCAGAAATATTTTAAATTGTCAAATAAGTAAAAATGTTGTGCAAGTATTTGTATTAGCTAAACTTTGGCGCGACCACAAAATTAGAGAAAAGATACTAAAATAGACGAAAACAGCAATTCATTTCGACGACAGGCGCTATCGTTCTGTTAGCAGCTTGAAATTTGCGTACATTCTAATTTGACAGACGTTGTATTTAGTAGTTGTATCTTTCGTTCTGTTCACTGCTTAATACATAAATCTCTTACATAATTTTGGTTGTTTTTGATGTAATTTTTCATTCAGTTTTCTGTTAATTGTTGAAATGAATTTTTCCTACACTTCTTCTTTTAAATTACCTGTCGTCGTCGATGTTGTTATTTTACCTATGCCTGCCTACCTGTTTTTATTTTTCGTTTTCATTGATTAAACTTGGTTGCTGTTGTTGTTGTTATTGTCTAGTTTAAAACATTTGTTTTAAATATTTTAATGAGAAAATTATACTTTCTCTAGACAACAACACACACCAGGGTTGATAAACTTTATGTTTGTTACCTGAGAAACAAACGCGATGGCACGGCCTATGTTAATTTTTTTTTTTTAATTTTATTTCATTTTCCTAATCATTAACTGGATTTACATATGTTTATCATATTTAATTCGGATTGATTTTATGAATAAAATAAAAAATAACGAAAAACATTTGCACGTGCCCGTGGCGGGGCCCGTTTGTGGATAAATTATTGTTGAAATGTTTTTGTTTTTACTTTCCAGATTAATTGAATATTAGATAAGGTAGAAATTTTTTGTTGTAATCACGTAAATGTTACGTGAAATTATGTTGTTACCTTTGATTTACCTTGTTTACGTTTTTTAATGATTTTTAAATGATTTTCTGACGGATTTTGTAGTTAATCAAAGATGGTGGATTTGGTGAATTTGATTGAGGAAGAAATGTCAAAATGTTTTTTTTTTTTTGTAAAATTAGCTAAAATTGTGTAAAATTTTATCTAAAAGTAGGAAAATGAAAAAAAATAAAAAATTATCAAAGTAAATTAGCAGCAGCGCTAGTAGCAGCAGCAGCAGCAACAACAACAGCCAATCGCCAAATGACGTCAATTTGTTTTATTTCATATTCAGAAATTTATTTAATTTTTTCTAACATCATAAAATGTTTTTTTTTATTATTATTTATTATTATAATTATAATGATTACATAAATTAATTTTTAGTAATAAGTTTTGTGTATAATAAGCGATGATGTGATGACATAATAATTTGGTACGAGTCTGTGAATTTTTAGTGGAATTTAATTTAATTTAATTTTTTTTTTCTTCTTTTTTTTTTATTACTTTATTTAATTTTTCTTTAATTTTATTAATTATAATAATATTGCGCGGGTCACATAGATATATTTTTTTTTTTTTTTGAAGAAAAGAATGAGAAAAAAATTTAATTACGCGATCGCGATTTGATCGCGTAGTCCTATGCAAAATTTTATGAAAATTTCATGCTGAATTTTTTTTAAATGTAATTTCAGGATTACCTTGATCACTAGGCAACAGTTTCCGTGCCTCCGTGTTATCCTTGGTGTTATTTCCTCCATTTGATAATAAATACTTGGAATTTATTTGTTTTCTGTGTGTAGGTTCTCACTGTAGGAAATCATTATGAAAATTTTCGTTTTTATATTTTTTTTTTTTTTTGTATGAAATACGCTCGATTATGACGCGACAGTAAAAAAAAAAAAAAAATCCCCATCTAGTAATTGTAGGCAGTCGTCTCGGCGCCGTTTTATTATTTGATGTGTGTGTGAGCTTGTGGCATATGGAATGTTTTATGAAATTTCCCTTTCCGTTGTTACCAAAACCTACCCTTGTATAGGTTTTTTTTTTGTTAGTTCTCAACAACGTTGTCGTCTGTGTTTTTTTTTTTGCTGTCGTGCTTTTTACTGCATTTGCTTTCCAGAGCCATTTCTTGGAATTTTTTTTTTATTTAAACATAATTTCTGGTGTAATTGTTGTATGCCTGCCATTTGTCGCTGTTTATTCTAATTGTGTAAATAATAAATAAATATTGATTCGGAGTTTTCGGAGTCCCACTGTGTTTTCAGAATAGTTTTGATCAGGTGTACTGTCTGTCCGATTTCTATTCGTTTAAAAGTGAAAACTCTTTGAAACCTAACAGAGAGACACACTCGGAAAATGAATAATAATCCGGAATAAAGTTTTTTTTAATTTTTAATTACATTTACTCGTGTAATTTATGGGGATTCTTTAATGTTTTTATAAACTCTGTGACCTTTTCAGTTTATGTTTTAATTTTATTTATTTTTTTATTTATGTGAGTTTTGAAGAGGGTTGACATTGTGGGTGTCTTGTTTGCTGCATTTTAAAATCCTGTCAAAACGCTTACATAACAGAGTCGGCAATAATTATAATAGGGGCGATGTAATAGTTTTAGTTATTTTCCCGATTTTTAAAAATGTAATTCCGGTTGAGTGTTCCCTGTTTCTCCAGCACTGAAAATTGTTTATTTATAAAAATGTTATCACTTCATAATAATTAATTTTCTTTTCTTTTTTCATTTCTGTGGTTTTTATTTATTTCGTCGTTTTATTTTTGGGTTTTTTTTTTTTGTGGTTTTTGTTTGTTGTCGCGTTTTGCTGCTCTTTCATCAATTTTTTTTTATTTATATAACGACAGAAAATGAAATTAAATGAAATTATTGAAAAATTATTCTCCCTATTTTAAATAAAAATAATTTACTTACAACAACAGCGTTTAGAATAGAAAATATTTAATTTAAGAATGAAAAATCGCGAGTTAAGTTTTGTCTACCAGTTGGATGTTTTTCGGTTGCTTAAATGTATTTTTTTTTCTCTATTTCATTACTTAAAAGCAGACGAAACTCTGCTGATAAATTTAGAACACTCTGTTTGCGCTGTTTCTTTTAATTTTATTAAATTTTAAATGATTTTTAATGTTGTTTGCTGCTGCTGCTGCTTTAAGGTTTTTTTGATGTTGGTTAAAATTTAATTTGATTTTAAGAGAAATTTCTCTTTTATGAAAATAGAAACAGCAGTAGCAGCGTCGTAATCGGTTTTGCCCTATAAGTTTTTAAGTTTAATGTTGCGATTGTAATTAATGTTTTAATTCAGTGATTCTTAACATTTTTGGTGTTATGATGGGGTCCGCCGACCGTTTAAACCAAACCATGGGTTGTGATCTTCTTGTTGTGAACGCAAAACGTTTGTAACGTAACGTTCGCAAATGTAATAAAATATTTTGCGGATCATCGCTTTAACAACCACTGATCGTTCGTTCGTTCACTCTATGCTGTTTTATTTTTAATGTTTTTTTTTTTTTTTTATTTTTATTATTTTGCTCTAGATTTGAATTGAAAATTTTTGTAATTTATTTTCGTCATCGCGTATTTATTTATTTTTAATCGGTTTGACGTGATTTTATTTTTTTCGTGTGTGTGTGTTTGTGTTATTGTTTACGTTTAAGCCGTGTTAAGCCACCAAAAAGCAGGCCGCCTTTAGCAAATTAAACATAATTATTTTTGAATAGAACTTGAACTACTTGGAACTGTTACAAGAAAGCGCAAAAACCGTTGGATGCTCTTTTTTAAGTTTTAATTCATTAATTAATTAATATTTCTTTTTTGTTGTTTTGGGCGATGGTTTTTTTTTTTATTCGTTTTTCACCTATATGCGGTGGCGGTGTGTATTTTGGAATAATTTGTTAATGCTTTTTTTAATATTTAATTTTGATTTTGATTTTTGATGCTTTTTTTGACCCCTTTCTGTTTTAGTTTTTTAATTTTTTGTGCCATATAAGTTGACCTTTTTATTTATTAATTTGATTAAAATTAAAGAAATTTAATTAAAAATTAAACAATAAATTGAAAACGAGTACAACGAACCTTATGATGTGTACAGTAAATGCTCGGAAAATTCGGAGTTTTTTTTTTATCTGTTTCTACCGCAAGATAAAAGCAAGCAGTGCTTCTCAACCCATGTTTTCAGAAAAACATTTTATCAGCCTTGCAGCCAAGAAAAGGTTGGAATAAAAGTTGGAATAAATTTTTTTTTAACCTGGACTGTAGTCCCCAGTGTCTATAAAGTTTATTGTTCTCAATATTTTTTTTGTAATTTGAATAAATATTTTTGGCGCCTATGTTTGATTGTTTAATTTTCTTAAAATAATTAATTATTGAAACAATAGAAGAATAAATAATAAAATTTTAATTAAAAAATTTGCCTTTGCTGCGCGTTTTGATTACAAAACAATTTTTTAATTTTAAAGAGAAATATGAAACGTACGTAAAAAATGCAGCGTATTAGGTATTTTAGTGTCGCATACATGACAGTAAGTAATTTGATGACTTGACCACATTCATTAACCATAAATGACGTCGTTATGTCTCATATTTTTGTTAAATTTATGTCAAATTTTTAGTTTTTATTTGTGGTATTCCTATTAGAGTTTGTTTTTTGTGTGTGATTTGCTGTAAAAATTGGTCACAATCTGTGGCCTCCAATGATTTGTTTTGTTTTTTTTTTTTTTTGTGGTCTTGTATTTATGCTATGAAAGTTTTCAGTCAGTAGATTGTAGGGTACTCTGGCCTAATGTACGTATTACAACAATTATTTAACGTTAATTTACTTTATGATCATTAATATTAATTTAAATGGAATATTTTTAAAATTCTTAGCAGCTTTCGATCGTTTTTTTTTTGCTTTGCTTTCTTTATTCTTTGTTTTGTTACTCGTTCGCGTTTCGCTTTTTTTTCTTTTTTTTTTTACTTGAAAGTAAAATTTATGTTAATTTATTATGGATATTACATGGCAATTTTATTGTTTTTAGTTTTTAAAATTATATAGAAAAAAAAAAATAAGAAAGAAGAAAATCGTTGCGTATGTGTATTTAAGGTTTGGGAACTGGGATTCAAGGGTATTTTTGTTTTTGGTTGCTGTTTGCTGTTGTTGTTGTTGTTATTTGGGGATTTATGTCAGTTTATTTTGTTTAATAAAAAGGTGTTGACGGATATACTATTGAGGAAAAGAAATAAAATTGTAAAAGAAAAAACGCGATTTTACTACACCCACGAAAAATTGTTGCTTGCTTTATAAATGTTAATTTTTTATGGTATTTTGTAATGAAGACCGGATGAATGACGATTGAATTCTCAGACGATTTGTTAAAAAGACTATTTGACATTTTACTTCCTATCGTTATTGTGATTGTGGTTGGTTGGGTAATTATGTCGTATAGTAGAATTGTGTTCAAAAATTTACAAAAAACGGTTCGATAGTTAAACAAATGTTTAACAACCACTGCTAAGCTTTGAAATATCTTCCGATAAGAATCTATAATTTTTTTTAATTTTTATTTAATTAGATCAGAATTTTAATTAAAAAAAAGAAAAAATTCTTGTTATATTTTAATTGAATTATCCGCGGTTATTGGAATGTGTTGAAAATATTTTTTTTTTTGTTACTGTAGTGTAAGTCTAGCATAAGCAGCAGCTTATTATAATTAATGAAATTTGTTTGACCTTATAAATGGGTAGGAAACGTGATGACATAATAAAAATGATTATTTATTGTGCTAATTAATTTATCATTGAGATAATTTTGTTGTTGCTGGCTGTTTGTTGCTCGTTTTAGTTTTTCGCGTTTCTCTGTTGCTGTTAGTTGCTGCTGTGGTTCACACATTGCGTAATTTACAACAAACGACGATTCCTGTTGAACAAATTAATTATTATTATCATCAACAAGTACTTGGATTATTTTTGTTTTGTGATGATTTTTCACCTTTACTTCTCCTCCTACACATAAAAATCTCTGCGATATGATGATTCGCATTTAATTGTGTTAAAATAATTTTTTTTTTTTACCTGTGAAATTACCATCAAACACCAACCATAATCATCATCATCATTACGTTTTATTGTTGTTACTCTGCCTGTGCCTGCTCATGTGTTGTATTTTCGTTTTTTCTTTTTTTTTTTTTTTTTTGTAACTAACGAATATAAAAAACCAGAAATATTACAACGCGCACAAGTTCACTCACCTGTACGCGTTTTACCTTTATTTCTCTTTTTTTCATGACTATTTAATTTTTTGGTTGCTTTGTGCTTTGTACTTTTTGTTTTTTTTTTTTGGTAATTACCATTTGTTTTAATTTTTTTTTTGTTGGTTGGAACAATTATTTCCTAAAAACATGCTGCATTATGATGATTGTTTTGTTCAAAAGTTTCTCTTCTTTTTGTAAATTTTGTTTTGTTTGCTACTGGTAATGGTGATGGTAATAGTAATACACCACCTACCTGATTTTGTTATTATTGTTTATCTTTGAACCGTAGATATGTTGTGGTGTGGAGTAACAAAAGGTACAACAGTGGTGTCTCGTTAGTTTAGTCTTTTTCAGTTTAGACAGGTGTTTTTAGTTTGGTAAAATACCTCTCGACCAATCAGAAGCATTTATCCGTGGAATGTTAGCTTCGCATGCGTAGAGATGAAGGTTGTCAAACTTATCACCTGAAAACCCTGGCAATACATGGTTAAAGCAAAACAGACATAAATAAGGGAAGAGAACACAGAATTACAGGAAGTTGTTGGAATTTAATTACACTGTGGTAGTTAGTAGTTGCTATCCCATTGCGTGCGACAATATCATACGATATGTGGCCTGATTTTTCCTTTTTTTTTTTTCTTTTTTTTTATATTCGTTCCGCCTTGTTTTTCTTTCACCAAGTAAGCACGCAAAATTATTATCTATAATTTACTTGCCTTTTATTTTATTGGCACCACCCCAGTGTGTCTACGCTTGGGGATTTTAATTTTCTTTGTTTCTTACTGCTGCTGCTGCTCTACTTATTGTATTTTATTTTTAGCCAGAATATCAGCATTATTTATGTAATTTGATCATAAAAACTGAAACGTCGTCGTAGTTTGTTCTATTATTATTTATTTATTTATTTTTTTGCTTTGTTTTTATGGAAATGTCAATACACGCAAAAAACAGATTGTGACAAAGAGTCATAAAATATGGGGAAAAAATTTTAATAAAAAAAAAAATAAAATTGCACACCCTTTAAGTCATCAGTATAGGCAAAAGCTTAAAACTCTGGTCGTGTGCTTCAATAATAAAACAGAAAAAAAAAATAGTTGTTTGCTTCTTTCTTGTTGTTTTCCTTTGTGTGTGTCGTAAAAGTAGAAAGTTTTCCGTTTTTGAGGAAGCAAATTGAAAATACACAAGAATGTGTATTTAGAATAATAAAAAAAATGAAAAGTAAAAGTCCTTTTTTAAGTGTATAAAATTCGTGGTGATTCGTGACTAGATAATAATTATGTTGTCGCCACCAGTTATTCAACCGAACCACCACCATCACCCACACCACCCTTTATTGATTTTTTTTTTTTTTTACTTCTATAACTCAAGTAATAAATTGTTTATCGGAAAACTCCAGGAACAAACACAATAGTTTCAACTTGATTTTTTTTTTAATTTTCACTGAAATTTGGAATTTTTTTTCCGGATGCCTCAAAAATTAAATTCAATTGAGCTGATATTTTGTGGAAAGTTTTGTAATGGGTCGGATAAAGATTTTTGATGTTTTGAACGCAGGAATAATTCACCTAATAGGATTTAACATAAAATTATTATATGCTCGGTGCCAACTTTTTTGTTTCACGATTTTATCTGTGTTTCGGTTTTTTTTTTATCAGAACTTATTTCAAATCACAGCTCTCCAGCTCAGCTTGTTGTTTCTACATTTCTTAATATCATCGTATAATAATAAAAATATTATTTATGATTATGCAACATTCATATAAGCTCTCTCACTACTTAACTTAATTAATAAACAAACAAATAAATAAAACGCGCAAGTAATTATAAACATTAAAACCACACCCAAAGCAGCATCACAACAACAACAACACCAGCCTTCATTAATGAATTTCAAAGCTTCATTTAATTAACTTTAATGCGACAAAATGTTTTTTTTTTTTTTCATTTAATTATTTGTTGAAATTTATTTAATCATTTTCTTGTGGCGTTTTATTGTGCTGTTTGATTATTTGCTTACAATACCCATGGATTATAAACGAAGACGATGCTTGATGAAGCCACATACAAGTACAACCGGAACGCCGCTGTTTATTACACGTTTTCTTATTTCTACCTTACTTCCTTTATTAGCGTTTATTGTTGTTCTTATTATATAACGGTAAATACGTGTGATGAATCATGTTTTTGCAGCAGCAACCAGTCCTCCAGTAAAAAAAAAAACAAAAAAATTATTAAGCGAAGGTAACGCAGCGGCGTAACAATATGACGAAAAGTCATCAAGTTTTGTTTGGTTATAAGAGTGGTTTTTTGCTGATTGGCGAAGTTATTTGGACGAAGTTGATGTTTGAAACATTGCAGTTTTTTTTTTTTTTTAATGAATGCAAAACACAACGTACCGGTTCGCAACAAGCGGCAACCCAAACCAGCCAATCATGTCTGTGGCGGCCACATTTTCACAAAAAAATTAATTCTTTTTTAATCCTCACCATCCTACTGTATTATTATTGTAGAAGCAGCAATAGCAGCAACAACCAACAGTAGCCAGTAATCATACATCCTGTTGTTAAAACTTTGTTAAAACCTCAATTGCTGCATTTAAATAATTTATTTAAATTTTTTGTTGTTGCTGCTGCTACTGTTGCTACTACATGTGTCCCACCCACCCAATTTTATTTTTATTTTTATTGTCTAGAATTAATTAGTTTTTTTTTCTTCTTCTGAGCTCTGAGTAATTTATGGCATTGCAAAAGCCATTAAAATATAAAAACGAAAAAAAAAAAATAATTTGTGCAGTGTGTTTCGCACTTTTCGCGCATATTTTTTTATGGGGGCCCGGAAATTCTTTGCGGTGGTGATTTTCGAATTGTTTAGAATAGGTTGGCGAACACTGAGTTTTTTCTTTTGCAATTTCGGTTGCACTCTCAAGTACTTAAAAGGCTTTCTGTGTGTCTGGGTTTTCTTAGTTTTCTCTTGTTTGTTTTACACGTTTTACGTTAATTATTATTCAATTGTCGCTCTTGTGTCTATTTAATTCAGCGAATATTTTATTGATTATTTTGTTTGTAATTAATCACATCGACATAATTAATACAAGAATATTAATTATGATGTCATCGAATTATGATTTAAATGGTTGTGTGTACTAGGCAGGTAAAATTAACGTAGAGAATTTTGTTGTTCGGTTTGCGATAATTTTCTTATCCTCCACGGTTACAGATTGATTATATGAATAAAAAACGATTTTATCGTGTATTAAGTTTTATATTGAGAAACACTGTGGTCTGAGGAACATACTTTGGCACAGAAAATCACAATCAAACTTGACCTTAGCATGAGATTTTTCTTACTTCTTCTCTTCTTTCTTTCGTTTTGCCTTTTTAATTTACATTTTAATAATGAATTTACGGTAAAATTGTTAAAAATGTAAAAAAAATAAGAAATTAGTATCGCGTCTCTTGTGTATGTGCTGACAGAAGAAAGATTAAAGAAAAAAATTTCTTTTTTGGTTAATGAGAGAGACCACGGTGTTGGTGTTTACGGTGGTTTCTGATGCAAATATCTTTCATTTATGCTTCTTAACCTGTTAATTAACCTTTTTCTATGAATGTGTGTGTGTTCACCTCACTGTTTTTTTTCTGTGTGTTTTTGTAAAAATTATTGTGACACAAAATTTGCAAATTTCATGAGATTTTTATTAATTTTGTTTCTCGTTCATTTTCTTGGCAAAGATTTTCGTTTTTTTTTTTTTTTTTTTTTCTTTTCTACAGATTTTCTAGTTCAATACAGTTCATTAGGATTTATTAAAAAAAATTATTTCTCTGTACTGTGCTTGTGCCCAACACAGCAACACCCAACACAAATAATATTTTTCAAATACTACACGCGGAATCCAAAAAAAAAAAAATAAATAAATATATTTTTAAAATACAGAATTCGCGTGTTTTTTTCTTTTGCTTGCTTGCTTCGGTTTGTCTTGTTAGAGTCGCTTAAAATATTTTTTTTTTATTTTTATGATTCGCGTTTTTTAACGTTTCAATGTATGAACAGTGATTGGTTTTTATTTAATTTAATTTCGTTGTATTTGTTTGTTGCTTAATGATTGACTTAAATAAATTTATTTTTTATGAACACTTTTGATTCTCAATTGATTAATAAGCAGCTTAACATTACTTTACTTTACTTGACTTAACTTAACTCTTGACTCTTTAATTCAATTATTACACCACGAAGCTAAATGGGAAGAATTTTTTTTCTTTAATACTAAGATTTTCTCTAAAATGTTGTAGGAGGCAAATTTTCGTTTGCGGGGACTTGTGCTGTGAATTGACTTTGCGATTTAATAAATTTTTCTTAAGTAACATTCACACTGTTCGTGCGTAGAATATTCCTCTTGTAGAATTTTTTTTTAAAATAATGAAATAAATAATTAATTAATTAATTAATTAATTTAGAATTTTTTTTTTTTTTGTTTAATTACAGAAATTTTGAATTATTACTCATCACAGAAATATAAATAAATAAAATAAAAAGTTAATCAAATCAAAAAAAAAAAAAAAAAAAATCAAAATGACTGAAGTAGAACAACAACCCCAAACGAATGGTATAGATTCTATTCCAGAGGAGGATGACAACAAAGCAAGACCAGCTGATATTGAAGCGGTAATTTCTCTACTTTTTTTTTTTTTGTTATTTATTTTAATTATTAATCCCCCAAATAGGATATGCGTGAAATGGAACGACGTAAACGTGTTGAGGCAATCATGAATTCACGTTTATTCCGTGAAGAACTTGAACGTATTGTTGATAGTCAAATACGTGAAGGACCATCAGGTATATTACAACAATTATCTGATATTGTTGGTATACCAGCAGCTAGAGTTGGTAGTGTGTTTAAGGTAATTAAATAAATAAATAATTCATCTGAATCTACGTGAAAAATCTCCACAAAATAATTTATTTGTATTTATTTTTAGAGTTCAAATTGTGTTGTACCAATAAACGATATACGTGGTATTGAGGCAATGGGTTATGCAAAAGGTGAAAAAATATTACGTTGTAAATTGGCAGCAACATTTCGTTTATTAGATTTATATGGTTGGGCACAAGGACTCGGTTCACAAATAACAGCACGTTTAAATGCTGATCAAGAATTATTTCTTGTAAATCCATTTGGTTTGTTATATCACGAAATGACAGCGTCATCATTAAATAAAGTTAATATGCAAGGTGTTATTGTTGAACAAGGAACAACAAATTTTGGAATTAATACAAATCGTACGTTTTATATTTTTTTTTTTTGTTACGAGTATATTCTGAAGAACCAGATTAATTATTATTATTTTTTTTTTTTTGTAGACTTTGTATTGCATTCGGTTATACACGCTGCTCGACCAGATGTTCGTTGTGCAATTTATGTCAGTTGTAATCCAGTCGTATGTGTTTCATCCTTAAAAGCTGGTTTACTTCCTTTGAGCAAAGATTCCGTTGTTCTTGGTGAAGTTGCTGTTCATTCATACACTGGATGTAAATATATATATATTTTTTGTTGTTTGTAAATGGAATTAATAATCTGTGTTTATCTTTTCATGTGTCAGCATTAAATGAACCTGAAGAACGTGAAAAATTAATACGTAGTCTTGGACCAGTATCAAAAGTACTTTTATTAACGAATCATGGTGCATTATGTTGTGGTGAAACTATTGAGGAAGCATTTTACTCTGCGTATCACATTGTTCAAGTAAAATTTTTTTTATTTGATTATTCGTGAAGATTATTTGAAATTTTATTTCATTTTTTATTTGTTTTTTTTAAAGGCATGTGAGACACAATTAAAATTGATGCCAGTTGGTTTGGATAATTTAATGTTGATACCAGAAGAAACCCGTAAAATAATTTATGAGGCATCACGAAAGGCACCAGAGGGTAGTGATGCAGCACGTCACCTAACACTAGACAATAAGGAGCGAGTCATACAGGTGAGAATATTAATTAATCAATTGATTAAATCAAGGTAAAAAATTTAAAAAAAAATTAATTATTCGCAGCCTCCTAAATGGCGTGTTGGTGGTGCTGAATATGAAGCATTAATGCGAATGTTGGATAATGCTGGTTTCCGTACTGGTTACATTTATCGTACACCATTGGTTAAAGGTGAATTACCAAAGCCGAAAAATGATATTGAAGTTCCTCCAGCTGTATCATCTCTAGGATATCTTCTTGAAGAAGAAGAGCTTTATCGACAGGGGTAATGATTTACAAAAAAAAAAGAAGACATTTCATAAAATATTAAATTTTCATTTTTACGTTTTATAAATTTTCATTTAAGAATATGGAAGAAAACGGATATGCGTAAAGGTGGTGACCGAACACGCTGGTTGAACTCACCAAATGTTTATCAAAAAGTTGAGGTGTTGGAGACTGGCACACCAGATCCGAAAAAAATAACAAAGGTAGAGATTATTACGTTTGAGGATAGAAATTAATTTAATTAATGAAATTAAAAATGAAAAAAAAAAAATTGGTTTTGGTTGTTTAATCTTTTTTTTTTTTGTCCTTCGATTATATTTTGGTTGGGATTTTTGTTTTTTTTTCTTCTAATTAAAATTATTATTAGAGAAATTTTTTCTTTTTTATTTTCTTTTGTCGGTTTTTATTTGTTTTTATTTTCTGTTGAAATTTTTTTTAAATTAACCTAAACAACCTCCTCTGATTCGTTTAATTCCATTTAATTAACTTTTCATAAGTTTTTTTTTTTTTCTTTTATCTAATAAATTAAACAATAATCAAGTCATAATTATTGTGCCATGCTTTAAATAACATTTATTATTATTATTATTATTAATTAATAATTATTAATTATTAATTCCATAAATGAAAGTGATTTATACGCGCGCGCTACACATTCCTTCTTCTTATTTTTTTAAAACTTTTTTTTTTTTGTTTTCGATTTTTTGATTTAATTTATTGCTAAAAACTGAGTTTATTTAAAGAAGTAAATTAAAAAAAAAAAAACATAATAATTAATTGATGTTTTTATATAATAAATAAATAATAAATATATATATATGTGTGTGCTTATAGCAGCACAAATAAATAAATAAATAAAAATTAGAAAGAAGTCCATAAATACAGTGAAATGTCTTTTGAATGCTGTAATCCATCTGAATGGATAATAACCAATGTTGTCTATGCTGTTGAGTTGATTATGTTTTTTTTTTTCTTTAAGTAATAACCGTGGTAATAGACAACGGTGTACGTAAGAGCGTACGCATTAAAAAAAAGTTTTATTGTAGTTTGTAAAAGGTTAAAATCTCGCGGTTTTTATTTGACAATTTTTTTTTTAAACGGTTTATGTGGCTCAATGGGGCCAGGCTTTCCGGGGATTTTTTTTTTTTTGCATAATCGTCTAATTTAATTTGTTAAAAGGTAGCGAAAAATCTGTTTTCATACTCAGATAGTTGTTGTGGGTGTGACAGCAGCATTTCTCCAGGCATTTCACTGTATTTTTTTTTTTTTTTAATTAATAATTAATGAAAGAAAAATGAAACGAAAAAAAATTTCTATATACAGATAATAATGGGTTAGGTAATTATTTATTAAAATAAGAAAAATAAATAAAGTAAATTTATTATTATCAAATTAATTAAATAAATAATTAAGGTAAAATAAAATAAAATAAATTATGAAAAAATTATGTTGTGTAGCTGATAAAATTAATTTTTGATTTTTTTAAATTAATTAATTAATTAATTAATTAACTAATTAATAAATTAATTAACATCTCTTCTCTTTGTTGCTTTTTAAATAAAAGAATAAAATATTTTGATGCTAAAGTAAAAAAATAATAAAATTATTTTTCATTTGATTTATTTATTTATTTTTTTTTTGGTTATGTTTTTTAATTTTTTAAACCGTTAAAACGTGTACGCGAGATTAATTACATTACGGATTCCGCGGAGTTGTAGAATTTTTTTTAATTATAAGTTGTTGTAGATTATTTTTGATTTATTTTTATTATTTTTGTCTATTTTTTTGTTTTTTTTTTTTTTTTTGGTTATTTTTAGTGGGTCGATTCATTCGCTGAAGAGGTAAAAACACATCAAGAAAATTTCTCTCTTTTTTTTCTCTTTTTATTTTTAATTAATTTTTATTTGTTGATGTTGTTGTTTGCGTTTTGTGCTTATGAGGAATATTTATGGTCTGTTGGCTAATCCAAATCATAGTGGCGCTTTTGTAGGCTACTGAATAAACTTAGCTTAAGGTCATTGTGATTTGTATTATCCAAACGGAGCGTAAATATATTTTTATTTTTTGTGAAGCAAGACGACGACATGACTCAACAATAAATTTTTTTATTTCATGTTATTGCTGTTGTTGATGATGAATGTTGTTCTAACATAAAATTAGTTTTTATTAACACTTTTAAGTCATGGTTTTTGATGTAATTAGCGCTAGAGTTGACGTACGAATGAAATGCTCTCTCTAATCATCTGGATTGATTAGGATTGTAGAGAGTTTTTTTGTCCATGCGTTTTGTAATAGCGCAAATTAACTGAAATTGAGACTTTTTACTAATTTTTAACACTTAATTCTTGTTCTTAAGGTTTCTTTACTTAACTTAACTTTACTTAGCCTAACTTAACCTAACCTTACTCTTCATTGGCACACTTTCTATGATCTTTAAACGATTGCAGTAATTTTGTTATCATTAGCAAAATGTCTCCAATTTGGAACTGTGATAATAAACGTTTAAGGATTAGGCTACGGTTTAACCTTTCTGTTGACTGAATTTCATTATGTGACAACATAAATATGCTTTTGGTGTTTTTGGTTTATTTTTCCACCTTCTTTTTTATCTGTTGGCTCACGGGTGATACGACTAAAGTCGTCGTCATGATTTTGAATAAATTTTCCTGGTTAAAATACTCAAAGAAAATTCCTGATCACTGATTGTGAATGAACACTAAAATCATCCGGATTTTTAATCAGTAAAATTTCATTCAAAATCAAGACTGAAGTGAATCCGTCAACATTGATGCTGCACAATGTGTACACATAAAATTTATATTTAATTCCTGTAAATAAAATAAAATCTAATGAGAGGGGTGGGCTTTGCAAATTAATTTTGTGTACTTTACCTAACGCTAATTAACCTTTTGATAAGGGTTTATGGGAAGAAGGAAGCTGTTGCCTTTGTCTTTGATTTGATTTAATTTTTATTGTGCCTAGGATGATTATTAATTTTTATTTAAACGTGTTTTTGCGCGATACTTTTTTCTTTAAACCTTTTTTTAACCGTCGAAAAATGCTTTTTTGGTGTTTTTTTTTTTTTTGTTTTTGTTTTTGTTTAAAGTGAAAATTCAATTTGTTTTGTGTGATTTAAAGTTTAAATTTAAAACGAAATAAATAAAAAAAAAAGGGAAAGAAAAGGAAAAGGAAATTAGAGGGAAAAAAGATTTTGCTTTTTTAATTTTTAGTTTTAATTTTAATTTTAATTAACATAAACATTAGCGACCCAGGGTGTGGCTATTTATTTTAATTATGCGTGGGGTTTTTTTTTTTTTTTTTTTTAAACAAAAAAATTATATTTATCTTAGGCACAATTAATTAAATTAAATTAAATTTAATTTAATTTAATAAAAAAAAAAAAACAAAATTCTATTCTTCTATCTTGGTTTTGGTTATTCTTTTATTTTTAATTAATTAATAAAATTATTACTAACAGCGGATGATGCTTCTCCAGTTACTTTATTTTTTTTTTTTATGCTTTTATTTATTTATTTTGATTGATTGATTGATTGATTATTTTATTTATTTTATTTTATTTTATTTTATATTTGTGGAAAGAAAAAACCTTAATTAACAAACAAACAAAATAAAAAAATTAATTAATTAATTAATAAGAAATGAAACTCTCACCACCACCACCACCAATACAAATTCACCTCACTGTCCTAAATTTAATACTAATAATAATTTTTAAAAAATGGCTGCATAACCCAATAAACAAACCTAGTAATTGGATTTCTGTATATAATAAATTTATTTTTTATTTTTTTTTTTGTATGTAAATATTTGTTTTATTAATTAATTAATTATGTCGCTAATGTTTATTATTATTATTAATATTATTATTAATTAATTATTATATAAAGCAAGAAAAACAAAAAAAATTAAAAAAAAAAAAAAATTTCATTTTTTTTTCTCTCTTTCTCTCTCCTCTCTCTCTTTTTCTTTCTCTTTATTCTAATTTCGCCACGAATTATACGAAAAAAACAAAAAACGTTTTTGTGGTGAAATTTGAATGAAAAAAACAAAAAACAAAATTTAAAAATAATTAGTGGGTAGCTGATGGTTCACCTACACATTCATCGACACCAGTTAGAATTGATGCTGCATTACAATTTGTACCACCAGGTACAAATCCAAAAGAATTTAAAAGAATTCAACAGCAAGTATGCGGATTGAATAAGTTTTCTCAAGTTAAATAAATAAATAAAGAAATAATTTTTTTCTTTTGGTATAGATTAAAGACAATCGTCGTGCTGATAAAATATCAGCTGGTCCCCAATCCCATATATTGGAGGGTGTTTCATGGGATGAAGCAAATCGCATTAAAGATGCAAATATATCTGGTGCTAGTGATCATGTTGTATTAATGGGTGCTGCATCCAAAGGAATTATACAACGTGGTTATCAGCATAATGCAACTGTTTATAAGGCACCATATGCTAAAAATCCATTTGATTGTGTCACAGATGATGAACTCATTGAATATAAACGAACTGTAGAACGAAAAACAACATCACATGGTGGCGAATGTGAGTTTTTATTTTCTTTTAATTAATCTTGTTGCCGTGTATTAATTATTTTATTTTTTTTTTTGGGGTTATGTATGTTTTAGATACAGACACCGATTTTTCAGAATCTGAAGCTCTTAGTTCATTACAAATATCAGCTGGACAAATGAAAAGTCCACCAATGAGTCAGCCTAGCCAATCTGAAGCAGATGAACCAGGTTAGTCAGCCGTCACTTAATTTTAAAGACAAATTTTAATTGGAAAAAAAAAACTGAACAATGTTAATCTAGATGAAGCTTTATTGTCTTCTCCTTGGCATAGTTGTTGTTTAGTTTGAAAAAAAAAAATGTTTTCTTCTTCTTCTTTTAAATCTTTATGTTTTTTTTTTTTTGATTCTTTTAAATATAAATATTATTTTCTCCTCCTAATTATTATTATAGAACCACAAGTATTAAGAATAGAAACTAAACAAGCACCCAAGCCCAGTCAACCAGAAGTTGTTCTTAGCGATGGTAAGCATGATTAAATGTTTTTTTTTTGTCTATTACACGAGGTAATTGAAAGAAAGACAACCCCCCAAATCAACGTTGTTGTTGGGTGGGTGGGTTGGTTTGCTTTCAATTGTTGTTTCTGATTTAAGGAGATTTAAGGAAATTTAATTTTACAAACTAAAAAGTTATTATTTTTCTGTCTTTTATTGGCTTTAATTGTTGTGAAAATTGTGTTGAAATTTTTGTTTTTGCTTATTGGTTGTTAAAAATTTAATCAAATTTAATTAATTAATTAATTTTGAATCTATCTGTTGTTTTTTTTTTTTACTATTTCGAATTTTCTCTTTTTTTTTTTTTTTTGTTTTCTTTCTTTCGTTTGTTAATTTTTGCGCCTAAATTAATTAACACCTGGTTTCTCTAGCTGCCGCCACAGATAATTATGTAAAGAGAAAGTGAAATTAAGAAGAAGAAGAAGAAAAGAAAATAGTTTTTTTTTTTTTTCTTTTTATGTTTTTCTTTCGGATTTTTTTTTTTTATTAATTTTAAGATAAATCTTTATGACTTTATTCTGTGTTTATTATTGTTGCGCTTCTTCAATTCAATTCAATAATTCAATATTAATTATTATTGTCTATGGTGAGTTTTTTCGTTTTTAATTTCATTTCACATTCATTTATTCCTTTCTCTCATTTAAAAATGTTTTTTTTTCTTTTTTTTTAAACTCACTTAGTTTCTGAATGATTTAATTTTACTGAGTTTTAATGCTGAATTTTCATAAACTATTGTGTCGTCCACACACAACCGCCTTGGGTATAAATTTTTTGTTTTTTTTTTGTTTCTGTGTGATCTCCCTGAGTGTCATTTTTAGAATAGTTTTTGACAAAAGGGAATTACGTGATCTTAAGTCACAGATCTTTGGACATAATTTTGTTTATGAAAATTCTGCTTAATTATTTTACGTTTAAGCAACAGACATATGTTGTGCGCATCCTCCCAGCATATTTAGAGCTTTATTGGCTGGAAATGCTTTTCTCGCGTATTCAGGATTTTAACAAAATTTACATACAGTCTCTGGCATGAGTTTATTTACTGGAAATTTGTTTTAAATTTCTCTTATTTTGCATCTTTTATTTATAATTTCTTGTATCATGAATGTTTTTTATGACTTTTTAGCGATAGATATGTTTAGAGAGCAAAATACTCTCTAAAATTTCTTTAGTTTTAATTAGTTTAGACTTGATTGCAGCACGTCCGCACCCTTCTTTTTTTTTACCTTTTTATTTTCTCTTTAACTATTTCCAATTTAGTTTGTTTAATTAAATTTTTTTTTTTTTTAAATAATTAAAAGTTTTGTTAAAAAAATTTGGATTGTTTTGAATCAAAAAACGATGACTTTGGTGTATGATGTGGTTCTGGTTGTGTGCTAGGTAATTTCGTTATTAAAATCGTTGAAATTACCGTAGTACAAATGGAAATTATCGCTCCGGGAACATATTTGTAGCATAATGACTAAAGATTTCGATTTTATTGTAATTTATTTCCACCAGGATTCCACAATATCATACATCAAGGATAGATATTTTTAGATTTTGTAGGATGTTTCCTAGTAATTTTCTTTTATATTTTTTTATGATTTATATTTTTATGTTTTTTTTTCTGTTTATTTTATTTTTTATTTTTATGTTTATGTTTATATGTGAATCCCCCCCGTTTTATTGTTATGTCAAAATATTATTTGAAAATATAATTATATAAAAATAAACATAAAAATTAGCGAATGCAGATTTTCTGAGCATGGAGAGAGCACATTCAGGCAAACCGCCTACGGGCAAAGGTAACATACCTGAGTTTTTTTTTTTTTTTTGTACCTTTTCTTGGTTATTATTTTCTAACGTAATTAATTGTAATTGTAAATATTTATTAATAATAATAATAATTAGATTTAAATTTAATTTTTGCACAATCAAAAATGGTCGTTGGCACACCGACGACACTGTCGCCATTTTGCATGATTTTTCTATTCTCTGGCGACATTTCATTTTATTTTTCTCATTCGATTGCTTTTCATAACAAATTATTATAATTTTTTATTAATTAATATTATTATTTAATCCATAATAGATTATTAATGTTAAGTTAATTATTAATGTTTTTCTTTCTTCTATTTTATGTTATTTTAATTTTAATTTAATGAATAACAATGAACAATGAAATGAAATAAAACAAACACACACAATTACATACGCTTTTATAACAAACTAACACACACAGAAAATAATAATAAAATTCGTGATAAGAAAATTCTACATATGAAAACTGATTGGGGATTTATTAAAGGAAATGAATCAAAATCAAAATTAGCATTAAGAGAATTAAGTAATAACAGTAATAATCAATGTGGTGATGATTATGGTTTTGGATTTTTAGATGATTTTAAAGAGATAATTAGTGCGAAAAATTTTAATAAAAATTCTCTAATGACAGAACCATTTTTATTATTGCATAAACCGATGCCAATTTATGGTAATAAAAATTGTAATTTATATGAAAATGATACAATATTTAATAATAATTATGATTATGTTCAAACATACCTGAAAGTGCCAAATAATTTAAAAGCATCACCAAGCAGTTGTACCTGGAATACAATGTCAAAGTATTCATCGTTTACATTAGCGTCATCAGTGAATTTTAATTATTTAAATCTAACATCAGTATTATCATCATCACCGTATCGTACATTCTCACATTTCGGTTATAATTATCCAAATAAATTAATAAAACCAATGGATTATCATTTACCAATATTACCATGTACTTATGTACCGTTAAAACGTTATCAGTCACTAGATGAAATATTTTCATCTTCTGAATACATAAATAATTCATTTAGTGATATGAAAAATATTTTAAAACGTAAATTAATTGGTAATAGTGATGGTATGGTAAAGAAACAAAAATTGATTGAACTGATTGAATCTGGTGATGATTCGGACGATGATGTCTCGGATGATGATGGGGAATATATTAAATACGAGGATTGTACAATGTTTTTGAATGATATAATCGATAATGTGGATGTGGTGAAGCATCCAATTATTGTTAACAAGACAATGTCAACAATAATCGAGGAGGATGAGTCCGCAATAAATGAGAAATCTTCTAGTGCTTACGAAACCTGTGTCACATATGATTCTAATAATAATAATAATAATAATATAAATTCAAGTGGAGAAAAAGAATCTAATGTTATAATTAATGATTTATTAAATAGTATTATTCAAGATTTGAATATACCGGAAACTCCTGCGGCTGTTCCCATCAAATACACCGGGTTATTTAATGAAATTTCAACGTCACACTTTGTAAATAAATTGAAAAAAATTACCTACAGCAATACATCGCCGAATATCTTTTATAATAATTTGAATTTGGATTTTAACATGGATGAGGTGACCCGATTAGCTGTAGAATTAACTGATGATGTCTGTACAAATGCGGAGTTTTTTATTGAGAATTTATACAAGAATGAGTCCTTTAAAAAGGTGTTAACGCGTCAAGAGCGTAATCAACGCAAACACGAATTCTATGAACTGTGGAATGATCACATAAATGTAATAAATAATAAAATAAATTGCTGTTCGTCGTCGTCATCATCTTCGGATGAAGAGAGTATCGATAGTGATGGTAAAGGATCGACTGATTCAAATGAATTTAATTCATTAGAATTGAAAATATTGAATAAATTGGAAAATAATTCAGAGTTGATGTGCGAAGAGAATTCAATATTTAGTAAAATTCATCAATCGATTGTGACAAAGAAGCGTTATGATCTTGCTGATGATAGAACCGAAACAACAACATTAACCAATGATGGTAATTTAACGAAATTAATAACATCCTCAACGCCAACCTTTCCAAATAGTACTAATCCAGACTTTAATAACGATGACAGTTTTCTGCAATTAAATATTTCCGATATCGAGTCAAATGAACAGCAAAGTGATTATTACTCCTCACCATCATCAACATCGTCTGCCACAAAGTTGTTACGCTCCTCAAAAATTCCATTACTTCAAAAAACATTTAGAAAATCCCCAGACACTTTATCACCGTGCTCCGCAAATTATAATAACAAAAAAAATGACATTGAGAAGAAAGTTGTAAAGAAGATCTTTACAAAGAAATCATCACCGATCAGCAGTAATGTTTCCAAGAATAAAACATTTGAACGGAAGAATAGTAAGAATTTTATTAAAGAAAATATAAAATTTGCATCTATGTCGAAGAGGAGTAGAATAACGAAGAGGAATCGTACGCTTGGTGAAGGTGGTGATAGCAATGAAAAGATTATTAATTCGAGTGCATCACCTCGTAACTTGACAAATATTGCACCACCTAATCCAGGTGCTATTTTCTCAATAAATCCATTTCGTTGTAGTAATATCAGCACTGTTACTGTTTCTACTTCTGGCAATTTTACTCATGTCCCCAAAAAATGTGTAGATTCTCGGGAACGAAACGATGACAGTAATAATAAGGAGAATTTATCCAAACTGAATAACACGGTTAATTTATTTAAAACACGAGAAACGTCTAAAGGTTCACCTTGTTTATGGGTGACAATATCTCCGAGGGATGGAAATAATAAACCAAGAAAAACACCAACCGCACGTGCTTACAATAAAAATAAACAAAAGCATGGTAAAATAGTTGGTGTGCCGCCATTAAATAATAAATCAAATGTTGTTCCAGCAATAGATCTTGATTCTGAGAAAAAACGTCTAGAGAACTTTTATCAGGATTACAATAAAACAATAAGTCAATTTGATGATAATTTAGTGAATATGAATCGTAATTTTAATGATATAATATTATTGCATAATGATATTGAAAGTGACAGGGAGACATTACGTCATGATTTGTTAATACATCGGCAAGAAGCGTTACACATGCATAGCGATGATAATGAAGAGAATTATGTATTATCAGCTAATGATGATTAATTATTTTTGTTTTATATAATTTTTATTTAAAAATGAATTTTTTTGCTTTTTTTTTTGTTCCCATTGATAACAAATGTTATATATGTGTTAGTGAATTTTTTTATAATTTATTATAACGTGTTTGTGTGGAGACAAATGTCAAAGTCAAGACAAGAACCACAATCACAAAAATGCTTTTTTTTTTGTTTATAAGTTTTGCTTTAATTTAATTAACAAGAAAAAGATGAAGAATGAAAAAAAAAACGCAGAAAATCAAATGATGAAAAAGTATTTTTATATTTTGTTAATTTTTTAATAATTATTTAAGAGAAAATTTAGTTTTATAAAAAAAAAAAAAATAAACAAAAGGTAAAATTTTTTTTGTTTTTTTGTTAATTAATTAATTTTTTATTTATTATTTTTGCATGCATGTTTTATTTTATTTCATTAATTTAATTAATTATTTATCTATATCTGCATGCTTTTTATTATTTATTTATTTATTATGTTTTTGTATGCGATGTGTTAGAGGCATGGATAGTTAAATTATTTATCCATGATCTGCATAGTAGCTTTTAATTCAATATTATTATTATTATTATACACAGACCACACAACAAAGCTCATGTTTTTATTTTATTTTATTATTTTGTTTAATTAAATATACAGAAATTTAATTCTGTTTATTTATTTATTAATTATTTTTTGATTTATTATTTGGAATAAATAGGTGAAAATGTACATAATGGTGACCATTCTGATGCCCATGTTAGCACATTTTCTCATAGCAGTAAAGAGGTAATTTTTGCATTTTTTTTTTGTTGTTATTCTCATTAATTAATTGATTAAATAATTCTTTTTTTTTATATAGGATATTTCGACAGAGGGTTCACCGAAAAAGGATAAAAAGAAGAAGAAGGGACTCCGAACACCATCATTCTTAAAAAAGAAAAAGGAAAAGAAGAAGGTTGAAGCTTAAAAAGTGGAAGAGAAAAAATAATTTAAAGAAAAACACAAAACAAAAAAAAAAGAAAAATCACACAGTAAAAAGAAAGAATGAAAAAAAATTAATTAAAAAAAAAAATATATTTTATAAAAGAAGATAGAAAAAAAGAAGAAGAAGAAGAGTTAAATATAAAATTTATTAAAACCTATTATTACATAAATGTAGCAAAAAAGAAAAAAAAATTAATTAATTAAGGAGAAGAGAGAATAATTAAAAAAAAAAACGAAAAACAATTTGTCTATAGGCAATAGAATCCATCAATTAATTAAATAATTAAACCTCAATTCATATCTCTCACTCTAAATATATTTCTCTCTCTGTATTTTTAACATCGTCTTCGTTTAAACAGAAAAAAAAATGAGAGAAGCAAAAAAATTTTTTTTTTATATTTTATAAAATTAAATTAAATTAAATTAATTAATTAAAAACACGATAAAATTCCGCTGCTAATTAAATGTTTTTTTTTTTTTTTTTTTATTATAAATTAACCAAGTGTTGTAGTAGCAAAGACACAAATAAAACGTTTGGGTTTTTTAAAGTGTGGACACATTGAGTGAGTGGATAGAACTTAATCCAACTTTATGTGTGTACAACACAGTAACGCTACCAACATTGGTTATATTGATTAATTAATTTTTTATTATTATTTTTAACGGGTTAATAATTATTTAATTTAATTTTTTTTTTTTAATTACTCACTTTGGTTAATTTACTCTTTGTACTTGTAAAAAATAGTAATAATTATTATTAATGTTTAATAATAGATGGCGCTTTAAGCAAATGAAGGAAGGTTTTTTTTATAGTTTACAAGTACATTTTTTTTTGTTTTTTATCTAAAAGGAAAAGTCAACATTTTTTTTTTTTTTAATTGAATAACACGCTTTACGTTTTATTATTTTTTTTTTTTTTGTAATTATAAGAATTTCTTTTCTTTTTTTTATAAATGAATGTTGCATAATTTGATGTTAATTAAAAACAATAATTTGTAATTCAATAAATAAATAATATATTTAAAAATAATAATAATAAAAAAAAAGAAAAAAAAAATCATTTAAATGATAATACTGCCATCTATTATTACAAATAAATAAAACAAATAGTAGTAAATTTTTTTTTTTCCATTTGGTGCACTCATTAATTAAAAATCGTGAGAACAAAAAAGAAAAAAAAAAAAAACCGCCACATATGAACCACAATATTCATACCGATGATAAATATTAATTAAATTTTATTTTCTCCACAAATCACATAAATAAAAATACATCACATTTTTTTTTTTAAAATAATAATAATAAAAAAGTTGATTGTGTTTCCCTTCCGGTTTATACAAAAAAAAAATATTTTTTTTTTCCTTTATTCAATTAATTAATTAACAAAACCAATTAAGAGAAAGAAATAAAAAATAAAATAGTGCTGCTAGTGATTTTAAATGTTAGTTAATTTTTTTGATTAATATACTTGGCAGTGCCCGTATTAATAAAATGTTTGTACAAAAACACACATAAAAATCGTCCTTTAATCAAACAGAATTAAATTAAATTTAATTCAATTTAAATAAATGTTCTTTGTACTAAAAAATTACCTTAAACAAACTTAAACGTAATTAATTAATTAATTAATAATTAGAGAGAAAAGAAAAAAACAAACTGCCGTACTCTAAATATACAGATTTTTTTTTTTTACTTTTATTCAAATTATTCTCTAGTAGTCTGATCTTATGATTTTTTTTTTTATTGAATTAATTAATTAAATAATTTTTGAAATTAAAAAATAAAGAAAGAAAAAAAAATAAAAAATTCTTTTCACTGTGATTGTGTAGCTAAGGTAATTTCTGGGTATTTAAATGTTTGACTTGGTTGGTTCTTAGCTAGGTGTGATGCGCTACCGTTGTTAGGTAATCTAAAGTGGTATACAAAAATGTAACTCTGCTATCTGTAACGCCGCAACTAGCTAATAACGATACAACATTTAAATACTCAACTAGCTACTTTGCCAGGCTTTTTGTGGCTTGTCATTAACACAAATTTAGATAAAACAAAAAAAAAAAAAAAAACAATTTATCATACTGTGCTGCTGTTATGTTTTTGTACCGCTTATATTGTCCGATGTTTTTTTTTTTTACTCATTAATTACCTTGTAAAGGAGAAGTTTTTTAATTTTTATTAAATAGATGTTGCCATAATTATTTAATTAATTAAAATTAAAATCAAAAAAATCCACCAATATATTATATATATAAAATAATAAAGCAAAAAAGAGAACAAAAAAAAAAAATTAATTAAAATTAAATTAAAATTAACTGTCAAGCGTGTCTTGGATAAAACTGTTATAACTCTTATATTATACCACTTTATTGTTTACTTCCGAATGAAAAACTGAATAATAATTTATTTTTTTTTTTTTTTCATCTAATTATATAAAATTTTTGCCTTGAATAAAAAAAAAAAAAAAAAAATAACGAAAAAAATTTTTTTTCTATGTTGCATTTTTAATTTTTATTACTTTTTAGCATTTTATGTATAATGAAAATAAAGAAAATTTGTATGAATGAGAGAAAGATAATAATAATAAAAAAAAAATCAAATCGCTTTTGCACACTATTCGCGCTAAAAGTAATGTTATATTATATTTAATTAAATAAAAATTGATAAAAAAAGAAATATCGTTTTTGACTTAAAACAAGAAAAATCTTCTATTTTCCAGCCATTAACCATTCCATAGTACCTAATGCACCACATTGTGTAAGTTTTTACAGGATTTAGCCAAGACAAATATTATCATGTTTTTAAGAGAAATTTTTTTTTTCTTCTCACTTATATTTACTAACATAGATGGCACATAACATCAATTACGAGAATAAAAGTAGCACGTCCGTAGTCGTAAGGAAAAATTAAAATAAAAAAAAAAATAAAAAACAACAGGAAAACCATTACCACAGTTTAAGGGTTAAGTGAGTCCTTTAAAGACATAAAAGAAACACACACTTGAAACCCAATAAAATTTATCATTTTTAAATAGAATATTTTGTATTATTTCTTCGTTAGAAAACAACCGATATCAAGAGAAAAAGGTGCCAAAAGAATTCCTAATAAAGGAAAAAATCGAAATCAACCAAACAAACCATTCAAGATTATACATATTTATATAATACACACACACACACACACAGCAAAAAAGGAAAAGGGAATTTAAGAAAAAGGAAAAAAAAAAAACAAGAAATTTCACTTAACCACTTAAGTGTGATTCTCCGATTAATTGATGATAGACAAGAAGCAGCAGTAAGATAAACTGAATTAAACTAAAGTAAATAACAAATACGATGACTAATTACATAGAAAAATTCATATTTTATTTTTAACTCGTTTTATTTATTGATTTTTATTTTATTTTTTATAAAAATCAAAATTCATTATTATTATTATTATTATTATTCAAATATGATGATAAAACCAAAATGTCATTTGGGATGAGGAGTCATTGCCTATTGGTAACAGGCAACTGTTCTTGACAACATGAATAAACGTCAATTTTTGTTGTTGTTTTTTTTTTTTTTTTCATTTTCTCTGCACAATTAAGTAATCAGGGATGATAAAAGATAATGATTTTTTTTTTTTTTTTTATATATATAGAATATGTGGGTGGTTATGGTATTTTTTTTTATTTATTTATTCTTTAAATAAAAAATATTTATTTTTTATTTTTTCTAAAACCGCAAAAACATTTAATATGGCGGCAGGAGTGAAAAATGTTTATCATATACTCAAACCACATAATAATATTATCAAATCGGATTTTTATTTATTCATTTTCTACCCACTCACTCTCGCGTTAACACCTTTCTAATTACTTTTTACTATTTAATTATAACTGAATTTTACTTTATTTTATCTGTATAATGTAAATTAATAATAATAATAATAATAATAATAATATAATTTAATTATTACAAACATTATAATTAAAAAAAAAAATATTTCCCTGTATTTTAATATGAGAAAAATGACAAATCATGATAATTTCCTTACTTTGTGCGAATAAATAAAGCCAAAAACACAAAAAATATATTCAAAGTCCGATTTAATTAAATAAATAAATAAAAAATCATTTGAAAAATGTAGGAAAAACACCGGAAAACATTACCACACACGGCACAGTACACGCCAATAAATCAACCAACCTAAAACATTCTCCATTCCCTCAACATTTCAATTACATAAATTTTAAAACAATTAAAATCAAATTAATGAAACAAATAATATAAGAAAACCACTTGTCAATTTTAATTAAAGAAAAACAAAAAAATAAATAAAACCACCAAACATACAAACACACACAGATATAAGAAATATGAAACGAAAAAGGGGCAGATGGATAAAAGCGTGACAAACATTGATTATCGTTGCTTCCTCACTGTTCTTGTTCTGTTTCCACGAGAAACGTGGTTTATTAAATTCATTAATTAAATTTACATTTAATTACGCTTAGCGGTGTAGCGGCAACAGTAACAGGAACAGGAACGATTTTTTTAACAAGATCAACAAGTTGTTTGCTGGTGATAGATTTCCGTTGGGTATTTTTATACAAAATTTAGGTATTTTGATGGAAAAACAAGCTGAAATTAATGTTTTCTCTCTAATTATCGTCGAAGAACATATTCTAGTGTTAGAACAAACAACAAACAACATACAACATGGAATATTCCTGTAAAATTTTGAGCTCATCTAAAAATTTTCTGAAAATTCGGTGAAATTCTGAAAAAAAATTGTGTGATATCTGTTTTGTGATTCTAAAGATATTTTTCCATGGAAGTAGAGCTCTAAAAAAATTATGTCGCAAGATATGAGCATTCTAAGTCGTAAGGTGGCCAAAAATCATCGTTGTTAGTGTAGTAACTGAGGTATTTTAGCTGCCAATTATTCAAATCTTATCGCAGAGTCTTAATTTTAATGTTTCTGAATTTAGAAATGAATTATCTATCGAAGCAGTAAGTAATATAATACGGTCTAGTGGAAAATTTTAGCTAATAATACTACTGAATGCAGAAAAAAAAACAAAAAAGTATTTGTGAAAAATTTCTACCAATTTAAAAATAATAAAAAGTGAATTAAACACCGAACTAGTGCAGTCTAGTCAAACAAAATCCCCTTGTAAAAATCAAATAAAAATTCCTGAAATACATTACGTAGGCTAAGTGATTAATCAAATTAAGCAACAAAAAAAGAAAAAAAATCAGGAGAATTACATCAAGCTAATTAAATAATAACCGTTAAGAACCACAAAATTTAATTACCAAAGCAACAGAGAGTTACAGGAGATAAAGAAGGCAGCAGTAGCAGCAGAAGAGTAAAAAAAAAATAAAATAAATAAAACACAAGGAAACGAATGGTGCTCCGTGTTAATGACAATTTTAATTAAAATGTAAAAATATGATTAGTACTGGTGACTTAAGAGGGTTAAGAATGGATGGGTGGTGATGGTGCTGGTGGTGGTGGTGGTGCTGGTGGTGGATAGACTGAATGCCTCTACACCAGCACAGACACAGTCACTTTATTTTATTGTCACAAATCCGTACAATTCTTTTCCCTTTATTCTGTTTTTTTTTTTTTTTTTTTTTTATTTTTTATGATCGATTAAGCTTTCAAGGGATAAAGTGCTTTCCTTTATTCATTTTCCTTTCGCTATGTGCTATGATGGCAATTTTAACTGTTAACCATAATCGCGTATTGTCGTGCTTTATGTATGTATTCCGTGTGTTTTGTCCTGTGTGTAACATATTTTCTCTGTAACCTTTTCCATCGTTTTCGTTTTCGTTTTTCTTTTCTTAACCATTCTGATGTACTTTTGCTGTTTTTTTAACCAGCTAAAACCAAATCATAATTCCTGTTACTTATGGTCGGCTTAACACAGCAACGTTTTTATTGTCCCTTACAATTGTTCGCTGAGTGGTCAGTGTACGAACGCCTTTTAACACCACCAAAGTCAATTTTTAACATCACTCTTCAGTAATAAATTTACCAAGAAACGCAAAGAAAAAACAAAATTCGTCTGAAAAAAAAAAAAAAAAAAAAATGGCGCCTTTAAAACCGTTAAAAAGCCATAACCTCATTTTATATGCCGTTCACTTGTTGCCGTCTTTTTTTAAATAAATTAAATTAGAAATTGAATTTTTTTTACACATTTTTTTATTTTTATTCCCATCACCCTACCTCCCATCCTCCTCCTTTTCTACGCCCAGTTAATTTATTTCGTTTATTTTTCTTATTCTACTGTGTTGGAAATAGAAATAAATTTTTTTCTCTCGTCTTTTTTCTCTTTTAAACATTGAAAGTGACAACAACTTGTTGAAACTATAATTGATGATAATATTCCTATTCCTATTCCTTTTTTATGATTTATATATTCGTAGCACGATTTACTTCTATTATTTATATGTTTTCTATAAAAGTGGATGGTTGTGGAAATGTTAGAAGAAAATATTATAATGACAGGGCTGTATTATGTGTATTATGTGAAAAATGTTACTATAGACAGTTTTTTTTTTTTTTTTATGATTTTAAACTGTTATTACGTTGTGGTCTGTTAAACCAGCGTTAAACAAACGTTAATACACCTGAAGTGTCTTGATAATACTTTATGGAAGTGATTCGAAGCTAGATTAATTACATTACTGTGTTTAACAAACACCAAAATCAACCCTCAACATAGTATAACAATAAAAATAACCCAAAAAATGAGCATCATGACAACATTTCTCTATTTATTATAGAATTTACCTACTTAACTAAGTAATAAGTCAACTAAAGCTTTAAACCGAATGAAAGATACAGATGCAAACTGCAAAATCTGTCAAATTAGATGCCACAGCGTAACTTATATGAACGTTTGTAGTTTTGATTCTGTTTGCAAGATTGTTCTCACTCAGCTTTAAATGTAATTTTTTTTTTTTAATGTGCAGTTTCTATCTGCATCTTTCACTCTGTTTAATAACTTTAAGCATATTGGAAATTTTTTAATTATTCTCTATTTATGGTTAATGTACCGTCACATAACGATACAGTTCGTTACGTATCGTTACGTTTTGAATTAATTAACTAAAAATTGCGTCAAGTCATGAAACGTATGTTTAAATGTTTAGAAAGTAAGGTAATTGGATTATCTGGTAGTAACAAGGAGAGAAGATAGTAAAATGTCAGTTGATTTCCGTTGTACAGTCCTGAAATATTTCCCTTTTGATTGTTTAACGAAAAAATAACCGAATTGGTACTGTGCTCAAAAAAAGGCAAAGCTTGCTTTGGTAATAGAGAAACAACATTGGAATCAACACTTGGTTTTAAACACTTGGTAACTCTCCCAATCATTATGCATTCCAATTAACTGCTATCCACTGTAGCGAAAAACTTTTCTTTTTTTTTTTTTTTTTAGTTTTGTTTTCAGTAAAGTTTCAAACACGACATGTGGTTAACGAAAATTTTCTAAACACAACCAAAAAAAAAAAAAACCGCCCAAAAACAGATAACCAGCAATACAACAAAAACAGTTTTAACGATTGCTACTGGTCAAATGTCTACAAAATATATATTCGAAAAGATTTTCTCTGTGATCATTTCTATGAATAAAGATAATAAAAAAAAAAAATGATAATAATCATAATAATCATAATGAATTGCAATTTATATACATAAATCCGATTATACTTTAGTGCTTTTAAGGCTAGGCTAGAGCGAGTTTCTAGAGAATTGTATAAGGATGGGGCGGCGGCGGTGTACACATCAACGATAAAGATTTTAACAAAAAAAAAAAACAAAATAAATTTTCTTCGTCTTTATCGTTTTAGACAAAGATGTTAAAAAAAAAAAAAAAAAAAATACAAAATAAAATTATGACAGATGGAATAGCAAACAGCAATAAGAAGGAATTTTTTGCTTTTCAAATTTTTTATCCAGTCTTACCGTAGGGTAAAAGAAAGAGGAGATAAGTTGAGAAATACGCACCCAGAAAAGTAGATGCGGTCTATAGAAGGGGAAAAAAAGGTTTCTGGAATTCTTAGTGCCTTTTAACAATGAACAAAAGCTCTAACGCACACACACACACACTTGTTCATTTAATAGTTCCATCGTTGAGAGTTTGGAAAAACCCTTTAAATTCCTTCAGAATTGATTTTAATTTAATTCATTTTGTCGCTTCATCGTTTTTTGGTTAAACAAATAAAAGCTACCTGTAGCTAGCTGGTATTTTGTAATAATCGTCATAATAATAAGTAGAAGTCATTTAGCTGATCCTGTGGTGTTCCTATAACATATAATTAATTTGTCCATTACAATTTAATTCGTTTCAATCATCACAGCACAAAATACATGGAAAATACAAATTAACGTCTATGGATATGAGTAGAGTTTTGTGTATGTTTGCGGTAGTGGAAGCATGTAGTCAACATACCAATTGTTGTATGGTTGGAATAGAAGCAGCAGCAGCAGCAGCAGCAGTAGCAGCATAACAACGCGTACACAATAATCGTTATAGAATTTTTTTTTTACTCATTTTAGTTGAAACCGAGATGAATATTATCGAGTTAACACCCTTAATATCGCCATCGTATTAACCCCTCACACGTTATCATTAAAGAATTTTGTTTTATCGGGAGATGGTTGATTATTTGAGGGATGGTGTTCACTGTATTGTAGGAAATTCCTATTGCGGTTATTATTATTATGAGAAATTCCAAACCACACAATACTTCAAACCATAGAATACTGATGATGACAAACGTTTTTACGCTTCTTTTTCTTTTTCTTCTTCGTCTTCTTCTTTATTCCTTTTTCCCTATTAATATTTCTTAACTTTTCCTAACCCAATGTATAGATGATGACGTTGATGATGCTGACGACAATACAAATCGCGTGAGAAAATTAAATTTTCATTAAAAAAACCGAAAATAAAAAAACGTTTAACATTCAACCAAATTCACTCGAAATTCAACATCCTAGTTATCTGGCCCTTGTCGGTGTTATTGTCTTCCTCGTTATCCCTATTAATAAATAAATAAGAAGACACAGCCAACTTCAACACAATCGGTATTTTATTATTCTGTACACGTTGTCACGCGTTTTTTCTGTTTATTTTGTTTGTTGCTTTCAAGAACTTCTAGAAGAAATAAGGCAATTTAATTGTTTTCGAATTGTTTGCATATCGCCATTTAATTGTTTTCTCTTTGGAATCAGTTTTCTATTTTGGAATCATTGGAATATAATAAATAATTAAGGATTGTAAGGAATTATTTTAGAAGTTAACGTAGATCATGGATTTTCTATACTTCTGTGTGCTTTAAATGATTTTTTCTTCTTTTTCTTGAGGACACAAAAATACTTAAAGCATCCATCTAGTATTCTCTCCATAGCCTGATTAACGGGAAGAATTCCATGTGCTATACAAATAACAATAGCAATCTGTTTAATAAGGGACACTCCAGTCTTCCATTCCACGTTACCTTCTAAACAGGGATAAAACAAAGCAAAAAAGCAAAAAAAATTGTTGATTTTGTACAATTTATTTTCCCATTCTCACACATTTTTACCTTAATTCCTATCCACATTATCCTCATGTCTTATTTTTCTTTTCTTTTCTAGTTCACCTTCTTTCCCCATCCAGAGACCCATCATAATATTAACTCAATATATATCAAGACACGATCAATTTTTCGTTGTGTTGCAAATAATTTTTTTTTTCTTTTCCATTCTTCAGCCATTAACGAAGGAATTGAATTTTTTTTATTATTATTATTTTCTTTTTTCTTTTTTTTTTTTTTAACAAGAAAACGAAGGAAGGAAAAAAAGTTAAAGAAATCGCTGGGAAAAACTTATTAAAAATAAAAATGAAAAAAAAAAAAAAAAATGCAGAAGAAGAAGACGAAGAAAAAAGTAATTAAGAAGGAAATTAATAAAAAAAATAAAAATTTCCTACTTTTGTAATAATAATGGGAAATTATGGAGCCATATTGGTTTGTTTCTGCTGTTTTCTTGTTTTCAGATATGCGTTTCTGGTATTTTCCTGTGTAAAATGCTGTTCTTCCTGGGATTGTTAGGATAAAAGCCGAGGATTTTAAGTAACCAAGTAAAGGAAACTCTGGTGAAAACAATTTTATCCAATATTTAGATTGAAAATTTAATTTCGCTTTAACAGAAATCAACACAAAATCATTTTTTTTCCTTTATCAAATAAAAAAAAAAAAAATTCTTTTACAGATTTTAACACAAACCAAAAAAAAAAAATCATTTAGATGGTAAATGGGAAAGGGACTAAAAACCAAAAAGTCCAGAACAATTGTTTTTTTTTTTTTCCACACCAGAAATTATGTCACAAAAATACATTTCTTATCTGTCTGCAGCCTCACCCCAGTGTCATGTAAATACAATTAAATTTTCCCTATTTGATTATAGAAAATTAATACAGATGCGGGTTAATAATCAGAAGCAGCGAAAAGAAATGGAAAATTTAAATTTACGTAGTAAAATGTGTTAAAGGAAACCTTTTTTATGGTGCCAAAGGATAAAATTTTTGAAGAAGTAATTTTATTGGAAATGGATGGAAACGCAACAGTTTGGTACAGGAAAAAAAAAAGAAAGAAAAGAAAAGCCACCACCCACATAAAGTATCCACTTAAACCTGTTGCATTTATATAAATAACCGTTGAGTGTCCTCCTATCGCTAGAAAGTACCAGAAATTTCAAGTTTAGTTAAAGATGAACAAGAGCAACCGACTGGTTAATTATGATGACATGATGGTAAAAAAAAAAAGAAGGAAAACGAAACAAACGAAGAAAACAATTAAATAAATGTATGCAACCCTGTTTCTGGCATCACACCATTATTGTTGTGCCACCATTTTAGTGCTCTTTGAATAACCAGAATAAAGGACAAATAGCTATAGATAAAGAAATATATGCAAATAAGGGAAATTATAATAAATTTCCATTTTCTCTTAGTTACAATGGTGATTCTTCTCTGTATTTATGTATATATATATATATATGAATTTAATGTTTGACGTCCTTAGTTATTCGATGTAATTTACTCCCTTGAGTTTACTTCTTCTTATTCTTCAGCTTTTGCTTCTTTCTTTCATTTTTTTTTGCACACAGCAAATATAAATACGATATATAGATTGGTTTTGGTAATAGTATCTCTTTAGATTCATTATTCTAACGTCCAATAGAGAACAATTGATTGAACAGGGTGATATTGTGAAAAAAAAAATTACCTCTGTATACATGAAGGATGTATGAAAAATAAACAAAAACCAAAAACGAAAAGGTTTTCAATCGCAAATCGAAGTAGCGAAAAAAAAACAAAACAAAACAAAGAGAAAGAGCTTTCTATCCCTACACAAGTTTTGGTCTACAAAATTTCCCCTACTTTAATTTCCCACTATTAATAGATAAATAAAATTTTATTGTTATGACTGTCAGGAGAGTTACTCGAAATATTCTTTTTCCTTTTTTTTTTTTTGTGTTAAAACTGTGATAGCAAAAAAAAAAGAAGAAAATTTCTATTTAAAAAATGTAAAATTCTCAATCAAACTCAGTGTGTGCTATATATACTATCTGTGCCTATCAACGCACATGAATTTCTAATCGTTCTGTACATTTTCTGTCTGCTCTTCCAGCAGCAAGTGGGTCTAACAGAAAAGCAAGAAAAGTAGAAAAAGAAAAAAACGGAAATTTTTTTTTTTTTTTTTTTTACACACACAAACTTTATGTACTAAAATCAGAAAATATTTATTTTGATTCAGTGCGAGACGAGATCTCGTAGCTAAAAGTTGTGTAAATAAATATAAAAGAGAAAAAACTTCTTTCTTTTTTTTTCCCTTTTTTTTTATTATTTTCATTCCTTTTATGTTTTTTTGTTGTTTAAATTAATTAATTTTAATTTTGTTATTTAACGAAATTTTAATTTAAATTAATTAATTATATTTTGTGTTAATGTTGCTGCTTACTTCTTATCTCACAAACAAACGTTTATTTTATTACGTTTAATTTAATTTCCCTGTATTAATTAACAAGTGTGTGGTGTGTTTATTTGCTAAATTAATCACGGTGCATTTTTTAATTTTAATTTAATACAAATCTTTGTTATTTCTTAAGCAAGTATTAATTAATTAATTTTTTTTTTTTAATTTTGATTTAAATAAATGAAAAAAAAAAAAAAATAATAATATTCAAATGAGAAGCCCTTTTTCGAATCAGATAATAAAAGGAAAGAAAAATGAAAATTTTGTCCAAGCTACTTAATTGCGTACATTTAGGCGTATTAAAAATTTTTATTATTCATACGAAAAAATCCTTTTTATTTACTTAACACAATTCCTTGTTTTCTATTGTTTTACAAAAAAAAAAAAATATCTACTAAGAATTAAGCTTCTTTTCCATTTTACAATATACTTTAATACTTAAATAATTATAAAATCCGATTTTATAGCTGCTTTAAACATTTCTAAAATGACAATCGGTTATTTCGAGTAAAACGCATTACTACAAACAACAACAACAATTAATTTAACGTACTTTTATTGCTTTTATTTATTTATTAATAATAAAAGGGGAGAAAACAAGCTTTATCCTTTTTTTTTTTGTTTTTTATTTATAATTATTTAACTCCGGTACTTTCAATTGCAATCACTTCTTGGTGGTTAATCGCTTTGCTACCACTGCCACTGCTACTGCTTGCTACTTATTTCTGTTATTTAATCATCATTTTTCTTTTTTTATACATTTAAAAACAAACATTCTTTAACATTAAACACCCACACCCAAACGTTTATTTTCTTATATTTAAAAATATATAACATAAAAAGTGTAAAGTCTTCGTGTGATGGGAAAAAACGTTAAACGTAAACAAAATCACAGTAAAAGTTCTAAAGTAAAAAAATTTTCTATTGCTAATTCTCTAGCAAACGAAACTTTAACATTGAACAACGTTTTCCTTATTTACTCTGATAAAAACAACAAAAAATATTCCTTACGCCCGTGAAGCAAAAGAGTTTTTTTTTTTTTCATCACATTAACACAAAACCGAAACGAGATAAGAAGTTTTTTTTTTTTTTCTTCTTCTTATTTACTAATAATTTTTTGTTTGTTTCTTTTCAATTTAATTAAATAATAAAGTGACAGTTCAGAAGCCAATTGATAAAGCTAATTAATAAATAAAAAAAAAAAAATTAATAAAGCGAGTAGGTAACACAAAAAAAAAAGTCGAAAAAAATCGCAAAACAATAATTAAGCAAAAAGAAAGTTTTAAAGAAAATTCTTTTAAATGTAAAAAGGAAACGAAAATACCTGTGTAAGTATTTAAATATTTAAATAATTAATTATTCTTATATATTTTTTTTTTGTAATTAATTAATTTTATTGTATCTAGAAATTTGAATTTTTCTATTTCCTAATTAATTTCCCTTAAACATTTAATCGTATACGTCGATTAGTTAATTAATCATTACAGCCGTAATTGTTTCATTAATTAATTAATTAAATTTTTTTTTTAATTATAAGATAAAAGACTTTTAAAGCCTTATCAATAATTTTTTTTATTTTTTTACCTGAAATAAATTCTTATCATGTTTAAATAAGAATTAATTAATTTAAAAAAAAAAATATAGTATAAATTTTGGCGTAATTTTAAATTTATTTAACCACACATTCAGTTGGTTTAGTCAACAACAAAAAAAGTAAAAGCTTTATATTTTTCTCTATAAAGCTAACTAAAACAATGCAATGCAAAAAAAAAACAAAACTTTTTTATAGTGAAAAAATAGAAAGCACAAAAAAAAAAAAAAATAATAGAAAAACCTGTTGAATATTTCCGGTACAATAAAGAAATATAAATAAGCAAGGTTGTTGCTTATACATATATTTCTATAAACATTTTATTATAGGGATGTAATGTAGTGAGAAACTTTATTTATTTGCATTAATTCGTATATAACGTCGGATGTGTTATACTGAAATTTTATTTTATTATTATTATTATTCTTGTTGTTGTTCTTGTTGTAGTTCGCTTGGCAATAAAAAATTGTAAATAATACAAAAGAAAAAAGAAAAGAAAAGGAATTTAATTGTATAAAAACTTTGAAAAGAATTTTAATAATAATAATAATAATAAAAATATATATATATATTTTCTCTTTGCCATTACATTTCCTTTACTTTGTTATTAAATTTCATTCACTTTTAAGTCTTTTAATGGAAATGTTAACCGTTCCTTTCCTTATATTTAGACTTACTTTGTTTAGTCAAGTCAAGTTCAAAAACTGAATAAGAAATTTGTTTCTTATTTTTTCTCTGGTACTCAGGGAAATGTTGTTACATTTCATTTGCTAATTAATATAATACGTTTGGTTAATAATATTTTTTATAAAGAATACCATAAAGCTTTGATTAAAACTTTTAACAAAGCCTTAAATAATAATAAAGCTGGCTAAAAATCTCTTTAGAAATTGTTTTGAAACAGAAAAACAGAAAATCAGCCGACGGTTATACACAGTGATTTTTATTTATTTTTTTTTTTTTTTGTTTTCTAATTATTTAATTAATTTAAGTAATAATGGAATAAAGTTAACCGGAAGTAATGGTCGGAAAAGTTATAATTAAAAATTCGACATGTAAAATAATTATTTTCACCTATTTTGAATAAATTTAATTTGAATAATTTCTATTCCGTTGAATTTAAACTTGAATTTTTAATTCAAGGTGATTGATTATTAAACGAATTCTTCGAAATAATTTACAAGCAATTAAAAGATATTGTTCTGATAACAATTCTGAATTTATTAAATACAAACACAACGAAAACTATTAACAAACTACGAAAAATTATTTAAATGACCAAACAATTTGTCCGACATTACTAAGAACAATAAAATGTCCCCAGGCCATGTGTACACATAAAAAACAAAAAGAAAACAAATAAAACCCATGAAATCTTAATACAAATCTACAGAAAAAAACAAAAAAAAAAAAGGACAAAGAATCTTTTCGAAAAGATAAGAAAAATTCCCGAAATGCCATTCGCCCATTAAAAAATTATTCAAAGAAATTTTACCCATAAACAAAAACTTTAATCTCATTATCTTATCTCTTTCACTCTCTCTCACTGTTAAGTAAAGAAAGGAAATTAATTTTTTTCTCATTTAATTTACTTAGATAATATGACTTAAATGTTAACAAATATCAGTGACATTACAAACAGCACTGGTACACACTTATCAGTAATCTGTTGAACATCAACAGGTAATAAATACGAAACGAAATGAAATGAAATGTAATGAGAATTTCTTCTTAAAACAAACACAAACACGCTACGCTTAAAAATAAGTAATTAAAAATAATAAAAAAAAAAAAACCTAATTATCCTACAATTAATTATTTAAATTCTGTATACAAATACAAATCATATTCGGTTACTTCGGTATTTTCTATTCGGTGTTAATATTAAAAAAAGTCACAAAAATTTATTTAAATATTCGCTCAGTGTATTTTCATGCTTAATACGTTAATACTGTTGCTGTTACTACTGCTGTTCTTAATAAAAAAAAAAACGCAAACTGATTAAATGCGCTAGCTTTAAGTTGAAATACATAAATTAAGTAAGATTTCAGTTAAGTCAAGTAAAAAAAAAAATGTTTAGTTTTGTTATAACGAACAACACAATTGTTGTGATTAGATTTACTGCTGTAAATGAAATAAAAAAATAATAAATAAACTACACAAAAGTGTTAATTAATTAACTAATTAATTATTTAATCAATTAATTATTAAATAAAATTAAAAAAAAATTGTTTTTTTTTTGGTGATAAAGTGAGGAAATAACTTTAGGAAATTTAACGTGTAAACGTTTTAAGTGTTGAAAATACAGCGATTTCTACCTATTTGTGTATTGGATAAATATAGGGAAATTTTCTTAATTTTTTTTTTTTTAAATTTTTAATTGGTAATTAAATTTTATTTGCAATTTTTATTGTTTCTTTATTATTAAATTAAGCAAATAATTAATTTACTAAAGAAATTTTTCAATATTTTATGTAAATAAAAGGTAATTTCGAGAGGAAAAACAAACAAACAGAACAGACAGAACAGGTGATTTCATTTCATTTTCGTTTTCATTTTTTTTTTTGCTTTATTTATTTCTAATAATAATATTTAACACCTTTCTTCGGTGATTTTAATTTTATTTAGGCCTTTCAATGTTGTTTCAAACAAATTTCATTTTACACCGAAAATTATACAGAAAAACGTAAAAAAAATTCAAACAACAAATTACAAATCGTATCGTTTTATTAATTTTTCATATTTATTTATTAATTTCTTCTTTTTCTTTTGTCAGGCTTAATAATAATATTTTATTTACTAAATAAAATTAAAATTAAAATAATAATAATAAAGTGAATAACAATAGCAAAAATTGAGATGAGATTAATCATTTTATTTATTATTTATTGTGTACGGTATGAAATGTTATTTTAGTTGTTTCTTAAATTTATTTTCTGTTTTTTATTACTATATACCAGAGATAATAGTGATAAAAATGATAAAAATGATAAATGACAAGTGTTTATGATATATGTCTTATATATTTTCATTTTTAAATGATAATTAATTGGATTACGTTAAAATACGACAACATAAAATGCATCGAATAAATTGCATCAGGTGTATTTCTGTATAAAAATTAAATTTTATTAATTAATTAATTAATTAATTAACCAATCACAAGGGAATTTAATTTTATATAGATAAAAGTAATTTTCCCCTCTCATTGTTACCTTTACCAAAAAAAAAAAAAAAAAATATTAAAAAAATTAAAAATACAGGGAAATAATATATTCATATTCTAATCATTTCTAACAAAATCTTTTTTTTTATTATTATTTCTCTCCTGTACGTAATTAATCATCGAAATTATTCATTTAATATTTTTCAATGATAACAACGCGCCCATAATTAAAAAAATTAAAAAAAACAATTCTATTATCTTTTATGCCCTTTTCTTTTGCATTAATTTAAATCTTAATTTAAATTATTTTTCCATCGGTATTATTTTATTAATTAAGTTATTATTATTATTATTATAATACTGTTTTAAATATTTAAATAATAATAAATTAGTTACAACTTTGTCTCTTATATATTAAATTATGTATATATGTCAAATCTGCGGAACGCGGATCGCATGTGACTAGCCATAGCCATAACCATAGCATATTTCTAGCCATGTCACCAATTTTTAAGGCTTAACCAGAACAAAAGATACAACTACTAAATACACGTAAAAAATTTAATAGTTTCTAGGCAAATACGCTCTAGCTAACAGAATCAAAACTACAAACGTTAAGCGACGATATTTTAAATTGTCAAAGAAGTAAAAATGTATTTTGCGAAATTATGGATGTTGTGCAAGTATTGGGTATTGGCTAAACTCTGGCCGCGACTACAAAATAAGATAAAGATAATAAATAGTCGACAACTACAATTTCTCTTAAAAGTCAGTCAAAAGTTGTATTTAGCCGTTGTATCTTTCGTTCTGTTTACTGCATTATGTTGCATTGCTATAATTAAAACACTTTGAGCACCGCTTCATTTTGTTTAACCGCTTACAAAGCTAAATATTTAATTCTATCTTCTGCGACCCTTGTTAGCTTTGGATTGTGATTGTGATAACTTTGGAAATGTGGCCGGTAGTGTTTAAAAGGTTGGACACCTATATATTAAATAATAATAATAATTTTTTTTCACATCATAATCATGACATATTCCATTTTTAATTACATTGTAATCCAATTGCTTTTTTTAATAACTTTATTTAATTATTTTAATGATAAATAGTTTTTAAGTAATGAAAAGTTATTTCTTTTCATTTTTTATATAAGATTTTTTTTATTTATTATTTTTTTTTTTTTGATAAAAATCATCTCTCATCAGCTGATTTCTTTAGCCTAATCGCACACAGTCATAGAAAAGTCTTTTATTTAATTTTTTTTCTTAATAGTTTAATAGAAATTAATTGGTGAGTAGTTTCATTTATATTTTATTCACATATAATCATGTTTAGTTTGTCAAATACTTATTTTAATTAATTAATTTATTTATTTAGTTATTTATATGTGTGTTAAGAGTAGTTACTGTATAGGAAATAATAGAAGAATTATTGTTTTTTCAAGTTCATAATTTTTATGGTTACGTTATGTTTGTTAATTTTGAATTAGAAACTTCCTTATATTAAATTTTAAGACGTTATTCCTCTTCTTTCTGTTTATTATAAATTAAAATTCTTTAATTAATTGTATTTGCTTGTTAATGGCAGTATTATAAACTATTATATACGTAACACAGTAGAAAAGATTGAAGTAATTAAACAAATTCAAATGATTTATTTACCTTTAAAGATCGTTTTGAATGCTAGAAGTTTGTAAATCAGTTAATTCCCCTATTAACGCGTTAACATTTATATTTCAAGTTCTCGCTACGATTTTAACTTAAAATTTCCCCTTTTAACGGTTTTAATAACATGTAATAATCAGGGAAATTAGTTCGGTTATTAATTTTGTAATCAGTTTGTAATCGAAAACGGTTTCTAGTCACCAATAAAAAAAACTAAAGTAATTAAAAAACAAAAAGTCCTATAGAAAATTTCCTTTTATCATAATAAACAGTCACCAGGGAAATATATATATATTTTACCATTATTATTTTTTTTTTTTTAATGTTTTAAAGATGGCTGGGAATTTCCCTGTTTGTGTCTTGTTTGCTTTTTGTTTTAATTCTTGCCTTTGAATGAAGGGAGGAATGTAGAAGAATCTTAATTAAGATGATTAAAGGTAACCAAAAATAATAATAATTATGCAAAGCATAAGAGACTTAACTTAAAAGATTTTAAAATAATCAATCAATGGAAAAAATTTATTTTAATAAAAAAAAAAAAAACCCCTTTTTCGATTCTTTACTGATTGAAAAAAAAAAAAAAAAAATTATTTTAATCCTTTTTCACGAAGCAATATTACAAAATTTTTCGTTCATTCTTTCTTTCTATCTTTGTTTTAAATTACATTTATAAGAAGATCATATATTTAATATTTAATAAGAATAATAAATAAAAAGAGGAATAAAATGGTAGAAAAATAAAAATAACTGACATCAGGGAATTCTCATAGTCTTTACGACTCTACAAAACATTTTTTATTTTTATTATTTTTCTCTCTGTTTAAATATGAATAACGAAAGAAAAAAAATGTATGTCAATCTGTGCATTAAGTAACAAAATAAAGATGAATCAAGACAACATCAACAGTGGCAGCAACAACAAGAAAAAGCATAAACGAAAGCACAAAGCTAGTGTAAAGAAATAACCAAAGTAAAAGACGCGACTTTTTTTTCCTTTTTTTTTTTTTTTTACATTATTCAGTATAGTTTTGTTAAAAATAATTTTTGTTATCCCTTACCAAATCGTCGTGTACATGACAAGACATCGTACAAAGATACAACAACAACGACGACGACACACACACACAGAGAGATAGCTAACGTAAGCAATCCACCATCCACCAACGTCCTCGTTTAATATAAAATCAATAAATTATGGTTTTTACACTGGGTTATCGATAAAAAAATTTCTTTTTTCTTCATTATTTCGCTCTTTCTCTTCGTTTTTTTTTTTTTTGTTATTCCTGTTGTCATTGTTACAAAAAAACAAACAAACAAACAAACAAACAAGATAAAAAATTTCCTCAGCATCTATATACACTCAGTTTTATAATACTTCGATTTTTTCTATATTTTATTCTCTTTACTAAACTTTGAATTAAACTTCTTATTTTTTCTTTAAAGTCAATAAAAGTGGTTGTAAAAGCTTCTTTTTTTTTTTTTTTAACAATTAAAAGAATTTAAACAGAACCAAAGAAAACACCTAGATTATGGATGGTGGATGTTTTGCGTGTTCCTCTCCTCACATCATACAATAAACAATGTTTCTAGATTACTGTAACAATATGTAATAATGTTATAAAAGTAAAAACATCTTGTAAATGTCATCTTGCCAAATCATTTAAGATGTTTCTCTGTCTATACAAAATAAAGTGAGAAATTTATTTTCTAAGGAATGAACGAACAGTGCCAGTGGTACAGGGTGGGTGGTTAAAACTCAAAGAGACAACACCTACAAATAGATATTTTTGCAAGGGTAAATAACAGAGATGTAATGCTGTAAGAAAAAAAAAAATAAATAAATCAAACAAATAACATTATTACGGTAGTTAAACGGTTAAATGAAACGAGATGTGAATGCGAAATCTATGTTTAAACGATATGTGACAACATTTACCTTTGTTTCCTTTTCTGTTAACGTTACATGTTAACTTTTCTCACCCTTAATATTTAACAAGGGTGGTGTTTTTATGGTTTTTTTTTTTTTAGTGTATTTTAACTAAAATCAAAAAAAAATATATTTTATTATAATTTAATTATTAAAGATTCTCTATACGTTTTATGTAATTTTTATTTTGATTTACCTTTAATATTATTATGACGTTAAAAATTTTATAAAAAATCTATCATAAATGTACACAGGAACATCTCTGAATGCTTCCTTGTATATTTAAATTAAATAAAAATAAAGAAAATACAACAAAACGAACAAAAACAGATAGAAATCAGCAGCTAATTATAAAAAGTGACATCGTTGTTAGTAAAGTTACGATAAAATTTCCCATTATTTTTTTTTTTTCTGTATCTTTTAGCAAAGACACAATTAGTAAGATACTTTTCTACTCGTAAAGAAAAATAATAATTTTTTACTTCTTTTTCTTAAAAGCACTGAAAATACACACACACACACACACACACACAGAGAGAGAAAAAAAAATTAATTAATTAATTGACTAGAGAATAAAGTTTTAACAAAAGATTTTTTTTTTAACAATGAAAATAATAAAATGATTTTTCTGTCAGTAAATTTCCATTCGAATGAATTTTTTTTTTTTTTGCTATTTTTTTAAAAACAATAAAAAAAACTTTTGCTTTTTAATAAATTGTTCAGAAATGGAAAATTTGTAAAAGTAAGTAAGTAAGTAAGTAAATAATAAATCCTTTTTCTATAATTAAATATAAATTTAAAGAAATAAAAATAATATTTCCTTTATGTTATGATATGAATTGAATTTAATAATTTATTGTTAAAACTGTTGCTACGTATTGTTGCAATGGAAATAGATTTTCTGTTTCTTCTTCTTCTCTTTTTTCATTATTTAATTTAATTTTATCAGTGATAACCCTGTTAATTTGTTAAAAAGAAAAATTTTCTTTTAAAATAATTTAATTAAAACAGAGAGTAGAAGTTAATTTGTAGATGTAAAAAATACAAAAAAATCTTTTTACATAAATCGTTCTCGGACCGTTTTAAGTGTTGAAAAGATAGAGAAAAAAAACTCACCCGAATTTATTTTTCGTTGACACTTTAATATACTTTTTTCATTTACCCACCCACTATTTTAAATGTAATAACACCAACCAAATAAATTAGATTTACTAAATTGACATTTCATTTATACACCATTTGTTATCGTGTTTTGTGTTTTCTCATGTTTCTTGTGTCTCAGTTTTTCTTTTGAAAATTTCTTCTTTCTTGTTTTAAGTTGATGAAAATTAATAATTTTTTTTTTGAATTGATACACACACACAGAGAGAGAGAGAGAGAAAAAGTATAAAGAAAAATATAAAATAAAAATAAATCAAATAAGATGAAAATTAAATTGAATTTTTCCGTTCAATCAAAAACGATATTAGAGTAAGAAAAAAAATAATAAAAGTTTTCCCTGTTTTTTTTTTTTTTTTATTTCTTTTATTAGGGAAATTTTCTTAAATTGAATTACTATCGAGTTGCTTCCTTAGATTTTTTGCTTCTTTTTTTCAAAAGATGATTTTTTTTGGCTTAATAAATTTAATTAATTCAATGAGAGAAATATTTTTACCTAGTTACTTTGCTACTTTTTTGCTTATTGCATTAAATGCAAATCATCGACAATTTTAGTTTGATTTTATTACAAAAGTAACAAATTGGGAAATTACTGCTATTTTGGAAGCAATGAGTTCAATTGAATATTACTACAAACGTAGAAATGTTCCACCAAGTTTAAAACAACCTGCTGGAATGCTTAGAAACCAAACAAACAGGCACAAAAGTATTTACCCTACAAAAAAACTTGGATTTTATTGTTTTGGAATTGAAATTAATTTCTATCGTTGCTTCCTTCTTATTTTCTTTCTTTATTTTTTTTTTTTTAATAAAATCACAAAACAATCTTTTACCAACTAAGCAACGAAAGGAATTTCATTTTTAATTTAACTTGTTTACCGAGAAGAAACTTTTCTCGAAAACAATTTTTTTTCTAAATTAATTTTTATTTCTTGTTGTTTTTTAAAATAAATAAATAAAATTAATTAATATGTTTCTGGGTGGTGGTGAGGTAGATGCGTTATGCATAACTCTCGAGTTACATTCTCGGGCATCATTATGATCTTTAGTGGCTAAAATACACCAATTTGAGGGTAGTTCGCACAGTATACTAGCTGTAATTTAATTAAATCTTATCGAACGATCGATCGATACATTTTTTGTGTTTCTGAATTCAGGAATAAATTCTCCAATCGAATTGTAAACAAAATAGAAGTGTTTGGAGCAAATTTCTATAGATTTGTTATATTGAACGATGAAAAACGAGTTACCTTGATGGAAATTGGTGGGAATACTTGTTTTATAATTCCAATCATATATTTCCATGAAAGTAGGCGTCTAAAAAATTTATTAGACATTATTGGATCTGTGTTGGTCAGAAACCATCGTTTTCAGTGTAGTAGCAAAGGTATTTTAGCTCCCATTTATTCAAACCTAATCACACAGACGATATTTTAATGTTTTTGAATTCAAAAGCGAATTATCTATCGAAATAATAAATAATATCTATGGTCCAGTGGAAACTTTTAGCTGATAATGCTGTTGAGTGCAGAAAAAAGTACCAAAATCACAATTTTACTAATTATTACTCAAAGTTCCAGAGGCCACAACACGGAAAATAGAGAGATTTAACTTAGAGAAATACTGAGATTTAACACTCGGTTTACATCGGTGTAAAGAGCCACCGCCACCACATTTTGTAATGCTCAAACCATCACATTTAATGGCCAAAGTGTTGCTCACCCAACTGTCAATATTATTTATAAATATTCTGTACAAATAGTTTATCAATTAAATTAAATTAAATAAATAACAATACGGGCGATTTAGAGTAGGATAATAAATTGGAATAAAAAAAAAAAAAGTTCTTCAATTCATCAATTGCAATAATGGTTGGATGTGGATGGGGTATGTGGCTGTGGATATCATTAGAATGAAATAAAAATAAAAAATAAAATTAAATCCACCACAGCAAGTAAATAATAATAATAATAATAAATAATAATATTCGATGATGATGATGATGAAACCAATGATGATGAATTGTAATTGACGTTAAGTGTTTAAGAGTTTATCCTTGTTAACCTCGTTTTATTTTTTTCGAATGTTTTGTTTGTCTGTTTGCTTTCAAATTAATTGTGTCGATTGTTATTAGGATTTACTTTCTTTTTTTTTTCTACTTCTCTTAATTTATATTTATAATTTTATTTAATTCAACCAGAGTAAATTAATTATTTTCTTTTTCTTTTTTTTTGCTTCAAAAGCTAAACAAATCTTGGAGTCAAAATGCAATCAGCCGATCCAGGAGGGCCCGGTCAACACCAACAACACCAAACCCAACAGCAACAAACACAATTAACAGATACATCACCACCAAAACAACAAACAACAAGTACCTGGTCATCAGCAAAAACATGGATAGACAGTTGGCGTGGCTCAAGACGTCTCGTACTTGTTATTGTTGCAATTGCATTACTCCTTGATAACATGCTACTAACAACTGTTGGTAAGTATTTTTAACTTTTTTTTACTTAAATATTATTTAATGTTTTAACCTTTTGACTAAAGTTGTTGAACCGATTACAATTGTAAATCTATTAAAAGAATCTTCTTTAACCAGTGAAAACTATAAAGGAACTATTAAAGTAAATATTTATCATTTTTCGTATACAATTCTGTGCTTTTAAAGTTTATGTTGAACAAATAAAAAAAAAAAAAATTCAATTCACGCTTGTATAGTCACTTGAAAACATCGTACATAGTTTTAAAACAGTTTAAAGTATTCTGATAAAGAGATTTTATAATGATTTTATTCTTGTACTGCTAAAGTGCATTAACAATTTTGCAACAAAAATACTTTTTTGTGATTTCATCCACTTGATCCATCCACCTTTGAGTACTAAAACTATTTGCTGTAAAAATATAAAAAAATTCAAGATAATATTCTTTAGGTAAAACATGATAATGAAAGGATAGAAATTCATTCATTCACTCACTCACTCATACACTAACTCTCCTCTCGAAGGTGTTAAAGAAAAACCTAAAACCTGAATGAATATAGAAATAATAAATAATCATTTTTATTCCAATGTGTATCCACAAATGGTAAAGGTGCTACAGCGAATTTAATTTTTTTTATTAGAAAAATGAATAAAAAAAAACGAAAATTTCTTCATCTATTATTTTCTATATTCAATTTTTCTTTTAAAATTGTTTTTAACCGTTAACACATACACACACACACACCTTGTGTTTTTAATTTTCTCCATTCTTCCATTTTAATCAATTTTTGAAGCACACTGCATAATACACGTTGCATACTTTTAGGTGATTTCTTTTAGCTCAATTTCTTGTGTTTTTCATGCAGACAAGAACAGAATATTTTTTTTTTTTTTTCGGTTTTCTATTACAAATCAAATAAATTAACAAAGTCCGACAAAGGGCACCATCATCAAAAAAGATTTTTGAACCATGATAATGTTGATAAAAGAAATTTCTTTTATTTCTTTTCTTTCTAAACATTTCATATTTCTGTTTTTGGCGTATTGTTTTGAAGTGAAAATCAAAGCATATAAAAAAAATAAAACTAGAGAATTAATTATCAGCATAAATTTCCCCGGTTGTTGTCACTATCACTTAATATATTTTTTTCTAGTTATTTCCGTTTCTATTATTATTTTTTCTTTATCTTTTTTTTTTTTGTCCTTTTTTGTTCTTTCTCTCTGTGTGTTAATCTTTTATCTTTGTTTTCGTCCTTTTTAGTTAGTTTTATACAATTTTATGCGGTTGATAAATTAAACCAACTTTAAGTTAAAAAAAAAAGAAATGAAAAATTCTATTTTATATACGCTTGAGGATACATTATGAGTTGGTCCTTCCGATTGGTTGAATTAATTTTTTATTTCTTTACTCTTTTACATTTTATTCTCGTTTAATTTATTCAATTTTCTTTTACATAAAATTCTACCGTTAAGAAACGAAGAAAATAAAAATCACTTTGTGTTATAACAAATTTAACACAATAATATTAATCGGGCATAAAAGTGATTGCATTCCATTTTTCTTAACGAATATTGAATTTTTATTAGTCCTTTTACATTTATGACACTCAGCAGTTTAGCAAAGTGTTAAATGATGTGGTAAAAAACATATTCTGCCATTAAAATCATATTTTTTTCTATCTTTTCCTTTTAATTTATTTCCTTATTTTAGAAATGATTACATCAATTTTCTATCAATTTATTATAAAATGCAAAAAATTGTCATTAGCTTTTGTTAAGCATCGAAGAGCATCCTTAGCGTTTATTATCTAAAAAAATAAAAAAAATAAAATTGGTTGTTGCCTTAGCTAATTTCCCTACTTTTTTTATGATTATTTCAATTCAATCATTTAAGTCATAAATTTTTGTGTAAATTTTACATTTTAAATAAAAATTAACACACAAAACACGATTAAATCAATAAAAATTTCGTTTCCTTATGAATATAAAAATATAAATGTTTCACTATATACCACCATTAACCATAAAAAAAAGCATTTTTATTACCAATTTTTCCTATGTTTTTGTGTCACTTACTCTGCTTTTAATTTTATTTCAAACATGAAAAATATATAAGTATCAGGATACCATCTGACTACTACCCGCACATAAGTAGTTGGAAATTAAGGTTTTTTTTTTCTCCTCTTCTTTTCTTTTATTTATTGTGAATAAGAAATTGAAGGGTGTTAAGAATAAATTTATAGCGTTGACCACTTATCGAAATTGTTGTAGTGCTCATACCACTATTACATTATACTAGGTTGTCTTACCCTAAGAAAAAAAAAACCCATGAATATAACGCGAATAAACGAATGAAATGAGTTAAAGATAAAAGATACCGAATATCTTTAAGTTTTATTTATTAATAAAGTGGTAGAAAATGGTTTGCGTTTTGTGTTTAATATACACAGTTAAAACCAGTCATGTTTTATTTAACACCCTTAATTTTCTGATGTTCTTCAAATTATTCAATACTTTTAATACAAACACAACTAAACCCTATTAAAATGAATATAATTTTTAGCTTGTTGCTTTAATAACACATCGTTTTATTATTATTATTTGCCTTTTTTTCTTTTTTTTTTTACTTTTTGCGATTGTGGTTAGCTGTGTTAATGTTTTACTGACTGTTGCTGTTGTTGTTATTATACTTTGCTCTCCTATTGTTCATGTCTGTTTAAATTGATTTCATTTTTATTCATTAAATCACCAAACGGTAAGCATCATTTCATTTTACTTTATTTTACTTCATTTCATTTACACACCACTAACCACTTTGTCATCCTTTTATTTCACGATTTTCTACTTTTGTATCTCTACTGTTTTTATTTATTTTTTTTTTTTTTTAGTCTCAATCTATAAAAATCTTATTTTTTCTTTTTTTCGTATCTTAAATTATATTTTATTTTTGCTTTTTATAACATTACTTGGGTACAGGGAGAACGCAAGCAAAAACAAGGTGGTTTTGATTAGAGTTTTCTTCTGCAAGACATGAAGTGTTTTCTTTACTTTTTTTTTCTTCTCTTTTTAGCTTTGATTAATAGTAAAATACATAAAATGAATAATTTTACTTTATTTTTTTTTATATTAACACTTTTCTCGTTTACAATTGTATATTTTATTCTAAAAGAAAAAAAAATGGAAAAGGAAAAGTAAAACCTAGAAAAGTAAAACATTTTTAGATTATTAAAGTATGTTAATTGAATGTTATTTATTTAGTCTTTACCTCTTCAGTTAGTCATTGTTTTTTCGTACATTTAATTAAAGTAAGAAAATTTATTATATATTTAATCAGACCAGAAATTCATCGTTGATAATTTTATTCAATTTAACTCTGGGGTTTTTTTTTTTTCTGCTCTATTTTATTAATAATAAATAATTATTCAGTGTGATAAGCGTTGTTTTAACCCTTTAATCAAATATTTATATTTATTTTTTTTGAATGTAATTTACTTTTAATTAATTATTGAAATAATAATAAAAATTATTTAAAATTATATTTACTCTTATATGCGTCGTCTTTATTAGTTTCTCGTGTAATAAACGGAAATGCATACAAAACAAAAAAAAAAATTATAATTGCCAGATGTTATAATTAAATTAAAACTGATATATAAAAATACAGGGAAATGAAATATGACTCCATTAAAATTTTTTTTTTTTGTTTTTTGAAACTTATTTTCTCGTTTTAATTTAATTAAATACAAGAATATAATAAAATATATATATATATATTTTATAATTAAAATATATAATAATATAATTTATTTATTTATTAAAAATACTAAAAAAAAAAAAAAACAACAACTATATATATATATAAATATAGAAACGTAAAGTGTAAACTAATTTTCTCAACATGAATTGCCATCTTAATTGATATGCAATTACATCAAAAGCAATCAAAATATATAAAATAATATTATTATCTTATATTAAAATGTAAATTAATATGAAGTGTATAGATTTTAATTCAATTATATCATACTATGTTAAAAATAAAGTTATTACAAAAGTTTATTAATTAATAACTAACTCACTCACTCGTCTCATACAGTTTTTGCTTATTTTTGCTATTTCAAACCCAACCCATTTTTAAAATTAAATTTAATATTTAATTAAATTTTTTATTTTTTATTCAAGTACCAATTATACCTGAATTTTTGTATGACATTAAACATCCGGATGCACCATTATCAAGTTTTCCAAAGACACCACCACTTACAACAGCTGCGTCTTTAGATGATAATCCACCGCCTGATGGTTATGAACCAACAACACCTGGTTATGGTAATTTTATAATTAATTGAAATAAATTTTCTTAATTATTTAATAAGAAAATAAATAAATAAATAGAAAATGCAAGTTGGTATGCTGCACGAGAAGAACGTCACAAAGAATTGGTTGGCGAAACCGTCGAAGTTGGCATCATGTTTGCATCGAAGGCGTTTGTACAACTGCTGGCTAATCCAATTGTTGGTCCATTAACACACAAGTAATACAGCAATGTTAAATGTTTAATTAAAATTATAATTAATTAATAAACAATTTTTTTCTACTTAGAATTGGCTACAGCATACCAATGTTTATGGGTTTCGTCATCATGTTTCTTTCCACATTAAGTAAGTCACTTAAGGCATCATCATCAGTTTTTTATAATCGCTATTTTACAAAACATTTTTTTTATTTAGTTTTTGCATTTGGTCGTTCATACTCGGTGCTGTTTATAGCTAGAGCTCTCCAAGGTATCGGTTCATCATGTTCCTCTGTCTCTGGCATGGGAATGTTAGCGGACAGATATACAGACGACAAGGTGCTTATCCCATTTATTAACAATTATGATTAAATAATTATTATTCAAATGAATTTTTACAGGAGCGTGGTAATGCTATGGGTATTGCATTGGGTGGCCTGGCATTGGGTGTTTTAATTGGCCCACCATTTGGCGGCATAATGTATGAGTTTGTTGGTAAATCTGCACCGTTCTTAATATTGTCAGCATTAGCTCTGGGCGATGGACTGTTGCAATTGTTTATGTTGCAGCCGTCAGTTGTACTAGCTGATACCGATCCGCCGTCATTAAAATCATTAGTTACCGATCCGTACATTTTAATTGCTGCCGGTAAGTTTTCGATGAATTCCGTTCACGGTGTATAGATTGTAATTAAAAACCACTTTTAGGTGCAATAACATTTGCAAACATGGGAATCGCAATGTTGGAGCCGTCGCTACCTATTTGGATGATGGACAACATGGACGCCAGTCGGTGGGAGCAGGGTGTCACATTTTTGCCTGCCTCCATCAGTTACTTAATTGGTACTAATCTGTTTGGCCCGCTCGGCCATAAAATTGGTCGTTGGCTAGCTGCTCTTCTCGGTTTAATTATTATCGGTTTATGTTTATTATGCGTAAGAGAACTATAAAAACCTGTCCTTGGGGCTATAGCATTATCTAACGCTATGTTTACTGTGTCTTTTCCAGATACCATTGGCCTCATCAATTAATCATTTAATTATACCAAACGCTGGTTTAGGTTTCGCTATTGGAATGGTCGACTCATGCATGATGCCGGAATTGGGCTACTTGGTTGACATTAGACATTCAGCTGTTTATGGCAGTGTTTATGCTTTGGGCGACGTCGCATTTTGTTTAGGGTTTGCCATTGGTCCAGCATTAAGGTAATTTTAATTATTTTACAATTTTGTAATTTTTATTAAATTATTAAAAAAAATATAAAATATTTCTAGTGGCACACTGGTGAATAGTATTGGCTTTGAATGGATGCTGGTCGGTATTGCAATATTATGTTTTGCCTATGCCCCATTATTAACGTTCTTACGTGCACCACCCACTAAAGAAGAGAAAAAGGTAAGCATTGATGGCTGCGATAATAATAGTTTTTCATTAGTTACATCAACAACAACAACAACAGCAACCAATAATGTTGTTGATGAAAATTTTCTAACGAAATTATAAATTTTTTAATAAAAAAAAAACATTTTTTTTTCTCTTATTAATTGTTTTGTGTGTGTTTTTTTTTTTTTTTGTTTTGTTTTGTTTTCTAGCAGGAATAATAATTTCCCTGTATTTTTTTTTTGTTTTTGGTCATTGTGCAATTTTGTTTATTAATTTGGCTTCTTCCAGTTTTTGTTTTGTTTTGTTTTGTGATTTTTTTTCTTTTTTTTATCATTTAATTGGTTTTATTTTCTATTTTATTTGTGTGAGTAATTAATTATTTTAATTTTTTTTATTTATTTATTATAAATTTATTGTAATAATATTATAATTAATCAATTTATTTATTTATAGTCGTTGATAATTGGTGAACGTTCATCGGTCCGTTATGTCACATATCAAAACGAAGACGATGATGAATAATTACTTAAAGCAATGTTTAAAAGGCGGATAAATAAAAAACTTCAAGACCGCAAATATAAATCAACAATAATTTATTAAAATACATACACACAACAACAACAGTAACAGTAACAACAATAAAGTGTATGTAGAATTTTTATTTTAAATTTAATTTATTATTTAATCAACTTTAATTAATAAAAAAAAAAAACCAACAAACTATCAAGCAAACAATAAAACTATTCTTATGATTAAACAAATAAATTAACTAAGCGAGTATTTTATAGCAAAAATATATACACACTTGTTAAAATGCACAAACGATGTTAAAAGAAAAAAAATTTAATTATTTTTGCTACAAAATAGTAACCAAACAATAAAAAATACTTTTTCTCTCTATTAAAAGGAGCTTAAATTTGTCTACAAAAAAAAAAAAAAACTATTTTTTATTTATTAATTACCCTCAGTATTTACATTATTATTTACAAAGTAAAAGCAGCTTAATAAAGAAGCTGAACGAAAAAAAAAAACGAAAGAAAAACTTTCGAAAACAAACGAACAAACAAACAAACAAAACAGACATCAAAGTGGGAAAATATGAATAAAAAATTTTTTAGTAAATTTTAACAGAGAAATTAAATATAAAATGGAAAATTTATTGGAATGGAACATATTTATATAAATTACTCCCTGCAAAACTAAAAAAAGTCAATCGTTTTGTATATTGTTTTCTTCTTTTTTTTTTTGTGATTGTTTGTTTGTTGATCATAATTATTGCTTTGTGTTTAAATGAAGGACTTAGTACACTAAAAATTGATGTTTTATTGTGGAAATGTTATTGATTATTGATTAACAAATATTTTACCAAAAAAAGGGAAGATAGAAAACATACAAAACGCCTGCTGTTTATACAAATTGTGTTATTAATTATTGATTACGCTATAAAAAAAACCGGTGTTAAAAAAGGAATTAATTAATATAATCTGGGCTAACGTATAGCAACGTATAAAACACTCAGTTATTTGGTATACCAGTTAACATATACCAGTAGTAAGTATACAAAATGCAATAAACAGCAAGGAACAAAACCATTCAATTATCACTAATTGAATTAAAAAAAAAAAAATTATTATTTAACATTTATTAAAAAAAAAAACAAAAAAAAACAACTGTTTTGAACAGTTTAATCTTTATCTAGCAAGATATAAACATTTATTCTAATTTAATCTATTAATTAATCAAAAAAAAAAAAATAATAATAAATAACTTTTTTCAACTATATCTGACATAATAATGGGAAATTTGTTTTGAAGCAAAAAAAAATTAAAAATAAAAATAACGAAATTTAGCTTAAATGTTATTAAATGTAATTAAAAGGTAAAATTAAATTAAATTTGTTGTTTCTTTTAAAATATATATATAAATGAAAAAATAACGAATAGAAATGTATTTATTTCAATAATTTCTTAGTAAACGGATTTTGAATTGGTTTAGATAAATAAATGAAATTTAGATTTTATTATTGTTAATTTGAATGGCTGCAAATTAATATATGATAAAATTTATTTTTCTACTAATTTTAATCCGTTTTGTTTTTTATTAATTGTTTATATTTTTATTTAATTAATTTAATAAATAAACAATTATTAATGCATGGCAATAAGAAAAGTAAGATATTTATTTAATTTAAGTTCATTGGATTAATTTTCCATTCTTTTTTTTTTTTTTTTCAATGTAGGGAAATATATAGTAATAAAGGGAAATATAGAAAAAAGTCATTTCATTCATTCTCTATTCGTTATTATTATTTATTAATTAAATAAAATTAAAATCAAATAAAATAATCAAACAGAATAAAAAGCAATTTAATGTCTAAAAAAAAATTAATAATTATTAATAAAAAAAATGTTGTAAATTGTAATGAAATGATAACAAATAATACTTGGAAGACTTTTTGTTACAACAAATTTATTTAATCATTAATTAGTTAAATAATTTTACAAATAATTGTTTTATAGTAATTTAATAAATAATATTTATATATCAATAATAAAAAAAAAAACCTATTTAATCAAAAATATATTGCTTAATTAATGAAAATATTATGACCAAAAAATGTATTTAGAGCTTTAAAAGTAAAAATAAAAAATTATGAAAACATTCTATATGATTTTCTATACTAAGAAGAGAAATAAAAAGAAGAAAAAATATTATTATAGAGGCAATATTTACATGTTTTAATAAATAATTTATACAAAAATAATAAAAACATTTAATAAATATTTACCACAAATGGATTTAATAAACAAATAATAGGAAAATAACTTGTGAATTGCTGACTCAATCAAAACTATAATTATTTAAAAAAAAAAAAAAATACGTTTTATTGTACAGGGAAAAGAAATGTTTTTGTTTTATTATTATTATTTATTATTTAATTAAAATATTAATCTTTATTTTATAAATCAATTGATTCCTGTTAAAAGAAATAATTTAAATTAAAATATTAATAGAAAAAGACAGAAAAATAAAAATAAAATAAAATAATTTCCCTTTTACAACCGAAACTCTAAATAATAGTAGAAGATGTAAAACATATTTAATCCAATTCTATATAATTTTTTAATTGTTTTAACATTTATACATTAATTAGAAATAAAAAAAAATTGTTTTATTTAATTAAATATTAATCATTTTTAGCACAAAAAAGGAAAAGAAAAAAAAAAAAAAAACTTCCGTGTTATTGTGAACTAGACAATAACATTATTATATACAAAAAAAAAAAATAATAAAGGGAAAATAAATATATATGCATAATAAAAATCCCTTTATTTATTTATTGACATTTCTATTTAAAAAAAAAAAAAAAACTTTACTAAAAATAATAATGGGAATATTTTTTATATGTTTTGAAAAATTTTTAATTTATTTTTTTTTTTTTTTAAATTAAATAAACAATTTTAGTTGTTGCTTAAAAGATTTAATTAATTAAATTAAAATTAAAATAAAATTAGTATTAATATTACTAGTATATAAGTAAACCAAGTATATTATATAATTAATTAGAGGCTGGTCTGGGGTCAAAACAATGGAATTATTTATTAGTAAAACCAATATTAATTAATTATAATGTATTATTATATGTAAAAGTTGAAATAAATAAATTAATTAAATATAACAATCAAGAATATTCATAGAAATATATATTTAAAAAAATATTTATATAATAAATAATCAAAAAAAAAATAAATAAATATGAGAAAAATCTATATTTAGTCAATATATTATAATAAGAAAAAATGTAAAAATTATTTTCTGCAATATTAATTAGATTTAATTAATGTTTTAAACTAAACAAAAAAAAATGATTAAACTATGCTTGTGTCTATGTTTATTAAATATAAATATAAATATAAATATTATATACCACGAATAAACAAAATTAATACTTATGACAAAAATAAACAAAAAATATAAATTAAATGTTTTTAAGCTACTATTGTGTGACCAAATAATTAAACGTTTTTGAAATTCAATGTAATATTAAATTAATTAATAATTAATAAAACAAGGGGAACATTATATTATATAAAATAAAATAAATAAACGTTGTTGGTGAATATAAAAATAATTTAATTTCTTTCCCTTTCATTTTTTTAATCATCTTCTTCCAATCCATATTGAAATGAAAATTTACCCATCATCGTTGTGGTTTCAATTGGTAAATAATCCGTAAACCTATAAAAGCCAGATAAAAAAAATCAGATAAAAATAAAGGAAATTTATAATTTGTTTTTACCTTTGTAGCATAATACGTCGGCACTTCATTAATACATCATTTATATCCATAAACTCATTCTCATCAATTATGTTACAAAATGTCCTCATAAATGTATTCGAATTATGTTGATTCCGATTACCATCTTTAATATAATTTTATTTATTATTAATATGAGATATTATAAGGGATAAAAAGAAAAAATACTCACACTTGTATACGTTGTAAATTTTTAATACATTCGCTTCGTGTATTACTGGTAAAGTAACAGTTTGATAATTATTATTTGTATTATTCCGATGATTTACTTTTGGTTTTGTTCTACCTAATGCAGCGCTAACGATAAATATTTTCGGTATACCGTCCAATGTATTGTTTTGCTTTATTTTATCAACAATTGTTGTTTGAAACGAATAGTCTGTGTCGTATGCCTTTAATGTACCACAAACTGTACCGTGAGTTAATACAACAACGACTAAGCAACGATGTTTCGTTAAATCCATGTATCTTACTGCAATGTTAAATTAATTATTTATTAATTAGAAATCATATTTAAGTAACAACCAACAAAAAAAAAAAAAAATCAAAAATTATTTACATTTGTTTATCTCATGTTCAATTTCATCGAATGTTTTGTCATTATGAATCTCAATCGTGTATCGCAATTTTGAGAATAATGTTTGTAATGCGAGTACTTCTGTAACACCATCATAACTTCGCAGTGAATCATCATGAAAATTTTCTTGTTTAAAAATGACAACTAATCCTGGATTAGCCAATGCACGAATTCCATGAAAAACATTTTGTACAACATCGAAAAATCCTCCAACAGATGATGATGAACCGCCACTGTTATTCATTGAGAATTATTTTCTTTTTTTTTTTATTTTAATTAATTCCACAAATAATTGAATAAAATCTTCTTTTTTTTTTTGTCAACACAAAACTGAACTGTACCACGACACGTATTTGCCACAAATGCTAATCCCACCATACATTAAACGCTGCTATATATATGCGCGAAAAAAAAAATGTTTTATCCCCGTTTTATGTGAATAATTTCTATTTTTATTTTTAATTTGTTTAAAATGCAAATTAATAATCGAATAGTAACACATACAAAACCGAAATTATGTTTTATTTATTTTTATATTAGTATCATGAAGTCAAGTAGATTTTGTTTTTTTTTAATTAAAAATTCAATCATATTGATGATTAACACGATAAAAATAACTTATCGATAGCTACACAAAATAAATTTCCCGTTTCAAAAAAAAAAAAAAAAAAAAAATAATAATAGTCGTGTCACAAACCAACATAAAAAAAACGGTTTCTTTTTTGTTGTTGTTATTGTACCTTTTCTATCTAATGTCAGTACAGGGAAATTATAATTTTTATTCAATACACATGTGTGTGGTTAAATAAAGTTTTCAAAAAGATTTTTTTTTGTTTTTTAATTTGCGTAATAAATTTCTACACATCTACAAGCTCAAGGTAAAATAAATAATTAAATAAAAAAAATTCCCTTCACATAGGATAGGAAAAGTAAAAGCAAAACAAAAATAAATCGAAGATAAATAAAAGAAAAACAAACAAATGTGTGTTAAAAAAAAGATAAATTGTGGATAACATAATATTGCATGTTGCGCCTAGGCAGCGATAGTAACATAATTTCTTCTGTGTGTTGTGTTTCACGTGTTGTGTTTTGTTAATAACAAAAACAAGAGAAAAAAAAATATATTTTTATTTGTACAAAATCTAGGATCTCCAGGATATGAAATGAAAAGTGTTTTTGGTGAAAATGTGTTTTTGTAAAAAAAAAAAATATAAAGGGAAATTCTTATACGAATTACAAACAAAAAAAAAAAAATCTTTTTTCTTTTAGTTTTTTATTATATTTAAAATAAATAAAATATTTTATTATAGTTTTTTTTTTTAAATTTTTATTATTAAGATCACAATTTAATTTTTTTTTTTTTTTTACCGCCGTTTTAATTACGTTAAGACAATTGGTTAAATGGTGAAGTGTGATGACCAATATGTCATTTATTGACATTGGTTATATTAAATTAAATAATAATATAACAAATGACATAATGTTTTTAGACGATTTATATTTAAATAAAATAAATAAGGTAATTTTTTTTATATAATTATTTAGTTTTTTATTATTTATTTTACTAATTAAAATTTAAATTCCTATTCCTTTCCCATTTATTTATGTTTTTTTTTTTGGGAGATCTATTATTATTACCAGATGTAATCAAATTAAAAAAAAAAAAAATGTCTGCTATAAAAAACAAAACAAAATAATTTTTTTTTTTTTTTTAATCCACACAACAACAGCACCAATACACAAACAAAATATTTTCCCAACCATAAATCAAAAATTAATATTTTATAAATGGCGACGCCATTTTAATTTTTTTATTTTTTCGTTCTTTCTCCCTTTTCAATACAAATTTCATTTTTGTTGTGTTTTTGCGTGGAAAATAATAAAAAAAAAAACAAAAAGGAGAAGAAAAAAAAATACTTTTTTTTTTTAATTTTTTTTTTATTCTTTATTTCTTTTTATTAATTTTCCTATTTTTATCGTATGATAATTATTATTGTATATGTTTATTATTGGGTGAATAATACTTTTTTTTTTAAGTAAAAAATGAACAGTGGATAAAAGTTAATTATTGAAGAGACAAAACAAAAAAAAAAGAAGAAACAAAAAGAGAGAAATTTTTTTTTTTCTTTTTATCATTTTTTGTTATTTTAACCTTAAATAACAATAATTCTAATTGGTTTAATGTAATTATATACATTTTTTTATAATTAAGTATGTTAAAATGTTTTTAATTAGCAAACATATGGAATTAGTTTTGTTTTATTTCAACATAACCTCAAAATGTATATGTTTGTAATAGAGCAAAGCATAATATTGTATCCAGTGAACAATCTCCACCCACTTATTGAAAAATAATTAATTATTTTATTTTCTTTGTAGAAATTTCTAGGAAATTTAATACAAATGGAGCATAGTTATTCAAGAGATTGGCGCCCTATTGAGGCTGTCCAAATAACAAGAACTGTTATGGTGCATAAACCACCACAGTGTCCATCCTGTCATACACATGCCCATGATGAGGGTGTCGATTTAGAAGAATCATATAATCCACCAATACCACAGTATAATGAGGAAGCAGCCAAATTATCTATGGAAGAATGTGAAAAGGCTGCATATAATGTAAAAAATACAAACTCAGATGATGCAGACTGGGAGGAAAATATTAACAAGTAATTCTGATTTGAATTTATATTCTAATTTACAATAATGAATTTTTGTTTTCTTTTTTTTTTATTTAAATACAGATTTGGTTGGAGTAATGCCCAAATAAAATTCTTTAATCGTATCACAAAGTTATTGGATCAAGATCGTTTAGCTCGTTTAGCATATAATGAACGCCAAAATGAGGCGGTGTTACGTCGTGCAGTTATTGATAAGTCTGTACATCGTATACGACAAGCATTCGCCAGTGTGTTATACGATACACGATTATTACAGTGGTTACATAATTTAATGCTTGACTATTTACCACCGTCTTATATGACGATATATTTAGATATTTTTCAAACATTAAAACTACGTTTGCCGACATTAATTGATAAAATGTTATTTTGTCGTCAGACCAGTATTGTTCAAGAGTTATTAGCGCCTGTTGTTAAAACGAAATCATGGGAACCAGTAATACAGAATAAAAGTAGAAAATTACCTTTATCACCGATTATTATAACAATACCGTCAAGTCCTATCGTTGGCCTGCAGAGTTCAAGATTACAGAAATGGTTTACACTATTATCAACAATGGGTACTGTGATACCCATTCAAATGAACAATGGTCCCGGTTCCACGATAAACAAACAATCGATACAAAGTTTAACCGAACATATAATAAGTGTATCGCGTGCCAAGATTCAAGAAATACGCAATGAAAATCCCCAAAGACCTATTATATTAGCAGGTTTTAATGCTGGCGCATCTTTAGCTTTACAAATATCACTCGTTGAAGCAATTAGTTCAATAATTTGTATTGGATTCGCGTACAATACAATAAACGGTATCAGAGGACAACCGGATGACCTTATTTTGGATATTAAAAAGCCAATATTGTTTGTGATTGGCCAAAATTCATCTCGATCAAGTCAAGAAGAAATTGAATCTTTACGTGAGAAAATGATATCACAAACATCACTAGTGGTTGTCGGTTCAGCTGATGACTTTTTACGTGTCGGTAAAAATAAAAGAAAAATCGAAAAAGTCACCCAATCAATGGTTGATAGCATGATTATGGTTTGTTTGTCATTTAATTTGATTTTTACTTTATTAATAAAAAAAAATTTATTGTATTTTAGGATGAAATATCTGAATTTTGTACAAATTGTTTATTGAATCCGCCTGGTCCAAGGCAAATAAATGTGCCATTACCTGTTTCACAAACACTTAATTTAAGTACGATACATAATCGTGGTAGTGCTGTCACACCGGCATCATCTAAACTTATTAGAAAACGTAAAATAAGTCAAGGAGCAGATGAGAATTTAGTTTTTAATAGCAATAGTAAAGCATCGAAAACAGGTAATTTTCAGAGAACAGTTATTCTTCTAATATTAAATTCTTATTCAAATTAATTTAATTTTTAGTTAAGAATTTAAGTAATAAAACTCCTCAAACAAATCCCTCTAATCCTTTACCTAATGTCAAGAAAAAAGGTTGTTGAATCAAGAATTTAATCATTTATTCATTTTTCTTTATTTTTACTAATTAAATTTACTCTGTTTTTGCATTTTAGTTGGACGTCCAAAAATGCATCGACCAAATGCACAACCGAATCGTCAGCAACAAACAATTATTACGCAACCAACAACAGAGGCATTAAATATTGCAATACAGAGTATATTACCGGAATCAGAACAAAGTGTTACAACAACAGGGACAATTATAAATGATACTTTAGATAAATCAAAGATATTAACATCTTACGAAATAATAAATAATAAAATAAAGAAGACAACGGTAATACCGGCCAGTGTGCAGAATTCTATATCGTCATCAACAACAACAACTGTCAGTGGTATTGGCGGTACACCAATTTTGTTGCCAGTGTTTGATCGTTCAAAAGTGAATATAATACCAAGTAATCAATTTGTACAATTAAAACCGCCCCAGGGTAATAATGCACAACGGGTGTACACATTGAAGACGTCACCGAAGCAGCAACAACAGCAATCAACAATACATAAGCAGCCATTGTACACGGTTCGTACACAGCAGCCAGGTGAAAATCAATCTATACGATCGAATACAATCTATACGGTTAAATCAACACCGGCTGGTACACAATTATTGTCTTCGAATCACGATAATACATCACTGGGGAAAGCATCATCGATTGTACTCAGTCCTAAATACACCGTGATTAAACCGAGCACAAGTGACAATATCCAACCAACAAAGTTGCAACCGGATTTATCCTCAACGAATATTTTTGATATTCCGATTGTATTTGCGGATAATGATGGGAATATTCATGATTCAAATGAATCAACAATGGTGATACAGCAACAGCACCGTAATGATGACACCAAAAATATAATTATTCAACAGCAACCAACTCAGCATACAACGACGACATTAATGCCGTCTAATTTGTCGAGTATTGTACAAGGTACGTCGGTGCAATCGCAGCAACAACCGCGTAATATAATAATCAACAGTATGCTAGGCAGTTCGGATATTTTAACAAATGCTTCTGGTTCGAATACACTTCAGCCTAAGCATAATAAAACGGTTGTGCTAATAAACCGTAATTCAATGAAACCGTGCAGTAATTTAATAACGAAAACAATCAACACGTCGAATATGCAGCCGATTAAATTTACCAAAGTTCTTGTGAATACAAACAAATTGCCGCAACAACAACAGCAAATCCACTTTAGTACGGGCAGTAATACCGGAACGACAACATTCACGTATGCCGGACCAGCAACATCAAGTAGTGGCGTTAATAGTAGTAATAAGGTGGAGATACTAAACAGTACGTTGATAAAGGGTCCGTCAATAACATCGTCACAAAGTTTAACAACATCCGGTGGTATTATAACCTCAACACCATCAACAAATAATTTAAATAAATTTCAACCGATCATAATCCATGTTGATCCGGATAATAAATTAAGGAATGTGATCAAAGTGAGTGGTGTGAATAATGCGAATTTACTAGCGGGTACCAGTGATGGTATTAAGAAGAATACAATTGTCCTGAAACCAAATACAACATTTAAACAGATACCAATGTTAAAATCGGGAATTTTAAATAAGAATTTAACTGTCAGAAAGGTGGTTAATTATGTGACGACAACGGGTCAATCGGGTACCCCAACAACGGTTACATTGAATAAGCAACAGATCACATTGCAACCACAACAGCAGTTGCAGTTGCAGTCACAACAGCAGCAGCAGCAACAATTGGATAAAAAGGATTCAAATTAGTTTTTCGTTTCTTTTTTTATTGCTTTAATATAATAATTATGTTAGGATTAAGTAAAGTTAAATACATAGAAAAAAAAAATAAACACACTTTATATTTTGGTTAATTGTGAAATAAAAACTTATTTTGTTATCGAAATATTGCACTTTGGCAAATGGGTCTGAAGCTCCTTTTGTACCATTTGCAAATCTTTAATATAAAGGAAATTATATAGTTTAAGTTCAATTAGATTTGTTAATAATTTTAACTCTAATAGGTCATCCTCTTTTATATTTGAACAGGATGATATTTGTAAATAATTTAATGTATCTTTAATATAATCCAAGGATTTAAATGCACCACTCTCCAAGTGTGTACAATTATCTAATTTAATTCGTTTTATTTGTTTACAATTTTTAAAATGTTCAAAGCCAATACGCATTATTGTTGCATTACTAGCATCAATCTCGAGTAAATGTAATTTTGTCCTTTCCGGTGGTAATGAATTATAATTTGTGTACAGTGTTGATGGTTGTTCTGCAAATTTGACGGCACCACCATTTTTCATAATCCATTCAGCACACATACGTTCTGGTCCGACTAGTCGTAAACGTTCTACATCAACACGATTAAATGCTAACTCAACTAAACCAAAGAAATTACGTGTTAATGGTTTATAATAGAATTTTAAATTATTTATTCCTCCACCACCACCAGCAGTTGATAGAAATGTTTTTAAAATTGACATTATTTTTGCGAGGATTGTGTAATAATAATTTTAAAAGTAACTATTAAAAAGACAAATTGTTTTTATTATTTATTTACTTGTTTATTATTAATTATATTTACTTGATTAAAATTTTCAAATTTTTTTTTTCTCTCTAGTAGTTTCTGCAATTTCACAAGTTATAATTTTATTTTTCTGAAAAAATTATCGTCATAACATTTTGTTGGTTTTGTTATTGTTTTTTTTTTTTTCATTTAATTTTTATAATTTTCAACGACATGAAGTTTGTATTTTAATATTTCCCTACATTTTCATTTTGGTAGGGAATTTTTTTCTTTTTTAATTGTTTTACTGGAAAAATAACTACGCACTGGGTAGTTGGCATAATTTTGATAAACGTCAAATAAAACGACGGGGAAATAAAAAAAAAACTCATTCATTCATTTTGTATTACTTTGTTGCTTGCATTGAAGCTGATCTATTTGTTTTCTATTTCTTATTTTTTTGTCATTTTATTTATTTTAATACGTTTAAAATAATAAAATGTTAATATAAGTTTAACATATTAATTATAAAGAAGTATAAAAGTAAAAAAAAAAAATAATAATAATAAAAACTATGTCGGAAACATATGGTAAATAGAAATAATAATAAAAATAATTGTTTGTTGATGATTTAATGTTTTCGTTTTTTTTTTCTTTCTTTTCTAGATTATTTATTTAAATTTTTAATCATTGGAAGTGCTGGTAGTGGTAAAAGTTGTTTATTACATCATTTCATTGAAAGCAAATGTAAGAATTTATTAAAAAATTCAATTTTTGTTGTTGTTGGTAAAAAAAAAAGAAAAAAAAAAACATTTTATCTTCACCTTTGTTGTTTGTTTTTAGTTAAGGATGATAGCAGTCACACAATTGGCGTTGAATTTGGTTCACGTATTGTAAATGTTGGTGGTAAATCAGTTAAATTACAAATATGGGATACTGCTGGACAGGAGCGTTTTCGTTCAGTTACCCGTTCATATTATCGTGGTGCTGCTGGTGCTTTACTTGTTTACGACACAACCTCAAGGTAATTCATATTTAGTTTTAAATAGCAACCTTGAATAATAATTTATTTTTCTATTGATTTTTGTTGAATAAAACTATAGAGACTCATTTAATGCATTATCAAATTGGTTAAATGACGCACGAACATTGGCCAGTCCAAATATCGTAATACTGTTAGTGGGTAATAAGAAAGATTTGGATGAGGAGCGTGAGGTTACATTTTTGGAAGCAAGTACATTTGCTCAGGAGAATGGTATATATGATGCAATAAAAATTTAATTTTATTTAATATTTGGTTGTTGTTTTTGTTTGTAGAGTTAATATTTTTGGAGACCAGTGCAAAAACTGGTGAAAATGTTGAGGAATCATTTTTAAAATGTTCAAAGACAATTCTAGCAAAAATTGAAACTGGTGAATTAGATCCGGAGAGAATTGGTAGTGGTATACAGTATGGTGATCCAACAATACGTGGTAATGGTAATAGTAATACAAATAATGTGAATATTAGGAATAAACAGCAACAACAACAGCAGCAACAACAACAGCGTACATCCCTATTAAAACCAGAGTGTGGGTGTCGTACTTAAATTGAAATAAATAAATGTAAATGCAGAATCTCTTTATTTATATAATTAATTAATGCACAGAGTGAGAATAAGATTTTTCATTATAATTTTAATTTTTCTAATGAATAATAAATATTTTTGTTTGTGTGAGAAGCAGTAAAATAAAATAAAAAAATGTGTTAAAAGTGTTAAATGAAAACGCAACGTGCAATGTCGTTGGTTGTTGTTTATTTAATTTCTCTCTAATCTGTATTTAAAGTCAAAATAATAATTTTATTTTTTTTTTATTCTTTTTATTGCTGACACATTCATCAAATTTATTTAGTAGCTGTGCCTGTTGTTTAATTTTTTTTTAATTTTAAATTTTTATAATAAATGCTGCAATAAACACATTTTTTAACAAGTAATGGAAAAAAATAAAAATTTATTTATTCAATTAATTAACACGTGTGATTGTGTTTATTTGATGATGAGTAGTTTAGAGACTGCTTTACGGTTGTTTATTCCAGTCTCTTCAGTCTCCTTGAACGTATTACTAATAATTTTGCGTTTTATATAGATTTATTATTTTATAGTTTTTTATTAAAAATAAGAGAGGAAAAAAGGCGATAAAATAATTTTTTTTTTAATTGATTAATGGAGGAAAAACCTTAGAAAATTGTTTGCATTAAGACGATGAAGAGAAGCAACAGAATGTTATTCTGGTTGTAAAGTGTAAGAAAAGACATAATAAAGTCTGATTGAATTATTATATTTTTGTTCATTATTATTTATTATTAATTAATTAAGAAAATTATTGTGATTGTAATTTTATCCCATATTTCTCTCTAATTTCGTTTTTGTTTTTTTTTTCTATATATAATTGTAAAACACAAAATTTTAGCAACAAAAATTAAGAAGAAAAAATTTCTTTTTCTTTTATTTCTCCTCCATAGAAATTACCCTGTATTATTATTTAGTTATGAATTTTTGAATCTCTTATTATTAATAGAACTTCTCTCTTTTTATTTTACTTTATACACATTATATTATATATATTAAGAATTAATTATTTAACAATTTTAAAGAATTAATAATAATAATAATAATAAATTAATGTAATTATATTTTATTATAAAGAAAAAATTAATAATTAAAATAAGAAAAATAAAATTGATGTAAATTATTTTTTTTGTGTTTTTTTTATTTATTGATTTTCCCCTTATTTCCCTATTTTTTATTTATTTATTTTTTTTTTGTTTTCTCTTTATGGTGATCTCTTTAATTAATTATTTGTTCGATTTATTATTATTTATGTGAGTAAATGACGATCCTTGAAGTAAAGATGAATTAAATTCCAAAATAATTATCCATTTGGACATATTACTGTAAAGCTACTGTGTTCAAAAAAAAAAAAATTATTATTAAAATTAACATTATTATTTCTAGTTGTCAATAGATGGTAGTAACATCACTTTGGCATATAAACATATTTTACACAGATACCAATGTTATTTATAAACATTTTCATTTGATTCACATAAACTTTAGACTAATTTAAACTAAATGAAATATAATTAATGCTTGTTAAATATATGAAAAAATAAACGTCATTAAAATCGTACAATATATTCATTTATATATATGTAAAATGTTATTTAGTTATTTTTAGCGCTTTAAATAGAAAAGGCATTGCAAGCAGAATCAAACAGCATCAGCATAACAGCCGCAACATATAACTATAAGAGTTTTCTACGCCAAAAAAAAAAACCGCTTTTATGTTTCCTTATTGTTGAATTTACTTCTTTTTTTTTTAATTAGAGAAAACAGAAAAAATCATATTGTGTATATTTCAGTGCCCTGTAACCGCATAACAGCTGAAAAACTAAATTTAAAAATAAAGAAAAGTTTATTTTTTAAAGGAAAACTCAGTCTTTAGTCATTTTGAAGAGTTCGGTTTGTGTAAAGAATTTTTTTCTATTAATTTATCATTATAATACTTTGGTGATATTTTATCTTAATTATTTTTTCACATATAGTTAAGTAAAAGTTACTTAAAAGTACCAAATTCGTTATTGAAAGTGTTTTTTTTTTTTTTTTTAATTAAGCTAAAAAAAAAAAAAACTAAAATGTGTCTTTGCTAAAGTTATACCAGTTTCGATTATTTTATTTATACCATAAAAGGTAATCAATGTCATCATCATTTGTTGGCCTAGCTATTAGCACAGGATTTATAGTATTATCCTGTGTCCTAGCTAGTGTAGCACGGAGACTAACCAATCGTTTCTTTAATGCGGGCCTAGTGCAAGAATTATTTTTTGAGGCGATCGCCGCCGCTGAATTGTGTGCAACGTGCTTTGAATTGATTATTGGTAATAAGGCCGTAATAAAACGAATTTAATTAATTAATTAATTAATTTTGGTTTGAGTGTGATTTCAGTCGCTGACAATTATGGCGTCGCAACATACGCGATTTATTTGTTTTTGTTAACGATTTGGTGGTCGAATGTGTGGGATAATGCGACCGCCTGCCCTTACACCCATATGGAGGACATGGTTGAAGGTTTGCGTCGTATTTGCGTCACTTAACGATTAACGACTTAACTTGGTTTGATTTTAGGTAAAACCAGTCCACGGGTTGTGGCTCTCAAGACTTGGGCCCAATTGATGGGCGGTTGCCTTGTCTGGCGCTACGTACAAATTTACTGGTGGCTAGAAATCACCGAATTGCATAAAGGCCGCGCAATTGAAGATTGTTCAGCCGATCTTCAAGTTCATCCGTACTTTGGTGCAGGGATCGAATGCTTAGCGACATTACTCTGCCGCTTAGCGTCTAAATCTATTTCAGAACTTGGACCGAGACATTCAACCATCATTGACTCATTCATCGGAACCAGCTTGGTCGTTGCAGGTTAGTTCACTGATGCGTAAACATTTTCAAAACAAAAAACAAACAAAATTTCAACGGAAATCATTTCAGCTTTCAACTACTCGGGCGGCTACTTCAATCCCGTGTTGGCGACAGCACTTAAGTGGGGCTGTGCTGGTCACACAGGTTTAGAACATTTTATTGTTTACTGGATTGGTGCCTGTATCGGAGCGATCATATCTGTGCCAATCTTCAACATTAAATCTGTGCGGCATTTCCTTGTCGGCGACCAACCACCAAGCGACACCAAAGACAAAAACGATTAGCAGCAATGAAATTTTTCTTTTTATTTATAGAGATTATTGCTGGCGATAAATTTAGGAGAATAAATAATTAAATTTTGATTAATTAGGGAGAATTTTGTGTTTTATTTCGGTCCCCAAAGATTTTGATTCATAATTTTGACAGATCTGATTCATGCAATGCATGTTGTATATTGTTTGGTGTTTAAAAAAAAATTAATAAAATTCAGCATTTTGTTTTTTTTTTTGTTGGAATGTACAAATTGTATTTTTATTTATTTTCTTTTTTTTTTTTTAATTATTGTTTCTGCATATAATATTTATTTATAGTTTTCTTTAAATAATTTAATTAAACCTTTTGACAATTATAATAATAAAACGTTGTTAATTATGTTTTTTGATTTTTCTATTTCTTTTTGAGCATAACGTAATGTGTGTCGTTAAGATGGCGTAACAAATAATTAAAGGATAACAACACCGGTGTTTGTTTGTTTGTTTGCTATGACGACACATGTTAGAGATGGTGGGATATTTTGATGAAATCAATCATTTTGAGCACATTTAAAGATGAAAATTTAATCATTTATATTTTATAATTTATATACATGGTAAATAAATAAATTTTTGTTATTTAATTTAATTAATGCATGTGTGGTTGGTGTAATTATAATTTTTTTTTTTTTCTTGTTATGATTTTCTCCTTCTTAAAATGCACTATTTATGTGTATGTGCTGCAATGGATAAATGTGTCCCGAAATATACGATTGGTGTAAAACCATGATAAAGTGCATCATAATCAACCTTTAATTATTTTTCTCTCTTTCACTTTTAGCAAATTTTTTACAATTTTTATTTATGAATTAAATTTAATACAATAAATGCTCATAATTATTTCTACATATATATATATATTTTTTTTTTTTTATAATTTAATTAAATATGTATTTTTCTTTCTTTAAATCATTTAATATATCTTAAAACCTATAAAACAAATTAATTTAAAAACATAAAAAAAAAAAAAAAAAAACATAAAATGGTAAAAGGAAATTTAAAAGAACAAAAAAAAAAAACCCTTTTATTTTGGTATTAATGCATGGGGTGGTGAAGGTGGTGTATGTATCAAATCGTTTATTTAAATAATAAATCTTTCAAGTTTATTGAAGCGCCATGGTGTTTTATTTCTTCAAAAAAAAAAAAAAATAAATTTAAAACCACGAGAGACACGTTACACAGTCACACTTATTACAGGGTGTATGCATAAATACATTTAACAAAACTCAACAGTGGAGAAGAAAACAGAAGAAAAATAATACAGAAAGTAAAGGAAAGAAATGAAAGAAAAAAATATTTGTGTTTTGTTTTGGTTTTTTTTTTCTTTTCTTTAATTAAATATACATAATTTTTTTTTTTTTTGTAATTATATTAATTAATATAGGAAATAATAATAAAAATTTGTTTTTTTCTTTTAAATCTGTCTTCACTATAATATAATACACTTTTTTTTTTTTGTTTAACTTCTCTCTTTTATTAAATTAACAATTTTATTTTTTTTTGTTTAATTAAATTAAAATTAAAATTAAAAAAAAAAAAACGAAGAATAAATAAAGAAATAGAAATTAGAAGAAACAGAAAGAAAATAATAATTAATTTTCGTTATATATAATGAAACGAACGTTTTTTAAACAAAAGGGGGAAAAAAAAAAAATAATAAAAAGGGGAAAATTTATATGGCATAGTTGTTGTTCTTGCTTTTTTTTTTTTTAACGACAAAGGATAAATCAGAGAAAAATTACCCAAATAAAATTTTGTGTCTTTGCTAAAACGTCATCATTTTTTTGTAATCCACAATAATAATAAACATGAATGTTTAATTAAAAATTACCAAAAGCATCAATTTAGGTAATAATAATTATGTCATATATTAAATAAAATCGTAAATTAAATTTATGTAAAACGAATAAATTCATTTAGCATTCGGTAAAACAAAAAAAAAAACATTTATGGAAGTTTGGAAATAACCAACATGGATGATAATTGTTGTTGTTGTTGTTGTTGTTGTTGTTTTAAAAACGTCACAAAATACAAACATAAAATTAATTCAATTTTCTCCTTTCTCTCTCTCTCTGTCACATTCTATTCATTTTTATATTTCTCTTAATTTAAATTTATTTATCTTTTTAATTAATTATATATATATATTTATTTTTTTTTTTCTTGTTAAACTTTAATTCTTCTTTACACATGTAATTTACTTCTTTTTTTTTTCTCTTTTAAATTATATCTTAAATAATATATTTTTATTATTATTATTATATATGGATATATATGTGTGTGTGTGTGTTTTTTTATTTGTCAATTATTTTTATTAACATTAATGATTTATAATTAATTATCTCTCTCTTTCTCTATACTTTTTTCACCATATAATTATAATACAAATTCGCTTCACAATAATTTTTAGTCATCACACAAACCAGGTATATTATAACATCCCACATATAGTAATGGGTTGAAGGTGGAAGAAAAATACAGGAAATAAACGAAGCATAGGGAAATTTCCTTATACATTTTATATGTTCTAGGTGTTGTTGTTATAAATAAATAATAATAAAAAAAAAAAAGATAACCCGATTAGTGGAGCGATGATCCAAATATTATAACATCACACAACTCTACACAACAATACATTAATTAATTTTTATCTCTCTCCTCCCTCGATTGAAAAACAACAAAAAAAAAAAAAACTTTATTAAATATAAAAAAAAATCCTTTTCTTTCCTTCTTTTGTTTTTTTTTTTTTTGTATAATTAATTTAATTAACTTTTATTAATATTATTATTATTACTTTGTTAAATATTTACACATTGAATACTTTTTTTTTTTTGGTTAAATAATTAAATTTTTTTTTCTTTATTCCATTTTGTTGTTGGTTGGTTGGTTCATTTCTCCTAATATTTTAACAATTTAATTTAATTTTTGCCTTAAAATTACAACGAAAAAGAACGTGGATGATGTCGATAGAGCATCCTGGTCGTCACAGAAGTTGTGAGAACATAAAACGTACAAGAGGGACACGAAAACATAAAAACGATAACAAAAAAAAAAAAATTAACTAAACACGGTGGAATTACTTCAACGTTCTCCTTGGAATCTGTGATTTCTTTACTTTTCCTCTTTCATTCATTTTCGAGCGGATATGATTTTTATTTTTTCATAAAAACAAATTTTTCTCTCTCTTTCTTTCAATAAATTAATGGGACAAATGTGAGGAGTTGACAACACGCGAGCGTTTGTTGTTACGTGTGCTGCTGCTCCACATGGTTAAAAATTTGTTTCTTTTGAATAAAAATTTCTCAGTTCAAAAAAGTAAAAAAGGGAAAAAAACAGTTTTTTTCGTTTGTTTAGATAAAAATTAAGAAGAAGAAAAAACTAAATTGAAAAAAAAAAAATTATAGAAGAAGAATTAATGGTGGTGGGTAGGTTGTTGTTGGTAATACCCCAAGCTATTAAGTTGTTGGCAGTTTTGTTGATTTTTTCCAAATAAATATTCAAATCGAAACCAATATGGTCGCGATGATCGTTTTGTTTTTTCTTTTCTTTTGTAAGCAACAAATAAAGATTCTTTTAAAATTTCATTTTTGGGGGCCAAGAGATTATTACAAGCAAATGACCAATTTGGAAGGGAACAAAACAGATTTTTTTTTATTTTTTATGTCGAGAAAAATTTAATAAAGTTGTTGTGTGGGTTGTTGTTCTTGTTCTTGTTGTTGCTGCTGCTGCTGTTGTTGTTTGATGAATTTGTTGATGGTAAAATAATGTTATTGTTGCTGTTATTGTTGTTGATGATGATAATGTCGTTAATGATTTGTTGATGATGTTTGGTTTTAATTTTTGTTAAAATTAATTTATTTTGTGTACAGATAAATGGCAACAATTAAACCATAAAGACCCAATACTTCGGCGAAGATAAGGATCAAAATCATACCGACGAATAAACGTGGTTGTTGCGCTGTACCACGTACACCGGCATCACCAACAATACCAATTGCAAAACCAGCTGCTAGACCTGAGAAACCGACAGCCAAACCAGCACCAAGATGGATGAATCCTCTGTAATAAACAAAAAATAAATAAAATATTCCATAATCTCCTGCTGTTGCTACTCCAACAACTACATACTTGTATAATGTATAATTGGTGTGATCATCTAAAGCACCAGCGATAAGTACAGCTACTACGAGCCCATAAATGGCAATAATACCCGCCATGACAACGGGAATAATTGACTTCATGATCAATTCTGGTCTCATTACTGACATGGCAGCAATACCTGTACCAGACTTAGCTGTACCATAGGCAGCTCCAAGTGCTACAAATAAAAACAAAAAAATATTTTATTCCTTAATTCACAAAGAAAAAAAAAAACAATTAAAAACGCAATTTAGTAACAAAAAATAAAACATTTTTTTTTCTATTTGCTTTAACAAACACAACTGATAAGATATTTCATTGTGATTAATCGTTTAATAGCAAAAATTGTGAGTTTTAACGTAAATTAACGTATCAACAAGGTAACAAACAAGGTACCCAAGCAGGTAAAGTGAAATCATGTGACATAACCAAGTGTTAATCACTTGACAGCCAGGTGGAAAAAAATATTTTTTTTATTAAGCAATAATATTATGGGTCGACATTTTAATAATACAAATAAATGTATAATCAATTGAAATATTATATATTTTTTGTGTAATCACATAATTTCTAATCGCAAGCATATTTTTCAATAAAATTTAATAAAAATAAAATAAATTTTTTTTTTTTGTATAAAAATTTAGCAAACGCCAGCCATGTTTGTTTGTTTTTTTTTTTTTTTTTTTTTTTGACAATTTTTTCACATTAACGATAATTAGTAGTGGGAGTAAAATTAAAGTAGAGTATTACGCGCATGCCATCACACCACGAAAAAAAAAACCATTCAACTATTTTTCCAAAAATTCCACGCATAATCATCACAATTTTATTTCCTTTTACCCCTTATAAAATTATCCTTAAAAAAAATTTCCCTTATTTTCTATATTTAAATATGGTGGTGATGGTGGATTTTAAACATTTATTAAAATAGAAATTTCGATCGAATTTATTTCTTATCTATTTCACCAATCATTAAACAATAAAAAAAAAATGAATTAATAATTTATTTTAAATCAAAATAATTAATGCAAAGAAGCAAACAGAAGGAAAAAAAAAACATCAAACATATGGGATTAGTTTTATTGCACGCAAATATGCAAAAACCGCAAAAAAAAAGTAAAAAAAACAAAAACAAAACTCTAGTAATAGTATTAGTAAAATAAAGATTTTTTTTTGTTTACATTTCAATCATCAATTAATTAAAAAAGAAACAAACAAGCAAAAAAACAGAAAATTCGTCATAAATGTGACGTCAAACAGCATAAAACAAATAAAATAAATGGCAACCATTTTTTTTAATTTTTGCAATAATTTCCCCATATTTTTTGCATGTAAAAAAAAAAAGTCTCCAAGATGTTAGTTAATGACATTTCACAGGACAATTAATTCAATTTTTATGTATTTGAAAATCAAAACATAATTTTCTATAATATTAAAGAATGAAAAAAATTATGTTTTTCAATGATTTAATAAAAAGAAAAAAATCCTTATCAAAACATGTAGAGAAAATCCAATATAAATGACACAAAATTTACATAATGATAAAATAAAATTTATTTCGTTATCTATCTCTCAACTAAACAAAAACAAAAAAAAAAAAAAACGTGAAAAATAGTACAAAAAAAAATTACAAAATCCATAATCATGTGATAAATAAATAAATAATAAAAAAAATAATTATCATATGTGTGTAGAGTTTCGATACAACCACGTTATGGCGACGACATACAGGTAAAAAAAAAATCTTCTTCTTCTTTAATCACATGAATAATGCACGAGGAAAAGTAATTTTTTTCTTCTTTAACAATTATCTAATTACAACAGAAAATGTTGATTTTCCTATTGAAAACAATAAAAGGGGTTTTTTTTTTACATAACAAAACCCCATTCAATACAATATTCTTCTCTAATAAACATTTATATATATAAAAAAAAAAAATAATAAAAGAGTACAACAATCTATCTAAACAAGAGATAATAAAACTTTTAATTATTAATTAATAATCATATTGGACAAGGTAAAAAAAAAAACAAAAACTCATATAAAATTAAATATATAAAAATACATACAAATGAAATGTCATTACATTACATTATACATTTTAATTTGGTTAGTGTACTTATTATCATTATTATTACTTCATAAATTAATAATACAATAAATAAACGATTAAAATCATTAAATACATTTATATAAATAATAATAATAATAAGTAAACGAGTATAAGTAACTAACCAAGTACAGAGGAATAAATAATTTTTTTCTTTCTAGTATAAAAAAAAAAACTTCAATACTACAGTGCTGCTCTTATTTTTCATTTGTATTAAACATTTAAATATTACACATGTATTGGTATATTTAAACTTGTGAATAAAAATGTGACGTTCAAGTACACAAAAAACAAAAAAACATGAACATTGTGGTAATCTCCATCACATGACTGGAAAAAAAATAATTCAATTTTTTTTTCCTCCATATTATTATTATTATAATTATTATTATAACAAATTATTATTCAATTTTTCATTTTAATAAACAAATATTTATTACTTTTCTTTTCCTTTTTTTTTCTTGTAGAATTGTGTAGAAAAAACAAAATTAAACAGAAATCATAAAGAAAATTCACCACACAATATTTTGCTTGCGCTTTACACATCTTTTTTCAAATTTTTCTTCTATTTGCAAAGCAAAAACCCAATTTACGTTTATCATTATTTCTTCATTTTTTTTTTTTTTCTCACATAAATATTCTAAAATAAAAATAATAATAATTAAAATTAATTAAATCCAAAAAAAAAAAAAAGGAAAGAAAAAGAGAAAAAAAAAACAAAATAATAATTTTTGTTTGTGAAACTCGTGACGTACGCACACAACCAAGTCATGTGACCCAATCAAAATTAATTAATCAACAAGAAAACCAATCATTCATTAATCATAAAATAATAAATTATTAAAAATTGAATAAAAATAATAAAGAATGTTAAAATAAAAAAAAACCAGTGAAATTACTAATTAATTAATAAAATAATTAAGGAAAGCAAAGAAAAAAAAAATGAAAAATTAAAATTCTCCAAATGTTATAAATCATCATAGCATAGCTGCTGCTACTGGTGACAGTGTGTGTCAAGTCACAAGGTTCCAAAATAGCATGTGACAGTCACAAGTCAATTTTTTTTTTCTTCATGCATGCAAAAACAACAAAACACACACCTGTAATGTTTTTTTTATTTTAAAAAGGTAATTTAAAAGAATCAAAGGTAAATCCTAATAACAGGTTGGCTAATTAAAAACAATCAGGAATTAAATTTTGCATTACAACAATTATAAAAAAAAACGTTTGTGTGCCAAAAAAGAAAAGAAACGAAAAGCAAAAAAAACTAAACTGGCAGACGCCCTAATTTCAATTTTTTTTCTTTCTTTCTATCTCTTAGTTTTCCTTAATTACAATGAAAATGAATAATAATTTTACTTTTGGTAAATGGGTGGTTTTACAAACAGAAATAATTAACAGAAGGAAAAAATATTTTTTTTTTTATTAACAACGAAATGTATTTTATTCAAATGATAACGAAGAGTATTTTTTTTAACGCCATTACACGATTAAAAATTGTTTTTTTTTCTTTGCATTTGATGTGACTCATTGAAATTTATATGGAATTTTACAATTTTTTTTTCATTATTCATTAATTAATTAAACATTAGGCAGAAAGGTAATTTATGTTGCAATTTGGTAAATGTGACAAATGAATTCAAAGGAGGAGAAATGTGTAGAAGAGAAAAAAAAAATAATAATTTCCCTTTTGTGAAGAAAGTTTTTGTTTCTTTTTTTTTTTGACAGTTTGTGGAGAGTTGTTCATCCTACAAAACAGCAACTTGTTTAAAAGTCCTTGGCCCAAAATCAATACAATCCAAACCATGACTTATTTTTTTTTTCATAGCGAAGAAATTCTCTTTCGTATGCATATACACCAACTTGTACATGTATTGGTTGTTTTGCATAAAGCAAAATATATAACTTTTCTTTGCATGATCATTTTGCTTCATTCACTTTATTGCAATTTAATTAAACTCGTTTCAATAATAAAAAATTAAACATAATAAACACATAGTAATTTGGATATAATCTTACCGCTGAAAATAATAGCGGATGCTGCTCCCATAACTCCAAAGAATGGTCCATAGATTGGATTTCCTTCAGCCATTTTTTTATTTGTTTATTTATATACTTTTAATAAATTTTAAAATTAAATAAAAATTATATTATATTAATATAATATATATTCTATTCAGGTGTAAATTAAAAAAAAAAATTTTTATAAATCTTCTCAAATAAAGAGTATTTACAGGCTGAGAACAGATATTATTACTGATGGTTTAAACTGAACTAGCTCCACACAATCACTTCACTAAACTAAAGTGTACTGTCAAATAGTGACTATTCAATACTGAAAGAGGTACTAGTTTGGTCATATGACAGACATTTATGTCACATTTTTTATAAAAGCTCAATTATGATTGGACATTATAATATCTAATAGAAAATTTAAACCAATCAAAAATTATCTACTATCGAAAATATGTGACGTTACATTAAAACTTTACAACGTTAATCAATATAATAACATTTTCTTATTATATTTTATTAAATAATTAATTAAATAATTTTATACATATATTTAATTAATATAATAAATCATTATTAATTATATAAATAATTAAATGCTATATAAAAAAAAAATTACTGTAATGTTTAAAGAAATATAGATTTTTATTTTTTTTTTTTGTAAAGAAAAATATCCGTTATGAAGTTAGTTACATGATAAACGCGCATTTTTGATAGATTTTCAAATTTTTACAAGGTACAAATAATAAAAAAATTCCATCATGAAAAAAAAAAATCTTAATTATTTGCTTTTTTTTTACGTTTATTTATTATCTTTATCATGTGGTTGTCGTCGTTGGTTTTATCATGAAAATAGGTTTAAATTTTTTTTTTCTTTACTTATTTATTATCTGAAATATAATTAATTTATAAGATTAAGAAAATATTTTTTTATTTTCAATAAAATGAAAGAAAAAAAAAAAATTAAATCAAAATGACGAAAAATTTTTAATTTTTTCTTATTTCTTTCAACATGCTTAGATAAATGCAATTTTTATTGTTTTGTTTTAATTAAAATGCATTTTAACAGAATAATTATTAATTATTAATAATTTTTTTTTATTTGTCTAATCACTATAATTAAAAATACTCTTGCAGTTTTTTCTTCTCTTTTCAAATTTTAATTTAATTTAATGTTTTTTTTTTTCCTTTTGTTATTTAATAATTTAATTCTCGTTATTTTTGGATTAAGATTTGACTTAGTTATAATAAAAAAAAAAAATCGAGAATATTACGTAAAGAAAGAAAAGAAAAAAAAAAAAATTAAAATTTACCTTGACGCGAACCGCGTTGATGATTTTTTATGTAAACTTTATGGATTCGCGTGATTTTATCTTTTTTCAATTCGATTCAATTCATTATGGTTTTTAACGTTAAAATAATAATAATAATTATAATTAAGAATATTAAATATTATTTTCGATATTAATTAAAGAAATAGAATTAAATTGCATTAACTGGTAGAAAAAGCTCTCGATTCCCCTAAACATACATGGATAAAAAATAAATCAAAATATTTTTTCAAACATTTTTTGGTTGCCTGCTGCTAACAATTTTATACTTTTTTAATTTACCTAATTCTTCATCAATGTGCTAAATAATTATATAAATCGTTCCATTTAGTATATTTGTATTAACAAACTACAGATTTTATTTTTTGTATTATCATAATCAAATTAAATTAATATACACGAAACGAAATGACAATAAAAAGAAAAAATCGACTAAGGTGTTTTGTGTGTTTATTTATCACATGACGTAGAAATAATTACAGGTAAAATACAAATGCAAAAGATAAGATAAATCAGCTGATTTAGTTAAACAAATATTAGTAAATCAAATCAAATCAAATCAAAAACGTTTCTTCTTCAATTAATTATTTAATTTTATTTATTTAAATTACAAATTTACAAACTATAAATGCATTTCTATTCTAATATTTCTCTAATGCCTTTGATAACAATTCATTCATTCCTGTTAATAGTGTGCGTGGATCATCTGTTAAGCCGGCACCAACCATTGCATTCGAAAATAACTACAAAAAATTGCGATAAATTATTTAATTAACAAAATTAAAATCAATTTCAAACCTGTTTCACTAATAACTCAGCAAAGACATCATCGTTACCCTTTAACTTGTACAACTTCTTAATTATTTCATGTCTGAAAGGCCAAAAAAAAAAAACCAATGAATAAAACTTTTTTTTTTTTTTAAATCGCATACAAAAAACTTCTTACTTTGGATTTAATTCGAGTTGTGGCTGTAATAAGGCGAAACGATTCTCTTCAGGTATTTGATGACTTTGTGTTCTTATAAAATGACGAGCGGCAGCCATTTCCTCAACTGTAATCACACAGGGATGAGTATCTAAACGATTTGTTATCTAAAACAAGATGCAACCAATTAATTACATTAAAAAACAGAAAAATAAAACCGAATATTACCTTGACATTAGCTACTTTTCCAACTAATTTCTCTTTTATCCAACTAATTAACTCATCAATCTGTGTACTGAGTAAACTGTCTGGTCCCAAGTCGCTTGTACTGCTAGCGGTTTTATCCTGTCGCATTTCCTTCTCTACGGATATCAAATTGTGACCCAAAAACATTCCCAATTGCATTAGCACAAGTTCATCGTATGGTTCGTAACAGAACAGAACTTCAACGTCGCGTTTTTTTAATCCTTCATAATAGGGCGACGACTCAGCTAATGCACGACTGCGAATTTTATTTGTTTATAATTAGACAAAAGGGAAATTAGTAATAAAAATAAAAATAAATACCTTGGAGCAGCCAAGTAATAAATATCCTTCTGTCCCTCCTTCATACGATTACAATATTCTGGTAAAGTCACTCGCTGTGTATCTATACATCTGCACGAATCGAAACGCAACAGTTTAGCGATCTCTTCTTTCTCACGGAATTCATCATTTGTCACAATTCCTTCCTTCAAAAATAAACCATAATCCTTGTAGAATTTTTCGTATTGCTCTGGCTCCTTAAGTGCACGTTCTTGCAAATAACGCAAGCAACGATTTGTTAAAACGTTCCGCAGTTTCCTTATCGAATAAAATTAATTAATTTACGAACATTCTCAACGATTGATAGTCGTTATCATGCTCACCTAATTAAATTACTGTTCTGTAGTAACTCTCGACTTAAATTTAATGGAATATCCTCTGAATCGACAACACCTTTTAAAAATCTTAACCATTTCGGTAGTAAATTTTCAGCTTTTGATTGAATTAAGACTTTTCGTGTATATAAAGCTACACCACCGTCTGTATCACGGGATAATTCAAAGAGACCAGGTTTACCTTCTGGGAAATATAGAAGCGCTCTTATACTTAATGGAACATCCGTCTGAAATATTTTTTATAATTTAATTTTACTCAGACTGAATAAATAATTTTTTTTTGTAAGATTTGATTACCTTGTAATGAAGAATGAACCTTGGCGTATCGAATGTATTTCCAATAAAACGATAAAACTCATTGTGCTGGTCCGTTTTAACTTCTTTTGGATCCATCAACCATACCGGTTGAATTTGATTCGCTTGTTTACCATTTAAAAAAATTGCACTTCCAACAAAATTACTATATTTCTGTATAACATCACGGACACGATTCTCATCGGCGTATTCACGATTTTCTGTTTTCAATTGCAAGACAATTTTTGTTCCAATTTGTACGCCATCGGATTCTTGAATTTCGTAAACACCGGATCCATCAGATGTCCATTTGTAACCAACCGAATCTTTTTGTGATGATCTTGAATAAACATCAACACGATCGGCTACCATAAATGCCGAATAGAAGCCAACACCAAACTGTCCAATTATATTTGACGAATTATCTGTGCTCACACCCTTTTCTTGTAACTCTTGTAAGAATTTCTTTGAACCAGATCGCGCAATTGTTCCTAAATTAGCAATTAATTCCTCCTTGGTCATACCAATGCCGGTATCTTGTATTGTTAGGAGCATACTTTGCTTATCCGTGCTAATATGAATTTCAGTTTTTCTATCAATTTCATCATAGTTTTTTTCATTTTCCCCAGCTGTATGTACTGTGTAGCGGAATTTCTCTAAGGCATCACTCGCATTTGATATTAATTCTCGCAAAAATACTTCCTTCTCGGAATACAAAGATCTAGCAACAATATCCAGTAACATTCTAGTCTCTGCTTGAAATTCATGTTTATCAGTTTCACCTTTAGGCGTTTCAGAATCACGAATTATATTATGATATGGATTTTCTTCTAGTTTAACACTACAAAAGGTACGCAATTGATGCGGCTTCTCAATACTGCCTACATTATCTAAAATTAAATGATTTTTTTTTAACCTTTAAATTACATAACCTAAAATAATTGTTACATGTTATGAATAAAAATAGTAAAAAACGTACATTGATTTAATTTTAATTGCAATGAATATAATTTTCTCGATGACAATAATTGTCTATTAAGATAATTTGTTCTTATTAGTTTAACACCTTTATGCAAAAACATCGTTTTTATTTTTTACTAAACCACAAAACTTCTTCACTGACAAAACATTATTTTTTTACTTGAAACCAGAGACAAAAATCAAATTAGATTTTTTATCGTTTTATAGTAATGACACAAACCGGATAATTTATCGTGATCGATTTTGTTTTATACCAAATTCTAATGATGATGAAATTAATTAAAAACAGTTAATTATATTTTTATTCTTTATTATCTAGTAAATTTGTTTTTGGTAAATAATAAAAATTAAGAACAATCGTTGGATTATTTATTGTTGGATAATGTATATAATTACGCATCGATGACAATTTCTTTTCAAACGTAATATCGTTTACCGGTCCAATGGTGCCAGTGAAAGTTTTACAAAAATTAACTGGATTTATTTCAAACATACGATAACGCACCATTCCCATTCCATTGATGTCCGAATAACAACTTAAATTACTTAAATAATATTTTGTACGATCACTGTGTGTTGTTTTGTAGAAATCGTAAAGCCAGAATAAATCGCACCCACACCGTAGCTTATTAACTGTGGAAAATTTATTTATGAAATACATATTTTTTTTAAAAATAAATTTCGTGTAAAATACCTAGGAGCCATAATCTGCTGTCAGAATCTTTGAAATTCATCATAATTGGATCCAACAATATTTTTTTAAACTCAATAAGAACGTTATTGTGCAGAGATAATATTTTTAGTTTTGGCAACTGGCTGAATAATTCATCGGGAAGCATTACCAATTGATTTGAATGTAAATAAAGCTCTTCTAATTCTGGAAGCGATCCAAATGCACCACCATCAATCACCTGTATTAAGTTATTATTCAAAGAAATCTTCTTAACCGCCAGTAGCTTATTAAACAAATCCTTGCCCAGACTATCAATCTTATTATTGCTCAAATCAAGTTCTTCTAAAGACTTTAAATTTGTTAAGTCATTACTTCCAAACCTCGTTAATTTAGTGGCGGTCATCCTAAGAATTTTTAATTTATTTAAATAAATAAAAATATTATTCGGAATGTAATCGAAATTGTTGGTGAATTCCACATCTTCAACGTTTTTCATTTGTTGAAAGTTAAACCAAACTGGGTCTTCTTTTTTAATAATCATACTCTCACTGTTCTTACACGACACCTTGTTGATCGGTTTCTCGCATATACACTCATATAATACGGAACCGGAAACGACATTGCTGATACATATAACACTTTCACAGTACACATTACCAAACAAGATCAACGGCATCAGAATTATTATTTTCAAGTAATTATCCATTTTGAATGTGCAGTGAGTTGCATTTGCACACTTTGCAAAGTTTTTCTTAATTACTGAATATTTACTGATATCGGTTGACCCGTCAACAAAGAATGATAACCAAAGAAAACAGTGGATAATGCAGGGATGTACTCAAAAATATAAATTTTTATTATACATTTATACTGTACAGTTTAGTTTCCCGAACGCAAAAGGTGACTTGTTGTTCGTTTCCACATAATAAGTTCCGCGACTAATTTTAGGAGTATGTTCACCCAATAGGACGGGATTATCTGTGCAATGGCCCATTACAAACTTTTTAAATGTTTCACATTTAAAACCATAAAAACCAACCGAGGTGCTAATAGATTCTGTGAAGTATTCATAAGCACGCTGATGACTACAGCAGTCTGGAAGAAAGACAGAATAAATTTTTAATGGCTTGCGTTTTTTAAATTGATAAACACAAACGAAATTTCTCTTTTAAACCAAAACAGCCTGGCTGAGATGCGACACCACCGTTCGGAAAGAAATCAATGTGCCCAGCTAAATTTTTGTACCCGTGAGAACTAGTTGTATGAATGATATCGATAAAATCTGCATTAGTATCATCCAAATATTGACTCGCTATATTTTTCACTTCGAATATCCATCGAGCTGGATCTAAACCTGTGATTCGAGATATTTTACCAGATTTTATATTTTTTGCAGCGTATGCAGCAACATGTGCACCAAAATCATGGCCAATTAAATGGAAATTCGATGCGCTGATCATCGATCCCTCAATCAATGAGTTAATGAATTCTGCTAAATATTTACCTACAATCTCCGTATTATTAACGCAATCTTTATAATACGGAGAAGATATTAAATTCTTCCAATCAAGAGCTATCACAAAAAAAAGAAGCGAAAACTAATAAAACGGAATAAAAAACAGAAGTTTATCACCCACTGATTACATCGTTGAAATTCTTTAAATATGCTTCCTTTATGTGTAACGTCATGTTATGTGCAACAGTGGATTTATATCCATGAATAATTACTTTTAATTCCTCATCTACATGGAAATTCTGAATAATTTCACTTAAATTTTGTTTTTGTTCGGGAATATTATTGCGATTAAAGTGGAATCGAACAAGTTTCATTGTTCTCCTAAAACACGATGACATTTGCCATAAATGATATTTCAATAAATCATCATAGAACTTACCGAGGATAATAGACAAATTCTATATTATTTTCAATATAAAGGGTGGTCAACTTTTTATTACTTGGTGAGGAACTGAGTAACATTACCTGAGGATTACCATTATCATCCGGGTAATAAATAAATTCTTTTTTATATTTATTTTTTAAATTTTCTATATGATTCTCTTGTATCGAATTTAATTCGAATTCACCAAATTTAACTAGATAAAAAAATTTCAGTTTTTTTTTTTAAATTATGATTTCAGAGCAAAATAAAATAAAATAATCACAGACTTACCTTGGCAAAGAAATGTAATTAAAACACCGAATGTCACGGAAAACATTATTTTGTTAATGAAAAGACGTCGTCGTCGTCGTTGTTGTCGCACAAATAAAATAAAAATAAAAATTTCCGTTTCTTATCAATAAAATGTATTCTCTTGTTATTCTTTATTAATATTATTATATAAAATGAAAAAATTCTTATTTTATACAGATCTGTTAAAAGTCATGTTTCAAGTGGAAAAAATAAAAATATAAATAATAAAAAATTAATTAATTTGTCCATTAATACAATAAAATGTTTCCTAATTAAAAATAAAAACACGAAAACAAAACAAAACAAAAAAAAAAAAAAAAAAAAAAAAATTCAATTAAAATTTACATCCTTTGTTATGATTGTTTATCGTCAATTACACTAATATCTTTGCTCAGTAATTCCGCATCTTCGGCCTGCAATAAAATAAAATACAATTAACAAACATTTTCTATGTAATTATTTAATGAATTTACTGTGTCTGGTAATTTTCTGCCTAATGTTTCCGGTAAAAATAATGCTAAAATACCAGCAACTAATGATACTGAGCCAAACAATAGTAATGGCAATGGTTCATAATATGAATTTAATAGTGGAACAAATGGTGCTAACATTGCACCAATTCTAGCAACGGTTGACATTGTTCCAACACCACAACTTCTGACAATCTAATAAAAAAAAAAACAAAAATGTATTTCTCTATTCCAATGCTGGAAAAATTTCCATTTAACTTACAGTCGGCAGCATTTCAGCTGTATGAACATAAACAATTCCAAACGAGGCAGTGATACCTAGTTTTCCAATTAAAAATAATGTCACAATTGCCCAGGTTAATCCTTGGAAATTAAAAAATTATATTATTAAAAAATTTAATAAAAAAAAAATTACTATGATTTACCGGTTGGTAAAAATCCACCAGCAACACAAGTTAAACCGCATAAAAGCATTGAACCGGCTAATGACCAACGTCTGCCTACTTTATTCATAGCAATCTTTGAATAATAAAAATTAATTAATAATTTATCAGCTTTATAGCTAATTAAGACAAACCCAAGCTAAAGAGTAACCAGGAATTTCCACCAAACAAACCAGAGCAAAATTCACATATTTATTTCCACTTAAATTCGTTGAGTTTAACGATAAGCCATAATAAACAAACGCATTTGCTGTCCTATAAATAAATTAATAAATAAATAAATCACGCAATCAATTTAATTAAAATTCGTATTTACCACACATAGAATAAGATTAACGATCGGGATAACAATATACGTGATTGAAAGAGGAGCTTAAATGTTCTTAGAACTTCATTTTTACTCTGTATTTTCGTCATATTTTTATCAATATCATTCTCACCACTGTGCTCAATGGTTATATTATGATTAAATGTTGCCAGTAATGATTCTGATAAAACAACTCCATTTACTTTAGCTGCTTTCCGGATAATACGTTCCGCTTTCATAGTATGTTTACGTGCTAGTAGCCAACGTACCGATTCTGGGACAAGCCAATAGTAAAATATAAACATTATTGGTGGCACAGAGACTAGTAATTGTAATATAACCCAATCATGACATAGCCATGCGGATAAACCAACTGCTGCTTCTCCTATTGCATAAAAATAATTCAAAACAATCCCAGACATGTCACGTTTTCTACGGCCAACCATTTCAACACCTTTAAAGAAAAATTCACTTTAATCATTCTGAGTATAATTCAAAACATGAAACTTACCGATAATGAACGCTAACGGATAAACCCCTGACGTGCCAATAGCGTTGAAAAAAGCAAAAATCAAAAACATTGTATACGAAGTTGATATAGCTTGACCAATTCCTGTTATTGACATAAAGACGATACAAACAATAAAAACTGATTTTCTACCGTAACGATCAGCTAATACCCCAAATACAGCAGAACCAGCTAGTATCCCAGCAAAATGCATTGTACCAACCAAAGCTAATTTCCATTGATTTTCTGGACAGGTGATACCCCACTCTTGAACAATTGTGTTTTCATTTTCTGAAAATACCCATTCGGTGCACTCTTTAATATTTGTGGTAAAAGAATCATCTGTACACAGATCACCAGAAAAGGAACTATTAAAAGTTTTCATTTCGTAATATTTACACTGTTCCGGTGTAAATAAACCGTTAACATCGACTTTTCCAGGTACAGCATAATTTATCCATGGCTCCTGATATACTGGATTTTTTATATCATCACATTTATTTATTAAACACCTTTAAATGCAGATTAAACACAATAAGAATCCCTTTTTTAATGATTAATTAAATTTAAACTAAATTTTTACCGATACTCTGGTATTCCCGCTGTAAAAACGTATGACAAACTATTGGCAGCACTAAAAATTACCGGTAAACAGATTAGAAGATAATTCGTCAATTGAAAACGACCAAATTCACCAATCTCATCTAATATATCATCAAAATCCATTTTCTATATTCACAAAGTTAATAAAATAAAATAAAATTAAAATTTGTTAAAAGTTAAAAAAAAAAAGTAAAAACACTTAAATGTGAAACTTTTGCGTTACTTTAAAATATTAGTGGTGAAATAAAAATAACAGAAAAATTAATTGAAAAAAAAAAAAAGAAAAATAAAAACAGCAGCGGTGACAAAACTCAAGGTTGAAAACTAGGAAAACTAATTAAAAAAAAAAAAATAAATAAATAAAAAATTTAAATAAAATAATTTTTTTTTTTTTTTTTTTTAATTATCATATATTGACTAATATAAATGATTATTAATTTGTGAATATTTGTAAATAAAAATAACTAGATAAATGAAAAAAAAATAAAATCAAAAAAATTTTTTTTTTCTTTACTTTATCCATAATTCCAGTTTTATCTTTTACTGACTGACACAACAATATTTGGAATATTTGTTTACGATCCTCAATAAAATGTCATTGTAAGCAAAAAAAATAAATAAAACATACAAAAAAAAAAATCACGTTTCTATGAATTTAAATAATTAAATCTTTTTGAATGAATAAAATAATTATTTAAATATTGTGTTTTGTATATTTATTCACATTTACATATTACGTTAAAACAAAACCACTTTGCCACCGTATAGAAATTTATTTTTAATTTTATTAAAAAAAAAAAAAATTCACAACTGTCAATAAAATCGTAAATAATAATAAAAAAAAAAGAAACCAAGATTGGTGTAGCATTTTATGCTTTTCTTAATTTCGCGCTGTGTTTTTTTTTTTTTGGTGTTTTTATTTTTTTTTACATATGTATTGAATCATCAATTTAATTAATTAAGCTGGTTATATACCTGTGCATTTTATGTTTTAAAAACAACAAAAAAAAAATATATATTAAACACTACAGGGCGTTCAACAACAGTTCAACTCCAGTGATCACACTACTCACAATGAAATACTTTTTTTTTTTGTTATAAATAAACACAAAAATATCCATAGTTTATTAACGTACGGAATTAAGTGAATATTCTATTTATATTTTTTAAATTTATTTATTTATATTTTATATATTCATATTTATGACTTAACGTTGGCAGAAAAGTGACAAAAATACAATAAAGAAACGAAAGAAAGGAAGAAGAACAAAAACGAAAAGAAAAAATTCTTTTAATGCGACATTATTTACAAAGCTTACATTTTTTCAAAAGTTTCCTCATAGTCACAAATAACACATTTATGTGAATATGTATCATCACATTGATTATAAATATCTGGACCATAATTATGTATATGTTTTTTTGCGGTTGTTTTATCGTAAATACTACTCCGGACATTCATACGTAATGCCTTTAATTGTTTATTATATTTTTTCACTTTACTTTCTTCCTTCTTTTCATCACGTAATTTATGTTCATTTAATAAAGCGTCTTCGCTACCCCACACCTCAATAGCACGCTCTTCTATTTGTATATTTAAATATAATTTCATATCGCCCCAGTATGCATTGTGTGGATTTTTCTTTGTTATAAATTTTAATATTGGTTCACGTTTCTCCAGATCACAATCTTTTAATAAATAATCACTTTTTGCTTCTGATTTTGTTATAAGTGAGTGTTTATCATCATTATCCCTAAAACAAGGTAATCAAATAAATTCTATTTATGTAGAAATACGATTTTATCGTACCGGCAACGATCACAAACAGCATAATCAAAATTATTTAATAGGAATGAATCGCTAAACTTATCAGCACATTCAAGACATTCTTTATATGTAACTGGTAATGGTATTGGTTCACGATCTTCTGGTATCACGACATCATTTAAATCTGTACTTTTATCATCGTTGATTGTTTCTTCAATCAAAAAACCACCGCCACTATCAATGAATTTACTACCCTGCACTTTTATAATACTTTTCTCCACATTACCAGAGTCTCTATATTAAAATTATTACACGTTAGTAATTTTAAATAATATATAAAAAGAGCAGGAATACTTTTTTCCATAGGGATGTGCAATTAATTTTGATTGCCTTAGCATTAAAGCCTTCTGACGATTCCTTTCAATTCTTGCCCTATCTGCATCGGTTAGTTTACGCGCTTCTATTTTCTCTTCACTACTGCTTACTTCCGACATGTTTATTCAAGTTTTAATATTTAACAAATTAATGCTTTATTATAATAAAAAGTAATTTTTCAATTAGTAAACAAAGAAAAATTAATTATTAGTCAATAATAACAAACAAATAAAAAAAAAAGATAAAGTTTGGTTATGTTTCGATGTCACTATATTCACCACAAAAAACTATTGGATAAAGTGTTGAATATAAGTAAACGGTTTTACTTAAAAATGCGGAAGTAGCTTATATCGGTGAGATCAATATAAAATTCCTTTATAAGTTTGTATAATTTGCTTAATTAAAAATTACAACATAACCATGCACCTCACCAAAATATTCCTTTATTAATGATGTCACTGAATTATTCATTGTGGCACAAGTAAACACAAACAAATTACTTAAAATTTCATTTGATTTTTTTTTATTTATTCATTATCTTATCAGGTAAAAAAAAAAAAAAAAAAAAAAAGAAATAAATAAAAATTAATATTTTTTTTTTATGGGGATTATTCTATGTTATGAAATCCCTAATGAATCATATTCGTTGAATTAAATGTTTTCGATTAAAAATGTTCGAAATTATTTTTTTGTCACCACAAAATAATTAAACAAAGAAAAAAATGTGTTGTATATACAAATAAAAGAATGAAAATGTCTGATTTTCTAATTAATTAATTTAATTAAAATTAGGTTATGAACAATAAAATTAAATAAAAAAAAAATATTATTATTTTACTTTTGGCACTTTAATGAATCCTCAATCCTTAATTCATTTCTTTTTTAATGCATCACCAAAACAAAATTTCTTTGTCATAGAACTTGTTTCTGTTGGTGTCTGGTTTAATCTGTTTATAATCAGAGGATTTTTAATTAAATAAATGATTGACTGAATTTATTAATTTATAAATAGATTGGATTACCTTTCACTGATTTCCTTTCTGACTTCCCTTAGAATATCATCAATAGGTGTGTGAAAACCTTTTTCTTTTAATTTTATACATAAAGTTTGTATAAAAATTGATCCCTTATCTTCGTCTCTATATGATACACGCTCTAAAAAATTAATTTTAATTAATTTTATTAGATTTTAATTCGTTTTATTCTTACTTTCAAATGTGCTGTAAATCTTTAATATTTCCGTTTCACGTGCAATACTCTTTTCATATATTTTTGATCTATATGGAACGCTATCCTGTTGCAATACTTTCGCTTTTTGTGGCTCAATACTTCCCTTACACGAATTTATTATAAATATTTTTGGCTTTCCAAGCAACGTATCATTTTTTATTATCTCTTCAACCATAGTTGTTTGTAACGTATAATGACCATCAAAGGCACTTATGGTTTCGTTTTCATCACCGTGTGACAATACAATTATGACAAGACAGCTGTTATTCTTAAAATTTTTTTTTGTTCTCACTTAAAATATAAATAAAAAATAAAAACAGGATATTAGATAATTAATTAATTAATTGATTGATCAATAATTACAATATGATATCTCATCCTTGATTTGCTTCAGTTTTAAATCTCTGTGGATAGTAATGCGAAATTTGAATGTCTCAAAAATATGTTTCAGTTCTTTTTCATCATTTTTGGTGCCACGTCTCTCCATTGTTTCATCAGCGAAATGCTCATGATTGAAAATCACAACGTAACCTTCCTCTTTACCATTTAGGGTATACCTTTCTGGTTCTGCTTCTAAAATGCTAAAATTAGTACACAAAAAAATTATTTTTGTTCTTTCAGGTAAGTTAAAACGAGTAACCTTTTAGCAGCTTTTGCCGGTACAGAAAAAATGGTTTTTGGTTTTTCTGTGTTTGTTCCAAGTGTGTATGGCTTCGTGGGGGTAAATACTGATTTATTATAACTAGGCAATGGAACTTCTGGAGCGTTTAAAAATGCTTCTCTAGCTGTTGTTCGTGAAGGCAATGGCTTAGACATTGGTCTAGTTTGGCTAAATGGTGATGCATCGATGTTCGTATTACTACCAAATGGCTTAAGTGTACTGTGAAATGGTGAACTGGCAACAGGTTGATAAACTGGTTCATACCGTATTGATGGCAGTGTATTAGATTTAGTAATACCATTATTTGTTTGTAAAAATGAGGAACTTGTACTAGAACTAGAACTTGAAAATGTTCTATATTCCTTAACTGTTGACGTTGTTGTTGTTGATGATGATGATGTTGATGATTTATAAGATTTTTGTACCACTTCTTTATTTTTATTCGAATTATTTGTGTTCACTTGCTGCTGTACAGTCTTTTTATTAAAAAACGACATTTTAACGACTTAACATAAGTCTAATGACTCATTAATAAAAATTCTTTATTTGTATGTTTTTTGTTCACTTTATTATTTCTATAAATGCCTCAAACGAGGCTACTGAGATTTTATTTGGCAAATTATTATTGTTTTTTCCTTTATTTATTTAATATAATTTTACACAGCACACCGTATCGTTATTGCGGTTTTTACTTAACGAAATAAACTACATAAAAAAATTTATTTTATACATTGACAAAGCGAGATAAGATAAAATATACGATTACGATAGTTATGTATATTTTTGGTATAGTTATCAAAAATTATACATTTATTTTTGATTAATAAATAATAAATGTATCAAATTAATGCTAATTTATATAATAAAACATAAAAAAAAAAAAAATCTTATTTATTTAGTTAATTCATTTTACCCAACCATTTTTTTGGCTATATTTTATCTAATAGATGTCAGTAATATTGAATAAGGAGATTTTTGTGTTTAATCTCGAAAATTAAAATAAAAAATTATTTTAATGAAAATTGTTTGTAAGAATAATTAAATATAATTAATTATTTTATTTTGTAACGTATCTAACAGATTAAAACAAAGAAAAATCGCCCACAGCAATAAACGAAAATATCAGCTGAAGAGACGACCATAAACCATAGACCATACGAAAATTATTTTGGTCAACATTGGAATAAATCATTTCTACGAATTAATCATATTCACGTAGTAAAACCTACATAAAGTACTTTACCCCCAATAATAGAATAAATAAAAAATAAAAATAAAAAACAATGAATGTCCAGACACATGTCCGGAAATAATAATACTTTTTCTATATAATAAGAAGAAGTAGAAGAAAAAATTGAGTAAAATGCAGTCAACTTACTATCACGACATAAAGCAATAAAAAAAAAAAAACACAAACAAAGTAGAAGCAAAAAAAAAAAAAAACCCCAAAATTTCTTTCGTTTTTCTTTGTACCAGGTCATGTTCGGTATTAAAAAAAAAAAATTTGTTTGTTTCAACAAAATACAAAACAATAACAATATCCGCAAAGTAACATGTTGTCCAAGTACCAGCCATATATCTAGCACGATGCACATGCCATGTTTCTTGTTTGTTTTTTTATTTATTTCTATTACCTGGGGAAGGTATGGATAAAAGAACCGAAATTCTCTTTATATTATTATTGTGCGTGCGCAATTATTATCCATATGTTATATTAATTCATGTTGTTTACCCCAGTTATGGGGGAGAGAATTATCTAAGTAAAAAAGAGAAAGAAAAAAAAAAAAACAGAAAAATTCCATAGAATTAAATAGTCACAGAGCTGATGTAGTATCAAGTACAAAAGCAACAACAACAACAACAACAAACAACAAAAAAATTTATATCGATTTGTGTGATTTTCCATTCGCTTTAAAAAAAAAAAGAAAAAAATACAGTGAAATTTCATCATCATAATCCTTTAGTATATTTCCAACCCTTGTGCATTGAACATATATCGCCATTAGAGAAATAATTGATTAAAAGAAAAAAGAAAAAAGTAAAATAGAAAAAGTCGCAAAAAATAAATAAATAAAATTTGTGGATAACATAAAGTGCAATAGGAATTAGTAAATCAGGAAATTAACAGAAATTAACAGAAATTACACAGCCAATTACCAATAATCCCACTGATAAATTATACAAGAATATAATAACTTCTGACAAAAGTTCCCATTGTTGTTGTTGTTGTTGTTGTTCAATAAAATAGAAAATTAACAAAATAATTGTGTTCAATAAAACAGGGTGAAAAATAAATAAATAATTTTTTTTTTTTCGTCCTTTAGACGATTTTTTTGTGATTTGGTTTTCTTTACTAATATATTCCCATTAAAGATTTTCCAATTTATTTAATTAAAAAAAAAAAAAAAACAGGAAGAAAACTCACAAATAAAAATCAAACCAATGCATTTAGGTTTTAAACGTGAAAAACAAAGAAATTTACAATTAAAAATTAATAAAAAATGTCTTTACCCCGCGAGTGGAGTCTCCAGGTAAAAATATAATTTTTTTTTTTTTTTTTTTTATTAATATTTAACCACCCTAACCAAGTTTTTTTTTTTTTTTTATGTTGTGTCCTAATATTAATTATTTAATTAATTAATAGAAATTTATGTATACGGATAGTTGAATTGTTTTATTGATTTGATTTGAGTTGATTTGATTTAATCAAAATATGTTGTGACGACGTTTGTCATTCGCGTTTTAATTCTTTAAATCAAACAAAGTGATTGATTAAAATAAAAATAATTTCTAATTACGTAATTAAAGGGTTGAAATAGTATAAAACATGCAGAATCAGGTGTTTTTGTTGTCCTTGGCTAGGTTAGTGCCAACACCACATACTCTGCTACTTTAAGTTGTTAATAAATATTTGCGTTTAGAATCAGCAAAAATTTCCATGCATTAAAAAAGTTTTTTTTTTTTTTGTTTTTTAATCAACCACCCACAACAGACTCACACCAGAATATTACCAACTACTTTGTAGTATACACTGGTGGATTGAGAGTATTTACTTATCTTAATAACCATCCACCGTTTTATCGATAATTTCTCTAGTCATCGCTTTTGATTTTTTGGTTACGTAAATCATTTTGACCCTGTCCAATATGAAAATGTTTAATTAATTAGAAAAATTAAATTAGGTCATACGAATGGGAATTAAGTTTATTAATAAAAACAAAAAAAAAAATGTTTTTATTTTATTAATTATAGGATTCATCAACGGGTGCCGTTAACCGACCCACCGCAACCGTGTCCACGTTTGTGGCACAGGATCCATTTGTTGCGACGTGTAAAGGACTTGTTCGTGTACCGACCTCAATACCAATCACTGACATTGGCTGGGGAGTCGGTTTCGGACGAGACCGACATCGATTCAATGGTGGATCCAAAGATTACTATGATGACGATGACGACGTCGACGACGACGATAAGCAAAGTAAAAAAAAATATACAGAAACGGAGGAACGAAATGTACAGCAACGAAAACAAGATCATGAAATTATTAAAAAGAAGTCATCATTGCTCGCGGAGTGTAATCCTTCGGGATCGTTATTCTCGATACATTCAGCGCCACCAGTTGCCCTTGGTGATCTTGCCTGTATCAAGGCAGCACAAGAGTTCGGATTTAGAAATGGCACAGAGTCACCTAGACGGCCAGCATCGCTTGCTATTGAGCCAAACTGCATTCCATCCAAGACGACACCGGGTCCACAGTCTCAAGCGCTTACTAGTGAACTTGAAGAGGAAGACAATGAAAACTTGTTAACAGTATCTAGTTTGACGGCGCGACCATTAATCGCGAAATCTCGTGAGATTAGGAGTAACAAGTATGTGTCCCGTCCCATTGTAATTCCAAAGTAACTAACTGATTTTCATTGTATTTGCATTTTGTAGACTTGCCAAACAAAGGAAACGTAAATTACGGGCAGCCGAACCACCAGATGGTGGATACGGTTGGTTAGTTGTATTTGGGGCGTTTTCTGTTTTATTTTGGGTTGCCGGCTTAGTAAAATCCTATGGTGTTTTATATGTGGAAATTATGGAAACATTTCCATCAACATCTGCTGCTGTTGCATCATGGATCCCAGCTATATTATCAGCACTATGTTTAGTATTAGGTAACAAAATCCCTTTCCAACTAAACACCCTTTCTGTTTAAACTCACTAAAAATATTATGTTATGTTCTTAGCACCAGTGTCAAGTGCTTTGTGCCAACGTTTTTCATGTCGTACTGTCGTATTTATTGGTGGCATATTTTGTGCATTAGGTTTAACACTTAGCTATTTCGCAACTAGTCTAATCCATTTATTGTTTACCTTTGGAATCTTAACTGGTATAATAATTGTTTTTTCCAATGTGTCATTTCCCTAATTCATAAAGAAATTAATAAAATTAAATGGAAAATCATTTTTTTTTTAATGTTTTTATAGGTATTGGCGGTGGTTTATCGACAACACCGGGCATTATAATTGTGTCACAATATTTTGATAAACATCGTGCCCTTGCAAATGGTATTTGTATATCTGGCACAGCGGCGGGCAGTTTTGTATTTCCAATGTTAATTGAAAATTTAGTTCATAATTTTGGTTTTCATGGAACAATATTAATTCTTGGTAATAAAATAAAATAAAATAAAATAAAATAAAATTTCTATTACATAAATTAATTTTTTTGGTTTATTTGTGGTTTTTAAAGGTGGTTGCATGTTGCATGTTTGTGTATCGGCGACATTATATCGTCCGTTAGTTGAGGAAGAAGATGAGGCTGAGGACGGTGAAGCGGATATAATTAATCAATTATCAATAAATCCATGTCATTACTCATCGATCAGTAATATAAATATTTTACATCAACGTTCCAATTCGAACACAGATCATACAATCGGTATAAATAATTTAGCACAACAAATACATGGTAATGATATAACAACAAACACAAACGGTGTTACAAATTCAACATATTTAAGTTCATCAGAGGAGCCATTAAATAATAAAAAATTTATCGAACATTTATTTATGGAGGAGTCAAAAAATCGTTTAAATGATTTTTATAATTCAAATAAATTTGGTAAATGTAAATTAATTCAAATAATAATTATCTATATACAGAACGGTGTGTGTGTAATTGTCAGCTAACTATTATTATGTTTCTGTAGTGAATGTAACCGAAAAGACATTGCAGCTTGATAGCGATGACGAGGACAAGGACATTATGGGTGAGACGACATTTATGAAACCGATTAAATCGGTACGGAGTTCAAGTATTTTACATTCGGTGGAGGATTTAAGTACAGACTCTACGTGCGTTTATAAAAATCGTTCGGGTTTTGAATCGAATCGTGGCAGCCGTAGACGGTAAATATTAATTAAAAAAAAGGATTACTCTTTGCTGCTCCTGCTTTATTAAATCAGAAATTTATTCTTTATTTTTGTAGTAATAAAAATGGATTCACAACTGATGAAATTTTATCACAAGTAAATAATAATGAAGTACCACTGCCAATACCATCAAATCGGGGTTTAAGTAAAAGTATGATTATACCGACGCCGGTCAGTGATTTTAATGAATTCAGTGATCGTGGTATTGTGATTGAAAGGAAAAAGAAATTTTGTTGTAATACGGCGTGTGTTAAGCGTTACATTGATGTTTCCTTACTGAAAAATCCAACATTTATATTGATGTGTTTGTCCGTAACACTAATGTCCACTGGGTGCCCCTATATGCTGTACTACTTACCAGCATATGTCCTCTCTACGGGTAAGCGACGTTTTTTTTTTCTGGTTGCTTTTAGCAATTTTTTAAGCATTTTTCTACCAAAAGGATACACAAAATCTGAGGCTGGCTACTTGATTGCGGTTAGTAGTGCTCTGGATTTAATTGGACGTCTTGGTTTCGGTTGGCTTTCTGATATGCAATTATTTGATCGTAAAAAAGCTTACATCACCAGGTAAATTAATAAATTAATAAAAATAAAAGAAAAAAAATTCACCAATTAATTTTGCAAAAAAAAAAAAAAAAAAAAAGTATTCTTGGTGCTGGATTAGCTGTACTTGCGATACCATTGGCTAGATCCTGGTATGCTATTGGACCAGCAGCTGGGATTTATGGTCTTTGCTTAGGCTGCTGGTATTTATTGATGCCAGTATTATTGGCTGATCTCTTTGGCACAGATAAAATAAGTTCAAGTTACGGTTTGGTCAGAATGTTTCAGAGTGTTGGCGCTATATCTGTTCCACCATTAGCTGGTGAGTAATTTTATTTTTTTTTTATTTTCGTGAGGAAATTAGGGGATATTTTTTATTAATAAAAACAAAATTAAACCATTTAAGGTTATTTACGTGATTTATCTGGTAGCTATGAGATATGCTTTTATTGTATGGGCACCTGTATGTTGCTCGGCAGCGTACCATTATTGGTATTAACATTTCTACACGATAACTGGTCGAGCACTGAGGAAAGTGAAATATCAACAGTTTCTTAAGGGGTGGTAATTTCATAATGTGGTTAAATCCTTTTATATTATTATTGTTAATATTGCACAGTATATATAAATACAAGGATGTGTCTGTATTTAAAGTCAGTCACAAATACTGAATTAACAAAAAAAAAAAAAAAAAAAAAAAAAATTCATTCTTGACGCCCTTTTACTTTTAAAATGATGGAAAGAAAAATATTTTTTTTTTTATCTAAATCTTGTTTTACCAAACAAAACAAAATAGATAAACCGGATAAACTGAATTAATTGATTACTTATTATTTGTTTGTGTGTAATTTTGCGAGTTTTTTTTTTTTTTAAACACAACACAAAACTGCTCAGGCTGAGTTAATTTCGTTAGAAATTTATTTTTTGTGTAATAACTCGCAGAATTTTTTTTTTTTTATCTTTGTAGCAATAATTGGTATTTTCTGTAGTTTAGTAAAGAAAATTTAATCAGAAAATTAATAAAAAAAATTAAATAGGAGAGCAAGCAATAAAGGAGGGGAAACATAAAATGCTCAACCAAATGAATGTTCGCAATCAAATAAATGTTTAATACAAAAAAAAAAAAAAATAAATTAATAATAATAATAATACTTAGAGACTGTTAATTAATTAATTAATATTAATTAAGAGAAAGCTAAGCTTAATTTGCTTGAGTTTATTCAATAATTTAGGCTGTTTATGATCAGAGGATCGATACGGTTTTGAAAGAAGTTGAAAGAATACATTTTTCGTTTTTATTATTAAAACAAATACAGAAAGTACCTTGCATAGTAATTTTGATTGTTATTCATCTAAATGAGGTACAAAATCTGTTATAATTTATTAATAAAATTAAAAAAGAAGAAAAAATTTCTAGGTTAAAAACATTTTTTTTTTTTTTAATCTGAGGTGTGTTAAAGCTTTAATTTGCATGTAAAATGCTATGATGCAGTTCTGAAAACATGCTTAAAACCTTAAGGACTACATTAAGTTACTACGGCTAGTTGTTGTCTTAGTTTTATGTTGCGATTTTATTTGAGAAAGTTTGCAAACGTTTGCCGTTTGTTGTGTATTCGTGATTTCGCACAGATTTATTGTTTGGCTGTTTTTAAATAAAAACAAATTTAATTGTAGTAATTAGTGATGGTAGAGTTTGCTAATCACTCATCAGTTGTAAGTTTCAATTCCTTTGGTAATAAAATTCAATACAGAATCCATTGAATTTCGGTGTTAAATTAAACACCGTCCACATCTGTTTACAACTGTTTGCCAAGATGAGTCTTTTAGCCAAGTAATGTAAATTTGTTGTTTCATAAAAAAAAAAATAAAAGGAAGCAACGTAGATTAAATTAAGAGAGAAATATAAAACAGAAATTATATGGCAGTGTTGAAGCAATAAGAGTAAAAAAAAAAAAAAGAATTTTAATTTATGTTAAAAAGGGAAAAAAAAATTTTTATTTTTATAAACGACGAAACAAAATGAGATGGGCGAATTATATTAAACAATAATAAATTAGTATTAAAATTAAGGTTTGACCTATTTAATAAATAAATTAAAAAATAAACAGAAATGTTTTGTCTATACGGATTGATGGTGTGTGGTAGCCGCCAACATCAGTTGTCTTATCCGTTGTCCCCGTTGTCTGCTAGGAATTAGATTAGCTTTTTCAGTTTTTATTATTATTATTATTTCTTTAAAGTCAATGTTAGTCTATATTACGTAATTAAAAAAAAAAACACCTGACATTACCTGATAATTAATAAACAATTTTAATTAATTAATAAAAATAAAGAAAAAAAAATTTTTACTGTAAAGCTAGGTGGGAGGTTAATTCACGATTAATATTGGCGTTGAAATTTGTAGCATAAAAAAAAAAAAAAATTAAATCAAAATTATTATAACCGGGTGCAGCTATTTTAATTTAAATTAATTAATTAAAATTTAAAATAAGAGCAGAGAAAATTTGTTGCAAAAAAAAAAAAAAAAGGTGAAATAAAATCCTTTGGGTTCTGTTATCGACTAAGTTCTATACAAAAAATTTTGTATACCAGTTAACACAGAAGAGAAATTGGCAATATACCTACATAGACTCTGAAGACGATCTAGAAGTAGTGGTGGATGTAAATTTGTATCAATTCAAAGATATAAAAAAAACTGTAGTGAAAGTCGGTATGCGTAAATAAAAAATTTCGCATTACTATTCCGGAAAAATTGCAAGTCTTTACGAAAATCTATTTTAAAATAATAATTAAGTTAAAAATCTGAGGTAAAAAAAAAATAATCACATAGGCGACAGTTTAATTAATAATTTGTGATTAAAATCTTCACAATTTTTTTTATCATATTTTCCTTAATTTTAACAATTTTTTCAATATCATTCAATTGGTACGAAATTCCACTGTCTCCTTCTTCTAGATCGTCTTGGGAGTCTGTAGGTAATTCCAACGCATTTAACATAAATTAAATTAATACAACTTTTACACTAAACAATAATCAATTTCTAAACATTAAAATTAAAATTATTTAATAAAAGAAATTAACATTTACTAAGAAAAAAAAAAAAAGAACTAAACTAAACTGAATAATAATGAGGTAAACAAACAAAAAAAAAATTAATTATACACTTTATACACCACCACCACCACCACTCCCCAAATAACAACAACAAAACGAATTTATAATTTTTTTCTCTCTAGAAATAAATTAATTAAAAAACATTTTTTATTGTAAATGCTGAGAATTTTTTATCGAACAAGAGAAGAAACGAGTTGATTCTAAAAAGGGTACAGAAATTATTTGTTTTCTATCTGATTTTAATTGAAAAACATTTTCTTTTTTTTTTTTTGTGTTTTTGATTAATTAGAATCATTAACGTTTAACTCATTTAACACGATTAAACCAAATAACTTCTGTAATCTGGAATTTTTTTTTTAAATAATAAATCCTCTCACAAATAACAAAAATATATATTAATAAGTGAATTAAGTCAGTGTTTGACTAGTTTAATTAATTAATTAAATGTAAAGAATGTAAAGAAAGAAAAAACAATTCACAGCATTTCCAAACATTTTGACCAAATAATTTTGTTTAACCAATGGACTTACACTTTGGTAAGTCAACATTACAAAAAAAAAAAATAAAATAAATAATGTTGTAATTCCTATAATTGTGTAATTAAAATAAATAAAATAATTTTACAACCAATAAACTAATTTATGTATAAAAAATAAAATAAAATATAAAAAAAAAAAATTATTTTCACTGAAAACATAAAGCGTTTTTTTTTTTCTGTTATTTTTTTTTACATTTTAAATAATTGTTTTATCGTGATATTAATTAATATAAATCAATTAATTATAAACATGGTCAGACAATTTACTATTATAATAAAATTTATTACTATTATATTTATTATTTACAAACGTAATATCTAAGGGAAAATGACTACAAGTGTTACGTTGTGTTGTGATGATAAAGGGAAATTGTTAAAAAAAGATTTTTTTCATTGTTTTCCCATGTTTGTTGTCTGTTTAATATTTATTAATTTTATTGTTTGTGTTACCAGCAATGGTAAGTTATTACAAATATTATTTTATCACCTTCCAAGTTAGGAATAAGTTATAATTTTTTTTTAAAGAATTATCATCAAGAATCATAAATGGTCAGGATACAACGATTAGTGATCATCCGTATATGGTTTGTTACTTGGCTACACAAAAAAATTTCCTTTTTTTTATTCATTGTAATTAATTTTTCTATAAGGCATCACTGGTTCTACGTGATATGGTTATTTGTGGTGCATCGATTATATCAAAAGATTATATTTTAACAGCAGCACATTGTGTTAATGATATGCCAATACCGAAAAACTATACAGTTGTTGTGGGCCGTAGTAATTATGAAACGGAACGTGGATGTGTTTTAAAAGTTTTAGAAATAATAATTCATCCATTTTATAGTAAATTTTATAATCAAGATTGTGATGTTGCACTTTTAAGAATTGATAAAGATTTAGTTGCGCTTAAGAAAAAATTTAAAATCGAACCCGTACAGTTGCCTGAGATCAATCAAAAATTAACCGATGGTGAGAAGTTAAGGATTGTTGGATGGGGTACAGTGCAGGTGATTTAAAAATAAAAATGTTTTTACTCACTTATGTACGTTAAATAATAAGTTTTTAATTTTTAGAATAGAGGCAATAGTACATCGCCACAGCTACAGGAAGCAATCGTTAAACTGATAACAATACAAAATTGTAGAAAATATTATGATGGAAGAAGTCACTTAACTGACAAGTAACTTGATTTAAAATAATTCATTTAAAATAATTAATTAATTTAATTTTTGTAGTCAAATATGTGCTAGCTCCGATAATACGGATACGTGTCAAGGTGATAGCGGTGGACCAATCTTACGACAAGGTACAAAATTACAACTCGGCATTGTCTCATTTGGTGATGAATGTGGTTTATATCCAGCTGCTGTTTATACAAATTTATCATCATTTATGATACGTTTATTTATTAAAGTAATTGCATCTGTATAATAAATTATTATTTTTTTTTTTTAAATTAATTAACATAAAAAAGGGAAAATGAAATTAAAAACAATAAAAACTTTCACTTTTACTGTCATTTAATAAAGACTGTAACCGATTGTCATGACATCTATAAATGAATAGAAATTTTATTTTTTAATTAATACAAAATACAAAATCATCGCAAAATCAACTGACTTAACTTAAAAACTTATTAACAGACTTATTAAAAAAAAAATTAAATTTTATTTCACAATAATTATAAAATAAAAAAATTATTTAAATGCAATTAAATTAATAAATAATTTTCCGTTTCACCATGCAAAATGTTGTTTAAAAATTTCTGCAGTTAATATTCCTCCTTTTAAATTTATTACTATATTCGATTATTTATGTTAATTATATTTGTTATTTTATTAATTATATTTCTATATTATTATGACGTTAATTATAATTTATAAGATAATACTTTATTTAACAATTGGTTATATATTTATAAAACAGTATTGAAAGGAATTTTTTTTTTTTTTTTTGTATTTTTACTTTTTTTACATTTAATTATAAAAACGTAAGAGAAACACGTTAAACGTCTATAATAAATGTAAAGATGATGATTATGATGATATTTTTATTATTATATAATTATAGAAAAATTAATTAATTAATTTGATTTGTTTTTAAATTTATTATTTATATTTAATTACGGCTATTTAGCTACTTTATCTTTATTTTCCATGGCTGTTTGTGAAAATGATATTGTGTTTAGTTTGTTCGGATTTCAGGTAAAGGTTGACTACCTCTAATCTTGATCGTAGTCATCTCAGATTTTTGTTCGTAACTCAGCCAAAATTGGTCTTAGAATCGAAATTTTTAGTGTTTTGAACTCAGGAATAATTCACCTAACAGGATTTGACATAAATTGGATACGATCCGTATCAACTTTTTTAAATAAAAATTTTCAAAGTCAGGAAAATTAGTTTTATTTAGGATTTTCGATGTTTCTCTTGGTCATAACTCGAGAAATAAATTTTTTATCGGAAAACTCCAAGAACAAACTCGATTCAGCACCTAAAAATGAATATTCTTGCAAAGTTTCAGCTTGATAGGAATTTTTTCAGTTATCACTGAAATTTTCAATTTTTTCCTGATGCTTTGCATGCATTTTTGGGTGAAAAAAAAATTAAATTCAAATGAGGTGAAATTTGGTTGGAAGTGCCGTATTGGACCCAAAAACATGTTGTGTTAAGGATTCCGTGGTAAAAAATTTGAATCAGAAGTTATGGCCAGTTGAGTACAAAATTACTGAGTCAGTGGCTTTCAGCATCACTCGGGAATGTAATTGCCTCAGTTTATTGTTTGTAACACAAACGAAATATATTCCAGAATATAATTTTCAATCATTTTATAATCATAAATGTTTAGTAAACAATTTAAATAATAAATAAAAGACAAAAGTCAACTAAATTACATAGCAAATGCAATGCGCGCCTAAACATTTACTAAAGCCAAACCCAGAACAAAAATGTTAACACAAAAAAGTTGCATAACAATTAGAATACACGTGCTATAAGGAAACAAAACAATAAAACGCAAACAAAATAATAAACAAAATATAAAATATTATAAAAAAAAAAAAACGCAGAACTAATGTTAAAAAGCAGAAGAAGCAAAAAACAATTTACTAAGATAACAAAAAAAAAAAAAAAAAATTGATAAAATAATTTTAACAAAAAATCATTAATTATGCTGAAGGTGAATTAATTTTTTATTTATAAAAAAAAAATAATTTAAATTTTTACTTTTTTTTAATCCAAAATATTTGTTATCTTTTTTACGCGCACATTCATTTGTAGCTAAATTTAAGACTTCACACAACACGTCATATGGCGTGCTTACTTTTTTTTCTTTTTTTTTTTTTTTTGTTGTTAGCAGTGCTTGGATTTGTTGTGGATGATGGGAATTGTTTGTCTATAAATTGGTTGCCTCTTGAAATCGGTTGTTGTGAACGAACGTTCTCTTGCTGAAAGGTGATGATCTTTGTTGTTATCACATGGAAAACACATCTTAACGCTAGTCTCTTTATTAAAAACTAGAAAACTTTATGAAACACGAGGAATTATACCAGTTGAACGTAGGTAAATTAATATACAAAAAAATACTTTATAATTTATATTATAAACGAAAGTAATGAATAAATCAGAGAAAATTAAAATTAATAAAATTAAAATGTTGAAAAAAGGTGGGTAAATAATGTGTTAATTCCGCCCAAAAATCGAATAGATCGAAATATCCCAAATGATTAATGACAGAAGAAGAACTCCGAAAAAGGTTTTTGTCTTTGCTTTAATAAAAATGCATTAATGCATGTTTAAGAGATCGTGTTAATATGATAAAATAATTTAATTTAATCACAACAGAACAGGTAAAAAAAAAAAAAAAAATCAAATGCACAGTCATTGATCTGTTAATTATTTTATGGATTTTGTTTTAAATTTCATATGCAAGATATAAATCTCATGTAACGAAAGAAAATAGAAAAACGGAACTAGATTAACAAAAAAAATTTGAAATTAAGACTTTACAAAACGGTTTTTCTACAGCAGCAAAAACAGGTAAAGCACACGTACATACACACACGGCTATGTTATTAATCTTTAAAAAGAAAAAATTAAAAGTAAATAAAATTTATTATAAAGACGAAGAGAAATGATTGAGGTAATACAAAAGGGAAATTATTTGAGGAGCATATCGATAATCTTTTCATTTGGTTTGTTCATAACGTTTGTAACATAATATCTGATGAGTAAAACTTTTTTTTTCTTTCTTTTATTAAGATATCATCCTCAATATATGGACTTTTATTGTAAATCGTATTTTATTTACTAGAAATTCAGTCTCACCTGAACAAGCTGCAACAGTTGAACGTTTCGATTTTGACTTTTTAATTAATTAATTGGATATCGTTTTACGGATTTTATTAAAAAATCTTTTTCTTTCTTATTTGATGTGTAGATGATTATCGTATGTTCTATGAAAAATAATTCGTTATATTATTAGTAGTCAAGACGTAAGAAGTAAATTCGGTAAATAAAAGGTAATCAGTAGCTTCCTGAAGGTGTATTGTGTTGTAAATTGCATACAGTAAGTGTTTTAAAGAGTAATTCTATCCGTTGCTTTATAGCTTACGGTACTGTGACCTTTTTTAAATCTTTAATTAATATTAAAACTCTAAAATTCCTATCTTCTATCTGACTAACAAATGTGATTTGTATTACAAACAGTAAATTTTCCAAAAGTCTGGGGAAAAAAAAAATGTTTTTTCCGATTACCGGAAAAGTAAAGGAAATTTTTTATTTACGCATACGGATTTTTACTACAGTTTTTCAATATCTTTCAATTGATACCAAATACCAATCTCTACTACTTCTAGATCGTCTTGAGTGTTTAAATCATACCGACTTGTCTTTTCCACATAATTTCAATATTACGTCAATATTATTATTCCACCAAATAAAATAAAAACAAAAAAAAAAAAAAAAAAAATAGCATAATTAACAAAATTACGAAATTAAATTTCTAATAAAAATAAAAATTAATTAATTAATCACCTCATATTCTAATTATTAAAATGAAAATAAAACCAAAAAATGACAACGCACACGTTTCACGTTAAAAGCAAAAACCGATTTACTTTCGATATTTTTTTTTTCTTGATAAAATTTTTTTTAAAATAGAAAAATGATTAAATTTTATTTTATTTTTTTTTTTGGTTTGTATGTTGGATTTATTATTATTATTATTATTATTGATATTGAACTAATAAAATTTTTTTTTGTTATAAAAATTCTTAGAAAACATTTAAAGAAATTTATAGAAAAAAAAAAAACACTTTAACGAAAAGGTGAATGAGCTTTGTACATACTATTTGTGATAATGTGATGAAGAAGAATTTTTAATTCTATAGAAACGTTAAGTTTTCTATTTTAAAAAGGTGATAAGACGGTTTTACTCTCTATAATTCCCTTAATTTTTCGATTAGAAATGTATTATTCGTGTGTTGATTAGGTCATGCATGTATAACCTGTGGCCCGTCAGTTTGTTTCACTAAATTCCACTAAAAAATCTGCAGCATGAAAATTTCTAGCCTTGTCTAGAATTTTTTGGTTACAATTGAAACACTATGAGCATTGCATCGTTTTGTTTAACCGCTTACAAAGCTCATAATTAATTGTATCGGCGGCTCTTGTTAGTTTTGGAAATGTGGCCCGTAATGTTTAAAAGGTTGGACACCTATGGATTAGGTGAATTATTTATATAAAGGCAAGAGGATAGATTTCTTTAACATCTTTGAATACCACAGAATTCTCTTCAGTTCTTTTTGCAAAAAAAAAAAAATAATCAAATAATCAACGCAGTTTCATATTATTTCTGAATAAAAAAACCAAAATTATTGGTCATTATCATTAATTAATTAAATAAATTCTTTAAAAAATCTAATTAATTTGTCAATGAATGATGATTTAAGCTGAAAAATGTTTTTTTGTTTTTTTTTTTTTTTTTAATTAATAAACCAGACTAATAGCTATAACTGGTGATGGTACCCAATGATGATGATAATTGTTTTAATGCAGAGGGGGTGTTCAAATGTGATTTATATATCGGAAATTTATTTAATAATTTTTTTTACAGACTATTTTCTAGTGAAATTTATTCGATTTTTGTTAGATTTTAGCGGAGACACTTCTTGAAATCGATTATTAGGAAATTTTTAAACGCATTATTCTCGCGAATTCTTCCTCCTAGTCTACGAACGAATTTTTTTTTTGTAACACAGAAATACTTCGATCTTGTTGAGAAGCACTGATTTCAAGTAAAACTCTTTACGAACACCGCACAACAATTTTTAAGAGTTGAGAAAAAAAAAATTAAAATTTTGTATGCTTTTATTTTTGGTTGTTGACAATTGTGTTAAATGTGGTCATGCGAGTGACAAAGTATCCACCAAAAATCTGTAATAATAATCAAATTTGTGGCATTTTAAGCATTAATATTTAATTTACAAAAGCCAAAAACCAAAAATAAAAAAAACTTTGTTACAGTGCTGTTGGTCACTGTTGTTGTCACAGTTTTTGTCACTGCTGTTGTTATCAAAGTGCGACAAATATTATTTAAAAATCATAAATTTATGCTTTATTACAAATATAATTTTAATACAAAAAAGTAATAACAAAGAGAAAACCCGAATAATAATAAAAAATATAAACGAAAATTAAAATCACTAAAATCCACTTTCGACTTAACGATAGAGAGAAAGAAAGAGGAAAACAATTCAAAGAATTTCCATTAAAGGCGAAAAAAATAAAGAATTTTTTTTCTTCTTTTACTTCGTCTTGTTTGTTTGTTTATTTATTTATTTATTTATTTATGGTTTTGAAAACGTTGACATAATTTCTCTATAAATGTATGCATTTATGTTATTTTCCATTTAACAGAAAAATAACATAAAACGGAATAAACGCCTGATGTAATAAATGATTTTTTTTTTTTTTTGTTTAAAATGTAAATATAGTACGATGTTATTGTTATTCATCAATTAATTAATTAATTATAATAGAAAAAACGTGTTAATTGTGATTTAAAGTTTATGTGTAGTTTATTGGTAAAAGTAATTATTTGTAGGGGGGAAAAATAAAAATTGAAATGTGAATAATTGAAGAGAATTATGTGTGACAATAAGGCACAGGTGAGGCTTACAAAAACCAAAAAAATTACGAAAATCTCTTAATTATTCTTGATTACAGTCACAAACACATTAATTATGTTATAATGTTTGTGTCTTAATAAAAATGTCATAAAACTAGTCTAAAATCACGGAACTTAGCCACACTGCAGCTAAATTATTACACTTTCTCTGTAAACAATACATTTACCTATAATTAAGTTTTATTTATTTCTTTATTCCCAATTGCAATAGTCTGTGACTTAGAAAACGTCATAAAACTTGTCTAAAAACACGGAACTTAGCCACAGACACACACATTCTCTCTACATAAAACATTTACCTATACTTTTAGTTTGTTTAATTCACAAATATTTGCTTAATTGTTGCTAATATCAGCAACTGTTGTAAATGAGAATTTCATTTTTTTGTTGTTTTATTTTGTTTTGTTAATTTTTTTTATTTTTTTTGTTAATAATTTATTTGTTTATGATAATAAACACGACACAAAAAAAAAAATGATATTCATAATGTAAACATTCGAACGTAATTTGTAACGAATAAATAAGGAAAAATTTATTTATTTTTATTGATTATTAATAATGACATAGATTGGGCTTAAAATATGTGTTAATTAGTTAATAAGTTAATAAATTTGACATACATATAGTAAACCATTATAGAAAAATTAAGTGTATGCAATACAATTTTTTTTTTTTTTCTAATTAATTGGAAAAATGCAAAAAATTCAAAGAAAACACGAGGAAAGGCTAAATTTAGCTAAATCGTCATCGACATTATTTATTCAATTAAATATTCATTTGATTGCGGTTTTATTGACTTAATTAGTTAATAAAGGTAATAAAAATGATTCGTTATTTGTTTGAAGTAAATTTAAGTGACTAAAAAAGGGGTTTTGTTGTATTTGACAGTGACTCTGAAGTGATAACGAAATGGTGATGGCACAAAATAAAATTAATTCGGATTAAATGGTTTTAAAAAATGATTTTTCCTGTCGTCTGTACGACACTGGTTTACGTGGTACCTCATAAATGCTGGTTCCTAACTAACGCATCTCCCTCAAGAACACAGATAACAAAATGCTAAAGCCACAAATAAACTTAATTCCTGTCGTCTGTAGACGTGCAGCTTCGTTACTAACGCAACTCCCTCAAGAACACAGATCCCTCAAGAGCGCAGGACCCACAAGTAGTAATAAAAAAAAAAAAAAAAAAAAAGGGAAATTTTATCAAAGTGATTTTCCAATGCATTTTTTCTGCGTGCGCAGCTTAAGAAAAATTCTAAAATTTTCATTTTTTTTGTTTTATATGTATTTTCCATATTTTATCTAAAATAAAGTTTGTTCTCATTCGTTGTTTATTTGGTAAATAAATTAAAAAAGAAAGAAAAAAGTTTTTATTTATTTTTTTTTTTTTTGTTAAATAATTTGTTAAAACTTATGTTTTGTTGATGTTTTTCGTTAATAATTTATTTTATTTCTATAAAACTTATTCCTAATTATAATATTACTGACAGATTAATTAATTAATTTTTTTTTTTGTTTCTTCATATATTTAACCAACTGGGAATAGAAAAGAGTAAACGATTATATGCTTTGAATATTTATATGTTTTTTGGTTTGTTTCTGTTGTACAAAAAAAAAAGAAAAAAAACGAAAAAAGGCAAACACACAACAAGATAGAGAGAAAAGAAAAGAAACAACACATTTATTATTGTTGCATTTGTAAAACATTATTCATTTATAATATAGTTATGTAATGTAATAAAGAAATGATAGCTAGAGAGCTGAATCTTTTATGTTTATCAACTGATATTATGTTAATCAAATTAATTGTGTTGTAAAACAACAAAATTTATAGAAAATATTAAAAACAAAACATATAAAAATACATGAATAAACATTTAATAAAAAATTATTTAAAGAATTTTTTTTTTTTATTATAACTTTTGTGTTATTAACTGTTTTAAGGTTACCACGTAATAAATGTGGTTTTTCATTTGAATTTCCATATATATTAAAAAAAAAAACAAACCGAAAAGGCACAGTTAAACAGTTTAAATGTTAATAAAAAAATATTTGTATAAAAATAGAAAATTAATTAATCATTAAACAGGCAATTATTATCTATTTAAATAATTAATTAATTAAATTAAAAAAAAAATTTATAGAGAGAGAGAGAGAAAAAAAAAATAACAAAATTTAGCTAGGCTTATAACCTAGTAAATAAACAGTGTGGTGGGAAATTTTGTATACCAGTTATCTACTGTGTATTTGCTAATGCAGATTTTATTTAATATTTACATAAAGGATTTCTGTTGTTTACTCCTAAAAACCGTAATTAAATACAAATCAACAAATATTAATAGGAGAGTATTAAACAAAATAATATTACTTATAATAATCAATTAAAAAAAAAAAAAAAAAAAAAAAGAATTAATTTAATTAGCTGATTACAGTGAATAAATTTTGATAGAAAATTTATAGAAATGACTTCATAGCGTTTTTCTATAGAATTAAAAAAATTTTAATTTAATTAATTTATTCGCCTAGTGATAATATTTATTTATTATATATTTTTTTTAAGTATCTTGTTCTGTTTTTGTTTATTTAATTAATATTTAGTTATAATTTTTATACGTTGATTAAATTTAGTTTAGATTTATTGGGCTAATTATGATGCTGATGTTTTTTTTATTTTTATTTTATATTTTATAGTTATTATGTGCGTAATTATGTTTACACAGCGTTATTTATTTATTCATTTTGATAAGGAATTACCTGTTATTAAACCGTAAAAATTTTTGTAATTAAAAAGAGTTTACTGGTGGAACTGTTGGTATTGTTGTGCCTTTTTTCGTTTTGTTACAACTCAATTAGTATTTGAAACGATAGATAGGACATTCTAAAGCTGATTTCTCCGCGAATTGTTTATAAATAATCAGTGATATACGTTTAAGAAAAGATTAAGCAACATTTCGCTTCGACTAAATCATACAACAATAAATTTTCCACAATAAATTTCTTCTAATAAATCGATAGAATTTTTTTTATTTTTTTCTTTTATTTTTCCTCATTTGAATTGTGGGAATTTGTTATTGAATTTCTATAAAATATAAATCAGGGTCGTTATTCATTTTTACTATAATATACAAAAAAAAAAAAATATCGATAAAGTTTTTAACATCACATTGTTTGATGAAATTGGACCCCACAGCTGAGAATTAAAAAAAATTAAAATTCTTTTTTCTGTTTTTTTTTTCATTTCTTTTATGATTAATTTCGGTGTTTTTTTTCTCTATGAAAATTAATTAATTCTCTTCTTTTTTTGTGTTTTAATTAATTTTCGTTGCACAGTGGATGCTTTTAGAAGAGAAAAATTGTTAATGATGGGGCAGCAGCGGTTTTTTTGTTGTTGTTGTTTTTTTTCATCGAAATATATTGATGTGCCCTGGATTAATTTCGTGTCTTTACTAAAGGTTTTTTTATTTTCTTTTCAGGAAGGCGAGTTTGATGTAAATAGTTACGAAAAATGCTCCATGAAGCTATAAAACAATTAAATAAATTCTCCTTAAACTACAGCATTTATGCATGTATTTATTCTTTATTAATTAAACAATAAAATTAGTCAAAAAATCTACAAAAACATCAAATCAAATAAAGCAAAATTTTATGAATGATTCACTGAAAAATGTTTTTTTTTCTTTATTAATTCTTCTTTACAATTCGTCTCTTTCTTATTTATTTTGTTATGTTTACGCGTTTAAGTAAATGCAAATTGACATTAGTAAAATAGAAATATGTTTCAATAATTGTCTAGAATGAGAATAAACAATTTTTCATTCATTAATATATTACATCTCAATTTACAAATGATATATTTTCCTCTATTATTTACAAAACACTCGCAATCGTTTTATTTATTTTATTAACTAGACTAGGTATATTTCTATTAAATTATTATTAATTTGGCGACATAATGACACCAAAAATATTTATTTAAGTGTTTAGAAAAAAAAAAAAAAAAAACATTTTTCCCAGCAGTAAATCAATTTAATTAAAATTTTTTTATTTTTATTTTTTTTCGCAGTTGATTCGTTGCCCTTTTTTGGTGTTTTGTTGTTTTTATTCTTTATTTATATTAATAAATATTATTTCATGTCTTGTCGGTGAATATTATTATTTATTAAATATATATATATATATATTCTTGATAATTTATTGAGTATTTAATTTTAATTAACATATTTTCTGTATTTTTTATTTACATTTTTCTCTCTGACTTTTTTTTTTTCTTTTGCTAAATGCGAATAATTCTTATCCGGATGTAAATAAATAAATAATTTTTTTTTTTTTATTTTTAAATAATAATAAATAAGATTCCTGCAAATTAATACTACAAAAAAAAAAAATAATAATAATAATAATTTTATTTAATTATTTAGCAACAAAAAAGAAAAAAAAAAAAAATTATTTTTTTTTAATAATAGAATTGGATGAAAAAAATAATTTTTTTTTTCGCAAGATATTTGCTAATTTAACTAATAGATTTTTTTTTTATAATGATTATTATTATTTATATATGATAAACATGTTATGGATAATAAAAAAATGTTTAAAAATAATTTTTTATACAGGTAAATAAAGGTAATTAAAGGTCAAACATGTTATGAATGCAGAAAAATTTCCCTTTTTTTTTTTTATTGCATTTATATAGAAATATCAAGGACACATTATTATCATCGTAGACACAGTTATTATCGGATACACAATATCTGTGTTAATGTAAATTTGTTAACAAAAAAAAAATTAAATTCGTCATAAACAAACATACTAATTATGTATTTACAACAGTAGTAATTATAAATAATTAATGTAATATAAAGAAAAAAGCACAACCACGACAATCACCATTGTAAAATACCAATCAAATAGTAATAAAGTGAAAAAAAAAAAAAAACCAACGCAAAACAAATTAAAGTCGATAATAGATTTGTTTAATAATTATTTAACTTGTCGGCGGTAAACATTTATTATAATTAAAAGAATAAAAAAAAAAAAAAAAAAATTAAATGACGCGAGATGATTAAAAATTAAATGAATAAACAAATAGTGTGGGTGAGTTGAGGCTAGTTAAGTTTATACCACTTCAAAAAAAAAAAAAAAAAATTACATAAAAGTAAAAATTGGGTAGAATTCCATGCTAAAACACACAGAAAAAAATTTAACTGTGGCGTCATGAATGATACAATCGTCCAGACAAGATATTGATGCAGATTTTTTAATGTTAAACTTTGACAAAGCTTATGTAATGTAATAAGTAAATAAAAAAATTATAATTAAGTGACGAGACATGAGACTTATTTATATTATATATATATTTTTTTTACATAAAAACTCGGTAAAAATAAGAAAAAAAATTGTTATTGATGATGATGTGTGACCCGGATGCTTTTGTGCCTGTCTGTCTTTGCTACTAAAGATTCTTAGACTAGTCTTCAGTTTTTGATTTTTCAACTTTTTCTTATATTAAATTATTATAATTACGATTTTTTATTATTATTATTATTATCTAGTGAATGTTAGCGACACATCAATAAAGAAGAAACACAATTTGGTGGTCATATGTTAATAGTTTTCTAGTTTAGCAAAAGAAGAAAAAAAATGATGTTCGAAGACGCAAACCGTATCGCACCAGTTAAAATTTAATTTTTTCGATTAGATTTGATTTGTATGATAAAGAACTGATTAAAACGTATCTAAACAACTTTTAACAGTAAAATACGTTATTAAAAAACTAAATATTTATTATTTACTAATAAAATCTAAATTGTTTACTCTGGTTTTTGATATAAAACCCGCATGAAATGAATTTAAAAAATGTTTTGTTCTGTTTTTAAATAAATGTCTTGAGCTGATGAAATCATTAAATAAATAAGCTTCCACCTCTTAATCATATAATTAATAATAATAATAATAATAATCTGGTCTCATAACAAATAATATATTTTGCTTTAAATGATGAGAGAAAATTACCGGTTCGCATTATAACGCAGTGTGTGATAATTTATTTAATTTTTATTTATTGTCACCACAATAATCATTGTTGTCGTCAGTTGTCGTCTGTTTATTGTTACCTGAATTAAATTAAATTAAATTAATTTTTTTTTTCTTCTTTTAATTTTATTAATGATAAACAAGAATGGGCAATTGGTAAATAGTAAAGAAAATATTTAATAAACAGAAGTAGGTACAGCAGCAACAGTTTAAAGCAATGAATCCCAGTTTTCTTATTTTATCTTCTATTTATAACATAACTTAGAGGCTTTCTATGATTATTTTTCAATCTTTCTCTTTAGTTTTTTCTTTTTTTTTTCTTTTTTCGTTATTTATTGCTATGACTTAATTCAAAAATTACTATTATGGTTATAACCACAAAATTTATTAATGAAAACAACACGATATAAAAATAAAAATAATAATAATAATAAAATAAGAAGAAGAAGAAAAGAAAAATATATATTAAATATTAAATAAATAAATAAGAAAACGAAACGAAACGAAAAACCACAAATAAATATTGATTTGCATTCAAATTGGTTGGTTAAAAGAAACGAAATAAAAAAAAAAAAAATTTATACTTTTGGAATGTTTCTCATCACATCGCTTTACAAAACCATTTTTTTTTTTTTTTTTTCAAACAATAAATTTATTGATAACATAGAACATTCTATTAAATAATTAATTATTAATGACAATCAGCTTTGTTTTTATTCAATTACTAAAAACGAAAAATGTTTTTTTTTTTTTTATTGATTTTTGTTACTTTTAACAAGGACACATTTAGTAAAGACACCAAAAAATATGTAAATTGTTATCAAAGTCGCATGTAAAATTTTTTTTCAACGTACAACTCGCGTAAATACGTTAACCACCCACAAAATTACTGTAAAAAGTTCATAATCAGTATCAGGATGTTTAGTTTATAGATTTTTTTTGTTTCTCGACCATTTCTATCTTAGCAATAAAATAAATTAAGAAACAAAAAAAACAGGAAAAATATGTTAAATACAGTGGCAACAAGTGTTATTAATTTATGATGTGTGTAAGCTGGTTGTTTATTATTCATTATTGTTTATATGTTTCTTTTATAATGTTGTTCAGCTTAAAATGCCAAAATAATATTAATTTAATTAACATAAAATAGTAATTATTGCAAATAAAAAAAATGTGCCTGTGTTGTTTGCTGTTTTCTGTTTTTTATTTACATAGAAATGTTTTATGTGTGGTCCATCGATAAAATTGGTTTGGGTACATAGTCCATAATTTTATACACACACACACACACATACCAGATTCACACCATGATAATAGATAGATAGTAGAAAACCGGTAAAAAAAAAAAAAAAAAATATTTATCTGTTGATAAAATAAAAAAAAAAAAAAAAACAACACAAATTTCTGGGTTTGGTTTCGTTTATTAAATTTGCATTTTCCTAATGCGTTTTCTCGCTTATTTTTAAGACACGCGTCATTTCGCGTAATAAACGCGTGGTGTTTTAATTAATTAAATTAAAAAAAAAAAAAAAAATACAACATCAACAACAACAACAACAACTGAGGCGGGTAGCCCCCACATTTAACGTGTTTCTCGTAAAATTTACACAAAAACTTGTAGCCAACAAAACACAGAGAGACAGCAAGAAAGAAATCAACCAATATTTGTATAAATTAATAAGTAAAAAATAAATTGTTTTTTTTTTTAAATTATTTTTTCCTTCCTTAATGTTTAAAGATCGGTTTTGTATTTTTTTTTTTTTTTTCATTCTTAAATATTAATAAAGCGTGTGAAATTTACCTTCATCTTTATATAAACGAAAATAATTTTTTAACTAAATTTATTGACTTTTATAATGTTGATGATGTTTCTGTTGTTCGTTTTGTATTATTTATTATTTTCTACAAAAAACATCCGATATTTATTTATTTATTTTATTTAATAATTATTTATTAATAACTGTGAACTAATAATAATAATAATTAATTAATTAAACTATTGAAATTCGATTAAAATCACATTTAACACAGTAAAACATTAACGCTATTAACATAAAAAGATTAGAAAATAAATCCACGTATTGTACGTTAAGGATACAAAAAGTTTTAATTAAAATAATTAAAGGAAAACACCTTGTTTAAGTGATTTTAATAAGTTTAAGGAACTTCTGAATAAACAATAATCAATGATCACAACCAAAAATAAATCGATAAAATTGCGTTGGTTGATTTTTTTCTTTTTTTTTTTCTACAATAAGTAAAAATATTAATTAAATAATTATGTGATATTTAACATTAAAATGTGAAACTTGTTTAAATGAAAATTATATTTAAAAAAAAAAAAAAATAATAATAATAATTAAAATGTAAAATAATAAGGAAAAGACGGAATTTTATTAATATTATTTTTTTCGTTTAAATCAATAAATTGATGTCATGGATTGTTGTCTTGGATTGTTGTCTTGGATTACTCACATATTATTTTTATACAATTTTTTTTTTTTTTGTTATTTGAATAAAATTCCATAAACCGGATTAACAATTATTAATTTAATAATTTAATAACAATTCACCTGTTTTTTTTTTAAATTAAATAATAATAATGAAAAAAAACTTTATAATTGCATGAAAAAAATTTACTAAAAAATCCTACTACTGGTATACCAGTTTAGTATGGACACATTCACCAAATATTTATTGCAAAATATTTGTGAATTTGTGAATTTTTTTTTTTATTAATTATTTTTTTAACCTTCTTATAAAATTTTAATTTTAATTATTTTATTACTAAAAATGTTAAAAAACAATTTTATTAATAATATAAAAATATAAAAAATAAAAAAAAAATTTATTTAACACTACAGGAAGTAATATTACACCAGTCCGCTTACAGAAAACAGTCAGGAAGAAATAAATTTAAAAAAAATAAAAAAAAATGTTATTTTTAATTAATTCTTAATTTAATTAAGAGAAAAAAATTTAATAAAATTTAGAAATGTTCAGTCAACACTTTCCGTTACAAAAAAAAAAAAAATTGTTTTAAGTAAAAACCTCTCGTGACACCTTTTCTCGCGTGTGTCATACAAAGAAAATAAGAAAAAAAAAAATAAATAAAAATATTATTAAATAAAATTAAACATAATTAAAATTCTTTTAACTATTTTATTTATTTATTTCTATCTTTATTAATAAAAAAAAAAAAAACCATAGAAAAATAATTGAAATTTGATACATTTTCATCAATATTTATGTGTCGATGATGAAATATCATTGACATTTTCGATAAGAAACAACGAAATTATGTGAAATTCATGTGTCATCCAGATGAGCATTAAGCATAAATTTCAAAAAATAAACAGAAAACCTGAATACATAAGTAATAAACATAAAACGTAACGTAACGTAACGTAATGCAGCTTTAAGTTTAGATTTTAAGACAAAATCACCGACAAATCTCTCTATCTACGTTATCTCACATTAAATACACCAAATTTAATCAATAATAATAATAAAAAAAAGAAAAAACTTTGTAACAATTTTTGTTTTCTTGTTATTTTGATTGAATTTAACATTAAAAAAGAATAAACAAAAAAAAAAAAAATATATATATATGAAGAAACAAACAGAAATAAACAAAAACACCTGACACTCCTTTATCGCTCAGTGCAAACGTAACGCAAACACAACCATATAAGTGGTAATAAAACTCAACAAAACTTAATCATAAATTGTTAAATTATACAAATAAAACTAGATTTTAATTTCATGTTTTTTTTTCTTTTCATATTTAGTTGTTTCAAATGGTATAATAAAAATACCAAAAAAAAAAATTAACATCAGAAAGTGACTGCAGAGAGAACAACAACGAATGATAACGACAACGACGACACGGTTTTTATCTAGAGAAACATTATCAATGTGAATTTATTTAATAAGCTTTTTTTTTAAGCTTTTTTTTTTCATATAAATATTGGATAAGATATGTAAATTTGTTAACACAACGACAATTGAGGAAAAAAACATTTCACCAGTTAACGTTGCTTTAGTATTTCGTGTTTTTTTTTTTTTTTTTTATAAACGATCATTGTTTGGATCTTAACTGATCGATCCTAATTAATTGCAATGATCTTTAGCAATAATTTAATGTAACATCTGTAATACATTCAATATTATTTACTACTGATCCTCGAACAAAGGTTTTTAGTCTTATTATTTCTAATTGATCACCAATGATCTTCATTGATCGCCATTGAAAACAACAGAAAAGGATTTTGCACGTAAATAAAAGGAATAAAAAATCTCTGTGTGGCCAATGATTAATCAAAATTGTTTTTCATTCTTTTTGTCTACATCTTTATTTAATCATAATGTCACCATTTATTTGTGGTAATATTGTCATCTGCACTTAATACAAAAAGATAAAGAAATTTACTGCATTGCACAGAATAAAAGAAAAAAAAAATTTTATTGAACATGAAATGCCACCAATGTAGCCAACATAAGGTATAATAAATAATAAATAATAAAATACACGTTTTTGTAATTTTATTAAAGTATTAATCGTGGATATTAATACTCCGCCAAAGTTGTTGGTTTTATGTCAGGACTGTATTACAATCGGTGGTAAGTGTATCAGAAATGTATTCGTTGTTCAGCGTGTAAGATAAAAATTCAGCCTAGATACCGTGTGATTTATGATCGAGTAATTTTATATCTAGATACAAATCTAAATAGTAATAGGGATATAAATATTATATATAATCCATTACTGGCTTAATTAAATCTATAAAATCCATACAACGAATGTAGACGCCACGATTTACAATAAAAGGTCACAACTGTGTTGTATTTTGTCTCTTCCTCCTTTATATTTATAACTTTTATTGCATTCAAAATATGTTTTATTAATTTTTACTGACAACAACATGACCTTTTATACATTTAAAAAAAAAAAATAATAATAAATAAATTAAACAAAACAAACAACTAGCAAAATAAATACGACTGCGAAGGTAATTGAACATCAATCAAGACTAATAATGTCACTTAAAAGATAAATAATTTATTTTTTTTTTTTCATTTTTTAATTAATTAACAAACGTAAAATATAGAAATAAATTGGTCGAGGTTTTATTATTATAATAAGTATTTAAATTATTATGGTGGGAACAACAGTTGTGAATAATTCAATCATAATTTTCACAAACAATACAAAAAACGTTGAAAAACGTTTAGGGAAATTTTATAAAAAAAAGAAAAGTTTTGCGGTAATTTTCCTTTGCTTACTTAATTAATTAATAATACACATGGTATGTAGATTATTTAACCATAAATACAATAAAAGCTACAATTTGTAATACACGAAAAATTCACAAAATACCATTAAAATCCTTTTTATTTAATTAATAATCGAAACCCAATACGACGAAAAAAAAAAAAAAAAAAAACACACACAACAAACAGTAATAACTTAAGTAACATAAGTTAAAATACTTGAGATAAAAAAAATTATTATTACAATGTATAAAGTGACTTAATAATTTATTACATAATAAACAAAGTGGTTGGGATCGCCTTATTACATGCACCTCTCTACTTATTTTAACAAAATAAATAAAGAAAACGAAAAATGAAAAAATTGTTTCTATTTTAAATTAGATATAAAATTAAGTAAGTAATCAAGTAGTGTTGTGTATAAAGTAATAAACATAATTAAATCCGATGTACATAACTTAATAATAATAATAATAATAATAATAATAATAATAATAATAATAATAATAATAATAATAATAATAATAATAATAATAATAATAATAATAATAATAATAATAATAATAATAATAATAATAATAATAATAATAATAATAATAATAATAATAATAATAATAATAATAATAATAATAATAATAATAATAATAATAATAATAATAATAATAATAATAATAATAATAATAATAATAATAAGCAGTAACAGCACCTACAACCAGCAGCAGCAACAACAATCAGCTTCCATCGCTGTTATATTTGTCATTTAATTACAAAAAAAAAAAAAAACATTTTTAAAAATTTCTCATTTCACATTAAAACTTTTTTTGTAATTTAATCTTTAAAACTACTTCAAATTGGTTATTATTATTATTATTATTATTATTATTAAATATCTCTGCTTAATATATTACAGATGTATGTCATGATCTTTACACTTTAATGTTTTAAATGTAAAAGCCATTGTGCAGCCAATCTTACATACAAAAAGCCAAACAAACAAGCAGAAGTAAAGAAAGAAAGAAAAAAAGAAAGAAAGAAAAAAAAAATGTTTTTAATGCTTTCTAGAAATTGATATTTGTGGCTTTTTAATAAAAAGTCTACCGATGCTGGTTTACCATAGTTATTAAATTCCAAAAAGAAGAAAATATATTTACATGTTGTAATGATTTATGTTTAATACGGAAATTTCATTATGTTACTGCTAAACACCATTTAATCGACGTAATTTTATCATACAAATGATTTATTATTATTAAAATAGTTTAGATAAATGACTCAATTAGGTAGAAATTCGGATTCATAGTGCTTAGTTACCATAGTGCGGCCATTTTATTATTTTTAAATTATCGAACGGTTGCTGCTAATTTGATGTTTTTTTTTTGTTTTTATTGCCTAATGCGATTTTGTTTTTGTTTATGGTGCAGGAGTTTAGTGAGATTTATTACAAAGTTACTGTCGTTGTTTTTAAACAGCAAGGACTTGATCGCTTTGATGTTTTAGCGCTTTCCAAGTAGCCATTGATGGTTCTAGTTTGATAAACGCTATCAGGCTTTTGTAAAAAATGTTTCAAATGCTACAATTAATTGGCCCCAACATTGACAATCGGTTTATAAACGTTTCGTTTATTTTTTATTTTTTTAAGCCTAGCAAAATTAATTGATTACGAAATGGGTCTCGTAAAGTTTTATTTCCAAACAAAAATATATTTATTTACTTACTTTAGATTCACTAAAAATCCACAACACATCATCGCTGTCATTTAAATTATTGACTTAAGACAAAATTTCGTTTATTATTATTATTTATTTTTTTTTTGGTCAAAGTTTATTTATTTATTAAGCGCTTTTCGTACTGCTTTTGTTTTATTTTTATCTTATTTACATAATTTTATGTATGATTGTGTGTTTGTTCTGTGTGTTGAAAAAGCTTAAGATTTCCGGTTAAATGAGTTCGTTTCGTTCATAGCAAATTTTTTTTTTTTTTTTTTGTTTTTATTTTTATGAATGACAATTTTTTTTTTTTTTTTTTTTTTAGTCACTTAGTTTGTATTTATATAAAAAGAAAAAGAAGAAGAAAAGGCTTAAGGTGCTTTTTTTTCTATTCTTCTGAATGAATTTAAAATTACTGGATTTTGTCACCTTTGTTTTTTTTTTTAAAGATTTTTTGTTGTTTTAACCAAATGTGTGAATAGCAGCGGTAATTAAAGTTTGCAAATATTCGAATATTCGATTGTATACTTGATTTATTTTTGTGTAGAAAAAGTATTGAAATGTGATTCGGTTACCCATTTTAGTTGAGTTACAACCTGAAAACTGAGGCAATTACATTCCAAAGCGATGCCAAGATCCACTGACTTCGTATTTGGTAGTCAACTGGCCATAATCTCTGATTAAAATTTTTTACTGCGGAATCCCTCATACAGGATGTTTTTGGGCCCAATACGAAACTTTCCACCAAATTTCACCTCATTTGAATTAAATTTTTTTTTCCACCCAAAAATGCATGCAATGCATCAGGAAAAAATTGAAAATTCCAGTGAAAACTGAAAAAATTCCTATCAAGCTGAAACTTTGCAAGAATATTCATTTTGAGGTGCTGAATCGAGTTAGTTCTTGGCGTTTTCCGGTAAAAAATTTATTTCTCGAGTTATTACTAAAAATAATTTCGGAAATTTCAGCAATAAAATGGTTTTTTCGTCTTTTAAAAATTTTTATTTAAAAAAGTTGGTACGAAGCGTATTTATTTTATGTTAAATTCTATTTGGTGTATTACTCCTCAGTTGAAAACATCAAAAATCTCGTTTCTAAGATTAATTTTGGCCGAGTTACAAGCATAAAACTGAGATGACTACATTTATGACTGTCGTTGAGACCCACTGACATTGGTATTTGGTAGTCAACTGGCCATAACTTCCTATTTAAATTTTTTAGCACAAAATCCTTCACACAGTTTGTTTATGTACTCAATACAAAACTTTCCACTAAATTTCAGCTCATATGAATTTAATTTTCCTGGTAAAAAAAATTTATTTCTCAAGCTATGTGCATTGAAATTCATTAAAAATTACGAATCGCTGCTATTATCGCTGCTCCATTTCTTAATAAACAAATATTACGATAATATAGTGACTCTGATATTTATGCTAAAGATTGCATAATTTTAATCACAGATATATTTCAATACAGTACCTAATCGTTAAACAAACTCCCACTACGTTTTCAACACTAAAAAAAAAAAGAAAAAGATTTGTTTTTTTTTTTATAGATTTTTAATGTTCTCAAAACAAGCTTTCACGATGTAGTTTCCACCATTTTTATTGTGCTTTTTTTATAAAAACTATTATGGTTTAAAAACATCAATAATAATCTGTAATAACAATAACAATAATAATAATAATCATAGTTAATAACACATAAAAATTGTTTCGCTACCAGTATTAATAAATAAATGAATTTTCTGTGCTTTGTTTTCGAATGATTTCTGTTGTTTTTTTGATAACAAAAATAACTCCGATTAAATAAAAACAAAAAAAAAAAAATAAATAAATAAATAAATTTAAAAAGAGATATTATGGAAATTTATTTATTTATTTATTTATATTTTTAACAAACCAAAGATAATAAGCAAATGAAGAAGAATTTTTTTTATGAAAAATGATGTAATGGCTAAAGCTTTTTCGAAAAAGTTATTTTTCAATGTCATAAATACAATTTTTTTTTTTTTTTTAATAATTATTTATGCAATTTTATGCTATTTAAATTATTTTTTTTAATTTTGTTTGTAGCACAAATTGAGCGAACTTACAGCAAACAACCTTGAATAAGTGAATTAAACGGTGATTTGTTATTTTTTTTTTTTTTTTTTTTTTGTATTAAAAAGAATAAATAGGCTCGTGCCTATAAGTCGGCTCTTTTGTGTAATCCTACTTTTTTTTTTTTGATAATAAAATGGGATTGAACACAACAATGTAACAAGGCAAAATGTAAAAAAGGAAAAAAGGTAACAAATCAATCACACAAGAAAATTCGATTTAACATTTGAAATTCTAGTCCCTAGAAATTCTATAGCAAAAATACTGAATGAAAGAGTAGAAGAAAAAAAAACGTTTTTATATAACGAGCCAATAAAATTTGTTACGGTTTTTAGTTATTGGTCATCGATTATCTACATATTGTTAACCGACCACAAAACAATTTCAAAATTTGTAATAAAATTAGGAAAACAGGATCTACGGATCGATTATATTTTAGAAATGTGGTTGGAAATTTTTTTTTTTTAATAATTTCACACATTTTGCATTGATTGATTTATTGGCTATGGTAACGTTTATTGATTTTGTATATTCGCTTTGAATATTTAAAACATATTGTGTGTGTGTAATTGATCATAAACAGTAATGTTAATTTGTGTCTGGACAGGAAGTAATTAATTATTTATGCTTTCCAGCTGAAATATCCTGTTTTGTGTATTGAAAATTCCTTTGAAACTACAAATAAATGAAAATTTAATAAACTTTTCACTATAAAATCGGTTTTTTAATATTAAAAATATGTCCTTAACGGACTAATCTTAGTTAAAATAATCAAATTCGTTAAAACAAAATAAATCTTCATATAAAAAAACATGCGCGGACAGCTTATATATATATTTTTTTACGTATTTTTTTTTTTTTGTGTATTTTCGTAGTAATTCAGCTAAAATTCGTTGCGTTTCTTATGTAATAAAATTTTTTTTTTTTTTTTTAACGCAGTGAATTAAATTGCGCGATCAGTTTAATATATTGCTGCTGTTGCCTGTTGTTTACAAATCAAATTTGTCTCACCAATGCAATTAAGATAAGAATTTTTTTTTAAATTTTTTTTTGTATTTCTGTTAATAATATTTATTTTCATATATGTTGGTTTCGTGTCATTGCAAAATTAAATACAAGTGATACGATTATATTTTTTAATTTGTTAACAAGACATTAAATTTTCTAATCATTTAATTTCAGTTTAATAATTTATTTCTTAATAATATGTTTGTACTTGCTTGTCCGGTTATCAGTACGTACTGACAGTTGACACACACCCAAATAAATTTATTCATTTTTTTTTTCTTTTTTTTTTGTGGCATAAATTCGAGGCACACATAACGATTTATGAGTTTGCGTTTTTTTTTTCTTTTAATTTTCAGACCACAAAAAAAAAATAATTAACCAAAAACGAGATCGAGAGTGAGAGGGAAAAAGGTCATTTTATTTTAATTATTTATTATTATATTGACCCGGGAAACGTAGCTGATTATTTAAATTAAATTATTTTTTTATTTTTTTTTTTTGTTCGTTCGTCACTCATTTTTCATATGCTGTAAACAAATTGTGTCATTTTTAATTTTATTTAAATATTTATTTATCTCTATATACACACGAAAATGATATCATTGGGTTTGACTTAATTGATTAAAATTGAACAAAATAAAAATAAAAATAATTGGAGGCTGCAAAGTAATTAGGTAAAAGAAAAAAAAAAAAAATATATAAACTTGTCGTGGTTTGTGTTCTTGCTAAACGGTTATCGGTAATCTTTGTTTCTGTTACATCGGGTGGGAAATTTGTGTGATTTAAAGAGATTACGACTTATTTTAAGCTAAAAACTTAGTTAAGTATTTATTAGGTATGTTTAAAAATTATATTCAAGGTGATAAGACGAACATTCTGTGAGTTATTCCTCAGGACAGAGCTTACCTTGTCTTACTTTAAAATAATTAAATTGCTTAACACAGATCATATCAGATCAGACCTACAAAACAGTAATTTTGGATTAAATAATTCGATTTTTACATTACCTTAGATTGATTTAAACAAAAAACTTTTCTCTTTTTTTTTTTTTATAAAGCGTATTGTGGTGAACGAGAAGCTTAATTAGTTTTAATCGCAGACAAATTAAATCCCTTACTTTGATTAATAATTAATTTAACAACAAGCTTATCCTAAGCTTTGCTACGTCATTGTAAAATAAAATACACACGCACAAAAAAAATAAATATTTATCAGGATAATTAGGATAATACACGGATAATTAGTATTAATTAATTAATTAATTAAATGAAAATTTAAATTAAAAAAAAAATATATATATATATACTGAGGGCAAACACATTAATAAAAGAAAAAACAACACACACACACACACACACACAAATTATATATTTAATTAATTAAGTTTAATTAGAAAAAAAAAAATAATTTATTTGTTTTTGTTTTTGTTTTTATTTTTCTTTAAATTAAATCTTCTCTACAAAATTTCATTCCTTATTTTATTAAATTATTTATTTCTGTTTTATATTCATAATTATAATAATAATAATAATAATAATAATAATAATAATAATAATTAAATTAGTAATTAATTAAATTAGTAATTAATTGTTTAAAAAAAATAAAAAAAAAATCTTGTTAATTAAAACATTAATAAATAATTATAGAAAAACATATTATCTATTGTTTTTTTTTTTTTTTTAATTTTTCCATTAATTTTCATTTTAATTAAATTAAATAAAATAGAAGAAATATAAAATTAAATTAAATTCTAATGTAATTACTATAATTAATTAATTGATAGATAATTAATAATTAAAAAAAAAAAAATATAATTAAAAAAGCTTCTTAATTAATAAACTAAATAGTATTTTGTTTAATTCTAATCATTTTAAAATTATTAATAATTTATTTAATTAAATTTTCATTAATTAATTATCCATTATTAATTAATTAATTAATTAATTAATTCTGGAATACAGAATTTTTATCAGCGAACATAAAAATAAAAAATAAAACAAATTAAAGGAGATTAATGAAATTATTTACAAACAAAAATTATTTTTAATTAATGTAAAAAAAAAAAAAAAAATTAATAAATTATGAGTAAAATTCTGTTTTAATTTAATTAAGAAATTTCCATGGATTTCCTTTTGTTTCTTTTTTTTTTTTTCCTTTTTCACTGTTTTTCTATTTGTCTTGTACATTTATAACAATGTAAATAAAAAATGTTTAATAATAATTAATTAATTAATTAAGAGAAGTAAAAAAAAAATAAAATGTTATACAGAAAATAATAAAATTAATTAATTTGTTAATTTTATTAATTAATTAACTAACAAAAATGTTTTGATTATAAATTGTTTTTTTTTTTTTTTTTACCATTTTCAAATAAATTATAATTAATTTTAGTATTTTATTTAATAATTAAATTTGTTTAATTAATTTAATAATTAATTGATTAATTAATTAATGTCATAGAATATGCTTTAGGGTTTTATTTAAAAAAAAATAAAAAATAGAATTAATTTTCAATGATGGTTTAAAGTTAAACAAACAAGCAGCCAATTTATCAATTTGCTTTTTTATTAATTAATTGATTAATTAATTAACAAATCAATTAATTAATTAATCAAGTGTTTAACAAAAAGAAAATCGAAAAAGAAAGAAAGAAAAAAAAACATAAAACGGCACAAACAATATTTTCTTCTTTTTTTTTTTTACTTAATTTATTATTAATTAATTTAATTAATTAATTAATTAATTAATTTGAGATAGAAAAAGATAGAGAGAATTTTTATTACTAATTATTGTTTTTTTTTTTTGTTGTTGCTTTGTGTGTGAGAAGGACGTATGCGGTCGGATGTGGACGGAAAGTAAATAATAATTAAAGATTAAAGCCAGATAATTAATTAAAATCAATTAATTAATTAAAATTTAATTAAAACATAAATTAGCCGACAAAATGAATAATTTAAATGAAAAATTATTTTTTGTTGGAATGTTTTTCTATTCTTTCTGATTTTTTCTTTTTTGCTTTCATTAATTAATTAATTAATTAATTAATTGTTTTCTTTTATGGAATGTTTGTTCAATTGTTCGTTTTGTTAATTATTTAATAAAATGTATTCATTAATTTTTCGCTTTTTACAAATACTGTTTTGTTTTGACTATTCTGCCGTTTTCGGTTTATTTTTCATATTTTCTTTTTTATTTCACTTTTTTATTTTTTATTTAATTAATTTATGAGATTACGTGATTATTTATTTTTGCCTTATTAATTATGTTAGTTAATTACGTTATAAACTAAATAAAGTTTTTTTTTTTTTTTTATGTATTAATTTATGCTGAGATTTTATTATAAAAATTAAATTAAAAATAAAAATTAATTGTTTTCTTTTAAAATTCTTTCTTTCTTTCTCTTGCTAGTTTTTTTTTTTTTTTTTGTTTTTTTGTTAATGAGATTATTCGAGCTTAATTACATTTTTTTTTTTTTTTTAATTTAATTTAATTTACTTTGTTAATTAATTAATAATTCTAATTTGCGCGCTATTTTTAATGCTTTTTGGAAAAATTCTTCTAGTTCATTTGCTGCTGCTGCTGCTCCTGTTGCTGCTACTGAATAATTAATTTAACTAAACCAAAATGGAATGTTTTTTTTTTTCTATTTTTTTGTGGTAAATTAATTAATTAATTATCTTAATTAATTAACAATTATTATTAGGATTTTATTGTTTTGTCACAAAATTATTTAAATTAATTAACAAGAGAGTTAGAGAAAGTTAAAGAGAGTTAGAGAGAAAAAGAGAGAGAGAGAGAGAGAGAGAAAAATATTAATTTAATTTACATGAAGAAAATAGAACAAAAATTTGGTTTTAAATTAATTAATTAATTAAATTAATGAATTAATTAATTAATATAAAAATGGCACACATTTTTTTTTTTTATATTTTTTTTTATTTACGTTAAATATTGTTTTGCTTATTTAAGCATTTAGCTTAACACACTTAACTGCATCTACTTATTACTTTTTCTTTTTTACACACAATTTATTTAATTAATATTATAATTAATTAATAACTAATAATTAATAAAATTAAGAGTTTATAATCGATTTATTATTTTTATTTTATTGAATTCTTTATTCGAACAAACCACTAAATAAAAAAAAAAAATCAATCAATCAATCAATCGGCGATATTTAGTTTTAATTTAATTTAGTTTTAATTAATTAAGTAATTAATTATTTTAAAAAAACACATACACACATACAGAAAAGAAGACAATTTTTTTTTTTGTTTAAGCTAAGATAATTTAGATTTAGATTTAGATTTATGATTTATGAACTACACAAAAAGATATTTTATTATTCATATAAAGTTTATTTTTTTTAATTTATTTGTTATTTTATTTTTTTAATTAATTATTGAATTAATTAAGGGTGACAACAAAAAAACAATTATAAAGAATCTATAATGCTGATTTATATTAATTTTAATTTTTATTTTTATTTTTATAATTTCAGTAAGCGTAATTTTAGCGAATACTTTAAATGTTTTATTTGAAAATTAATTTTAATTAATTTTATTTTTTGCAGACATATTTTTAATTAATGAGCAAAGAAACTTTATCTAATTACGTATTTAACAACTATTTTCGTAACATTTTTAGAGTAAGTGATTATTATTGGAAAGAAAAATGGCAGCAGGAATTATTTGTAATTAATTAATTAACTAATATGATTAGATTATTTATTTATTTAATAATTAATTTAATTAAAAAAAAAAATAAGAGAGAGAAAAAAAATTAAGGCCGATAAGGCATCCTAAAAGCTCAAAAATTCATTCTAAACACATGAATAATATATTTTTCTTTTGTTTTTTATTCATTTTATTTTGTTACAATTTTAAGCTGCGCGCGTTGCGACTTTTATATGCGTTTAGGTTTTTTTCTTTTCTTTTCTTTGTAATTTTTAATTAAAAATATATTTATGCTCACTTGATTTATGGTTTTTTTTTTTTTTTTTTATGTTTAATGCTGATTTTAATTTATTCGTATGATCGATTTATTTGTTGTCCTTTTCGTTTTGTCTGTTGACCATGTTTACCATGATGATTGTGTCGCATTTTTGGTGCAACACCACTATTATTCGTTGTAACCTTTTTTACCGGTGACTTTCTAGCAAATATATATTCAGTTGATGATAGATAAGTGGTTGATGTTGGTTGATTACCACGTATAACATTGTCATCATTACGATAATCATCTTCCGGTTGATAACGTGACATCTCTTGACGTTGTTGTTGCTCCTTTTGTAATTTACGTTGTTGATTCGCCAAACGGGTGTTTTTATTCACTTGTCCACCAGCTTGTTGTCGATTACTTTTCAATGGTATTTTACCACCTACATTTATAACACCTTTCTCATTGACCCGATCTTTTGTTAATTTAATATTACTTTGTTGTTGTTGTTGTTGTTTTTTCTTTGCTCCTTGTGTTTGTTGTTGTTGATTATGCTGCTGCTGCTGTTGCTGTTGTTGTTGATGATGATTTTGATGACGTATATGATGATTATTTGTTGAACTTGTCGCTTCAATATTATTTATACCCGATGAATTTGTTTGATTCCATTTAAAGAATTTAAAACAGTTTTCATCCTGTCCATCGGATGGTGGTGGTAAAAATTTTATTGGTCTACCGTTCTTTGTGAATCCGATAAATTTTGTCTCGTCTAATACTGAACGATATTGTATATAACCGTTTACCATTGTTTCGTAAAAATGACACATTTCGCCTCGTATTTTCTTCTGCAATTAAAAAATTAAGAGAGAAAGAGAAATTATTTAATTTTTAAATCATAAATCAAGCAAATAAATATATATATATATAAAAAATCTACTGCTAAACAATTAACACATTGTACACATACATATATTACACATATTACTATTGTATTATTGTATTAAACATTTAATTTTCTTATCAGAATGGTATTTATGGTATTTATATGGCTCTTTTAATGATTAATTAACAACTACAACCTGTTTGAACTGGTGTTTTTTTTTTTTTGTTGTATTTTATTATCATTTCATATGAAATTCAGTTTCTATTTACATTATTTACAAATAAATAATAAATAAATATTATATTAGTATTATTATTATTACAATAAAAAAAATGATAGTTGAGTAAACGTTTTGTTTGTTTGTCGTTGTCGCTATTACATTTTACCATTGATTGTTTTTGTGTAGGAAATATATTAAAATTCCGTGTTATAACAAATTATCTCCACAACTAACATTCGCATAAAAAATTTTCGTGTTATTAAAGTTTGTAAAATAAAATTTCCCGCTTATAAAAGTAAATTTCAAACCAAACAGTTGTTCAGTTAACAATCAATAGGTTTGTCACTCTGCTAAAAACTTTAACACAAAATAATTCTAATCTAATTTAACGTTTAAATATAACAAAATTAATTAAATAAAATAATCACGATCATCTACATGATCAGTAAAAATAAATAAAAACGACAAAAAAAAAAAAAAAAAATACAGGAAATAATAGATAAAAAAAAAATTTGTTTATTCATTTAGTTTTGTATTAATTTCAGTTATTATTATTATTATTAAAAAAAAAAACAATTTAATTGTGAGGTGGGGTAATAAAATGATTATCATTTACTGATAAAAAAAAAAAAAAATTATCAAACAAACTAAATAAATTAATAAAGAAAAACAAATTCGATGTAATTTTCTTTGTTGTATGTTTTCATTTCTGTGTTCCTTTTTTTTTTTTTATATATATATGCGACGTATACTACCACAAATATTATTTAAATTATTTATTAATTGATAAAATATAATACATCGAATAATTAATTAGTTATTTAATGTGAAAATTTTAATTTTAAATTGATCGTAATTGTGATTGAAAAACAATTTTTATGGTTTTTCCTCTTTTTTCCTATGTGTCTTAGCTAAATTGTGTGGTTTTACCATCGTAATACCACAGTAAGTCACTCTAAGTACATAATACAATTTTTTTTTATTCAAATCTAAAACAGTGTAAAGCACAAGTGTACGGAAATTCATTATAAACCGTGCGAAATAATAATAACACGGCGACAAAAAAACAAGAAGAAAACTTTTGCAAAAAAAAAAAAAAAAAGGAAAAAAAGGTACAAAGGGTACAAAAACAATAAATAAGTGAAATCTGGAATTGAAAATACTAAGAAAATTACATAATTTATGGTAACAAATGATTGTTATCTATATTGGACAACAATTATGTTGTCGATCCTATTGTTTTTAATGCGAAAGTAAAGAAAAAATATATATATATATATATTTATTTCATGTTGCGTTTGCCTTACATCACGTTACAAAAATTCACACATTTACATGGAAAAAGGTGAAACTTTGGCCGCACGGCAGGTGATACGAAAATCTTCTTTTTCTTTTTTTTTTTGTTGTTGTCCTTAAACATTACAATGTTATTAAGATTTTAAGAATAATTTTTCATTGTTTTTTAATTCTTCCTTATTCGTTTGGTGACTTGTTTTTGCCTCTTACACAACGACAAAAAAAAAAAAAAAAAGAAAAAGGTTTCGGGTGTGCGTCTTATCTATTTTCAGATTTTTCTATTTTTTTTGCTGATGAATATTTTAACAAAAGAATAAATAGGCAACTAATTATGACGAAAAAGGTACAAAACGATTTACGTAACAATTGACATTAGTTAAAAAAATTTTTACCTTTTATTGTAGGGAAAAGAGTGGTAAAAAGAATCCGCAAGTTAAAGGTAAAAGAGAAAAAAAAAAAAAAATAAATAACGAAACATGGGTCAAACAACCCGATGTATTATGTAATAGATTTGTTAAATAAGATAAGCGATCAATTCTAGATAATGTTTTATCGTTATGTTTTACCATCACCGTTTATCAGTTTAATTAAATTAGAACTTCAATGTCTGTAATTTCCATCGAAAAGGTAAAACAAAATAGAAAAAACGTTTTTATTCGATAATCACATACCTTTAAACATGTTATTTAACATTTTTAATATAAAAATATATTTCTCGTTTTAATATCTTTTAAGTACAGTCAAGCGCTTAATAATTAGAAAATTTATTCATCGTTAAAATAAAAATACATTTTTTTTTTAACTTGGTTTGTGGTTTTATAAACGTCGAAACATTTCTATGAATAAAAACCGATAATGTGACTGAGTTATTGTTGTTTATAGAAGTCATAGTTAATGTAGAAAAAAATTATTATAATTATGCGATTGTGCATAACCAAGAGCTGAGCTTGAATTATAAATAAATAAATAAATAAAAATTAACTAAACGAAACTATGAACGCTAAAAAAAAAAAAAAAAATACTTGAATAAATTAAAATTGTTTTTTTTTTTTTTTGGTCGTAAGTAATGTGACATACTTGGTGAAAGTTTTCTTTTTTTCTTTTTTTAATTTATTTGTTTGTTTTAACTAAAAAAACCAAAAAAAAAAAGAATTTAAAAATGAAAAAGCTCACCATTCCGACGAGACGCCAACGCTTGTTGAAACATAAATGCATTTGTGCTTGCTTTGCATATAGTGTTAAACGTAAACGGAAATTTTCCGATGATGCTGTATTTTTCCATATTATTTCGTCGGTTGATATTGTTATATTTTCTGTAATAAAAAAAAAGATAAAAACAATTAAATTAAAATTTGATAATAAAGGTTTATAACTATGATGGTTAAAGGGTAATTTATCGAATACACATAATTATCATAGACACGATTATCCAATACACAAATTTTTACTGTAAATCACTTGGTTTTTTTTTTTATTAATTAAATATTAAATTTCTCTAGAAATAATTAATAGAAATTTTATTTTCATTTTCCCATAACATTAAGTAAATGTTAATAAAGTTATAAAAAAATTAATATTAAATAAATAATAAAATGTAAACGATCAGCAATAGAAAAACGTAACTCAATACATAAACGATGTACAATTGACTACCTTTTAAAAAAAACAACTCAATTAATGTGGTACACGAGAGAAGAAAAAAAAAAAAAAAAAACAGAACAGAAAACGTTAATAATGTAAATAATAATCTAACCAATATACCATTACCACCTACATTTATTTGTTTTTTCTTCTTTTTTAAATGCAATTTTAAATATTACAAATCCCATGACATGACTTCATCGTAACATTTTTTCCAAATCGTCTTATTTTCTTTATAATTAATTAATAAACATTTAATATTAATTAATACCGTAGATTTAATATATATATATTTATTATTATTTCTTGCACAATAATAGTTATAATAATAATTTTTATATTATTATAATTTAAGCCAAGTGCATTAACAATAATAATAATAATAATAAAGAAAAAATTTCCCCATTGAAGTTTTCTTCTACTTTATTGTTTTTATCGGATTTATATTGGATTTAACAGGATAAATAATAATAAAAATTTAATTAATTGTATAATAAAACTATAATCTTATTATTTTAATGTGTTTTTAAATTTTTAATGCAGGTAAAATACAAAAATTCGGTGAAATAAAAATTAAAAAAAAAAAGAAAAAAAATGAATAAAATTGCACAACCTGACGCAACATTATCCATCGTAAAATCGACCTTTAATCATTTATAATTACTGATTGAGAAAAAAAAAAAAAACCTTGAAAATAGTAGCACAAAATTATTTAATTAAATATATTTACAAACACACACACACACTCTCTGCATATAAATTTTTTTTGTTATAATCACATTCGTACGCCAAAGATAAAAAGATTTTTGTTCTGTTGTTTAAAGAAAAAAAAAAAAAAAAAAAACAATTTTTTATTCAGCTATTTAAATTATTTTTTATTTTATTTTTATTCTGTGTTGTGCTGTTGTGCTGTAACATATTAAAAAAAATAGTAAATAAATTAAAAATTATTACATTGACGATTGGCTTGGCTTTTTTATTAAATTATAAACACAGCAAAATAGACGAGAGATTTTTATTTATTTTTTTTTTTTTTTACGATGTGTACATGGAATCGCATAAAATGTGCAACAAAATTAAATGGGAATTTATATTGTAGGGAAAATAAAAATAAATAAAAATAAAAAAAAAAAAAATTGTAAATTGTGTGCTATAAAGATGGTACAAAAGCTTTTATGTTACTTTATGGAAAAACAATACGACAATTCTCTTCATCTTTTTCATTTATTATTAAAATAAATTCGACACGTGTATATAAAGTATAAAGACGGCGCCATAATATTTAATAATAATTATTTATTTATTTTTGATAAAAATAAAATTTATTTGTTTAGAAAATACAGAAAATATAGAAAAAAAAAAACTAACTGAAAGTCAGTCAGTCAGGTTCCAGAATGCAAATAGGGAAAACGAAATAAAAAAAACAAAATGGAGAAAGAAAAAAAAACGGTTAAATTATTTTTTATTTGTTTATTTTATTTGTGGTCATTATTGGGTAGAAAAAAAAAACATTATCAAACACCACTACACAGTGTATGGTAATTTTTTTTTTTTTTTTTTTATTATTATTTAAGCTAATAATGGTAGAAATTCTTGGAAAAAAAGAAAAAAAACGAAATTTTTTTTTTTCTTCTTTAAACTTTAAACGGAACTGCATTGGTGTTAACGTTAACGCAGCGTTAACTGCATGTTAGGTATTCGATTCTAAAGAAGAAAAAAAAAACAGTTTTGTAAATAAATTCGTTAATTAACAGTGGCCCGGTGAGTGTGCAATGGTTAACAAAGTAAGGTACAAGATTTGACCATTTGAATCACGGAAAACAGCATTCACTTCGTTTTAGTTTCGATCGTTACCAACTTCATGATTAATCAACAAAGTAGTTTATAGTTTTTTTATTAGCAGAAATACATCGAAATGAATAAAAACCATTTAAACCGTCTCATTAACCTAATGCCATCCCTGTTCCTGCACACATTTCATTTGTAATTATCTCTACCCATAAACACTGGAATTAAAACTTCACTCACACACGCTGAATACAACACAGCGTAAATATTTATTTATTTTATTATAAAAATTCATTACAAATTATATGATAACCAGTGTGACCAGAGCCAAAATACAAATCAATAATTTCTTCTAAATAAAATGATGGAAAAACGAAGTAAGAAAAATAAACAGAACAAAACAAACAAACAAACATTTAACATTCTTTAAACAACATTTATATGCTGCCTTTCGACAGTACTTTACTACTTAAAAAAAAAATAAAATAATTATTTAGTTGTGAGAGATGGAATTTTATTTATTTATTAGCAAAACAGATTATTTGTGATTTAATTTAAATTGTTTGTTGCCTGTTTTGTTAGCTAAGATTAATTTTTACAGGTGAGAAAATATAACTAGAGAAACATGAACTGTATGCGTTTGTGCAAAGTGTTTTTCTGCTGTAAAAAAAATTGTTTGTGATAAAACTGCAAACTGAAATTCAGTTGACAAATTTTTTGTGTTTTTTTTTTTTTTTTTGCATTTAAGTCACTTTAGTAACGAATTAATGAATTTCTTTTTTTGCAAAGTGTTTTCTGCTATAAAGAAATTGTTTTTTTTTTTGTTAATTCTTAAACTGTAGGAAACTGCAAGAAAACTAGATTACAAATCTTTTGTTTTTTTTTTTTTTTTTTTTTTTTTTTTGGTATTTAAGTCACCTAAACCATATTTTTTCTTTCTTTTAATGCAAACACCTACATACCCGATGTATCGCAGACATTTTATTATTTATTTATTAAGAAAATTAAATACTAATTAGCATATTTTGTTGAAAAAGAAAAAAAAATAAAATAAATTGTTAATAAATAAATAAATAATAAAAATTCCATTTAATTTAAAATCCGTGTTTGAGTAAAGAGAGCGAGAGAAATATCTATTGGTTTTTCTTTATTTTTTTTTTATTAATTAAAGGTTGTGGTGGTGGTGGTGGTGTTGGTTGTGGAATAATGCTTCAATCAAGGGTGTTAAGAGTTCTCTACCAAAAAAGAAACAGAATCAGGGATTCCCCTAAAAACTGCTACAATTACTGCTTTAATTACAACAAAAAAAATTTAACCGTTTACCAATCACAGTAAACGTAAACAAAAACAACCATTTATCCATGTACAACACAGCGATAACCGTTTAATAACCGTTTGTTGTTAATATTTAATTAAAAAAAAAAATATACATATATATATAATTTTTATCAATAATAAATGTATTGCCGGTTTAATATAAAATTCTTGTTAAAAAAAAAAAAATAAAAATTATTATTATTTATTATTTTTTTTTTTTTTTTAATTAAAATTTTTGTAATAGAATCGAAATCGACAGAACACTGGTGCCCCACTATCACTAGATAAAAAAAAAAAATAAACTTGTTACAAAAATAAATTAATATAAAAAAAAAGACAATACGTTCGTATACTTAAGTCTTATTTATTAGACTTAAGTAATATTATAAAGTAAAGTAAAGTAAAGTAAAGTAAACTTCGTTTTGTTTTTCTATCAGACATCATCATCACTTGATTATTGATTTAATGATTAGATATTGATTGGCAACATAATAATAAATTTATAATCGAAAAAAGAAAAAGACTTAATAATAATCTATTATAATAATAAAACAATTATTTCCTTTTCTATTATAAAAAAAAAAAAACAGAAAAGCAAAAGCAAAGCAAAAAAAAAAAACGTTTATTGCACGTAAACAGAAAAAGGGCAATAAACAAACTGAAAATGTATTGATCAAAGATTTATAAGATTAAATCGGATAATAATAATAAAGTAAAGAAATAAGCACATAGCTTATTATAAAAATTCAATTTAATTTAAATTTTTTTCCCTCCCTATAATAATAATAATAATAATCTCTGTTACCTACGGTTTTTACTTCCTTCTACATTTTCGATTAATTTTTTTTTTTTATCAAAATAGAAGAAATTTAAATTGATTTGATAATGAAAAAGAAAAAGAAAAAAAACAGGGACACGTTAAGGTGATAGAAAGGACATAGAAAGGTGGAAAAAAAAAATTAAATTAAAAAACCCCAAGAATAACCAGACAATAAGGGGTAGGAGCGAAACTATTTGCATGACTTTATGTTAATCGGTCTGTAAAGGAATTATTGCACGTCGTTGCCTTTTCTAGTTTAACCCTATTAACTAAAAAGCAAAAATAATATTAAATTAACGAGTACAGTGAACGCCCAATAAATCAAAAATAACCGCTTTCTAAGGTACATAAATCATTCTTCGCACCTGCTTTCCAAAATCGACTGAGTACAGTAAAAGAAGAAAAAAATAAAAAACTTTTTTTTTTCTTCTTTCTTCATTTACTTTTAAACAAAAAAAAAAAAAAAACACAACACAACACAAGACAAGAGGGAAAAGAAAATATTTCTTTTCTCTTTATAAAAAAAAAAAAATTCTCATTTATTATTTGTTTACGGCAAATAATCATCTTCATGGACAAACTATTGACATTGGTTTTAGTTTTGTCTGACTGATCTTTAATAATAGAAACAAATATCTAATCAGTATCTTCAACTATTCACTTGAAATTCACTTCATTTTTACAGCTTGACTGTTGTATTATATGTATGTATGTATGTTTAACCGTTTCCTCTGCCCGTTGGTACACCGTTTTTTTTCGTTTTATCTTTTCCATTGCGTTTCGTTTGTACGGTAACAGCGTATTGTGTTATACAAAATACTGTAGAAAAACCACCTCCTGTACCTTCTCTACAAAACTATTACTAAACATTGCACCTAGTTAATTTAATTTATTTATTATTAATTTTTTTTTTCTTAAGCATCTTCTTATTCACATCATAAATAAATAAATAAAAAAATAAAAAACATGACGACGGATATTAAATAAAGAAGAAAAGAATAGAAAAAAATTGAGAAAAACCATCATCGTTTGTGTATTGAAATAGAGAAGAAAATTAAATAAAAAAATATTTCTATATACTTGAGAATATATATATATATATATCCATTGATTTACCGTACTATAGTTTAGTTATGTTTACTTAACTTAAACTAAAGCTTTAAGTCAAGTTAATTAATATTTTTTTTTTATTTATTTACTTGCATCAAACTCTGTGGTTTTAATAATGGATAATATAGTAAGGTTACAACCCTAATTAATTTTTATTTTTATTAAAATATTTAACTTACTTAATTAAGTCTTACTACTTTTAATTAAATTAATTTCGTTTAGCAATACGATCAGTTTTTATTAACGAATTAAAACTCTATCAGACTTTTAATTATTATTTTCGTTTCTTTATAAACGTTATTAACAATAAATTATTAGCTTAAAGTGGTAGAGAAATGTATGCGTATTCTTCACTAGAAATACATTTTCTACTTCTTCAGTAAAGTAAATTAAAGTAAAGTAAAAAAATGTTGAATTGGTAGAAAATAAAAAAAAAAAAAAAAAAAACTCTTCATCGTTTGTAATAAAGCGACAAGAACGAAAAATAAATAAATAAATAAAATAGAAAAATTAATATTTCTCTTAACAAATAAATAAATATAAAAGTGATTTTTAAGTAATATAATAATAATAAAACGAAATACCTTTAAAGGTAAGTAAAAGGTTGAAGAGAATTTTTTTTTTTTTTTTTATTTCGTTCAAGAATTCATTTACAAAATTTATTACACTGAGGTTTATGTCTTTACTGAATAGAGGGAAATTTTTTATTCAATGAATTATTTTTAATTAATTAGACCATGGAATACAAAATTAATCATTTTATTTTAATTAATTATATTAATTAATAATTTTATTGCATATTTTTACGTTAAGGAAAATTAAAAAATTATTAATTTTGTTTTTCATAACCTAAATGCTTTGATAAAAAAAAATGATTTTGTTTTTGTGTGCAGTTAAAAAAGGTCCCATCGGTCGGCTTTTCTGTTTGTTGATTAATTTCTTATTCTTCTTTTTTTTGATTTTGTTAATTAAATAAAAAATTGTATTATTAAAAAGTTTATATTAAATTAGTTAGTTGTTGTGATTGGAGTTAAAGTTTATTATTATTATTATCGAAACATGTTGTTGTCGTGTGTGGATTTGTTGACTTTTTATTGAAGAATTCTTTCTTTTTTTTTCTTTATTTTATAAATAAATAAATAAACAAATGTACTGTATCGACAAATAATAATATTTTTTTTATTCTTTATAAATAAGAAGAAGAAGACGAAGAAGAAGAAAAAGTAAAAAAAAAAATCATTTTGAAAGGTGCATTAACTTTTATCAGTAGTTAAAAGAATTTTTCATTTTTTCTGTACAAAAAACTGTTCTTGTGTCTTTGTATTTTTTTTTTTTTTTTTTTTAATTATTTATTTATATTAAACCGTCGTCTGTATTGAAAAAAAAAATAATTTATGTTAATGTACAGAAAATGAGGTCACTTTTACTTGTGATAATGTAAATAATAAATTTGTGTTTGTGAAAGAATTGGGGAAAAAAAGAAACACTTTGATCGGTAACTAATTAAACGGTGAATTATTAACTGAGGTCTTTTTTTTTTTGTTTTTAATTTTTATTAAATAAATGTGAACACTTTACTAAATCCTTGTTAATCAAAAAACAACAACAACAAAATTCTATTAAAACCCGAGAACAAAATAAAAATCAAATAAAAAGGCAACAAAGTAAAAAAAAAAATGAAATGAGAGAAAAAGAAAACAATAACGACGGAGACTGACAATAAAAATCATTGAATAAACAAGAAAACGTATTTAAACCCACGATTTAAGTAATAATAATAAAAAAAAAAAAAAAAAACGCATAAAGAAGCCCCCTAACTAAAATTACTTAATAAGCAGCTTAGTTTAAGTTAAATAAGACTGCTGGAGTTTTTACACCTGCGTTGCTGGTTATCACAATAAAAAGAAAAAAACAATAATTTTAGGTAAAAAGCCACCGTTGGTTAACAAATTTTAATTTCAAATTAACTTTTAATTTAATTAATAAGGTTTTCTGTTTGAAAATGTAATAAACACTGGTGCCGATCGTTAACAACGACAACAACAAGAACATCGAAAACAGTGGTAAGGGTAGCGAAGCACCAACGATAATTAAACGACTTTGTTGTACCTTTTTTCGTTGTATCTTCAATATAAATAATTTTTTTTTTTTTTTCATTTAAACGTTTAAAAATGACATAATCAGTGTAGAATAATTATGTTAAAAAAGAAAAAAAAAAAAAAATTTTAAGGACAAAAACCTGTGGCTGTTTAATTCAAAACTCAAAGCGCAATTGGTTCGTTCGTTTCACGTTTAAAAAAGCATCCGCGCTTCTTAAAATCTATTTTGTTTGTTTGTTTGGTATTGGAATGTTAAGAAGAAATGAAAAGAAAGAAAGACGATGATGATGAAGAAGAAGAAAAAAAACTGAACAAAAGATGTGCGACCACCTACTTTGGGGAATTTAAATATAAAATTAGAAAACACAAAAAAAAAATTCTCTTCATCATTACGCATTAAAAGTGCAGTGTGTGATGGTTTGTGGCTTTGGTGTATCCATCCTTCGTTAATTTTTTTTTTTTTTTCTTACTTATAGACAAAACAAAAACGTTCATTAACCCTTTTTTTTTTCTTCTTCTATATATATATATTTATTAATTTATTTTCTACTATTAAATGGTACAAAAAATAACGCAGGGGACAGGTAAAAAAAAAAAAAAATAATAATTTTTCTGCTAAGGTGACAATTCTATGGAAATTTATTTTTTCTAACTTCACAAGTTCGTTCGTTCGTTCGTTTGTTCATTCCTCATCTGTATCTTCTTTATTTCTCTGTTGTTTTAATAACAGAGAGAATGATTATTAAAAGGTAAAACCACGGTTTATTATCCAAACAGGTAAAATAAAACAGAACAAAACGAAACATTACGTAAACCAAACAATCTCAACCAACAAAAACCACTAAAAACATTTTGCTATTTAATTAATTAAAAATTACCACAAAAATTAATTTGATTTTTAATTAAATAAACTGTAATAGTTAATTAAATTAATAAAATCACATAAAGAAAAAAAAAAAAAAAAAAAAAAAAAGCCACAAAACAAGGTGAAAAATTAATTTTTAATTAAAATCGGTGGTTTGTGTCTTTGATTATACCAGTTGTAGGATTTTTTTCATTACATTTCTTTTTAATTTTTCATCATTTATTAAGAAACATACGCAGTTAATGATTGTGTTCGGTTGTTTATTATTCATATTTGCATTAGAGACGTTGGTAGAGGCACAGATAAAAACATCATCGGTGGTACTCAACGAATATGCCACAAACAAGACAAGTATTATGATTGATTAGCATTTTATTTGCACAGTAAAATATAACCAATTGCACCCTTTCAATAACTAATCTATCATTCAATTTGTCTTCTTTAAATAATAATAATAAAAAAAATTAAATCGCTTAAAAGCTCACAAAACAAACCGATTAACCCATCCTTAAACCCGTTTAACGTTTAGCATTTAACGTTTAACGTGTGTACTCTTCAATCATTAATTGCTTTTAGTTTGGTTTTATTTTGTTACAACAAGAGGAGAGAATTATTATTTTAAAACTTTTTCGTCTGTTTTTAATAAATATGAATAACAGAAAAACAGCGAAATGATTAATGATGGCGCTAATGATGAATTTTTTTTTTTTTTTCACATCGCTGTTCATAACGCTGCTGATGCTGTTGCTGCTGCTGCGTTTTTTTTCTTTTTAACCCATCGTCGTTTTGTTATTTTAATTAATTTTTTTTTTTACTGGGATTTTCGGTTGATTATGTTGTTTGTTTTGTGTAAATAATAATAATAATAATAATAAATATTGCGTCAATCCTAATTTGTTTTGTGTTTCATGATCGTGATCGTGAATGAAGTTTTCTCCTTTCGTTGTTGATCGATAAATGAATTGAAATGTCGCGCATTGATCACGTTATTAATCATTTTTTTTTTTTTTTTTTAGTTACGCTAAGCTAAGTTAAGCGTAAGTTAAGTTTATCAAGAAATTAATTTTTTTTTTTGTCATTTTTACAGATAAAAATCATGTTGTCGTTTTTTTTTTTCTTTTTTTTTTTTTACCTGTGGTTCAAATCAAATCACAACAAAATCAACACAAAATTTAAATAAAAAAACAAAAAAAAACATTAAGCCTGTCACTTTATTTATTTATTAAAAATTTATTATTTATTGAATAGAAAGAAATGCAGAGACAAAAAATTTGTAAAAAGCGCGTAGGTGGGTGTTTTTCGTTTCGTTTTACGTTTTTTTTTTTTCTTCTTTCTACTACTTGGTATAGAAATAAATTTCTCTGACCATTAAATGTACCATCAATCGAATTTATTTCTTTTCTATTGATTAAGACAAGAAGTTTATTGAATAAGAATAATTGGATTATTAAAAATTTAACTTAAGCTAAGGCCAGTGCGTCTTGGATTTGTTTAATGCAACTATTATTCCGGTTTTTTTTTTATTTTTGATTAATTCAAAATCAAAATTTAATTGTTTTATCTTCTAGGTGGGCTCCTCCCCACCCCATTACCATTCCGATTCCCATTCGAACACCAAAACGAACAAATGCTTTTATTTTTGTCTCTTCGTCTCTAATTTACTGTCGCACCAGATTAGAAAAGATGACAAAAAAAAAAAAAATAAATAAATACCCATTAAAAAAAAAATAAGAAAAAAAAAACCAAAGAATAAAAGAAGAAAAAGAAAACAACACAAAAAAAAAATTTCCTTAATCCTTCTCTGTGTCTGGTTGCTGGTGCTGCTGAAAGAAGTCGCGTTTCAAAAAATTTACGAAACGAAACGAAAAGAAATTTACGTTACGTTATGTCTGTGACAAATTATTTAAATTAATTAAAAAAACAAAAATTTCCCTTTTCTCTGAATAATTTGTTAAAGAAAAATTTTTTTTCTTGTATTCCCACCTACACACGTACAGTAAATTATTGAATTAATTGAAGTAACAAGAAAACATTTTCTTATTTTTATTTAAATTCATTAATCATAGGTTAAAATTTGATTTGTAAATATGTGGTGTACGGTAGTAATGTACAGGTGTAACAGAAATTTTCTCTACAAAAAAAAAAAAAAAGAAGAAAATAAATCTACGTACTAAAATCACAGTGTAATTGGAATGCTACGTAACCATTGAAATTGTTTCATTTGAAACTGAAACATAAAATTGAAACACATAAAAAATATTTAACGTTTCCAGGTTTTTCTTTCTTTTTATTTTTAATACTTATCATAATAATAAGTAATAATTATTTAAACATGTCAAACACTATGACATTTGATCATGTATTTCTTGTATTTTATTTTATTCTTTAATATAATAATAATCGTTAAAAAGCTGGTAAAGAATGCGTCACATCAAATGTACAACCATCCGTGTGTTTCAAATAGTAACCGTTGAATTCTCTTCCATTACAATTTTTATTATTATTATTATTATTAATAATATTTTTATTATATAAATAATAAAATTATAGACATTTCAAATGATAATTTAATAAAAAAAAAAAAAAAAAAAAAAAATGCAACTGTGCTTAAAGTTGTTTCCAAACAAACGTAAATGTGTAAAATGAAACATTAGCGCTACACAGCAATAACAACAACAGCTGAAGCATTTTTAATTAATTTTCACTAACGAGGAAGCTATAATATCTTCACTATAAACACATATAATAATAATAATAATAATAATAATAATAATAATAATAACAATAAAAAAAAACTATTTAATTAAATTTTCTATTTGTTTAATCTTAATGTTTCTTATAAAATTCATGTTTCACATCGATGAAACATAAATGTTAATCTTATTTGTTTCAAATGTTATTAATTTTTTATTTTTTTTCTTGTTCCTTTTCTTTTGATAATTTCATACTTTTTATTTATTGAAATACACATTAATTTATTGATTATTTATAATTTAATAAATTTCAAAAGAAACAATAATCAATAATAATTTACGGTTTATGTGTTTCAGGCGTATTTCTTTGACAAACAAACAAAAAACGGAGGATAGAGGATAGCGAAATAAAATTTAGTATTTTTTGATATTTCTTTGATTTCTAACGACTAATAACCGGAACAATAAAAATTCTTTTTTTTTTTTGTTTTTATAAATATTGATTATTAATAATTTAATAAAAAAAAATAAAAAAATAATTATTGATGAATATGAATCGGTAAACCCGTTCAAAAATGAATTTTTTTTTTTTATCTTAATAAAGACGTCCCCGATCGGTGGTTTTAGTTTCTTTGCGGCTTCTCTCACAGTTTAATTATTTTTTACAACGAATTTTTGTGCTATGTTTGTTGTCTAAACAATAAAAAAGGTGAAGAAACATATTTATGTCCACCGTCTCTACTCTGTTGCTGAAGGTAAAATGTTGCAAAAAAAAAAAAAAAACAAACAGAAATAAAAAAAAATTTCTTGTCGGCTTAATACAGTCGTTTTGTAGAAAAAAAAAAAAACAACAACAGGACGAAAATCCTGTTAAGTAAATAAATTTAAAATAATAAAAAAAAAAAAAACTTCACACAAAATGACACATCGTACGGACGTACCTAGTGGTTAGGAGAAAGGTAAAAGGAAGACATAAATACGATAGGGAAGGAAAATAAACCTTAAAAAAAAAAATAAAGAAAAGGATATATAAATGCAAATATAATTCCACCATAATCCGTTTATATATTATAATTTTCCATCTATTTACTTATTTAATTTGCTTCAATTCATAGACAGAGACTTAAAAAAGAAAAGAAAAATATACGGAAAATCCTTTAACACAAAACACCACAAGGCGGCAGCCATTTTTTATTATTTAAATTATTTTTTTTTTATCCATTCTTTTCTTTTTTTTTTGTTAAAGAATAATTCCACGATTGATTTGGATTAAGTCACAGTTTTGTTGATGGAATTAAATGACAACAAAAAAAAAAAAGAAAAAAAAAAAAAAGAGTTTTTTATTCTATTCAGGATGTAAGAATGAAGGAAAAGAAAGTAGAATTTCCATTTCCTTCTCTAAAAAATGTGTACACCTCGTGCTGTTATTATTTTTGGTTGGCTGTCAACTGTATTCATTATAAAATTTGCCTAGTGACACAGATTCTAAAGTCCTTGTTCTCATTATTATTAAAGAAAAAAAAAAAAATAAATAAAGAATTTTTCATCCTCTTAGTTATTAAAAAGGATTTGCATCCTTGTAACGCAAACAAAAAATAATTTTTTTTTGTTAAATAAATAAAAGGACTTAGGAAGAAAAGTTAAAAATTTCTCTACATAAACACACACACACACACTTTAGAGTAAAAAAAAAAAAAAAAAAATGTCACAATTGTGTGAAAAGAATTTCTGGTTTTCCGTTGTAATTTCCGTGCTAATGATGATGAATGACAGGGGAATTAAAGGATTTTAAATTTTTAGAATGGGGTTAAAAAAATATTTTTTTTTTTTTTTTTTTTTTGTTATTAAGTTGTTGCAATTGTTTTTTGTTGTTTCTTTAAGTCTCGCTCTATTGAGACTTACTTAACGTACGACAGTTGGTTTAGTTTTCTTCAAAATTTAAATAAAAAGAAATTTTTTCGTTAAGTCATTCCATCACTTTAAGCAATAAGCAACAAAAACAAAAAAACTTTTAAAATTTCATAGAATTTGGTTAATTCTTCTGTTATTGATAGTTTTGAATAAATTTCTCTTTTCTTTTATACAAATTTACCGGTGTTTTTACCGGACTTTACATTACTTAAATTTAACTTAGTAAACGAGGGCTTTTTTTTTTTTTTTGCAAAGGTTTGTTCATTCCTGAAAAATTTATATTTTCTTTCCACAAAGTCATCATCTGTTTGGTTAAGTAAAATAATAAAAAAAAATAAAAAAAAAATTTATTGTTGCTACAACAAAAACATGTTTCTTCGGGTGTTTCAAGTGTTAATTAATTTATTTTCCCTCTTTGTTTGTGTGTATGCGTGTGTGAAAATCTAAATTTTATTATTTTCAGGTATCTATCCTGAAGAAAACAACATTTGCATTACATTTCATTGGTGCAATACGTGAAAAACAACAAAAGTAATAAAAACTAGTGGAAACGAAAGCAATATGCTCATGGGGGGGTCCCATCATATATTTATTATTTTGATTTGTATGCGTAAAAGGTGTGAAAAAATTTATTACATGGTTTAGAGCACTGAAGAGCACACATAGTGCAATAAAATGAAAAATGCTTGAATTGATTATGGACACACCAAACAGCAGGCACTAGATGGGTGGGCGAAACGTTTTTTCTTTCGTTTTTTTTTACCAAAAGCAATAAAATTTTTATTCCATTATAAGAGAAATAGGAAGATTTAGAAAAGGGGTTCTCCGTACACCATTTGTTTGTGAATTGTGGACTTTCACCTTTCTATTTTTCCGCCTGTTATTTATTATGAATGAAATTTTTGGAAGCAACCATTATGCATTTTGTGCCCTTTTAAAGTTTTTTTTTTTTATTTATTTATTTAATCCAGCATACAGCATATGGCAGAGCAAAGTCTTCGTTTCGTTATTATTTTATTTTATTTTTTTTTTTTATTACTTTCCTTTCCTATCCTTTTCATTTAACGTATTAAATCCCATCAAATAATATTCCTGTAATCTTCTTCAACCAACCGACTTTTTTTTTTTTTGTCGCCTTATTAGATAAAAAAAAAAAAAATAATTTTAATTCATTTTCATATCTCTGACACACACGCAAGATTGACTTTTGATTTGTGCATTTCTGCTTTCTGTTGTAATTAAAAAAAAAAAAAAATAATAAAAATAAAACGGAATTAATTTAATTGATTTCTTAATCTATTTTGAATTTTCATTTTTTTTTGTCTTATTTACAAGAACCAAAAAATAAAAAAAATTAATTTAATACGACCACCGGGGCGTTAAATCGTTTTATAACGAAAAAACGTTTTATTTTTCTGATTTTAATTTTGTTTCTGTTTAAATTGTTTATGAAATCGTCATGGGTGGTGGGAGCATCTCTCACCTTTTTTTTTTTTTTTTTTTATTTTTTGGCATCATTATAAGATCATCATCAGGCAGAAATAATAACAAAGAAACGACAGAAACAGCAACAAATGTAGCAGCAGCAATAACAGCACACGATTATAATCCCTTAAGGCGCTCTCGGTTCGAATGCATTGCCTGATTTTTAAGTCATTTTTACACAGTTTTCGTTTATTAATATAAATTATTAATCTGGAAAACATGTGAATCAACCATTATAACAATTAACGAACCTTTAAAACACGCGTGTTTTGAGGGAATTTTATCTTTTTCCTTTCCGTTTTTCCTTTCTAATGCATGCAATTACGTGTCGTATTTATTTATGAATTTCCTCTTTTAAAATTAAGTTGTCTTAAGTTGTCTTAAGCTGTCGTAATTTATTTTGTTTTTTTTTTTTTATTTATTTTGTTTTTCACCTCAAAAACGTTTAGTTTTGCAGCAGTAATTCCATGAAGAATGAAAGAAAAAAAAAATTTTTTTTTGCCTGCAAAATCAAACTAACAACTTTGTGTGAGGGCCAGGGCCCCCCCTACGTTTACCTACTCATGCACACCTTTTTAATAGGCGTAGAAATGTCTTCATTTTTTAATTAAAAAAAAAACGAAAATTTATTAATAACCATCGCCAGGAGATTGGAACAAAACCTACAGATTCCATAAGTTTTTCAAATTAATTTCTTAATTAAAAAAAAAAAAAAAAAAAAAAACGCAAAATTTAAACGAAATCGATCTGTATACGAAAAAAAAAAAAAAAATTAATTATCAGTATCTTAAGTCGTGATTAAGTCGCGAAAAACAACAAAAAAAAAACGAAAGATAAATGCGTTATCGCGATTCGATTAAGCACAGTGCGGATTTTTTTTTTTTTGTTTTATTTCTGTTTATGTTTTGCGTGAATTAAGCTGTAATAAAAAACGATTTGTCTTGTAATTTGTTTTTTATGGTGTACGGTGCGATATCCACAATCAAAGGCGTCCAAAAACATATTTAAATTTTAATGATCGTAATTTGTGTAACAAATTGACAAGAGAACACGAGTCGTTGCTCGTTCAATTCGACGATTCTGTGTTGCCTTTTGTTGTACATTTTATTGATTTATTTTCTGTTTTTTATTCAGGAATTTATTATTCGAATTATAATCAACAGACAAACAAATAAACAAACAAACGTATGTTTCTCGAAAGAGAGAAAAAAAAAAAAAAAACTAACCAACCAACCAGAAAATTTGTCATTAAAAGTCCATAAACGATTAATCCTTGTTAAATGGAGAGGCCAGGACGGTAAGAAACGAAAAGAAATGTAGAAATTTCAAACTTTCACATGGGGACATTAACATAAACATAAACATAAAACACGTTACCATTCCCATTTAAATTTAATGACACCGTAACACAGAAATAATAACCTTTAACGAAAGATTTTTATCATGAAAACACTTAAATAAAATCGACGAATAACGAATTTTTATATTTTTAGTTTTCTGTCTTCTACCCGAAAATCTTACAGAAAAATTTCCCTTAACATTTTTTGTTTTTTTTTTTTTGAATAATTTAATACAACTGCCAACTGATAACTCATCCCTTTCATAAAATTCACATGAACCAGGTAAATAAATATTAAATTCAGTAGATCGATTTAAATCACAAAAAATAAATTTCTATACACCTTGCGTTATTCTTGCGTACAGTAACACGGTGTTTATACGGATTTCTAGCGTAACGAAGTGCGTAAACCGTTCACACGTCGTCACAATGAAGTCAAGACCCAAAAAAAAAAAAATGTGTTTCAGGTACCTCAGGACCACTAAAGTAAAACGTGAAGACTTAAGAAAGCGTAACGAGCGGTTTAAACGTTTTTTTTCGTTACAACGCATGAAACCGTTAAACAGTCTATCTCTGTATTATTCCACAACCCGATAACACTGAACCTATGGTTTTAATTTAATTAAACAATGAAAAAACGACTTGAAACAGATTTTTCCGCTTAAAACAAAACGAAAACCAAAACAAAAAAAAAAAAACCCCAGAACCCTGCTCATCAAATAATTTGATGAATTTTATTGACATTAAGTGGGGTTACGTCAGTAATTTTACTTTAATTTACTTTAAACTTAAATAATAAAAAAAATTTACACCTTGTGTGTGGGCATTTGATTATAGAAAAATACCCAAAATAATGGTTAGAACATCTCATGTGCTGTTAATAATGGTTTAGGAACACAACAAAACGGTTATTAAGTGTTTTTGAGGTGGTGGTTTGAGGGGTTTGCTTTTTTTTTTGTTTTATTTATTTTCAGGGGGAAACAGAGAATTGATTAGAAAACACTTAAATGGTGGTAGCACTACCACTAGAGGTGCCTGTTTGTTGTTGTTGTTGTTTATTGACAAGCAATTTATTTTATTGTTAAAAGGTTTACGGTTAGATACGGTCATTTCTGAATCCCAAATACTCAAGAGACTTAAAAAAATACAAAAGGTGAAAAAAAAAAATTTACAAAAACATCACTGGCTAAATGTTTTTCACCATTAACTGTGATTCAATCAATTTGTTTTTTGTGTAATCATCCGAGGATTACCTGAAGAAAAAAAAACTTGTCGCATCATCATTACCATTATTAATCGTTGATTCCTATTGTTGGGCCCTCTTGTTTATTATTCTTTTAAGTATTTTTTTTTTTTTTTTTAAACCTCCTTACACCTTATTTGTTAAACGAAAACGATTCTTGTCGAACGTGTAAATAATAATCGTTTAAGAGGCTGAGTGCACAATCATTAAATATTATTAATGATCCTGTGGTATGCCCTAGAGATTGGATGATTTTTCTGGACGGCCACATAAACCAGAATTTTGTGCGCTATACCGAGAAAATACCTGGGTATTTCGTGGTTTTACTGAATATTCCTTAGACCAAATTTCGTTAGATTTCTAAACAAAAATGAAAACTTTGAAATTCACTACGATTTTTCCGGACTGTCACATGCACACTGAAAAACTTTGTTAGCTTTAAACACGTGTCCCGAGTAAGAAAATAATTTTTTAATTTTTATTTCTGGTTACCTTCTCTACGGTTGTCAAAGTCCGTTGATTTGGTTTTGATTTTACTTGTCGTTGTCGTTTCTAGCTGTTACAAACATTAAAGTGGAAAACAATCAAACTACCGACACAAGACAACGACAAACGAATCAACGTGTTATTTCGTCTATGCGTACGATCGTCCGCCCTCCCGTGTGAGTTCTCTTTTTAAACAGAGAGAAAAATCCATCGAATGTCATTTTAATTTAAGTTCATAACCGGAACCCGGAACGTAATCGATTCGTAACGACAGCTTAGCGCCGTATAATAAATTTTGTTATTTGGTTGGATGGACTAACAAAAGCGCAATGCGCTACTAAAGAAATTCTTTTTCTTTTCTTTTTTTTTCTTTAATTTCATTACGAAACGCATAACAAAAAACAGAAAAAGAAAAGATAGATAGAAAATGTGACGAGACACGGGTGTTGTGTACAGTGTCAGCTTTCATCACACACATAATCTATTCCATCCATCCATCCATCCATCTATTCATCCGTCTATAGTTTGGATATGTAATACGCTTAATGGACGGTGGGGGACAGATAACATTTAAAAGTCGGATTGGTATGAAAGGTATTTTGTTTGTGAAAATGACCCGAGAATAATTTTTTAAATACAGTGCTGCAGTTATGTAGTGTTATGACCCTTAGTGCTAGGGTTTTTTGTTGGTTGGTTGGTGGTTGTTGTTGTTGTAACATTTTCAATGAAATGGAAAAAAAGGTGTGAGATAAATCAGAAGCATCGTAAATAGTTTTTTTCTTAAAAAAAAAAACATTTCGATTCAACACAAAAGACATCACGGTGTCTGTCTGGCAAGTAAACACGTTAAACCCTTTTTTTTTTTTTACTTTTCCTATAATAACGCGGTAAAAGTGTTTAGACACTTCGGTGTACGGGATCGCGCGTTCATCAATGACAGCCTGTGGTTTGTGGCAGGCAGTTAAATGCTAACAACAACAACAAAAAAAAAAAAATTCATTTAAAAATTAACTCGTTTTAGTGCGTTTTAAACATAATTTTTGTGTCTTCACTTTATAAGTTTTTTTTTTTTTTTTATTATTTCTAACCAAACAAAAAGAAAAAAAAACATTTTTTTTTTTTTTTGTTCGCTTGAAAACTTTAAACGAAATGAAAAGAAAAATCAAACAAGCCGAAGACAGGGATCATAATAATAATCATAATCGTCTGTGTCTTGTGGAATTTATTTATTTTTTCTTGTTTTTTTATTAAAAGAAGAAGAAGGAGAAGAAAAAAATTTTATTTTTTTTATGAACTCCACTCCAAACCAAGTGAAAATCCATTCAGACGTTCAAACGTAACAGAAAATCACACAACCGCAATGTTTTTTTTCAATCCTTGCATAGGTGTTAAACTCGTTAAACTTTAATTAACACTCGGATTGATGTTAATAAAATTAAAATTAAAATATAAGAAAAGAATTATAGAAAAAAACTTACGTGGAAGGTCTGAATTGTCGTTGGCTAATACTCTTCCATCTGATTCGATTCGGACAAATTTGTTCGAACATGCTGATTGCAGTTGTACATCTAGTGTTGTGCATTTTGCTCCCGCAATCACCTGTAAAGTAAAAAAAGGAGAAGAAAATTAATAAATAAATAAATTACTCAAATATTATGACTTAAGTCGTCATCGTAAAGTTTTAAGTAACTTTTTTGTTAACTAAGGAAAGAAAAAAAAAAAGGGGAAATTTTTTTTTTCCAACAAAATTTCATTGTGTGATTGGGGTTGGGGTGGTAGTGAATTAGTTTAGGGTAATAAAATTAATTTTATCTAATAAATTATCGATTATTGAAGTGGGAATGGAAATTGGAAGAAATAATTTCTTTTAAATTTTTTTCTTTTAGCAGCAAAATCCGTGAAGAAGCGCAACGAAGCGCGAAACATTTTTTAAATAAATATTTAATGAATTAAATTTTTTTTTTTTTTTTTTATTTCTGTGCTTCTCAATCGATAACATCATCATCATTTGTGTTCATAATTTAATTAAAGAAACAAAAAAACATAATATTTTATTTATTTTTCTCCTTTTTATTCCACTTTGCTCGTGATGATTTCATTTCGGCTTGTAAATTTCTGTTTGGTTTTTTTTTTATTTGTTGGTTGTTCGCGTTGAGAGTTTGTGTTATCGAGTTTTTGTTTTTCTTTTTAATACAGATAAAACTTTTGTTGTTAATGGTAGCTCATTTAATGATAATTTATTAAATTAATAGCGGTGGTGGTTGATGCTGCAAAAAGGCTGTTTTAAGTCGCATAAAAGTTTTTGCACTTTTCGTTGTAGCAAACAATTAACGCTGTGGTTGTATCTCTTTTGCGATTTTACATAACTTAATTAAAACATTTTAATTTTTATTTTTTTTTTATTTTATAACGATAAAATATATTTGATTGTATCGAAATTTAATGTAATTTAATTTATTTACCTTCGATAAATTGTTTTTTAATTAAATCGAAAAAAAAAAAATCATTTATGCAGAAAAAACATTTTTTTTTTTTTTTTTTGCTTAAGCTTTTTTAAAATGTTTTTTAAAATTAAATCAACCAGTAAAATAATATTTAATTATTTTTTTTTTAATTCTTTATTCATTTATAAATCAGCGTAAATTAAATTAAGCAAAAAAAATGGTTTTAATGGTTTTTCATTAATTTTAATTGCTTTAATGCATGAAACGTAAATATGTTTCACTGAAACACATTTATGTTTCAATTGACATTTTTATTTAGTTTTAAAAGTATTTATCGCAATTAATTAATTAATTAATTATTTTCATGTTGATTTATACGAAAATTAAATTAGTTTTGTTTTGTTGTAAAACAGCGACCAATACACCAGTGACCAGTGCACATGATTTACATAAAAATGTTTCATATGTTTCTGTTGCATTTTTCTGTTGCCTGGTTCTGTTGCCATTTGAATTTTGGTATTAAAATCCTTAACGCGATTACAATCGCTTTCACCATATTATATAAAATCGATGAAAAATAATTAATAGCGTGAATTTAAAAGATTTTAATCCTATCTTACACACCGTATGTGTCGGGTAAAACACGCGCCCATTTATTATAATTCGAAACGTAAATAATCCGCGTTAAAACAACTTTTTTTTTTTATGTACAAAAAATTGTTCCCTGTCGATGATTTAAGATAATGAAAACAAAAAAACAAAAAAAAACTACAAAGCAGAGCTTTTATTTGGTTAAGTCTTTAAATTAAATTAAATTAAATTAATTAAACGATGACGACGAACGTGTAAAGATCGCAATGAATTTCGCATGAAGACAATTTTAGCGGCGCGTTTTGTTTCGACGACTGGTGCAAAATTTTATTGCTGAGTTTTTGTCGGTAAGTTATTGTCTACGTTCCGTTTTTTTTTTTTTTTTTTTTTTTCTTTTCGACTGGATGACTTACCACCTTAATAGTTTAAACAAATAAAATAAATTCATCACAATATAACTCCTCTGTCACATATAATGCGCGAGTTTCTTGTTTTCTATGCCTGAAACGCGAATGAAATTTTTATTTTTTTTTTAATAATAAATTTATTACGGTGAATATTAAATAGATCCGCGTGTTAAAAATGGGCGGATTTATTTGATTAATTAAAGATTTTCGATAGTTTATTTTTTTATTTTTTTTTTAAATAACCCACGACTGGCGCCGTACCGAAGTTTTTGTACAAAACGTTACGAGACGGTGTGGAGAAATTTTTTGACTTTTGAACTTTTTTTTTTTTTTTTCTGTTGATTCTCCGTTGTCCGTTTTTCGTTTCTCATCGCTTTGTTTTATTTTCTTTTTTTTTATTAATAAATTAAATTAAATTAAATACAAAATTCGTGTTTTTTTTTTTGTGGTTTTGTATTTGTTTTATTTAAATTTGTATCACTCTAGCAGCAGAATCAATAAATTGTAATAAAATAAAAATTAATTTTTGGTGAAACATACAGAGATGTAAACTAAAACGAAAATATGTGAAACAAACACGCAAATATGTTTTTCATTTTTTTGTATTAAACAAAAAAGTTAACCATAACGCCCTCACATTTAATATTTACATTTAATTAATTACATTACAATCGATTTTTAATGTTTTTTTTTTTTGGCATAGAAATTTTTTTAATTAAAAAAATATTTCGATGTTTCACGTATATGTTTCATAACATGTTTCAAGTTTATATGTTTCACTTATGTTTCACATAGCTTTACCACGAATTACCTGCGTTATTTTCGTTGTTACTTAAAATAAAATTAAAAAAAAAAAAAAACATAATCCCTTTGACATTATTTTATGAATGAATTATTAATAATTACTTTTTATCATTTTTAATACAAATTAACTTGTTTTTGTCCATTTTTAATCTTAATTCCCCTAAACAGAAATGTTTGTTTTTTTTTTTTATTTTGTGTGGTTCCTACAATCTTTTTCTGATTACAGAAATTATTTAAGCAAAACACACACACACACACACACACACAAAATGTTAAGTAAGTAATTTTTAAGCTTAGTTAAGTAAAATACAATTTGTTACCGGTAACCGATTACATACAGATAGAGAGAGGTAAACAAATTTTTATTTTTTTTTTTTAACACTGTTTTCCTAGTTTAAATCCTCGTTATTTTGTGTTACGTATTTAATTTATGAATAATACAGGTGATAAAGATATTAAATGTGAATATAAATAAGCAACAACAAGAATAAATGCCCTAAAGGTGTACAATCTGTGGCCGGAGTTACGCAGAAAACACAAAAGAAAAAAAAAAAAAAACAGAAACGACACAGAAACAGAAACGAAACAGAAGCACAGCGACAAGTGAATTGTTGCAAAGTAGATTTAAGAAGTAAAACAGAATGGAGGAGGAGGAGGAGGAGAATAATTAAATTGTATTGAAGAGATATGTCGATTATTATTATTATTATTATGAATTATTTGGATGATGCCCGTAAGCGTTACCCAGTTGGGTAATAACAACTTGCTGTATCTACCCGGCAGCAGTAGAAATTGCAGCAACGACACCACCAGCAGCAGCAACAACAACAACAACGACGACGACTTTGTTATCAGTTTTTAAAGATTTTTAATTTCACCTTCCTACTACAATCTCAATTACTGATTACAAACAGAGCACGTGCTGTGATAAACACAAAAAAATTTCAGTGCATTAAAAAACAAAAAAAAAAAAACAAAAAAAATGCAGGAAAAATTCTATCGCCCCCAAAAACGCAAAGAAAATAAACGAAAAAAAAAGAAAAAAAATCTCCTTATCGAAAAAAACTAAAATTTCTTATCGAAATTTAATCGAAAAGAATTTTTTGTTTTATTTATAGACGAAGTGTGTGACGTTCAGGTGATTAAATGATTGGGTGGGTGGAAAACAAAACAAAGCAAAACAAAAAATAATAAAAATTCAAAATTAATTAACGAAAACAAAGAAAATCAAATTGAGTCCGGTGATTATGGTGACGACAATTTTTGGCGACCATTATTCATGTTTATGCGACAATCACCACGAAATATTTATTTTTATTTTTTTCGATGAACCCAAAACTAGTCCCGGATTATTGAATTCTTCTAGAAATGTTTTATTAATAAAAATCGTAAAATAAAATAATTTTTCGTTTTGTTTAAAGTCACGAAACATAAGAAACGATAAATTGGTAAAAAAAAAAGTCTGAACGTTTTTATCATTTTTTTTTGTTTTTTACTAAAAATTTCATCGACACCTACGTAAAATTTCTTTTCAAATTTTCCTCGGCTTTGAGACGCTTAACGCGTTTATAATTTGTTGAGTGGAGTGACTGAAAGAGGAATAGAAAACTTTAATTCGATTGTTAAATGGAGTGGAGCAAAGGTGTTGCGGAACCTTTTTAACGTGGAATAGGGTAGATTTTTCGCTTTTCGGAAGTGTTCTAGGCCATGCCTCAGGATATCGTTTTTACGCTTTGAATAGATTTAATCACGAATAGCTTTAGGTAGCTTGGTTTAGGGCGAAGTTAGATGCAATTAAAACTTTTTAATAAAAGCCCTGAAAGCCTATGAATTCAAATCGATTAATTTCCCATAAGATTCCCTAGCCAATTTGTAATAAAGCAAAAGAAAAATCCTCAGTGTTGACAATCTCTGTATTAAACCGTGCATCAAATTTAAACCCAACTGAACCGAAACTGCACACACACTCGCACACACAAAAACACTTCTTAATCTCGCATATAAAGAAGAAAAAAACGCATAAAAAACCGATATAACGACCACAACATAGACCTTTAAATGCGTGCCTATAGTGCGTTTGTTAATTTATTTCAATATTTTTTTTTTTTTTTTTTTGTAACGTCGAGGTGAGATGAAATGAGGTGATTTTAATTATCATAAAGAAAGAAGAAATGTTTTTTTTTTATTGAATTTCGAATTTTTTTCCTCAATCAGAGATTACATAAGCTGTGTGTCCCCCAAAGCGTATCAACAAAAATAAACTTCGTCGTGCGTGCTTTTGACTGCATTAAATGGCGCCAAAAATTTATTACCTTAATCCGGATATTTTGTTTATCAATAAAATTCATTTAACCGTTTGTGGTTGGCTGGCTGGGCTGACTCGCTGGCCGGCCAGGTAAGTAAATGAAAACAAAATCAAATGAAATTTTCTTCAGGTGAAACGAAATCAATAAAAATATTTTGATTAGAAGACTAGAGGATTTTTCAATAAATCATTTTTTCATAGTTCGTTGTTTGGTTGATTGGTTGGTAATTTTCCACTTTTCAGTATCTTCGGCGGTGTTTAAACATGGTAAAAGCATGATAAAGTGCTTTAAACAAAACGAACAGTACCGTGAGATATGTGAGTCTAATGCACTTTAATACAACATAGAATGGTAACGAAAAACATGTTACCATTCGTTAGTATGTCTTGGGTGCATTTTTGTTAATCATCGTGTTATTTACAAATAAATAAAGTTGTTTGCCTGGTGCCTTTTCGACAGCAGCAACAACAACAACAACAGCAACAATAATAATTTATGATTCGATCGATTATAAACAGAATGAGAAAGAAAACAGAGGAAAAAAAAATAAAAAAAAGTGAATGAATATGAATTAATTTCTTATTAAATTATTAACAATGTGCTAAATGACATTTTAATTAAGTTTATTACAGTTGCGAAGAAATAAGAAAAAAAAAAAAAAGAAATACGGCAGCAGCAGCAACTGCAAACAGTAAACAGGGTTGTGTAATGACCTGAAAGTACGACTTAAATCTTTGTAGCGAATATTAACTAGCACGGACAACAGAAAGTCGATAGAAAATGGGTTTTTACATGATTGCTTGGCTAGTTCAAGTATTTATACCAGTTAAAAAAAAAAAAAACTACTTAGTTAACTCTTTAGCAAGATTAGATTAAATTAAATTTCTAGGCTAGTTAACGGATAGTAAACTAGCGCTAGCAACAAAAAAAAAAACACTTTCCTTTAAAAGATTTTTTGTTTTATAATTTCATGTTTTCTGAGTGTGTGTGTGTGTGTGTGTGTTTTAACGAGAAAAGCTTTTACAAGCGACTTATTTACGATGCTTTAATGCTACACAAAAAAACACCAAAAAAAAAAAAAATTAATTCAAACAAATTTGGATTAAAATGTCAGACTTAAACAGTAAATAACATGTTAATTTAGCTTTATTTATTTTTTTTTTTTTTTTGGTATGCTATTAACATTTCGGCTTAAATTTTTCACCTTTTAAAATAAAAAGCAGCAACAGCAGGCAACAACAACAAGACAGAAACTAATTAACTTAATACAAAAAACATTTAAAAAAACAAGAAGAAAAACAAAAACAAAAAAAAAAAAAAAACAGCAAACACTTAAACGTAAAACCGTAAAACCTTAAGTCATATTATCGTAAATGATTAATTAATCATAATTTGTGTTTTTACCATTTTAATATGCTAATTGCGTGTTTATTTTCTAATAATTTCCAATAAAAATTAAAAAAAAAAAAAAAAAACAATTTCTTGTTACTTGCGCGCACCTTATAAAAAAATAATAATAAAACCTACTGCGCATGATATTATTACTTAAAAACTACTTGAATAATAAATGGCGTTATTACAGTGGTAATTAGGTTGATTTTTAATTGTTTTTTTTTTTGTGTTGTGTTGTGTTGTTTTGTTTTAACACTGTTTAGGTAGTGGAATTTATACCTGTATAACACGGAAAATCTGTTTAATTATCATGATTACAGGGTTTTAACAGTTTTTTCAATATTTTTGTGTTTTATTTACTTTGTGTTACCACATTTCTAACAAGTGTTTTTTTTTTTTTATCAAGTAAATCAACTTTATATACCGTTTTCAATAACACACAACAACAACAAAAAAAAAAAAAAATAAATAAATAAATAAAAAAAACTCTGGAATTTACGAGAAGCAAAATTCTTTGACCTGAACAAACCTGAAGATGAAGGCATCAAAATACCAGAAAAAATAAATAAATTTTGTAGATTTTTTATTATTTCATCATAATCAGTAAAAAAAAACCAAAAAGAAGAAGAAGAAAAAACATCGATAGACGCAATTAAATTGTCGAGACATGCAGCACATGGCACTAAACACACCTACGCATAGTGAAATAATTTTTTTCTTTTTTTTTTATTATTATTATTATTTAACCAAAAATGGAGAAAATTTTTTTTATTTTGATTTTGATTTTATTCTAACAAAAAAAAAAAGAAATTCTTTTAATAGTTTTATGCGTTAATAATAATTTTTTTTTTGTTTAACTCCTATAATGCTGAGAATAAATCAAAGAAACGACAGCGGTGAGAGAGGCAGCAAAAAAAAAAAAAAGCGATAAAAAAAATATGTTTAAATACCCATGGACAAATGATTTAATGTGTTTTCAGTTTATTTTAGTTTATTTATACTGTGGCTGTGTTATTTGGTGGTGGCCCACGAGTGCCTAATACCTCTAACGCTATATTAATGCGATTTTATTACGTATCCGCTGGGTCACGTTAAAAGTTCAAATTCAAACAAACGGCAGACCGTTTTTTGATTAATCATAGAGTGTTTGGCAATTTTTCCATAACGCATTTAACAAACACAGATGGGTGGTTAAGGTAAAATACCTGTCACTGTGTCTTAAAATCTCATGCTTTTGTGTCCATCCTTTAATTATACAAAAATTTATATTTTAATTAAAGTTTTTTCTTTTTTTTTTTTTAACCGGTTGACGTGTTAAAATGCAAGAATTTTCACAACAATAATAAAAACGGCAACGGTTGCAGTCGGTTTTTAATTTAAATCTCTCTGTGTGAACAAACTAAAAAAACTTTTTTTATTGCTTTAATGAATTAATTTCACAATCAAATATAAATTTAGCTAACAAATCACGATTTTCTACTTTTATTTTATTTAATTAAATTAAATTAAATTTTTTACTTAGCAAAATAGGAAGTAAAATGAGTTGAATTCAAATTTCGGTGTGTAACCCCGCTAACCATGTACCATCTCAGGTAAATCACAGGATTTCGCATAGTTTTACAAAAGTTTTATAAAAAAAAAAAAATATTTTTTTTTTCAATAAAGAAATAATATACAAAGCGATTGATAATTTTTAAAAAGCTCCGCTAAGCTTTCGTGTATTTTTTTGTTTGCGAAATATTTTCACAGCAAAAAAAATTTTTTTTTTTTTTTTCTGTCTGTCTGTCTGTTCTTTGTTGTTCTGTCCACCTCCCCCAATTTACATATTTATTAAAATTTATTATTTGCTTATTGTGAAATGTTAATAATTATAATATGTGTAGGTGGAGAAAATTATAGAGTATTTGCCAAAGAATTAATTGGTGACGGTAGGCAGATAAAAAAAAAACACACCATTGCATCGCTTATAGCAAAATTTTATTTACATTCATAATAGAACGTGCTATTGAAAAGCATGTTATAAAAGACACTTACAAAAGTGTTATTAATAACAAACAAACAATTTTTTCTTTTTTTTTGGTAACGAAAACAACAACAACAACAACAACAACAACAACAACAACAGCACAGTGAATAGTTTAACCAAAAAAGGTTAAAAGAAGAATCGAAAACACGATGACATGCAAACGTTTAATTATAATAAAAAAATAAACAAATAAAAGTGATCATAAAGTCAAACGACTCAACAATGTAACGTGGCTTAAGAACGTATCTTAATCAGACGATCTGTGTAGTAAAAAAAAAAGACACGGTGACGAGCCGAAATAAATTTTTTATATTTTGGTTTTTTGTTGGTTTGTGACTTGAATATTTGGTGATCAGTGCGATTTTGTCGGTGATATTGTGCGGTTTTGAAGGTGATTTAAAAGGGATTAGTAGGTTTTGTTACTGTAAATCTGATTTCAAAAAAGATTTAGTGGTTCTACGCTAGTAAAATCGGTTCTTTAGTGCACTTTGTGCGTAAACTGACGGTTAACTAACTGCTGGTTATAAACAGAAAGCTTGTTCGCACCACAAGGAATAATGGAATTGGTTCATACCACTGCACAATATACTTTACTGATAATAATCCATTTAATTTACTACAGAAATTCTTCGTATTTAACTCAAAATTTAATTTAATTATTTCTAATTGTTGATCGCGTGCTTAATAGACATTAAATAGGTCCCAGCTTTAAACCATAATTCATTCATTTCAAACATTTAATTCTTTTATTCTACTCTCACACACTGGTTTCTTTCTGTTTGAGAAAAGTAATCAACACAATAATGTGCGCCTATAATCAACGTATTCTAATAATAAGGCAAAAATGGGCTAGAGTGGTGGCGGTTGGCGGCAATGACAACGGCGGCAGTATAAACACAATCGACTGAAGAAGACATACAATAAAATAGAAAAACGATTATCTACCTGGATAAGACACATAAAAAATAAACAAAACAAGCTTAAGCCACCGGCTTATCATCATCTTCAAAATCAAAATCACGTAGAGAGTTTAACAAATGTTAAAAATTGGGTAAATTAAAATTGAATTAAAAATGAAAAAAAAAAAAAAAAATTATTCGATTTTCTTCCTCAAACCAATAAATAATTTTTCGTTTAAGTAAAACACAGTAGGGGGTTTGTGTCGCGCTTTGTTTGTGCTTTTTAAAGTGAGAATTCTGTTTTAAAGTAAAGTGCGCATGGCATTATGGGTATTTTAATCGTTTATTAACATGCGCCGTTCTGTTGGCTTTTTGTAATTTTTTTTGTTTTTTGTTTTTCCCATCGTTTAAAGACGAAGCGTTTTTTTTTTTTTTTTTTATGGAATCGACTTAACTTAACTCTTAACTTTTCAATAGAATTTTGTTTCAACAAGCGTTTACTTAAAGCTTTATTAATTTAAGCTAAGTAATGCGCTGAATACTTTTCAGTTTCTATTAAAAAATGTGCACCAGCAACGATTTTCTTAACCAAAAGTCACATAAAAAAAATGATTCTACAAAGATTTTGGTACAAATTTTAAGTAAGTAACGCATGCGCAGTTAGATTAAATTTTTTTTTTTGTATTATAAGTAAATTACGCTTAAATAAACAAACTCAAAAAAAAACAATAATTAACCCCATTTTAAAGTTAAGTTAAGTTAAATTAAGTAAGCTTAAAGTTTCTTTTTTTTTTGTCTTTCTTTCCCAATCTTAATCTATGATCAAATTTTGGTTTGTTTGTTTGTTTATTTATTTATTTATGGAAATAATTGGTTAATAATTAAGTGAAGAGAATTTATGGTGTTTTTGGTCTCATAACTTCTGTATTAGCATATTTATAGATGCTGTGCTTTGTTTTGTTCGTTGTTGTTTTTCTATTTGTTTTTTATTTTTATTTTATGGTTGGAGAAGGTACGTTAAAATTAAGTAACGTTAAGTTTGGCTTAGTTATTATTATTATTATTATTATTATTATTATTATGATTATTGTTTATTAATTTTAATTTTAATCTTTATCCGTAGTAAAAATGAAAAAAAAAAGGTAGACAAACAGTAGGTACGATAATGAAAGGTAACCGACTGGGTATACATAATACTCTAATATAAAAGAGATTGATTAACGTTTAATTGTTATGTGTAACGGTTAATAGTGTTATTCAAAGGTTCTACCACGGAATGAAAAACGGAACAAAAATTCAAAATTTATCACTTTGGTACACGCACAGGTAGTTTGAAAACGATTTTTTTCGAGTGTTATCTTGCCGAATTATATATCGCTGGTTTTTCGGTATGTTACACAGCGATAAAGAGTGGCATAATAAATAATCTCTCATGTGAGGTGTTGTAGTGTTGCATGTGTTAAAACCGTACCAAGTATTGATGACTCCACTTGGCATTCACACAAATTAGAGAAAAATTGTTTAACGAACAAAAAATTAAAACAAACTTTATCGCATGCGGTGCGATGTTTGAGTTTTCTGTAACACATTTATTGTAAAAAAAAAACAAAAAAAAAAAAGAATGACTTAAGTCACGCGAATAATTATTTATTCGGAAAATTAGGTCCAGGTCGGCCTAAGTGCTGTTAAAAAAAAAAAAATTGTTAAAAAGTTGCGTTTTGAGGGTAGTTTTCCTATAAGTTAATTCGGATCTTGGTGAAAATTGGTGGGAATACTTGTTTAATTATTCTGAACATATCTTTCCTAGGAAGTAGGCCTGTAAAAAATTTATTTCCTAGGATATGACCATTCGAAGTCATAAGAGAGCCAAAAACCATCGTTTTTAGTGTAGTAGCTGTGGTATTTCAGCTGCCATTTAGTCAAATCTTATCGCACAGGCGGAATTTTAACGTTTTTGAATTCAGAAATAAATTATCTATCGAAGCAGTAAGTAATATCATATGGCCTAGTGGAAAATTTTGGGCTCGTAACACTATTGAATGCTGAAACAAGTGTCAAAACCAAACAATTTTACCGGATTTTCAACCAACGTTTGGTATTTCAAACGCCCTGCAAACACCTTGTTACAACACTGCAAATAACTCTACGCAAGATAAAAGAAATTTATTCACCTCCACCTCGTATGTAAATAACAAAAAAATTTCTTTAAAACATAACGATAAACATTCTTTATTTATGTTAATAAAAAATATGAGAAATTACCATACAACAAAATTGTAAGATGTTTTCGATATTAGATATTGGACATCTTAATTGGATTTTAATTAATTACAACCGAAAACGAAGAAACATAAAAAAAAAAACACACAGAGCTGATTGTGTTGCGTGTTGTGTTGTGCTTTCAAATAAAAAATAAAAAATAAAAATAATAATAAATAAATAATTTAAATAAAAAAGAAATTAAAAAAAACACAAAACGAAGAAACAAACAGAAAAATCAATAAATTTCCGCATCGGGAAGAAAAATTAAATTTTTTTTTAAAATGACGCAATGCAAGTGATGTGTGTTTTGTGGCGTCAACGGTGTCACAATTATTGGCGCCGTCATTAAATTTTTTTTTTCTTTGGTTTTTCGATAATTTACACCAAATAACCTTGAAATATCCGCTGGTCAAAATTTATGGCTGAAAATTTTTTTTTTCAATATTCCAACCAATCAAAAACATTTTTAATACTGCGCATGTCAATCTAACTTAAGCGTTTTAATTGGTTGGAGTTTTTGTTTTTGACAACTCTGTGCAACCTTTATTGGTGTTTTTTTTTTTTTTTTTCGTTTTTCTTTATGAATATGAGAGACTTGTAAGCGCTGCTTAAGTATGTTTCAACTGTTAAGCCAGACTAAAACAGTTTTATGTTTGCAAAAAAAAAAAAAAAAAGAAGAAAAAGAAAGAAAAACGACAACTCGCGTCTGTCAACAAGCTTAAAGTGAAATACATTACATGAGTAAATAATACCAAGTGTTACACAAAATGTACTTAACTTTAGTTCACTTAACTAAGTTAATCTCAGGCATTGTGTAACCATTTAGCTTGTTTTACATATTTGCAATGTTTAAACGATTGAACATTTGCCGATTGGTTTGGTGATAATATTCACGTCTCATGGCTTACTTAAGTCAACAAATTAATATTATCAACAGAATAAAAAAGTTCAGAGTTGAAGACTTGACTTAAAAATGTGCGAAATAATGCAGCGTTCGTGATTTAAGCGTAATTTAACCAAAATAAACAAAAATATGGCTAATAAAAATTACCTAAAGTATCTGTCTACCTGTCAATATTTATTTATATTTTTTTTTTTAATAACTTACTTAACTTAAGAAGGTAAGTTAAGTCACCTTTAAAAAAAAAAAAAAATTTATCTCTTTTTTTTATTTTTATTTCATTGAGATTTTTTTGATTATTCAACGTGACTATAAACAGGGCTTAAGTATTGTAAATCTTGTCATTTTATAAAAATTTTATTAATAAAATATAATATTTATGTTATTATTTATTATAAAAATAAAAGGGAAAACAAAAGTATTTTATTTGTTAATGACTTAAACATCGAAAAATAATTTACCTTCAAACACTGTGAACAGATAATTTTGTCGTTGCTGTTGCTGTTGTTGCTGTATTAACGTATTAAATCCGCTCTTTCTCTCTTTCTAGCTATTATTATTCAAAAATTTATCCAAAAAAATAAAAATACCAAAAACTACTTAAGTTACTTTAAATTATGTCATTAAAAACACCAAAAATCAAATCACGTTTAAAAAAAACTTCCATCCAACCAAAAGCAATTTTGAACTCATGACACGTTTTCACTGTTTCAAACCAAAAACAAATTTAAAATTAATTTAATTTAATTTTTAATTTTTTTTTTCCTGTTCAATAGTAATTAGAATATTACACATCGTACACCACAGCAACACGATTAATAGCAGCAAAGTAATAAAGCGGCAACAGCAATAAAACGTGCAAAAAAAAAAAAAAAAAATTAAAAACTTTAAAAACCAAAGACAACAACCGAGAAAGATAACCGATTAAAGCTTTGATGAAATTGCATGGTGTGTGGTAAAAACAGAAAAAAAAAAATAAACACAAAAGAAACTTCTAATCGCGACAAATTAAATTAACTGGAAAAATTAAATCCTTAAAACTAAGCCTCGCAAAAAAAAACGGTTTGAATAAATTTCCCCGACAATCTGCTAACAAACAGCAGAGACAGGAACCGTGAAACAAAGTGAAAAAAGAACGGAAAAAAAAACGTTAATAAGCTCTGAACGACAAAAAGCTTTGTGTGCGGTAAATGTTATTAAATTTAATTATTTAATGCGAAAAAAAAAAAAAACGTTTATTTTTGGCCAGGCAGGCAGAAAATTTTAATTATTTGACACAGATTTAAGAAACGTTAAAAAAAAAAAAAAAATCACTATGGGTTGTGGGATGTTTTTCATCTTTTTGCTGATGCTGCTGCTGCTGTTGTGTGTGTGTTTTTTTTTTTTTTAAACACAGTTTTATTAGAAAGAAAATTTAATAATAAAAATGACTTAACAAAGTGAATATTCTAGCTGTGACGACTCTTTGGTGACGATTATTACATTTGTTTGCTGCTACTGATGTTCCTGCTGTTGCTGCTGTTTTTATTTTTTTATCACCGTGTTATTCTCTGTGTTAACTTTTATTCGTCCGATATTTATCGATTAGAATATTTTTATTATTTTTATTATTATTATTATTTATTTATTTTTTTTTTTGCTGTATAATAACCGGTTGCAAAATTGCATTTTTTTTTTATTCTCCACCAAACGCAACTATTTTTAGAATTTTTTTTTTTCTTTTGTAATGCATATAGCACTCGGTACTGCTGATTAGTTTTATTGATTTTTAACATAAAAAAAAACAAACAAACAAACAAGAAAATGAAAATAAAATAGCATATACTTAGTTAAGTCTTTACTTACTTACTTAACAACAACAACTTGTTGTGTTTTGCAGAATAAAAGCAGAAACGATACAAACATTGTGCGTTATATGGATTTGGCGACAATTTTTTTAATTTTTTTTTGTAAAACGGAATCATTAAAGTCAATAGCTTAGATTTTATTTAATAAATATTAAAGCTGTGTGATTATTATATTGTTTAGTTATTAGATAAAGCAGATAAAGCGTAAAAGACCGCTTAAACATTGCAATTTGATATTCATCAGCAATCATTTCTACAATTAATTCGGCTTAACGAATAATTTTCTATTTCAGTGTAATTTCACCATAAAGACCTTAATTTTCCTTGATAATTATCTGTCACCCCCTATCCCTCCATTCAGTGACAAGAATTTTTTTTTTCTCCATAATTCTTTGATTCATCGCTAAGAAAAGTTTTTCGTTTCGTTCGTTTGGTTTGTTTTGTGTTACGACGTTCCGTAAGCAGAAATAATTTATTTTTTTCATTTCTGTTTAACTGAAATCACCAGGAATAATTGTTGCAACAAAAAAAAAATTAAAAAAAAAATAAAATGTCATAAAAACAATGGAAAAATTCTTCATGTGTACACAAATAAAGTAAAATCGTTGAAATACGAGATGAAGAAATGAAAAGAAATGAAAAAAAAATTTTTTTTTTTTTTCTTTCATTTCATTTTTAATTGCAAAGTTTTAAGTGACTCAAGTTTCTTAGTTTTTTTTTTTTTATTTTATTTATTTATATATTTGCAATGCTTGTGGCTTTTTTTGTTTAGAAATTTTTTTTATGTAAGGTAATTTATTGGGGGGGAAAGAGAAAAAAAAAATGAAAAAGAAAAAAAGAAAATTCTTTTTTATGTTGCTGCTGCTGCTGTTTAAACGTGTCGTATGTTGCTTATAAGTCAAAACTAAGTTACGACCAAAGTGAAGTTATGTGAAATTATGATTGGAAGAATATGTTGAGGAGTTTCTAGTGTTAATAGCTGGACTAGTCTGGTGTTAACACCCTGCAGCTACGTGTAATACCATAAAGTAAATAGCTGGTAGCATAGATTAGTCTTTGCTTTACTTTACTTTGCTTTGCTTTGCTTAAAGGTAAGAAACAAACAGATTATAGTACCCCATCAACTAGATCATACTTCACTCTAAACACTCAAAAACTGTCACCGCTTGTGACATAACGCGGTCACCGGTTACAATAAGAAAGAAAAACATAACGCAATGCTGCAACGCGGTGGTTTTGTTACTTTTTTTTTCAACAAACAATTTTTTCACGTTATCGGTTTTTCATTTATTTATTTATTTATTTACATCGGTGCCACATAAAAAAATGCTGATGTAATACAGTAGAGAAATATTGTTATAAAGTATAACAGAATTGAAATAAATAAGGAAGTTGAATGTAATGAATGTAACACACACGGTTTTCTGTGTTTATTTCTTCATCGTTTTTTTCTGATAAATTATTATTATTATTATTACTTTAGCAGCAGAGCAAAACAATATTTTTTTAATTTTTCATTTTTTTTTTATTACATAAAACATGATATGCTGCTATGCAAAATGCAAAATACACGATAGAATAAGAATAGACAGAGAAATATTTCTATTTTCATGCATGCATCAGGCTTTATGTTTTAATAATTATATATATCGCCCACATTACATATTAAAAGCCCTAAGGTTATTAAGACGCGTGTTCTCATTTATTACACAAAAACATAATCTATTTTTTTTTTTACTGATAAAGTGTGGTTGGTTAAACGGAAACAGAAGTGTAAAAACACTTGTTGTTCAACGCAGTCTCACCGTGTCTCAATTTATTCAGAATTTCGTTGTGGATTTTGGGTTTTTTTTTTTTTTTTTTTTTTTTGCGGACGTGTTTTCCTTTTTGTTATATTGTTACATACACACTATCTACCTGTTTAGGTGTTTTACTTTCTTTTAACCGAAATAAAAAGAAAAAAAAAACTCTTCCATTTGTTCGTTGTTTTGATTCATTTTTGTGATTGACTGCGGTGCGATTGAACAAATAGAAAAAATTATTTTTTTTCTCAAGCAGTTTTCCATGGCTTATACAGTGATGTATTTGGGGATTTATAATTTTTTTTTTTTATTAAGTAGTTTAGGAGTGAAGTTATTAACGAATAGAAGGAATTTGTTTTTGTTTTTTTTTTTTTTTTTTTTTTTCTTTCTTTCTTAAAGGGGAAATCCCCGACTAAGCTATACAAGTCTGTGGATTTTTCTCTCTCGTTTTATTATTTATTTAACACATTTAAAAACGTGTAAAAAACGTTTTTGTTTTATTAATTACTTAATTTGCAGGTAGGTAAAGTAAATTACTGTCTCTCTATCTCTGTTTAGCGTTTTTTCTTTTTTGTAATTCTCATTCATTCATTAAATATCTCGTTTTGTTTTCTCCATTTTATTACTTAATTTCATCATGTTATTATAGGATTTCTATTGTCAATAAATAAATAAATAAATAATTAAAAAAAACATTAAATCTAATGTCTTATATATGTGAAAATTAAATAAAATAAAAATTCTGTGTAAATACTTGGATAATACGGCGCCAAATATTATTTCCTTATTTTTTCGTTAGTTCGTTTTCTCTCACTCTCTCGTGTTTTATTTTTGTTTTTTATTTATTTATTTAATTAATTATTGTTTTTTCGTTATTATTTAATAATAACCGACGACAACAGTTTTTTTTTGTTCACAATGCTGAAATCTAACGAAACAACGCGTTGTGCAAGAAAAATAAAATAAAAAACCCTCAAAATGAACGATAAAAAAAAAAACGTTTAATCGTTTAATTGAAAGATAATTTATAAAATCGTAAAAAAAAAAAAAATAAAGAATTGAAAAAAAATGTTTAATCAAAACACGTAAAAATATTTCAAAGACACAAGACATTTCAATGTGAAGTGGGTTAACAAACAGACAAGGAACTTGCAATAATAATTAGAACGAGGCTACGAGGAAAAGGCAGAAGAATTAACAAATTTTTTTTTTTTTTTTTCGTTAATTTTTGTGATCGTCTTCATTAGTAACAGGAATAAAAAAAAAACAAACAAGAAAACCAACAGCAACAGAAATGAAACATTTTTCTTTCGTTTTTCGTTTTTTTTTTTTTTATTTCTTTGAATAAATTAATGAAATAATTTTATTTTACAACTAACACGACGTGTTAATTAAGAATTTATAAATTAATTTTATTTAATCAGAAAAACATGATTTTTCTACATAAAAATTGTGTCAAAATCACTTAATGGTCGCTGAAATTAAAAATAAAATTAAAAAAAAAAAAATCTTCTTCGTCTTGTCTTGTTTTTTGTTCTTTAATTTGCATAAAAACAAAAAAAAAAAATTTTTTTTTTTTTTTATATCACAAAAAGTCTGATCCTGAATGTAAATTTTCTAGAAATGTCCGGAAATTTCTGTATAAATAATTAAAAAACATGAAAGAGAAAGAGTTAGGCAAAAAACATTTTTTTTTCCTTCGTCTTTTCTTTGGTTAATCGAGTTTTTGTTGTTACTGCTGCGCTTCGCTTTATGTAAATTAATTAATTAATTTTTTTTTGTTTTTATTGTAAAACAACAAGAAGAATTAAGAATTCAGAAACTTGTTTTAGTTTTTGTTGATTATTATTATTAATATTATTATTATTATTATTATTATTGTCATGTTGTGTTGCTGGTTCTAATATAAATTTTTTTCTGTTTATTGTAATAATTTTTTCGATAATGCTTTTGTTTGTTTGTTTGTTTTTTTTTTTTTTTTTTTGACCAGGTTATCATAATACAAAAACAAACAGATTAATTAAGAATAATTAAAATAAATTTCATTAATAACGAGCTAGTAGCTATTTAGGCTCTAATGGTGTCTGTTGTCTTTTTTGCTACGTTTTATTACTACCATGTAGTACCCCAAGTAATTTCGCTAGAACTCCGTTAATTTTGTACAAAATACAATTTTTTTCAAAAATTTCTATAATCCTGAGTAAATTTCCTAACAAATAGCACAGTGGAAAAAAAATTTAATTTAATTTCCCTTAGCTAGACACAAACATAAAAATCTTTACTTTTTTTTTTTTTTTTTTTTTAAATCAACAAAATACTTTTAAAAAAATTTCCTACAATCACCAAAATAAATTATCAAATAAATTATCCAAGAGAAACTAAACTTAAAAAATTATTTCATAAAAATAAACAAAATATGATCAACACACATTGATAAAACTTCTTTTTGTTTGTGGAATTTTTATATTAAAAAAAAATAAAAAATCAAATGAACTCAAAAAAAAATCAATAAACTAATCATTAGGATGCGATAAATATATAAAAATATAAAAATAAAAAATAAATTAAAAACTCTTACCTTTATCATTTTATTGATTATCGTGTCTTTTACGTATTTTGTGTGTGTGTGTTTTTTTTTGTTGGGTAATAAATCATAATTTTTTGACATGATAAACAAAATATAATGAAAAACACATTTTAATAATAATAATAATAATAATAGATGAAAAACTTTGAAATCTTTGATAATGCAGATAAAGAGCGAAACGAACACATTTCTAACATCCGTTGAAAAATAGAAAAAATTTTTTTACTAAATTATTATAAAAATCCCTATAAAAATCGAATTACAGAACAAATATTTATTAATGATGATAGCTTGGGGATAGTTTGTCTTGCCAGATGATTTTTATACCAAAACCAAATTACTTTGCTTATTATTTTCACAGTAATTGTCTTGCCAGATGATTTTATACCAAAAAACCAAATTACTTTGCTCAACATTTTCAGGGAAATTAAATTACCTTGCCAGATGTTTTTTATACCAAAAAAACCACTAGCTAGTGATAGTTATAGCTAATAACTAGCTCAATTACACTCTTTGTGGGTAACAAGCTTCGCCAAACGTTTTTACAACAAGAAAACAACATCACAGTTTAACTTCGATATAAATCTAATTGCTAAACGAGCCTAATCACCTTTACTACATCAAAATAAACGTTTAACATCACTATAAAACTTGCTTAATTAATAATCTAACGATAGTTTTTGTTTCTTTTCTTTTTTATGTTTGCCTTTATTAGCCATCATCATCGATCTATTGAATTAAAAAACTTTTTTTTTGTATCGCTTGCGTTTAATGCAAAATTTATTGATAATAAAAAAAAAAAAAACCTGTAAAACGCAAGATGAATTAAACTTAAAAGAAAGCACACAAAAAATGATTTTATAAATCAAAAAAAATATCACCAACATTTTTTCCTTTTTTGTTAATATTTTCTGTTCTCTTGTGATTGATGTAATAAAAAAAAAAAAAAATTAATAATAATATTTATGAATATATAAACAACCCATAATAATCATAATAATAATAATAATAAACACACCTTTATCGTGTTTATGATAAAAAAATTTTTTTTTTCATTTCTCATCTGCATTTTCTAATTTTTTTTGTATTAATAAAAAAATGCTTAAGTCTTAATCTATGATTTGAAAAATGATTAACGATAAAACTAAGAGAAATTACTATAAAATAATTACTACGCATGCTCGTGTTACTTAATTATGTTAATAATAACAAAGTACATAGTTTATTGGTGTTAGATGATTGCACATTTTCTGTAATAAAATAAACGAAATGATGTTGCCTGCGTTGCACCAATATGGTACACATTAACGCATTAAGTAAGTAATAAAAAAAGGGAAATATTTAAATTAGGCTTAAGTAACCAATTACATAATTAACTAATTAAAAAAAGAAAAGAAAAAAATAAAATATTAACAAAATGCATTTAACCTTTTAACATGAATTCATTACATGTGAAATTCGTTTAAGTAAAACAATTTTTTTTTTAATTGACTTAAAAGTCAGTAAGTCACTTCTTGCCTGATTAATAAATTCTGTTTTCACTTTTAAATTAAATTAAATATAAATTAAATGTTAAAAAATGTAAAAATTTAATTACGAGAATAAATTCTTTTGTTACTTACGGGAGACGAACTATTACTACGACTGACACAACAGGTTTACGCATCAACAATTTAGATGTTTTGACTTAAGGTTTTTTTTTTTTTGTTTTTTTGTTTTCTTTAATGTGACTTTTGTTGATGATTATTTTAATTTTTATTACTATTATTATTATTATCGATCGTCTCTAAATAGTTTATTAAAACAAACTAAAAAAGTCAAAACTGATTTGAATATTTGGTTCATATGAAATGGGATATGTTCCCTGTTTCTTTCATAAAATTATCATAAATATCGATTCGGTTAAGTCACTTTATTACATTCATTTTAACATTTGTTTGACTTAACTAAGTGTACCTCTCTTGTTTCTAGTGTAATAATCATTAGATTTTATTGTTATTAACTAGAAATTACATTTCATTTCATTTTTTTTCTTCTATGTTTATATTTAAGTCACCATTAGATTGACTTAAGTTTAATTAAACAAAAAAAATAAATATATTATGGTTCAATGAACTGTTTTTCTTAATTTTTTTTTTTTGAATTTATTAATTTTTCTGTTTTTATTACAAGGATTACGGATCTTTACACTTAAAAAATAAAACTCTGTACATACCATCAGGAGGCACAAAATCTTGGCATAGACGGTAAGCTGTGGTAACCTGAAAATAAAATTAAAAAAAAAAAAACAAATTAATTTATTTATTATTAATTATGAATCCTTCCATGCCTGTGGTTTATTATATAAAAAAAAAAATAAAAAAATAAGATTTAATTAACTCGCTAATTATAAAAGAAAAAGAAATTTTTTTTTTCTTATCAAAGTTTTCAACCACAAAATAAATTTCGACAAACAAAAAGTCACAAGACGACGCGGTGCACTGTGTTTTTGTTGGTTGTTTTGTTTGTTTTTTTTTTTTTCGTTTATTATTTTGCGGAATAATTTTTTAATAATACGGAAAAACCGATGTTTTTTTTTTATTTTTATTTAATATAAGTTAATGACGCTTAATTCAACAACAACATCCAAAAATAAGAAAAAAAAATTCTTTAAATTTTTCTTCTGTCTACACTTCAAAGCGTCGCTAAGTCGATAAGCAAATAAAATAAAATAAAATTAAAAAACTAATAAGTAAAACTGATTTAACGATTTAATAATAGAAAAATTAATTATTTTTTAAGGTTTTTCCTATCCTATGTTAATTGAAAATAATTAAAAATAAATAAAATGAATGAAACAAACAATGCTTAAGCGCGCAAAACAAGTAGAAAACAGCGGAAAAAAAAATTCACAAAGTGCGGGTGGTGGTGGTGGTGATGGTGGTATGTCCATGACATAATAATTAAGCAAAAAAAAATAAATAAATAAACTAATAAACATCGAATATTGTATGTTAATAAATCCTAATAACATTCCTAAATTATTTAGTCATTATTGACTTAACACAAACAAAATGCGGATTAGTTTCTCTTCTTCGTCTTCTCTACGACGTCTATATATATTTTTTTTTAATCAAATCATTAGATTTACAAGAGAAAATAAATAATAATAATTTTTTTTTTCTCTTGTTAATTTCTGTGTTGGCTACAGGTGAAAAAAAAAATTTTTTTTTTTTAAAAACATCGCTCAACACAATTAGCATATGGCACGCGACATTCTGCCGCCGATTATTTTGTTACAAAAAATTTTATTAATTTTATTGCATTTAAAAATCAATGAATAATGACTTAAGTAACAAAAAAAAAAACAAAAGATAGAGACGATAGAGTGAAAGATTTTTCTCCATTGTTATCGTGGTTTTTGATTGGTTGTTATCGACATTTCTTACGTAATGTTTGCGTTTATTGTAAAAGGCTACGCAAGATAATTAAGTCTCTGACGCGTGCGCTTTTCACTTTATTTGATTGGCTGTTTTCGATTTGTTATGACATTTCTTACGTAACGTTTGCGTTTATTGCGTTAAAAACGGAACAGAATCGATGCAAACAAAATTTTTTTTTTTTTTTGTTCTCTTTCGTGTCGATTGGAAAATTCCATTAAAGAATTTTTCGTTTTCGTACTTAAGAATGTAATCTATTAAAAGTGGAATTAATGACTTTGGCTTTTAAGTTTTTTTTTTTTTAATTTATTTATTTATTTTTCTTGTGTGCTGTTCATTTGTTTATTTATTTGTTTATTACGTCTCCAGTAAAGTATCATTTGTTCAATTGGTAGATGATAGATGATGAAAAAAACTGCATCGATTTTAATTTTTCTGTTTAATAAAAAATAAAAAAAAAAAAAAAACAACAACAGTGACGTAGAATAATTAATAAATAATTCGTTGTTTAATAATAATAATAATAATAATAATAATCGTTAAATCCACTTGAATAACATAAACTAATAAAGAAAACAAAACAACCCATTAAGCGTTTAAGCATAAAACATAAAACATAAATAATAATAAAAATGAACTGAGTGAACTAAAGAAATGAATGCGAACGAGCGTACGTAAGCGAGCGCGCGCGCGAGCGGCTTATATTAATTTTTTGTTTTTTTTTTCGTTGATTGATTGAAAATGATTTGATTAAAAATTTTGATTAAACAAAAAAAAAAAAAATGTTGTTGCGGCTACTGCTGCTGCTTCTTGCATCTTTATTAACCAGCAACATATGTTTCTCGCCATTGTGCATCCATTACAGCTTGTGTGTGTGTGTGTCTTTTGCTTGTTTTTTTTATTATTTAAAACACGTGCTAGCTGGTGTTTGTTGTTAAACTTTATTAACTGTTTTTTTTTTGTTTTGTTTTCGCTACAGAATTTTTTGACTTAACTTCACAGGAAATTCACTGATTTTTTTTTTTATATCGGGTTTACATGGAGCTTTTTTCGTTGATTTATGTTTGTTGCATTGCTGTGAAACTGTGAAACATACTAAACGTTTTATGTCTTTTATAACAAAATCACACTTCGGGCTACGATAGAGTAGTTTTATTTGATTTAGTTAAGTCAAACAACAGATTTTGTGCTTTAAGTCCGACTAAGCTTTGTAAAAGGAAGCTGACTGATAGTTCGTTAAAGAACTCACAAACCAACGCTTGATCAACTTCTAACGAAAATCACTGTAACCGCTGTACCATTACCACCTCCATGTAAATCAGGCATTACCATACTTAACCGACTTAATTTCAGACAAATATAAAAATTCATTAACATTCTTCGATGATTAAAGAAAAACAAAAACCCAACGTAAGTCGTTTTTAATGATAAGTGTTTATTGAAGAAAAAATAAAAATGTTTTATTAATAAAACGCACATTTATTGGTTTGCGCATATACATATAATCGAATTGCAACTTAAGTGACTTAGTAACTGATTAAGTAATTATTGTTTTTTCTCTGTGATTTTGATCTTTAAAACAAGCTTATAAAACATGGATTTTGTCATTTTTATTTTATTTTCTTTAATTACATTTGCGCATTGCCATTGGCATATTATGCGTAATACAGCTGCGCAAATAAAATGTCAAATGTACGATGATAAACAAGAAATGTTATTACCTGAACTACTTAAAAAATTAATTAACATAATCAGATTTACGTAAAAAAAGACTCGCGCTCGCGGTTTGTTGGTTTTTTTTTTTTTTGAAGTTTTATACGGATTAATACGCTTAAGCTAAGTTATGGTTGAGCTAACGTAATCCGATCTTAATGAACGATCTTTAATCGTTTTCATTTGCATGCACAATAATCAAAAACGATTTTTTGCAATTAAAAAATTAATGAAAAAAAAAAGAAGAAACGTTTTTGCCCGCTAAGCCTAGTAGGAGTAATAAGTTTTTATTACTTTATTTGACTTAAGTCAACATTTTTTCTGTAATTTTTTTTTTGTTTAATTTTATTTTATTTAATATCCATATCAAGTGATGGCGTTACGATAAAAATAGAACAAGAAAATCAAAGTTCAATAGCTGATAACAGCGGTTATAAAAAAAAAAAAAAAAAAATCGTTTTTTTTTTTCATTTCCATGAATTTGTTTTTTTTTGTCGTATATGCGGTTAAATAGTAAAGCGATCGTTGCGATGTAATGCAGCATTTACACTGCGGTTTCACCTTTAAACACGTTTAATCAATAAGAAAAACGAAAAAAAAAAAAAAATTAAACACTGCTTCTAGCCCTTTTTTGATAACACTTTTTTTTTTTTTTCGACGTTTTTTTAACAGACATTTCCCATTGGAAATACAAAAAACGTAAATAAAAACAACATTTTTTTTATTTTTCTTTATCAGATCAAATCAACATGATTTAAGATAACTGGCGGTGTTTTTGTTGGTAAACAAAAAAAAAAAAAAAAATATTATTTTTGGTGTTTTATTATCCAAAACAAAACAAAACAAAAAAAAAAATTATAAAAAACTCTTTTTCCCTCAAAAATAATCAAAAAAACACAGCGAAAAAGCTAAAAAATTATGTTAAAGAGGTGCGATTTGATTTATGATGGTTACTTTGTAATAAAAAACGCGCTTTTTTTCGACGTTATGAATTTCTTTTGTTTTTTTTTTCTCTCTGTTTTTAGGTTATTTAAGCAAACTGCGCATGTTTCCTTTTCTTTTTATTTTGTTTGTCGTTTGTAAACTTTTTTTTTTTTGTTTCTTACGCATATTAAGCTGATCTGTAAGTTCCTTCTCTTTTAAGCGTAAAAAAAAAAGAAAAAAAAATCTTTTTATTTCTAAAACATGACTTAATTAAGCGGGTTAAAATCTATAATAAAATAGACGCGAGTCCAATTTAAATTTATTTATAGAAATAGCAAATGACTTAATTATTCTACATTAATAATCTGGGTATACAAAAAAAAAAAAATAAAAATAAAAATGAATTTTTTCTTAAGCTGAATGCGCATTTATTACAAAAAAAAAAAAAAATGTACATTCACTGTGCGCATCCTAAGCAATTCAATAACGACTTGAACAATAAATAAAATTATTGTTTTTTGTTTTAAATACAAATTATGCACTTAAGTGTCTTCTGGATGTTTGCTGTGTTACTGTTGCTATTCTTGACTTAAGCCTAGCTTAACTTAACTGATACTTTGAAACATGAGCAATTAATGAATTTTTTTTTCTACTTTTTTGTTGTTTTTATAAAAGAATTAAACGAATAAAAATCGGTATTTATGACTTAAGTAGTTGAGATTTAATTTTTTTTTTTTTTTTTGGTTGGTTGGTTGGGATAAGTGAATGGCATTCAGCTGAAAGCAGTAATACAGCAACAGCACAGTTGTTTGTTTGTTTAATTGATCGCGACCTTCAGCTGCAGCTATTATCGCCGATATATTTTTTTTCTACAATTGAATTTCCTAATCGTTTCCTGACTTAAATTCTACGACCTGCAAAATCTGCTTCAGTTTGATTCTAGCCTACGTACGTACGCCCTAATAAAATCCACCAATCACCAACTCATATGATGAATTAATTTCTAATAAAACCCTAAGGTAAAATAATTTTCAAAATAAAAAAAAAGGAAATTTACTTGATAAGCTTGATGCGCTTAAATAATAAAAAAAAAAAGAAGATTTTAATCGACAATCAAACAAATAAACGAAGAAAGAAAACAAAAAAAATTTTGTGATTTGTGGAAATAATAATAATTTTTTTTTTTTTTCATTTCAAGTTTATTGACGTCAGTAACTCGGTGAGTATTAATACAGAAATTGAAATTATTGATTAAGTACTTAGGCTCACGTGATAAATTGTGTTTTTTAAGTCACTTTATTTTATTTTATTTTTTTTTTTTTTTTTAAATCTTGGAAATCTTGTGGCGTTTTGATTTATTTGTTTTTTTTTTTTTTTTTTTCTTTTTTTTCGGTTAAAAAAATTTTCACGCAATAAATTTTTTTTTTTTTTAACACAGAATTTTATGGCAAAACCAAAAAAAAAAATAAATAAAAAATGTTCATGTAGTTTGTGTGGTTTAACTGGAGAGATCGAAATCAGTAAGAACAAGAAAAAAAAAAAAATGACAAACAACGAAAAACACACAAAAAAAAATTGTTTATTAAGGCGGTGTGCGAATAAAGGAATTTTTCCAGTGTGGTGGAGGAATTGGTGGTAAAGTTAGCAAAGTGTTTTGTTACTAAAATTCACAGTACGAACCCTGAATTCACAAAATTATTGCAGAAAAGAGAGAGAAATCTGTGGTGGACCCATGAAAACTGAAGCAACCTTTTCAGGTGACTTTTCACCAAGTTAAATCTTAGTAAGAAAATTTTTTTTTTTGGTACACCCCCTGTAAAATTACTCAACCAATAATAAAAAAACGATAAACGATCAAAAAAACAAAATAAAATATTCCAAATCATTGGCACACTCCCCCGAAACACCGTTGTTTACTTTTTATTTACTTTACACAATCAGCGTACATCAATGACAATTAATAAACGAAAATAACATTTTTTAATTAATTAATTAATTAATTATTTTAGTGAATTACCTAGAAATCAATCGAGTGACGAAATAGTTTTTTACCTCGTTACGTTACGTTTCTTCGTTCTTTCAACGAATTCAATGAGTTCGCTTATCGATTATTAAAATTCATTTGTGGCAACAAAAAAAAAAAAAAAAGATTTAATTCACCACACACACACACACGTCAAGACAATTTTTAATTAGCACAAAGGATCACACATTCCGGTCACTCTTCTAAAAACAAGACAAGAAAAATAAAATTCTTCTTCGTTTATTACTTTACTGTGACCCAATTTTGTGTAGAAAACAGCAAAGAAATTTTTTTTCTCTTTATCACAAAAAAAAAAATGTTTTTTTTTTTTTACGCTAATGTCAAGTGATAACTGGGAATTTGTTTCTATTTTTTTTTTTTTTTATTAGAAATTACTTTGTCAAAGTGTTAGACGAAGCTACGATTAGTTTTGACAGGGGGCTTACACAGCCTAACACTTGTGTAATAAATCAGCTGAAATGCCTAACTTTTGATCTAGCGTACAGTTACCACAATATATTACACCCACTAAACCCCTAATCACCGGAAAATAACCCGAAAACAACCGGAGAAAGCCACAGGAGAATTTATTTTTGTAAAGTCAAAAAAACAATAAAAACCGAAGGTTATTCAAATGGCAAAACGTCTGCAAAAATAAATAAAATGTCCCTATAGAGAATAATTACTGATAAAAAAAAAATGTTTTTTTTTTTTAATTTTCTCTCCACTTATACAGTCACCAATACTTTTCGTACGTTTTGTTGCTCTACACCAAATTGAAATTTCATGTAATGACCGTACGACACTGAGGTGAGAATTAATTAATTAATTAATTAAAGAATAGAGAAAGTGCTACACACACACACACACACTAATTATTTAAAAACAGAAGAAGAATTATTTATTTTTTTGTTACGCCTGTATTTGTGGTAATTGGAGACGAGTTTAATAGTGGTTCGCCCCATTTTTCGCTATTTTCACTGTTTATTTATTTATTTTATTTTTTCTTTCTTTTTTTTTTATCAATTCTCATTTGTGTTAATAAACAATAAATATAAATAACATTGATTACTCTATTGACATGATATCGTTAATTAATTTATTAAATTATTAAAAACAAAAAAAAAATTAATAAATAAATTTATACGCACAGTTTGATTGTATTTACGAATTAAACAAAATTGCATTTATTTGTGTTGTCGCGATACGATGGTTTTTCGCTGGTTTTTTTTACTGTTTTTATATTAATATCTAATGTCTAGACATTAATAAAGTAGGTGGGTGGGTGGTTGTTGATATTACTTCTGTTACAGGAATTTTTTTTTTTTTTTTGCTATCTAGAAGGAATTTAATGTTACGTTACATGGTGGCATGCATTGTGGGTGGTGTGCATCTTGTGTAATAAGAGGATCAAAAAAGATGACACAATATAATTAAATTAATTTAATTAATTATAAAAGCCTAGACGTAGCACTGCGAGTATAGGTGGCGTGATGATAATGATTTTTCTTTTCTTAATTTTTTTTTACGACGATTAATCACATTTTTCCTTATCCATTTTCACGGTAATAAATTCATTTTATCGTTTTTTTTTTTTTTAATTATTATTTCCTTAAAATATGATCTCTTATCATCGCTGTTTTTTTTTTTTTTTTATTGCATTTATTAGTTTATTTATAAAATACGGAATAAAAACGAAAAAGAACATTTTTTTATTTATTATTATTTTTTATTTTTTTTTTTTTTCGTTATCAAATATCCGATATTGAATTAATTGAATTAATTATTAATTAGGTGACTTATTATGGTGGAATGTTTTTTTTTTTTTTTTTTTTTTTATTTATTTTTCTATGTGTGGCATGTGTGACTTAAATTTTGCCGTGATTTTAGATAGACGTTTAAATGCCACACACAATGTTATTACAGGGTGAAGAAGGTCATGAATAAAATTCACTAACCCCTTCACAGACACAAGTGAAATTATAATAAAAAAAACAAACATTAATTGGTGCATACTTCAATCGTATGTTAACGCATGCGTTATTTATCTGATAAAATAAACTAAAAATTAATCAAACATCAGCTTATTAAAAAAAACACCAGAATTAAGTCAAAAAAAAATTCATAAAAATTCACCAGAATTTAATTGTTTTATTGTAAAACACTACAATGCGCATGTACGCTATACTTAATTAAAATAAACGAAAGAAAGGCAGAATAAATGAATGCAAAAAAAAAAAACAAAAATAAAACAGACGACACATTGGCTGTGATAATAACAAAACAGAAACGAAAAAAAAAAAAAAAATTCCATTGCACAGTGTTTTAAGTCAGATTTTTATCTTGACAAAAACAAACCATTTTTTGTTTTCTCCTCTTTTTATTTATTTGTTGGAAGTTGTTGTTTTTTTTATAAGTCAATTGAAATTAATAAAATAATTACAACGCTTTATTAAGCCGTGCCTGCACCACTAAATAACACCACACTGCGCACTATTTTTGTGTCATTTTTCTGTGCTCGTTTTTTGTACGTTTTTTTCGTTTTTTGCTTTGTTTTTTTTTTTTTGTGATTTTGGCATCGAACAAACAAACAAACAAAACAAAACAAAACAAAAAAATTATTTAATCAATACACCAAATAGGTAATAAAAATTTATATACATATATATATATAATTTTTTTTTTTTTTTTTTTGTTTGTTATTTTGTGATTGTTTCGCGTTGAGGTAATAAAAATTAAGCAAAACAAAACAAAACGAAAAAAGCAGCAAAAAATAAATAATAATAAAAATTTATTGTGATTTACGTTTAATTTTCGATTTAAAACATAAATAACTGCACAGTGTGAAAGAGAACGAAAACAACAGAAAAAACCGCGTAATTAAATATTATTGATAACGAAATAAAAAATTAAATCACCTGAGTGTGTGTGTGTTTCTATAAATTCTAAATAAATTTTTAAATATTTTATTTACCAGCACTGTGCCTATGATAACCAGAGATAAATACATACATGGGCTGAACGTTTTTATATAATTATTTTTTTAAAAACAACGGGTGCAACGAGATTTATATTTATTATTATTTTGTTTTTTTTTTGGTAGTTGTGCGCAATTGACTTATTTAAGTCAACTTAATTCAATTACTGATAAAACGACTTAATTGTGTCAGCAAAGCGTAACTGAAATGTGTTAATCATAAAATCCGTTTAACGTATTGTAACTAGAAAAATTAGTAGTGTGGCTTAAATCCGTGTCTTTAGATTAGCTGCTGATTGTATTTTTTGTCGAAAAAAACGTTCAAAAACGAAGGCAAAAAAAAACACGAAGTAACAACACAGAAATCTAATTGGTTGTGTATCAGCTGTTTTATCTTAACATAGCGACACCACAGTTATTATTTAATTAAGCTTCCAACAAAAAAATATATATATATATATTTATTTCAAAATGACTTAAAATAAACTAAGCTAAGCTAATTAATTTTTTTTTTGCTGTTTTAAATCAAGAATTAATCAGAAATAAAATAAAAAAAAATTTTTTATTATAATTCAGATCATAGGTTCGTATCCTGTTCAATAACATTTTCATGGGGTGTATTATAAGAAAAAAAAGCTTTTTAATTCGTTTAGTTAGTTTAAATAATTTAAATAAGTGGAGTAAGCTGATTAAATAAACATTTATAGCCGCGGCTACAGCTCAACAATTTTCTTTTTCTTTTTATTTTAGCTCAGATCACAGGTTCGTATCCTTTTGAATAATTTTTTTCATTGGAGTGTTTTATCACAAAAAAAAAAGAGTCTTTTGTGCTTAGTTTAATTAATTAAAATTAAATTAATTAAATGGGGTTAGCTGATTATTAAACATTTATAGCTGCGGCTATACAGCTAAACAAACATTTTTTCTTGCTTCTACTCAAGCCACACATAATTCACATCAGTTGCTAACGACAAATTATTATTATTTAATAATAATAATAATAATAATAATAATAATAAAAATTTCAATTCACACTTTAATTATTATTAAAGCAGAAAATAAAAAAAATAAAAAATGTCTACAGTGAAAATATCTGTTTGCGATCGTTTGATTTATAATATTTAATTTTCATATTAATCTCCAATCATAAATGTCAATTAATTTTTTATTATTATTATTATTATTTATATATTTATGCATTGTTTAATAATAATAATAATACCAAAAATAGAAGGATCGTTTTATCATTTCTTACTAATTAAAAAAAAAAAAAAAAAAAACGGTGGACACACAACGAAAAAAAAAAAATAGAAAAAACTGTGACTTAAATATGATAAAGCTGTTCGCATTAAACCTAATATTAATGCTTAAAAAGCACAAAAAAAAAATTAATTAAATTAAAGAAAGAGGAAGAGAGAGAGGGCAACCAATAGAAAAAAATTAATTTTAAACGAATAATTAAGCGGCAGCCCGTCGCATTACATTAGAAAAAAAATAAAAATATTTGCGACTATTGCAAATCAACTTTATTCAAAGTCTACCGTCGCTAATAATGAAAAATTATTTTTTTTTTTTTTTGTTTTTCCACTTAAAACAAATTCATCAATTGTTTGCTTAAATAAATAAATAAAAAAAAAAAAAATAACTTTTGTTCACTGATTATTTTGTGATTTTGATTTTTTTCTGTGTGTTGTAACAAACGACAAACGGTTCGTGTGGTGTTTGGTTGGTTGTGATTTTGATTTTTTTTTTCTGCTACTAATTTTATTGGCTGTCTATTTTCCTCTCCGAATAGAAATATTTATTAATCGATAATAATTGATAATAAAATTAACCAAACAAAAAAAAAAAAAAAAAAATTTCTATCGCTGGTTTAAAACGCACAAACTGGCCGTTTACTGTCATTTACACGCTTTAATTAATTAAAAATTATTAATTGTACTTACATCGTATTTATTTGGCCTCATTGTACCCATTTATTTTTATATTGTCACATTCGGTTAGGATGCAATTTATACCAATCCAGATTGCGGGAACAATTTTAATAAAATTATTAAAAAAAATAATTTTTATAAAAAACATAAAACACTTGATGAATAAAATAATGAAGAGAAAAAAAAAAAAATTTTAATTAATTTTTTTTGTTTAATTAATTAAATTTAATTAATTATTCGAGTAAAATTAATCAGCACACACACACACACAAAAACAAAACAAAAAAAATAAAATAAACTCAAGTGTGTATTCCTTGTTAACTTTTTTTTGTTGGTTTTTTCTTAATTAAATTAATTTTTCCATTAATTAAATTAAGAACATTTTTTTTTTCCTTTTCTTTCTCGCACTAATTTTTTTTTTTATTTAACTTTTGTAAAAAACACTTTTTTTCACCTGGGGAATTTATTATTATTATTTTTTTTTTTTTTTTTGTATTACTTAGAGAGAAAAAAAAAACACAAAATCACTGATCAACTTTTATTGTTTCAAATTAAAAACACATTAATGTTCCTTAATTAAATTAACTGTCTGATACAAAATATTTGTGCATAAAAACAGAAACAAAATACACCGTACACCGTTTTATAAATCCATTTAGTCTTAATCCTTTTGTTCTGTTTTCTATTATTTTTTTTTTTTTAATTAATTAATTTTGCTTAATTAATTAATTAAGAAAAGAAATAATTTTTCTTTTTCTTTTTCATTAATTAAATTAATATTAAATTGTTCTGATAGAATTTGAGGGTTTTTAATAAAAACTAAAATGGAGAAGAGACAAGAGATTAATTTTTGTTTAATTAATTAATTAAAAAAAAATTATTACTTAATTAATTAATTAATTAATAGGAAACGAATTTAATTCAATTTAAGCATTCACTGTGATTAAAAACACAAAGCGTTAAGCATTTTAATTAACAAGAAATTCTAGTCTGCTAGAGAATTTTTTTTAATTAATTAATTAATAAAAAATTTAATTAAGCTAAATTACGTCTGGTTTTTTTCACTAACTAGCTAAGTAGCTGCTGTATTAAAATATATTTGTCGTGCTTCCTCTTTAACATGATTTTGGAAGCAAAAATTTTTGGTGGTTACCACTAATGATAATCTTCGATAATTTACGGATTTAATTAACACAAATACAACGAATCTTTAATACGAAAAATCCTAATTCCTATGGCTAAAGCGATGATAATTTGAAATCGACACAAAATGCCATGAAGACTTTTTTTCTGCTTTTTCTCTCTGTGTATTTTAATTAATTAATAACGAATTGTGAGAATGTGTACAAAGTGTTTTAAAGTGTCGTTGAACTGTTTTTAAACATAAACATAAACAAAAACAATAATAAACGATTCAATCATCACTTGTGTGGTGTGTTATTGATAAATCAGTTTGCTAATTACGCGTTTTCTTTTCCTTTCCTTACGTTCTGTCTTCTAATTTTTCCCTAACAACATGAACGAGATTTAAGCTGACTCTCAACAGTAAACAGTTTCTTTAAAACACAATTCCGCTTATCCTAATCACTATCGTGTTAGTCGTACTGAGGCTAACGAAAGATTGTTGAGAAAATTAAAAAAAAAAAAAAAACCGTAACACTTTCCACCAAGATCTAAACATTTTAAACGTTCTAAACTCAAACAATTTAAAAACTCTGCCAACACAAGGGTTGAGTGACTTAACTAAGTAACATAACTAAAACTAACTTTACTTAAGCCAACGAAGAAAGTTGAATCTTTGCATTATTGCTAGGCGTTGTGTTAATGTAAAAAAGTTTAAATAAAAAAATTATTTTTTTTTTCTTCTGTTTTTAGTCGCGCTTCACACTTTAATTTTTTTTTAATTAACGCTAATTAAGAAAGAAATTTTTTTTGTTTTGTTTTCCCTACTTATTCCTAATTAATTTCTGTTTTTCTATGGTTTTTTTTTTCTCTTTACCTTAAAACCACACAGAAAAATCTCTACGTTGAAATCAGAAATTTATTTTTTAACGATTAATTCCTTAGTTTTACAACAAAAAAAAAAAAAACTTTTTTTAATTAATTAATTAACTAACTAACGGTAAGCACACACCCACACATACACGGATCAAATTTTCTTTTTCACTTAATTAATTAATTAAAAAAACTAAAACAAAAATAAAAAACTTTTCTAGTCACATCGTTAATGAATTTTTTCATTGAAATTTCATTAAAATTTCACCAAAATTTCATTAAAATTTCATCAAAATTTCTTTAATCGTTTTCTTTAATTAGATTTAATTAAATTAACCACAGACGAAAACGGCACAAAACACAAAAAATTAGCGAAAAAAGTAAAAAAAATTTTTTCTTCTCTTCATCGACTTTGTTTAATTAAAAAAAAAAAAAAATGTTTAATTAACACAAAAGGAGAAAAGAAGCAAAAAATAATGAAAAAACAAAAACAATTCAGGCACAGTGAAAGCTTTTTGTCGTTCAATTAATTAATTAAGAAAGCATGAGGGAAAATAATTTTTATTTATTTTTTCTAATTTATTTCCCCCCCGTGGTACAAAGGCAGTTTAAGGTATAAGGTAAAAAAAAACACTGAGACACTGGTCACTAACTTTTTTTCGTTTTTCTACAGCCAAGCAGCAGCAGCAGCAGCAAAAAAAAAATTCTTCAATTGAAAAACAGCGAAAATAGCGAAAAAAGATTTAATTTTTTTTTTTAAATTAAATTTTTTTCCGTTTCTTTCTTTCTCCTCTGTTTTTACTTTTCTTTTTATTTTTATTTTTTTTTTTTTGTCAAACACAACAATTCATAGATAACAGCAGATAGATAAGTTTTTTTTTTTTTCTTTTTTTTTGGCACTACCACGTTAAAAACACAGAAAAAATCGCGAAACAGAAATTTTTAATTTTTTTGTTTTAATCCTGATAAAAATTTTTTTTTTTTTTTTTTTTGTATTTTCTCTAAGATTTATTAAAAATTTTTCCGTTCGATATAATAAAAATTTGTGCGACCGTTTTGACGTTGTTAACACTTTGAGGATTGTTGCGGTACTAAAAAACCTAATACAACCCGGTCGCGTTTATTCCCATCGTTTTGGATTTTTTTTTTTTTTTGCTTTTTTTTTCGTTTTTTTTTTTTTTTTTTTTTCAAAACTCTATTCTACGTTACGTCGCGTAGTTTAAGTGCGCGTTGTGACTATTTATTTATTTTTCTTCTCTCTTTACGTAAAATTAACGTAAAAAAACGAAATAACTTAAAAGCTCGGGATGCACAAGCAAAATAAAAATGCAAAAAATGTTTTTCCTACCAGCAGAATCAGAGTGTAGGAATCAAAAAAAAAAAACAAAAGAAAAGAAAATGAAAAAAATGTTGCCGTTGGGTTTGATGGTTCGTTTGGGTCTGGTGAAAACACATCGAAAAGTCACTAAGCTTTTTTTTGGTTGTTTATTCTGTGTGCTTGCTGCTTGGGTGGAGTAAAATTCACCAACGAGAAAAATTCACACGATATTTTGGCACAGATCTCACTGGCACGATTCGTATCCAACGTTTTTAACGCTAATGCGGTTCTTAACTTTGCTAGAGAAATTAATTTAAAACAAAAGTTTTTCACGTATTTCACGTATTAAAGCCACGGATTTAAATCACAAAGCGGAAAAACTAATTAAAAATTTGCGAGTTAATAAAGAAAAACGAAAAATATATCGTAAAAAAAAATTCAAATTGATAAACGACCTTAATAGACTGGCTTCAGTACGGTTAGATGTTTACTTTCAGTACGATTCACATTACAGTACGTTATACTATTCTATAACCGTATTGAATACATTTTAAGCACAGTAGCTACTAAGATTTTTTTCTTCTTTTCGTTTTTTTCAATTTCTCGTTAAGAAATTAATAAAAAATTATTTTTTTCTTCTCTATTCATCAATAAATTTCTTTTTAATTAATTTTATTCGTTAATTACCTGTTGGTGAAGACGTTTTAATATTAAAAACACTGTTGAACATTTTAAATCTTAGTTCAATACAGAACATTTGATTTGATTTCATAGAAAAAAAATCATCAAATCCGCGTAGTGTAGGCTTAATTAGTCTAGCTTTAACCGTGGAGAAAAAATTTTTCAATTAACAATTTATTAGAAATTAATAACGAAAATTTTTTTAAGCATTTTTTCTTAGTAAAATATGATGCAAATAAAAATTACAATGAAAATAGAAGGAAACAAAAAAAAAATGTTTTGTAATTACTTTGTGCGCATGTTTTCATGACTTATTAAATCCGATTGTATTTTTTTTTTTTTTAATTAATTAATATTTTTGTATAGGAAAAAATATTAATTCAGTAAGTGAAAGAAAAAAATAATAAAATAGACGAAAAACCAGAATTTTTTTTTTTTTGTTTTTATTATTTTATTGACTTAAAATGTATAGAAACACCTGTTAATTCACTTAGGCAATATAATCATAAAACTATTAAATATATAAAAAAAATTTAATAAAAATTAAAATTTTATTATAAAAACGCGTTTTATAGGGAATTCCGTAGAACAACACGGTTATTGGGTTAACGAAAAATGTTCTTAAGAAAAATCGTTTTTACGCTGGTATTTATGCGCATGTTAATCCTTAATTTATATTTAAGCTATGAGATAACATCTTAAGCGCAAAAATAAAATAAAATAATTTTTTTTTAATCTACATAATCCAGGCGTGTAAACCATTGATTTTTTTTTTGTTTTTATCTCGCACAGACAAAACAAAACAAATAACTACGCACACTAATCCTTAATCTATACTTACGTTGTTAAGCAAAATTTTTTTAATGATAAACTTTTTTTTACCATGTTCTCTTCTATAAAAATTTACTCTGGCATCGAACCCATTGATGATCGTTCAGCATGTTTGTTGCGCATGCTAAACTGTAAGCCATGCTTAGGCTTAAGTAATAAACAAATAAAATTTATCAATCAAATAACGATTATTTAATAATAAAAACAAAAAATGCGATTAGTAAGAGGAGCCAGGGATCTACAACCTACAAATGAAAAACAAAATTAATAAAAACTTTCTCGCAACAAATTTCATAACTCGCTTATCAGTTGATTAAAAATCAAATAAATTCGCTGTATGTACTGTTGCTGTTGCTGCTGCTGCTGCTGCATTTAATTCATATTTTTATTTTATCAGAAAAGCCAGGTAAATTCACACGAATTCACACAAACACACAGTGAGAAACAGAAAAAAAAAAATTCAATCAGTGAATAAAAATTGATAACGAATTTTTTTTTATGATTACAGGTGGTAATGGTGGGTGGGAGAGAATTGTGTTTTGAAATTAAATTTTATTTCGTTCATTCATTCATGAATTTTTTTTTGCTTTATTTTGCTGCTGCTGCTTTTTTACCTCGCGCAATACACAGGAAATGTGATGAAAAATGGAAAATAAAGAAAAAAAAAATGTTCATTTCTTTCTTTTTTTAAATAAAAATCCCCAATCATGAATAAATGAAAACTTACTGACGGAAGCTTTCCATCATTCTCTATCAAATAAATAAATAATAATAAAAAATTTTTGCCATATTCTACGAGCGTTGCAAATAAACTTTGAAATCAGATCAAAATCGACATTGATTGGTCATTTTTTGTAACAATTACAATGCATTCGTAATTCAATCAAATAACACATTGACAGCATTGATTATTAAATTTTTCTTTTTATTAATTAATTAATTAATTCGCTTCTTTAATTAATAAAAAAAAAAAAATTTAAATCCCCACACATGGACACAAAACATAGAAGCACAAAATGAGAGCAAATGAACAAACAAATTTTTTTTTCTTCTATTTTAGAACAAATTTTCTTATCGCATCAGCTGATTAATCAATCAATAATTAAATTTTTTTTTTGTTTTTTTTTGTTAGTTAATTAATTAAACAAAATAATAAAAAAAAAATTTGTTGTTTTTCTATCAATAATAACCGAGGAAAACAAATTTGAAAAGAAAAGAATTTCTTGAGAAAAATTCCAATGAAATTTTTTTTTTATTTTCTTCGTTTCGCTGTTTTTTATTATTGTTTTTTTTTTTTTTTGTAAGTATGTCTGGAATGTCTCTAATAGCAATAATAATCATAATAATCAATAATGCTAATAAAAAAAATTTATTTTTATTTTTTTTTTTTTTTGTGATAATTAAAAGGTGGCTAAATAGTATTGATAATAAAAAAAAAATTATTAGATTACGTTAAATGAGGTTTTTTGTGTGACTATGACAAACAAACGCAAACAATAAATTCTCCGTTTTCTTCTACTATTTCTATGCTAATTAAACATGGGATGAAAGATTTATTTTAAGGTGATTTCAAGAGGGTTTTCAAGAGTTTTTTTTTTTTAATAAAAAAAAACTTAAAAACCGGAAAGAATTGGTTTTTGTACTTTCTGCCTTGAGACTATGACTTGAGAATAAAAAATTCCAGAATCATCTGCAAGATAAATCACCAACGAATCAACTCTTAATGCGTCTTACCAAAGCAATGAATCACAGGTAAAAATTTTTTCCGTCACTAAAGCCTCTGACAAATCAGATGATGACACCGAAAACAAAAAACACGACAATAATCAGCTGGTTGTTGTTTTTTTTTTATTTAAAAACACAAAATGTCTATAGCGGTTGATCGCACACGGAAAGCAATAATAATTAAAATAAAAAAAAAAAAATTTTATTTAAATCCCATCAAACATTTAAACAGGCAGCTTAATTAAAAAACCTACTTCCACCAGTTAAGCCAATTAATATCAAAGTCACACCATAAAGCGTGCGATAAATAACTCACCGAAAAGTGTATAAATTTTTATTTTTTTCATTCAAAAAGCACCGCACAGACATTAATTAATCAATTAAAATAGCAGCAAAATATATAGCAACAAATAAACTAACAAAATACCTTAGTCATTATAGGCAACAAGAATTATAAAAAAAAATTTTTTTTTATTAAAAGCACTTGAAAGGCCACACAGTAAACATCGTCCCATATTAATACTAGATCAGCGCATAATTTTAATCATTTCTCGTTGCTGTATTTCTGTTTGTTTGTTTGTTTGCTTATTGATTTGATTTGATTGATTAAAAATACTCAAAAAATAAAATAAAAATATATTCGAAAATGAAGAAAAACGCACTACGAGAATAAACAAAAAAAAAAATAAATTTCAGTGGAATTTATCTGATTAAATTTTGATTACGGCTGCTATTTGTTTTGCTATTAATTCACTCGATTAAAATTCAATAAAAAAAATTTTTTTTTTCAGACGAAAATCATCGATTGATTTACAAGGGACAAAAATCATTTTTTTTTTTTTGTTTTATTTTTAGTTTAGTTTAAGTCACTTAACAACTACTCTATCGGCAAGATATTGTTCTGGGAAATCATAGCCATATATCGTGTGCACAGATAAAGTCACTTTGGCGAATTATTTTTTTTTTTTTTAATAATTCGGCTTAAAAGATTGAAATTTCAGGTGAAATAAAAGTGAAATGGTTTTGCGCATGTTTCAAAATTACATCAACCAATCATGAAGTTTGATAGCGTTGATTGGTGACGTTTTTCACCTTGAATAAAGGTTATAAGGGCCTATTGTAAATCTTTGGGACCTCAGTGGTGTTTCTTCTGTGTTATTAAGACCTGAAAATTTCGTTGTTGCGATTTAGAAATTTTTTTTTTCTAATAAACACAAAGCTAATGAATTACGCAACGCATATAAACCGCCGAAAAACTATCGTAAACGGATATTCAGGGTAACCATTTCCAAATACTTTGATTGTGAAATTTTGTTTAACATTTGTTTATTTATCTGACCACATCTGACCACATTTTCTCACTTTTCTCAATTTTTTTATTTTTTATTTTTTAATTGATAATTTGATAAACAAATAACAGAAAATTTCCTCCACATCTTCGGAATTATTTATAATTATTTATTTATTTAATTAATTAAATTCATTTTTATTTGTTTTTTGTTGGCTTAATAATTATTCTTATCAATAATTGGCACTATGTGTGTCAAATGATTAAATAAAAGCAGCAAAAAAGACACTTTTGTAGTGTAGTCAGTGCTTTTGTGTAGAATTTCTAATGGAATTTTATTTATTTATTTATTTATTTTTTTTGATTGCATTGATTGACACTTTTTTTTTTTTGTAAAATGAGTATTTGTTGAGGAATTTTTTAAAAAATTTCTTTATTAAAAGTTTATTGAGTAAAATGTGGAATTTGGTGTTTGGAGGGTGCGTTTCAACAGTGATAATTGGGATACTGGCATGGTAGCATTCCCTAAAACACCTCATGTAATCTCTGAGTCTCATTCCAAAGAATAAAAATCAACAAACGTTGCAGTAACTAATCAAAATTCCTTGTAATAAACATATCACATCCACCTTGTACTTACGTCCGGTAACGATCACATCACAAACGCCCGGTATTACCCAGGCGATAATTACACGATTATCATCTACAGAAATCTGGTTAAAAATCTCTCTTAATCCTTGATAAAACCACCATCAATGAAAACCACAACAAATAACAAACACAAAACGCGTCATGACTAAATAAATTCTGTAAAAAAAAAATACAAATTTTTTAAAAAATTTCCAAATCATTTTTTTTTACAGTAAATGTGTCATTGGCGCGCGTTTTATATAGTCGTGGAATGAAATAATAAAAAAAAAAATTTTTTCTCTAATTTATTTTGATTGGTGATAAGCTCACGATGTATCAACAATAAGTGGCGTTTGTATTCCGCTTTAGTTTTATTTTTTATTTATTAGGCAAAGTGGTTGTTGCATCAACAACAGAAATGAATCAAAAATGATTCATCTAATAGCAATGCGAATGCATTTAGCACTTAGCACACTAGGCTTATGTTTTAATAATAGCTAAGCTGGTTTGATTTCTGTTATTTTTTTTTTCTGTTTCTTTTTATCGAAAATAACAAAAAAAAATTCTATCGGTATTCAACGGGAATAAATTTCCAATAGAAATTCCACGAATTTTTTATTATTCGTACAATCACTTCAAAATTAAAATTCCAGCGAAATTTCTAGTATACCATAGGCGGTTTTAAGGTGGTTTCTGGTATCCACTTTCATTATCGCAGCGGTTATTACATTAGAAAAACATTTTGCGTCCACACTGTTTGTTGGTTTGTTGATTACATTTCGCAACATTCTTTGCTTATGTTTAATAATTTTAATTTTTTTTTCCTTCATTAAACAAATACACAAAGTGTGAGTTAAAATAGTGAAAAACATAAAAAAAAAAAACATCACTGGGGTCTGTGGTGTATTTAAATTGAATTTGTATGAAAAAGAAGAGAATTCGCGTGTCGCGACATAAACTTTGTTTTGTATTTTCTGCTATTACAGCTTTTTTTTGTTCCAGCTTCTTTGTTTACATTTTTAATTATTTATTATTTCTACATACGTTTATGCATTAAATACATTCCTGTATGCAATAATAAATGCAGAATAAAAAATGTTTTATTATGATTTGGTTGGCGGCGGCAGCCAGCAGTTTTTTTTTTCGTTATTTACTTAACGACTGAGTTTTAATTACATCAACTTATTATTTTTTTTTTTTTTTATAAAATAAAAATGTCTCATAATTAATAATTTAATTAATTTTTTTTTTTTTTGTAATTAATTAGAAGCGAATTAAAGGGATTAAATACGTTGAAACAGCACTGCGTATTCTGATGTGAATAATTCTCAGTGCACTTCACCACGAATTTATCGCTTAAAAATCATAGCAAACAATTTATTTTCTAAAATAATTTTCTTTATTAAACTAATTAAAAAGGAATTTATAATCAATTTAAAAAATAAACCAATTGCAATTGCACCAGTAAAGAAGGTTTTTGTAGAAAAAAAAAATAAATTAAAAAATTTCCTATCTGCCTGTCTAATGGCGGCGCCAACAGATATTCAATTGCATTTTATATTTATTTTTTTATTATTAATTATTGCTTAATTATTATTATTATTATATTTATTAATTGTAATCAATAATATTATCTATAATTAATTTATTTTTTATAAACAAAATTGTAATAATAATAAATCTGTTAATAAATAAAAAAAAAAAGAAAGAAAGAAAAAAAAAACATCAAAGTGGGAAATTTTTTTTATTATTCGCTTCTTTTGCGTTTCTTTATTAAATATCTTCTTTGAGCTGCTTTTATTTAATTAAAAGTTTAATAAATAGATTAATTGTTAACCAATATTATTGATTAGTAATTGATATTTACTTGACTTAAGTATAAATAAATAATAAAATTACAAAACGCAAATTACGATAAAAAAAAAATTTCTCTTTCAATTGCACTTTGAAGAAAGTCATAATTTTTATTGAATTTAATTTTTTTCATAAACAACCGTTTGTATAGAATTTATTTCAGATTCGAAAAATGTAGAAATTATCCCTTTCGGATAAATATACGATTTTTAACAGCAAAAATACTGCAGTCACTACATTGAAATGAAATCAGATGCTGAGTGTAACGAGTAAAAAATATTTTTTTTGTTTTCAATGAAATTCTGTGAAATTCTTTGTAAAGAAGCGAATTTTTTTTTTGTTGTTAATAATTTTATTGAAATTCTGATTTATTTTTCATGTAAATAAGCAATGAATGCCCTTTTATTATAACCCCGGTAATACCTATTATTACTCAGTAATGGTCTTTCCAGCTAACATCAGAATTACTTAATCCATAAACATCCAACCAGAGAACTCGTCTTTGTTTAAACGTAATTAAAATAAATTAAAAAAAAAATCGAAATAAAAATAAATAAATAAAACGTAAAACACACAAAAGTATCGATGTTATAACGAAATAAATCATTTTAATAGTGCCACGAGGCAGCGAAATAATAAAAAAAAAAAAAATCAAAAATCCAACAAGAGAAATAAAATTTATGAATTAATAAATTAATTAAAGGCACGAAATAGTGTTTTTTTTTTTTTGGTTATTTAATTTATTTATATTTTTTTTTTGTTGATTTCTCTATAAAATTTTAGCAGCAGAACTTACTAATAGCAGACCAGAAATAATAGCAACAGTGGTTAGCAGCTAAAGTTTCTTCTGTTGATTTTGTGTGTTTAGCGGGTGTGATAGTTTTATTAGCAACGAAGTTTCACGATTAGCAACGATGTTACACGATTAGTAACGATGGTACACGATTATCAACGATCTTACACAAACAACAAAATATTAATGTAGCAACGCACCTTAAGCCGTTCCTGTTATTTTTCTAGGCAATAAACTAGAAAACTACTGATTTTGTAAATGTCATAAAATAAATGAATAAATAAATAAACAGAGAAAACGAATAAATAACAAAAAAAAAAAAAAAAAACACGAGATGATTAGTGGGTACACCAAAAAAAAAAAAATATATTTTTTATTCATCTTACTAACTTAGTTTTGCACCTTCGATGTTTTTTTTTTTTTTTTTAATTATTTATTACCACTTGCTACGTTAATTTATTAATAAAACAAATTTCGTGTGGTCGGAGTTTTTATTAATTTTTTTTTTTTTTGTTGATATGATTTGGTAACAGCGCCGGTTTGAGGTAGCAACTGCACCTATTACTTGTGACACAATTTTAATTAGGCGCCGCAATTATTATTTATTGCTTAATAATTGATGGCACAAGGTCCTCCTACACTCACACACACAACAGGGTGGCCCTGATTTGTGTCTTTTTATTATACCACAACGCATAATCTTTTATCGTTGTGCGTTGTAATAAATTTCCGCATCCGTACATAATAAAGTTTATGCTACAAAGTAGTTGATTGAATTAGCATTAAAAAAAATACCTTTTAGCAGGTAGGTTATTACACTTGACGGTTTATTCCTCTTTGTTTGCATAAAATTTTATTGAATTTTATTGTTTTTATCACGTTTGTTGCAGCATTTGTTTGCTTTTTTTGCTTTTTCTTGTGTTTTGCAACAAAGTTGTGTTTAAAGCTTTATTCAAACCCTTTAACAACGATTTTTACTTCGAAAAAACCACAGAAAATAATAAGAAAAATCCTACTTTAAGCTCTATTTCGAGTACATCAATTACTAACAAAAAAAAAATTCTTTCTTCGACGCGAGCACAGTGGAAAAGTTTTTTTTTTTGACATATTTTTTGGCAAATTGCTACAATACTTGTGTCACTTTTGTGTGCAGTTTCGCCGCTATAACAAGACACTTATTTATGTCTTAAACTAATGACAAGTCAAGTTACTTAAAAACTATAAAACTTCAGTAAAAGTTTGTTAAGGATTAAGGGGTGGTGGTTGCACGATATGCATTTCATAGCAGAAAATTTCAAAAACAACAAAACAAGTAATGGAAAAATCTTGTTTTAAAGAGACAAAAAAAAAAAGAAAACTTTTTGTAAGTTCTAGGAATAGGAAAATTCATAAACAATTATAGAAAAAAATAAAAATTCCGCATAAAACAGCAGAAATAACTCTAAGTGATTGAAAATAAAAAAAAAAAAATTCATTTCATTTCAATTACAGTACGATAAACTAATGACGTTTGCTAATTTGCGGCGTAATTTCGTAAGCAATACAAGAGGAGCCAACTAAATCACACACACAAACCCGAATCACAATTCACAATTCACAATTAGCATGAATAATATGTTTTTATAGAGAGACACAGAAAATTACGCAGTTGTCATACATTTATCATATTCATAGAGGCTGGGAATAAATTAAATTGTAATGAATGTGGCGACAGCGTTGCTTAAGCCTCGCATAATATTTCTAAAGATTTATGACAGTGTTTATGTCTTAAACATAAACGAATTGATACTACAGATTGTACCATCGTTATGCCTAATTTTCGTATCAAGATGATGACCATGGACAAATGAAAATGAGAAAAAAAAAATACGAGAAATTACCCCAATAGTAATTGAATTATTTTTCTGTGTGTGCTGTATACGCAATGGATAATTTCTTCTGTAGTTATGATCTATGGACAACGCAGTTATTATTACTGCCCACAATCAGCACAACAACTTCATAAATTACTGCGGATTTATTTTATTCTAATCATATTTGCAATTCGCTTTAATCACATTAGGATAAAATGCTGGGACAACACAAACAGAAACAAACACATTCTATAGCTTTTATTGTAATTAATGGGGGTTTTGAATGAATTTTCCGGATGAATAATAATTCTTTTGACTCGTGTCGGCACGCGTACAACATTTCTCTGATTTCATTAGAAAAATAAAAAAAAAAAATCGCTGGAAATCTCAGAAAAATCCATGCTAGGCTAATTCGGATCTTGATGAAAATTGGTGGGAATTCTTGTTTTAATATTCTGAAAATAATTTTCCATGGAAATAGATCTCTAAAAATTTTATTTCGCAGGATATGAGCTTTCTAAGTCGTATGGTGGCTAAAAACCATCGTTGTGAGTGTAGTATCTGTGGAATTTTGGTTGCGATTTATTCAAATTTTATTGCACAAACAAAATTTTAATTTTTCTGAATTCAGAAATGAATTATCTATCGAATTAATAAATAATGTCATATGGTCTAGTGGAAAATTTTGCCACCTTACACTGTTGAATGCAGAAAAAAGAGTCAAAACCACACAATTTTCACCGAATTTTCAATAGTTTCAGGAATACATTACAAGGTATTCTGGTGTCGACTTGGTAATGAAAAATAAAATTTTATTTTAGAAGTTATTCGCCCAGAAAGTGATTTCTAATCGGGTTTCTGTTTTCGTTACCCTGAAACCTCGTTCTATCCTGATTCACAGGGATGTAAAACTACACACAGGATATGTTTTTACCTTGTAATATATTTTTATCTGTTGCTGGTAATATTCTCACACCTCCCGCGGTAACGCTGGTTAATCATATCTCACCATAAATAACAACAGAAATTTTTTTAATCGATTATCACAATCATCGTCTCAATGTTTTATTTTTTTTATTTTTTTCCTTCTTCTATTTTCATTACAATTTAAACTATTTATAAATAAATAAATATTTTAATCAGATTTAATAAATCAAATTAGGCAATTTTGGCAATTTTTTTTTTTTTTTGTTTTTTTTATAGAAAAAAATTGAAAACAAAAGTAAATTTGTCGCCGCAAATGATTCATGCGAATTGAATTTTTCTTTATTATTTCGCTGGGCCTATTAGCTTCTTATTTATTGTGTTCGGTTTTATCAGGGAAAAATATACAAAAAAAAAATAAAAAAATTAATTAATTAAGTTTAAACCACGCTTTGTAATTTTTTTTTTTATTAATTATTTTGCCATTGTATTGTGTTTTGAAAACGATTTAAATTGTTTTTCGCGTTTTTTTTTTTTAACTTTAATAAATCACTCTGTTGTCAGATTAATAAAAAAAAAAAAATTGTTTTATTTTCTATTTCTGCTGAATAATAATCGGACACTTTTTCGGTTTTGACTTTTGTATTATCAGAAACGAAGAAGGGGGACGAAAAACGCCAAAAAAAAAAAGATTATATACGAAATTCTAGAGCAAATAACTTTCGAAAAAAAAAAAAAAACCACACGAATTTTCATCATAATTTCCACTTGGTTTTTGTCATCTGTCTAAATAGCAGGTAAATAAATATAAATCAACCGGCAACAAGCATTTTCCGTTGTTTAGTATCGTCGTCGTCTTTTTTTGCGTACGGAATTTCTTTCCGGTGTTTGTTAATTTTCTTGAATAAATAACCAAAAAAAAAAAAAATTTTTTTTTTGACATCCGGATGTCAAAAATTTTTTCTTTTATTGATTCTTTCAGTTATGAAATTGTCTGTTGATAGGGAGAAAAAATCGGGGAGCTAAAATCGTGTGCTAAAATTATTTTTCCTTGATTTTTTCTTACGTTCAGAAGTTCCCGTACCTCCGAATTTTTCCTAACGTTACAAGTGGTGGAAGAGAAAATTTCTCCTCTCAATCTCATCGCATCAAACATTAAAAGACGAAAATATTTACTTAACTAGTGACTTAAATAATGACTTTATTTACAAACCACTACACAACCACTGACTTAATACAAGAATATAAAAAGAAATACCGAAGACATCCCGAAGCTGGTTTGCTTTGTAAAATGGAATTTTAATTGGATTTTTAGTTTTTGTAACCAAAACCAATCAAACTCATTTCTGTTTGTTTGTTTGCCCTAACAAACGAATAATTAATAATCTTATTATCAGAAATCCCATTAAAATGTAACTTAATTTGCGTTTTTAACATTTAACATGACTTGACTTGACTTAACTAAGCGGGATAATTCCTTCAAGCTTCAATAAAAAACATTTCTTGTTGTTTATTTTTTTTTTCTTCTCCTAAGTTGATTTATAAATCGTTATATAGAGTTTAAGTCATGTTAAATTGACTTAACTTAAGTATTTATAATAAAAATGTAATAAACAAAGACATTTATAGCTATAGTGCCTATGATTTTACGAAGAATTTCCCTGTTGATCGTGTTTTTAGAGAGGAGAAAATTTATTTATTTATTTATTTATTTTTTTTTTCTTTCCCTTTTATTTTATAGCGCCGATAATTAAACAGCAAATAAACAAACAAACAAATAACAAAACGAACATCACGGAATCTATTTAATTAATTTATTTTTTTTTTCTTTTTTTATAGAATAATGGAGAAAATGATTTTTTAATGGTTTAAAGCTGGCAAACAGAACCAAAAACCACAAACAACAATGCAGCAGCAGAGTTTTTTTTTTTTTTTTTAATTATTATTTTTTAATTTTGCAAACAAATCGGTAATAAAATGTTAATAAAGTTGTATGGTAACTGTGAAGAGTGAGTTAAAGGCATCTAGAAAAAAAAAAGGTTAAAATCGTTAAAAAAAAAATACTAGCCTAGGTTTTTTTTTTTCTTACACCGCCCATGGTCTTACAACTTGCACGCATCACGCTTTTAACGCTAAAAAAAAAAAATAATAAAACGCTTTTTGTCGCCTTGTCGCTATAAAAAATTAAAAACTTCGGTGTTAATTCTATATTTCCAACGCTTTATATAATTTATCACCTAGTTCTAAATCAGTTTGCATTCTGGATTAATTACGTTTCGAAAAGGAAAAAAAAAAAAATAATTATAATGAAACATGAAACATGTTTCATGAAACGTGTATAAAACATTTTTTTTTGTTTTTTTTTATGTTTCTATTTGCTGTTGTTGCACAGGTAGTTTAATCAACAATTTAAAAACATTAACGCCATTTATATATCAAAAGAAAATATTATTACAATTATTATTATTTTTTTTTTTTATTACTTTTTATTACTTTTATTAATAGAAAAAAGAAAAAAACATTTTTATTAGCTAATAAAAACACAGAGAAACATATTTTTATTCTATTGCTTGCTTGTTGTTTGTTTGATTTTATTTATTTATTATAACTGAATTAAATCAATAAACAATAATTGTGTACAGTGAACAATAGAATAATGTTAAGTTAAGTTAAATTAAATTAACTCACTCACTCTCGCTATAACAGCTGACTTGAATGAGTTTTTCCACTGTAGCCAAAAGGTAATAAAAAATTAAAAAAAAAAAAATTTATTTCACTGTAGTAAATGCACCTTGAGTGGAGTTAATAAAAATGTATTTTTTTTTTTTTTTTAATCATTTTATTATAAATAGATTTAGTACATTTTTTATATAATTAATTAATTAATTAATTAAATAATTAATTAATTAAAACAATTAAACTATTTTCCAAACGATTTTATTGTTTTATTTTTGTAAAAATTTGTTTAACATAAATTAATTAATTAAAAATCGGTAAACTACTCAATTATTTATGATAAATAATTTAAAAATAATTATAGCAAGGTGTATGGTGTTAGAAATCTGTAAAAAACTTGATAAAAACCAACCAAATCAACAAATAAAAAATCCCAACACCTTACGTTTTTCGTTTTATCCGTTTTGAATAATTTTTCCGGTTTAAATTTTTTTTTTTTTTAATCAAAAACCGTGTTATTCCGGTTTATAGAAGGTAATTCATCACGATGATTTAATAAATGACTTAAAAAAATTATTTATTTAACACGGAAAACACTTTGGTTTGGTTTTTTTTTTTTTTTTTTTAACAAAAATCTGCGTAATTTTCTTACTTTGACTCGAATTTTCGTAGTAAAATTATTTAAATAATTTTTTTTTTCCAACTTTACCTTTATTTATAAATTCCTCACCTTTTTTTTCTTTCTCCCCCCCCCCCCCCCCCCTCTTCTTTATAACAAAAACAAAACAGAAGAGAATAAAAAAAAAAAAAAAAAAAAAAAAAACTCTTGTTGGTAAATTTGTGTTTCATGTTTCGTTTCATGTGTGTATGTTTCGGTGTGCGTATAACACATTATGCATTATGCAAATAGACGGATAGAGGAAAATACATAATAATAATAATAATAATAATAATAATAATAATAATAATAAAAATTAACCGATAAATAAACAAAAATATTACAGAGTCGAGGTTTTTTTTCTTCGTCTTATTGACTGCACGCTGCACTGTTGAATAATGAAGAAGAAACGGACACGTTGATGATGCTGTTACAGCATTTTGTTTGTTTAAAAAAAAAAAAAAAAAAATTGTTTTTGCCCTACAGCAGTAAAGAAGCTAAAGGAGAAGGAAAAAAACCTTTTTTTTCTGATTATTAATAACGAATAACGAATAAAAAAAAAAAAAATTATTTTTTTTTATTGATTTTCTATGTCGATTTCATTCACCCAAAGCAAATCAATCATTTAAATCGAATCATTATTGTGGTTTGCGCTTTAATTTCTACCATTTATCCTACTTGTTGTTACAAATTGTGTTATTCATTTGTTTAAACTGAATCAAGGTGTTTTTTCTAATCTATTTGTTGCTGCTGCTGTTGCTGTTCAAATGCAGAGATGGAACGTAGTTTTTTTTTTATTAACACGTAACATTGGTTTAAGTCGAGCGTTTTTTTCGGGATACACAAAATACACTGAGACCCTGAATACACACCTACACAACAGACAGCCTCATTAAATACACAAATGTCCAAAAATAATAATCAAGCAAGACAAACTCTTCTGTAATCAATAAAAATGATGAATCTGACTGATTTATTAAAATTTCTTATTGATTATCCACCACGGTACAGTGGTTATAGAATAATAAAAACGACAATCAGGTAGACCGAGTGTCCAAACAATTTGTCTTAGATTTTTCTTCATGTCTTTAAATTCACTTTAAATCATTAATTTCGGGTTTACACCTACAACGTCACGGTGAAAACATAGAAGTAGAAAAATTCCACAACAAATGTGTGGTAGAAACTGTGGTACAAAATTGTGGTCAAAATTTCGGTAAAACGATACAGAAATCAGAATAAAATTTGCATATGAGAACCGCATTGGAGTTTCTTTTTTTTTTTATATATATATATATAACAGGAAGGAAAAGGATTTTTAATATCCTATGGAGAATCAATGACGACAACGTAGAAATAGTTTTGTGTCGTCGTGTTTATTACGTTTTCTTGGTTATTTGATCCTCCTTATTAAATTAGGCTTAAGGGACATTATATACCCTAGACAAAACAAATCAACAAAAAAAAAATTTAATTTATAATCAAAGAATAATAATCAAAGTAGAACACAGGAAACAACTGTGAGGTGTACAAGGTATCTGTTTACATAATTATTTGTCCTACATACCAAAGGTACCATAAAAAAAAAATAAAAATAAATAATCACAGAAAAATTGAATGAAGAAGCGAACAGAAATTTATTTTGAATTAATACGCAAAGGTGAGACACAGTAAAATCAGGTGGTCAAAAGAAGACAAAGACATTTCCCCTTTTTGTGTCATTAAATTTGTCATAGAAAATTACTGTCTGTCCGATTAAATAAAATTAATAAAACAAAAAAGTTCAAAACAATCAACACTGGATAATCATCATCATCTTTTGCTTTTTTTTTTTTGTATCGTTCGTTAGATAGCTGGATAGCCAGCTAACCAACCAACCAGCCAACCAACCGTATAAAGTCACAGATTTTATATCATCTAATAAACAAATCAATTTATGAATAAAGAAATGTTTAAAAACTACTCGAATTTCTGTTCTTAGTAATTATAATAAAAAAAAAAAATTTAGGATGCATCAACCGTATGTATCAGGTCCGGAGTAGGATTTTCATTACATTTCCGCATTAATTTCATTGTTATCGCTTGATAAAATGCTTTTTAATGCTGAAAAACGATTTGTGTGACTTGGTTTGATTAGTCAATCTTACTTAAGCCACACCAAAGCTTAATTCAAGACCCTAAAAACCTTTCCTTCAAAGGGTTATGCAAAGCAACGAAAATCTCCGTGATTTTAGACAAATGGCAGATGTGCCTTTCGTAATCATTAGCCACATACATGGAAATTACCGGTGGCGTCCCTGTACCTACACAGCAGCACATCGATTCATGTTTTTTTAGAACCAAAAAAAATTTGTAAATAAAACTGTGAGGATCTGCCGCACACGACAGTATAGATCGTTGACACCGCGAGAATTTTTTTTCTTTCTAATGTAAGGAACACAAAAGACAAATCAACCAGCCTTCAATCAACCAAACCTAAAGTGAATTAAAATTATTTAATTACGTTTTTCAAGTGTTTAAAAAACAAAAGAACTTTTTATGACACATTTATTTTTTTTTTATATTTTTGGTGTCATCAAACGCGACATGACGGACACAAACGGACAAAGTGTCACATTTCGTTGTTTTTTAGTTAAATACACAACGAAACGATTGAGGAGGGAAATTTTAGATTTTTTTCTTTTTTTTTTATAAATAAATCGAACGACGTACAATGTGGTCACAATGCGGTAAAAATAAATTAAAAAAAAAAAAAAAAAATTATTTTCCATCTTTTGTGGTCAAAACAGAGTCAGAGTCAGAGAAGATAAGAGAAAATTTATTCAAAAAATGTTTGCGGTTTCAGTATAAAAATCGTAGCGAATAATTTGTTTTGTTTGACAAAAACCGTTGACTGAATCTGTTGCCGCTGTTTTGACTGTAGAAAATAAATAAATAAATTTGTTTTATTGTTATTAAGCTGCGTGGGTGGATTATTAATAGTGAAGGTTATTTAATTAACATTTTATTGCATTTAATTAATATTTTTTTTAATTAAAAATTGAATTTTTTTTTATTTATTTCATTGCATTACACAAGGATTTGTTTGGTTGTTTGATTTTTTTGTTTTTTTTTTTTCATTTCATTTCATTTCAAACCGCAATGTAACCCTTTTTTGCTGTTTTCTATTCATAATGCCATCACACCACCACCACCACTACCATCACTACAGTACACAGCACAGTGTTTGTTAATTAAAAAAATTTGTATTCATTTTTCTTTTTTTTTGTTGTTGAGTTAATCTGATTTCAACTGAATTAAACTGATTTCATTTGAATAGAACTAATTACCAACACTGCGATATGTGAAAATATGATTTTAAAATCCAGTTGATTTAAATTTACAAAGTGATGCACTCAGGTTGTGGGGCGTTTAACGACAGTACAGTTTACGAAACCGCTTCCAATTCTTTAAACTCTTTAAAAAACTTCAAACACATTCTGTAAAAATGTTTAACAGTGTCCACCCCTGACTAAAATAGGCCAAGTACTCAGTGCAACACCCACAATGCATCCAGTGTTCATCACCGGCACATGTCAGTTTTTATTTTTTATTACCAATTCTCATTGTTCGTGTTATTAGAAACGTAAACACAACCCCCAATGAATTATGATTTCTAAACAAAACGAAAATATGAAAAAAAAAAAAAAAAAAAACTGGAAAAAAACACAGGAAAAAGGGTTAGAAAAGGGCTAAAGTAAAAGTGTTTATTGTTTATAACAAACAATGGATACCAGTGCGTTATTATTTGTTTAAAAAACTCTCCCGGACGGTACACCTAATATCCTGTTTATTTAATTCCATTCACAATGAATTTTGTTAATAATAAATTTTACCCACCCTCAACATTTAACGCTAAATAACTGCAAATAATGGCAACCACCCAGTGTTAACAAATTTATTTTTTTATTCTATTTCCTATTTCCTACATTTTATGACCATGAACTTTAATAAAACTTCTGAAAAACTCATTAATTATTTATGATTTATATGAAATTGAATGAAAGTGAAGTTTATTTCAGGATTATGTTCACTGTGGCCAAGGATTTCGTTTTTCCTCTTTTTTAAATTATTATTACATGTGTTGTGTCGTTAATTTGTTAATAAAATAAAATGTTTTAATAGGATTTCAAGTGATTGTCCGGAAAATAATTTTTTTTTCTGTCTTCTGTTCGTTTTCGTTTCTGTTTTCGAATTGTTAAATGAATTGGTGAATGCAGATGGGTTTTTTTTTTTTTTTAAATCCTTTTTATAATCGGGTTAATAAAATTTTAAGCTGTATGCATGTGTAAAGGTGCAAAGGGATTGGGAATTTTTTTTTTTATCTGGTCAAAATTTAACTAGAAGCTGTAAGCTGTAATAAAAAGCAAAATAGTTGTCTGTAAAATTAATTAGGGTTTTTGTTAATAAATTAACCTAAGACACCTAATAACATTAATTAATGCATTTGTTATAAATTACAAGGATTTAATGGTGGTAAAAATACACAAGTTATAACACCAAAGGACACAGCTAAGTAAACAGAAACAATTAACGAAACTATTTGCATTTTTAAAAACAGTTAATGAAACGCAAAGGCAAAACGGCAAAGGCAAAAGGCATCGCAAAAAACCTTTTTTATTATTATTATTTATTATTTATTATTATTCTGGAAAATAAGACGTAAATTATACAAAAAAAAAAAAAATAATAATAATTAAGTTAACGGAGAATCATCCATTGAAAGAAGAAATTAATTAAAAAATAAAAAAAACTACTGTACTTGCCCTCATTGTCTCATTAATTCGTTTATTCTCTTTTTTAACATAAAACATAAACAATTCGCTTACAACATAAACACCAGTACTTAGCTTAAACATTAAAGTACAGATTGTATAAAAAATCGGTTGGTTTTCTGTTGTATTTAAAAGAAAATGTTAAATACGTGAGTCGTGTGGCGGTTTGAATGAAAAAAAAAAAAAAAAAATCCATCCAAAAGATAAAAAAAATTATTTTAATAAAGTAAACCGACCGAAGCAAGTGACTTTATTAAGTTTTCTTTTTTTCTTTCTTTCTTTTTGTTGATACAAAAAAAAATACGACAAACGAAGCAGAAGCAGATGATGCAGAAGAAGATGAAGAGTTTCAATTAAATAAAATGATTACATGGGAGGGAACCGCACAATAACATTACCTGAATGCAAATTAGTTTCATTTTTATCATGTAATCAGATCGGTTTATTTTTTTATTGCATACCAAACCCATAACCCATCCCATCCTATAGATACAGTTTTTGATGTCGTTCGTTAGTTTCTTTTTTTTTATAATTTTATTGCATTTTCTCAGTCTGTTGTGGGTTTTTTTTTTTTGTATTTTTGTATTTTCAGTTAGATTGCAATGTGAACAGTCAAAACGTGCAACATTGTTGTATCCCTTTTGCGGGATACATTTCTTCTCATCTCTTTAAGTTTACGTTTTTTTTTTTTTTTTTTTATAAAGATGAAGATGGCATACAGGCATATATAAAATCGTAAACAAAAAAAATAATAATAATAATTTCCCATTTACCTTTATCTATTATTAAATTAGAAAAAAAAAAAAAATCAAAGTGAACGACTTACAACCGAGATAGATATAAAATCGAATGAATTAAACTACAGTCGCGATAAATTATTTAATTAAAAAGCAAAAAAAAGAAGAAAAATCGGTAAATTACACATATACACACACACACAACGAGTACATTACCCACCTGTAATAAATATACAATCGCTTTAGCAATATATTATTAAATTAAAATTGAAAAATAAAAAATATAATTTGTGTAAAGTGTTTTTCGTATTACAGAAACAGAAATGGAGAAAAAGCCCAGAGAAACGACAAGCAGAATGAATGGAAAAGGCCACAGATTTTGTAGAGGGAAATTAATTTGTATGAATGTGTGTGTGTGTGTGTGTGTATGCTACAGGGGTTTTAAATTTTAATTTAATTAAACCGTACGCAATTGTGAATTAATTAAATTATTAATCAATGTTTTGATAGGTAGGCATGTCATTGGTAAAATTAATGCCTAAGGCTGACTTATTTTTTTCTAGTGTGCGTGCGGTGTGTCTTAAGACATTGTTTTAGATACACCGGCTAGTTATGCTTTATTTTTACAGGAAAACAACTAGGCTCTAGCGATTGTTTATTAGACAAATTTAACGTTGTTACATCGTATAAAGGTAAAAAAAAATAAAATAAAAAATCCATAAGTTAAGTCACACACACACAAATAAAACCGCAAATTCATGTTTAAATAATTTGTTATCGGTGGACGCCTTCAAAATACTTAGCCGCATGAACATGTTTTTTTTTTTTTTTGTATATTTTATGCTTTATAGACAGTAAAACACTGGGCATAAACAGCACTAACTGATTTATAACATTATAATTGCAATATTTATGTTACATAAAAATTCCCCCTCACAACCCCCCCTTAGCCACCCGATTATTATTAATCAACCGCACATTCAACAAAGGCCACGTAATTTTTATTAAACAGAATTTTCTGTTATTCGGCATGAGTTATATAATTTTATTTATTTATTATCACACGATTGGTACAAGTGATTTGTTGTTTACAAGTCCGTTTAGTTGGTCAATTTTCTATTAAATACGGAAATTACATGCAGGTGAACCGTAGACTACATCAGTTGGTTAGACGAGATGCATGCATTTATTGTGTTACATTCAGATAAACACGGAAATTTGTGGTTTTTATCTTTGTTACAACTTCTGAAAGCTTTCAATTGTGTTTATCAACGATTTTAATTAAACGCGTTTAACTTCATTACGGTATTTCACCAGCCATTTACCATTTGTAAAAAAAAAAGAAGCAAAAAACATGAATTCAACCAATGAAACAACCTTTTTTTTCAACCTTTTATGCGAACAACGACAATACCTGTTGTCCTTTTAACGTTCCAGACGCTTTTAACACAATTTTCCAACAATCAACATTCAGATTTAACGTGAATTCTGTGTAAATAACAATTAAAAAAAAAAAAAAAAACTTATGTTTCGAATGGGAAATTTCACTAAACTTTTGAAGGTTTTATGTGCGGTGATCCATTGGTTAAACTGTTAAAAAAAAAAAAAAAAAATACGCGTTATTCGAAACCTTGTTAAACGAAAGAAAAAAAAACGTTTTATCTTAGCAAACGTAGTCTGTACTTTCGCACAGTAATAAAAACAAAAGTCTCTGGCGAGAGGTGTCAGAGATCAAATTAAAGCAAAACAAAAAACCCAAAGCGGCATTTAGCGGTGGGAGTTTTTTTTGTGCAATTTCAACGTCATAACATGGACATTGTTGTCAAAAATTAATTGGAAAAATATCCACCGGTCAGGTGAAAACAATTCCAATTCCAATACCAATACCAATCGTCAATTACATTCGTTCTAACTGCTGATTAATAATTCTCGTGCTGTCTACGGTTGGCCAAATAAAATTGCGAAATAAATCATTTTTCATAAATGGTGCACCGTAAACGATGCGTAATTTATTTAATAATAATTGCGGGCGCGCGTACAATTACCACCCTTTTAGAAAAAAAAAAAAAAAAAGGTGAAAACTTCTGATTTATCCTTTCCGGTTGTTATCCGATGATAAATGTGTCTTTGGATGTGAATTAAAAAAAAAAATTCTTCTCCATTCACTTCCTTCTCCATTGTTTCGTTTTTTTTTGGGTAATAATTCGTTTCGCATTTAAGGCGTCGGCAAAACAGTAAAGTGAAGCAAAGTGAATCCACCAGACTTGATTATTATTATTAAAAAAATTAATTTAAGCCACTTTATGTTACATTAATCGGGTTATCTTCAACTCACAAACGTTTTTCATTCTTTCTTCTCGTGTTTTTGCTTACTGCCAAAAAAATTTCGTTTTTTTTTTTTTTGTCAAGACGTAAAATCACTTAATTTCCGCTTAATAAATTACGCGGAATAATACTTGAATTATTTCAAAGTCTAATAGACTTTCAAGTGGTTTTATCGACAAAACGAGAAAATTTTTTTGCAACAACTAGAGAGTGAGAGAGAGAGACTAGGAATAGAACAGAAAAAAGAAAAATTTCTCCACCAGCACAACGAGAAAAATACTTGAGAAAAAGTGCAGCGAATTTTTTATTCTTTCTTTTTTTTTATTAAACAAAGGAAAAACAATTTTTTGTTTTTAATTAAGGCGCCCAATTAATTATTTAACCAATAAATAAAAAAAAAATTAAAAAATTCGAATGGCGATCTAAAATCAAAAGAAACAAAAAAAAAAAAAAAAAAAAAAAAAAAAACACGAAAGTCAACAGAAAACAACTCCGCCTATTTTAAAGCGGAAAAATCGTTTACTTTCCACAGTGGTTTTTTGTTAATAATAAAACCAAAAGACAAACCCATAATGCATGTTATGCTTTTTTTAAGTCATGTAATGTAATTTACATTAAAAAAAAAAAAAAAATCTTTAATAACGACGAAAGCGACTTTAAATTTTTTTTATTTTCGAAACATTTAAGCAAAGTGAAAGTTTTTTTTTGTTTTTGTTTTACTCTCAATTAAGGTTACGTGTCGTGTCGTGTCTTGTCTTAAGTCTTGTGACTTTAATTAATCCATCCAATAAGATTTTTCTTTCACTCGTTTGTTTATTTGTTAACCAGAAAAATAATTCATTTTACGTGACGTAGTTAAGTCATATAATTAAATTTTTATTGTTTCTTCGTACGTCTTTACGATTGGTAAACCGGTGATCGAATGAAATAATTCGTTGGAGAAATCAACTTTTGAAAGCAGGCAAAAGGGTTTTTAGTCTCCTGAAAGGATCAGTGACACAAAACCACGTTTCAGGTACCACCTGAATAACAAACAAAAAAAAGAAAAAAGAAAAAACAAAACGTTAAACGCAGTTTACCACTCAACAACAACAAAATCGAAAATTCCATATTTCTTCTGAAAACCCTGATAAAAATCACAGCAAATTATCAGGAAAAACCAAAAATAAATTTTCAATTAAACAAACAAACAAACAAAAAAAAAAAAAAACTTTAATTATCTTAATTAATTAACACAGAAATAGTTATGTAAGTTGATAAGATTGTTTAGGTAATGATTGTGGGAGGGTTTTTTCCTCCTCTTCTTCTTAATGAGTGTGTACGTCTGAAGTAGTTAGCTGTCGGTGACTAATTTACAATTTTTTTTTTTTTGTTTACAGAAAATTTGCCTTTGATTTAGGTGATGTCGATGATTAAAAAAAAAAACGTTTTTAAATGATAATTATGATTGATTTATTTGTTTTCACACTGTATAACGCGGAAATTAGAGGTTTTCAGATGTTAGCTGTTAGCTAAACAAACGTTTAGGAAGTTTCGAAAGTTGGAACTGTATATCCGATTATTAAAGTCTTAATATCAGTTAAATATCCTGAAACACCCAACACAACGTATAAATAAACGTTTCTAGCAAGTACAACTCACAAACAAACACAATTTTAATCAAACAAAAATCAATAACAAAGTGATTTTGCAATGAAAAAAAAAATCAAAACAAAACATAAAAAAACATTCAATTGTTAGTTTGTTGTAAAACAAAACCCCCGCTATCAAAATAGGTCATCGCATTCTTAACATTTTTTTGTCTTCTTGTTAATTAAAAAAAAAAACTCATTTATTGCTTTGTTTTATGACCCCGCTGTCTGTTTTTCGTTTTTTTTTTTTTTTTGTATTTTTTATTGTGCTCTAATCAAATCACTTAATTAAAAAACAACAAAAAAAATACATTGTTTTAAAACCTTAATCCTAAAGCCTTAAAGCGATGCGATGCGTACAACGCATTACATATCGTTGTGTTTTAAGAAAATAAAACGTCTAATGTGGTCAGCCGGTACAATTTAAAAGCGCGCAATACCGAAATTTTAATTAAATTAAAATTATTTTCAAACGATTTCATTACAATTTGTTTTGATTTTTTTTTTTGTTTACGAAATTTATCGCATTTTTATTGCGCAAAAAATGAAAAATGAAATAAAAAATTATTATTTTTTTTTTTTTTTCCTTTCTTATCAATTTTTTTTTTATTTTTTTTTTTTTTGTGTTTTTCGACAAGACATTTTCTACTACGTTTCGTGTAGTTTTTGTTTTATTGTTAGTTTTATGTGGTTGATGAATTGGTCAGTTAGGTGGTAGAGTATTATGATAAGAAGTTATGTGATGAAGTTTGTAAAGCGGTAAACTACGGTACGAAAGAGTCAATCCTTTGAATCCTTTGAATGCTTTCAATGCTTTGTATTCTAGGTGAGTTATTGCTACACTTTAGCTGAACTACTTTGTGTTTCTAGACGTTACGCGTTACACAAGTAAACAAAATTAAATTGTCATCTAACGCCAATGCTTTTAATGCTTTTAATGCGTTTTCCCTAGAAAAACTTACATCTAATTCATAAATATTTTCATTTGCTTGTCTAGATAAATAATGAACGATTGTTATGCTGGAGTTTTTTTTTTTTTTTTTTTTTCTTTTTTTTGTTATTTTAAAGCGAAAAACAGAAGATAAATCGAACTCGGTTCAATCACACACGATAAAAACCTGGTGAAATGATATGAAAATTAATTTATTATTTTTTAATTTGTTTTTAATCCCTTTTTTGTTTTTTGTTTTCGGATAATTTTATCGTATGTATGTATTTGTGCGCCTTAGACTTATTCGGTCTTCACTATTGTTGGTTTTATTTTTGCCATACATTTTTGCCTACGTTTTTGCATGCGATTAAAAAAAATAATTATTTTTGTATGGGCGCCACAATTTTCTACCAAGAAAATAAAAAAAAAATTATTTTTATTTTAATGATAAATTACAATTTTAAAGGTTAATTTGATTTGATTTGATTTGATTTTTTTGTTGTTGTTGTTTTTTTTCGTCAATTATATAAGCGTTTCGGTAAGTACACATTAAATATTGTCTGGTATAAGTCAATGTTGATTGTAACGATTTATTTCGGTGATAGAGACTAAGTGGAAATGTTGTTTTTTTTTTTGCATTTCATTTCATTTCATTTCTTTGCTTAACGTATCCGAACGTGCGAAAAAAAAAAACAAAAAAGAAAGAAACGCGACTTAAATTGTCTTAATATGATGGCTTAAGTATAAATTGGTTTTTATTTTAGGGACGCCTAGGTAGCTTATTGAGTAAATTTGTATTGTTGGATGAGTTTTTTTTTTTCATTTTTTATTTTATGGTAATGACTTCTGATAAACACGTTTCTATAAAAAGTGACTTAATATTGACTTAAGTGACTTGTGTAGGTTTACGCAGTGTTTTTTTTTTTAGATTTTTATTGCAGAGTTTTTTTTAGTAGAAAGTGAAGTTTGTTGCATTTAAACACAAAAATTATAAAGAAAATATGTGGCTTAAGTTTTAATTTATGCTAGATTAATGACTTAAGTATGTTGGCTACCATTTTATTCATTTGTACAGTGAGATTTGTCTGTAATGTAATCAAATTTTAATTAATTTTATCAGCTAACACCTTTCTAGCCTAGTAACCACCACAGTATGGTTCAGTTCCACCCAACTGTTACTGACTTAACAAACGACTTAATTTGAATAATTAAACACACAAAAAACCACCACATGTTCAATAAACCACCAATGAAATAATCGTTAAACAAACACTGGACACCTGAGATAGAAAAAACAAAAAAACAAAACTCGCTAATTCCATCTAATTTCAAAAAAATAAAATTTTTCTATAATTATTCAAGTTTTTGATTAAATAATTAATTCATTAGCATTTTGTGTGACTTTGCGGTTTTTTTTTTTTTTGTTTAAATTTCTTTCCGTCAATATTTTCTTTTCTAATTAATTTCACTTGGTTTTCGGTAATAATCGAATAGAATACTAGAAACAATATTTAGTCAGCATTAAAAATAAAAATTAACAATTTCACAGGCATACCCTAAATACTGTGGTACGTTTAGTAACGTTCTCCAAAGTTCTATCCTCATAAAAAAAAAATCGTACTACCAACATACAAAAGAAAGAAAGCAAAAACAAAAAAAAAAAAATTAAAAAATGTCATAACCTGCGCATTACAATACTTGCGCAAAACATTAAAATATTCAAAATAATAAAAAAACCTGCGCAAAACACTTACATGTGCGCAAAACACATAAAAACATAGCAAAAAATTGCATAAACATCACGTTACAAGCGTCAAATAGCATTAAAAAAAAGAAAAAAAAAAAAAAAATTCTAAGAATTAGAAAAAAGAAAAATATTAATTAATTTCTAACGTAATTCAAGAATTAAATGTACAAAATACCATGTTTAAGCTAATTTTGTAATTTATTTTTATTTTTAGTTTTTTTTGCAAATTAATTAATAAATTCTATGGCGTAAGAGAAATCCAATAATTTAATTTAATTAAATTTAATTTAATTCACAGAGTGTGTGCGAGAGAGAGAAATAAATAAAAAAGTAAAAGGTAAAAGTAAATTTTGAAGGATTTTATTATGAAAAGTTATACGCATTTCTCAACACCATTTTTATGTGACTTAACAATCACTTTTTTTTTAATTACATTTCATACTTTTCAAATACAATTCATATTTTTTTTTTTTTTTACGGTTAATAATAATATTATTATATGTAAATGTGAAAATAACGTTTATTTCTTTTTTTTTTAAGTGATACTAGAAGACTGGTCATCTCTATTCATTATTAAGTCAATAAATCGTCTTCGTTGTTGGCTATTTTTTATTTTTTTTTTGTGTATAACAAAGATTAGCGTTTTTCCGGACAGTGTTGTACGGTGTATTTCTATGTTCTAACCATAAGTCACAGTGTTAATTGTTTACAAACATAAAGCCTCCACTGTCTCACAAACAAAAAAAAAAAAACCACAAAGTAAGCCACTTAAAATCTATACAGAACAGAAACATCACTGATCACCACCAGCTAATAAAATTTATTAAAGAAAAGAAAACGAGAAAAAGAAAAAACTCTTCTTCTGTTTTGTTTATTTAATCTCTAAGTCATTTAACTTTAAGTCACATATATTACCTTACTTAACAATACTTTTGTAAAACACACGAAATTTTTTTTCTTTTCTTTTCTTTTCTTTTTGGTCTGTAATTTACCATTACAACCCACGCAATTTTTATGTCATTTCTGTTTTTTAGGCTATTTTAAAATGTATTCACACGGTAGAAGATGAAAAAAAAATAGAATAAGAGAGAATAAAAAAAAGCTGCGCAAATGACTTTAACAGGCCTGTACAACCTGTGTTTTAATTTTTATTAAATTTTGTACTAAAAATTATTTTTTTCCCCCTTAACGTTTTAGAGTTAATTTGAAGCATTAGGAACAATTTAGTACTCTTTTAGTACATGGATTATGTTTTAGTACTATTAATAAGTTAATCACATTATAAACAAACATTTAATTAACACGTAATCACGTGTAATCGTGTAATTAATAAAGAAACGGACTTGTTTTTCTTATGGTTTAGGTTGTTTAGGCCTGTGCGCAGTGTTGATGCGCGTATGTTATTAACAAAAAAAAAAACTAAGTAACTTAACACACAAAACTCTGAACTAAAGCACATTATTATTATGATTTTTCTTCTATTATTATGTCTCTATATAAATAAATAAATAAAAAAACGAAAATGTTGTTTTAAGACGTTACATTGCATTAAGTCATTTTATTATTTTTAAGTCAAGTATTTTTCGTTCATTTTTTTTTTTTTTTCGTGTAGATGTAAATTATTTTTCTATTTAAAATAATTATTAGTTTTTTTTTTTTTTTTTAATTAAAACCACATATTACGGCCTTTTGTTTGTTGACTTATCGCTGCTATTAATCGAATCAGAAACATGAATTTTTTTTTATTATTTTTAATTAATTTAATTAATTAATTAGATGATTATGAGATGGGTTTAAAAGAAATAAATGTTGTTTTAATTAAATAATTATTAAATTAATAATTTGAATAAAAATAAATTTTAAATTTACCAGCTGGCTGGTACAAATTTATGCAATTTATTTTTTTTTTTTTTTTGTGGTTGTTTTGTTGTTGCTCGCATTTAAACATTTTTATTTATTTTATTTTTTTTTAAGTCAATACAAACAACAGCAAAGTAACTTAGTAAATAAATTATAGAACAAAAAATTTAATAAAATGTTATGTCGTTTACGTGTTGTTCTAATTAATTGGACGTAATAAATCATTGGAGAATTTTTTTAAATTTTTTTTCTTTTTTAAACAACATTCACTTACTGCGTTAGTTTAAGTTAAGTAACGCGCACACAAGTATACATTCCGTTTTAATTAAGCGCTTTTTTCTATCATTTATTGGTTTAATAGTAAAAATTAATTAAACTCCACATAAATTTAACGTAAAGTTTCGCTAAATGCTCCTTTTTTTGCAAAAAATAAAAAAAAAATTAAAATTTCTGAATTAAAGTATAAACGGGTTATAAACGGTTACTAATTATGTGTATTAAAGTAAATAAGGAATAATTACTTAATTTTATATAGGTGAAACGTTTATAATAATTTTCTAATCAATAATAAAACAATTAATCTGGCTGTAAAATGTTTGTAAACAGCAGAAAGTAGTTGATTATGTGATAAGGATGATGACCGATAGTACGTAACCTCGTGCTAAATATCCACTGTCTTATCTATTAACATGGCTTTATTTTCATTTCTATTTTTTTATAACTTCACTTCCCAGACAATTGATTCGTTAACGCTTAAACGTAGTTTGCGCTTGGAATAATAACGTACATTGCCTTTTCCATTAAATTTAACACAAAAAATCAGTGTGGCGATTACGAACTCCTTTTAGTCCTTAATTATGTTGAAAATTCCATAAATAAAATTATCCCCGGATAATAAATATCAAATATAAAAATACTCACACGAGAAAACACTATAAAAAAAAAATAAATAAAAAACGTTAAACGCTGCGTTTCATTGCAATCAAATTACTGCTGGAAAATTAATACGAAAGGCAATAACAATCCTTAAATAACCGATGATGAGACTATTTATAATCGATTTAATTATATTTAGATGGATAAAGAATTGAAAAAGGATAATTTACCTTTTTTTTTTTTTTTTTATTGCGTTGCCGGATCTACTACAACAGCAGCAGCATCATCATCACCAAAAACACTTTTGTAATTTTTGTAATTTCTTTGGCGTTTTTTTTTTTTTTTTTTGTATTTCCACCTTTACCTCAAGAACATCCAACACACAACTATTAAATTAAATTTTAATGACTGTATTACGTTACGTTTTGTTGCCCGTTAATATGTTATCGCTATAACCATTTAAACTGCGATTTAGTTACGCGCCGACACGTTTTAATCGCATTGCGTTTGCATTGATTTCGTTTTTTTCGGTTTTAGTTTTTTTTTTTTTTATTAGATTTAATATCGCGTTCAGTCGCTGAAATTAAATTTAATTTTTTTTTTTTTTTCGCATTCTACAATTAACATTTGCTAAATGATTTTATTTTATTTAACTTTTCTTTTTTTTTTTTATTCACTGCTATCGATACTGTAATAAATATTTTTTTTTTTATTTATTATTTTTGTTACGCCAGTTGATTGATCATTTCACGGTGATCATCAATTTTAACTTTTTTTTCTTTATTTTTTCTTTTTATCATTAAAAAAGAAAAAAAAATTTTTTTTTATTTTTTTAACAAGAGAATGAAATGAAAATTAAAATAATGAAAAAAAAAACGTCGAGAAAAACCAATAAAATATGGAATAATCGTGATTTGTAAATAAAAATGAATTTGTTTTTTTTTTGTTGCAAATTTTAAGGAGGGAATTAAATATGGACAGAGATTATTATTAACACTTTGAGTGTGAGAAAGGAGCATTTAAATGTTTATAAGGTTTTTTCAACTTTGTTGTTGCTCAGTTAAAAAAAGAAATTCATGAAATTCGCGTAAAATTCATCAAACGAACACAAAAATCAAAAAAAAGAATTTTTTTTTGTTTGCCTCCCGAAGACAACAAGGTAGTGGCGCCAAATATATACGAGATCAATCGCGATTAATTATAAATGACAACAATCGATTTTAATCCCGTTGCTATTTTTATTAGGCCAATAAATTTAGTTTTACATAAAGGAATGAAATATTTACGAAGGAATAAAATCAACTGGTGAAAGAGTTGCACAAAGAAACACAGCATGAGGCATACTTGGAGATGCATGGAGATGCAAAAAAAGAAAAAAAACTCTGGCACAGTGATCGTACAACTTTTTGATGATTTCTCAGGATAGAAATAAGAAGCAATAAAAATTTATTAGTTCTAATGGAAAACGATGGAATTCCGCACAGTTTCAGAGCCCCTAACTCGAGACATAATTTTTTTTTTCGGATAAATTCGTAGAACAAAGTCGGATCTTGATGAAATTTGGTTGGAATTCTTGTTTTTATTAATTCTGAACATATCTTTCCATGGAATTCGTGCTTTAAAAAATTTATTTCGCCAGATACAAGCATTCTAAGTCGTATGGTGGCCAAAAACCATCGTTTTGAGTGTAGTATTTGTGGTATTTTAGCTGCGATTTATTCAAATCTTATCGCATAGACGAAATTTTAATATTTCTGAATTCAGAAATGAATTATCTATCAAAACAGTAAGTAATATCATATGGGGTAGTGAAAAATTTTGCCACCTAACACTGTTGAATGCAGAAAAAAGTGTCACAATCAAACAATTTTCACCGGATTTTCAATAGTTTCAGGAACCATAACATGGAAAATACATTTTTTTTTTTCATGAATACTTTTCAGGGTATCGACAAATTTAAATTAAATTTTATTTCTCCAGTTATAGATTGACAGTAAATTAATTAACAAAAACTAAAAATAAACAAACCACAAAAAAACATTATTAATGATAAATAATTCGAATTTAATCAATAACCAAACAAAAAAAAACTAAAAAATAAATTTATTTTTTATTTTTTTTTATTATCAATTTTTTTATGTTTGTCCAATTTTTTAATTTTAATATTTTTTATTTTTTTTTTTTTCATTAATTAGTTTAGAACAAAATGTTTAATAACAACGAAGAAAAAAACACAATTTTTTTTTTTTTTTTTTTTTAATCAAATTACAACAGCACGTGAGTTATGTTTGGTTGTTATTCAATCAATTTTATTTGTTAATTGTTTGTTGTTATTGTTGTTATTACAGTAAAATGGTGGTTTAATGGGTTGGGTATGTAAGGATGATTATAGCAACATAGATTGTGTGGTGAATATGCAGGAAAATAATTTTTTTTCGCTTTAAAAGTGCATTGTTCACTTCATTGGTGATCGTTGGGGTTATTTAAAAGCATCCACATCGATTCTTTTCTTATTTTTATTACCTAAAAACACATCCTAATCATATTATCACCATATTTAAGTGATCATAAGGATTACACACAGCACAACTGTTACATTCGTTTTTATTACTAAAAAAAAAAAAACAATTTCTTTCGTGATCCTCGCATTGTTTGATGCAAATACTCGACCTTCCACCAATTTTATTATTTATATCATTTACTAAAGTCATAATTAATATTTTTCCATACCCACATAACATATTTATAGATCGTATCAACGATTCAAATGCCAATCATACGCAGTAGAAAACATTTCATAGTGAACCGCATCAATAAAACCGCGATCAGTCATACCGAGTGCTTACTGTTTTTTAATTTAAAACTTTTTTTGTACGCTTTAAAAATATAATTAATAATTAATAAAAAATAAAAATAAAGAAATAAATCAAAACAACGAAGAAGTCAGAAGTAGTGGTAGTGGTAAAATCAAACAATTTTTTTTTTTAATTAAATACAAAGTCTAAAGTATTAAAAAAAAAAAAAATCAAAAGAAATATTGAGTTGACATTGAGTAGTGAAAATAAATAATTTTTTTTGTTTTCTATAAGAATTGTCACACTTTGCACAAATTAATTTTTAATGTAAAGACGCTAAATGTTGTTGTTTGTTGCTGCTGCTTCTGCTGAATTATCTTTCGTTTAATACACAAAAATATTCGCTGGTTTTAATTTGAGGAATTTGTTTTGATGAATTTTTAGGTTTTTTTTTTTTTTTAAATATTTTGATACTTGTTTTTGATGAATTTCTGTTTGTTTTAGCTATTTTTAACTATTTCTTATATAAAACTTAATCAAGCAAGAATTTGTTTTTTAGATGTTTTTCGTAAAACACTAGATTTGTTGACACGGCCAGTAGTGGACTTGATTAAGTGGACAATCACTCTGTGAAGGTTTTACTGAAGATGCGTTATCTGATCGTTGCACGATCACCGATCAATCTCTGATGTATTTTATTGAAATTTCCAAAAATAATCAATTTTGTTGTTAAATCTCTTCACGATTCGACATAGTAAAGATTTTACTGAAGAAGTCTTCCGATCATTCTCTGAAGAGTTTTCTTGAAATTTCACCAAGAATCAATTTTGTTATTAAATCTCTTCACGATTTATCAGTAATTCTGCCAATTCAACATTTTTAATCCACTTTGCAATTCCTTTTATAAAACACGTCAAGATTTCCAGGTATTCATTACACATAATTTTACACAATAATCCAGAAGTGCCTACGTTTAGATAAATGAATCGTAGAACAACAATTCAACCAATCAAATTCACAAAGTAAAAAAAAAATTCATCACTGCCAACACGATAATATTGCGGCAATTTTACAAATAGAAAAACCGAAAAAAAAAGAAAAAAACATAAGTAATGTTGTCCAAAGTGACAATATGGTAATTTAAGTCAAATTTCCAAGTATATTTGTTTTGTGTAACAACAACAACAACAACAACAACAGCAACACTTCGCTGATGAAAAAAAAAAACATTTTTTTTTCTTGATCATGAATATTAAATTTTCTTGTCTTTACTTAGCGTTAACGAAGTTTTTTTTTTTTTTTTTTAACATTAAGTCGGCGCTAAGTGTGTTGTTTTTTATTTGTTTTTTCATCTAACCAAACAATCAACCATGGTATACATCGCGTTAATTGAATTAAATACAGAAAAAACAAAAATCCTACTTGCTCGTGTTACGTACTGATGTGTTACGTTTGATTGATTTGATAAGAGATCAAAACACTTCCTTAATCTTTTGACTTAAGTAATCCAGTATATAAAATCCATAACAACTGCCAATTTAATATCAAAAAAAAAAAAAATACATCTTGGTTGAATTAAGAAAAAGAAAAAAAAAAAAAAACAAAAACCCCGAACTCAGCACATTTGGTAATAAGAAATCAAATTATTTATGAAAGTGTGGCTGATGCCTTGAAGGCGCCTTTTAATATTTTTTTTTTTCTTATTCATTTTCTTATTCATTTTCTGTTTATCTCGTAACAAAATACCCAAAGAGATTAATTTATTCCAGCTGTGAAAGTTACGTTTGTTTTTTTTTTTTTTTTCATTTTATTGTTGCTCATCATCAATATGATTGTGTTAACGTTAATGCGGTTTATTGGATTGGATAGGGATTCGGAATAAGGATATAATTTTTGGTTGTACAATAAAAAATGAAAAAAAAAAAAAAAAAAAAACAAACTAAACCGTGTGAATCAGCATCAAGTCAGTATTCCAGTCCACCAGTAAGAGAACTCACCAAAATAATAATAAAAATAATTTTATTGTTAATTGACGGGGTCTTTCCTTGACTCGTTCAATTACAACGAAAAAAAAATAAAAATAAAAAATTCTCCTTAAATATCCTTTGCACACTTTTATGCAAAAAAAAAAAAAAATCCCATAAACACAATAAACAGCAAATCCATCATCGTGTACCTTTTTTTTTCTTTTTTTTTTTTTGGTTAAGCAAACAGCCAACAATAAAACGTAATAAAGAAAAATAAAAAAAAAACCCGCTCAACATTCGCTTAACAGTAAATGAATTTTTTTTTTTCCTTTTTATCTCTCGCTCTGTGTAAAATTTAATTACTTTTTGAATGTTCAATGCAATGAAATTTATTTATAACTGGAATATTATTTATTATTAAAAAAAAAAAAAAAAAAAACGTCGAAAAAACTCCAATTAACATCATTTATACACACATTTCACGCTATTTTATTATTGCGATTATTTGCGCATTTGTAACCCATTGACTAACAACATTATCGGTGACCAGTGTCACGAACCAGATCATATTTTAGCCAGAAACTATGATCACAATTTTTAGCTATTTCTATCTTCTGTAATCTAATAAGAGTCGTGCAATAACTGTGGCGTGTCTAGCTTAACTTAAGTTAAACACTCAGCGAGCTCCTGATTTATTATTCCTGAGCTTAAAAAACAGAAGAGAAAATCGTTTACTGTGGCGTGTCTAGCTTGACTTAATAGTAACAATCAGCTAGTCCCCGATTCCTGAACCTAAAAAATAGAAGAGAAAAACGTTTACTGTGGCGTGGCTAGTTTTACTTTAGTTAAAGACTTCACGGACGCTGCTATTTTATTTCTGAGCTTAAAAAACAAAAGTGAAAAACGTCAACTGTGTCGTGTCTAGCTTAGCTTTAGCTAAAGTCTTCACATTTACAATTCCCGAGCTTTCTAATCGCAACGACTCAAGTCACATACAGCCACTAACTTCGAATCAGTATAATAATCTAAAATCACGGAATTAGTACCATAACGGTTCGTCACCCTGCCATTAACAATACACACAATGTCTGTCTTGTATACAAATTTTAATCGCATCTTTATCTTATTACTCGTTGATTTAATTCTTTTTTTTTTTTCTTCATCTTTAATCTTCTCGTTACTACTTGCAACATTTTTATATTTATATATATAAAAAAAAAAAAAATTATTTTCATTTCGTTTTATTACTTATTTGACTTGCAATTTGAAGATGCAGAAAAATAAAAAAAAATCATAAAAAAGATGAAGAAGAACAAAAAAAATCATTTCATGCCTCGTTAGTTTCTGTGACAAGCATATGTGGCCAATGGGTGGTTCTTCTCTTGTTGATTTTTTTTTTTTTTATGATTTTCGCTGTTCATTCTGATCCATATGTGTTGCCTGTCTGTTTGTTTGTTGGGTTTTTTTCCTTCTTCTTTTTTTTTGCGTACACACAATTAACAACCGTACGTTCAATTACAACAATAAAAATTTTTTTTTTTTTAATTAGATTTGTGTGACGTTTTCCACATCAGCCTACATTTATAAACTGATTAAACCGTTCGCGTTAAAAAATGTGAACTTTGCGCTGCTCTACGTTATATTTCCCGGGTACGCGACGTGAGTTTTTAATTTAATTTTTTCTTTTACATAAATCAATCAATTTCTGTTTATTAATGCAAAAAAAAAAAAAAGAGAAAAAAATGGAAATCGTGTATATGCAATTTAGTTAATATGATTTGTGTGACTTTGATGGCACAGAAGGCATCATTGCAACGGAATGCAATTTTATTAAATCAAATCGTTGAAGGATGAGTATCGATGATAGAGTAAAAATTCGGTTAACACCCTACAAATACATCAGCTAGCTCTCCAAAACAAAAAAAAAAATTGTATTTCCCAAGCTTAATCAACGAGTGAATTATTCAACACAAAAGACCTCCTCTGTGCAACGAAATTCTTACCAAAAAAAAAAAAATGTTTTATTTTTTTACTTCCATTTATAAAATCGCAATGAAACGCAAATGATCCTTAAGCCGTAACTTTTCTCGCCATTCAACCAACCAACAAACAACCAGAGAAACAAAAACAAAAAAAAACAAATTTAATGCCTATTTGCAAATACCATTTAGCTGGATCAGGATGATGAATGTTCGGCTCATTAATATAAAGAAAAAAAAAAAACTCAACACATGATAAATTAAAAAAAAATTCTGGTCTTAAGAAGTCTCAAAGATTTTGACTTAAAAAATTAATCCGGAAAAAAAGTTTTCGTTTTTGTTGAAAGGATAACTGATCTGGCTGATGTTAATCGCTGTACAGCTGGATTTATGTTTAAAGAGAGAAAAAAAACCGGTGAACGTATCAAGGACCTGTGTGGGTTTAGCTAGGGTTTTCAGGAATTATCCTGGTGTTGCTGAAGGTTTTTTGTTCAGGAGAAACACAAACTGATACCAGGCTTACTTGAACCCTGTATCCACTTAAAACTGTTACCACTTGAAACCTGTGGACCTACAACCGACGGTTTTCTCTTTAAACATCCAGGCGACCTGTTTCATCACATTTCATACAATTTCAACTTCTTCTTTCTTTTATTACTTTGTTAACAAAGCAGAGAATTTTTTTTTTTATCTTCACCATTCTAATAATTAAACACGAAATGACGATAAGCAAGAAAATAAAAAAAGTTCCTCAGTTAGTTATTTCGGGATATAATTAGCTTGGAAGAGCGTAACTCCCGCTTATTCTTTTTTTTTTTTTTTTTCTAATATTTAAAGCGAATTAAAAACACCCAGCTTCCTATCCAATATTAATAATTATAATTATAATAATAATAATAATAATAATAATAATATTAATAATAATGACGGCAACACGGGCATTAAGAATACACGGGGCAGTGTACACGAAATAAAAAAAACCACGTAAAACCATTTAGAGGATGCAAAATTATATATTTTGTGAAACGCACACCACACCACAACCAGCACTCATTTCGTTGCTGCTTCTCGCATCGTTGTTGTTTTTCGTTTTTTTCGTTACCTACTAAATATGATCCGTGAAATTTATTTTGGCTTAAAAAAGAAACAAAAAAAAAAATTCGTAGTCACGGCCAAGAGAATTTTTTGTTTTGTTTTGTTTTTTTTTTCCAATTTTTATTGCAGCCAGATATCAAAGATGTTTGCGACGTTCGCGTTTGCCATCAATGTTTAAAAAAAATAAAACCAAAACAAAACATTTTGTCTGGTTTTTCTTTTTTTTTTTTGTTTTGGGTGCGTAAAACTCTTCTCCTTTTTCCTTTTTTTTTATTGATTTTGTGGTTTTTACAAGCGATAATCTCGTGTAATTAAAAAAAAAAAAAAAAACTAACGCTGCGGTATTTAACGTTGCGTTATTGGTTAAATTTGCTAATTTTTTAGGGATTCAAATGATTTTTATTGTTAGAATTAACTAGGAAATGTTTACCTGAATATTACACGTTGATTAATCAAAACACTACCTCGAATAACACGGATTTTATTAGTATTTACTAGCTTGTTAATTTAGCTTTAACCGACGAATGCTTTCAACAACAAAAACACTCGTTAAACGGGGTAAACATTATACAAATTTTTTTTTTTTTTCGATGACTGAGTTTGAAGTGATAGAGAGAAGAAAAAACTTTTTTTCTGTTAAACAGATAACAGTAGAATCCACCGAATTTTCTTATTTTTTCTCCAGATATTTATTTTCTATTATTATTTAAGCGGTTTTCAAAAACTAAATATTAAAGCATCATAAAGTTGTTTGCTGTAATAATCAGTTTAAAAAGTTTTGAATGGTTTTGTTGTTTTCTGATTTTTTGTAAATGGCTTACTTGTAACTAGGTTCATTAATTCCATTAATTTTCACATAAAAATAGTTAAGTCATGAGATTAAGTCTTAATTTACGTTTTACCATAAAGCACAGAGTGATAAATTTCTTAATTTACGATTTTTTGTACTGTCCTAAGTGAATACAAACCAACGGAAACAAACGTGACGCCAAACCACCAATAAAACATCCATCGCGTATTATCATCGATTAAAAACCAAAAACAAAAAAAAAAATTACGTAAATAATCAGCAAACAGTAAAAACAGTAGAAAAAAAAAACAAAACAAATCAAAAACTAATAACTTGACTTAACGCCAATCTTATCTAATTTTTTTTTTTTTACTTTTTTCTGTCCTATAATTAGTATTTGCTGTTTGAAATTAATTTAATTTTTTTTTTTTTTGTTCATAATAAAATGCGAAAACACGACGACGACAACGACACCAAATTACCTTTATCTATCTAGCAAATAAATAATTAATCCCTGTACTGGGTTGCTTATTGGTTTTTCGTTTTTATTTTTATTGCTTTGATTTATTTTTTTCATTTTTATTCAAGTTTAATACAAATCAAACTATGAATATGCTACGTCAATTCTATAATTACACGTGTTGTTCGCGTATTGTAATTTGATTTAAATTATGATAAAAGAAAAAAAAAAATTAAATTTAAATGTATAAATAGCAGGGCGCTAATAATGAATGGATTTTACTGATTGCATTTGTTTGTTTGATAATTAAATTGTGGCGACGTTCAGTGACCATTTGATGTGATGTTGTATTGGTGAACTATCGCTGATGTTGAGCTTGTGCAAGTTAGCTGAAATAAAGAGAATTAAAAAATTTATTTATCATTGCAACTATAGCTAAAACTAGCAAAGAAACTACTTTCGTGGATGCTAGCTTTCAACTGTGTTGCTGTTATAACAGAAATTATCAGCAAATCTATTACTGAAACTATTGCTAAAGTTTTTTGTATGAGGAAAACATTAAAATAAATGGTATAAATCTAGTTGAAAGCAGGTAAAACTATCGTTCTAATGAAAATATTGCTAGAGGTTTTATACGAAAAAAAAAACTCCCTGAAACAATTGGTATAAAACTTGCTACAAGAAAATTTCTTTGCTAAAACATCTAAAACTATTAACCACCCAAAATTATCGCTATATCAATTACTATTCAGCCTTCTATCTCAAAAGAAACATTTTTTCCTGTCACAAATACATTTTTTTTTTTTTTTTTTTTTATTAATTAACTCGCTTAAAGGCACCCAAGGACACTGCAATATATCACAGCTAGTTAACTTGTAAAGTAATAATGAAAATTAATTTAAAACAACAACAACAACAACTATAAAACCATTAAAACAGCATAAAAAAAATATTTTTTTCATCTTGTATCTTTGCAACAAAAAAAAAAAAAAAAAAAAAAAAAATACCGCATACAGCATACACTTTACGGCAACAAGTTTTCCATTCTCATATCATTCAAGATTTGCTTCTTTGTAATTTTTCGTTGTTGTTCTTGTTGTTGTTGTTGTTGTATAATAAATTGTCAATTTGTTAGGGAATATTAATAATTTAAATTGATTATGAAATAATAATAAAATATAAAAAAAAATTGTATTTTAAAATAAAAACTCAATGACTTAACGTTTAAAGGCAGCAACGTAGAAACAACCGAAAGGTACAGCAAAACACGAAAAAAAAAAAAGAAAAGGTAAATTCTCACCGGTACACAGCATCGTTTAATATCTTTGCGTTACTTTTGTCTTGTCAGATAATAAAAAAAAAAAAACTCTCACACACACACAGCCTGGCTACAATTTGTCATAATTTTAAGTTTAAGAATTTCGTACACAAAAACATGACTTAAAAGAAAACAGAAAACAGAAAAGAGATTTTTTTTTAACAGAAACGAAAAAAAAAAAAAAAAAACTCGACTTAGCTTAGGTCAATTAAATGTCGCAATTAACAAATTTGTAACAATTAATCCGGCTTAAGTATGATTTAATTGAATTAAATATATATTTAAGATAAAAACTAGAAAAGAAGATTAAACAAGTTAAACTACTTGCAGAGAATGCATTAAATTGCAATAAAGTATCGACTTAAAGTTTTTCAATGAATTTGATAGCTATGAAAGTTATTACATTAAGTTAAGTCACTTTTTTTTTATAATAACATAACGCCAACCAATGTATAGTTTGATTATATTTAAATGACTTAATCTACATAACTCTGAACGTATTTAAACCAAAAAAAAAAAAAAAATTATCAATAAAATAATAAAAAATAATAAATTTGGATTAAGTGAAATTTAAAATGACTTAATAAAGCTATGGAATTATTTATTTAATCATTTGGTGGCTTAACTGTTAAAATGCAGCCGAAATTACTGCAGTAGGCATTTGTGGTATGCTGACTTTAACACACGCTTAAACCATTTCTATATTAAACTGCATACCATTCAAAAAGCTTTCAAATTGTTGCGAACTTCACTTATCAGCCATTAATTCTGTGAAATCTTCCAATTGTGACGATCCTTTGTTTTACTTCCACAAAAACAAAAATCATCTTTAAGCCCAAAATTACCTAGAAACAATTTTTTTTGTCTCTTTATTATAAACACGAAATGCTTAAAAAAAAAATTCAAAACAATAGACGAGACACTTGAAACCCGTGCGCAGCAACAAATAACACAAACCGCGCACTGACTTAAGAAAAGATAAAAAAAATTATTTTTTTTTTTTCTTTTCTTTTATTAATTTTTTGCGTAGGCGCAAACAACAGTTTAATTTACTTTAACTTAACTTATTTTTGTGGCTTATGAGTTTCAGAGAAGTTTTACGTATTTTTTTTTTTTACTTTTTAAAAATCTTTCACAGCTTGAACTCTGCTGCAAATTGAGTAATAAAAATAATTATTTACATGGATTTACCTTTATAAACAAATCACAACACAAAAAATCTGAATTTTAATCAATAATCGCGTCATTAAATTATTTTTAATCAATTAATTAATAAAAAAATAAATTTCATGTAAACACTGGAGAAAAACCAATAAATTTTTAGTGAAACAAAAACCGAAACACAGAAACTGAAACGTTGGCAATACAACCATAATAAAGGTGCCACAGCTAAGTTTTATTTAATTATTATTCAAATATCCACTTACAATGACTTTAATTAGACTCCAATTGGCGGCATAATATTCTTTAATCAAAAATTTATTTTGCTTTTGTAGCTTTTTCTTAGTTCATACAATGCGTTTCGCTTTTACTACGTTTGAAACATTTTGTGATTCACGGTTGTATTTCACGATTTTTAATAACTTTAATTAGCAAATATCTATTCTAGGTGTAATCTTAAACCCTCGGGATTTTAAAACGTTTAAATATCTATGATCGACGTAATATTTAATTCAAAATTACGAAACATGTTTCACTTATGTTTCACCTGTGTTTCACCTATCGCAATTATCAAAGAAAATCACAAAAACAGTTAAAACAAATAAAAATCAAATACACGTGGAATCATAAACAAAAAAAAAATTAATAAATTAATTAATTAGTAAATCCAAGGTTTTCTAGTACAAAAATAATGACTAAAGACCCGTCTCTGTGCAACACATAATCGCCCTAATAATAAAATTGAGAAATAAAAAGAGAAAAGAAAAACCAGCGGAAATTAATTTAAATACATAATTGCACGACTACGCCATTTATTTGTCGCCTCATCTACGTCTTACCATATATTTTTCAGTTAAATCATTAGCCTAAACTATTTCACTGTAACAACATGAACAAAGATAAAACGATCACCGCGAACGCTAACAGCAATCACCGCAACGTGTAAAATATACAAAATTCAATTATTCATCAAAAATCCGTGAGTTTTTTTTATCCAAACCGAACTAAATATATTTTGATGGATTTATAAAAAAAGAAAAAAAAAACTTCGATAAATTTTTGCTTAATTAAATCATAGCCGAAAGGTGGTAAAAATATTTTTGGTGCTACCTACCGATAAATTGAATCCTTAATAAGCCTTAAATTAGTTACACGCGTAATTTATGGTAATTTAATTACTTTGGTGGTTGGGGTGGGGGATAAAAAACAAAATTTATCGAAAGATGGTTTAATGCCGTGGAAATTACCATAATACTGAAGGTGAGAAGTGTTTTGTGTTAGAAAATAGAATTTAGGTGATCGTTGAAGGTGATCGTTGATCAACTGAATAAAGTGAATAAACGTTAAGTCGCTTCGACTTAATTTAAACCATGGAAAAGTCAGCCCGATCATCTATTTGCACAGCGATCAAGCACGATCACAAGACACAAAATTCGAAAACACCCGGTGCGGCTCTAATTAACAGCAAACTCCAACACAGATCGTAGGTTTATTACATCGCATTCCATACCAAAAAAAAACGTTGATTGATACCCCTCCCAATACGATCATGAGCGGTGTGTCTTGAAAAACTCATGTCAAAGCCGAAATAAACATGCACAGAAAAAAAAAAGCGAACTCAATTAATTAAAATACAATAAATAAAACACCCTACAAGGTCTAAATGAACCGTTAATATCGCAAGCTTAGTTAAGTCAATCATTTAAAAATAAAATAAATAAGAAAACACGAAATAGGTTTAACTAAGTTACACGAAAGGCGTTAATTTTCTAATTTTATTTCATCGTTTTTTTTTCTCTCTTCTATTTAATTTAATTATATTATGCGTAGCGTAGGTGTGTCGCTGTTTAAATAATTTTTTTTTTTTTTGGTTTTTTCTTCTTCTTCTTCTTCTTCTTCTTCTACTTTAACGACATTAAAGCTCATAGAAATTATGTTTATTTAACAACAACACGATCAATACGTTTCTTGTCAAAACAGAGAGATAAAAAAGAAAAAATACCACAAAAACGTATGTTAATGAAACAAAAATTAAATTAAATTAAATTAAATAAAAAAAAAAAAATGCAGATAGAAAAATGTTCAAGCTTATTAATGGCGCCAAAGTAGTTTTCAATTTTTTTTTCTTTTCGATTGATTAATTATTGCAAAATCATCAATAATTCGTTTAAGCAAGCTGCGCTGTTGAAGTTTTTTTTTTTTTTAATTTTTAATTTTATTCGTCCTTTTTTTTTTTTTTTTTTAATTTTGTGAATTTTCTATTAATGCGCATGTACAATGCGGCTTAAACAAAATTTTGGGAAATTTAATAGCAAATTTATGGTAATCGATTTTGAAAGAATGACTTTCGATTTATGATTGAGGAACGAAGGAATGGAATTCAGTAGACAAGAAAATAGGATCTTTATAGTGGTGGCTCAAACATAATCCACTGCACTCAAAGCATTTTTACAGGAATAATAATAAGCCACCCGCATAATTCACCGCAATACAGCACTGAATTTTCAAAGAGAGAAAAAAAAAATTTGTAAGTGATTTCGGCTGCTGGTTGCAATGATTAATCAAAAAAAAAAATTTATTATTTAAGAATCCCTTAAGGTACCACGCGACATGTAGTTTTTTTTCTTTTAATTCCTTAAAATATCCTGCAGTGACTCTGATAAACGATAAAGGTTGCTGTGCACACAGCTAATGGTGTTAGAAAAACCAAGAAAAAATTCGATCTTATCGAAAGAAATTTCACGTTTAGTTCTAACACTTTCAAGTGGCCTCTGAATCTGCCATCCAATGGATTTTTATAACAAAAACAGAATTTTTTCTTTTCTTTTCCATTATTTTAATTCTTAAAGGGAGAACAAAAGCCGCAAAACGTAACGAAAACAAAAAAAAAAAAAACGCCTAGACTAAATAAATAATAAATTTTGTTTATAAAGAGTTTTCCCCCCACGTAGCGATGATCGCACGATCGAAACTAACACACAGTGCATTTATAATAATTTAATTAATTCATTTACATTACATTGGTGAATGCCAGTTTATTATTGTTATTTGTTGAAATTCTGATTATTATAAAATATTAAATAAACATAAATCTGGTTAATAATAAGTCAAGTTAGTTGTGTGTCCGTTGCATTCGGTCAGCATCCGTTTATGCTACATTGTTGTGATCGTTTGTTTTGTTAAATGGCTTAAATGGCTGTACGCCGCCTTGACGTTAAGATTTTTTTTTTATCAAACAATCAAGGTATTACCAGCCATAGAGATCTCATTACATTTGAAATTAAAAAAAAAAAAAATATTTTGTATCAAGATTTTGTTTACGATGAAGTGAACAGCGAATGACTGTTTTGAAGGACAATACAGGATTATTATTGGCGGAGTTATTACTGTCACGATACCCAAAACTGATTTAACCGTAAACACGTTGCAGGTAAATCATAAAATAAAACAAAGGGATTGTCAAGGATTTTTACCTGATCTTTGATCATTGATTACTGCACTGATTCCCTGTATTCTTTTGTTAGATAAAAAAAAGGAAACTGTCGGCATACGGGCGACACTCATAACTTTCTCAGTTTTTATTGTTTTCCTCACTTATCACACAGACAATTTAATAAATAATCAAAATTTATTATTCCATTGCCACTGGATAATTTCTGTTTTTTTATTTTATCATGCAAAAAAAAAAAAAAAAACAATTCCGACAATCAATCGTTCAGATCTGTTTGTTTGTTTTTTTTTGTCCTGTTCACTTTATCACATGAAGAGATAAATTAAACGTACAAAGGGTAACGTATTGTCCTTGTTTTTGCTTTATCTAAGTAAGGGATAAGGAATTACCTTCTGTTGACACATTGACACTAGGTATTTCTGTTATTTATGTCGAAACATCAATCAGTTTTCTGAAATGTGAAACATTAGAAGACTTAATTCGATTACAGAGAAAACACTCCTGTCGTTGCTTTGCTTCTTCCGTTTTTTTTTTTTTTTCTACAAAGAAAAGACAAATTGTGACAAAGTCTGCATAAAACACATGAAAAAATTAATTTTTTTATCAATAAATAAAAGAAAAATAAAAAAAAATTCACTCCTTGTGTGGTCGTAAGTTAATAAAACGCAAAAAAAAAAAAAAAAAAAAAAAAAAAATCCCATTGATTTGTATTTAGTTACGAAACGTCTTACCCATTGTATTACCAGTTGTGTCGCTGGATTACTCGTTGTTAAACGATGACGATAAAGAAATTTAATTAAATTTGCAAAAATGTAAACAAAAGTCCAAGCCGTACGTTAAGGTTTGAATGAATTAATTATTATTATTATTTTTTTTTAAACAGATTTTATCGATTTTTTATCATTACTCAGATATATTCTGTGTGCAGCAGCATCCTTGATCTGTGATGTTTATTTAAGAAAAAATTGAAGGTTACTGGGTATAACAGTACTAACGACTTAACTTTGATGAGTCTCTCTCTCTATATCCTGAAATCCTGAAATTTCACTTGTAAAAGATCCTAGCTTACTTCTATACAAACCATCGGTACAAGGCACAGTAAAAAAAAAACCAACGAAAATCCAATCAAAACTTATTTCACCAACGAAAAAAAAAAACTCCTGAAATAATTCAACTCCTACACACAAGAATCGGGATAATCAGGATACATTCTTAAAAGTCCATTTTTTTTAAATTAATTTTATTCAATTTTACATTTATATTACAACAACAATATTAATTAAATAAAAAAAAAAAAAATTCTTAATCCCTGCTTCCTTGTGATCCGGGATTCCGTCTCTTTTCTGACCTCTTGTATGATTTATTAAAAAAATCTAATTTTGTCTTAAAATTAAAAACGGAAAGAGAAATTAAACAGAAATAAAAAAATAATAAAATAAAAATTTATCCGGAGCGATCCGGAAAATATTGGAACACAAAAAATCGACTATTTTATTTCCATCTATTTGGCACTGGGTTGTGATGATTACGATCAGATGGGCTACGTTGCCGTTTCTCATCATATTTTCGTGGTGGTTGTTGAGTATTAACGGTATCGTTACGCCAGGATTTAAAACCATCGTCCGATCTAGGTCTGGATTCTCTGTTGTACGCACGAGGATTTACAGTTTCATTACGATTTAATTTAAAATTATCGTCCGATCTAGGTCTGGATTCTCTGTTGTACGCACGAGGATTTACAGTTTTATTACGATTTAATTTAAAATCATCGTCCGATCTAGGTCCCGATTCTCTGTGATACGACCGTTGTGTAGCCGTTTCATTGCGATAAGATCGAAAATCTTCATCAGATATGGGTCTGGATTCTCTGTGAGACGACCTTGGTGTAGCCGTTTCATTACGGAATGATTTAAAATCATCATCGGGTCTTGGTCTGACAGGTCTAATGTACGGACGGGGATTACTATCAGAGTTCCGTCTAGAAGGTATATTCCGCGGTGTCATACGATAATTGTTTACACTTCTGTTGTTCGTATTATTTTGGTTATTCCTCGCAACGATAGCAGCAAATGACAGAGTAGGATCATACGGACGTGGTGGTTCCGGTCGTCTTGAATAATTCGAGCTGCTTGCCACTGGCTCTGGTGCATAACTATTAACCGTTGAATTACTATGATGTCCACGTGGACTACCCTGATACCGTTCGGCACCTTTGTAACTTCTCTCCGAACTATTTCCTTCTCGTGGCGGTAATCGATTGTTTATTTCCCTGTATGGACTGTTGTGATGTTCACGCCGTACCTCCCGAGTATCACAGTCATTCCGATTACGATCATACGTCTGGTTATAACTACTCGCTACTCTACTAATAATACACTCCTCCGGTATTCGTAGGATTAGGTCATCACCTTCAGCACTACTAATCACCTTATAGCTCGGCTTTAACAAAGCCAACTCATTTAAATATTGATTATTCTCAATTCGAATACCCCGTGCTGATTCGAAACCTTGTTATTCAAAAGCACACAAAAAAAAAAAGAATTAGCAAAAGAGAAAATGTTGATATGAAAAAAATTGTTTTTGTCAAAACTCACGTTTAATCGCATCTCTTGGCTTGATGCCCAAACATTTGATCATATAACTGCAGATCATGTAACCGGTACGATTTATACCATGTGTACAATGTACACCAATCAGTTTATCTAATAATAATAAAGTCAAACAATGTTGTAAACGTAAACAATTATGTGTGGGTGTGTTGTACGGGTTGGATGGATTAAAAACAAATTATTCAAAAATGAAAAAAGTTAATAAATAAATAAAACAGCGAAAAATATGTTTAATCAAAATAATAATAAATACAGAGATAAAGCCATGAAAACAACAAGCCAAAGAGTAAATAATCGTAAAAAAAAAAAAGAAAAGAAAAAGTTTAGCAGCAAAACAAACATTAAAACACGATGAAGGAGAAAAAAAAAAGTTTTCCAGAAAGTTTCTGTGCTGTACACAAACTGACTGATAGACAGACAGACAGAACAAAACCAGAATATTTAATGCAACAATAATAAAATTCTGCATATATCAAGAGATATTAACATGTAATAAAAAAACGAGAAAAAATCCCTTAGCCGATATGTGATTTTTGGTAACAGGAACAACAACGGGTATGGGAACGGCAAATATTCAAACAACTAAATTTCTGTTGTTGTTAATGCAGAATTAATGAATTTTTATTCATCAGCATTAACTAAAATTATTTTTTGTGTACCCGCTGTTTGTCGTCATGTTTTTATACGTTGTGAAAAAAAAAAAATCTTGCTCTCTCTCGTTCTGTGTTGTTACCAGCGAAAAAAAAAAAAAAAAAAAAAAAACTTTACAACAACCATGGGTGGTTTTTTGTTAGCTTTCTGCTTGTTTTGACTTAAATAACAATAAAAAATATTTTTTTTAGTTTAATAAAACTTTCAATAAACATCGAGATTAAGCGAAAATATTTATGACTTATTGTGGTATTGACGGGGTTTTCGATAGTGTTATGACTGTGCTGTTTGCACAGGGTGGTTATTTTAGATGATTTTTATTTTTTTACAAGGATAATCGCTGATATAAGGAGTGAAAACACCTTAAAACCCCCAAGGATTTAACGTAAAACTTTGCTAACTTAACATAAAACAACCGAAACTCCCGAAAACACCTCAAAAACCAGGGGAAAGAACATAAAAAATATATAAAAACGCCCACAACACAACTTACCATTTTTATTCTCACTTAAAAACTCATCAATAATACGACAAAATCTATTAAAGAAACCAAAAATAAAAACAAATATAAAAAATTATTTCATTAAATTTTTGTTATCACTTCTGGTTGTGATTTGATTAGACTACTGTCGCGTACTACTCACTTTACTAAATACATAAACGGTGGTACACGTTTTCCCTCGATATACATTTTAACATAATTTATACCATTCGCTAGTAAATTCTTGTTGATGATGATTAGAAAATTCAAGAAGAAAATTAAAAAATTAATTCAGATTAATAATCGAATCATTGATTCACTTACCTCTGGCTGATAGTATTTGGTTGTAAATGTTAAATCAATGACCAGACCCAGATTTGGTATCGCATCCAGTAAATCATTAATGTTGAAACTAAAAAGTGATCCGGAAAAAGAGAGACAAATAAAATTAATCATTATGGGTGGCCGGCTGACACTTGTAATTGTGGTTGTTGTTTGTCATTAAGTCAGATTCTGTTTAAGCTTCTAATTACCACCAAAAACCAACAAAAAATCTAACTCGCTTAACACTTCTTTCTTCAACCACAAATAACAACGGGAAAAATTACCTTTCAACTGGTCCATTGCTACCTCTCTGCAAAGAAAAATAAAGAAAAGAAAATTTTAATCCAGTAAGTAAAAAAAAGAAAAGAAAAAAAAAAATTCCGACAATTCCGACAGATTTCCCACAATTAATAATCAAGATAAATGTTGTGCGAGATCAGCAATTAATTAACGCACTCACGTTACAGGTGACAACAACAAAAAAAAAAAATTAACACAGAGGTGAACAGGTGACATTAAACTGTCACCAATAAATATTAATTAGAAATCAATCATCAATCAACCGAATCATCATCGAAATGACACAAGAAAATGACAACACAGGACAGGTACTTGGTGTGTACTGTTGACTACGTACGATAAAAAAAAAAATTTTATTCTCATGGCATTGACGCGCAAGTAAAATCAATTAAGAAAAAAATAAAAATATATTTCCATCAACAACTGGACCACCAGGAGAAGTAATACCGAACCGATCACCCGACCAAGCACCATTAACCAACAACTCTTTCTGCTCATTCACTCTATTCACGTCCTTTTATTCTCCTCTTCTTCTTCTTCGTCGTCATCGTTTTTTCTTTTTGATAAACACATCACACTATTAACAAACAATCAATAAACGTTTTTAAATAAAAATAAAAATTGATTAAGGTAGGAAATTTATTATTTACACAGGCAGCCCCACAGCCACAACACAGCAGTGCAAAAAAATTGATCGTTGAGTTCTTTTTTGCAAGAACTCTCTTCAACCCATCAAGGTAAAAGACGTCAATTACTAATCAAAATCAATAAAATGTAATAAAGAATTATTATTAAAAAAGGCAACAAAAAAAAAAATCCCATTTACCTGTCGTGTCTCCCCCCTCGTATCAAAAATAAAAAAATAAAAAAAAATTTTCGCATGCATTAAACAAAAAAATTTATTAAAAATTTTTAAAAAACGCGCAAAACACCATAAAATGTGGTAAATAAAAAAAAATTGTTGTTAAAATACAAGAAGAAGAAGAAGACGAAGATGAAAAAGCAAATTAAATCCGCACAACGTTGGTGGCCCTATTTCTGCGGTATGGAGCCAACAGAAATGCAAAATACAATAAAAAAAATTTTTTCTTAAAAAACGCGAAAATTTCTCAACGAAAACAATTTCTTTTGTGTATTTTTTTTTTTTGAGGATTAATTGCTGAAAAGGTAGCTTAGCTTGGGTGTTCAGGAGTCTTTAACACAACGACCTAGTTATATTTATTGTTAATTCAAGTAACTAGCATTAACTAGCGCAAGTCACAATCCACTTGCAAGCGTTTGCAAGTTGCTAGTCTACAAGTTCAGGAGTTTTTAAAACAACGTTCGAAATGTATTTATGTGCTTGTGACTGTGTTTTGTTGAATAAAAATTGAAGTAACTAGCGCAAGTCACAATCTACAGGCACGCAAACTACTTGCTAGTCTACAACAAACTTTATCAATCAGTTGCAAACTGCAACAACACAGTGAAACATCATTAATATCACTTAACTTAGCATCAGAACAGCAAATTCAACACATTTTTACATAAAATCCCATTTACATTATTTTACCAAGAATCCTTTTAAACAAAAATTCACCACACAACACTCAAAAATGAAAAAAAAAAAATTTTAATGAACTTGTTAAAATGTATAATTTTCTTATTTATTTATTATTTATTGATTATAAATGCCATGGCCATCAATCTAAAATATTAATAAAAAAACAAACAAACTCATCTAACAAAACGTCCATCGTCATTCATATCTCATCCCATTAATTTAAATTTATTTATAACTTAACTTAACTTAACTTTAACGTAACGTAACGTAACATCAGCACACAAACTTAAAACAATCAACAAATGGCCCAACACAAAAAAAAAAAAAAAACCCATCGATTATTTACCTTAAGAGTAACAACCAACAAAAAAAAAAGAAAAAAGGCCAAAATCATCGTTTTCTGTTTTTAAAATTGAAAAAAACGCAAGAAAAATACTTAATTGAAAAATAAAATAATTAAATACACAGAAGAAAAAACCAATAAATAAGGCAAAAACAACGAAAATTAATTATAATAATAATAAAAAAAAATATGTATATTTAATTTATTATGCAATTTATGTGAATATTTAGTCATCGTAGTCGTCTTTGTTGTTATTTTGTTTACACAGCATATATTGCCGCACCAGAACCTTGGTTTCTTGATTGGTTTGATGCAACGGCTGCTGATGGTTGCTGCCGTTACACGGTGCCAATCATTTATACAAAAAAAAAAAATAAATAAATAAATACCGCACACAAAATTGATATCAAGTCAAAAATCATCAAAAATCAATCAATCCGTTTAAGATAAAAAAAAAAAAAAAACTTTGTGGATGGAAATTTTCTTACCTGATATGTGGATAGAGTTAGGAGCAGAGTGCGATAGAGTAAGAAAGAACTAACTAATAAATCTTAAAAGTAGTTTTCAGGGAATTTATTTAATTATTTTCTTCTGTTCTAGATGGTTTAGAAAAAACGGTTTTAGGCTGGCTAGTTGACTGGTTAACCAGACGACAATTACATAAACAAATTTATGGAGAAAATTTATTGCTTTATAGGAAAAATTTCATAACGATTTATTGTCATAAAGGGTTCGTTCGTTAAATGCAAGGCGAATTATTTAATTATCGTTTTTAAACGCGACAGTTTTTTTTAGCAAAATAAATATTAAATGGTATAAACGCATCTGGTAAGGACTGGCTAGCAGATAAAACTATCCACGTCGCAACGTGGTTTAAACACAAAGCAACTTTACTCAAATTTCGCATAGATAATAAAAATAATAAGTCACCAGCGGTAAGTCTGTCCGGCAGCAGCAATATAAACAAACAACAAAAAAAAAATTAAAAAGCAGTAAAAACCAGGTATTAGGTGGGTGTAGAATGATTTTTTGATTTTTTTTTTTTCGTTTTCTTGTTTATTTGGCGCCACACATTATTAATTTTTTTTTTTCTTCTTCTGTTAACCATTTATTCCTACGTTGATTTTTTTTATTATTGCGGTTATATCGTATTAAGTTTATTAATCGGTTGTTCTATAATCGTTTTGCAGCAAATTTTAAGCGAGTTTTCTAATTAGCATATTGATGCTTTAAGATTTATGATTAATCAAAACAGATTATGTGTATTTACGTTATTTATTACAATAAAAGAATATTTCGCTGGGAAATCCACAGAAAAAAAAACAGGAAAAAACATTTCCAATGAGATAAGCAATCAATTTGTTGCGTTGATAGTTAGCAAGTATCGCCCAGTATGTCAAATGTTTAACCAAATGGTCCATAAACCATACAAAAACAATACTTTTTTTTTAGGTTAATTAATTAATAAATTCTTCATTCAACAACAGCAACAATTAACTCATTAATAATCAAAAAATCAAATAAAAAAAAATTATTTCGACCTAAGCATCCCAGTACTTCCCTAATTCCCTAATTAACAAATAAATAATTAATTAATTTGAAATCAACAACAACAACAACAAACATATTGTGAAACAACAAAAAATTAATTAATTAATTATTGCAGAAATGTTGAGGTAAAATCATACACACACAGCGGGTTATTATGAATATTACGCCACACATCTTATTTTATCAAAGTAAACAATAACAGTAGAGTCACAATAAAATGAACGCAATGATTTTGTACAAAGTGCTTTAAAAAGCTTTCTGTTTCCAAAGTTAAATTTCAATTAAATTCCATTCGAGTTTCTGAGGAAATTTCATCAGTTTCATAACCAAATTTAACGAAATAATCAAGCGAAGAACTGACGGAAGCTGTGTCCGGAAATTATTCTGTTACTTAATCAGTATACATCCTGAAATTTATTACACAAATTAAACAGCCGATGTACATATCATTCAATAAAACGAACGTTATGACTAGGGTTTCGAGTATCGAAGCATTTTACTAGTATCGATATTTTGATTATTTTTCATTTTAAAATATCGATACTTTTGATACTGACTTTTGGGCGATAGTATCGAAATTCGATACTGACACTATCGATACTGGAAACCCTAGTTATGACTAAACTAAAACTCAAAACCAACCCACAGTCTTTCATTTAATTCCAACAAATACAACAAACAAAAAAATCTAGAAACTCTAATCCTTTTAACTTTCCAAGACCTAAATTAATTTCCCATCAGACCATCACATATGAATTGTCTACACAAAAATAATTCAGATTAACACACAACACACTGTAATGGGTAATAGGGAAAAATAACGTAAGGTGTTGCTACTCTGCTTGTTTATTTATTTTAATTTTTTATTTTTCTCTACATAATTTATTTCTATTCAAAATTAACAAAATTTACAAGAAAAACAAGAAAATTATTATTTTTTGGTATTTTGTCAAATGTAAACAAACAAACAAACAAGAGAGACACACACCTACAATAATTATTATAATTAAAAATTATAAATTAAAAAAGATTGAAAATTAAGAGACGAATATCTAAATAATTGGAATAAATTTACAATAAATTAAAAAAAAAAAAGTTGAACAAAGTCGACAATACTACACCACCGCAATTTTTTTGGTTGCTTCTCGTTGATTAAATATTCATATTAATTATCATATATTGGGCACACAAAATTTATTATAAAAACAAATTCCATGATTAAAATTTAATTTTAATTTAAATTAAATTAAATAAAAATGAATTATCTAATCCTGCTGTTGGACAAACAAAATCATAGGCAAAAAAAAAAACCGCAAAAAAAATAAACTAAATCAATAAAACTTTTATTTGCTTAGCTTACATGGTAGCTTAGTAGCAACGCATTAAGTCACATAAAAACACAAAAAAAAAATAATAAAAAAAGGCGAAAAAGACACACGACATACAGCAGAAAGAAAACAAATAAAATTCACCAGAGACGGACGTTGTAATTATTTCGAAAGTTCTCAGTTTATTGCACAAAGTTCTTTCTCAAACTTGGTGAAAAGTTTTGCATTGAATCCCTATATATACTGTTTAAAGGATTAGATGCAAAAAAAAATTAATCAGAAGTTATGGCCAGTCGAGTATCAACTGGCAAGCCAGTGGCCCTCAGCATCACTCTGGATTTATTTTAGTCATAACTCGAGAAATAAATTTTTTACCGGAAAACTTCAAGAACTAACTCGATTAAGCACCTCAAAAGTAACATTCGTGCAAAGTTTCAGCTCGATAGGAATTTTTTGTATTTTCGATGAAATTTTGAATTTTTTCCTGATGCTTTGCATGCATTTTTGGGTGGAAAAAAAATTAAATTCAAATGAGCTGAAATTTGGTGGAAAGTATGGGATTGAACTCAAAAATAAGCTGTATGAAGGATACTGTGCTAAAAAATTTCAATCAGAAGTTATGGCTAGTTGACTACAAAACACCAACCCAATGGTTCTCAGCATCACTCTGGAATGTAATTGCCTCAGTTTTTTGTTTGTAACTCAGTCAAAATTTGTCTAAGAATCTAGATTTTCGGTGTTTTAATCTCAGTAATAATTCACCTAATGGAATAAAATCTAAAAAAGGTGGGCCGCATTTTTTGCACACGCTAAATTATTCCTACGAAATCATGGCATAGAAAAATGATAAGTCGAACAAAAAAAACCTCTCGTACGACACAAACGTATTGATTACTACATCCCACAACTAAATTTAACCATCAGAAAGCTTACACCCCCTTAAGTAAATAACAATTTTACATCATTTCTCCTTTTAAACAACAAAAGAAACAAAATGAAAAGAAAACAGAAAATGTGTCAAAAATTACAATTGATGTGTCAAATTATTTTAATTAACAATCACAAACATAGGAAGAACACGAAGAAGAAAATGATGAAGATGATGAAGAAAAAAAAAATCACTAAATCGCGTAATTTATATTAAAAAAAAAAGCGTGCCACGCGCGTGTTTAAATTTAAATAACAAAAGCTACAAAGTCACTTAACCAGCAGCAACAACAACGACAATTTTGGTTTCTTTGCTGCACATAATTAAAAAAAAAAAAAAACCCCGCTAAAGTTTTTTTTTTATTGCTTCTGTGTTGTCTCTCTGCTCAGTACAGAGTCCGTGAAAGTTTTCCACTTTCAAAACAAGCTAAAAACTCAGTGACAACAACAAGACGACGACGACACTCAGAAGAAGAAAAAAAAAAAAAAAGAGACTTTTGTAAGCAACAACTTACTGTGAAATTCCGCATACATTTGTGATTTTTATGTGCTTTTTGAGGTTCAGAAACAAAAAAAAAAAAAAAAAAACATTTTTTTTTTATTATCCAGCATGACAGTACAGTATTTTTGCATTTTGTTGTTGTCTAAACTTATTTATGTTTCAAATGATGATGACAATACAATTGATGCTTATTTGTCATTGTTATTATTATTAAAAGATGAAATTAGTTTGTTTTGTTAAGAAAACGTTAGGACAGATGAATGAAGAGATGGAAAAACGTTAAGAGGACAAGACAAATTACTTTGTCTGTACAGTCCCGTACACATTTAATTTATTCCTATACACAGCATTAGTGATAAAAAAAAAAAAAAAAAACACCAACACCCATCCAACAGTTAAAACATTGTTTAAACAATAAAATAATAACTAAAACGCATGCGCAAATTACTTAAAGCAAACAAAACAAATGCAAAACGCTTCAAACCTTTTTTGTTGTTTTATGTAAGCAAACAAATGAATATAAAAACAACAAAAAATTACACAATTAGACAAAAATATTTATTTAAATCAACAAAAGCTTTGCGCTGATGGTGGTGGATTAAACAAAAAAAAATGTTTGTTGCTTTATTTTTATTAATTGAATTAAATAACAACAACAAGAAAAATTCTTAGAAAATTTAATAATCAGAATTGAAAATAAATAAATAAATAAAAATGAAAGAGAGACACAATAGACAAGAGAAATTAAGTTAAATAAAACATTTTGTAAAGGGATATTCAGAATGAGATGCAACAGCAGCATCTGGAAATTAATTTTATTTTTCGTTACATAAAGACATTAAAAAAAAAAAAACCCGCATAAATAATTATTTTAAATTCCCCTATCATTTACCTAGTTGTTAAAAATCAACAAGGAACAAGGAAAGTTTTTAAGGAAAATTTCTTAACACAAAAACAAAACCAAAAAAAAAAAAACTACAGAATGGGGTTATGTTCTCGCCTGCAGTGCAGACTACCCGTTGTGTCTTTACTTTCTAAAACCAGCGGCCACAACAACATATATTCAAATTTTGTAACAAATATTAACAAAACAAACACAAGACACCTCAAACCCAACCCATGGCTGTAAGTAACGACCGAATAATACCGGCAATAAACGTCGGAATAATAATTTCACCTTTTTCTATTCCTCTGCATTCGTTTCAACAAAGAAATTTCAAGAAAAATATTTTTCTTTCTCTAGCGCCACAGGATTACCAAATAATTTGCGATTAATAAAACTCAAAGAGAAAAAAACTATTTGCAAAAAAAGACGAGAAATTACGCTAAGAAAAGGATTCATTCAGGACTTTTTTCCGGTAAATACTTATGTGGGCTTAAATTACAATCGAATAACAAAAGAATAGAAATTTTTATAACAAACAAACTAAGGGCAGATGAGAATCAAGATTTAAATGAAACTGATAACAAAAAAAAAGGGAAAACAATAAATTAAATAAAAATTAGACGACGAATTCAACAGTCACAGAATGGTGGCTAGAAACTAGAATTTAAACGCCGCCCGCCCTGAACAATTTATCATAATTTTCTGTTCCTTTTACCCAAATTTTCTTTTATTAAATTAAAAGTCAATAAACAAAGATCAATGGGACGGAATTAAGGAGACACAAAAAAAAAAAAAAAAAAAATTGGTTTATTCACGTTAAAAAGTAAAAAAGGTGGACAATAGGCAAACTGAACAAAGCCCAAGTCCGCATTTACTGTCAATTAAGGATAAAATTTATTGGTACCAAATAGCCCAAACCTATTATTATTATCTTTTTAGAGAAAATATTTTTAGTTTTTTTTAATTTATTACGTTTTGGAATAATGCGGTGGATTCTTCTTCACTAAAACCGCTGTAATTGATTTCAAAGAATTTTAATTTTTATACCAAGTCCATAACTCAGAAGATTCTGAACTAAATTTTAGATCCCGTAATTCAAGAATTAAATTTTTAACAAGAAAACTACACGATTCAGCAAACACCTCAAAATGTATATTCGTGCAAAATTTCAACTTCATAGGGATTTTTCGGGAAAAAAAATTAAATTCAAATGAGCTGAAATTTGGTGAAAAGTATTGAATTGGACCCAAAAGCATGATGTAGGAAGGTATCCGCGATTAAAAATTTAAATCAAAAGTTATCGCCAGTTGAATAGCAATTGGCAGTCCAATACCCCTCAAAATCACTCAGGAATGTAGTTCTTTCAGTTTTTTGTTTGTAACTCAGCCAAAATTGATCTTAAAATCAAGATTTTTGGTATTTTAAACTCAGAAATAATTCACCTAACTTTTTTAAAGAAAAATTTTCAAAGACGGATGGGAATTTGGTGGGAATATTGGTTCTAAATCGATCTTTCCATGGAACGTTGTGATTTCGATCTTTTCGAGAATAAAATTCACGAAACTCCACAAAATCCACAACAACAACAACAGCAACAAACCCATCATGATTATTTATTACAAAATAATTTATTTACTCAACAAAAAGAAAAAAAAAGCCCAAAACTCTCGTGTTGTTATAATTAATAAAAGAAAGAAAGAAAAATAAAAATAAAAATTGTAATTTCCAAATCAAACAAATAATTAAAAAAAAAAAAACATTTTTGTGTGTTGTGAAAACAAATAAAAAAAAATCGAAAAATTTCCTCAAATGACACGCCCGTATTTGCACATTGCGTTAATACAAAACAACAACCAACAACCAACAGCCAACAACCAAATTTTCTGTATTTCATTGTGCGGTGTGTATGTGTTTCACCTTTATTTCATCTGTTTATCTTATTACCTTTTCCCTAGATACAGTTTTCACTTTTTTTTTTCTTTTTTTTTCTCGAGCTATATTTCTGTGTTTATTTGAGAATTATTTGCTTAAGAATCAAAGATAAAAACGAAGACGACACACAATGAAATATTTTTCTTTTTTTTCTCTGTAATATTTGTTTTGGTTTGCGGTTTTAACACCCCCTTTTTTAATTTTCGGTTACTTTATTGCAACATTAGCCACATCGATGCCTATGCCTATGAAGAAATTAAATTCTGTGTGTTTTGGATGAAAATACAAACAGCACAAACGGAAAATAAATTGTTTTCAACAAAACAAATTAAAAGATAAAGATTAGAATATTGGGATAAGAGGATATTACAGAATATTGGTAAACTAATAAATATTAGTAAAGGAGGCGTATGGGTATCGCATCGTACAATTCATTCAAATGATCGAAACGTTTTATTTCTAATCAACAAAAACATAACGAAAAACCACGCAATGGATAATTTATGATCAGAAAATATTAATAATCAGGATTCATGGATTTGTTGTTGCAACACCAAATAATCGATTAAAATTGTACAAAGGGTACAAACGAATTCCTTCTGTTCTGTTGGATTTTGTTGGATACTGCACCAGTGTACCGCAATGAAGCGAAAAAATCTGATTGTCTGACTGGCTAACACCACTATGAAGACTTTATGGAATTTTTTTCTTTTTTTTTTTTTTAAACAAAAAACCACTTCATAAGCAACAAAACTAACAAACAAAAAATAACTAAACGTGTTTTTGCATTAATTTTTTATTTAAACAAAAAAAAATTTGCAAACAGAAAATAAAAAGTTTTTTTTATTTAAGTATTGCGTGTGGCTAAAAAAACTTGAATTAAAAATAAAAAAGAAATAATTAAAAAACAAACCAAAATTTGAGGAATTAATGTGTAGAGAGAAGGGATTTTTAGTTGTGATCGATTTTACTCTGGGAAAAACTCAGATTCCAACTAGTAAACGCATAGAAAAACGCTAGAAATATAACCACAGCGCTGTATAAAAATTATTTCTAATGGTAAAACCGTGTTAATACATTTTCAACAACCGCGTTAATCGGAACAACAGGTAATTAGCAATAATTTTTACAGGGAAAATCAATAAACATCATCGGTTTTAGCGGTTGGCATCTCATTGGATAACTACTGTATCCAACCATTACTTAGCCTAAAAAAAAAAACAAAGCAATCCGATACTTTTAATTACAGTAAAAATAAATTCATAAAAAAAAAAAGTAGCAAACGAAACAAATAGCCAGAAGTCACCAACAAACAGCAGCAGCAGCCGCTTCTGCCATCGCGATTACGCGACTTTTACTTTTCTTTTTTTTTTCTGTTTCTCATGTTTTACAAGCAATAAAAAAAAATTAATAAATAAAATCAATTAAATAATGTTAAACACTTAATTTCTAATGTTTATTGTTTACTTTTGGTGTTTATTAATTTAGAAATTTAAATAAATAAAAAGATAAAACGGTTTAGACGGTTAAAGAGAAACAAAAAATATAATTTTTTTTTTTCTTTAATACGCGACAAATGTCAAATTGCGGTAAGTGAGTGGTTGCTTGGTTTTGGTGATAAAAATTAATAAAACAAGTTTAATTAAATATTATTTAGATAATTAGATATAAATTTCTTAATTTAATTTAATTTAATTAATTGTGGGAAATTTTAATTAACGTTTCTAATACGTATGTGAAAACTATTTGATTTACCTTAACCTGTGGTGTTTTAAATGCAATTATACGTGTACCCTCAATTTGTTTACCGCATGCTTTTGTATTTCTCCATCTAAAAGTATTAATAAAACGAATTAATTAATTTAATTAAACGAAACGAAAAGCAAAAAAGTTTCAAAGGTGAGAAACTCAAATAAAAAAAAAAAAAAAATAGATAAATAAATTGTAATCAACACCATCTAGTTATTAATAGTATAAACAAATAAAAATTATGGTTATTTTCTTTCTTTTTTTTTTCTTTTGATAATTCAAAACAATAACAAAAATGAATAATAATAAAAATTAAAGAAAAGAAAAAAAGGGAGAAAATTAATTAAAAACGCAACTAAAAGGAAAAAAAAGGAATAACTAGAGAACAATAAAATAAAAATAATATTGAAATACATACTTGTTATACGCAAAAGCCGATTTATACACATCCATTGTCACAAAAATTCACAGTAAAGTAAAAAAAAAGTAACAAAAATTAAAAAAAAAACGCACACACAGAAATATGTCTCGAAATAAGGTTTTTTTTGGGGAGAACACCTTTTTGTATAATTTTTCGTATATATAAATAATAAATTCTGATAACATTAATCACTAAACTGTTTTATATAGATTACTTTTTTTTTATTTTGTTACAATATAGACACAATATATAGAAATTTTTTTTTTAATTAATAAACAAATCTACACGCGTAGATAGGAATTATAGCATTTTCGCATATATATATATATGTTTTATGCACTGTCAAAGAAAAATGGTCAAAATACGTGACTTTTATTTGTTTATATTGGTAGCATTGACATTTATTACACTAAAAATAATAATAAAAAAAAACTCAGTATTGGTTTGCGACTCCGCTTCTTTATTTTCATAATTTATTATTGCACAAAAATTAATTAAAATTTTCTTTTTTTCTTTTTCTTTATTCAATTATTTCTAGATCTGTTTGTGATAATTTACCAGCAGAATGTACCTGCTGTATTCTTATAATATTAGGATCGATTGCCTGATAAATATGTTTTTCATTCGATAATGATGTGTGCTGATGATGCAAATCATTTGTTGCCGTTAAAACAGGTACATGGATTGAGATATGATTGTATTCCGTTGATGAAACTGGTAATAAGGTTGTTACTTCATCTGTTAACATATCTATATGTTGGATTGTATTTAATTTCTGTAAATAATCATGCTGCTGCGTCTCATAAACGTCATCAGCATCCTCATCATCGTCGTCGTTATCCTGATCATGTATCAACATATGCTGCGATGTTGGCTGGTGATTTCTACCTATTTTATCCGTGGTTGATGTTATTTTCACTCTTGTATAGTCTTTTGAACTATTTTTAACAAAGTTTAAGTGTTGCATTGCCTCCATAGACACCTCACCATGCAGTTTGCAATGTTTTTTCAAATAAGCAGCGGACGTACACCGTTTATTACATATCGGGCAGCTATACGGTTTTTCACCTTAAGCAAATAACAAAAAATAATTAAATTCTTTGGAAAGCACAAAAAAAAAATCCTTAGTTACCTGTATGCGTTCGTAAGTGCTGTGTCAGCTGCCCCGTCGTTTTGAATTTTTTAGGACACAAAGTGCATTCGTAAGGTTTTTCACCAGTGTGTGTACGCATATGAGCGGATAAATCGTGACGAGCAAACTTTTTTCCACACTCTTTACAATTAAAAGGTTTTTCACCAGTATGAATTCGCATGTGCATGGTCAACGTCGATGAACTGGCAAACTTTTTCGCACAAACATTACACGAATACGGTTTTTCACCTGCACAGAAATATAATTTTTAATTTTCTTTCAATTAATACAAAGAATTAATTAATTACCTGAATGAACTCGCATGTGCAGGGATAAATTTGAAGATTGGATAAACGCTTTACCGCATGTAGAACAAATGTATGGTTTTTCACCAGTATGCGTTCGTATGTGCGTAGTCAAAGTACTTTGATGCGTAAACCTTAAAAAGAAAAATTTCATTGAATAACAAGCTTTTCACGGCTCAGGATAAAGCATTAGTTAACCTCTTTTTACACTTATTACACTCATACGGTCTATCATCACTGTGAATTTTCATATGGGAATTCAATAAACGCGAATCGATAAAAGCTTTGCCGCATGACGAGCATACCCATGGTTTTTCACCTGTATGCGTTCTCACATGGACACTCAACGAATGCGAATCGTAATAACTGAAACAAATAATTATTAGCCAGCGTCACAGTTAAATCACCATTTCCCAATTTACCCTTTTCCACAAGTTGTGCATAAATGTTTCTTCTCCCGTTGTTCCCCGGTGTGCCGTCGAAAATGCCTGGTCAGAGACCCCATCTCTGGGAAACCCTTGTGACATATCGAACATTTGTGCGGCTTATCCTCGTAATGTATCCGCACATGACGTCGCAACTGCAACGAAGCTAAAACACAATTTTAATTAATTAAAAATGAAATTTCCAGCATTGTAGAAAACTCACTTTTGAATTCTTTGTTACACTCAATGCACATCCATTTGCCGTCTTTTGAGTGTATCGCACTATGAATTTTTAAGTCACCTTCCAGCGTAAAAGCAGCTAGACATTCCTCGCATGTGTATGGAAATTGCTTGGCATATTTATCCTCAAATTTATCACTCGAATCCGGATCATCTTTATAACTAACCAACGATTTTATTCGGGGCTTTGTGCTTCGAGCACTATCTGAAGCGTCAATAATAAAATTTTCTTCATCCCCAATATCATCACCATCGCTATTTCCATTGCTTTTACATTTTTTCCGATTAAAATTCTTCCTACGTAAATTACTAAACAATTTTTTATCATTTAGACTCAATTTTGTCTTTCGCCTGCCTCGTTTTTTAATAGCCACAAATTTCTTCTCATCATCATTGACATTTTCCGAGTTATTCCCGCTGTTATTCTCTGTCTCCGATAATATTATTGGAAAATTATCATTTTCATAAAAATTATTATTATCAACTGCTGAATTATTCTCATAAATTGTATTGATCTCATCGATTTTATCGTTTGACTGATCATTAGTGGTATCGATAAATTCCTGTGATAAATTTAATTCATCTAAATCATCATGATCGTGTGCTTGTTCCTGATCTGCAATCTCGGTCATTTCCTCAAAATCATCGCCATCATCTAGCTGCTCATTTTCTTGTTTCTGACAATCCAATTCTACATCATGACTGTCTTGCTCTTTCTCATCGCAGCTATCATTTTTTATTTGCACCTGGAAGTTATCCATCGAATCGATATCACTCCCTAAAAGATTCTAAACGAATAAACTTCCATTAATTTCTATTGAAAATTTAATTAAATTATTTTTTTTTATACTTTTATTAATAGTTGGCGTAACGTAGAATCGGCATTTTCGATTTGCTCCTTAAACGATAAACATTTTTGCACCTGATAAAAACACTGTAGACACACTTGTAATGGTAATTCATCCTCTGGATTTATCTAATATAAAAAAAAATTATGTTTTATTGTAGTTCGTCACGGTATTGAAATTAAGAATTTACCTGCACCGAAGCAACTGACATTATCATGTCGGGTAGACAAGACTCCTCCTCATATAATAACTTCATTTCGTCACTCTCTGATAAGCACAATCGACATATTTTCGATAAATTCGCAATTATATTGATGTTATGATTTAATATTTCCAATTTATTTATTATTGTTCCTAAATTATTCATCTGATTTGCCAGATGTCCTGCACCATCATCCACACCGTGATCTTCAAAAAAAAACCAAATTAAAGAAATTTTACACAAAAATTCATTTACACCAAACAAATACCATCAATATTCTCTATAATTGTTAAATTATCATTATTATTCCTATTTAATTGTAACGATGTTATCGCATCATTAACAATTTCCACATCCATTTATAAATTAATTAAATAAATAAATAAAAAAAAAAATATTTTTATTTATTTATTTATATTTGAAAAAAAAAATTATTTTTTTTTTTACTAAATATTTCATTTGACGCACAAACAAAGATACAACAATAATAAAATGGCTGCGAACTGTCAAAATAAAAACGAAATAAATTCAGCACAAAAATGTACTAGAATTAATACGATATAACATTGTACCGTTTTCGCAAGAACAAAGATAAAGCATTTTTTTTGAATTATTCGTTTTTTTTTTTTTTATTATTTTTATTTAATTAACGAATAGTAGGTTTATAATTAATTAATTAATTAAAAAATAAAAACATTAATTATAAACATAATTGATAATTTTTATTTTTTTTTCTTTTTACAAAAACCAATCAAATTAAAAGTTTTTTTCAATTTATTTTCTAATTGTCATACAAAAAAAAAAAAGTATGTGGACAGAGATATGTCGCCGGAAGCATTCTTATTTGCAGAAAATGTGTCACGATGTGAAACCGTGCATTTTAAACAGAAGCATGTGCCGGGGTACGTTCATTTTATCTGTCATATTATCACGATTAATTATTTTTATAATCTATTTCCAGCATTGTTAAAACCTTTGACTGATCCAACGGATATGGAACCACCATTTTTGATACCGTGCTCACTGCAACCATGTATGTTTGCACCAAATGTTGATCCAACACGTGCTAAACTTGCTTATGGTGATTGGGGAATGCCACTGCTGGTAACATTGTTATTTAATAATTAATTTAAAATTGATGAATCATTTTTTGTTATACAGATCCGTCAAATTCATGATGAAGACACTTATATTCGACGTTGTGCGTTAGCAACGTTGACCGAGGAGCTTCGTAATCCTGAAAAATGTTTTACTGCAATGAAATTAAATATTATTAAACGTTTCGATGATGTGCTGAACAATTTAAAGGATCAATTAGATGAGTTTAGGTACGAAGTGGAAAAAATATGCATAAGTCTGGCCATAATAGCGACTTATTTGGAGGGAGGTTTAAAACTATTAATCGAACCGAGAATTATTGAGAATTTATATTCATTAATCACCGGTATTGATTGCACTAGCCATCAAGCAGCGCTGGTCCTTATAAATATGTCCAGTCATCTAAAAAGTAATCCCAAAAAAAAAAAACTTTTTTCTCCTTTTATTTTTATTTTATTTCTACGAATTTTATTACTTAGTTGCTGAAGATATGGTGCAAGCTGATCATCTGGATTCAATTAAAAATGTTTTAGAAGTAACCGATGAATTGTGCGATGTATACGAGGAGTTATCCCATCTTGTTGAAAGGTATTTTAAATTAATTTTTTGGTTGTTATTTCTTTTTTTTTATTTTTATATAAATGGGGATTCATTACAGATACCCAGAAAAAGCATTCTGCAAAGGATATTTTGATATTTTGCTTAATAAGATCGTGGAAGAAACCACAGATTGCAATACTACGGAAAAAATTTTAAAATGTTTTGCGCTGTTAATTAATTGTCGTAAGGGACAACAACTTAGTGATAAGAGAGATGTAATTCCGATTTTTATTGATATTCTTAAAGTGGAACAGGTGTGTCTAGAGTTTCCTTCCTTTTTTTTTTTTGACATTTTTACTTATTTTCGGTTTGTTGTTCTAGCCATCAGTTGGCATTTACGAGTTTGCAGCATTAACTATCAAGAATTTGACACTCACCAGATCGTCACGGTGGCGTTGCCGTGAATTCTGGGATTTACCGTACCTTCTAATTAAGCACGCCCATTGCAAAGATAATCAACGTCTCCAACTATATTGTTTGCAGGTAAATTCATTATAAATTTTTTTTTAATTTTTTCCCACCATTTTAACAACGTGGCAACAACTTCCATTCTAGATATTACGTCAAATAACTGAAATGCCATCGGTTAAAGAGTTTGTCAGTAAATGTTGCAAAGCGAATATTAAAAATATTAACACCCGTAATAATCCAGAATTGAAAAAAAACAAATTCAAGTTACTCGTGTGGTTGCGCCATCGTAATTATCGTCCGGACATTGAAGTGAATAATTACGATAATCAAGAATACAATGAGAACCCGTTGACGGACACACGGCGTGTAACATATCTTAAGGAGGGCAATGATTCCCATACAGAGATTGTCTGTATGCGTGACAAGTCACCGAATTTAGCATATCGCATAGACAAATTACCACTTTGCTTTAAACATTACTCCCCAGCAACAAGTCTGCACAGTTACAATGATTGCACTAATGATTAGAGAGGAGTTCGTTACACCACATTTCAATCCATCCCACTGTTTGAATGAAATTTTTTATTTTATTATTTTTTGTACACGTTTTATGTTTGGTAATAAAAAACAAAGGATTTCTTAAGCCACTTCTATGCCACGAATTTATTAAAAAAAAATTATTTTAAACAAAAAGTTCCATATGGACATTGACCTTAAACAAAAAACAAAAAAGGAATTTCAACGGGATTTCGATAATTAATTTTTATATGAAAATAAAAAAAAAAATGACAACCGAAATTATTATTCAAGATGAATCAACAGTGAGGTCTCGATAAAATGAATTTTCCTGCAAATTTTTTTCCTTCGTTAAATCATGGAAACCTTGGGTTTTTGTGTTGATATTTCGATCTTATTAACTTTGCAGCTGATGCATTTTATTGTTTGATCAAATTTCTTGCTTAGATATGCTTCCGGGGGGTTTTTTATTATCCAGAGACAAAGATACAACAGCTGGTTATACATTAACAAGTTTTCTACTGCACTGTCTCACAGCTTGCAGAGAGAAAGAAACATAAAAATATAAAAAAATTGATAATTAGCCAAAAAACAAAAAATTTAATTAATGTCAATGTCGTTGTCCTGTCTCCGCCTCTCTTCCTTTAATCTAAATCTTAAAATTTATTAATAAAGAAAAAAGAAAAGAAAGAAAGAAAAAAAATCGCATAAACTGCATGCAATACTCGCGATTACGACTACGTCATTAATTAAAAAAAAAAAAAAAAAATATTATTCCGCCTGTTACTTTACTGCATTTTATGTTTGTATTCGCATAACAAATTATTAATAATCTTTCACTAATATATTTTCGTGTATCGCGTTATAGATAATACAAAAAAAAATTTTGTTTGTTTAGTTCACCTGTAGCTACTATTGGTTATAAGACGTTTTTAACATTATTCAATCTGGGGTGCTCTGGTGAAATGTGCATCGGATTTACTTAATAAAAAAAAAAAATTTAAGAAAAATCGTAATTAAGTGATGATTAAAGTGTTTATTCAGTTTCCGGTTTAACGTAACAAAGTGATTTTAATGTTTTTATACATATTTTTTTTTTTTCTAATATATATTAGATGACTTAGCTAAGTTAGATTAATTAAGTAACCTTGGACGTTTAATAATTTATTGATTGCAAAAAAAAAAAAAAAATAAATAAATAAATAAATTATTTATTTATCTCTCCACCTTCTTATTTAATTCAAGAAATTTATAGTAAATATTCGGTTAATTAGTCTGAATTATCCAATAAATAATTTTTTATTGATTTCTGTTTATGTTTTGTTATCAGTTCAAGTGCCCCAAATTTTTTTTTTTTTTTTTTTTTTTTGGTAATAAGACAAAAGATTACAGTAGTCGTGCGATAATATGATAAATTGATTACTGTGTACTCTCCAGTTATAATCATGCAAGGTCAACGAAATTCAATTAAACACTTTTTACGATATGGAATTCCGGTTGTATTCCAACACAATTGAAATATACAACCGGTGGCAAAGTTTTATTTTCAAAAACAACAAAAAAAAAAATAAATAATAATAGAAGATAATACGACAGAAGTGCATGCGTTCAGCGATGTTAATGACACGTGAAGTGCATCACGATTTTACAAAATACGAATGATAGATGATTCGGACGCTGGAATAAACTTTTGTCTGAGTACACGAATAATTGGGGACGAATAATTTCCAATACTTTAATTCAGCCTACAAAGTGATCACATTAATGCACACCTACTGTTTATGATTATTAATTTTTTTTTTTCGTTTTTCTTTTTATTTTTGCATAAACATTGATTTGTTTTGAAATAATAAAAAACATTTTTTTTTCTTTGCATAATCTGTACGCTGTAAAATAATGCGGAACATAAACAATCGTTTAAATCAATTAAATATAATTTAGAATTTATTTATTTATTTAATTTTTTTTTTTTTATTGAAATGAAATTAAATCTAATTAAAATGTCTTGTCTTTGTTGAAATAATTGTTTTTTGTTAAATTAACAGAAAGAAAAAAAACAATTATTTTTTTTTTAATTACATTTGAAGGGGAATAATGAATAGCAAACACACATTAAAAACTAATTAAATAATGTAATAAATCTGGTTTAGATATTTATTAGCAAAAGAAAAAAAAATATAAACAATGGATTTTGATGATATATTAGATGAGATTGGTGAATTCGGACGTTATCAGTTGACGAATTATCTACTAATTTGTTTGCCAGTGTTTTTCGGTGCGGCAAACAGTTTGTCATACGTTTTTACAGCGGGAATACCAGAGTATCGGTGGGATTTTTTTTTTCAACCAATTTATTTTCATTTCTGTTTTTTAATGGATTCTAAAAAAAAAATTCCAGATGCTTCATACCGGAATGTGAAAATTTAACAGATCCCGTTTATGCGGAGCCTTGGATTAACTTTGCTGTACCGGGTAAAGTGGATGCGAGTGGGTATTTTACACCGGAACAGTGTCTGTATTATGAGAGTAGGAATTTTAATCAAACCGATTTTGAGGAACAGTGCAGTCCGGAGGGATTTACGTCGAATATAAATCAGTGTAATGACTGGGTTTTTACAAACGAAGAAAAGACAATTGTTCAGGAGTGGTCAATTACGTGCCCGGAAAATCAGTGGAAACTAGCACTGGTGGGTACAATGCATTTTGCTGGTATTGTTTTTGGTTCAGGAACATTTGGCATTTTAGCTGACCGCTACGGAAGAAAATCTATGTTTATCATCTGCATTTTATTTATGTCGGTTACTGGGATTGCCCAAGCACTGTCCACCTCCTATGTTATGTTTTTGATTTTTTCATTTTTAAACGCTATCGGTACGTCCGGAGTTTATCCGCTAGCGTTTATTATCGGTGAGGGAAAAAAAAAAAATTTTATTTAATTCGGAATAATTTTGTGATTGGAAAATTTAAGGCGTCGAAATGGTTGGACGAAGGAAACGTGAAATGTCTGGGATTGTGTTGAATTACTTTTATGCGTTTGGTGAGGCGGCTGTTGGATTATCAGCGTGGCTATGCAGGGACTGGGTGTCATTACAACTTATCGTATCAGCACCACCATTAATATTTATTTTCTATTACTGGTTGATACCGGAATCAGTACGCTGGTTGTTAGCTAGGAAGCAAACGTTGAAAGCAGAAGGTATTATAAGGAAAGCGGCTAGAATTAACGGTGTTGCCTTATCGGAAACTTTACTGGCCACCTTCAGGCATAACAATGAAGATGATAATAAAGACACAAAGGATGATACGGATGACACAGATGTTACAACCGATCAACATGAAATATTTAAAACTTTCAAACTAATTTTCAAATCACGGATACTTTTGTTCCGTTGCCTGATTCTGTTCTACATATGGTAATCATCATCCTGTATTTTTTTAATTTTATTTTTTCACAAAAAATACTCTTGTAGGGCTGCAAATGCATTCGTTTATTACGGCTTGTCGCTTAACTCAACGAATTTAAGTGGAAACAAATATGTGAACTTTGCCCTGGTTTGTCTGGTAGAAATTCCTGGTTACTCTTTAGCTTGGGTTTGTTTTCCCTGTTTTTTTACTTTCTCTCAAGCGAATAACAATAAAATTGATTTTTTTTGTTTTACCATTTCTAAGATCGCAATGAATAAAATTGGTAGACGTTGGTCACTGGCGGGTTCATTACTTTTATGCGGATTAACCTGTGTTGCCGGTGGTTTTATTCCTTCGGGTATTTTTTCATCTTTCATATTGCTTTTTGGCCTGCTAATAATTTCAATTTTTTATTTGAAGGTATCACCTGGGCAATTGTGACATTATTTTTAATCGGAAAATTAGGAATCACAGCTTCATTTGGGATTATTTACGTTCACACAGCTGAAATGCTTCCGACTGTAAGTTGGATCTTTTTGATTTATGTTTCAATTAAGGGAAAATTTTAATTTTAGATAATACGAAGTGGTGGCGTTGGAACAATGTCCACAATAGCTAGATTAGGTGCAATGTTAGCACCGTTTGTACCATTATTAGGTTTATATTACGAACCATTGCCGTTATTATTGTTCGGCACTGTTTCCTTTATTGGTGGTTTATTAGCATTATTATTACCTGAAACATTAGGCAGAAAATTACCAAACACTGTAAGCTAATCATTCGTTATTTCGATTTAATCGATTTTTGTTATTCAATTCTGATTTATAACATTTTAGGCGGCCGAAGCAGAGAGATTAACAAAAAACCAAGGTGAGATAACAGTGGGTGAACAGCAACAATACAATAAAACCGACAGTGAATTCCATTAATAAATTTTTTTTTTTGGAATAATCGAATATAATAGAAAAAAAAACACAATTTTAATAAAAATAAATTAATTTTATTATCTATTTTCACATCTTGTTTCTGTTAGTAAAATTAATTTATTTTCAGTGCACACAACACATGACAACAATAATGACGAAAATGACGACAATGACATGAACAACCACATTAAGAATAATTTTTTATTTTCCTTTGGAATGATGATAAATTAATTAATAGACATAAATTTGAATTTGTTCGTTAATAATTTCGCATTTTTATAACAAACAAGATTATTCGCTTTACAATATTGAATTAGAAATCTCCAATTTTTATCCATTTGCAATGTTTCGATATCACCGATAATTATTAATAAACCTTGGGCCCTTGTTAAGGCGACATTCATACGTTTTGGATTATTTAAAAAGCCAATTGTACGGGATCCGGAACGTACCAATGTGATAATAATTATTGATTTTTCACGTCCTTGAAATTTTTCAACGGAACCAATGTCAATCTCATTCCAGCCAGACTTTTCACAAATCGCATTTATTTTCTTGCATTGCTTACTATATGGTGAGATTACACCGATATCCTTTTGCTGTATTAATCTTCCATTTATCGTTTTATTGACTAATAACTTCAAATAATCACGGACAATATTAATCTCATTGATGTTAAAGAAACTCGGATGATTATCATCTGTCTCTGTATTCCCAATCGATGCATGGAATATTATTGGTATTTTTAAATTTGGTAACATCTTCCATTTTAATGACCAATTAATTAACTTCTCATTACCGCACGCTATTAATTCATTGTTGTAAAATAATTTATTAGACACGGCGAGTATATGCTGATTCGAGCGGTAATTTCTTATTAATTTCGTTATGTATCGGTTATCGTATTTTAATGTTTTATCACGTTTTCGATATAATTGTGTATCCATTAAACGTTCCAGCATTGACACACCAAAACCCAGTTTCTCAGCATAACTGGATGCTAGCACTGGTCCCAATTGTTTTGGATCACCGGACAAAATAATATTGCCTTCCAATTTACGAAATGATGTTATTAGACCAGCTATTGGTATTAATGCTTCTGCTTCCGTTGCATAACCACATTCATCAATTATCACATGGGTGAAATATGTTGAATCAATGCGCGCTTGTACAAAACGTCCAGCCACCGCCAATGTTGTTATAACAATTGGAAATTTATTTAAACTTTCGATTGCCGGATAAATGTGGCTACCGTACACAATATTAGAAACATTAAAAATCGAATCATTAATATCGTCCTCGTTTATTGATTGTGCAAACACGCGGATTATTAATTTTGATTGAATATAATCAAGTAAACGATTTGTTATCTCATTACATGCGGAATTTGTTGGTGCACAAATCAACAAATGGGAATCTTTTTTATGTAATATTATTTGGATGATCGCCTCTACAAGTGTACTCGTTTTACCAGTTCCTTAAATATTAAAAAATAAATTATGAATAAATAGAAAAAAAAAAAAATGTTTTAATTAATTTTTGAAAATACCTGGTGGACCGAATAGAATGTACGGTGCTGGATAACAAGTACCGGCAATCATATTACGGACAGCCGTTTGTTGTTCCGGATTATTTAAAATATTTTTATTTAACCATTTTATTCTGTAATGATTCAAAAATTGAAAATTTTATTATTTCCTTTTTAAACTTTCAACTTTGAATATTATATAAACTTACTCCGGATTATTCTTAATTTGTATCATATTCTCCCGTTTTGTTGGAAAGAATAAATTTGAAATTTGATGTACACCAGCGAATTGGAGTGCATGATGTTGTATTTGCAATGATAAACGATTATTCAAGAAGTGTACACGATATCGATTACATATTGTATTCGATACATTTTTTAGATTATCAAATTTTATTAGGATATAATCATGTTCGATGCTATTAATCGAGCCATAAAATTTTGTACCGATATCCATATATTTATCATAATCCACATCATCTTCATTAAAATCATTAAGAAACTTTTTATGTATCTCATTATTATATAATGCCATTGTTTGTATCCATAATCTACTGCCAACCATTAAACGTGGATTATGATTTGTTAAATTTTCTATCATTAATTTAACATATGACCCTTCGATTGTTAATTTTTGTCCAAATTTATCATAATCATACATTTTTTTTGCCATGGCACAGTCTTCAAGCTCGGTAAAATTTATCAATGTCTCCACATAATTTACTTCATTTAATTTTATATTTTTAAAACGAAAATTTCTACAAAAAAGTAAATTATGTAAAAAAAATTAAATATTTCTATTAAATTTTTAAATATATATTTACTCTAATCTATCCAATAATACTCGATGACTCATTGTTAATTTTTTACAATTTTTTTCAAAATTAAAATTTGTTAAGTCAATCATTAACGTTTGTGGATTATATTTTGGTAATTTATATAAAAATAAATTTCGTTTACATGATAAACGATCATTTAAATGATTTTTTGAATGTTTAATAAATGTTGGTATTATTCCTGTTAATTTTATTTGAAACACCTCACACATATCCATATTAAAGAAAATATAAATTTTATATTTCTCAATAATTGAATTCATTAATTGTCGATCAATATTAAAATTAATTGTATCAACTAAAATAGAAAAAATAGAAATATATTAATTAATGATTATGATAGAAGTTGTAATGGAAGTTGTAACATACCTAACTCTTTATCATCAGTTAATTTAATAAATTTATTCGTTGGATGCAATAATAGAATTTTCTCAATATATGCTTTTTTCTTATAATGATTATGTATTGTTATTTTAAACATTGATTCGTCCACGGGATTAATACACATGTTTAAATTGAAATATTGGAAATCACTATGAATTAGAAAAAAGAAAACACAGTTGATAAATAAATCTAATTAATTAATTAATTAATAAAAAAATATAAAACTCTTACCACATTATATATTTGGTTAATTCTTTATGATTATCAGCATTAACAATCATATGATCATCTAATAATTGTTGTGTACAAAAATGTTCACAGCACAACATACATGATTTTGTTGTTGTACGAAAATTAATTAAATTTTCATTACTAACCGTTTTTTTATATATTATATTTATAGAAAAATCATTTTTTATATTTAAAATATCATTATTTACATAATCAACGATACCTATTAAGAATAAATTACAAAAAAAAAAAAAAAAAAAAAAAAAAAAAAAAAAAAAATTAAGAAAAAATTAGAAAAAGGATTAAATGGATAATTAATTACTTGACATTGAAAACATTTCTGCTGCTGTTATTGCTGCTGCTGCTACTGTTGCTACTACAATTAATAACTAAATAATAAAAAATACTTAAAGATAATTAAAGCAATAATTATATCACACTAGAGCACTTCTTTGGTCACTTTATTATCTATTAAATAACAAATAAAATTATAATTAAAATTAAACAAAGAATTTTTTTTTTTTTTTTTAACCAACTAAATCACTTGTTGCAATAACTTGATTTTGCCATTAACTGGCGAAAATATATTAAACTAATGAGAGTGAAATTTATTGTGCATTCGTTTTTATCAACTTTTATTAATTTAGTTTTAGAGAAATAGCGAAAAAAAACTCTGTTCGCTTACTCAAAACCACCTTACGAATTTACGGAAACTTCTTTTTTTTTTTTTTAACTAAGGGGATTTACCTGGTTTGATGATTTATTTCTTATTCATTGCTAATCATCTCAATTTTTTGTTTTATTTATTTATTATTTATTATTGAGAAATAATATTATAATGCAAAATAATTTTGAGAGTAATTGTATTTGTTTTAGATCAGAATGAAACATTTAATTATTTAATTTAGATAAATAAAAATTTCAAAAAAAAAAAAAAAAAATTCTTGGGAAACAACTTTATGAAAACAATATAAAAGTGTTGCCTGACATAAGTCGATATATTTCGTGTTAAATCAGAATTAAAATGTCAAAAAAATAAAACAAATAATTGTAAAATAGGGTTATGTCGCTGTTGTGTAAACTAAATTTTTTTTTTTAATTAAACTAGAAAAAAAACCCAAATAATTTAATAATTAATTAATTAAATAAAAATAATAAATCATGGCTGCATCAATACCAAAAATAGGTGGTGATAAAGATCCGGCAATTGAAGAAAGAGCTGGCTCAGTACGTGAAGTAGGTAGTCAGGCTGTTTGGAGTTTATCTTCCTGTAAACCAGGTAAATGCATTAAATTTATTTATTTAATTTATTAAATAAAAAAAATATTTATTTATTTATTTCTATTAAAAAAAAAAGGTTTTGGTGTAGAACAATTACGTGATAATTGTATGGAAACGTATTGGCAATCAGATGGTCAATTACCACATTTAGTAAATATACAATTCCAACGGAAGACAATAATAAATCAAATTTACATATATACCGATTATAAATTAGATGAAAGTTATACACCTAGTAGAATATCAATAAGATCTGGTACACATTTTAGTGATTTACAAGAGATTGAAGTTATTGATTTAGGTGAACCGACAGGTAATAAAAAAAAAAAAATTCCTTGTCTTCCATTGTTTCGTTAAATAAAAAAAAAATTATTTTTACAGGTTGGGTTGTTGTTCCCATAAAAACATTTAATGATAAGCCGATACGGACATTTATGATACAGATCGCTGTTATTAGTAATCATCAAAATGGTCGTGATACACATATGCGACAAATACGAATACATTCACCAACAGAGGGTGGCCGTACATATCCATTAGAACAATTTGGTAAATTTTGTACCGTTGAATTTCAACAATATAGCACAATAAGATAAATAATAAAAATAAATTAATTAAATAAAAACAAGTTTTTTCAAAACTGTACTCCTTAATTTATTCCTTAATTACAAATGCAAAAAAAAAAAAAAAAATCAACTCTGCAGCAGTCCCACAGAATTATTTCTGAAAGCAACACGTCTTGGAAAGTTTTTTTTCGTTTTTTTCATTTTTTTTTTTTTTCATCTCAATCAGGAAAACAATAAATATGAAATTAATATTTTTCCTATTTTATTATTTAATTATAATAAATAATAAATCTTTAATTAATTGTTTAAATATAAAACATAAAAATTATTTAATTAATAATTTAATAAATAATTTACAAGAGGAATATAGTGATAAAATATTATTAACAAGTGATATTAAAACGGAAATTGATAGAAAAATAAATTTATTTACAAATAATAATTTTGATAAGGGTAATAAAGTAAAACGTAATGTTATTGGTGGTAAAGGTGAGTGTTTTAGTGTTATTTAATTGGATTTTTGAAAAATAACAAAAAAAAAAATTCTTTCTATTTTATCATCAGGTGTTTATGTATTGAATGGTTTTGAAGAAACATACTCAATACCAGTTAATTTTCCATTGGATATATGTTTAATGAAACTGAATAATAATATTTATTCGGTTGTCCTGCATTTGGAAAAGAATTTACATTTACGGAAGAATCATACAGTTGTTACAATTTTTAAACAGCAACAAAATGGCGTAAGTTTAAATAAAAAAAAAAAAAAAACAAAGAGCTTCCGTTATTCCATGACTAAACCACACATCTCTCTATATTCACAGGAATATAAAAAAATCTTTAATTATAATAAAAATAATACAATAAATAACATCGATTGTATTAAATACGGTGATTACGGTTATATAGCGATTGTTAATGATATTAAAAATTTAACGCATAGCCTTAATGAAATGTCAATAATACTACAATTAGATTGTAATAATAATAATGATAAACTATTGATTATACAACGTTTTGCAATACCAATGCAATATTATTTAAAATTTTATATACATATTAATGATTTATATTTAATTGAAACATTTTATCAGAATAATAATAATCGTAATGTATTAAAATGTCCAATATATCGTTGGACTGGTTATCATTTTGATGTATTCGATGAATTATATTGTTTAAATACAAAATCATTACAAACATTTACAATTGCCTATGATCTGTTTATTGTTTTTATTATTTATTCAGATGAAAATGGTAAGTTTTACCTACGTGTTTGTTGTAATGAAAAAAATAAAACAAATTTTTCTTCATTCACAGATTCCTTAAATACATTTTCATTGATTTATAAATATAATTTACAAATGGAGAAATTTATTTTATTCCAAAAATTAAGTACATTTGGTGCTGTTGATGTTAAATATTTTTTTATTGATAATAATGTGGATGTCCGGGAACATTATCTAATCATTGCGAATACAATTGATGAAGGTTATACAAATGGTTTAATCAAAATTTCTTCCTTTTTTTTTCAACTTTATTAAACTATTTTTAGATACACCGGATGCAAAGAATAATTTAATGAATAATATTAACAATGATAATGAGTCACATTCAATTATTTATAAATATTTAAATGGAAATTTTCTACCATTTCAAGTTTTAACATTTTATGCAATAAAAAAATTTCTACCAATCCAAGGTAATAGTGGGGAATTTTTATTATTAATCTCATGTAAAAATCAGGAGATACAAATGTATCAATATGATGGTTGGTTATTTAAACAATCAGATGTACGATATACTGGTGAAGCATTCACTAAAGGTGTCTCAAATATGCGCACGTATCACTTTAATAATAAAACATTAATCGGTAACTTATGCTGCTGCTGCTACTGTTACTGGTAATATTAACTTATTAACTCTTTAATTACAGTGCTGGCAAATAATCACGTTTACAGCGATACAATAAATATATTTGAGCCAAAATTTATACTACGCAATGACTTAGAGGAATTAAATAATAATTTATTGGAGTGGTGTGAAACGAATTTACAAAAGAAATTACGTGAAAATCCACAAACTCTATTAGATAAAATTGAGAAATTAATTACAAATTATGATATCACGGAAAATATAACATTTACCGATGGTTTACAAGAGTTTGATAATTTAACTGTAGATACACTGTACGCGGATGAGGTTTGTTCTACATTAGATAACCTAAAATAATTGATCTAATGTAATTTATTCCCAGATAAAACTACCATCGTCAACAATAACACAGAAAAAAATCACTCAAATAAATAATTTAAATAAAAATTTAGATCATCTAAACGAAAGAATAATTAATTTAAGTAAAATCGTGAATGCAGAGATGGTTAAACGTAAATTAGTTGTGGAAAATTTAGAAAATCCTGCTGTTGAGGAGATGAATTTGGGTGAAGGACGTCAAGAGAATAAAGAAGAAGAAGAAAAAGAAGCCGATTTAACACCGACACCAGAAGTAATTGAGGAGAAAAACTTAAATGAAGATTTGATTGAATTTGATGAGTTAATCATTGATGATAAATTGGAAATTCTAGAAACAATTAATAATCATAAGGTGAAACATTTACTACACAACAACGATGATATTTATCTTCCGGAAAATAATCTAAATACAAAGGTTTTGGTGTTGAATAGTAAAGATATTACAATAAATGGTGTTATCGATAATATTCCGATTAAAAACGATACAATTTTGATAAATAATCTCGAGCAACATTTCACCAATATTCCGGAGATTCGTTTTAAAAACATTTTCGCAAACACATTAACAACAAATTTATTTAATGCCCTCAAATTCAATGTGAATAATTTAATAAAAAATCCATTCGAAAGCCGCCCGGTGACACATTTAGAAAAATTAACAATAAATGATTTAACGGTGAACGACTTAATGAATTCAATTGACTTAAGTGTTATCGATAAATATGCACTGAAACGCATTACAAATCACACACAAATAATAACCGCAGAGAAATTTCATATAAAAAATCGTTTGAAAACAAATCGTTTATACGTAAAGGAGAAGAATTTTATAAATAATTTCGATTTAGATAATATTGTCCAGATAAATAGTAAAGAGAATTATAGAATTGAACAGGATATACAATTTGCAAATGATTTATTTGTTAATCGTTTAGTGGTTAAGGAACGTTTAAATCATATACGTGTTGACAGTGATATGAATTTAGGGATTTTATTAAGGAATGTTAATTACACACAAGTCATTCATGGTGATAAAGTTTTTGATACGATTAAATTAGATGGACCGATTCTGTTAAATGTAATTAAAAAATTTGTTTGATATATTTTGTAACGCTGGATTAATCAATTTTTTTTTTTTTTTTTTTTTTGTTTTGTAGGGTAAAATAAAAAGTTCAAAATTAATTGAGAAAATGAATCCGATTGCATCAATATCGGATGATATTATTCTGGAAGGTAGAATAAAGAATAAAATTTTCTCCTTTTTACATAAATAATGAATTTTCGTTTTCTATGTCAGGTAATTACGTTATAAGCGGTAATGTCACGATACAGGAAAAACTACAAGCCGGAAATATGTATGGAAAAAATCGCACATACAACATAAATGAATTAAATGCAAATGGTATACGTTTAAATGATCCCGGCGATACAATAATATTAAATAATAATCAAATTGTATTTACACAACCATTAAAAATAAATAATCTTTACGTAAAAAGTTTAAATAAAATGAATCCGGATAATTTTCTCATTATAAATAAAACGGAAAAACAATTTATCACCGGACGAAAGTATTTTAAAAATAATTTAATAATAGATAGTGGTGTTTGTGAGGCAATGGAAATAAATAATATTTTGTTGAAGCGACTTAATGAAACAATAATGAAACGTGACGTTGAACAGGTGATTACCGGACGAATACATTTTAAGAAAATTATCACCAATAAGTATGGGCTAAGTTTATTTGTTTTTATTTTGCATTTTTATTGTTAATTCTTTTTTCTACTTTTTTTTTTTTTTTTTGTATTAAAGGATCTTTGGCAATAAGACTACGTTAAAAGAGAATAAATTATTTGAGAATTTATTAACATTAAATACGGAACAAGAATTAACAAAAACTGTCACATTGAATGGAAAATTCTTTATCAATAATTTAATAATAAAAACTTTATACAATCATAATCCGGATAATAAACTTTTAATTAATAATATAGATTTAAATTATTTATTAATGGATACAATGCAATTGGATAGCAATGAAAATAATATTCTAAGGATAAAATCAATGAAAAATTTCACATTACTCCAATGTAACAGTTTTAATGTCAACACCGATGGTGACTTTAATCATGTGAAAATAAATTACCTAAATGATTTATTCGATAATTACATGGAATACAATGATAATATTAATAATAATGATAATAATAAAATATTAATAAATGACACGTTAATAATTAATAATAAACAAAAAAATAATATAATAATAAATAATTTATATTTTAAAAATAATTTCAATGGTATAATGGTGAATGATTTTGGTAAATGTTGGCTACTCACCGAAACTGAACAAGAATTTACACAACCACAAATATTTACTGATTTTCAATCTGAAAATGATATAAATTTACTAGGAACAATAAATGGTATTAATATAACAGAATTAATTAATAATTGTTATATGATAAATCAACCAGAAATCTTAAATAATGTTACCTTTGGTAAGTGTGTATTTGTTTTTATATTTATTATAAAATTTAATTAATTACCTTTTTTTAGTCGATGATATTACTGCAAATGAATTAATAGAAATTCATGGAAAATTAACAAATTTAAATATAAATGAAGATATAATTATTACAACACAAGACGGTACAATAATAACACAAAATCCACAAATATTTCTAAATCCATTGACAATTCACAATAATTTTATTATTAATAATGAATTTATTATAAATAACACTGTAAATGGTGTTTATATAGAAAATTTAAATAATTTAATTAATAATAATAATAATAATAATAATAATTTAATAATTGATGGTAATATTGAATTTAGAAATAATAAAAATTTTTTCAATTACATAAATAATTATAATTATAATGATTTTTATAAAAATATTTGGTTTAATAATGAAAATACAATTCTCACTGGTGATATTATAATGGATGTTGGTTACTTTGTTGATGTTACCACTGATGTAAAAATATTTTTAATATAATTAATTAATTAACAATATATAATAATAATAATAATAATAACAATATTTATTTATAGGGTACAATTAATAATTATGATATAAATTATATAAATAATAATTATTTTAGTTTAACACGGCCTCAGGTGATAACTGGTGAATTTATATTTACAAAAAATGTTACTGTTGAAAATAATTTTAATACAGATTTAATACATTTAAATGGTTATATAACGAGTATAAAAAGGTTAATTAAATTAATAATTAATAAATTAAATTAATTAATTAATAAATAAAAAATTTACCTATTTACAGTAAACGAAGTATAAAAATTAATGAATTTAATGAATATATATTACGTAATGATTGTGAACAGATAATTAGTGGTAAATGGAGTTTTTATGATTTACATCTTGATGGTAAGATAAAAAAATTTCCTTTATTACTTATTTAATTAATTTATTGATGTTTTTTTTTTTTTTTATTGTAGATGAAATAATTAATTCAACAATTAATAATTATAATATTTATACAGATTTAGTCTGTTATAATTGTATTAATAATGTAACTGGAAAGAAAATATTTAATAATATATTTATTAATAATTTCTATTGTTCATTAAATAATTGTTACTTACATAATGTTAATATAAATGATTGGTTAACAAAATCTGTATTAATAACTGGTGGTAATTATACAATTGATGGTATTATAACGATTGATAATCCAATTTTTACAAATGATATAAGGTTTGCTATGTTTTATTTTTAATTAATTAATTTCATTTTAAAAAGCGCCCATAATAATTATTTTTGATTTTTCTTTATTAACAGAGTTGATGGTTATGTTAATAATTATAAATTTACTGATAAACATTTATTAACAACATCAACAAAACAAATAATTAATGGTAATGTATTTTTAATAACAAAATATCCAAATATTAATAAAATAATGTCATTAACATTTGAACATTTAAATGTTAATTATATAAATATGAAATTATTTAATTATTTTTATAATAATTTAATTAATTATAATGATTTAATACAAAATAATACATTTATTGAAAATACATTAATATTTGAAAAGAATTTATTTATAAATAATTTAACATGTTTAAAACAATTTTTTAATTATAATATAAATAATATTCATAATGATTATAATCATACGATAATTAAATTAAATTATTATGATGAGAGATTAAATGAATTAAAGTATTTAAGTGAGGAATTAATAGAAAGTTTTAAAGGTAAGATACTTCCCTCACATAAACCTTAACAATTTTAATTTAATATTTTTTTTTTTTTATTTCCCCAACATCACAACAATAGAACAACCAAATTATTTAAGTCACTTTATACAACGACAATTAATTAAATATAATTTAATTAAAAAAATAATTACAATAAAATTATTAATTAATAATTTTTATTATAATTATTTTGTTGTATTATATGAAGAGAATTATGAAAAAATGTTTATTCAATTTTTATTATGGAATATAGAGAAAAATGAATTTATAATTGATACTGGTGAGTTATTTGTATATATATATATATGTTTGTTGTTTGTGTCTTGGATAAAGGTTCGTCGCTTATTGTTTTGTTTTTTTTCATCAGTGTGAAGATACAATTAATTAATTTTTTCTACTTTTTAAACTAGGTTTTCATATAAAAACAATTAAAAATATAATCGATATAACAAAATTACATATGAACGGTTATGATCATTTAGTTATAATTATAAATAATAAAGAGATAAATTTAATTAAACATATTATACTGATGAATAATAATTATAATTTTGATATTGTATGGGAGATAAATAATCGAAATAATATAAAGAAAATTTATAAAATAATTAAATTAAATAATATCGATTGTTTATTATCGTATAATAATAATATAAATATAAATAATAATTTAATAATTGATTGTCCGATGTTGGATAATGATTTGTTGATATTCAAGATGCATCAGATAGTCGAGACAAATGGCGGTGCAATACAACAAACAGGAATTATAACCGGGGATACAAAAATAAATTTAGTGTTATTAAAGCAGAATAATATTGAAGTGTGGGAAACCGGTCACAATAATTTATTATCATTTAAGCAACAACTAACGATACTACATCCCATGTATATAGCGACAGCTAATTATAAATTTAATAATTACATAGCAGTGTGCTCGGATCAGATGAAAAACTCTGTACACTTTGGTTCTGTAAACATTTACAGGTAATTCAAAGCTACATAACACCAAAGATATAATTCCCGATAAAAAAAGAAAAAAAATTTCAATTTTAATTACAGTTCGACAAACGGAAGCGATTACAAGATTTATCAAACGATCCTAGTGAAAATACCGCTGGAAATTGAATTCTCAGTAATAAGTGAAACAAACGATTTATTGCTGTACATGCTAACAAAGAATCCGCTTAAACCGTTCATTGTTTACAAGTACAACGGTATAAATGGATTTGTCGAGTTTATTGTCGGCTCAACAATACCGCACGGCAACGGTCTAACGCTGATGAAACATTTCAACCAAGAATTCGTATCGATAACTGTCAACAACAAAGAATTGTTAATACTAGAAGCGATTATAAAATAAATTTAATTTTGCAAGCAAAAAAACATTTTTTTATTCTATTCTATTTAATTTTCTGTCCCTTCCTGAAATAAATGGTTAAAATGAAATTCAACTACAAACTTGGTTTGGATTTTTTGTGATTTTATATATTTATCCGGCTTTTTTCTTTAATTTTTACAACAAAAGATTTTTTTTTTTATTTTTTAATTATTTAATCATCATTTGATTCGACATTTTCTGTTTGTAAATTTTTAAATGTCTGTACGGGAACGTATGTCACCAAGGTGTACAGTTTGTTGGGTGAGTCTTCATCGTCGTTTCTTCTACGTGCTAAACGGACACGAACGCGTACTGGTACGCTCCTAAAAAATTTAAAAGAAATAAAACGATTAGTTATTTAAGTTTGGGTTACTCTTTGTATGAATTATGTGTGATCGATCTACATTACCTGATACCCTTGGACCAGATGTGTTTATTAAGACGTGTGTCAATTCTGACGTCTTTAGTTCCCATCTCTTTTTCAGCGAATTTTCTAATCTCCTTAATAGCTCTGGGTGCACGCTTTTTAAAACCAACATTATGCACTCGCTTTGATAAATGCACAGTACATTCACGAGTTACTACTTCGTTGATTGCAGATTTATTTCTTTTTTCAACTTTTGTTTTCGCCATTTTTGATTACAATAGCAGTTAGTCAGACTATAATTGAATAAAACAAAAATATTAATTAATAAATAATATATTTAACTAAAAAACACATTCACAAATATTAAATAAATATTATAGGTATCAATAATTAAGAAACATAACCACAAATTTTGACGTGCCTATGTTTCAATATTATTTTAACATATAATTAAACAATATATCACAAAAATTACATTTAATTATAATTCAAATATGTTTTATTAATTTTATTATTTAAAATTAATTCACTTATTTTAATTATATTTAAGGATGATTAAAGATTTTTATAAATATTAAAATTTACACACCTATCAGTGTAGCAATGTCTGAAAGGAAAGAACTATTGACAGCAACGATAAACACGCCATCTATTGTACAATCTAATATTATGTAAGTGCTGCCATATGGCTCAAAAATTAAGGTAAAAAAATTCATGGCGACATTTACAAAATTAATGAAAAAAAAAATAAATAAATAAAAAACAATTTCCTTTCATTTTATGAAAAAAACAATCTAAATTTATTTCTGTAACTAATTTTATTGTAAAAAAAATCCCTAACCATATTCAGAAAATTCAGATATTTTAATTTATATATATTTTAAAGGGTGCTATGCACAGTATCAACGAACATGGTCATACTTTCAATTGGGGTTAGTGGAGTAATTCCATGTCCTAAATTCGCAATGTAACGTGTCTTACCGAATTTTTTAACCATTGTTGTTGTTAGTTCACGAATTTCCTCCTGCAAGATAATTAATTAAAAAAATTTTCTAAAATAAACATCACATTTCAAAATCACTTACCGGTGTTTTATATAGATCCTGAGGATCTAAATTACCCTGCAAAGTAATATTGGGCCCAACTTCAGTTCTAGCAACTTCTGGATCGACGGTCCAGTCTAAACCGATTACTTCGTAACCCAATTTAGATTGTTCAGCTAAAGAATGCCCAGCACCTTTTGCGAAAATTATCTAAAATAACAAAAATCCCATGAAAAATTACAAAAATTTATTTTTCTTGTAATAAAAATGCACCATCGGAACTGTCGGTATATTCTGACTGGTTAAACGTTCATGCAAATTATCTCGAATTCTTTTTAAATAAGGAATGGAAATGTTTAGGAAATCATCTTGGCTCAAGTGTTCAGCACTTGATTCGAATACTTGTAGTAATTGTGCGCCCGCTTTGACTTGCATCTCCAGGTAATCCACAATACATGCGGTTAACAGTGATAACAGTTTTTTTGTTTCAACTGGATAATTTTGTAACCATCCTTTAGCTTTGGACATTGTTTTGCTACCACCACCTTCAATCATGTATCCCATTAAAGTCCACTGGAAAATTAAAGAATCAGAAATTAATAAAATCCAGAGACAAAAGTAACGAAATTAATTTACCGGAGCTCCAGTAAAACCGATCAAAGGGACTTTTCCTTCAAGTAAATGTCTCATCATGGTTATGGCATCGCCAACATACTGTAACCTCGAAACCGCACCATCAATGGTTAATTTACTTAAATCTTCTGGACCGATTAAAGGTTCCGGAAAATATGGTCCAATACCCGGTTTCATTTCGACTGTCATCCCTAGTGCTTGTGGAATTACTAAAATATCAGAAAATATAATCGAAGCATCCAAATCGAATCTTCTCAACGGTTGCATAGTAACTTCACACGCTAATTCCGGTGTACGGCATATTGTGAAAAAATCATGAACCCTGCGTACTTCCTACAAAACAGAAAAACAATTAAATTTTTTACTTTCTCTATTTATTTTAAACTTTTTACTTGGAATTCTGGTAAATATCTGCCAGCCTGTCTCATTACCCAAACTGGTATACGATCAACAGGCTCACCTTTGGCCGCTCTCAATAAATAATCATTTTTCAAAGGTGGAAAATTCTATAATTGTAATCAAGCAAAAAAAACGAAAAATAAAAGAAAAAAATATTATTGGAAAGATGAAAGACTTACATGCCATGTTAGGTTATGGCAGCATATAAATTGTTTCACAGAGAATATAATAAGAATTATTGGATAAAACAACATTTTTACTTAGAAATTTAAATGTATAATAATAAATCAAACCTTTGCTGTTAATTCCATTTTTATTAATTATTTATTTCTTTATTTATTCGATATATTTTTATGACACTTTTAACACCGGCGATGACAATCCACAATAATTTTTTTTTGTATAATTAAATTAAAATTTTTGCTCTATTTTTACATTTAAAAATTTGACATTTCTGAATAAAAAATTTTCTTTTCTTTTTTTAATTTAATTTTTTTTATTTAAACAGTTGGCTACACTGTTTGTTTATGTTTTTTTTTTTCATTCGCTCTCTTTATTAAAAATCTTACTCTCTCTCCATAGTAAATTAAAAATAAAAAAAAAATTATTTGAACTATGATCCACTCTACAAACAACTAAATAATAATAATAATAAAGAAAAAAAAATTAATTAAATAATAATAAATTTAAATAAAATAGATATTATAATTATAAAAACAACCCGCATATCATGTAATTTGTTTGTAAAAGAAAGAAAGAAAAAAATTCATCAATGAATGAATTGAACAAAACGGTTGCAGTACTGCAGTTTATTTAATGCAATTTTTTCTCAATCCAATTGATTGGCGTCGTCGTCTGTATAGTTAATTGGTTTTAGTTTTTTTTTTTTAATATAAAAATAGATAAAATGCGGGATATAACTAGGGTTTTTATTAATACAAAAAGGGTAAGTTTTATCAAAATAAATATAATATAATTATTATTATTATCTAAATAAGGAAATGACAATTAATAAATAATAATAGTAATAATAATAAAATACGTTTATCAATCTGCACTATATAAAATTATTTTTCTATTATTTATTATGTGATAAATAAACAATTTATTAACTAATAATAATTATTAAAACTATTTTATGGATAATTTATCGAAATTAATCAATATTTTTCTTAATTAAAATGAATAAAAATGCATTTTTGTGTAAATTTGTTTGTATCTTCTAGTCACCAAGCACGCCATCACATAAATTCACCAACAATAAAGTGAACTACAAAGATAACATTTTTTTTTTTTTTTTTTGCACAAAAATAAATAATTAAAGCCAGCAATTTCCGTTTTTATAATAATAATAATAAAAGCACGCGATCAATGGTTTTTATTTTTATTTTTATTAGTTTTTTCGTGCAAAACAAAATTGCTTTTCGTTCAATCATTATGTTTTTTTTTTTTTTTTTTTTTTTTTGCTGACCAATTTTGCAGTCGAGTCGTGTTTTGTTTAAACAGCACAAACAGAAACAACAACAAAAATCATTGGATTATGGCATTAAAAATTAATGTTAAAAAGGCAAAAGGAGGCAAACTCCCATAAGAGTTTTGGAGTAAATTCAGTAACCACGTCATCGTCGCCAATTTATAAAAAATGTCCATACATTAACCGGTAAAAGACTAGCCATTTAGACGCCAAAATAAAACAAAACAAAAAAAAAATTAAAGAGCGAACATAGAATAAAAAAAAAAAAGAAGAAGAAGAAAATCCGCTGAATAAACAATTTTAGCAAATGGTGATTTTTATACCTCGTAATTTTACCTATTTGCTAATAACGTGAATGTGTATCAAATCAAATGATTATCGTTGGGCATTATTTATGGTTTGTATGCCCCATTACATCACTGTTTTTGGGTTGGTTTAAACCCCAGAGAAACCGCAAACAGTGGGTGGTTTTTTTTTGTTAAATTGCAAAAATTATGAAAATATATGAAGCAAATATTAAATATTCGAATGTACATAAATTAACCTATCTGGTGATCACGATTCAATAAAAACCCCAAGTTAATTATTGTTTTGTTTTGTCTGTATATAATTTCTGTAATCAAAATCGGTAAAAAAAATAATAAAAAAATGCAATAATCAAACTGGACAGGTAATAATAATAAAAAAAAATAAATAAACATACAGAAACGAAGTAAAAAGGTAAAAATAAATAATTAATTTCAATGCATTAATAGCAATTCCGATGGTTTTTTTTTTTTATTATTTTTTAGTTAGGTATAGGTAGAAAGAGTGAGAAAAAGAAGAAATGAAAAAAATTGCACGCGAATAATCATAGTAATAACCAGGTAATAGAACATAGGTAAATTAAATTTAATTATTATAATGTGTTAATTGCTTATTGATTGATTCTAGTAAAAGACAAAAAATAATTATAATATCGTCATGGTATAAAGGGTAAACAAATGGGGAACGCAGAAGTACAGAAAGTAATTATAAATAGTCAAAGTAAAGTGTTTGTCCCTTGGGTTCGGCTATGATCACTATAATAATCCACATATTTTACCTTTCTAATTACATTCATTCACGCAAAAAAAGATTAATTATTTAATTTTCATTCAAACAGAGCAAGAAAAGTTTTTTTTTTTAAGTTTTTTCTTTTGTGAAATGGAAAAATTAATTGAATTAACCTAAACTATAGTTAGGCCATTTGTGTAAAATATTTATTTAATAGAAAGACACAAATAAATAAACACACAAAATAACTGTATATGTGCGGGCGCAGAAATTTATTTATTCAAAAAAAATTATAACCAGCAGCAATACGAACAATAAATTTGATTAAAAAAAAAATATATCAGCAAATAAGAAGCAAGCAACAGTGAAAGTAAGTTAATATAATGGAAGAAATATGTTTTCAGAGATAATAATAATCAATTAATTAATAAAAAAAAATTTCTTTTTTTTTTTCTGTCTGTTTGTCTCTCTTTCGGTTTGCTTTATTTGTAGAAAATGCTGGAGTTAGAGTTCTGGAATTATTATGATGAAGAAAAAAAAATTAATTCAAATGAGTTGGTAAGTAGTTTTGTGTTGGGTTCAAAAACATTCGCGATAAAAAATTTAAATAAAAAATTATTGTCAGTTGAGTAGCAATTGGCAATCCAATGCCCCTTTAGGAATGTAGTTGCCTCAGTTTTTTTTTTGTAACTCAGTCAAAATTGGTCTTAGAATCAAGATTTTGGTGTTTTGTACTTAAGAATAATTCACCTAAGTGGATTTAATATAAATTGGATACGCTCCTTACAAAGTTTTGTAAATAAAAATTTTCAAACACGGAAAATTCAGTTTTATTCACAAATTTCGGGTTTTCTTTTGGCCATAACTCGTGAAATAAATTTTTTACCGGAAAACTCAAAGAACAAACTCGATTTAGCACCTCAAAATGAACATTCTTGCAAAGTTTCAGCTTGATAGGAATTTTTTGAGTTTTCGATGAAATTTTAAATATTTTCCTGATGCTTTGCATGCATTTTTGGGTGGAAAAAAAATTAAATTCAAATGAGCTGAAAATTGGTGGACAGTTTCGTATTGGGTCCAAAAACATGCTGTAAAAAGGATTCCGTGGTAAAAAATTTTAATCAAAAATTATCGCAAGTTGAGTCGCAATTGGCAAGCCAGTAGCCCTCGGTATCACTCTGGAATGTAGTTGTCTCATTTTTTTGTTTGTAACTCAGCCAAAATTAGTCTTAGAATCAAGATTTTTAGTATTTTGTACTCAAGAATAATTCACCTAAGTGGATGTACAAAGTTTTCTAAATAAAAAATTTCAAAGACGAAAAAATCAATTTTATTCACAAATTTCGGTGTTTCTCTTGGCCATAACTCGTGAAACAAATTTTTTACCGGAAAACTCAAAGAACAAACTCGATTTAGCACCTCAAAATGAACATTCTTGCAAAGTTTCAGCTTGATAGGAATTTTTTGAGTTTTCGATGAAATTTTAAATATTTTCCTGATGCTTTGCATGCATTTTTGGGTGGAAAAAAAATTAAATTCAAATGAGCTGAAAATTGGTGGACAGTTTCGTATTGGGTCCAAAAACATGCTGTAAAAAGGATTCCGTGGTAAAAAATTTTAATCAAAAACTATCGCAAGTTGAGTCGCAATTGGCAAGCCAGTGGCTCTTAGCTTCATTCTGAAATGTAATTACCTCAGTTTTTTGTCTGTAACTCGGCTAAAAAGTGTCCTAGAACCTCAGATTCTATTGTTCTGCAATTAAATGTTAATTAACTAACTAATTTAGTTGCATAAAATATATTTTTAACCAGCATTCACAACACATATTGCCACGTACAAATAAATAGGAAAAAAAAAATTAAATAAATTAAGCGAAAAAAAAAAAAATAATAAAAAATTATTATTAATAGTAAACAACGAGCGACAATCATAAATATTATTACACTGGTGGGGTCAGTGTACTATGCCAGCCAAAATAATAATAATAATAATAATAATAATAATAAATAGTTAGTAAAAAGAAATAAACTAATCTAATCATAGTTAAACAGAATTTTTTTTTTTTTTTTTTTTTATTATTTATTTGGTTGGAAAAAAAACACTCTCGGTGTGTGTGTGTAATATTATACAACAATAATAGCAGCAAAAAGAACGAACGAATGAAAAAAAAAAATCCAAAACTAGCAAGGAACAACGTAATCATCATATCTTTAAATAATTGTTTATGAATTAATTTACAAATTTATCATCATATGATGCTGGATGATGTTTTTTTTTTTTTATCTATTTATTCTAAAATAATGTTGATTATGTATGAATAAAGATTACTGAATACAGTAGAAATGCTGGTTTATGAATTACATGGTTTGTAACAATGGTACAGTCAAGTAGAATTTAGATCGCATGCTGCCCGCCAGGACCTCAATAGATTTTCCATTATTCCACTAAAAAATCTGCAGCATTCATATTTCTGGCCATGTCTCTAAGAGCTAATAGAATCAGAACTTCAAACATGTTATGTTCATGGATTGTGGGTGGTAAAATAGAAATTATATCCTCCATTCTATGTTTCTTCTCTACTCTTTGCATTAGATTATTTAAGTAAATAAATAACGAAAAAAGAATTCTTTCGTTTGTGTGTTTTTATGATAAGAAAATAAAAAGAGCAAAGATCATGTGTGTGTTTGTGTGTATGTGAGTTGTAAAAGCCACGACTGATAGGAATTAACGTTTTTGTTTCCCTACATTAACACTGATACAACTAGGATTGTTGTTATTCGATTTACCCTTTCGATTTTCATTATGATGGAATCAAAAACATGGGATGTGGTTTTGTTAGACTTGGTCTATCTCGTTGTTATTTATGTTTTTGTTGAGAATTTTTATTTTTTTATTTACACGGTGTGTTATATAGCAACCAAATTTTAATCAACGCGGTTTTCTGTATGGATATTGCAAGTGATATTTTCTGTATTCTAAGTTTCAGTTACCACCAAATGTTTGTTTAATTTTTATATCTTTAGCCTTCTCTTGTTTACGTTTGGGAATTTTTTTTTTTTTTTTCGTTATTTCGTTTATTTTTCGTTTGTTTATATATTAAAAAAAAAAAAAAAACGGAAAATTTAAGTAAACAAAAGAAGTCAATGGCACTTTTGGTGGTATTTTGTCGTTTAAGTTTTTTACTTTGTTTTTCACGGAGAGAATTTTTGGTTTCTCTGCCAATCCATTAATCGTTTCTTGAGCCATTGAAAATCCGGAAAAAAAAAAAAAACAGAAATAATTTCACGATTTAAATTTATATCTGTTGGTATTTAGTTAATTAATTTTTTAGAGAATTACCGACTTAGACTCTCAAGACGAGTTCTAGAAAAAATAGATTGTGGAATTTCGTATCAATTGATAAAGAAAATAAATTCCATGAAATTTTTACAGAAAAATTTTAAATTTGACCCGTGGCGAATGACCTGCGAATGAATGTATAAAAAATTTTCTTGGAATTTTTTTCTTTTTTTTTGCAAAAATTTATTGTGAGGAAAATGTAAAGAAAATCGAGAAAATTTTATTAATCACAATTTATTAATTAGGCTATCATTTATATAATTAAATTTTTTTTCCGTACATTTTTAACTTAATTATTATTTTAATATGGATTTTCTTAAAGGCTTACAAAAAAAAAAGATTTTTCCTATTGCTGATACCAAATTCCATCCTTGACTACTTCTAGATCGACTGAAGAGTCTAATTCGGTTGTTCCCTAAGAAATTAATGACTAAATACCAACAGAAATAAATTAATTTTTTCGACTGTATCACCCTGTTAACGAAAAAGAAAAAAAAAGAAAAAAAAAACAAAATTCCCTCCTATATTCAATCATCTAACTAATTTGGCAATTTTCTATATTTATTTAAACACACAATAAATATTTATTCCATTTATTAATATTATTTATTGGTTGTTTGCCTTCTTTTTTTTAATCATTTTTTAGTTTTTTTTTTTTTTTTTTTCTCATTTTAATTTAGTCATTAGTTTTTATGTTAAAAGAAATGAAAAGAAAAAAACTAAAACAAATAATAAAAACGCAAGAATTAATTGAATTATAAAAAAGGGCAAAAAAATTCTTCGATTCTTGATGAAAATTATTTATTAAATTTTTTTTTTTTTGTTGGTTGTTGTTGTAAGGGAATTAAACACAGAAAAGATAAAAGTAAATAAAAATTAAAAACAATAAATAAATTGTGGTGTTAGATTCTGATGGTGGTGAATGTGGTGTAGCTGGAAAAGGTGTAGGTGGTGGTGAAAATTGTGAAAATAAAAAAAAAAAAAAAATTCTAATTACTAATTTGCGTGCAAAAGTCGTCGTAGTCGTAGTCGTTGTTGTCGTCGTCTCTCCACCGTTTTTTTTTTTTTTTTTTTTTTTTTTTTTTTATTAACTTTTTTGGTTAAACTTTTATTTTCGGCTATAACGTGCCTGATTCTAATATTTATTTTGTACGTGAAACAAACATTAAGAGAGAGAAATTTTTTTTTTATTGTTTTTTATTTATCAAATCGCAAAATATGAAAGAAAAGAAAGAAAACAATTTTTTTTTTATTTATCATATCCGTTTGGTCGTCTATTTATTGTTTTTATTGCAATTTAAAAAAAAAAAAAAAAAAAAACAACAAACAGCACCCAAAACGGAATACTTATAGCAATCTAACCCCCAACACTGTGTAGCGAGCAAAAAAAAAAAAAAAAATTCTTTTCTTTATTCAAATACTTTGAGTCGCATGTTTTAAATAAATTTATTAACAGGTTAAATACCGCCAATAATATTCTAAACCTTATAAACCATTCACACAACCCACCCACCCACACTCACCTGTAATTTTCTTTTTTTATTTAGATAAATTTAGCTTAGATAGTCGATAAAATCCACAATGATGATTTAATAAACGAGTTAATTTATTTTTACAACACGTAACAGAGGATCCTTGAGTCAAAATTCCTGAATTTTTAGAGTTTTTTTTTTTTTTTTTAGGACATGACCTACCCGTTTAACGTCTGAACTAGGTTACTGTCTATCAAAGTTTCTTGTAACGAAAACCATTTGAAAAGTTAGCAAAGTAATTTTTTCTACGGGATTAAATATTCAGAAAATTATTGTGTTCCGGTTCTATTAAAATAAATAAAAAAAAATGTTTTTCTGAAAGCACCACAAAGAGGTATTGACACAACACCAACGAATTAAAAAGAAAACAATTTTAAAATTGCATGACAAATAATTATTTAAAAGAAATTTCTTTTTTTTTTCATTTTAATTCATTAATCGTTTATTGCTTTATGTGAATTCGGTTGTTGTTGTTTTTTTTTTTTTTTTTGTTTTTGTAGCGAATTTAACCTAAAATAACCTGAAAATATAAAAGGTATAAACACTATTCCGTTATCAAAAGGTAAAAATCTTGATGAATTTCTTCTTCGTCGTCTTCGATTTTTTTTTTGTTACACGTTTTTAAGGGTTTTTTTTTGTTCCTTTTTTTTTTTTTTTAATGAATTAAAAAACAAAATTTCAAGTTGGGTTTGAATTTTTTTGCCATTAAGATAACATCGTTTGGGAAATATAACAAAACATAGGAATAGAATAATTGTGGAAGGGATGTAGTCAGGAATTTGTTTAGTGTTGAGGATTTTGCAAATAAAATTATACCAAGAACTGACGTTTGTTTAACGTTGTGTAGGAAAATTATCACAGACCATAGTAAGTCCGCAGGTTACTAAACACTCCGTTCCTGGTTATAATCACAGGACGAGAAACTTTATTTTTTTTATTGGTTTAGCGTTAGGGAATATATTTTCGCAGGTAGATGATAATATTTTTATCTTGACTTTTAAATAAAAAAAAAAAAAAAAAAGATCAAATATTTATACATGGAAATAAAAAAGCACCCCTGTGAAAAGGTGGAAAAGGTAGAAAAAAAAAGTTTTCTATATAGAAATGTTACATTTTCGGGATGTTTTTTTTTTTTTCTTTTTTATTTTTTGCACAATTTAGGTTTTGTATTTATAAGTGACTCGGCTTTATTTTTATATCCTAACGGTTTATTATTTTTGCCTTTTTTTTTTTTTTTTTTTTGTTTTCAGGAGTTTCAGGAGAATGTTTTCGTTTCTAAAAAATTAATTGATCTTGGTTGATGGTAGAAAAGTTAATTGATGCTTTTATTGTGATGCACTGATTGGTTTATTTAATTTGGTTGCACCTGAAATCTGGATTTAGAACGAGGAAATTAGGACAAAAAATGTATTCAAGGTGGGTGATTTTTGTTTGTATTTTCCACAGTGAATATTCTAGTGGCTTCTGATGTCCTAATTATAGTTAAACAAAATTTACAGTAAATTAAATAAAATACAAAAAAAAAAAAAAAAAAAAACAACGGTAAATGTGGTAATTGAGGTGTAAAAACTGTGACTTTAAATTGCATTACGTTTGGCTACCGCTTGTAACTCATCGTAAAATCGTAACTTCTTCTAATTAATAAATTTAAAAAATTTCACCAAATATATATATAAATTTTTTTTTTTTTAATTTATTATTAACGGAGATAATGTTAAGCCACAATAAAATGTAGAAAACAAAAAAAAAAATTAATTAATTAATTAAAGACAGTGGAAAAGTAAAAAAAAAAATTGTTTAGAAAATTTACACTTTTTTATATAGTGCGGACGATTAATTTTTATTGCATTTATTTATGGATGCCTTAAGACCAACAGAAAAATGTTTTAATTTTTTTTTTTCTTGATGTTTTATTACCTGTTTTTTGCTTTATGATTAATTATTTAATTAATTATTTAATGAATTTCTTTCACCTGAATTTTTATTGCTTTTTATTTGGGAGTTAATTTTGGTTTTTTTGTTTTTGGTAATGAAGTAAAATGCAGATTTTGTCTTCTGCGTCTTGCTTTTACAGTAATTATTGAATTATTTATTTGTTTAACATTAATTATTGAAGTAATATCGAAGTGGTGTTTGAAGTACTGATACCCGGACAGTCCGCAAAAACCTTGTTTTATTAGAATAAATAATTTACGTTATACTACCCAGAAACTAATAAATAAGCAACCCCAGAAAACCATAGAAAACACCTGAACGAAACACCAGATTAAGGTAAATTTTAGGCAAAAAAAAAAAAAAAACCTTTTATCGCGTCCATTTTTTTTTGTTAACACTTTACACTTAAGCCGACTTAATTGTTGTCTGTGTTTTGCGTTTTATTTTGAACGTTTATTTTTTTCTCTACTTTTATTAAAAATTATCACCCTTTGTGGTGTTTCGTGTGTTCTTAATAAATGTCTTCACTTCATTTTATGCTTCGTTTTTCATCCCTACTATTTTCCCTTGACTTCGTCAATTTTAAAAATCACAAGTGAAAAAAAACGCAACAATGTTGTTGTTGTTGGGTTTTTTTCCTTTTTTTTTTATTTTATTTTATTGGATTTACGAAAGGAAAAGTTTTTTTTTTAAATTCCCATGGTTTTTGGCGTTTTGATTTTTTTTTTTTTTTTTCGTTATTTTTTATACCGGGAGGTAAAGTTTTTTGGTTGTATTTGCGTCTCATGAGTTTCTACATTACAAACACTTGTCTCGTGCAATTATAATATAAAATGAGGTATGATGCAGATTAAAAAATGGATCTCTAGACAGAGCAAATGATTTCAGGAATTTTTATTTATTTTCAAGCAAGCAGCACACGTGCAAAGTAAATTAGGTGAGAATGAAGAAGATTTTGTTACTCTTTTGTTGTCTGTTGATCTATCGAGCCATTTGATTTTTTTTTTATTTTATTTTTATTTAACGATCTCTAGTTGGAAATTTTGATTTTTTTTGTTTTGTTTTGAAAACTTTCGTATCCTATAAGAAGGAAGGAATTTACTGTAGTCAGAAACACTGTAATGAAATACAGGGCACAAGACGACTTTAAACAAAGTAAACAATTGCAACACACTTTGATCGTACGTTTTCTCGATTTTTTTTCTTTTATAAGGGTTTTCGGTCCTTTTCTGTTTGCTTTTATTACCTGAATTTAAGAAAAACTGATAGAATTCTAGCTGCTAATTGGGGTTTAAGGTTAATTTTTTTTTTTATTTTATTTCTCTTTGTTGTCTTATTGGCTTGTCTGTATTCTGTATTTTGTTTTTTTTTTCCTAATCAAATATTGCGTAATGCGTTTGTGTTTTTATGATCGTCGATGATCGTAATGTTTGCAATGCACGGCGATCAACAGAGATCGCGATCATTTTCTTTTTTTTTTGTTTTCTTTTACGTTTAGAAATCTAAATACGACGCAAATGTTTTTATTTTAAGAAGAAAAATAAAAAAAAATCATTAAAACCCCCTTCTTAAAATATGTCTTCATCCTATTTAATTTATGGGTTTTTTTTATTCTGGAAATTTGACAAACATGAGGAAAATAAGCGATGAAAAAAAAAAAAAAAATTGCTACGCAATGCAACTGTTGTAAAAATCCGCTAAAAAAAAAACTGTTTTATTATAAAATGTCTCCCGGTGTTGACTTAAGTTTTATTTTTGACTTAAATTTAGTTGGGTTTTTTTTTTTTGCTGCTGCTGCCTTTTTCCTTGCGTTTTCGATTTGGTTAACGTCAACCAGCCAACCAACCAAATTACATACAACGCGCAATGAATTAGCAGCGTGGGAGCGAAAAATAATTTCATAACGTCATTTATGCATTTCTAAAAATAAATTATTATTATTTTTTTCTTTTAATTTGTTTTTATATTTTGAATCACATGGGAAGGGTGTATTTTCTGTAAATAAAAAAACAAAAAATCTGTTTTCGATAATAACGCATAAAGTAGTTGATAGTAATGAAAGTAACGCTGCGTTATCAACAGGTAATTTTTTTTTTCCTTTTTCTTCTTTACATTTATAATTAGCTAGAGAAATGATTAATTAAAATTTAAATGAAAACATCAAAACAGTAATTAAAGGAATATGAAATAAAAGTAAATAAATAAATGAGAGATAGAAAGAAAAAAAAATGTTAAAGCAAACAATGCAGGTAGAACAACACAGGGCAAGAATAGGATAGGATAGGTAAAAAAAAATAGGAAGGTTTCTCCTTCGTTGACTCGGTTGTATTAAAATAGAAACAAAAAAATGTGTGTGTGTGTGTGTGTGTTGTTTCTTTTCTTAAATTGAACACAACAGGGGGCTGTCTGGTTTATTCTTCTTTAATTTTCGTTGTTTTTTTTTTTTTTTGCTTATTATTTGTTTTTTTTTTTTTTTTGACTTTTTCTCTTGTTTATTATGAATTTTTTTTTTTTTTTTTTTATTAAGACTAACAAAGTCAACAATTATTTTGATATAAAAAAAAAAAAAATTTTTTCGGTAACAACACAACTGGACCGTAGCAATAAAATATTTTAACATTCTTATGCAGTTACCTTGCGTTACCTTTTTTTTTTTTTTTTTTTGTTAATTTTATTTCAAAAAGATCACATAAATTTTTTTTATTGACTAGTGAAATTGACTAGTGAAATATCTAGTAACGTTAAAAAGTATCGAAAAAAAAAAAAAAAAAAGGACGAGACTATTGGGATAGATACAACAATGTTAAGGGCTTGGCATTTTAATATTTATTTTCTTCGACTTTATTTCTTCATATTATTTTTCACGATTATAACCAAAGAAAACCTTTTATATAAAATTTATTATATGTTCGACCCTAAAGTATAAATGGAATTAAAATAAAAATAAAAAAAAAATAAACAAATTTTTCTATTATATAAAGAAGCCAGACGTCCTGTACCTGTACCTTTGGTACCTGTTTATTTATAAACCACTTTCAAGTTTTCATTTCTTTTGTTAAATTATAATCAAAATAAATTACAATAACATTGTGTGTGTGTGTGTGTGTGTATGATTTGTACCTTATAATATAATTTCCCCTATTCGCATTGTACCTGTACAAAAAAAAAAACAAAAAAAACTTTGTGTTAACGCAACGCTGGTAAAGCGTATAACGTTAGGTAAAGGTAAAGTGTCATCGTTTTTCGTCTCTCTTTTCTTTTAGGTAAATTATTATTTAATACTTAGTTGCTTTGTGAATGCAATTTTTAACACAAACAATTATTACATTGACACTGCACCTGTTTTTATAATTTTTTGTTTTTTTTTTTTTTTTTGTTTGTTACCTTCGTTACCTGACTTAAGCTGTTTATTTAAAGTCTTATTCGAATATAAAGTGTATATACCGACATGTAATTGGATAATTGTTGTTTTCGTAATGTTTTATACTATTATAAAAATGTAAAATAAATTTTAAAAATTGTGATGCTTTCATTACGTTCGATGCGTTGACATTTATATACTTTAAAGCGTTAAAATAATGTGTTTTTTTTTTATTTGTATTATTTGTTGGAAATTAATTATTGATTTTTCGTGTATCAGTCTGTTAGAAACACTGAGATTATTTAAGGGTCCTCTGGTTACTTTTCGAATATTTGTTTACTCTCAACTATATTTGGCAAGTCTAGTTGATACAACAATAACTGAGTACTTTTACCCTAGTCTAAAGCTATTAAATCTTCATCATTCTTATCAAAAAAAAAAAAAAAAAATTTCTCTCATTCTTCAAAAATAAATTTCAGTTTTGCTGAATTTTTATTTAAAAATCGGTAAAAACTAAAAACACCAAAAACAGGAAGAGATAAATTTTAATTTTCTATCTAAAAATAGCAAAAATAATTTAAATGAAGCAAAATTGAGACCCCTCTAAAAGTTAAGTCACGAATGCATTTATTTTTGTGCATTTATATGCTGGCTGCATCGTAATACGCGCGTTTTTTTTTTGTTTTTTTACTTTTTTTGCCTTGTCTTGGCTTGTCGCTCATCATTCAAGGGCTTTGACTTTTGGCAATATAAAATTTATAAAAATAGAAAATGTTTTTCCAACTCACTCGAGTGTTTTTCTGTTTTTTCTTCCATTCCAAGACTGGCAAAATGCATATAAATTATTGTGTTTCTGTCTAAAAATCCGTTGAAAATTATTATTACGATAAAAATAACGATCCGTGTTAAACGCATCAAAAAAAAAAAAAAAAGAGAAAAAAAGGGCAGCAAATAATAACAATAAATAAGAAAATAAATATTCTGTAACAAAAAAAAAAAAAAAAACATTTAATCGTAGTCTGAATAAGTTTTTGTTTGATTTTGGAAAATTTCTTTTGAAAAAAAACGCAACACACAAAAAATTTCATTTCATTTCTTTTCTATTTTTCTATTTTTTGTATTTTTTATTATGCTGTTGTTCGCTGTTATTGTTGTGATACCTGCTGGCGAATAAATTTTATATAAAAGAATCAAAGTCAAAAATTTCCTCTCGAAAATCACACAGTTTCACAGCATCTTCGTTGTGTTTTCTTCTTCGTTTTTTGTTGTATTTTTTTTTTTTTTTTCTTTTTTGTTGAGTAAGTTTTATAAGTTAGCGCAAGTTAAGTTAAGTCAAGTCTGCTTGTTTTTTTTTTTGTTTTTGTTTTTAAAAGATACGAAACTGCAGACTGTACCGACGATGTTTGAATTTTTTTGTGTCTGAATTGTTGCTCTTACTGTTGCTGCTTCATTTCTTCGTTTCGTCTTATTTCATTTCGTTTCGTTTTGTTTTGTTTCTTTGCTGCATCTTAGAGGTTTTTTTTTTATCAAGTTTTCCTCCATAAAGAGGGTAATATATTTAATTTTTTTTTTTATTAAACTATTCTCAAGATAATAATATTTTTATCTGGTTTTCTTTTTTTTACGTCTGGCTTGTCGCGTTTCTGGTTGTTATTGCTGGCTACTCGTAGCTGCTTTGTTGTTGTTTTGCCTGTCGTGATTTTTTTGTGAATTTTATTGGTGGATACACGATGTGTGTGTGTACCTGTTTAAGATAAATTTTTTTTTTGTTTTTATTACGTTTATCCCTTTTTTTTTGTTGTTTTTCTGGTTTTTTTGATTCAACACTGCGGTATTTTGCCGTTGATACACAATACAGAGATACAGCGAGTATGCGCGAGTATCTTTGCGTAAAAATGGCTGCAACAAAATACATTTTTCGTTTCGTTTCTTCTTTTTTTTTTTTTGTATTTAATTCATTTTGAATATTTAATTAAATACATAAATTAACGTTTTTTGGTTTTTGGTTTTGGTTTCTAAATGATAAAAATGCAATTTAATATTTTCTTCTCGTTGTTAAAGAATTTTTTTTTTCGTTTTTGTTTCTTTTTTTTGTTAATTTATTGTCATCAGAGACTTGGATGTTGCTGTTGTTGTTGTTGATGATGTTTTACTTCTAGTTAGTTTGTTTAGATTATAGTAAAAAAAAAAAAATTGATTAGCATAAATGCAGACGAGAAGAATTTTTGGTTAATTAAAAAAAAAAAAATTCTGTTAATTATTAAATAAAAAATATTTTTTGTCTTCTTATCTTCCTATTCTTGCTGTTTTTTGTTTCTTTTGATAAAGAGATTTTTCGATTTGTTAAATTAATTAATTAAATTTCTTGTTTGTTTGTTTTGAGAAGTTGTTGGACTTGGCAATAGAATGCTAGAAGGAGGAGGTAGAATATTCTGGACAAGAGTTTCATTCTGGAAGTGACACAAATTTACTGTTACCGATGGTTTTTGTTAGAACAGTAATGAAATCTTGCTCTTGAAAATTCCGTCTGGTCCATGTTTCGTCTGTGAATTCCTTAATAATTTCTATTTTCCTTACTCAGGGATGGTTCTACGATATTAGTGAACCAAACTCTTTAAAGCGTGAAATACAAATTTCATCTGATTCTTTAATCTTCCAAAAAAATTTTACCAGACTTAAATATTCATTTCTGGAATACAAAAAACACCAAAAAAAAAAAAAATTATTTACGACACAACGTCAAGGAAATAATTACTAAGCCACCACCATCACCTTTTTTTTTTCTTCAATTTATTGCAGGGTGTTAAGTAGTAAAATTATTATTTATTACAATTTTCACAAAAAAAAACTTTAAAACTCCTGAGAACCAGAACCAGAAAATAAAAAAAAAACCAATTAGTCCTATACGAATCCTAATGAAAGTGAAAATTACTCAAAAGTATCACACAAAAAAAAACACAGTGTTAAGCCGTATCCTTTTATAACCTGCTGTGTGTTATTGTTGCTTAAGAAGTGCAAGAGAAAATGAAAGAAAAATTAATAAAAGTGTGACAAATTACCTAAAAACATATCTAGGACCATAAATAGGATCATAGACAAAATATTTTGGCATTATAGAAAGAAAAAAATAATAATAAAAATTTTTTCTTTTTGTTTGATTAAATAATGGAATTAAAATTGAAACCTTTGATGTTTTTTATTTTTAACAATTTAACTGACTATAAGGCGATAAAATAACAAATTTTTTGTAATAATATTGTCTAGGATTTTTAATCCTTTTTTTTTTTTTGTACAGGACTTGTTTGTTCATCATTTATGTCGCCTACAAATATCGACTTACAAACGCTGTTTCATTCTTTGTTTATTTATTTTGTGTCTTGAAACATCCTTTTCGTTTTTTTTTTTCGTGTTCGTACAATTTTGGTTTACTGCAAAGAAAATATTTCTTCTTAAAATTAATAAAAAAAAAAAAATACCCCAGACATATGACAATAAATAAATAAATAAACAATAATTCTGTGGTAAATAATTAAGGTTAATGACGTAACACTAACAAGCAAACAGAAAAGGAAATGGAAAAGAAAAGCAAAAAATCCATGGGAAACTTTATGAATTTTTCACTCTTTCTCTCTCTTTAAATAAAGAACTCACATCCCGAGTTCAATGAAACAAGCTAAAGCAAAAATTGAATATGGAAAAAACTTTAAAAACCTTAAAAAAGGGATAAAAAAAATTGGTTAATGCATCCTCATTGGATAAGAAAATTCAGATTACGTTAAACGGAATTTCATAAGAATTTAAATAATAAAAAAAAAAAATATTGAAAGCAAAGTAAAACGATCGTCGATAAATGCGAGGGTGAAACAATTATTATTCCTTTAAAGCTAAAAAATAAAAAAAATAAATACATTGGAAAAGGGGGATGATTAACAAAACAAACAGAAGAAGAAAAAAATTTTGTTTTTTTTTACAAAAATAAACAAAAATAAACAAATTTCAGTATAATCATAAAAAGTCTGTCCTGTGTCTGGAATTTGGTTAGAATAAATTTGAAAATAAAAAAAAATAAAAAAGCTAATAAAGGATAACGGATAATTTTTAAAAAGAAATCTGTTTTTTTTTTTCTATTTTACACACACACACACGCACAAACATATTTCAATATAAAAAATAATGTCTGCGCAGCTTTATACAAACGCAACGCAGCATACATAACAAATGTCAATAAAGTTAAAATTTATATAAAAATGCATGGAGCTGCTTATATAAAACGCAGCCAACGCAGTCTTGACACAAAAGCAAAATAAATGCTGGTTAACTTTTAAACTTTTTACATAAAGCAACGCTTGGAAATGCGATTGTTCTTATTTTTTTAATATATTAAAATTTTTCTAAATATCAACTAAACAAGCATTTGTACAAACAAACTGAACTTAATGACATTTCAACGCAACGTAACGCAAAAAATTGTAAACTTTATTGTGTTCGCATTTTTCTATTTTCTTACGTTGGTTGCGTTTTTCTTATGTTCGCTGCGATGTTTTTATTTGAGACATAAAATTTGTGTGTTTTTTTACAAAGACTGCATACAACTGCAGCACTTTAGACTATTTGAAATGAAAAAAAAAATCATACGATGTGCGACGATGTTGACTCTGCATACGAATACGCATGGAACATATATAGATATTAAAAGACGCCTAGATATGCTGTTTAAATATTGAAAAGGGCGTTGGCCTGTCTCTATTATTGGCCTTGAAAAATTGAAGAAAAAAAAAGCCAAAAAGCGTCTTGAAAACAGATTTCTGTGTGTGTGTTTTTTTTATTCTTTCTCTATTTTCTAGATTAACGAAGGAAATTTGGTTCTTTTTTTTTTTGCCTTTTCCTTAAATTTATTTTTTTATTCTTTTCTTTTTCTTCAATACTGCCCTTTTGCCTAGCCCTTTTTTGTTAGTTGTTGGCTGTCTTGTATTTATCTTAACTGACTTGCTGGTTTTTAAAACACATAAGTTGCATTCTCCCTAGATGCGTTTATTTTTTATTTTATTTTTTTTTTCTGCTTCTTCTTTTACGTCTTCTTCTGCTTCGCGTTTAAATTCGTCGTTTTATTTATTAAACAAAATTTATTATTATTATTTTATTTTTTTTTTTTTTATTAAATAAATATACAAAGTTGAATTTTCTGTGTGTTTATTTCAATAAAATAAATAACGAAAAAAAACGTGCGGCCACGGATCAACAAAACATATCACATTGCGACCACCAACCAAACGCCATTTTGTTATTTTTTTTTGTGTTAAAATTTTTTTATTTTTTTTGTATGTTGCACAGAGTCGCATAAGTGAGTATAAATGTGTGTGAGCGCGATCATACTGCGCGATCATAAATATATTTATATGCGTTGGTTGATCGTCTGGTTGGTTTGCGATCGTGTTTATAAGAATTTACCCAAAAAAAAAACAAAAAACAAAAAATGTTTTTTTTTTCTTATTCTTTTAAATCCTTTTCGTAGTTTTCTACATTTTATTACTTTAAACTAGCCACGCACGATCAACAAATTCACGATTTACGATCATTAAAAAAAAATCCCAACAAACGTCTTTTGTATTTTTTTTTTTTTGTATTTTTTCTTCATAAATTTTCAAACCGCATCCCTTTGTGTTTGTTTTTTGTTTTGTTTGTGAGCTTAAATTACGCAGTGCATAAAACTATGAAAAAAAAAGCCAGACAATGAGTTTTTATCGCGTCTTTCTTAACCCTTTTTTTTTTTTTTTGGTTGGTTGTTTGCTGCGTTTTTGTGTTTATTTTATTGTTGTAGACGAATATTACTAATGGAAATGCATTTGGAAACGCACCTGAAATTTTAATAAGGAGATTTTAATGTTAAATTTGATTTTTTTTTTGTCTGCGTTATTTGAAACTCGTTTTGGTTGATCGGTTTTTTAAGGGATTGCTATTAGCTGAATTATTTTGTAAATTAATTGAGCACCTTTCGCGTTCTATGGCTGATCCTTCACGATCGTTTATACAGAAAATACGTGTCCAGAAAATAATTTTCTTTATGCAAATATCCTACCTTTAACGATCACGATCACAGCAAAGCTACACAAAAATTATTAGCCCAGAAAAATTTATTTTTGCTTGTCAAAAACAATAAAAAAAAAAAAAAAAAAAACATAAAAAAAAGTGACAAAAATTGACAGGAAATACAATTAAAAATAAAATAACAATAATTTCTAGAAAATAGTCATAAAAATAATTGTACACTTCCGTAGTGTACATTTTGGTGATTTTTGTTGTTCAAAATTTTCTAATTCTATACAAAAATGAAAAGAATTAAAATCGTCTTCGACTGCAAAATTCGGTTGTTATTTCATGTAGGAATCACATGTAGGTAGATCATTGGATTTCAAAGTTAGATTACAAACAAGAGTATGTATTAAGCGTTATTGAAGCAATTGACGCAACCAAATGTCAGTTTCCTTCATTTAATATTGAATGCTTGCAAAACTAATCCGTTGAGGAAGACTTTAAGACGCATTAGTATTAGTAGGAATAAGTATGCAACGGAATAGACGCAATGAACGCATCAAAATGTCAGTTTTCTTCATTTAATACTGAATAGATGCAAAACTAATCCGTTGAGGAAGACTTTAAGTATGCAACGGAATAGGCGCAATGAACGCCTCAAAATATCGGTTTCCTTCACTTTGAATACCGTATAAATGCAGAAAGTTAATGAATTTTCTTTTCTTTTTAGTTAATTTATTATTATTACCAAAAGCATAAATTTAATATTAAAACCGTTTTAAAAAATGTTTTTTTTTCTCTACTATTTCTTCTTCTTCTTCTTCATTTTTTAAATCATTATTTATGCTAATTAATTCATTTTGTATATTATTATTATTGAGAGAAATTTCGAAAGCCAAATGTACGTTAAGTCGATGCACATTTTATTTCTAACATTTATTTTGCTCAAATAATATTTAATTTATTTATGTTTTTTTTTTTTGTTTAATTAATTAACATAATTAATAGATAATAATAAATTAGATGAATGAAAAAATAAGAAAAATAGCTGTATTTGCCAATAAAATATTTTTCGTTTCTTTTCTTTTCTTTTCTTTCTTTGAATTAATTAATAAATAATTAATTCGCTGGGCAATAACTGTGTTTGTGCTGTTGCTGTTGCGTTACTACGTTTACCTTAACACAGCTTAATTAAGTCATGTTTTAAGAAATAATTAATTATTGCTCTGATAAGAAGATGAATTGACATAAAATTGTTGTTTACAGGTGAAAATATTTGCATTCACCCTCTAACAAAATTAACTTTGTTTCACCTGTGGATTTTACACAATTTAAAAACACCTTGAAATGGAATAACAACGATTTTTTTTTAATTTTTTTTTTTTTTTTGTTGCATAATTTAAATCATAGCAATCCGATTAATTTTTATTCGTTTTTCTGTCAAGAGCACACAGCGAAAAAAAAAAAAAAAAAAAACACGAAAATAAATAAAATGGGTGGTCAACATTTTGGTGAATTAGCAAAAATAACCGGAATTATAATTTATAAATTATCACCATTCGAATTAAAAGCATTTCCGGATATATTTACAAAAGCAATACCAAATACAATACAGCGTATGTTTTATACGGTCCCTATATTTGCACCACCACTAATATTAGCCGGGATTATTTATCATTTTGCTGAGGCTAGATATATCCAATTACAACGTAAAAATCCTGATGATTATAAAGATGCTGGTAATGATGATTGTAAATGTATTTGTGAATAAGTTTTTTGTTTGAAAAAAAAAAAAAAATTTAATTATTCTTGTGAAATAAATGTATGAAAAAATTTTGTGAAATTTTTGTTTTGATTCCTGATGTTTTTCCAAGGTGTTTTTCCATGTTTTGTACAGCACTGTCAATGCCCAATTTTATTGCACTCTTAGATTATTTATTAATGATAAACAACAGCATATGCTTTGCTTATTATTTACAGCATAAATATCTCCATAATCCATATAATTAAAGTCAATCAAAATTTTATTATTTTTCTACTTTATCTTCTTATTTCTTTGCTTAGCTTTTTTTTGTCCGTATATAAATTTATTAGGTCACGGAAGTAGTAATCATTTTAGCTTTATTTTGTTCTCTCTCTCTCTCTCTCTCTGTCGCACTCTATAAAACATTTTATTTATTAATATATAGATTATAGATTCATAAATAATAATTATTTATGTGCTGCAATCTGAATTGTTTTTGTTTTTTTAATTATAATTTTGTAGAAAGAAAAGAGAAATGTATTTATTTATTTTTTTTTTTTTCGTTAGCCGCACACTGGTGAAAACAACAGCAAATGTTTCGCGTTGATTATGCTGGAACTACGTAATTATTTACTGCGTTACATTTTTCACTTTATCCCTACGCCTATCCCTAGCTTTATCGAAAAAAAAAACCTCATTGAAATGTAACAACCGTGTAAAAATGTCGTTTATCGTCTAAAAAAAAAAAAAATTAAAAAATTTATTTAATATTGCAAATGGCAGCGCCCAGGTGATAAATTGAAAATTTTCTATCAAAATATTATTAAAAAAAAAAAAAAAAAAATTCGAATTAAAAAAATAAAAAAAAAGCATTCACAATGTTGCGTCCCCCCTATTATACTAGGCCCATTCATTTTTGGTAAATTAAATGAATAGAAGAAATAGATAGAAAAAAAAAAACCGGACGCATTATATTTATTTATTTATTTATTGAACACAACATGGAGAAGAAAAAAAGAAAGAAAAAAAAGTTTTAAATAATGCGCGTCTGGCTATGTTATTAAGTTAAGCTGCGTACGTCGCATTTATTTTTTTATTTTTTTTTGTTAATTTAAATTTTTCCTTCTATCTTTCTTTCGTTTCTTTCTATTTTAGAGTAACGAAAAAGAAATGAAATGAAAATAAAAAAAAAAAAAAACTCGCGATGTTTTGATGATCAAATAAACCTACGACCAGAAACTTTAACTAAAGTCAGCTCAAGTTAGCGTGCAACGTGTATAAACATCCCGGTCGTTTTTACTCTTTTAACTCTATTGGAAATGTGGTTTTGGCTTTTTTTTTTTTTTTGTAAATGCATTATCTTTGTCTAATTATTTGTTAGTTAGCACGATTAGGTCGATGAACTATATTTTTGGCTTCTTTAGTCATTTTTTTTTTTGTCTGTTGTTGATTTTATTGTGTCGTCGGTGGCCATGGCCAAGCCCTGATGTGTTTTTCATTTTTTTTTTTTTCATAAATTTGTCTACATTGATTAAATATAAGAAGCAGTAGCTAGAGTCGATTTTTAGCTGCACTACTCTGTTTTTAACTAAACAAAAAAAAAATTCAATAGCTTAAGCTATGCGCTTAACTGCAGAATTGTACTGCGCACAAAACATAAAATAAAATCTAATTAGGATATAGAAATATAAAGATCTCGTATATTTGAAAAGAAAAAAAAAACAAATGGTGGCTTTAAAGCGATTTTTGTATTAATTTAAAATGCGCAGACAACTTAACTTTGTATACAAAATGGAAGAGAGAATTTTTCTAACAAAGATAACAATAATAATAAATGCAAATTAGAGTAGGATAGATGAAAAAGGTTTTTATTAGCTACGTTCTTGGTTCTCGTGAATAATACTGCGCCCACGTTTTTATTTTCTTTAGTAAAGGATGCAAGAATTTTTATACTTTTTGTAATGCGTAGGTTGGGGCTAGCTTAAGTCATGTAATTTACATTGGATAAACTTTTTAACTGAGGTTAAAAATTGCATTTCGATTTCTTTTTTTTATTTTATTTTACTTTGACCTAAATATTTCCAGTATTAACTGGGTGTAATTATAGTTAAGCCATCAGGCTTAAATCTATAAAAAAAAAAAAAAAAATTCTTCATTTGTTTCTTTAACAATAATTATTGTCACAAAGTTATTTTGATTTGAAATTCTTGACTTAAATTCTGTAGGAAAAATAAAAAAAAAAAAAAAGCAATTTAAGTCACACATCGATGCTTTTTTGTTTCTTGTTTTGTTTTTGTTTCTTGTTATTTGTTGATGTCGTCGTTGCAGTTTTTTTTTTTTTTTTTTTTTTTTTAGTTTTGTTGTCATCGACGTCGTTTTTGTGTTCTGTTCTGTTCTGTTATTATGTCGTCGTCGTAATCGTTTCGTAGTCATCGTCACGGTTTATTTCATAAAATTTTATTTTATTTTATATTGGGCATTGGTAACGTACAACAACAACAGCATTTATAACAATGAAATACAAAATATAACCCCAGACCTACGACAATAAAAATTAAAATTAAAATTAAAAAAAAAAAAAAATAAAAATGCATTTTAAAACAATTATTCGGGTACTAATGGGAGTATTTGTAGCTGTAATGCAATAAAAATGAATACAAAAAAAAAAAACAAATCCGGCCAGTAGACAGACAATACTTGAAACTAATAAAAATAATAAATCGTAATAATAATAATAAATGGGAGCAATAGAAGAGCGTAAGTAAGATGAGTACACGTATAGATGGACACAAGAAGACGTAGACGAAGAAGTAGAAGATGAATCGTATAAACGTTAAAAGAACTGTGAAATTCAAGGTGAATTATAAGAAAAGAGGTGGTGTGATGGTACCAGACGACGTACTCTTAAAAAAAAAAAGAAGAAAATAATAAAGATTCTAAAGGTGTTTCAGGTGTTTAAGTAATAATAATAATAATAAAACAGTTAATGTTGAAAATTATTAACAATTATGTTGAGGCATCACGATTCGGTCAGTCAGTTGTTCGTTTCATTAAGAATTTTTCTCGCTTTTTTAAGTAATAAACGATGAATGACTTGTTTCATGAAGAAATTTAAGGTGCAAGTCGTATAATCGTGCTTTGAAGAGCTTTTATCGCATTCAAATCTCTATGTTGCATTTCGCTATTATTCACGATAGAAACGACACAAACGATTGACAGGGATCTAATTTTGCATTTGTTTTTATTAAATTCATTCATTCTAAAAATGGCGTCAATAAATTCAAAATGATAACAAAATGGCGTAATTAAACAGCCATAAATTACATAAAGTTAAATAAACAGTTTTTCGCTATTCAAAATTAGCGAAATTACAAAAAAAAAAAAGTAGAAAAAAACAAACTTTTAAGTGGATTAAACTGTAGACCTAACTGTACCAATATGCCTACTTAACTAACGAAACTAAGTTAATAAAAAAAAAAAAAAAATTATTTTTCGGTTATTATTGTAATAAAAAAAATATTTATATTTTGATGAGTCATGTTTATTGTACTTGGAAAAATGTAGCGAATGGAGAGTTATTATATTAATAAAAAAAAAATGCGCTGGGTGTTGACAGACAACATAAAAAAATTGGAAAAAAAAGGCGCTCAATAGCGTGTTTAGCTATAATTGTGGATTTTTTTTTTTAGGTGGAATTATCGTATGTGTGCATCATAAAATGTCATCTGTTTCAACATTGTTGTGTCTACCCTAAACAAAAAATGAAAAAATTATACAAAATCCACCATAAAGCTCCCCTTGGTTACTTTATTATTTCTTTTTTTTTTTTTTATCTATTAATTGATTTTAAGTATATTAAAAACTGTATGCAATTAAATTGCAGTTATTTTCCACGATATTTTCTGTGTGTGTGCGTGTGTGTGTGTTTTTTTTTTTGTTATATTTTTAATTAACTGAAAAATGAGGAAAAATGAACAAAAAAAAAAAATAATAATAATTAGGTAGGCGCAGACGTGATGGTTGGCTGTTCGTTTTATCTATTTTTGTTGTTGCTGCTGCTTTTTTAGTAATAAATTAAGATTATGGAATTTTACTGGTGATTACAAATTTATCATCAGCTGTTTCGTCCGTGAGTATTGTGGAATTTTGATTTCTTAGTTGAGATTTTAATCAGAAGCCTCTTTAGCTCAGGGGCAGAGCACTGGTCTTGTAAACCAGGGGTCGTGAGTTCAATTCTCACAGGAGGCATTTGGATTCGTCTTGAGTCTGAACGTGAAATTCCTGTAGGTGGGAAGTTTTCTCTTTTGTCTTTTTTTTTCCTTGAGTTTATGCAAAATTGTGCAGTCCTGAAAGTCCTGAGTTCAATTTAAGTGGAAAATATTTTTGATTATTAGTTTGGCGTCTACAGAGTGAACGACGACCACTGTGGAAATACGGCCTTAAAATCGTCATCAGCCTCTTTAGCTCAGGGGCAGAGCACTGGTCTTGTAAACCAGGGGTCGTGAGTTCAATTCTCACAGGAGGCAAACCAATTTTTTTTTTCCTAATTTCGATTTCAACTTCAGCAAAAGAAACGAAAACTCAATCAAAATACCAAACAAAACAAATTTCTCCACTATTAAACAGAATTAAATTTTTTCTTTTATTTTTATTTTCTATGTTATTTTGTGAAAAACCGGGAGTTAAATAAAACAGGGTGATAAAAAATTACTTTAATTAATTATAACAAAAAACAACAACAGAAAATGCAAACAAACCAAAGCCAATAAATATAAAAACATAATTGGATAGCTTCCGGCTATGTCGTTCGTGCAAAGGTAACAAAAAAAAAAAAAAAAAAAAATACAAAAACTATTTTCGCTTTACTTTCGATCAATGAAAGACAATAAAAATTGATGAGAAATAAAAATAAAATTATTATTATGATTTCACCCTATACACAACCCCTACATATGCATAGTTAAAAAAAAAATATTTCATCAAAAAAAAAAAACATCACCAGCAATAAACTTAGTCAGAAATCAAGTAACAACAAAAATGTGCTGCCCACCACCACCACCACCTTCATCACCACCAAATATTAATACAAAAAAGAAATAGAAAAATTATCATCACCACCTGTATAATAATTACAATAAATAAAAAAATAAAAAATAGTTTTAATTGATTAGAGAAACGGTAGACGAAATAAACGAAATAACCAGTAAATGGTTGTACAATAAAATAATCGTGTTAAAAACTAAACAAAAAAAAAAATGTTTGCCTCCTGAGAGAATTGAACTCACGACCCCTGGTTTACAAGACCAGTGCTCTGCCCCTGAGCTAAAGAGGCTGATGACGATTTTAAGGCCGTATTTCCACAGTCGTCGTCGTCCACTCTGTAGACGCCAAAATAATAATCAAAAATATTTTCTACTTAAATTAAACTCAGGACTTTCAGGGCTGCACAATTTTGCATAAACTCAAGGAAAAAAAAAAGACAAAAGAGAAAACTTCCCACCCACAGGAATTTCCTGTTCAGAATCAGGACGATTCCAAATGCCTCCTGTGAAAATTGAACTTATGACCGCTGGTTAACAAAACCAGTGCTCTGCCCTGAGCTAATGAGGCTTCTGATAAATAAACAAGTTTTCAAACACTTTTCCGTGGCTTTAACATTTTTTTATCTCTTTTTTTTTTTTTGTTTTTATTTAGCACAATTACGAAATAAACGAAAAACCTAAAGCCCGAAAATTAATTATTTATTTTTTGTTTATTTATTTATTATCAATTAAGTTCATTCGAATGTAAATTATTAAATACAGAAAAACAAACTGATAGAGAGTAAAACAGAAAACTTGTTTACGCGATTTATAGAAGGTAGAAAAAAAAAAAAAAAATAAAATAAAACCTACGTGCGATTTTCTATAAACCAGTCGCTCAACGAAAATTGTCAATACTTAAGTACTTTGTGTATTTAGGGCAATTGGATAGTTCGTTTGTTACAATCAAAAAAAAAAAAAAAAAAAAAAAAAAAGAGATTCTATTGTAGAGAAAATTTAATTAAAAAAAAAAAAAAATAAATTATCGTAGAGAGAAATGTTGCTGGCAGTGTGTCAGGTCCGTATTTAATTTTTTATTTCTTCGATTAAAATTTTGATTATGGAAAATCCGTTATTACAGGATCCATTGAGGGTGTTCGGTTAGTTTTAATATTTTTACGTGACGCCACACTGTTTAATCCAACTCTGTAGCCTGCATTTAATCATGAAGAACAGTCACAAAAAAAAAATGTTTTTTTTTTTTTTGTTAATTTTTTTAATCAAATTTCAACTTTCAAAATTAATAAATAATAAAAGGCAATTGCGCAACCTAAATTAATTAATTTTGATTTTGTATTATTATCAAATTGCGTATTCCATTTGCTTCCATTTGTTCCATTTGCTTCCACATTGCAGTGTCCTCAATATATTTTGTCTTCTATTAATTATTCGATGGTTTTTTTTCTTCTTGTTTTTTCACTTGTCAATTTATGGCAAAAATTAATTCTTTTACCGCATTAACAATTAGTGTAATGGTTCAGTTAAAAAGTAAAAAAAAAAAACGAAAAAAATCGTAGGGCAGGATACAACGTTGTTTCGATGGTACATCGTTGTTTCGTTACACAGGTTTGGGGGAGTTTAAAAAAAATAATAATAATTTTCTGTAAAAAAGTGGAAATTTTTTTCTTTTTTTTAATTTAAACAAAACATTACGACGTCGTCGTTAAAAAAAGGATTTTTTTTTTATTCATTTTTGTTTATTTTAAGTAATGAGAAAAATTAAAAAATTAATTTTTGTTAAAAGATGTGGGAGAGAAAAATCTGTTAAATTTTTTTAATATAGAGAAAACTGCATCATTTTTACTTCAATCATTCGTAAATTTCGTTAATTATATTCTCCTTTGGTTGTGTGCAGTGAATTAATTTAATGAAACAGCACTGCTGTTCGATTCGGGATGATGCTGTGCAACGGTGCACCATCAACGCAATGTTATTGATGAATTTTAGTAGAAGAACGACGTAGTGGAATTATTTCAATTATTTACATTAAAATGATAAACAACATTTAAGCGACAAGTTCATTGTACTAATTGTTTATTTAATTGTTTTGTTCGCTTTTTGTTTAATTTTTATTTTTGGAGTTTTTCTTCTTCTTCTGCTGTTTACTAAAAAAAAAAAAATTTTTTTAAATTAGTGTAATGTGTTTTTGGCGGTACTGAAACTGTGTGCACGTACCAGTGCTTCTCAATCGGTTGTTGGTTTTTTTTTTTTTTAATTACATCAGGTATCTGTGAATTGTAAAAATATTCGATGATACCTCGGAAATAAAAGAAAATTTAATTCAATTGCAAATTGCCAACCAAAGGTCTTTCAGGAAATGTTTTTTATGTTCGTATTTTAGTTGTAACTCAGATAAAATTTATCTTAGAATCGAGATTTTTAATGTTTTGTACTCAATAATAATTCACCTAAATGGATGTAATAAAAAATTGATACGCTCCTTACAAAGATTTCTAAATAAAAAATTTCAAAGATGAAAAAATCAATTTTATTCACAAATTTCGGTGTTTCTCTTGGCCATAACTCGGGAAATAATTTTTTTACCGGAAAACTCAAAGAACAAACACGATTCAGCACCTCAAAATCAACATTCGTGCAAAGTTTCAGCTTGATAGGAATTTTTTGAGTTTTCGATGAAATTTTCAATTTTTTCCTGATGCTTTGCATGCATTTTTGGGTGGAAAAAAAATTAAATTCAAATGAGCTGAAAATTGGTGGACAGTTTCGTATTGGGTCCAAAAACATGCTGTAAAAAGGATTCCGTGGTAAAAAATTTTAATCAAAAATTATCGCAAGTTGAGTCGCAATTGGCAAGCCAGTTGCCCTCGGTATCACTCTGGAATGTAGTTGTCTCAGTTTTTTGTTTGTAACTCAGTCAAAATTGGTCTTAGAATCGAGATTTTTAGTGTTTCGTACTCAAGAATAATTTACCTAAGTGGATGTAATAAAAAATTGATACGCTTCGTACAAAGTTTTCTAAATAAAAAATTTCAAAGACGAAAAAATCAATTTTATTCACAAATTTCGGTGTTTCTCTTGGCCATAACTCGGGAAATAATTTTTTTACCGGAAAACTCAAAGTACAAACACGATTCAGCACCTCAAAATCAACATTCGTGCAAAGTTTCAGCTTGATAGGAATTTTTTGAGTTTTCGATGAAATTTTCAATTTTTTCCTGATGCTTTGCATGCATTTTTGGGTGGAAAAAAAATTAAATTCAAATGAGCTGAAAATTGGTGGACAGTTTCGTATTGGGTCCAAAAACATGCTGTAAAAAGGATTCCGTGGTAAAAAATTTTAATCAAAAATTATCGCAAGTTGAGTCGCAATTGGCAAGCCAGTTGCCCTCGGTATCACTCTGGAATGTAGTTGTCTCAGTTTTTTGTTTGTAACTCAGTCAAAATTGGTCTTAGAATCGAGATTTTTAGTGTTTCGTACTCAAGAATAATTTACCTAAGTGGAAGTAATATAAAATTCGTCTCAAATGGGCTCAAAAGAAAGTCACATCTCCCGCATACTCTAACGCTGTGCTATGATAAAATTAATAAAATTTCACGCACACAAATACACACAATAAATAAATAAAATTTAATTAACAAAAATTAACTTAACTACGCAAATTATAAAAATAATAAAGTGCGTAAAAAAAAACTACAAACAGTCAAACAACAGCGTTAAGTTTTTTGTAAACACATTTAACCTATTTACTGTGTTTATTCGTTGTGTTTTTCGCTTATAAATTTTATTTACGTTTTTTTTTTTTTCGATGTTTTTATCAGAGAAATAAAAAAATAATTGTGTAGACAAAATCTATTGCCAAATAGCAAACTAACTAAGCTTATTTCATATTTTTTGGGCATTTTTCTGTTAATTTAATCAAAATTATGATTACACGGTTTTTACTGTTGCTGTTGTTGTTGTTGTTTTGTTGTTACTCATGTTTTAACTACGTGACAAATCGTTGTGCTAAATTATGTTGCCTAATTGTATATGAAATTTTTTCTTAAAGTATAAAAAAAATCAGAGCCGAAATATGTTTTTTTTTTTTTAGATAAACAGATTTTTGTAGTAAAAAACGATCTGTCGCTGATCGTATTAAAAGTAAAACACCTTGAACACCCCTAATAAAGATCTGTGATTCTACTAGAAAATGTTATTCGGAGTACAGATCATAGGTGATCGATACTTGTGTATGAAACCCATATTTCCTACCACAGTAAATCCGATACTGATCGTACATAATTCACGTTTATTTGTACTAAAAACAGCAAACCAGAGAATTCCGTTTTTATTTCTTAACACAATCAGGTTTACCATATGTAAGTCAAATTATTCTACAAAAAAAAAAAAAAAATACTCCACAATCATTATGAATAATCTGCACAATGACCTCGCTGACATTTGTCCTTAAAACCAAATAAAAAACCAGCTTAAAACGTAATTAAAAAACAAAAAAAAAATAAAAAAATTTTAATTAAAATTACCTTAATTAACGAATAAATAATTTTCGCTGTTTAGACCAAAATTTTAATTTATTTTTTTTGACCTGATTATGCTTACTGGCGTGTTTACTACATACTTATTCTGTTTTACAGCTTTTATCTGCGCAGAAGACTTAAAATTGATTTAAAACAAAATATAAATTGCACTGTTGTGATGGCGTTTTGTTTTTTTTTTTTTTTTTTTTTTTTGTTTTATAAGCAGCAGCCAACGGCAACGCTAATTTTTAAATTAAAAAGAAAAAAAAAATTTTTGTTTTTTCAACGAATTTGTGTTGGTTGGGTTTTGCTTTTTTTTTTTTTTTTTTTTTTCTCCATTTTTGTTTTTTTCGTACACGTGCGACCTACTTTCGAAAGTTTTTTGTTTTGTTTTTTTTTTTTTTTTAAATTTTTCGTGCATATTTATTGCACGTGGCTATGTGGTAATTGTGTGACCTAAAGTTTTTTTTTTTAATTTATTTAAGTGGTTGTCTTGCGAGGCGTTTACGAATTTTTAATTTTTGCTTAATTCACTTTAATTTACTTTAATCGGGTAATTTTTGTTTTCTTCTTCTTTTACAATTTATGGAAATTTTATTAAATTTGATTTTAATTGAGGAAAATTAGTTGTTTACGTTACGTAATCTTGTAAAGCGTTTAATTATTTTAATTGATTATGGTGATCGCGATCTTTAGGCAGTTTGATTCGATTTTTTGTGTACTTAGCGGTTTTAGATTGGAGAAATTACCCTGATTTAACATTTTTCCATTGTTAGGTTGATGATCGCGATCATCTATATGATCGTGATCGTTTCTTTCATAACTCATTACCTCTTTGTACGGAATAATATTTAGGCAGAAGCAGGCATCTGTTAGCTTCTGAAATTAAATTTAAAAACTACATCTACCATCTAAGATCAACGCAAAGTCATTACCACTTTCCTAGTCTCCGTTATTTAATTCCAAATGCAATTCATCCACAATTTACAGCAAAATTGTTTTAAAAAGCAAAATTATATTTTTCTACCCGTATAAATAAATTAAATTAAATAACAGAAAACACACACACACCAACATTATTAATTAATAATAATAAAAATTTATTTATTTAACAAAACAAAAATAAATTTTTTGTACTCTACGCGCGATAAAACGTATTGGAGGGCATTGACACCGCGAAAACGAATTTTTTGAATTTATTTTTTTCTTTCTCTCTGTTTATTATGAAAAATTAAATAAATAAATGGGAAAAAAAAAACATTCACTAAATTTCCCCACTTAAATAAGCACTGTGTTTCCCCCCTCTTCTATTATTGTAAATCTGTCTAAAAACTCAGTGAAGAAATAGTGAAAAAAGAAAAAAAAACGCGCAGCCAAAAACTAGTCGCGCAACAAAACGCGATAAAGAATTTCTTTTTTTTTTTTAGGTATTTTAAGCCTGATAAAAACAAAATTTTGAATGCGACATTTTAAACGCTACGTTTTTAACGCGTATTTTATTTATTTCATCGCGATATGTATTTTTTAATTTTTTTGTTTTGTTTTGAATGCGATCTCATGTTTTGCGCAGCCTTTTCTCTGATTGGTTAAGTCAATGTTTTTTTTTTTTACAGCGAAAATAACAATAACAGCGCAATTTGATTAATGAAATAAAGAAAAATGGAGTTAAGTCAATAAAATGGAGAGAAAAGAAATTTGTTTTCTTCTTTTTTTTTTTATTATCAACGGTTGAATAAATTTTGTCACTCAAAGTGAATTTATTTTTTTTTTATGATCGTTTTTCCAACGATTTTTATTATTATTTTTTTTTTTTTGTGTCAATAAATATTTTTTTTTTTCTTATTTATTTTAGTTTTTGTTGATTTCAAGGTGTGCAACGTTTTTCATTTATTTATTTGTTTGTTGATTTGATTAAAGTTATTAAGCGATGTTTGAAAATCGGTTTGAATTTTTGTTGAAAAATAAAAAAAAACCTTGAAAGAGGCAATTTAGAAAAATAAATTATTTATTTATTTTTTTTTTTTTTTATTCATTTATTGTGTGCGTAAATTGCACAATTATTTGACGTTCGCTGTCCTCAATTTTTTTTTTCTTTCGTTTTAGTCGATTTTACTGTAGATTCGCGATTTTATTGTCTATAGTCGATTGTAACGAGTTTAATGGATAAATATCATGGAAAAACATTAATGGTGGGTTGTACAAAACGATCGCACAGACTCTCTGTAATGCTCTGTAAAACCCAATGTATTAAACAGAATGAATGATACAACTACTAAATGCAAAATCTGTCAAATTTGAAGGTACGCAAATTACATGCTGCTAACAGAATCATGCAGTTGCTAATTTTGTCATCGCGCCACAGTTTAGCCAATACCAATAATTGCACAACATCCATCATTTCGCAAAATACATTTCGACTTATTTGATAATTTAAAATTGGTCACTGCACGTTTGAAGTTCTGATTTGCTCAGAAACTATTGAATTTTTTATGTGTTTATTTGGTAGTTGTATCTTTCATTTTGTTTACAGCAGAAACGCTAAAAAAAGTAGCGACAAAAATGAATCCAATGAGTTAGGACAATCCAGTAAGCAGTATAAGCAATCTAGGCAGACAACACAATCGACTTACTTCATAAAAATTTTCTTTTCTCAGCTAATCATCAGATATGAGTTAGTCCCATAAATTTTGCTTCATTAAATCGAGACGCTACTGTGTAAACTTTAATTTTGTTTTCCTTCTATTTCAATGCTATTGGATTTGCTTGCTTGTTTTTTTGTTTTTTTTTTTTTAATACAAATTTTCTGTTCGCTTCTGCAATATTTATTCATGGTGATTCTATTCGTTTGCTTGTTGTGTTGCTCTTAAGGTTGTTCAACAGCTAAAGCATGATTTTTGTATTTTTCTTTTTAATTGAAATTTTTTATTTTTTTTTTTCATTATTCATTATTAATAATAATTTTTTTTTTCAAAGTTTTAATTAAATTTTGAAATTTTTTTGTATTGAGAAATTTTTTTTTGCTTTTTTTTACTAAGCTGGTTAAGGTCGTTTGATTGGATTTACATTTTTTTTTAATTTTTTTTTTGTTATGCAAAGCATTTGCAGTATTTTGATCTTTTTGTTTTTGTTTTCTTGTTTTTAACTGCACTGTTTCGGTTCATTGTGTTTTAAAGTGGTTTGTCGTGTATGGCTTAAAACTTGCTTGGTATAATTACTGTTCATAGTCTTGTTTGATTATTTTCTACCATAATTTCGTTTGTTATTAAATTGCCAAACTATCTTGACTGCAGTACTATCGTGAAACTAGCTGCTAGCTAACTATCTCGCAACAACAGCGAAAAAAAAGAGGTTCATTGTGATTTAAAGTGGTTTGTCGTGAATGGCATAAATCTTCCTCTTGATAGTTGATTTGTATTATTGGTGTTCATATTCTAGATCTATGTCTTGTTAAATAATTTTCTACCATAATTACATTACCTAAACTATCGTTACAGTACTATCATGAAACTAGCTGCTAGCAAACTATTTCGCAACAACAGCAACAACGAAAAAATTGCATTCAACCAATTTACAATAATTAAACGAAACGAAAATCACAACGTAAATAATCTTTAAAAGCTTTTTTCACATTAATTTAAAAAAAAAACATATAAAAATATCTCAACACCCACACACCGTACCACTACAGCCACAAAAAAAAAATGTGTCAATTTTCTAAGCAAATAAAAATTGCGCTTACTTAACGTGTTTAGCTTAAATATTCGTATTTAAAACTTTTATTTGCTCTGTAATTTATGAAAATATTTGTGAAATTTTTTTTTATTATTTACATTTTAGCGTGACAACTGTTCATGTTTCTCAATTATTTATGATTTTATTTCATTATTTATTTTTAATTTCTATGCATAAGTTAAAATTTTTATTGTTTACTACAATGAAAACGATTTTTTTTGTGGGTGTTTATGTATATAGCGAATTTTTTTATCTAGAAATTAACGATTTTTTAGTGGTGGTGTTATGTAATTTCTTTTTTTATTGTTATCCACGCTATTGATTGGCTGTGATGAACTGTCCAAAATAAAATTGTCTTAGCCTAACCACAGACTATTGATAATCAAGACAAGAGACTGCAAGACTGGAAATGAATTTATTTTGTTAAGGAAACGAAAGGAAAAATAAAAAAAAAAAAAAAAACGTTTTTGTATGAAAGTTTTGTAAAATTTCATCTCGATTCAGTTCAAATTATGATAATTAATTATTTATTTCTGTTGGTTTGTTTGTTTCTTCATCAAACAGAAGCCGAATATATTGGACAAAGTAAGTAAAAAAAATTCTTTCTCTTTTGCTGATTGTTTTTTATTTTCTTTTCTTTTCTTTTCTTTATTAATATTTGCCTGTTTGGCATTTTCTCGTTTCAATTATTCAAATTCAAACTCAAAAAAAAAATGATTAATTGGTTGCGTTAAATCAAATTTAAATTTATGAAAAAATTCGGATTAATCTTATTCCTACCAAGCGACAAAATTTGGTATTCGGCTGCTGATCTTATTATTATTATTTTTTTTTTTTTTCTTGTTTTGTGCGTATGTTTTGAATTTTTACTCTCTATCCGATTAAAATCATTTGGTGGTCAGTGTTTAACAACGTTTTGGTATTTTATGTGGTGACTTTATAAGATATTTACATGAGCGATTGATTTAGTTTAGTTTCTTTCTTCAAGACACAATTTGTTGTTATTATTCACCAGGTTGTAAAACACTGGCCACTAGTTCAACCAGTCACTGGTTTTTTTCTTTTTTATTCGTAAATATGATTTATCTAGTTGAAAATAAAGAAAAAGAAATTTTTTTTTTTATTATGCCCGATAGCGAAAATTATGATTAAAGAGTAAAGAGAGAAAAATTAATTCATAAAAATGTGCAACAAAATTTGTTTAGTGTTTTTTCTGTTGTTCTTTCGCTTCTAATCAATTTTCTTACTTTCAAAATTAATTTAATTGACATTAAAATGGAATAATAACAACGACAGCAAATGTACAAAAAAAGAAAAAATATTTTTACCATTAAGCAACAATTTTTTTTATTTAAAGTAAAAGGTAAAGGTAAAAGCCATTATCGTTGTCACAGTTTTTTGTTGTTTGCTGTTTGTGTTTGGTTTTTAAGGTTATTCATTTAGTCACTTTGTCTACCATAACCATTCGTAAAAAATTGTTTTATTTACATTTATTCGTGGTCGTACATTGAGGAATTTTTATTCATTTTCAGCAACCCTTTGCTAGAGAATATCAGTTTATGAGATTACACTGGGCTGGTGGAAATTTCACGCCTGTTTACAATTTTTGTAGATTTCGAGTAGGTTCAAGAGCCGATTAAACTCGCGAAATAAATTTTTGTATAATATATATAATATAATATAGTTTTTGAATTCAGAAGTGAATTATTTATCGAAGTAGTAAATAATGTTGCATGGTCTAGAGGAAAAGTTTGGCTCATAACACTGCTGAATGTGGATAAAGTGTCCAAATCAGAATTTTTTATGATTCCTCACAGTTTCAGAGCAACACAACTCGCGATAAAAATTTTTTTATGTCCAACTGGGAGTACTGAATTCTCGGAGTACTAGAGAACTCATTCCAGGGGTTATCCGAAATATTAAAAAAAAATGTATTTTTCGAGTTATGGCCATGTGAAATCGACAAAAAAATTTGTTCAAATTACAGGTCGATTCCTATATTCCCATACTCATATAACGCCGAGTAATTCTCCTTTAACCATTTTTATTGATTAAAATTTCATATTGACCGTAAAGCAACAACAAATAAAAATGTTGTGTTTTCTACACGCACAAAAACTTCTGATTTGCATCTGATTTTTGCTGGTGGTTTTTGTTCATAAATTCGATAAATTTTTTTTTCCAAACCAAAAAATTTAGAACAACAGACGTGAGTATTTTTTTATTTTTTTTTTCTCATTCTATTCGTTTTAATTTTGTTTTCGCTATAAAAATTACAAATAAACATTTTGAGGACAACAAAATAAAATAGAAAAAAAAAAATGAAAAATTTTTTACACAAAAGTCACGCGAATTTTTTTTATTTTTTTTTTGGTTTTTACTATGTTAATGGCACAAGCATGAGCGTGATGATTGCACGTTAGCATTTTGCACTTCATTTATTATTACACGATATTTTATGATTAGGAATTTTTTAATTTTTTGTTTACCATTTGCCCAGTAAAATAAAAACAAGAAACAACCCTCAGGTCAAATAAAAGTTTTTCAGCAGCACAATAAGAACTCGAATTTTTAAGGAATTTCAAACTAAAAACACTGGAGTAGACAAATCAAAATACAACCTAAATACCATGGTAAAACAGGTGGCCAGAAGTTGTGACACCACTGTATAATTATATTTTCCTGCTCAGATCTTTCTGGTTGTTCGAGCGGTCCATTTTTGCTAAAACATTTTTCATTCACCGGATTTTATTAAACATGACGAAAATTTCTATAATCGCATGATAAGAGTTGAAGTTTTTTTTTTTTTTTTATTTTTTATTCTCCTATAGTTTTATAGTCGCGTCGATTCACGCTTCGGATAAGCTTTCACCTGAATATAAAAAAAAAAAAAAAAACAATAAAAACGAAAATTTCGTACCTGAGTATGTTTTTAGTTGGGTTAACAAGGTAAAGTAACGAAATTAGCAGATTAAAGAATGGGTGGTTAGGTGTAAGAATTTTTTCTATGGAAATTAGTCAGACATGGAAAACATTGGAGATTTTTTGCTATGTCACCTTCACCAAAACTCATATAAAAAATTCTAAAGCACAAATAACTTAAGAATTCCGTTGTAAATATTAATTTACGTACATAAGTGTTATGAAAGGGTCATTAAATAATGAATAATTTTGTGCTAAAGACAGACGAAACTAATCTAAACGTACCCAGTTAACCGTGATCGTACTCTGTAAAATGGTTAATGAGCCAAACACTTACTGTTTTGCAGTTTCGCTGTAAAATTTTATTACAAAAAAAAAAAGTGTTAATGTGTTAATTTAATTGCTTTGTTTAAACACATTTTACGTTTAATTAATGATGAGTATTCAGTGTATTTGCGGTGTTAGACGTTCCAGTACTTTATTCACCTTATTCTCATACAAAATTATTTTAATTAAAAATCATTAATTGCATAAATGAGAAATGTTTTCGATGTTTCTACGTTGAAAACAGGTGTTTTCCTACATAACAAACTGAAAATAAATCAATGAGCAGCAGCTACGTTCATAGATGGAGAAAAGGGTTAATAGCGGCAGAAAAAAAAAGGGTTTTCAAATTTTAATTCGCTAAAAAAAAAAATAAGGAATAGAAAACTATCCCACGGTAGACGAAAGAAGGAATTCTCTGTTGTTTAAATTGGACAATCAAAAACCCTCATCGGTGTGCAATCAGAAAATTTTGATCGCAAGTTGAATAACAAGACGATGAAGACGATGAAGAAGATGAAGAAGAAGGGCAGTCAGCAATAAAATTTAATAGAGAGAAGAACCTTTTTTTCGCTTAGTTTTCTATAAAAAAAAACCTTTTTGGGATACCTTCGATTGCATTCATAGCACACAATTCGAATGTAAAGACAAATTCAGGTTTTTTTTTTATTCGGTTGTTAATGCGAACACCTTGCGTCATTTTATTTATCCAGTGATTGTTGCGTTCGATGTTTCATTGCTTGCACTGCGATACCCTTATTTAATAAATCTTTTTCTTTTTTATTATTATTATTATTTAATAGCAAACTGCATATTGCAGTCAAAAATGCGTGGGAATCGAATTTAAATTAAGAGAAAACTTCGATAAAGACTTTGTTTGTCCTGAGTTAAAAGGAAAAAAAAAAACCTCTTAACCCTTTTATTCGATTTAATAGGGTATTTCTTTCGTTTTATTGTTCTTCCTCTGCTTTGTTATTTAAAATTAATTCGAGATTGCACAGTGTGCCTACAAAAGACCCCAAAAAATAAAAAAATTGTATTTATCTAGGCCAAAATCCCTTTTCAAAAATTTTTTTCTTAATAAAACATTTTTGCTGCTTCATGAAGCTAACGCCAACGCATTACAAGAAATAATTTATTTATTTATTTTTTTTTTTATCCACACAAAAAAACGGTCAAAAATGCAGAAACAAAATTTTTTTACCGGCCGCAGATGATGGATTTTAATTTATTTTTCGTTAATAAATAAAAAAAGCAAGAAGAAAACCAAATTCAGGGTTGAGAATAAATAATTTATTGAAAAGCTGCAACATTGCCAACGATGAATATAAAAAATAAAAAATGCAATAAAAAAAACCCATGAACAGCAGCAGATAAAATAAATTTATAAGGGTCGCACACGCAAAACACCTGCAAATCGATTTTATAACAAAAAAAAAAGAAAGAAATTTGTGTTTTGAAACAACAGCAACAGCCCATAGCATATTTGCCTGATAATCATGAAAACCCGCCAAATAAATAACAAAATTGTAACGACAGAATTATTTTATATTTTTTGTAAATTAAATAATCAAAAATAACGATTTTTGGGATGGAAAGGTCCGCTAAAACCCTTTAAAAGGGTTCTTTAATCGCTTAGGATAAATTTTTTTTATTTTTATTACTTATTTTCGGGTTAAAAAAAAAGGTTTAAAGAGGTTTGAATTGCATAAAATGAGCGTACAGGTAACAAAAAAAAAAATATAACAACCCTATGCCCAGTTTAGGATATTTTCCCTAATCACTAGCTTGGAAGCAACTGGAAAGTGATTCTTGTCCGGTAAATATTCTTGAAAAAAAAAAAAAAAAAATTGATTCAAAACCTATCGTCTCACTGTAAGTCCTCATCGCTTGGTTAATCCCTACAGGGTTCGTTTTTGTTTTATTTTATTTAAAAAAAAAATATTTTTAATTCACATAAGGGATGATAAAAAATTAAATTAAAAAAAAAACCCAATTGGCTAATGTATAATTAGAAGACGAATGGAAAAACAATGAAAAAAAAAAAAAAACGCATATAAAAAAAAGCAGATGGTTGTTGCCAGGTTTTTAGGCGAGAAAAACGCAATGCAGCGAGCCCTTAATTTTTTTTTTTTTTGTAAAATAATCACCTGAAATAGTTTTTGTGTGTTTTTTTTTTTTTTTATGTTTTTTGGAAATATTTTTGACCTTTTTAGGGTGGAATTTCGTGTTTACATTACGTTGGTAAAAATTTTTCGTTTTTTCACGTTTTTTATTTAACTTTTTATTGGCATGCATATGACGATGACGACCTTTTTCAACTGCAATATATGTATATGGTGGTAAAAAACGGCGGCCCTTCGTTATTTATTTTTATTAATAGTTTTTTTTTTTTTTTTTTTGTTTTTTTGTTTGGTGAATGCAGGCAATACTCCCGCAACGATCCTTTCTGCAAACAAATTTTTCAGACACACCAACAGCAAAGTTTTTGTTTTTCGATCATTAAAATTTTCGGTTTAGTTACCCTTAATTAAGGGTGAATGTAGGTTTTTATGTATGTTTTTGTTGTTGTTAGTGGTTAGCTGAATATTTTGTATACCCTAATTTGCTATTAAAAAAAAAAAAAAAATTATTGCACCTTGCTGGGTGTAATTTCAGTTGGGTTTTTTTTTCTAGTGCAGAAGAAGCAAAAATAATTTTCTAAAGTTTTAACGGAGTAGTTTCTGTTTACAGATCGGGAAGTCGATGTTCTAGGAATCATAAGCTGATACATTTGTAATAGAATCAGTTACTACCACTAAATGTCAGAATAAATTGATGATCAATTAGGATCCTCTCAAAAAATCACTAATTAAGTAATTATTAAACATCCAACATCCTTAAAATAGCTTAAGTAATAAAAATAAATGTATAATCCCTAGCTACCTACCAGAATTCCCAACCAAAGATTATCCAATAAGCAATAAAACTTCGGCTTAACAAAATACAAAAGAAACAAAAACTAAACCATGATAATGTGAGTCAGTAACAAAGAATACAACAAGCATTTAAGTCAATTTTAAGTGGTTTAATAAACATTTTACGATCGGTTCCTTATGGTTATATTATTTAGGTGAAATAAATCAATTTTTTTTTTTTTTTTTTTTTGCTATAGTTGTTGTCTGATTGTTTTGTTATTATTGTTGTTGTTCTGGTTGAGAATCAAGGAGTAATAAAAATTCAAACGTAACAATGTAACCAACAGAGAACAGAAGAAACAATTACACCAATAATGTGGTTTAAAGTATTTTTACCTTAATATTATTTTACTACCATTAAGCAAGGTAAGGGAGAATAAACAAACAAATAAACAGAAAATCGTATTGTTAACAGAAGGTAAAAAGGAGGGCACACAACATGAAAACAATTAAAGTATCCTGTGGTGTTTTATTTTTTTTTTATTTATTTACTATTTGTAAGCTTTTAGTTGACTTAACTTAACTTAAGTAATGTAACTTAAAATTTTACCAATGCTAGACACTGTGTAGACAATTTGTTTTCTCCTTTTTTTTTACAATAAATAAAAAGTCATGAATAGAGGAAAGAAATTAGTCGGAATTTACCTTCTTTTGAAGCGTTATTGTTTATGAATGACCCTGTAGTGCCTTAAGGTTTGCTGTTTTTTTTTAACCAATTAAATCATAATAATAACAAAAGCAATGACAATAAACATTGTTACATACAATGTTAAGTCGCTTAGCTAGACTTAAGTAGTGCAATTTGTTGTGGATTTTTTTTTTTATGACTTTGGTTTTTCGTTGTGTTAAAGCACGATCGTTTATCGTTTTAATATCTTTTTATGAGCGTTTTATTGGTTTTTGTTATTCCTGAGTGATGTCTTGGTTTTATTTGTGGGTTTTAAAGGATGAAAAACTTCTAGAAATTAGGTACGATCGGGGTTACGATCGTTTTGCGTTGATTATCGATTGAATAATGAAATTTTTTCGTTACATGAACAGTTTGGATAATTTTTTTTGGATATCAGTTATGAAAGATAACCCATTCAACTATTAACCCTTATAGCTGGTTATCTTGCTGGGCACAGATAACCCCTACGATCATTTACGAACATTTTCAAGCGAAATAACCGAAAACGAAATCAAGATCAACTGATACGCCCCATGCCAATACCGATTTTTAATTTATTTTAAAATCTCATATTACCACCTAAGTTATTGATATTTTTCTGTTATACATTTAGCTTGGTTTTGTGCCTTTTTTTGTGCCTTTTTTATTGCTTTTATTACTAAATTACATTTGGACGCCCTCGTTTAAAGAAAACTTATTCAAATCCATTGTACGTTGTCATCACGTGTTAAAGTTACATTTTTTTTTTTTTTTTTTGGTTTTTTTGTATATTATTCGGAAACCTTAGCGTTGGAAAATAAAAAGGGTGTTATGAGCTGAAAATGCGACCATAATAGTGTGTGCTGTGGGTGCATTTATTTTTTCAAGTAATAAAATTGTCCGGTTAGTGAGAAACCAAATGAAATCGATGTTAGTGGGTTTCGTAACGAAAAATTAAAGCCAAGTGGTTTATGCTACATCGTTGCGACTATTCAAAAAAAGGTTGTCAATCACTGCATAACATTTTTCTATCCACAAAAAAAAAAGAAAAAAAAACAAAAATCTATTTCGCCACATTAAACAGAATTTCTCATATTTTTTCTGTTGATTATTTACAGAGAAATTCTTATCACTAGACTGCAGTTCAAAAAAAAAATATTTTTTTTTTCTATTTCTGTGTGTTTTTATCACATTTTTACTGCGTGTTCCGGACTGTTGTTTGCTTTTTCTTTAACTGATAATTTTTGATTATTATTTTCGGAAAAAATTTTTTTATTATTTTTTTTTTTTTTTGTATATTTATATATTTGCGATAAATAATTTTTTGTTTATTTTGAATGCGGAATTTATTGGTTGCGGTTGGCAAATGAAAATACATTTTTGTTGCATCGCTGTAATTAAAGAGATTTTAAGAAAAAAAAACGCCATACGATCACCAAGCATTTGGTTATTCAAAAAAAAAAAAAAAAGAAAATAACGCAAAAGATAAGTCATGTTGTGATTTTTCCGTTTGTAATATAAAAACCCTTTTTCTATCCCGGTTAAAAACAGTCAAAAAGGCAGGAAATACACCTGCAAAATACAGATTTAATAATTTATTTAATTCGCTGCACCCGATGTTAATAATTTTTCCATTATTTTCCAACGCACTTAAGTGGAATTAAGGTACAAAAATTAAAAAAAAAAAAATGAAACAAAATTCGTTATAGTCAAGGGTTGATTAAGTGTTAATGCAAGTCTGATTATTATTTATTAAATAAAAAATAATGAAGGGTTAGAAAAAAAAAAAGGACACAAAAAACGAAAGAAAGAAAAAAATATATTTTTTTTAAAGGAAGCAACAAAAAGAAAGGACATAGGGGTGCCATAGGTATACGACTTGAATCCTTTCACTTTTTTTTTTTTTTTTTTGCTTTTTTTATTGTTAATAATCTTGACTCTGTCCATATGTTTTGTTTTGGTTAAATTCGATCAACAATCTGGTCCCTGATGTTACTTTAAATAAAAAAAAAAAAATTAATTACAGAAACCTTTAAAAGGGATCCAGGAAGTTTATCATGGAATATGTCTTAAGTAACCACGAATATAATATGTGATGCTGCGACATACAACTGCTGTGATGTACAACCCTTTCGTTTTTTTTTTTTTTTTTTTTGTTATTTAAGCCACCTACATCCTTAGTTTAAAGCCAAGTTTTTAACCCGAAAACATACGATGAGAATTATTAGCATATGTGAAATGGAAAGGAGAGAACTAATGAAAAAAAAAAAAGCGAAATTAAGTTTACTTAGGCTGCGCAGTGTACACGGAAAAGATAATATTTGTCTTAATGAAAATGAAAATTATTTATGTAACCCCTGAGATATTTTTATGTAACATCCTGTGTTCCCTGGGAGTGAGATTTTTTTGTTTTTCGTTTTTCGTTTTCGTTATTATTCACTTTGTTTGTTTGGTGTTTGTTTGTGTGGAAACAAATTTGGATAAGACTTAAATGAGGTAGAAAAATAAGGCAGGAAAAAGTGCAATAAAATTACAAAATAACAAACAAATACAAAAAAAAAATAGTAGGGGTTGCATAATAAGCCCGGTAATAAGGGTGGGTAATTGTTAACAACAGTAACTCCTGCTTACGTACATTACGTACGATTTGCAATTACAAAAAAAAAAGGGTTGCAACTGGTTGAGGGTTGGGTTTAAAAGGAAAAGGAAATAAAATTACCCTCACGGTAAGGGTCCCGGTTTCGCAATTTTTATTCCTAATTGATTTTAATTCGTTTTTAAATAGTTTGTGCAACGGATTCACATTGGAATCATTTAATTAGCGTTTTTTTTTTTTTAGCTATGCGATTTAAAAGGGTTCATGCTACTTGTTGCCATTCTTCACCCTTTTACCTGTAAATGGAGTTTTATAAATTCTATTTCAGTCTTATTTGAATCAACCAACAGCAGAAAAAAACTTTTTCGTTAATGCAGATAGAACTGAAGTCGTCTAAATTTTTACGGAATTCTCTTTAAAACGCACGTCTCTCGGAAAATAAATTTTTTTTTCCAGGTAATCTCGTAGATCAAAGTTTATTCAGTACCCCCTGAAAAGTATTCCTACCGAATAAATTTTCTGATTCTCATTGGAGAGTACTTGGAATCGACTTTGTTTTTACATTTTTACTTATTTCCTGAGATCGGATCACACAAGAAAAAATCCCGCAACAAAGTGAAATCGTTATGAAAAAATAATTTTTTATTTTAAATTATTATTAAAGCCATGAAAAATTTGAAAATTTCATTGATTTTAGCAAGAAGTTAGACGAATCAAAAATGATCATCGCACATCGTATAAAAACGCAACCAGACAAACAAATATTAAAAAAAAAAAATTTGTTAATTTTTATTTCACATAGGCAAACGTTATTGACCTAATTTTGCAAAACATATATTATACACACACACACACGCATAGCACGCATTTTAATTTTAAAAAAAATTAATTTTTTTTTTTTTTGTTGAATAGAAACGAAATAAATAAGCAAAAACTAGCCTTGAGCCGTGCTTAGAAATATTTTTTTGTTTCTCTCTTACTATGTAGAGATTCGTGTTTTTTTTTTTTTTTTGTTTTTCTGCGAGGAATAATTGATTGTGCCTTTCAATTTACAACCGAAAATTTTTTAAAATAAAAAGCCTACAAATTGTACAACGAGAAAAATCACTTTCGAATTATCGTTTGAATTAAGTGAAATAAATTGTGGCTGCTTGTTTGTGTTGCATTTAAGAGGCGGATCTTGAGGTTTTAATTTTATTTTTTTATGGCTAAGTGTTATCTTTTCTTCTGGTTAAATTATTATAATTATTATTTTAAAAATACCGGTGCTACCTTTGGCAAGAGAGAAAGAGAACAAATAAACAAAAAATAAATTCACTTAAGCTACTCGGTGAAAATTTGTCGCGAGGTCATTTCAATGAAACAAAAAAAAAAACAAATTTTTGTCTGGGTATGAGAGATTAAAATGTTTTTTTTTTTTTTTTTTTACCTAAACATTCACCTGAACGTGATAAAATTCAGCGTAATTAATTTACCATACATAAAAACGTATACATTGTGGTCAGTGGTATACAAATCAAACCCAGTCAATTATTTGTGCTGGGCACAGAGTAAAATTTGCTTATAAAGTAATTTTATTCTCAATGCTCAATGTTTAATATAAATAAATAATCGGGCATTACCACACGGCAATAATTATCGCAATTAAAATAGAAAAAAAAAATGTTTATCGATTAGAGGACACAACCGCAGAATTAATTTTAATAATACGATACGATAAAAACGATTAAAAAAGTAATGTTTATGGTGGTGGCAAATAGTGGCTTCAAAACGGATAAAATTGAAGCAACATTGTCGTTACTAGCAATCGCCAATATCCAATCCAGTCGTACTCTACACGGACATGTGATGACCAAATTAGATATAATTATGCGGTTGCAATCAAAGCAATTATATTCGATATTGATCAGCATAAAATTGCAATCGATTTATATTTTATTATATATGTTGCCCGGTTTATTTTACCGGAATTTCACCCTTAACAGTTTGTCCATCAAGCCACAATAATAATAAAAAAAAAAAAAACGAAGAAGAAAATTCCCATTGCAGTTTTGTTGTCTGTTTTGTAAGAAAAAAAAAAATTATTGCATAATCATCAGCAGGGTATAACTCGTTTTATTTAAACTTTTAACCGGTTGGTGAATTTTTATTTTCTTATGCAAATCTTGTTGTTGTTGTTGTTGTTGTTGTTGTTGTTGTTGTTGTTTCCTTTTTTTTTTTTTTTTTTGTTTTTTTTATGAATAAATTTGCGATTAAATTTTAAGAAACCGAGTACGGTACAGTACGATAGAAAAAAATTCCTATACGGGACACGAAATTAATGAAAATTTATTTTAATGTTGATGATGAGTTACTTAAGTTACGTTTAGGTTTAAGTGAATAAATAATTTTTATTTAAGGTATCGGGGTTTTAAAGGTTTTATTAAGATCGGTACATACCTAATTTGCATGTTTTGTTACAAAGAAGAAGAAGAAAAAAACGATGACAAACAAGACGATTTTATGGGAAATTATTTTCACACACTCAACGTATGTTTATTTGCCGTGTACTATAAAAAAAAAAATTTGCATATAACTAGGTAGGCACCGGTTATTGTAACCATGGATTTGTTGAGCAAGGCGATATTTCCCTGATGTAAACTGAATCAGGGTCTAATCGATTATTTATTTATTATGCGTAATTTGTGATTAAGGACATCGAAGATAAATTTCTTCATTCTACTGATTTGCATAAATAAAAAAATAAATAAATTTCATTTAAAGCCGTTTGCGCAGAATGAATTTTTTCTTTAAAGGGTTTATGAATTTATTTTGCAATACCTTAGCTAATTATTATTTTTTTTTTCTTTTTATTTTTTTTATTTAAGCTGTGTGAGTTGCGTAGAGAAATATTTGAATACAATTTGTCAGTTATTTTTGCCTTTTCTTTAAATTTTAAGCTTGTAACGATTGCGCTGTGGTGTTTTTTTTTTTTTTTTTTTAATAATAAACCAGGAAAAGATTTTTTTTACGGGATTATAATTAATTTTGTTTATTAATTAAGTGAATTCTCTTAGTAATTTCTCTTTAAATAATTTATGATTATTGATTTTGAGTTTTTTTTTTTTTTTTTTATCAATTTCTATGACAGATTAAAAAAATTTCTGTTAATAATTTTTTCGGATTCTATGACTTAAATGTTTGACTGCTTTGCGTTTTTAAATAAAATACAATTTTTTTATTTAGCGGAACAACTATAGTTGCTAGACCCTGTTGTCTTTTGTGTTTTTTTTTTTTTTTTTTTTTTGTTTTCAAGTGAAGGGCCTAATTTACAAAAAAAAATAATAAAAAATTAAAAATAAAAACCAGTTGCGCCAACAAAATTTCACCAATCGAAAATCAAAAAAAAAAAAATTATAAATAAATAAATAAATTATTTATTATTGACCCTTTCCAATTAAAGAAATATAATTTAAAAAAAAAAACCTTGTCATCGTCATTAAAATTGTTTTTTTTTTTTAATTTTTTTTTTTTGGTTCCATTCAAAAGCATAAAAATTTATGCAAATGTGATTTGTTTACCTTTTAATAAACCTTTTAAAAAAAAAAAATAAAAACGAATTAAATCAAAAATTCATTTATTTTGCATACAAAACAGCAAGTAACAGGGCTTTAGAAGTGTTTTAACGAAGCAGAAGAAGAAGAAGACGGAGAAAAATAAAATTCAAGACGACGGGAAAGTTTTTTTTTTTTTTTAATGAAAATTTCTCTTCCATAAATTATTTAAATTTCTCTCTGTCTCTCTTACATTCGTTGGTTAGCTTCAACTTTTGTTAGCTCTTGTGCGCTGATGACTTTTTTTTTTTTTATTTACATTTTATAAAGATCGGAATTTTTAAATTGCAATCAAAAAGAATACAAAAAAAAAATCGTTTGAATTTATGCAAATTATTTTGTATTGGTAATAAAAAAAAAAAAATAATAAATAAATGTCAGCTGGGCCCTTTCTTACCTTTATATTTTTATTTGTGTTAAATAAAAATTTTCTCTATTTTATTTATTTTGAATGTGAAATAAAATTATTTTATTTTATTTTATTTTTTTTTTTGTTTATTGATTGATCGTGTATTTGTGTGTTTCGTTTTAAATATTCTACGTTACACTAGGTAATCAGGAATTGGTCTTTAAATTTAATTTGCATATTCTGTGCAATTTTATGCAAATTTAATTAAAAACGTCGTTACTTTAAATATTAAAGGGTTTTAAACCGAAATGGTTTACAAGGGAACACTGCTACATGCTGCTAATTCAATTAATTGAATTATATTTTACCTTGGATTACCTTTAAAAAGCATAAATTCGTTAAATTAAAAAAAAATTAAAAATTTCATTGAAATTTCACATAGAAAAATCGTTTACCGCTACGGTGTGCGAAAACTTTGTGATACTTGTTAACGCTGCGTTGCTTAACGCAGTAGTCGGACAGTCCTCTGTTTTACTAGCAACTGCAGTGTTAAAGTCATTTTTTGTGTCTTAGATTCAGCTACAAAGTCACAGATTGGATGTTCAGGAGTTCTATGCATTTCAAGAGCATAATTCGACCATAAAAAAAAAACAACCGATTTAAAGCAGCCAGTCTACCATATTCAGTGATTTTATCGATAAAAAACTCTTCGTTAACGAAAATAAAATGTTTTCTTTATCTAAAACCACGGATCATTGTTCAAAACCCAGCTCATTCTTTAATTCCAATGACAATAACCACAGAACACAACAACAACGATTTTTTTTTATTTATTCATTGCTATGGCTAGATGCAATATTGCATGTCATTTGTTTTGTTTCATTATTTTCTATTAAAAAAAAAAAAAACAAAAAAATTCTTTTATACTTAAGTGACTTTGTTAAGCTTCTGAGTTGAGTTTTTATTGTTTTGATATGACAAAAAAAAAAAAAAAAATTGTATTTCTCTTTGGCAGTTTTTTTTTTCAAATAATAATAATAATAATTGTTTACTAACCATAGAAACAAATAAACGTTAATAAACATCGAAATTAACAACAACAACAACAACAACAGCAACAACATAAATGTATACAAAGAATTCACTTAGCTTAAATAATAAAAACTGCATAATACAGCCGGCTTAAGATCAAATGCCAAGTATTTAAAAAATTAGAAATAAGAAATAAGAAAAAAAAATACTTTAACACTTGTAGCTTTATAATTGAATGAAGGAAAATAAATTAAGTCTTTTTGTCATGCGCATTAATAGAAAAAATAATATTTTTTTTTATTTTATTTTATTCATAGCATAGCCGGGTCTCTCTATAAGTTCTTTAATTATTTAAACAAAAAAAAAAAAAATTAAAGAAAAATTAAAATTTTTTTTTTTTTAATAATCGTCAAGTAGCTGGTTGATTTGTTTTTGTTTTTGCTTGTGTTTTTTTTTTTTACTTAATTTAGTGTAGCTGAAGTTTTTTTTTTTTATTTTTTTGGTTTCTGTTCTTTTCCATCAAATTATTTAATTGAGAATTTGTGCTTTCCTTCTGACATTTATCACTTTGTTAATTGATACAAATTAGTAATTAAAAAAAAAAATACATTGGTGACTTGTTTACGGATAGACAAACCTTTAATAAAAATATGAAATAAGGCGATTTAATCTGGTTTCTCATTCAGTTTGAATTTGCTGATGAAAATGATTCAACGGTTTTTTTTTTTTTTCTGCCTCTCTAATTATGTGAATTTTTTGCGGTATTTACAAAAAAAAAAAAAAAAGAAAATAATAATAATAAGCGCTAAAAAGCACGTTTAGTTTTTTTAATTTTCATTAGAATGCGTAAGACAATGCGCAATTAACCATAATGAGATTGCATCTTTGTTGTTTTGTTTTAGTTTTTTTGGTGTTTTGTTATCAAAAAAAAAAAAAAAATTCTCAAAAACAAAACGAAATAAATAATAAATCAACTTGTTGTCGTTGTTGGCATTCCCTTTCGACATAGCATTTTGCCATCCAATAATATTTGTGCATATAGATAGTGCGTTGCCAGCTTAGGATTGGCTGATAAATATTGCGCCGATGACGTGTATATTTTTTTTTTATATCGACCCTTTCCCCTTTTTATTACAAAAAAAAAAAAATACATTTTTTTTTTATCTAAATTTATCTACTTTATTCTTCTTGTCGTCTCGTCTAGAATTTCATTTGTATGCGTGCGCAGCTTAAACATTTTTTTTTGTTTTTTTTTTGCGTTTTTATTCTGTTACTGCATGCATGGAGCCAACCAGCTTATAATTTTAAATGAAAAATAAAAACATAAAGCAAAGTGAACGCATCCATACATTATCATGCGCAATAAAAGTTTGTTTTGTTTAATTTTAAGCATTCTACACATGCGTGTGTTATGTGTTTTCTTGTTTTCTCACTTTTACTGTAGGTTTTCTATAGGAACAATCAAAAAAAAAAATAAAATAAATGCAGTCAATGCAATGTAAATGCGATCAGCGATCCCTGTCTAGCGTGAATTTTTTTTTCTTGTTATTAAAACCTAAAAGTAGGACGTCGTAGAGTACTAAGTCGAATTTTTATTTTGTATTTATTTTTCTATGTCGACAAAGTCGGTGAATTATAATTTAAAAATAAAAATAAAAAAAATTACTTGAAAATACCTAAAAAAAAAAAAAAAAAAAAACAGCCTAATCTAGTTGGATTGTTTCGTCGTTTTCGGGACAAGGACAGCAATAGCAAAACGCATTTCTCTAACCAGCAGGGATTTTATAAAATAAAAAAGTGCATGTATGCGTGTCTTTGAAATGACCGTGAATATTTTGGGGGTAACGACCCGGTTTATTTATTTATTACAAAAAAAAAAAAAAAATCTGTTTGCTGTGAAACGTTCAGCAGCAGAATTTATTTATTTGTTTTTTTTTTTTTTTTTTTTCTTTTTTGTCGGGTTTCGAATGTTAATTTCGTTGTCGTTTTCTTATTCTGGCTTAGTGTAGCCGATCGCTTCCTTAGCCCTTTTTTATTTTTTTTTTTTTTGTTTCTCTGGAAATTAACAGAAAAAACTTTTAAAAAAATAAAACCAAATCAAACTGGTTAAACGTTGTGTATTCAGGTTCTGTGATTTTTAGAGCAGAAAACATTAAAGAAGAAAAAAAAAAACTAACTTTTCGTTATCTTAAAAGTGATGGAGAAAAAAAGTAGGATCTACGCGGCATTGTCGGGTTGTTTTTTTTTTTTTTTTTTTTTTTGTAGATACGCCGTAGACAATGTTTACAAAAGTTTTTAACATTTAATAGCGAACTGACCCGACAACTTTTCGTTTACCCTGAACAACATTCTGCTGCGTTTTACGTTTTAAATATTTATGCATCCAGACAACCAGATCGCATTTTCTGTTTATCTTGAAAAAAATTACGTTTGTCGGTATGAGTTTATTTTTTTTTTTTTTTATGATTATTTGACTTTAAAATTTAATTAAACGTTTAGGCAGCAAACGTTAAAACGAGATAACGAAATATGCAACGAAAATTGCTATGAAAATTTTCCGTAGTTTTTTCATAGTTTGTTAATTAACCAACGCCCTATTCTCTACCGAAAAAATAAAATAAAACGGAAAAATCATTCAACGATGACATTATTACCGATTGCATGCTCTACGCAAATAATAAATTAAAAAAAATTTCAGTTCAAATGTAAATAAGGCATGGGTTAGGGAGTTTCAACGCTGGTAAATGCAGTTTTTTTCTTTTTATTTTTATTTTATTTATCATTATTATTTTTATGTGAAGCCTTATTAAAAAAAAAAACAGCAAAACATCGGTTAAATGGATTAAAACAAACAATTTACCTGGTGGCAGCATAGAAAAAACATTTCAGTACCGTCAAATTTAAATTTAAAGAGAAATTAGTGACATGCGCAGAATTATTATACCAAATGATGAATTTTTTATTCTGTTCGTACTAAACACAGAAAATTAAGAATTAAAATAACTGAACAGCGTTAAAGTGTTATTGCCATGTCTGTTTTATGTTTTATTTAATTCATTTCCTTCTATTTTTGGTGTTGTGAAGCTGAAAAAACTGAAGAAAAACAATTTCTCCCGTCTGTTTAAATTTTAATTTTTTTGCTGCATTTTCTAAAGTAAACTTTTGTCTAACATTCTGACTGCATCCAGTCTCGGTTTTTTATCATTTTTCTCAAGAGGGAAATTTTGTTTCTTTTTTTCTTCATTTTTCAATGAATTATTACACCAAGTGATAGAAAAATTTATTTCACTCCTTTTCCGTTGTGTTGTGTGGAGTTTTTTTTTTATTTTTTTTTTTTTTTTGATGTTTCATACTTGTTGCGTGATGTAGTTTTGATAAAATTCCATTGAAATGTCTGAAAATCGGGGTAAAAATGTTTCGTAAGCGATTTTTGAAGAGTTTTTCCTGAAATTTTCTGCTCTTACTTTCTCTACTGCTTTTAGCACCTTTTCTGCATTTGTTAGTCCGTATAACCCACACATTGTTGAATTAAATAAAAAAGGTGACAAACCAAACCCAGGTTAAATACCGTAAAAGCAACGAAAGAATTTGTTGGTATAGGCGCTGCATTCTAAAAAAAAAAAATAAAAATTTATAATTCTGTCGTTGAATTTTTTTTTAAACAAATTTTAGGCTTAATGCCACGACAAATAAAGAAGAAAAAAAAAACAAACAAATAAGACGAAGAAACACAGAATCAACATAAAAATAAAGGCGATAGAAAAGAGTAAAAAATTTTCAGGGTTTTTCTCTGGTCTGTCTTTGTATAGACAAAAAAAAAATTTATATTCAAAGTGCATAGATGAAAGAAAGCAAAACACAAAAAAACACAAAAAAAAAACAAAACAGACACGACACACGTTGACTACGCAGACGACTACGCATTTAGAATTTTTAATTAAAATTCATTTAGAATGAAATGGTCGCTGATGATGATGTTGTTGGTGCAGTGGGTGCTGCTGTTGCTGTTGGTACTGCAGGCTATTGTTGTTGTTAAGCAACATAAAGACGCTAAAAAAGTCACTTTTATGACAAAACAACAATAAAGGCTGGCAGCAGGAAAAATAAATAAAAAGAAATTTTTTTTTAAATTATTTTGACATGTTTAATGGTTTTTAGTGTATTGTGCGTTGCATTGAGATAGGTGCGTTTAACGTACTGCGCGTATTTAATTGTCGATGGTCTACGTTTAACCAATCAAAGCTCTAATAAACCGAAAAAGTTTTTTTTTATTTGTGTTTAGCGAACTCTAGCGAAGAAACTTTAAGGAATCGTCGTGTGATCACGACAAATAACCCCGGGAATATTCTACACGAATAAATTTGCAGCGTCCTATAGAACTTTCGTACAGAATTTATCTCTCCTAGATTTTCGAACAGGATGTTAATTGTTTTGTTGTTTCATTTTCATTATTATATGTGAAGCAATAGCGACAACTCGCATAAAGCGATATGGAATTAACAAAAAAAAAAAAAAAATATTTTCAATGCGACAACATTGTTTATGTTGTGGGCGTTTAGGTTTTTTCTTTTGAGAGTGGGGTTCCTACTGATAAACTTCATAATCGAGCATCTATTCGACTCTGTATCACAAAAAAAAAACATTTTTGTTGTTTCGTCTTCTCACAAACGAGGCCCACTTGAAATCGCCAGAAAGTTCCTTCTTTTCTTAATGCAAAAAAAAAAGAACCAATTCCTTGAATAAATATTTAGAAAAAATAACACAAAAAATCCAGCTTAATCCTAATCAAATAGAGAAATTTGTAGGAAAAATAAAAATATAAAAAAAAAAAAAAATCCTCAGCAAATATCCTTATGAAAGTGATACCTAGGTGAAGTAGATGGAACGAATCTATCCTAAAACCTGAAACACCAGAAAACTGTTGATTTGTTTTCTTTATTTAATTTTATTTACATTTCAAAGGATACTTCAAAGTTATTTCAAGGATTCGCTAACCAAATGTAATTTCACTTTTTTTTTCTCTGTGTGTCCCTTAAAAACACGTAAAAAAAAAAAAAAAGGACGAAGAAACATTTCTAAAAATTCTTTCTCTACAGGTTGTTTTCGTTGTTTTATCTCCCTGAATTATTATTTTTGTTGGGTCTCCTTTAGTGTCCTTTGTGTGGCTTTTATACAATTTTTTTTTATTTTTTTATGACCATGATTCGCAGTTTTATTATACTTTGCCTTCGTAATAATGAAAAAAAATAAGAAAAACAAATAAAATTGTAAAAAAAAAAAAAAAATTCCTTTTGTAAATTTTTAAGGATCTTTAGGGATCTCTATTTTATTTTATTCAATTTTTATTTCATTATTCGTTGTTTAATAAGCACAAAGGATTTTTTTTTTTATTATTTTTCGGTTTTTATTACAGTCAAACCTTGATTTAATGGACTGGAATTTGGTATTTGGATTCAAAACAATTTGTGTTTGGGTATCGTGGTTTGGGAAATGAACTCCTGAAATATTTTTACACGTTTAAAAGAAGCTACACAGTCGCAAAAAAGCTTATCGTGCTAAACTTTTGTGAACCGATTGAAATCCGCGGACATCCTGAGACTATTTTCTTAACGGTACAATCCGCTAATAACGAGGACACACTGTGTTAACTCTTAACACGATCTCGACTTTATTTCTGCATTTCTATTCAACATATTTAAAGTTTTTTTTTCGTTTTTTCTTCTCCATTATTTACTTAGTTCCACAAGAATCCTTGAAATTTCTAAAAAAAAATTTCTAGAATAAATTTGTAAGCCGTGATCGTCGTTTTTTTTTTTTTTTTTAATAGAAATTTTTTTTTCTCTCATTCCTGTTTAATTCATTAGCATAAAAGCGCAGTAAAAATTGCTTCACGACGTTTCAACAAAAAAGTTTTTGAGACTTGAGACATTTAACCCGGTATAACTTGGTATAACTCGGTATATAACACTTTAAGCCAACAGATATTTAATCATAAAAAAAGAAACCTGTTTAGGCGTTTCATCAATTTTAATCCTTGTCTGTTGTCTGTAACGTTATAATGCAACAATCACGAATTAAGACTGAGGCACTGAGGCATTAAGACAAATTTTTTCTGTGGTTTGTTACTCGATGCTGTTTTTATTTATTTTATTTATTTATTTTTTTGTCTTCTATTTTGTTAAATAAATAAAATTCAACACGTTGCATAACAGAAAATTGAATAAAGAAAAAAATAAATAATAAATTCTAAAACACCGTGAACAGGTAGAAAAATGACCAAACGAAATTCCCCCTCATTGTGTCAAAAGTTTTGTTGATTTTAATACAGAAAGAAAGAATAAAGAATTTTCTTTTAAATGCACCAAGTTTCGCAACGTTAATTGTGGTGCTGTAACGTTAACACGGTATTTTTATAACACGGTTTTTTAATTATTTTTTACTTGTTTACACGGTTTCTGTTTTTTTTTTTATGCGATTTGAGGGTTTTTGAACGCGCTTTTGAACGCGCTTTTAAACGCGATTTTTAACCTACTTTATGCTTCGTATAGGAACCTTAACTAAAACTCACTAGCATCACCAAATGTAGCTAAAAAAACACCTAGGAAACACCACTGTGTCATATATATAAAAAAAAAAATTCCCACACGAATCATAATTTATTAGCGAATTTCGTCCTTTTTGTTAACAAAAAAAAAAAAAAAAAAAAAATTGTTTAAACGCGCAACAACCATCCTACCAGCGAATTAAATTACCCTCGCATTAAAGTTTTCTTCTTGTTTACACTTTATTAAACCCAATAAAAGGCGATAGAAGAATTGTGAATAAAAAAAAAAGGCGAACAAAATTCTCATGCTGCTAAAAAAAAAAAAAGTTTTCTTTAGTTGATTGTGCGGGATGTTTTTATCCAATTTATCCAAAAAAACATTTTTTTTTTATTGTGTTTTTAATACAACAGGAGATCAATAAAGATGAAGAAGAAATTTTCACGCTGGTTTTTTTTTTTTATTGTTGTTGTTGTTGTTGTTGTTGTCGTTGCTGTTTTATGAATTTAATAAAAGAAAAAAAAATCTAGGATGCTGGCTGACAATGGATATAAAAAAAAAAAAAAAAAAAAAAAAACACAATCGCAGCCAGCAGCATTTAAAAGCGAAAAAAAAAAAAAATAATTCGATAAAAAAAAAATTTGATAAAAGTTAAAAAGTCACACGATATGTGTGTGCCGTTTTTTGTGTCCTTTTTTATTATTATTATATTATTCTATGTAATAAATAAATAAATAAAATTCGCCCCCATTGCACTTTTAATAAAAAATAGTAAAGAAAAAAAACGACTTAAGATGCGCACAATGTAACAAACGCAACACAAACAACAACAAGAAGAAAAAGGTTCAAAAATGGCATTTTTATTAAATTTCCAACGATAAATCATTGAGATTCTTTTGTTTGTAACCTGTGTGTTGCTAATAAAAAAAAAAAAAAAAAAAAACTAAGAAAAGGGACACACGAAGGACAAACAGATGGACATTGGAAAGGTAATTGTTTGTAATCTTGCGCACGTTAAGCGTTTCGTGGCTTAAGAAAATAATTTTAATAAAGAATTCGATCAAAAAAGAACAAAAAAAGAGAAAAAATGGTGAAATTTTTGCTAAAAGGGATATAATAATCCTTGCGGGATGTAATTTTTCTTCTTCTTCTTCTTTGAATAACACAACGCAGCATTATTGCGTCTTTTTTTTTTTTTGAAAGGAACTTAAATTCCAATTTACGACATTACGTGCGAATTATTTTTCTTTATTATTAAGGTTAGGGCTTAAGCCTAGTTTTTAACACTAAAACACAAAAAAAAAAAAATAAAAAATTATCACTGATAATCCAATAATCCTTGTAATCCTTTGGTAATAAATAAAAAAAAAAATTTTAAAATTAATTTTTAGCTCAGCTCACAACCGACTTTTGATCTTAACGCCAAGACATTCGCGATACGTATGACATGATTATCTCGTACGCAATTTGTATGACTACACGACTATTGGCGTATTTAAATTCGCGAAAATTCCGTTTCCCCAACCATTTGTTTAGCTCGCAGACAAAGTAAGAAAAAATTGTTTTCTCCCTGCTTTTTATGTGTGAAATGTTGAATAGATTTGGGTAAGCCAATCGGCTAGTTGCGCAAATGTAACGAAAAACAACAGGATGGAGCAAAACGGAGACGGTTGCCAAGGTGATATATAGTGTGGAGCGTATCATTCATTAAAACCTTATCTAATGCTCAATTGCCGTTTATCAGTTATTGCGAAAGTAAGACAAATGTATTTTCATTTACACAAAAAACAAAACAAAAAATTCGCGTGGAGTTTCATTGGGTTTTGCCAAAATACTGCATTTCATTGTGAATTTAATATATTTTTTTTTTAATTTAATTTAATTTAATTAAAACACCCACAACCAAAAATTTCTTCACTTAAGCCAACAGAAACAAAAAAAAAATTGTTTGTGCTTAGGGCAAGGAACTAAACACCCTAACAAAAAAAAAACTATTTTTTTTCCAGTTAATTCACATCGAAAAACCGTGCAAATTAGATAAGAAAATAAAAAAAAAAAACATTTTAATTAGAAAGAGATGTGAAACAGAATTTACTTGTTGCTACCTTCACGCCTAAACGAGATTCAACAGTTTTTTTGCCATGCTATGCCTTTAACCGTTCCCCCCCATGCCTAATTTCCGCGAAAGAAAAAAACAAAAAAAAAACAAAACAGCACAATCGACTTAGTTAAGTAAATATACGTGTGGGGGGGGGGTTCAGCAAATTCAACAGAAATTAGCATACACGCAAAAGAGATAAAACTATTGGCGTACTCGTGAATAAAGTGGAATTTTTCGCGAACGAATAAAAAGGATTGTGAATTGTGTTAGGTCAGTGAGTGCGGTGTACACATTATTGTGCGCTAAAAGAAGTCAAATAGTGTTTTGCAAAAAAAAAAAGTCTTTTAAGTATATTGCGCAGGTCAGTTTGATTTAAATTTTGTTGTTTAAAATTTTGGCAGCTCTCCGCAATTTAAAAGGGAATTGATACATCGCCTTTGGATAGAAAAAAAAAAATAAAATCGATTGTGTAGAATTTTGTAGGTTTGTGGGATGAGTTAAGTAAAAAAAACAAAAAAAAAAAATGAAACAACGCAAAAAACGCAAAATGAAAGGGAAACACTGACTTAAGGCAAGTGCGTTTTAACTCTTTTACGCAAATAGGCATTACGCATTACCAATACATACGTTGTTAATTAACTTTATTTTTGTGTGACTGAGACTTTTGTGCGATTATTTTTCCATGTATATGCGAAATGTGCGTAATTCAGCGTTGCGCTGTTGTTATTGTGTTTGGCGGTTGGTTAAATAGAAGCGAAAAAAAAAAAAGCAAACAAACAACAACCGAATATTACTTACAATCGTCGAATATAGGTGTCGGTCAAGGTTACTACAAACAGACGAGAATTAATAAAAAAAAAAAAATTAATTTGTGTGTTTTTTTTTTTTTTTTGTTATTTTCGCTCGCCGATTCATATTTTGCGTTTTGTTTTTTTTTTGTTTTCTTCGTTTTTTTTTTTTTTTTTTTTTTTTGTTGTTGGCAACAGCCGTTGGGTTTTTTTTGGAAGAGAACGGGTGGATGTTTTTGCCTGTTACGCTGAAATTTTATTATTGTGTGCGTGAGAAAATTTATTCGCAATTCAACGCAACGCCACATTTTTTTTACTTTTGTTTTTCGCGTTTTTCTTGTTTTAAGTACTTAAATCGTCTTCATTTGTTTTTTGTTTTCGTTGTTTATTGAATATTGGATATAACAGCGAAATAATTTTTTTTTCTAGCAAAATTGCGTGTGCGTAAAATTTAATTAAATTTTTAAAAACTAAAAATACAAAAAAAAAAAAATTATTTTATCGCGCACGACCGCGACATTGAGCTTCAAATATTTTTAGCTGTATTTTTTTCTCACTCTCACTCGCCTTGTTTTCTGTTTTTTTTTTTTTTTTTTTGCACAATTTTTAGCGATTTTTTACACAAGTATTGGTTATTCCACTGTTGCTGCTGTAATTTCGCTTCGCGTTTTTTTTTTTTCTTTTATTTCTCTGTGTGTGTGTGTTTCTCCGTGTAGAAAGAAAAGAAAAAAAAAATTAATTTAATTTTTTTTTTTCTGTGTCGGTTTTTATTTTTAGATGACAGAAATAAAAGTTATGCGTGATCGTGAACTTGAAAATAAATTATTTTTATTTTTTTTTTTTCTCCTTTTTTTATTTCTATTCGGAGTGTTTTTTGTTGTTGCTGTTGTTGCTGTTGTTGCTGTTGTTGCTGTTTTGAAATGAGTTTCGCGAATTAATTTTTCTGTTTTTCGGTAATTATAAAAAAAAAAAACGCAATAAAACGCCAACAAAACGCAAATAAAAAATTGTTTTTGGTTAGGCAGAGGAATTTTTAATATTTTGTTTTTTTTTTTTTTTTTGTTAATTAATTAAATAAATAATTAATTAAAATTTAAAAGTGGTTTGTTTTGCGGTGTTTTTGTTTTTTTTTTTTTTTTTGTTTTACGAGGCTTCGTTTTTTCTTTGGTGCGTGTGTTACAGTTACGTCCTTGTGACTTAACCATTCGTTAAGTAGTTGCTTTGCCATACGCCTGAAATCAAGAATAAAAATTGTTGATGCTGTTGCTGCTGTTATATCAAATTTTGACAATGCAATTTAAGTCACATAAGTATTGCTTTACTATTTTTAATTCCGGAACAAAATACACAAAATTCAGGATCTGATTTGAAGTATTCTAAATGGAGGTGACAATCGGCTTACTAAACAGAACATGATTTGGATATTTGACTTAAGCTAAGTAAATTGTTTATGACTTAGCTGACCTTAGTTGCGTAGTGAGAGTTTTGAATTTTTATTTTATTAATTACGTAAAAATGGAATAAGTAAGTCAAAAATGGTAAATAAGTGTGGTTAGATACGTTAAGCCATCAAAAATAAGGTTTAAGTGGCTTAGTAATTAAAAGAAATTTTTTAGTTACGCTTTTGTGTGACCCTAATTTGTATGTGACATGTCCGGAAAAACCGAAGATTTTCCGGTACATAGAAAAAACAAATTTTTCTAAAACGTTTAAATTACATCAAGTCAATTCGTTATCACAAATTCATATCACAAATATTCTCAAATTTTATTTTGTATATTTAACTAAACACGACTTAAACTTAACTTAAAAATATTTATTTTATTACATACTTACAAGCAAATACGTCATAAGTCGATTATTACATTTTTGTTTTTTTCATTTCAAATATAAACGAAAAAAAAATTTATTTTTATTTTTTTTTTATCCGCAAATTCAATTTAAACTTAAACTAAACAGTAATTGACTTAATTTTTGTGACTTAAAAAAAAAATAAAAAATTGTTTTCTTGTTCTTTATTTATTTTTCGGTTTTATTTCTGTTGATGTTTTTTTTTATTTTTTTTGTGTATTTTGTATTGAAAAAAAAAACCCCCACCGGCTATGTGATTTCTACTGTTTTGACTGTGGCTGTTTTTCTGTGTTTTTTCAGCTAGTTTTTTAGGTAACTTCTTTCCAAAATCCGCGTATTACATGTTTTCACAAAAAAAAAACAAGATTTTCAGCAAAAATAGGCAAAAATAGCCAAATGAAACGTGTTTTTACAAAAAAAAAAAAAATAATAATAAAAATATCGAAACAAACCACCTGAACTTGTTTATTTTGTTCAACTTGAACTTCGGCTGTGGTCTAGTCAGGTGAAATTGCCCAAAAAAATAACAGAAAAAAGAAACGTTGTTAAAGAATATCAATTTACTAGTTGTGAAAAAATAAGTCACCGGATTACTGGTTCTATCTAGTCTAACCCCCACAACTGTTCTTAAGGATTAAATTCCCTAATGAAGAACAATGAAAAACAATGAAGTGTCCATCAAAAAAGTGACATCAACACCATAAAGTTTTTTTTATTTAGTTATTAGAAAGGACTTAGTTAAGTGACTTAGAAGGGACCTTTTTTGTTTTTTTTTTTTTTTTATTTTTTTCTCTCTTGTTTTTTAAGGACTCCTTCCAGGAGCAAAAACACTTGTAACTTTATATTTTATTAAAAAAACGACGTTTCATATTTCTGCGCAAGATTTCATGTGCGCATGTACGACTTACAAAATACATTTTTATTGCTTCGTTTTTCTGTAACTTTCTATGGGAAATACTTGGATTCTGTCTTGACGTTAGTGCTTTAACATTAGCTTTTTTTTTTTAAAAAAAATATTCAGGAAAACCTTCTGAAACGATTATTATGGATTGTGTAACAGAGTTTTCCATTGTCTTAATTATTTATTCATTTTTCCAACTAAAAATAAAACGATGAACAAACGAAAATACATTTTTATTTTTTTATTCATTTTTTTGGTGGCTAATCAACCCCTAAATTACCAATTTATTTTTAGACATTTATTTTGGTGGTTTTTTAAAGTTTTTTTTTTCTACTTCTTCTTCTTCGTGTGTGTCGTTTTTCTTCTTTTCTTTTTTTATTTATAAATTATGCCCTTTTGGTCATTTTAATCATGTTATAATTTGGATTCGGACAGAAAAATAAACGACCACCATCCACCATCCACAATCCAAACAGTCATACATTTCAAAAACTATAATCTCGTATCAATATAATGAAAACTTTGCTAATAGATTTGAAAAATAAAATAAAATAAAATAAAACGAAAACGAAAACAACAACAGCCCAAATTATTTATTAACGAAGGTTTTCTATCTTTGATATTTAATTTCAATTAGATTGATTGTGGTTTGGTTACAAATTTTTTTCGGAACACAAACGTTACCGTAATTGATATTGTTTTTACTTCTTTTTTTTTTTTTCTATTTGTTTTTCAATTTATTATCATAATGTGGTTCGTGTGGTTAGATGGATAGATGAATGGTTTGGGCTAGGGCCTAATAATGATAATAATTATTATAATAATAATAATAATAATAATATCAATTCAGGTAAATAATAGTTAGAAGGTTAAATTAGGTGAGGAAATATTTTGTGGGTGTTTAAATTGTTGTTGTTGTCGTTGTTGTTTAAGACTTGTGACTTATTTTTAATAAAACTTCTGTCCACTTTCCTTAGAGCAATGTAGAAACTTTTAGCATAAATCACCTTAACAAGCCTAAACACTCGCTGATTACTTTAACCAGATAATTCATTTCCTTACTTCTGTATTACCCCATTAAACACCACAATTTCCAATATAATAATTATACTAAAACATTTTGTTTTCGTTCTATTAAAACATTTATGGTAAAATAAATCAACCACCCACCCACCAGAACCCATCGCAGGTAGTTTCTACATATAAAAAAAAGAAAAAGAAAAAATTAATTTCTTTTTCCAATTACGTTAAAAAGTTTTGTCAAACTAGAAACGTACATAATAATAATAATAATAATAATAATAATAAAAAAATTAACAAATAAATAATAAATAACACCAAGAAGAAGAAGAAGGAAGAAAGAAAAAATTCAAAATTTTCCGAAATATACGAAATGGATACACTTTGGACTTTATGAAATTATAATGAGTGAAAGAGGATTTTTGGTAATTTCTGGGTGGAAGAATTTACAGTCGTTTGTTGTTAATATTGTGCCTTGGTGTTTATTTGTGTTTTGATTAATTTAGAATTTTTAATTAAGGTTTATTTGATGTAACGAAACGTTCAGGTGCACCTGAAACACTGATTAAGCATCGTTCTAGAAGAATTTACTGTCAATTATTGTTAATATTGTGCTCCAGAGTTTATTTGAGTAATTAATTTCAATACAAATTTATTTACTGAAAAAAAAATGTTCAGGTATACCTGAAATAAAAATTTAATACATCGTTTTGCAAGAATTTACTGCCGTTTGTAGTCAATATTATTCCAGAGACTTTATTCAAGTTTATAATTTCAATACAAATTTATTTACTGAACGCTTCGTTCAAATACACCTGAAACTTCGTAACTTTGTAGTAAACCATTCAAGATACACCTGAATTTATTTTTACAATAACAACAAAGACTAGATTTTGTACAGCACAATAGCACAGCGTAACGAGACCCTACAATTACAAAAGCAAGGCAAACTCACACACATACGCACATACGCACAAAAATGACCTAAAAAGCATTTTTTAATTTTTTTTTCTTTTTCTTTTTTTTTTTGTTCATTTCAATTGAAAGTAAAAGTAAAGCAATGGAAAAAATAAAAAAAAAAAAATTATAATAATACAGTACGTCCGTCCATCGACAGTTTAGTGATTAAAATCGATTGGAAAAGTACATAGGAAACACCAGCAACAACAACAACAACAGCCTAGGCACCTCTATACAAGCGAAATAGAAAAAAAAAGCAAAGCAAAGAGCATGAGGAAGGTAAAAAAATATTTTTTTTTTTCAATAATAATACGGACGCACGTGTGTGTGTGTGTGTGTGTGTTGTTGTTGTATGTCATACGTAAATTACATGAATTATTGATAAAAGTCGTCTCCCATTATTAGTCCACATAAATTAGAACAAAGTAAAATGGGACAAGTGTCATGGGTAACAAGGTGAAATAATAAAAACTTTGCAGTATTTTGAAAGCATTTCGGATTTTTAACCGGCAGAATTAAGTCAAATTTTTGTTGGAAAATTCTGAAATACCTTTAGGTGTACCCTTGAAACGTAAGTGGTGTTTTTGGGGGTTTATTAAAGGTATTGCAATCTGCATGAATATTAATCCAGATTACCAAGGAACTTAGTTCTAGACAAACAACAAATTATTACTTAGTTTCTACAGCAATAATTCATTTCTTCAAAATCAGTTCTTCTAAATTCCTGAATAAAATAAATTTCCGATGGTAACAGGTGGAAAGTGTTTATTTATTTTTTAAAACTCCTAAATCATCGTGATGTCAATAGAAGACGAATATTAAACCATCAAAAATAAAATAAAAATAATAAATTGTACCACCACCAATACCACCACCTCAACACCCCCTACAAATGTGCCCACTTACTGTTATTACCTGTAGACCAAAAAAAAAAAAAAAAAAAAATTTATTGCGTGTATCGAATAAAGTAAGAACACATGTTAACTGGACTGAGGTAGAATAGAAAAAAAAAAAAAAAAATTAATGTTAAATTGCACCACTAAAATAATATATGACAAAAACCACCCGACAGGCCAACTGTACACCGTACACCCCACCCGCATGACACAGGACACACAATTTCGATATCAACACACGGTGCTAAGCCAAATTGCCATATTGTCTCTTAATGCGTAGATAGAAATGTTTTCCACATTTATTGTGTCCTTTCGCTGATAGAAAACATTAAAACAAAAATCACCACCACCACCGCCACCACAAACAACCACTAAGCCCATCCGCCCGCTTTTTTTCTACACAAAAACCCATAAATATATTAAAAAGGTGAACCAAAAAGAAAAAAAACGGGGCATGTGTGCCATATAAACATTAAAAAAAAAAAAAAAAAAAAAAACTACAAATTGGTTGGTGATGATGGTGATGGCGGTTTTGTGGCACGATGTATACAATTTCACCCCGTGTCCAAGACAATTGCCAGCCAGAAACACAAAAAAAAAAAAAAAAAAAAAAAATGACCAAAAATTATATATTTACGTGCACGCATATTATTTAGTAACAGAAAAAAACAACCACCCACTCACCCTCACTATAACTCACCCAATCGCATATATTGAATACAAATCGATTTCGTTTTAGCTTTTTTTTTTTCTTTCTTTCTTTCGATTTTTCGTTTTCTTTCTAAATTAATCGCTAGTTGTTGGTCCCTATGGATACTTTTTTTTTTTTTTTTTTCTCAAAAAATAAAAATCCTTTCATCACCTCATACCCACCATTATTATTATTATTTCTTTTTTTTTTTTTTCGGTGGCCTAAGTGTCCAAGCTCTACATTAAATAATCGTAAATTTTCTTTTTGTATCAAAGATTCAAACAGAAAACCGATTGTTTTTTTAAACGGTTTTTTCTACCACAGAAAGTTTTATGCAATTTTATTTTTTTATTTTTTTTTCAGGGGTTGTTTTCGTTTTTTACCACCCGATAAACACATAGGATAATTATTATTTATTGCAAATTATTGTTTTGATTATCATTTTGATGAACGATTTACTACGGTTTAAAGGGGTTTGTAGAAAATTTCGCTATTTTAAAAAGATCTCCGGGGTGATAATGCAATAAAAAAAAAAGTGTTTTTTTTTTTTTTTTTTTTTACGAATGTACTTGATGCAAAATAAGAACCAAAGCCTGTAGATTTTTTCAGGGGTTAGTTTAATATTATGGTCAGGTTTTAATGCAGCGGTTTTGAGCAAACATGTCCACCAGTTCCTTTCGTGTGGCCCTCAATAGATTTTGTAATATTAATATTTCACTAAAAAATCAGCAACATTCAAATTTCTAGCCATTTCCCCAATTTTTATGTTACAATTGAAACACATAACGCTTACAAAGCGAATAATTAATTGTATCTACGGGCCTTGATAGCTTTGGATTGTGTGATAACTTTGGAAATGTGGCTCGAAGTGTTTAAATGGTTGAACATCTATGGTTTCGAGCAAGACTCTTGTAAATCAATGACTAGGCAGCACCTAATCAAAAAAAAAAAACAACCAGATCCCTAAGTAATGTTTTAACGGGAATTTTAATTCCGTAACAAACAATCAAACGGCTAATAAAATTTCTAAATTATAAAAAAAAATTTAATTAAATCGCAATTAGCTGTCATTATCATAATTAATTAAATAAAAACTTTTTTTTTCCCTCTAATTCTCATTAATACAATTTTTATTAAGTAACATCCCAGTGTCACTTAGAATTTTTTATTTAGTGTTTTTGTTTTCTTTTTTGTATTTTGCTTACCACAAAAACAACAAAAAAACTACACACCAACGCACGGTAGAACAGAACTAAATATTTGATTACCTGAGGAAGAAAAAAATAAAAAAAAAAAAAAAAAACAAATTTCCAATCGACCGGCCGATCCATTTAGCAATTAATAATTCATAATTTTGATCGAAAAAATTGGAATTTTGTACTTTGTAACAGCACACGCGTTTTTTTTTTTTTTTGTACTTTTGTCCCGAAAACCACCCTCCTTGTATAAATAGGTTGAGAATAAAAAGCAGCAAACAAATCACCCACCGAATAATATCGATTTTGGTTTGAGGTACTCTCAGTACTCAGTACGGTTAATGCCAGGACTCGTACATTATTATTAAATATTTTTTTTTGGTTTTGTTAATGTCCAAACCACCCACCTGTAATAATATTAAATAACACCCACAAATTATTTGGTTGTTGTTTATTAACCAGCAAAACAACTTTGTTATAGTTTTGTCTATTGAATTGTTTTGGTTTTGGTTTTTGTTGTGTATTTCAGTCGCATGACTTAAGTGAGTATTTTCGGATATATAGTGTGTCCATTGTGTGGGTGGTTTTTAGTTGTATCCCATAAATTATTATTTATTAACCACATGACATCGAAATGTCAGAAAGCAATTTACCTTCTACTTCTCTATTTTCACCTATTTTTTGCTATTGTTTCGATTTTGACTTTTTTTTTATATTTATCCTGAGTGTTGTTTGGTGATTTTTGTGGGTGGTACTCCATTCCTATACACCTGTTTGTCTATTTATTATTTTGTAGCCTTATCTATCGCGTAAATGTATATGATTTCTAAGCATTTTAACTTCTTAAAGTGAACAAAACACAACACAAAGCAACACAAAGCAAAACCCCCCTGAAATTCTTTTATTCTAAATTGTTGGCGGTTGTTGTGGGGTGGTTGGCGGTGGTTGTGGTGGTTGGGGATTGGTTTTACAATGCGGTAATATTTATTGTACATTTATTTTACCGCGTAAATACCTGATGTGTACGCTGAAAATGCTTCTTAAAGTCAAATTAATAATACAAAAAAAAGACAGTAAAAAAAAAAATTATTATTTGATGAAAATTACTAGTTTGGAACTTTATTATTTGTATGGATGGGTGGATAATAATCGACTTGGGTGGCTTGTCTTGGTTTAGCTTCACTTTCAGTTAATAATAAATAAATAAAAAAAAAAATTATTTCTAAATATTTAATTTTCTTTTATAAAAGTTTGCGGTCTTTGAGGTACGAGAGGTTTCTGCCTTTTTTTTTTTGGTTATTTCAATTTAATTAAATATTTTTTTCAGGTTTTCAAGGTTTTCCTGAAGATGAGTAACTTAACACCCATTGTGGGGTAAGAAAATTATTTTTAAGAGAAAAAAAATTCTCTACACAAAATTTTAAATGAAATTCGTTACAGAATTTTAATTCTCAGGATTTTCCCGACTTTTTCAGTTCATTATTTCAAAGGCAAAACTGTCATATCCGTCCGCCCTCCCACTCAATCCTTAACCTCTTACTAAAATGCATTAATCCCTTTAATTTTTGATAAAGAAAACAAACAAACAAACTAAAACGTGAATTTTGCTTGTAAATCCTTTAAAGCCATTCAGGAATTTTTTTTTCCCCATTCTTCTTCCATTGATTGTTTGTCGTCAAATGTTTTTATTGTTTTGTTCGCTCATTTTATTGTTTCATAATTTTTGTTTCGTGTGTTCTAAAAAATCGTAAATTTTTGTGAACTATCGTAATCTACAGGTAAGAAAACCAAAAACAATAATTGTTTAGCAAAATAATAATCAAAAACGAATATGAATTGCAAAAAGAAAATAAACGAAGAGGCAGAAGAAGAAGACGAAAGTTTATTGCAAGGCAGGCAGGGTAATAAAAAAAAAACAGCAACTGGTTAGTGTTTGTTGATTATTTTGTTTACCTTTAACCCGTTATCCCTTTTTACGTTACCTTTTTATTTTTTTTTTGTTTATAATCGACGAATAAAGAAAATTAAAATTCAAAAGACAATTCGCAAAGTAACAAAAACTCATAAAAACCAGGCAAAAAAGGGAAAAATCATAAATTTAATTACGTAATAAATGAGTTAAGGGTGCAAAATGCAGAATGCAAAATAGAAAAAAAATGCAAAGTAAATATTAAAGGAGTTAGCAGCAAGACACAACCCTTTTGTGAGTTTTTTTTTTTTTGTAAATTTTTTGCTAGGCAATAAAACCTCAGAGCTGGATCTCTTTGCCAGCGAAGATTACATTTCTGACCGTTGTGGGGGTTTTTGAAAAAAAAAAAAAAGAAAATCTCACCGTGTTTAATGTTTCGGAAATAAATAAATTATCTGACCAATAGACCCATAGAACGTGTAATATTCCTGAAATAGAAAAAAAAAATACTTTTTGGAAAATTCGCTTGAAAAATTCTCACTTGAAAATTTTACCGCCGGTTCTGAATTTTTCTGAATGCCACGTTTCAGAATTTTTTTTTACCTGAAAAGAAAAAAAATAAATATTTTTCTACAATTAAATCCTTTTATTGTTACGTAAAAGGAAAAAAAAAAGGATTTTTTTTTATGACTCCTTCGCCTAATAAAACGATTCGTCCCTTAATTTTTTTTTCCATAATATTTGCATTGATTAGTGAAGCTTTGTTGCTTTGTGTATGTCGCACTGTTAATGCCATTAACACCCCAACATAAACAAATAATAAACAAACGGAGTTGAAAGGATCCTTTTATGACCTTTTATTTGCAGTTTCTTTGTCGGTAATTTGCTGCAGTAAACAGCAGAACAAAAAGTGCTAATAAAATATATTTTTTTTTTTTTATTATTTTGCTAAGGATTCAAAGGATTTTTTTCTCTTTTCTTTTAACATTAAGTCAGTAAAGGGTTTTGTTGTTGTTGTTGCTGTGATATTTAAACCTTGACCCCCTTTATTATTGTTTGCAATTTTCTTGTACCGCCAGTACCGTCATAATTTTATTTTAAAAATATTTTTATTGCTCATTTCTTTGGCGTTTTTGTTTCGACTTGTTTTTCTGCTGAAAAACCGCTTAAAAGTTTTTTGTTTCTCTCTAGTCAGCTTGCAACTTGCAAAAAGTAAAGGAAATTGCTGAAGTGTGAATCATTCCAGTATTTATCGTATTTTTTTTACATAGTTTTTATAGATTTTTGGTCATTCCACGGGCCATAACTCGAGAAATATTTTTTTTTCCGACAAATCTCGTATAACAAAGTCAATTCAGTACCTTCCAAAGTGTATTCCTGCATAAATTAAATCAGATCTTGATGGACATTGGTAGGAATGTTCGTTTTGAGTTACTAAATATATCTTTCCATGGAAGTAAGCCTCTAAAAAATTTATTTCGAAAGATATGAGCTTTCTAAGTCGTAAGGTGGCCAAAAACAATCGTTTTGAGTGTAGTAGCTGTGGTATTTCGGCTGCCATTTATTCAAAACTTATCGCACAGTCGATATTTTAATGTTTCTGAATTCAAAAATGAATTATCTATCAAAGTAGTAAATAATGTCGTATGGTCTAGTGGAAACTTTTGGCTCTTAACACTCCTGAGTGAGAGGCCATAAAAACGAAAATCATTTTTTTTTTGGGTAAATTTAAAAATGATCGAATTTTCATCGAAATTTATCAATAAAATCGATGCTAGTTTGATGATTTTTTTTTTTTTTTCAAATGTCACTTTGAGGCATTGGAACACAAAATCGTCTTTGTTCAACGGGTTTCCAGAAATTTTCCGAGTTATTGCCAAAAATATGAACAGTAAAGGTTTACCACGGATCACTACAGATCCCTACTTACACTTAAGTCACTTTTCTATTGTTATTTTGTTTTTTTGAATAAAAATGGCGACCGAATTAATAATTAATCGGATTTTATATGTCGCAATATGATACATTGCGTGTACCGTTTTGTGTCATAAAGAATTTATTTTGTATCCACCAAGCATATGGGGTTCATAAATTATTTATTTATTTATTTTGCTGTTTTTTTTTTTTTTTTTTGCTTCTACGTATTTTTCTACTAATTATTTACAAAAATATGAGACAAAGGCAAATATTTTTTCATTAATTAATTATGCAGCAGCAGCATAAGCACATGCAAAGTTTATTGGACTTTGAAAATATTTTTTTTTTTTTTTTTATAACCTAATTGGCCTTTGTTAACACTGATAATGTTGAAATATTGATGATTGTTTAACGCGGGTACGAACTACCCTCAAGGGTATTTAATGTTTTTTTTTTTGTTTTTCGTTTTTTTTTTTTTTTTTGTTCAAATGACTTCTCCTTACTTAATCGGTGAATACTCCTGACGGTACAATTCTATTGTCCGTGATATTAGCACGATTTTACGCATACAAATTTATTCCAGCACTGTTAATGACTTAAAAATTTAAATCAAAATAAATATTAATCTATTGCACACGCGTAAAGTAATTAAATAAAAATTAAAAACAAATGAAAAAGCAACAACAACAACAACAACAAAAATGCATAAAAATAGAAAAAAAATTAAACAAACGGAAAACGGCGATTTATTTATTTTTCGAGGTTAAAAACAAAATTCCAACTTCTATCTAAATATTGACTTAAATATAAAACGTTGCGCGATGCATTTTCAATCAATATTATAAAAAAAAAAAAGAAAAAAAGCTGCGTGCGCTTGTGCATACATTTCAATAAAAAAAATAAATAAATAAATAAAAATATAAAAAATTCTTCAAACAGCAAATAAATAAATAAAAAGAAAAAAAAAATTAAATGAATTCCAAAAAAACGCGTCTTATCAGTCAAAATAGAATAGAAGTCGGTCAGTGCACTTTTGCTTAGGAGCGAAGTTTTATTGACAAATTAATTCATCGCGTTTAAAGCACGCAAAGTATGACGCTGTGACGTAAATAAATAAATAAAAAATTCTGCTTGGAATTTCCCTCTTAAATTATTAAATTGATTAAAAACCATGGGAATTTTTCACTTTATTCTACACCCTGTAAATGAATTAAAATGCAAAAACCCGCACAGTGTATAGTGCATTTTCGAAAGGAAAAAAAAAACCATACAAAACCCTTATCTTATCAATGTGAAATGTTAAAAAATTTATTGCGTTGAATTGCATGAAATGCGTGCACATCTAACGTATGCGTTAATAAATATTCAACGTTAATCAACGCATAATTAAAACGCATTTATGACGTAACGCAATGGTGAATTATTTTCGCATTTATTTTGAGTTTATTAATTAATTTCAAAAAAAAATTCTGAGATACAAAATAGGAAATTTACTAAGTGTAAGGGAGTTAAAAAAAAAAATCCAATTTTGTTTGCGCAGAAAACGAAAATAGCTAAATAAAATAAATTCAAGCGCATAATCATCCCCAGAACCAACCATATAAGCGCTGCTGCTGCCTCTGCTTTTTATTATTATTTTTTTTTATTTTTTGGTAATAATTATTAGATAAAGAAGGGTAATATTGTTGCATATAGCATTTACAACTGCTAAAGGGAGACAAGTTAATGTTTTAGAAATAAATAAAAAAAACTAAAAAACCTAAAATTCCCTTTCCATATAATATTCCTCTTTTGCGTAAACAATCAGCGGTGTATTAGTGTTGTGTATATGATGTGATCTGATTGTTAATAAAAAAATAAAAAATTCACACAAATGTGCCCTATTCACTTTTGTATATGTGTGCGTGTTTGTGTATTTTGTAAATAAAATTTATTCCAGCAAATTTTTTTTTTTTTTTTGTTGAACGCATACTACAATAACAATGTATTACAGCAACAACAAAATACATTAGCTTAGGGCGTTAATGTGTTAGAAGGTAGCAAAGTATAGGGAATTACGCACATTTTTTTATCATGTTTAACACACGCCAACACAGGCAAACGAAAGCAACGATATTATAATTAATGAAGGAAAAAATGCACAAAACACTAACCCATTGAAAGAAATTTTTCGTTTATTTTGCGTGCGTTTTGTTGCGTTGGGCATTAAAAATTTAAATAAAGAAAAGGGAAAAGTAAGAAGTATGTAGGTACGTCACACACATAAATGATAATAACATTAGTATACATGTGTGCGTGTATGTTTGGGTTAGTATTAAAAAAAAAAAATTGCGTTTAGATTTTTTGTTCTTTTTCCTCTTTATGCTTTTGCTTTGGTGTTTTTTTTTTTTTTTATTTTTCTTTTCTTTTCTTTTCTGTCGTCATCAAAGTTTTTCCTACAAATTTGTAGCGTTTTTTTTTGTAGTAGTGTGTGTGTGTGTTTGCCTTTTTTTTTTTTCTTTTTTTTTTTGAATGGAAATGGAAACGCAACCTAAACACCACTACTAATAAAAACAGCATAAAAAATGTTTTTTAGATGACTAAAAAGAAAAAAATAATTTTTTTTTTTTCATGTATGATTATTATTATTATTCTGTGAAATCAGTTTGTTATAAAGTTTTGCTGAGTGTAGACGGCAGGCGAATAAAAAAAAAAAAAAAAAAAAGCATAACGAAGAAAAAAAAAATTTTTCATCAACAACAACAAAAAAATTTCCAACAAAAGGAAAAGAAATTTATTTTTTTTTTTTGTATATTTTATTTAATTAATATAATTCTTATGGACTTTGTGCAATTAATAAAAAAAAAAAATTAAATAAAAAATTTCCCATCGTAGCAGATCAAAACAAAAAAAGAATTTTTTGTGTTTTTTGTTTTTCTCTCCAAATTTAACAAGTGCACGTGTTTAGTGTGTATGTGCGTGTGTGTATAGAATTGTGTAGATTTTTGTTTTTTTTTATTAATTAAAACGAAGAGAAACAAAAAAAAGAAATTCCTGTGCGCGAAAAAAAATAAAAGGTGCAAATTGATTGATAAAAAATGAAGAGAAAAATGGACAAAAGCTAAGAACTTGGATTAAAAAAAAAAAAACATTTCTCTGGCATAATAATGCCATAATTCTACCATAAAAAAAATAAAAAAAAAACACCTAAAAAAAATTTGAATTTAATTAATTAAAAAAAAAAAAAGAATTAATTAATTAATTAATTAATTAGCAAACAAACGCAACAACAGATAGAAAAAAAGAAGAAAAACTGATTTAAAAATCTTATTAGCCCCACACAGCCAACCCTTTTAATTTTATTTATACTTTTGGTTTTAAACTCACTTCTTTTTATTAATTAATTTGAATAAAATTTAATTAATTAATTTATTTATTTTTTTGGCATAATCGCGTTTACATTTATTATCGCTGTGTGTGTGGTTTTTTTTTTGTAACTCGTAAAATTAAAACAAAAATTTAAAGGAAAAAAAAAAATTATTTTCTCTGTCTCTCTCTCTCTCTCTCTCTACTTTTCAAAATTTTATTTAATTATTGTGAATTAAAAATTGTGCATTATCGTTGTTGTTGTTGCTGTTTATTAATTACGCGACCACAAAATCATCACAACATCACCACCATCACCAATACTACTGCAATTATTGTTTTTATTATTATTATTATTATTGTTGATGTTCTGTGCGCAAGAGTGTATTAGTGTTATTTTTGTTATTAATTAAAAAGAAAAAAAAAAAAAAAACAAATTTTTAATTAAGCAAAAAAAATTTTATTATTGTGACTCATATTGGATTCTTTTTTGGGTAGAAAAAAACAAAAACAAAAAAAAAATTTCCCTAAACGAAATTTTCCGTAGTTTTATTCTCGATGTGTGTGTTTTGTGTGTAGTGAATGAAAGTGAGACAGAAATTTTTGTGACAGAAGCTGTTCGCTGAATTGCACTACCTGAACGTAACACTTTAAAGCGTTTATTACTCTAGAGCCAAGGTAAGATTTTTAAAAATAATTCTTTAAATTTTTTTTTTTTACTACTTTGCTTGAATTTTATTTTAAACGAATTTGTTAAACTGTGTAAAAACAGAAAAATGCAATAAATTAACAAAAAACAAAAAAAAAACGTTTAAAATCAATGAGAAATCCCATTTGCTAAGTCCGAATTTCAATTAGAAATCACTAAATAAATATTTTTCTCTGTTTTTTTTTTTGTTGAATGGGAAATTTATCGGAAATGCATACCAAGTGACGTCATTTACGCCACAATCTATAAAAAAAAAAAAAAAAATTAAATATTTGTCCGAAAGCACAAAGCAAACTTAATTTATTATTTGTTGGCTTAAAAAGAAAAAAAAATAAATAAAGAGAAGCAACGGAAAAAATATCGAATTTCAGAAAAAAAAAAAAAAAAAGAAAAGTTTTTGCAAGAAGAAAAATCGAAATTTTTTTTTTTTTTTTTTTAGCTATGATGGAACCCATCGCACAGGTCCTTTTTGTATGCAAAAAAAAAAAAAAAAAACCCTTAGTTCCCTTAGTTGAAACAAAGTCCTGTTGCAGGCAGTTTTTTTGTTGTCGTTGTTGTTGTTGTTGGGATGAATAATGACAAAATCGCTGCTGTCAAACGAATGTTGATTTTGTGTTAATTTTTCGATACTTTTGTAGCCGAGAGTACTTTTCTGTGTCGACCCTATAATGAATTTTCCTAGGCTAGAGTCTAGCTAGACTTTTTGCTAGGATTTTTTATTTAATGTCTTCTGAAGGCAAAAATAATGTTTTTTAGGCATGATGAAGGTTTTTTTTCGTTTTTTTTTTTTTTTCGCTTTTTGCCTTGGTTGGAAAAAGGTTGAAATTTTTTTTTTTTTTGCTTGCGATAAATTTTTGTCCCTTAAGAGTCAGCATTGGATGAGTTATGCGACACAAAACATACGGCTAGGCCAAACGAATATATTTTTTTTTTTTTCGTTTTTATCGGCTTTAAAGAATTTTTTTTTGACTGAAATTAAATTTTTTTTTTTGTATTGCACATGCGCCACGCACTTAATTTTTTTTTGTTTTTGTTTTTTTTTTTTCTTTACATTCGCTTTAATTTTATTGTGGCTGCTTCGCTTTAATTTTGTTTTTTTTTTTTAATTTTATGTTTTGTATACAATGCGCATGCGCAACATACTTATCTATGATACATTTTTTAATTTTGTTTTTTTTTATTATTCAAAAGAGAGAAATTAATCCTAATTAAAAGATTTTGTACTGTTGGATTGTAGCCTCTGATTATGAACGAATTTTTATATTTTATGCATGCGCAACGTACTTAATGCAATTTATTTTATTTTTCGCTTTACGAAAAGTCGTTAACGAAAGTCTTTTACGGCATTTATTCACCTGCTAATAAAACAGCATGCGGAAGAGGGCCGCGTTTTAGCATTTTTTTTTTTTTTTTGCTAACGAATCAATGAAAAGAAAATGGTAGCCGTACGATTAGCGAAAAAAAAAAAAACAAAACGCAAAAAATGTTGCTGTTTTGGCATAGGGAGAGAAGGGAACAACCAGCGAAACAAAAACAAAACAGCACAGAACAGAACTTCTTTCGTAATTAATTCCATAATAAAAATTCTTGTCATTTGGCAGCATTTTGTTTTTTTTTTTTATTATTTTTCGTTTTTTGCTTGTAGACAAAAACACATGCGATGATTAAAGCGATTATTTTGCGCAAAAACCCACTTAATTTGAATAAACAAATTTCTGTAGGTTTATTAAGGTATTTTTCTTCTTCTTCTTCTTCTTATTCTGAATTTTAACTTTTGTTTTCGTTTTTACTTTTTATGCTAAGTTTATGCAAATTTTTATTTCATTTTATCGCTCTTAAAATTTAAATTTTGTTTGAAGAAATAATTTTTTGTTATATTTTTTTTTGTTTAGTTTTTTTTTTTTCGCGAATTAAATTTAAAAAAAAAAAAAATTGAATTAAATAATTTTGTACAACCCTGTGTTTTGTTTGTTTGTCGGTTTGGTAGCAAACGAATTCGCATTTTGTTTTGCTGTTGCGGCGCCTCCATTTTATTTTTTTAATTTTTTTTTTGTTTATTTTTAATTCGCGCTTATCATACATAAAAAAAAAAACAAAAAACGCGTCGCGTTTATGTTGCAAAAAAAATGTTTTTTGTGCAAATTTCGTATGTGTGTAACAGAGAGAAAAGATTATTAAAACGAAAACAAAATGGTGACACACAGAGCATATGAAGAGTGCGGGTTATTCTCATATGTGGAAACGGTGTAAACGGTTAGGATTTTTTTTTTTTAGGGGTAAGAGATAGTAGGAAATTATCCTAGCATAGGGGGGTGAGATTTATGTAAAAGAAAAATATTTATTTTGCGATTTGTATGAACGAAATGAGACGAAACGTAAATGCGGTACGCAACGCATATGTAACGTAATGAAAGGGAAAGGAATGACAGGATGCTGACTACTACAGTGACATATAAATTTTTTTTTTTTGAAAACAAACCCCCTGTCACTTGGTCACATGTTTGTTTCCCTTATTTTTTCTACCTATTTCGGTTGAGTGTTTTGCCCCCTTTTCACCCATTTTATTTATTACACAGGTTTTTAAGGGTTCTTTCCATTTTTTGCATTTGGTTTTTATTTTCCTTCTAACGTTTCTGCTTCGTTAAATATTTTCGTATGTGCTTGACGTTGCGTTATTTAACGCATTTCATAGTTTTCTCGGGTAAAACTTGCTTTTTTCACCCTTATTTCATTTTATTTTCTATCAACACAACTTTCGCTTTTTTTTGTTATTTTTTATTTTCTTTCTTTCGATTTTTGCATCTACGCAGTTTTATTTTTCGTGCTTATCTCGTACAGAAAACTCACCCCTATCCAAGTTTTTTTTGACTTTAAAATGTGAACAGAGAAATGCATGTAAAACGGAAAGCCGCCTAATCTAAATAAAACACTAGGAAAGGACGATTTTTTTAACAGCAGCAGCAGAAGCAGCAGCAACAAACAAATAAAAAAGCGAAAACAACGCACCACATGCTGCTGTTTGGTTTTTGTTTTTAATTTTTTGTTATTTTTTTTCAAATAAATAAAATTTGAGGGCTACAGGAAGTCTGGTTTTGTGTCTTTTCCGTGTTATTATAATTATCTTGGTGTACGCAAAAAAACCACAAAATGATAATAGAAAAACAATTTTAAACTAAAAAACATATAAAAACCGATCGATGTTCATTTTGATTGGTTATGAAATAATCGTGAATTCAAATAAAACTCAGGTTATCCTGAGAATGTAATAACCGGCAAATTACTGTTCACTGTTGTTAAATAGAAAAGTGGCCAAAGTTATGTTGAAAAATGACTGAAACGACCTTTAAACAGCAACAGACACCAACAATAATCCATCAGTCTGTTGGTTGTGGTTTAACGACATTTGGTTGATTGGTCCCTTTTTGTAAATATCGATTATGGACGGTGTTTTTAGTAATTCTTAACGATTCTGACACGAAACGCAGCCAAATTAATTTCTTGCTCGACTTCTTCTAGGCCCTAAATTCTATAAATACGACAACGACAACAAAATTTCATAATTTACACATGAAAAAAAAAAAAAATTTCTATTTGCCAAAAAAAAAATTTGTGTTGCAATAAAATTCGGTCAAGACGCCTCACAAAAAAATTTTTTTTTTATTCTATTGCTAAATTTTGCTGTCAGAATGAAAACAAAATAAAAATTTGGCGAAAAACACTGTGGAAAATACTTAAAAATATAAAATAATTTATGCTGTTGCGCTGTTATTGGCGTATTTGCGTCCGGTTGCAGAGCATGAAATTTATGAAATTCTTAAAGCGAAAACAAACATAAATTTCTTCGTTTTTTTCTATAAATAAATTTTCTTAATTTTTCAGTGATGAGACAACAAGAATCGAAGGAAAACAAAAAAAAAAAAAAAAAGTTCATTTTTGATTTTGCGCAGACGCGAATTACTTATCTTTTTAAATATTAATTTTATCGGTAAATACTGAATGTTTTGACTTAATTTTAATGCATTTTGATTGTCTGTTGCTGTTGCGTTAAGGATTTTTTTGTTAGTAGCAGCTTTTAATGGATGCAAAGATCTATTTTGCATTTTCGGTTCCCATGGTGGCATAGGTGAATTAATTTTGTCTTGAATTAAACATGATGAGATAGATATAGGAAGTTCACACGCGTAAAGTGACTTAATTAGATGCAAATACATCGATAAATAATATTTCTGCGGGCTTTTTTACCTATTTGCATTGAAGAAACCCCTTTGCCAATGGTTAAGTCATTGCAGATCACAACGTGACAATATTAAAGATTTCACATTATGTGTGTGACCCTTTTTTTATTTAAATTAGATGAAAACATAAAACATTAATTTGCATATTAAAATGCATAAAAAATAGAAAAATTTGTCTGCAGCGGTAGCAGCGTAGTAACAGCATCAACCGCTTAAAGGTGCATTTTCACTTTCTACCTTTTTTTGTTTTGTTTCTTTTCTTGTTGTCTGTTTTCGTAGCTTCTTCTTCTTCTTCTTCAACCCTTTCATTTATTTTATTATTGAATAAATAAGGAAGACCGAAAAAATCATGGGAAAGTATTTTGTAGGTGCAAACCCGAAACCCCTAACAATCGGTAATACGAGAATTATGCAAATATTTGCAATGAAAAGTATAAAAATGTACGAAAGGAAATCGAAAGTTTTAACCCTTTTTACAGCAAAAAAAAAAAATATTTATTTAAATAACAAAAGAAATGAGAAGAGTTTGTTAGGTATAAAAGAATAAAGATTTAAGTTGCGTGCGCAGGTACTTTTCATATAGAATAATTTTATTTTTACGTTTTTTGATTGATTTTTATTGATTTTTTGTTTTGTTTCGGGGTTTTTTGTTTTCATGTGAACCGTGGGAGTATTATGTTGTTTATCCTTAAAAAGGTTCTTCTACTTTGTGGTTTTTTTAAACCTATTTATGTTTTAAACACATGAACTGCACGAGATTTACGTTAATTATTACGTATTTAGCTCTAGAAATGGTTGTAAAAGAGAAATGATGAAATAAATCAAATTAGAGCAATAATAACACCTCAAACCAAACAGCAACCACTTTTTATTTTATTTATTTATTTTTTAAGATCTCTAATCACAAGTGCGTGTTTGTACAATTTTAATTTTTTTATTTTGCCAAAATGTGGAGCAAAAGGCAACGTAAATTAGCCAAAAAAACGATTTTTTTTTGTTTTTTTTTTGCTGGTTTCTGACTACCACTATTTCAAACACCCTCTTAGTATATATCGTTGATTAAAACCGATAAGAATAAAAAAATAAGTAAATAAAATATTCGCCTCCATCCATCTCTAGATGGTTTATTGACGGACTACTACTAATGGGGATTTACTTGACTGACTTACTTACTAACTAATCACGAATTTGTTATATATATTTTTGCCACAAACGATGGATACACTTATCGCGTGACTTTTATTATTAGTTTCATTTGTTTTATGCGGTTTAAGTAATAAACAAAAAAATTCGCACAATAATATTTGACATTTAAAATGGATTAAAATAGTGGCGATAGGGAAAATTTACTATAAACCCGTCCCGCCATCTATTGCTTATACAATGTGATTAAAATGTTTTTTTTTTCTTTTTTTTCTCTCCTTATTTCAGATTATTTTAATTAGAAAAATATAAAAAAAGAAAAATATCCGTCAAGATGGGAAGCAGCGAATGTCAAACGTACTGCCTACGATGGAACAATCACAAATCAAATTTAGTCTCCATATTGGATGCCCTAATCAAAATGGAAAGTTATGTTGATTGCACAATATATGTGGACAATCAGATACAGTTTAAGGCGCATCGTGTTATCCTAGCGGCAAATTCACCATATTTCCAGACAATATTACAGGATGTCCCGATGGACCATTGCAGTATATTGTTTCCGGGTGTGCAAGAGTTTGAAATGCGCGCCTTATTAGAATATATGTACACGGGTGAGGTGAACGTGACCCAATCACAGATACCACGTATTATGAAAATTGCTGAACAATTGGAGGTGAAGGGACTGTTCGATATGCATGATTTTAAGGATAAATTTGAGAAGTTGGAAGAACCGATACATCATAATAATCACCATAATCCTAGCTATAATCATCTGCATCATTTGCATCATAATAACAGCAGCAGCACAAATAACACAACCACAGCGGCGACGACGTCCACCACATCAGCTGGCCACACAACCAAAGCATCGAATATTCAACAGTCGCCACCAATTATATCCACATCGACGAATATTTCGTCGGCACAGAGCAGCAGCTCATCCCCACCATATAGTTATAAGACGCCGTATTCTAGTTTGTATTCACCTTCAGCTGCTGATCGTATGCCACAGTGGCCACCATCAATAGCTCCTCATCTAACCACAACGATGCCGACACAACACTTGCAATCAGCCGCCGCCGCAATGCTGAGCTCCGTTTATGAATCGGGGTCCGATATGAATCCTCTGAAACGAAAAAAATTATCGTCGATATCGAGTATGTTGTTATCACGAGATACGCCAATCTTACGAAATGTCCTTGCCCAACCAAATGTTGCCGACTCATCACAGTCCCTCCCATTAGACTATAAAAATCAGTCATCGTTGAGCGGTGAAAGGGAACGCGGATCAGAAAGGGAGCGCAGCAGCAGCCATTCCAACGGAAACACAGACTATTCAGATCGGGTAAGTTGAGATGAGAAATTTTTCCCCGACACAATTTCACTAAATTATTCTTCGTTTTTATGTTTAATTTCAGAAGTCAAAGTATGATGAACCCCACTCACCGCACACTGACAAATCGTTTGAAGATGACGCGATGGAATCACCTCAGAACTACCTAAATGATTCAAGAATTGCTCAATATGTGCCCTCTTCACAGCAGAAGCCAGAATGGAAACGCTACAAGCAATACACAAGGAATGATATTCTGTCAGCGATCGAGTGTGTAAGGAATGGAATGAGCGCGTTGCAGGCATCAAGGAAATTCGGAGTGCCATCCAGAACTTTGTATGATAAAGTTAAAAAGTTAGGAATCACAACTGGTAGACCAATGAATCGTACAATGAAACGAAGTCCCAGCAGTGGAAGCAGCCCTGCATCTTTCCCTTATGGCATCAGTGGTACCAGTAGTCCTTACAGCCATCATATGGGCGAAGGCCAATCACATGCTCAACAACACGAACGTGATTCAGATAGAGATCGAGATCGTGCAGAGCGTGAACATCATTCAACAATTCCTCACCCTGCAGCCGCTTTACTGGATGCCACATTCCTGCAGCAAGCTTTGGAAGCGCGAGGTGGTGACATTGGTGGCCGAGAAGCACTTCATGCTATGGCCTTTGCTGCTGTTGCTCATGCAGCCGTCAATGGTATTTCGACAAGTCCGGGAACACACGGTACCGCTCGTTCACCCAGTCCCAATATGCTGATGAAATACATGCGTCAAAATACGAGTCCCGTCGAAATAGAAAAGGAGAACAATCACAGCAATCACCACAACAATCATCCAACACATCACCATCAAATACCGTTGGACGAAGACGAGGTTGAGGATTTATCAATGTCCAAGAATAAATCGGTATCGCCACGTATGCGTATCGCAGAAACTCCATCACCGGCCCCCACAATGATGGAACCACCACCAGAAGCGACATCATCTGATTCACAATCACCAGTTCCTACATCGCAACACCAGCAAGGTGTCATTGTGCCGCCGATGATAACAAAAATTCCATCACAATCACTCTCTTCATCACGGGACAACGAGGACAACCGGTCACCATCACCGATTGACACAACAAAACGTTGTGTCACCGACTTTATCAAAACCGAAGACGATTCTAGGGATTAAATTTCTGTAGTAGTTTTTTTTTTTTTTTTATTATTATTACCGGTCGTACTAGTATCGTTGTTGTTGTTGTTTTTGTTGTTGTTGCTGTTGTTGCTGTTTTTTGTTGTTGTAAATTAATTAATTAATTTTTTTTTTTTATATTTTTTTTTTATTTTTTATTTTTTAATGACTGGAACCCACGGTGCAATATATTATAGAAAAGAAAGCGAAATGGAAAACGAATTGTGTGCGTATTTTTCGCATTTAAATGTTTAAATCTCAGGTTTAATTCTTAGTAAATTAAATTAAATTAGTTCTGTTATTTTTATTAATTAATCAATTAATTAATTATAATTAAGGATTTTTTTTTATTTCGTATTTGTTAAATATTTAAAAAAAAAAAAAAAAAAAAAAAATTAAAATTAAAATGACCTCCTCCTCATCCCCCCGTACTCTTAATTCTGTAAGTTGAATTTTCTGTTCCGTAAAGAAGGAAATTCTTTTATTTTTTATTTTTTTGTTAATTCTTTCTTAAAGAATGTCGCGTTCAAAACCCAATGCAATTAATTAATTAAAAAATTAAAAATTATTAATATTAATTTAGTGTTTTAAGGTTAGATTTAAGTGGTTAAAAAAATTTGTGAATATTACATGTGTGACGGGATATTTGGCGGGTTGCTAATTAATGTTGCGATTATTGCCCGCCACACTTTGCACGTTTTAATTTTTAAACTAAGTTTTTGAATATTTTGTTTGTTTATTTTTTTTTTTTGTTCACGTGTACACACAGTGTGTGTGTGAAAAAACACAGAAAATATAATTTTTTTTTTGTTTTTTATTTAATCTATGTGGTAAATTTAAATTAATTTAATTAAGAATTTTTAAAACTAAGCAAAAAAATAAAGAAAAGAAAGAAGAAAAAAAAAACATTTCTGTCGTCCTACCACCGAGTGCCTATAATAATTTTAATTAATTAATTAAATTTTTCTATATTTTTTTTTTTTTTTGTTTATTAACGCCATTTTTGTTTTCGTTTTGATTCCGTTAAATTTGTGTAGAGATTTTCTTTTTTTTTTTTTTGTTTTGTATTCATCAAATTTAATTTAATTTAATTTAATTAAGTAAATAAAGACAGAGATTTTGATTAAATAAAAGAAATAAATAAATTAGTAATTAAGATGAAAATAAAATAAAATTATATATAGATATATATTAAAAAAAAAAAAAATTTAATTAATTAATTAATTAATTAAGCCATATTAATATTATTTAATTTGTTTAATTAAAAGCCCGGGAGGTTTTTATATAAACAAAAGAAAAATTGAAATTTTGTGTTCGTTTAGTGTTTAATTAATTAATTAATTAAGTAAATAAATAAATAAATATTGTTGCACCTTCTTGTGTGTTTTGTCGTGTCTGTATGTTAAAAACTGTTTTATACACAATCACAACAGTTTGTATTAATTAAATAATTAGGCAAAACACCTAACCACCCACAAATGTTGTTAGCTCAATGTAATAAAAGAATCAAACAATTAATTATTTAATTAATTAATCAAAGCTCAATAGAAATGAGGCTTTACTAAATAATTAAATTCATTTAATTGTGCTCAACGTGTTATTGGTGACTGTTAAAAAAAAAAAAAAAAAAAACTCTGCACCACCACTTTGTACATTTACATAAGCAATGCATCCCAACACAGGTGATTACATGACAAAAAGGGGTTCAATTTAAACATAAGAAAAAAAAAAAGAAAAACTAAAATAAATTAAATTAAATGAAAGACTGATTAAATAAATAATTTAATAGAAAATTATATATATATATATATAAATAAATAAATTAATTAAGGGAAAGAAATGAAAAAGAAAATTTATTTTTAATTAAGGGTTTAAAAAAAAAAAATTAATTAATTAAAAAAAAAAAATGTATTCTAGCGAAATTAAAAACATTTTTTTTTTTTTTTTTATTAATTAATTATTATTTGTTAATTAATTAAAAAAGTAATTTTTAATTTTTTTTTCTAATTTTATGTTTTAATTAAGAAAATTAATAATTATAATTAATTAATTAAGTAAAGGAAAAAAAAAAATAAATAAAAATCATGAGACTGAATTAAAATGATTTAATATAATTTAAATTAAGGGTGAAATAAAAAAAAAATAACACACACACACACACAAATAATAATCAACACATAGAAAGATAAAGATAAAGAAAGAGAATATTTATGTTTTTAGTTTTAATTAATTAGTTTTAAGATAAATTAATTAAGAAAAAAGTAGATGAAAAAAAAAAAAAAAAAAAAGTCGCACACAGAAAATTAGTGAAGATTGATGATGATGATGATGATGGTGGTGGCGGTGAATAAGCAAAAATAAGTTGAGAAGTAAAGAAAAACAAAACAGAGAATTTGGTTAGGTTAAAAATCGGTAAACATCCTCCCACACACACACACACGTGCGTGTAAGGGGTTAACTTTATTTTAAAAGCAAAAAAAAAAAAATGTTGGTCAAACCCCTGGATAGCACTGGATACACATAGCACTCTAGTAACTAACACTAGCACTATCCGCGCGTATTAAATGTTTACACACACACACACACAAGTTCATAGATAACGGGCACTGTGTAGAAAGTATCCACACTTTATTTCAAATATAAAAAAAAAACAAATCCCCCCCCGTAATTAAAGATTTTTTAACAATCGGTAATAAATTATTGAATTTTTGTGGTGTATTTCGGTTTGTTTGTTCGTTAAAACCGGGTTAAATGGAAAAAAAGTTTTTAAACATAATGCACCCCCCTAGGATTCACTTCCATAAAACAAAAGAAATCGACGGGGAAAAACCCGTCATTTATTTGATTGTCATAATCGATGCAACCGTAAAAATTCTTGTTGTTTTTCTTTTTTTTTTTTGCTTGGTTTTTGCTTGTTTTTGCCTTCACATTATAACAAAAAGGAAAAAATTTATAAATAAGGAATAAAATAATTAAGAAAAAGATAAAACAAAAAAAAAAATAAATAAATAAATAAAAAACTATCTAAAGACAAATTATATTAATTTAATTAAGTAAAAAATGAAGAAAATGAAGAAGAAGAAATAAAGAAAATTTTATTTTTTATTTGTATTAGTAATGTATGTGCTGGGGGCGATGCAATATATCTGCCGTGGCCTTTTTTTTTTCATTTCTTTCTTTCATTCTTTCTTTTAATTAAATAAAATTAAATTTTAATTAAAACACAGAGAGAATAATAAAATTAAATTAAATTAAATGTATAAAAATAATTAAAAATAAAAAAAAAAAATAATAATTTTTTTTAAAATTTAATTGGATTTTGGCTGAGTTTATTGTAAAAAAAAAAAGAAACGAAGAAATTCTTTGTAAAGTATAATTTAGTTAATTAATTAATTAATCAATTATGTTGAATAAAAATAGAATTCCTCCCCCTTAACGCCAATGCGACAAACAGAAGGATTAGTTGCGTTAATTCGCTGCATTAATTGTTTGTCATTGGCGTTCACGAATCCATTTGTTGCTAAGTGGCCAGTGTGGGGGATGGGAAAATTAATTCTAGAAAATTTAAAATAAGAGCAAAAAAAATATATATATTGGCATGTGGCATTTTTTTATTTTATTGTTTTTTAATTAAATTAAAATCCTTTTGCACCTTGGACAGAATCTTTTGCTACCGTTATGTCATTTGAATGTATGTAGCTAGCTGACATCCGTTACAAAGGGTTAAAAACTGTTCTCTAGTGCAAAGGAATAAACAAAATTAATTTTTTTTTTCTAATTACATACACACACACATATATATATACACACACACAGATTTAATTACCTTATAACTGTGATCAAAATAATTAATTAAAGAAAATAAATAAATATAAAAAAAAAAAAAAAAACCTCAGAGACTGAATTAAATAAAATTAAAATCACATTAAAATAAATAATTAAAAATTAAATAAAAGAAGAAATTTTTTTTTTTTTTTTTGTTTTTTAAACGTTTCACTGCTTAGAAGCATTTAATTAAAGAAGCAAAGAGTGTGGATACATTTTTATGCGATAATTTAATGGACATTAGGTGAATAATTTTGTTGCTAATACTGGGAAATTTTCTACAAGGAATATCAATGATCAGAGAGAGAGAGAGAGAGAGAGTGAATCAAAAATCGTTGATATTCTGTGTAAAATGATTTCACCGTAATATAACAGCAGATAAATGTCTCCACGAGAATAATTTTATTTAATGTTTTTTAAATACTCAAAATACCTGAAATTCTTATTTTAAATCTCGCTAAAAAAATTCATTAATTACAAAATTGCTTTACCAGCCCTGCCGATTAATAAAACTTCTGATTTTATATTAAATAAATAATAGTAAATAATAATCAAGAAAAAAAAAAATAAAGAGTGTTGCGAGAATGAGATAAGAATAACAAACATTGCGAATCATTAAATGACCAATAAGAAATTGCAAATATAGGGAAAATATAAATTCGCAATACATAACCAATTGAACCAATAGAAAATCATTATAAAATATGTTAGGGAAATTTTAATTTAAAATACGCCGGATAGTATGCAATGTTTTTTATATTTATTTTTAATATATGAGTTATGTTAGATTAAGCCACATTTTAATGTTTAAAAGAAAATATCGTTTCATGCCATTATTATTTTTTATTAAATTAAATTAATTAATCATGTAAATCACTCAGAAGACTGAACCAAAAATAAAAAAATATTAAAAATAATTAAATGTTGCAAAACCTGTTAAATGTTTAGAAAAAAAATTATTTAACGTTTGCACGTGGTGTATGTGGCGGTAGTACACAAAAAAAAAAAAAAATTAATAATAAAAAATCTACCGTAACACCGCCAGTTGTATGCAAAGAGAAAATTATATAAAAAAAAAAGTAAAGAAAAAAAAAACATAATTCCACCCATTTTTTGTGCCTTTTTCATACTAAATTATGTTTTTCTTTCTTTTTTTATATATTATATATATATCTCTTCAAAAATTAAATTAAATTAAATTAAATATTATTGTAATTATGAAAAAAATTTATTTATTTGTGTGTGGTAAATTTTTTGTGCTCATTCGATGTAAAACACAAAAATAGAAAAAGGAAAAAAAAAAACTAAAAATGTAGGGAAATTAATTCGCCCAACCATTTTATTTATTTTTCCTCAATTTCATTTATTAGCATAAACAAAAAAAAAAACAAATTTATGTTTGCAATAAATCTAAATATTGTAATTAAATAAAAAAAGTATTTACATAAAAAAAAATTGATTTCTTTATTTTAAATTAATTTAATTAATTAAAATTAATTTTGATTTTAAAACCTTTTTTTTTTTTAATTCCCATTTTTAGTGTATTTGCTATGGTTTGTGTTTGTGATTTTCTATTGAGAACAATTATTAATAAAAGCGGCATTTTCACAGCTGCCATTAGGCTGCAGCTAACAAGCTGCTGTGATTAAGTGACAATTTGTTCTGCGGTGTTATTTGGTTTAATTATTATTACACAAATACAAAAATAAATATAAGACGTACAAAAGTAAATGGAAGACGTACAAAAATAATAATTATTAACTTGGATTAAAAAAACGTGCTAACAAGTGAGATAAACAAAAAAAAAATATAAGCATATATGAAAATTCACCTTTATTTGTTATTGTTTACAAAAAAAAACGCAGCGTTGATTTTTGATGTTTTCAAAAACTGTTTCCAAGAGCACAGTAGCCATCTTGAACTTTAGTTCTCTCTATGTTTTGTTTTTTTTATTATTTTTTTTTTCCCTTCATTAAATTTTCTCTCATTTTACCACGAAGAACAGAAATTTTATTTTTTTTTTTTTGACATTTCTTCACAAAAAGTTTTTTTTTTTTTTTCAAAACTCAATTCACCACAAAATATAAATTAATGTTTTCATATTTTTAATTAATTAATAACGTGTGTGAGTGGATTTGTGTGCGTGCGTGATAATAACAGAGAATTTTAATTTATCTCTTAGTTAGAAAATGAAAATAGAATATTAATTGTGAATTCCAGAGGAAGAAAAAAAAAAACACGCCATCAGCAACACAGTGAAAGAAAGAATCGATAATAAGCAACAACAACAACAACAAAATATAAATCAAAGGCATTTGTGGATACAAATAATGTTAATGGATAAACCGCCAAATTATTTATGTTTATTTTGTACTGAAAAGAAATCACCTAACGAATTAACAAATATATTTAAGAAGCCCGCATTATTGAGATCAGCGGAGAAGGCATATGGTGTTAATGTTTGTTGATGACTTTTCTTCTTCTTTCTTCCATTTTTAATTTTTTCTTTTCTTTTTTGTTTTCAATTAGAAAGAAAAAAAAAAATTAATTTTCTTTTTTTTTTTTATTTTGATTCGGCTGTTGTTGTCTATAACCTCAAAATTGCGCCCCCACCGAAAGTTATTAAATTTTATTTTCTAATTATATCACATCTTTTTTTTTTGTTTTTAGATTATTTATGATAAAAATCTACCCGAGAATATATGTCTGCAATGTATTTTGCGGGTGAATGTTATGTTAGATGATAGACGACGTTCTGGCTTGGTAAACAAGGAGCCTCAAAATGATTTCGTTATCCAAAATAATAATAATAATAATAAAAAGTGTATAAATAAAAATGACAACGAGTTAAGCGCGACCGAGAGTGTTGAGTCTGAGGACGAATTAGATGAGCTAATCTATAAGACGTCTAATAATTTCCCGAAGATTAATAATAAAGTGAATTCAAGAGTGCCGTGTGAATCGGAGAGAATGCGTGAGACAGAGGTGCGCCCCGTTAAGGAGCATTTACTGCGGCATAGGCGACGTAACACCATATGTGTTGAGCCGAAACCAAAAAAAGCTAGAAAAACCATATCGGTTGCTCCCTGTCCACCCACAAATGAATCACCGATTAGCAAACGAAAAAATCTAAAGGAAGATCTCATTGCATCCGAATTAGCTAGCTACGAGGAAAATAATTCTGTGTCAATAATTGCAAAACGGGGACATAGCAAGGAACAGCTGGAAAATTCGTCTAAACCATTATCCGGTGACGAAGCACCCGTGAAAAATATTAAAACGTCTAAAAATGTCAAAAAAGCGACATCGGTTGCATCAAGAAAAAGTAAAACAGCACGCAGGAACAAATTAAAAGAAATTCCATGTCAGGAAGTCATTGAGACTATTGATGATAACTTAGATAAAAATGAAGGCATTGAGCCAAAGACATATGATGTTCCAGAAGCAACACAGGATGACCAAAATTATGATACTAATGGTGGTGGTGATACTGTCGATGGTGATACTGGTGCTGGTGATGGTAGTGGTGGTGATGGTAGCGGTGGTGATTGTTATAGTGATCGTGATAGTAAAAAGTCGAATATAGTGTTTGAGCCCATGTTTTGTCGCACGGAAAATGTATTGGATACCGAATCTGGTGGAAATATTGACAAATTAAATGACAAAAATACGATGCGAACGGAGAAGTTATACTCAACAACCCACAACTGTCAATTTTGTCGAAAATCCTACGTGAAATATGTGACGCTGGAGAAACATTTAAAGAAATTCCATCGTCGTCGTAATAACGCTTCGAGCGTCCATACAACGATCACGGATAGTAGCAACTTAACGCAACAAACAAAAATCACAAAGGCAAACTCAGCATCTACGTGGGGAATAGGATTATTGGAGTATAAATGTAATTTTTGTCCGGAAGAATTTTCAACGCGACGTCGCCTAAACACGCACTTGAAAACGCATCGTGAAATGATCACGTGTCCAACATGTAATGAAGCAAAATTTCCGTCACCGAACGACTTGGAATGGCATCAAACGATCTGTCAGGCAAAGAACGAAGCAAAGTGTGAATTAAACAATGAAGTTTCTGATCAGAAAATAACCAAACGTGTGACCAGATCACGTTCTGTGGCAAATACGAAAAAGATTTCGTACAGTGAAGTTGAAGATGAAAATGACGATGACGATGATGATGATGCAGAGTCAGAATATACGACGGTCTCCGCAGCTGCATCAATGTATAGGAAAAGAATGGACAACATCGAACATTGGGTCGATGCAGGTGAACGTAGAAGTTCGATAGTTAGTGAGGAAAACGAGGATTTAAGGTCTGTCGCCAGTGATTTGTCGGTGAACACAAATTTCACATCGGCAACTGGCATTATAAATAAACTGAGAAACGGCGAAAGAACCATTAATCCGAAGTACTATGATGACTACGACGATGATTCGTCAATTATTTCCACAGCGTCAGATACCACGGGAACAACGGGGACGCGTTACTTTAAGCGAGTGGTAAAACAGTATCATAAATACAAGCACACGTATAATCGTCGTGAATATCGACGTGTCTCCAAACGACGAAGACGATTGCGTAGGAAGACAAAAACAATTGGTAACTTTTTCCACTCATTTTTTTTATTAATCTTTTGTAAATTTCACATTTTGTTTTGTAGCCATGTTCGGTTACGGGAGGTTAAGAGATGAAGATATGATTATCGTCTGTTTGATTTGCTTAAAAAAATTTGATCATTTAAAGGATCTAATGCATCACGAAGTGTACGAGCATCCTGGCTTTGGTTTTATACCGTATTACCGGTGTTTGCAATGTGGCGTCCGTTATACACAGGAGTAAGTAGCTATAAACTGGTTAAATTAAATTAAATAAAATTCTTGAATCTTGTATTAACTTTCCTTTGTTTTTAGTTTATATTTGTGTCGTCACAGCTATGAACATTTGGCATCGGGACCACACTGTTGCATCTACTGCTACGCTGAATTTTCAGTAAAAATGGATTTAAAGCTTCACATTGAGTTGCATCACATAAAATCGTACAAATGCATCTACTGTGATATGTCGTATCTACGTAATGACGATCTGTACATTCATCTGACTGAGTATCACAACTATCGGAACGAGAACATTAATTTCAATGATAAGAATGACAAACGGAAGTTCATTAACATTATAAACGAATTCAACAAGATGACAAACACAATATTGATCAGGAACAATCATATAAAGGTGAAGAAAAAAGATTTAACCGAGGAGAACACGAAAAAGAATGCCGAAACGAGAACAAAGTATAAGATCTACATCCGTATACAGAACAAGGATAAAAATTTAATAAACAATAATTATTATAATTATAATCAGAAAGTAATAAATTTGTGTAATTTGAGTGATGATCGAAGTGGCCGTGATGGTTCAGTGAACAGAGGTGGAAACCGTAGAACGTTGAAGATTCGTCGCAAGTGCTACAATAATTATACATTAAAGTATGGTCAGAATATTAGCGAGGTAAAACGGAATATTGTTAATGAAGGGAATGGCAATGGCAATGTGAATGGGAATGGAAATTTAAGAAATGAGATCACTGATTACATTTATAATGGGATAAATAGTCGAAAAAATGTTAATAAAGAAACGATTTTGTTGCGTAATGGAACGGGTAAGTGTATTTCACCAGAGCCGGTTAACTCTGAGGATAACAAAAACGATAATGACATTGAGGAAAATGAGAATCAGGAGGATGCTGCAAAAGAAATTGAAAAAGATTCTGATCAGAATGTTAATGTTGTTGATGTGAGCGTTACAAATGAGATCAGTAATGGTCAGGTTGATGAAAAAATTGTTGAAGTTGGTTATGTTGAGGATGAGGAGGAAGAAGAAGAAATAGAAGAGGAAGCCGATAATGGTGGTGGTGGTGTTATTGTAGATGCTGATGAAAATAAAATAAATGATAATGATGAAATGATTATTGATGAGGATGACGATGCTGACAGTTTAATAAATAGTGAATTCTTACAGGAAGCAGATAATAATATAAATAAAAATAAATCATTATCAATATCTGATTATAATTTATTTTCAATAAATGATCTGGATGATGGTGATGAGTGCACATTAAATGCCTCAAGTACGTACATTGGTAAAAATCGTAAACGTCATATAAGTCGTTCCCCAATTATAAAAACAATAAAACGTCGTGTCGTTACAAATAATAAACATAATTATAATACAAGTGGACAAACATGTTATAATAAAATAAATTTATATAATTATAAAAAAGTTTCAAAACATTTATTGGTCACACAAAAGATTCTCCAAACAATATATTTTAATAATTTTAATAATTATAATTTATCAATATTACCATCATATACACAAATAATAAATAATGATTATTATTATTTATATAATTTTAATATAAATACAAATTTAAATTTTAAACTAAAAACAAAATCATCTAATTTAAGTAAAAAATTAAAAATAAGAAAATTACCAATGCATTAGAGAGATATAGTGGAGAGATGTCAATATGTAGAGAGGGATTGTGGAGACACGTAGAGACATAAAGAACAAAAAGAAAGAGAGAGAGAGAGAAACGAGAAGAAGAAAATGAACCACAATAATAATGCAGCCATAATAATGTGTTTATACAGGTTTGTGTCTAGCATAAAAATGTTTTTTTGTTTTGTTGTCTCTTACATTTTATTTATAATTTTAAAAAAAGTATCTTATTTAATTAATTAATTAATTAATTAAATTGTTTATGTTTCTATTTGTATTTGTGTATTAATGTGTATTTTATTATTATTTATATGAATAAGTATTTAAATTTATGGAGAGAAAAGAAGCACAAAGATTTGAGGAACAAAAAAAAAAAAAAAAAATGGAAAATTCTGTATTACCACGTGCTCTTGTTGGTATTTTTGTTTAAAAAAAATTTCCTGTTTGTCATTATTTATCTATTTCATTATAATAAATAAATGTTTAATATTATTATTATTATCGATGTTATAAATGTTCTTTAATGGAAGAAAAAAAAAAAAAATTAAAACATAATTGGCGTTATAAGAAAATAATTTAATTAATTTCGAAAGATATTTTATAATTTTTTTTTTATTATTATTATTTTGGAGAGTATATGGATAGGAAATTGAAGAAAAGACAAAACAAAAGATTTAATTTTTTTTTTTTTTTTTATTATTTAGCTAAGTTTTAAACCTTATTTGTTTTTTGTTGCATTTGTATTTTTATTTTTCTTAATACACACACACCACAACCAAGTGGTTTTATTCATTTTGTATTTAGTAATTAAGTATATAAAATAAAAATAAATAAATATAAATATATATATATATATTGTCATAATTTTAACAAAAAAAAAAAAATTCTTTTTAATTATTTTTTAAAGTAAATTTCGTTTATTATTTCGTGAATTATTGTTAAAGGGGAAATTTAAAACGTTACTTTGGTGTATAGAAAGTGGGCGCGCGCACATGCGTGTTATAATTCTCTCTATAAAACGGGGAAAATTATTCTATTTGTCACGCGTAATTTTCATAATTAATCCGCTCTTATCAATAATGTTTACTTGGGGAAATATTACACAAAGTTATGCAAAAAATAAAGAAAAGAATAATAAAAATTGTGACGTACTTTTTGTATAAATCTCTTTAATCTCATCTATCATTTATATTATTTTGGGAGGGATAACTTACGCACACATGCAACAGTTAAAAAAACAAAATTTAATGCATAAGAACACCAATCAGACGTAATCGCTATTTCAGCATTAGCTAAGAAAAAAAAATAAAAAAATTTTATTACAGTTTTTGACGTACGCGCGTGTGTTGTTTAAATATCCGGCAGCAGCAGTAGCAACATAAAAGGAAAAAAATTTCCCTTTATTTAGAATTTTTTTTTCTATCCTTAAATTATTTCATTAAGAAAAAAACTACCTCAAAAAAACCGAATAATTTAATTTAATTAATCACTACCTAAAAGTAAAGAAAAAAAAAATTGATAATTTAATTTCTGTTATCGTGTACTCTCCAAACGACTAAAATCCAACATTACGCAATAATATTGGTAACAAAAAAAAAAAAAAAACTGAAAAATAAAAAAAAATTTAGAGCAGAACAGCAATGTGTTAAAAATTTTATTTATTTTTTAATCGTGATATTAAACTAATTATAGTGTGTTAAATGTTTATATAAAAAAAAAAGTATTTTATTTTATTTATCTTTGCTATGTAATGCAAATTTAATATTATTTTTATTTAAATAATAAAGAAAAAAAAATTAAATTAACCACTGACAGCAGTTTTTTTTTTTGTTAAGCAGAATAAAAAATAAGGGGAAATTATATTTTTCCATTCATAAACATTGTTTGTGTGTGCGTTAAGAGACTGAAAAAGAGAGAAATTAAACTTTTGTGTTTGCATTGAAAAAAAAAGGATTTTCTTTTGTTTATTTAAAGTGCGTGCACGCAGTATTGTGACAGTTTTTTTTTTTTTTTTTTTAAACTTTTGTGACAGATTTTTTACCGGTTATAATGGATAAATTATCATCAGCAAGTGATGTAATAACACCAATAATAACATTAATTAATGATAATAATGATAAAAATATATTAAAGATAAATAATATAAAAATATTATGTACAGAACATTGTAAAATAAAGGATCGTAATTTAGTTGAATTAAAATTAAATAATTTAATTAATGGCGGTATACATAAATTGCAATTAGTATCAGATTTTGATTATACAATAACAAAACAGCGGCTAGATAATGGTGAGCCGGTATTAACTAGTTTTGGTATGTTTAATCGATGTACCTCATTGCCTGACAATTTTTTAAATGAATCCAAACGTTTATATCAAATTTATAGACCAATTGAAATTGATCCAAGTATAAATACGGATGATAAAATAAAGTCAATGATTGAATGGTGGACCAAGTCTAGTGATATGCTTAAGTAAGTATCGGTATATCCGTTTATCAAGAAGATTTATTCACACCACACTGCTCCACATCTCACTATTTAAACCGTAAATACAGCAAAGATTGACGAACTAAATTTCCCACAGTGTATCTTTTGTTAAACCTAAAAACCGGCTTAAAAACACGACAAAAGTCATTTGATTAACGTCGTCTGCGCATCAACAAATGAATTATGAATCCAAATGATAATAAAAAGCCGGCTTAAGTCAAAGGAATTTTATTATTTGTAACAACAGCAGGATTTTAAATTATTTCCCAGTTTTTTTTTTTTTTATTCTCTGTACAAAAAAAAAAAAATATTTCGTTAATTAACTTACGTACGCATGCTAAATGCGATTAATTTTTTTTTCTTCTTCTTCTTTCTTTAAATCTAATTAATAAACAATATTTTAGCCGGGCTTAAGTAAATAATACTTAATAATCTAATTTTGTAAACAAAAATAATGTGAGAAATGTGGCAGCAACTAGTGTAGGTCGTTGTACAAATTTGCTTAAGTCACTTTAAACAAAATAAAAATCTTTGTTTATAAATAATTAATTTTCTTTTTCTTTTTTTTCTTCTACTTTAATTCATTTCTAGGGGCTTCCCATTTGATCATAATGAAATCGATAATGTTGCAAAATTGTATAAAAATGCGTTACGCGATGGTACCCATGAATTATTTCAGGATTTAAATAAGCTAAGTGTACCGGTTCTGGTGTTCTCCGCTGGTCTAGGTGATTCCGTTATATCGGTACTGAAGCAGGCCCAGGTGTTGTTCCCTAATGTTAAAGTAAGTTTTTTTGTTTTGTTATGGAGGATTCTTCGTACATTCTTGTTACATACAGTTCCGGATAACCGCTTGATAAAATGTCCAGACTGCGGCGTACATAACCAAATTCGTTATACCTGAAAGTTTAAATTAAAAGTGATTTTTCCACAAGGCACAAGTCGTCTACACAATTACCGGGCTTTTTTGGAAACTTTATAAAATCCCTTGTAAATCTGATGCCAATGACACTTTACTAGGGAAAAAAAAAAACCAGATCTAAAAGCGACTACGTGACCATGAACATTTGCGGTTATTTAACCAAAAATAATTATGTTTTCCTAGGCTTTTCTTCGTTTTTTTTTTTTTTTGTTTAGGCTGTTTTATGTCTCGTGCTTTCGTTTTTTTTTTTATTTTAAAAGCATTCAACAAAGAATAAGAAGAAGCAGCAGCAAATAAATAGATAAAAATAGGAAAGAAAATAAAGAAAAAATCAACAGAAGTCACGTAATTGAATTTTGTTTTTGTTTTGCTTTATTTAATCTTTCTAATGTTAAGTAAAAATACGCCGAAGTGACGACAAATGCTTTTAGTAACCAGCCGACACTGGTGGAATTTATTCTTGTTCAAAGAAAAGATCATCCAGATGACCTGTTTTGTTCGTTTTCTTTACTTAACATAACACTAAATCACGTCTCATCTGACTTAATTACGTTTTTTATAAGCGTGATTTAAAAATTTTTGTTCTTTTCTTTTCTAGGTTATATCGAATTTTCTACAGTACAAGGATGGAATTTTAAATGGTTTACAGGATAAAATGATTCATACATTTAATAAAAATGAGACCGCCCTTGAGGGTACCGAATATTATGATTTGGTGCACGATCGTGATCATGTTATTGTGATGGGAGACTCACTGGGTGATGCCAGTATGGCTGATGGTATGCCCACCTCATCGCATGTCCTTAAAATTGGTTTCCTATTTGATCATGTAAGAAATGTTTTATTTTTTTTTATTTTTATTATTTCCGAATTGACGTGCGCATGTAGCTTAAAAGTTTTTTTTTTTTTTTAGCACAAATGTGATAAACAAATTATTTTTCTTAATTTTATTTTTTATTCTTTTCGCTGAGTTAATTGATTTTTTTTTTTCGAGAATAATTATTAAAGAAAATGCAGAGTCAGTCGGTTAAATATTTTTATTTTTTCTTTTGTATTTGATTCATTGGTTAAGTCGTCTAACTAACGTTTTTTCTGTTTTTGTTTTTATTTTTTTCTACAGGTGGAACAAAATTTACCCATTTATATGGATACATTTGATATTGTGTTACTTGATGATCAGACAATGGATGTACCGCGTGCTATTTTATCTCTAATCACGAATCAAGACGCCCTTGTCATGTAAAATAAACACCAAAACACAAAAAATAAAATAAAAATAAACACAAAAGAAGAAGAAGAAGAAAAAAATGTCGAGAAATACCGTACACATGGAATGTACAAAATTTTTTTTTAAATTAATTAATTAAATAAATAATTAATTAATCTATTGTGGATGATCATCATCGTGTTAGTTAATTAATTTTTTTTTTGTTGTTCTTATGCGTTGTCGTTGTTATTGTTGTTCGCGTTTTTTACTTTTTCTTTTATTTTTTGTTTTTTAATTAATAATTTCACGTGGAGATGAATGATTGTCACTAAAGATAAGAAAACTGGGGTAAAATAACCAACAACAATAGCAACAACCATGAATTTGTAATGGCGTAAAGGATTTTTTTTTCTACCCCTTTTCTCCTATAAACGGACAATTTTTTTTTTTGTCAAATGACGTCAAATTGGCAATTAATCAAAAATGAAATTTGCAGCTAAGATATTCCCCTTTCCACACAAACAGACACCCATTATTATTATTAGCAAATGTTTAAACCTTTTGCTTGTGTGTAGATTAATTAAATTTTTTTTTTTTTTGCATTGGTGTAGTTGGGCTGTTGTTGTTAATTAATTTTCTCTTTTTTTTATTATTATTTAAAGTTTATTAGCGCAAAGCAAATTATTAAAAACAAAAATAAATAATGTAAATTTTTATGTAAAACATGAGTAAATAAATGAATTTTTAATTAGATTTTATGCTTTTTCTTTTTTTTTTGTTTTCTATGTTGTGGAGGAAATTTTTTCGTTTTTTTTTTGCAGGGGCTTGTTTTAATTTTGTCTTGGATAAATAGTAAGGACAATTACATTGTTTTTTACTAGTGTGTCCATACTGACATGTCTCCACTAGTTTGTCATCAAATGTGATCATCGGTGCTTCGATAATATCTGGAGAATCAAATCCTATTAACAAACACAGACAAATGGATTATCTGTGAAAAATCCTTGTAATTAGTATAACCGTGTGTTTGGAGCACACACGGAAATAACTTTGCAAAATGAGCGGTATGAACATTTAATACATTCGTCTGTTATCGGATTTGTTGTTTCTAGGGTCGTTAGGTCGCTTCTGTTTACAAATAATGCCGGTGAACTTTGGGTTTTTTTCGCTAATTTTATTTAAATATATTTTTATTTTGTTTATTAAACATCATGGGAAATTTATTTATTTTTCTCAAAAGATCGGTAGGCGTGGAACGGGTAGGAAAAACTATCTGTTCCCAAGGAGTAATAAATACAAATCAAAAAAAAAAATTAAATTGATTTAAAAATGTTTTACAAGGATTAATTACAAGGAAACAATTACAAGGATTAGCAGGAATTTGTGGAAAGGTACTCAAGTAAGTTAATACTCGTGTCGTTACTTAATGTGCAATTTGTACTCTCTCCATGCAGTTTTGTGTAATAGCTCTTAGTTTCCTGAATAAACTGGTAAGTCCAATGCATTCTACAATCACATTCCAGTGGATTATCTATAAAAGAATTTTTTTTTAATTAAATTGTTTTGGGGAATTTTTTTTAAAGCGATTTTTACTCATGACGGAGAAAAATGTTTTGTCTGGTAAAAAATTTAACCTAATCGATGTCAATAAATCGGAATTCAAAGTTTTTATATGGTTTCGTCGCAGATCCAAATATTTTAACATGGTGAATCCGTTAAATATGTGATTCGGTAACTCTTCTATATTATTGTAATGCAATTCGAATCTTTCCAGTTTCGGTAATCCAATAAAAGCTTCGTCGTTTATTGTTTTGATTTTATTTCCATGCAAGTTAAGTTCTTTTAAATTGGGAAGATTTTGAAATGCATGTCGCTCTATAGTAATCAACTGATTCCGGGATAACTCGATTATTTCAATTTTTTGCAAGTTTTTGAATGAGTGTTCAGGGATATCAAGTGCAAGAGTTCCAGAGCACTTATAAACTTCTAAATTTTCCAGTGATGCTAGCATTTGTGTTGGCACATGCTCAAAATATCAATAAAATGATAAAATTTTAATTTCGGGCACTGATTCTAAAAGATTCCACACAGAATCATCACTTTCCACTGAATCTGTGCCTGTACACTTTATTTCATCTATTAAACACTCGCAACTTAGTTTACTTAAATCCTGATTCGTACACTCGCGATTAAAAACGAGATAATTACCGGGATTGTTAACATTTAATTAATTTAAACTGTTTGCGATCTGATGATTTATTTGTATGAGAGATAATTGGAAAATTTGCTTGCATTTATAGCAACCAGCGACGACATGTGATTCGCAGTTGACCTTTTTCGCCTTGTACTCTGTTTATTTCTTTTATTTTTATAAAATCAACGTAAATCATCTTATCAGTGATCTTATTCACTTAACTTAACTTAACTTATCAGTCGTTGAATTATTCTTTTCTCCTATTAAATTAAATTAAATTTATTAAAAGATTATTTCTTACCATCCGTTGTTACAGTTCCAGAATTTTATTTTCTATTGTGAATTAATCTTTTTTTATTTCTTTATTTGTAAACATTGTAACATTGGCACCACTTTTTATACCAAATCCAACAAACCAAATAACTTCATTTACATTATTCAGTCAAAAGTGCTTGTAATCTTTGAATATCAAACAAAAAAGCAAAAGCGAACCTAAGTTATATTTTATTAAAAAATAATTATTTATTTATTACATTTATTTATAAATTATAAATTAATAATAATTGTGGATAAAAATGCCTGACCATCTTGGAGATGATATGCGTAAAATAAAAACCGATAAGAACGAAGAAAAAGAAATAAAATGTAAGAAAAAATTTTTTTTTTTTTAGTCTTTTAACATGTCATCAAAAATTTCATAATTAATAAATTTAATTAATTTTCTAGCACTGGATGAAGGAGATATTGAACTTCTTAAAACCTATGTGAGTTAATTTGTTATTTAATTGCTAGATAGTTATTTAATAAAATAATGTCTTTCTAACCTCAATGTTACAATTGTGTTACAGGGACAGGGACAATACCATAAAACGATAAAGTTAATCGAGGATGACATTCAGAAAGCAATTAAACAAGTAAATGAATTGACTGGAATTAAAGAAAGTGATACTGGTTTAGCACCACCGGCATTATGGGATTTAGCTGCTGATAAACAAACACTTCAGAATGAACAGCCGCTACAAGTAACAATCATTGGATTTTCATTTCAATTATGTATTTAAATTTATTTTTTATTATTTAAGGTTGCTCGTTGCACTAAAATCATTAATGCCGACTCTGATGATCCAAAATACATAATAAATGTAAAACAATTTGCTAAATTTGTTGTCGATCTAGCTGATTCGGTTGCACCAACTGACATCGAAGAAGGAATGCGTGTCGGGTATAATTTCTTACCATAAAATGTTTTTAAATAATAAAAACTTTAATTATTTTATTTTATTTAAACAGGGTCGATCGTAATAAATATCAAATTCATATTCCATTGCCACCGAAAATTGATCCAACTGTAACAATGATGCAGGTAGAGGAAAAACCCGATGTAACATACAGTGATGTTGGTGGATGTAAAGAACAAATAGAAAAATTGAGAGAAGTCGTTGAAACACCCTTGCTTCATGTAAAATAGAAAAATAAAAAATTCCTTATTCATTTGCTCTAGGGATTAATTTCAATTATTTTTATTTTAGCCAGAAAAGTTTGTAAATTTAGGTATAGAACCACCAAAAGGTGTTTTGCTCTTCGGTCCACCTGGTACTGGTAAAACGTTATGTGCCCGTGCAGTGGCAAACAGAACGGATGCCTGTTTTATCCGTGTTATTGGTTCAGAATTAGTACAGAAGTATGTAGGTGAAGGTGCCCGTATGGTGCGTGAATTATTTGAGATGGCCCGGTCTAAGAAGGCATGTCTTATATTTTTTGATGAAATCGATGCTATTGGTGGAGCGCGTTTCGATGATGGAGCCGGTGGTGATAATGAAGTCCAACGTACTATGTTGGAACTAATTAATCAATTAGATGGATTCGATCCACGAGGTAACATAAAAGTTTTAATGGCCACCAATCGGCCGGATACCTTAGATCCAGCTTTAATGAGACCTGGACGTCTCGATCGTAAAGTTGAGTTTGGTCTTCCCGATTTGGAGGGCAGAACACATATCTTTAAAATTCATGCTAGATCAATGTCTGTCGAAAGAGACATTCGTTTTGAATTATTGGCACGTTTATGTCCCAATTCCACTGGTGCTGAAATAAGGTAATTCTTGAACTATTTATAATTAATCTCTGTATCTGAGTGTTTTTAATTAATTTCTTTTCTTTTTTTATTAGATCTGTGTGTACTGAAGCTGGAATGTTTGCTATTCGGGCACGTCGTAAAGTAGCAACCGAAAAGGATTTCCTCGAAGCAGTTAACAAAGTTATTAAAAGTTATGCGAAGTTTAGCGCAACGCCACGATATATGACTTACAATTAAATTTATATAATAGATATATTAATAAAAAAAAAAAAAAAATTCAAATTAATTATACAATTTTACATAAAATAGTTTTTATTACTTGTGATTATAAAAGTCCACTTGGTTCCATTGTCTATAGATCATTCCCATTGTTCTCTGTTGGAAACGTCTAGGAAAATTATTAGAAATGAAATTTATAAATGAAAAATGTCTATAGATGGCAGTGTTTATCTTATTATTTTCCCTCTGTATTACCGCCATTATTCTGTTTTCAAGGATACAAAAAATTTTATATATTTTTCTTCAATTGTCAATTGGAATTGTGTTTGTTATTTAAGCTAATGGCTTGCACAAAAAAAGAAAAATAATAAATTTTCCTTTAAAAAAAAAATAAAAAAAAAAATTCTTTTTTTTTTAATTTTATTTATCAGTAATAATAAGGCGTTATAAGTTTTTGTTTTTTTTTTTTGTTTTTTATTCTTCTAATTTTTCCTTCTGTTTTTTATATGTATATAAATATATATATATATATAAAGCAAAAGAGAAAAATGTTAATTAATACTTAATGGTTTATAAAATAAAAGGTATAAATAATTATTTATTATTATTATTATTAATATTATTAATATTATTAATATTATTATTATTATTATTATTATTATTATGAAACAACAGGGAAATAATAAAATATAATAAAGCGAAACAAAAATTCCACCTTTTCCATTAGTAGTAAATATATCATAACCCCACTTTATTTTACATCTTGTGTGCGGTTAAAATAATTTATTTATTTATTTATTTTAAATTGTTTTTAATTATATAATTTTTTTTTTTAATATAAAAAAAAGTGATTTACTTTTATTATTATTATTATTATTATTATAATTAATTATTTAATTTTTTATTTTTAGTATAACAAAAAAACAGAAAACAAAAAAAATGTCATACGGTTTGGGTACAAGCACCAATTCTCCACAAGGAGTATTGGATGCTGTACAAATGAATACATATCGAAGTTATGTTACAATACTAGGTGATCCAACAACAAAAGATGAATTAAAATTAAAAGCAGCACAAGAATTAAGTGAAAATTTTGAAGTTATTACACAATGTACCGGCTATCAATCATTTTTGGAACATTCAATAAAGATTTTTGTATCAATACTACAGGAGGGTGATCCACATTTTATATCAGAATATAATATACAACAAGTAATTGTTTAAAATAAAATAGTAAAAAAAATAAAAGTAAACATTTTTTATGTTGTTATTTTAGGTAAGAAAATTAATTCTTGAAATGATACATCGACTTCCTACAACGGAAACACTAAGACCCTATGTTAAACAAATTTTAGTCTTAATGATACATTTGCTTCATGTAATAAACGAGTTAAATACCAAATATCTCACTTTTTATTAATCTTTTTTTTTTCTTTTTTTTTTGTTATCATTTATTAATTCAGGTTGATAATGAGGAAAATGTTTTAATATGTCTGCGTATTATAATTGATTTACATAAACAATTTCGTCCAGCATTTAATACGGAAATACAAAGTTTTCTCCAATTTGTTAAAGCGATTTATTCTGATTTACCGAAGCATTTGCCAAAAATATTTGAACCACGACCACAAATACGGGTTAGTGATTTGAAGGATGTTAATGTTGAGCATCTGTTACATGAATCTTATACAATAACTCCTATACAAGTGGAACGGAAACCACCAGAAACGGGAACAGTAACATATAATTTAATACCGAAAGGTGTACTTTCATTGAAAGTATTACAAGAACTTCCAATTATGGTGGTTCTGATGTATCAAATTTATAAACAATTTGTACACGCTGATGTGGCTGATTTTATTCCGTTGATAATGACAACGATAACACTTCAACCATCCGCTGCACATCGGGCATCTCCGTCATTCAACAAAGAAGTGTTTGTCGATTTTATGGGAGCACAAATTAAAACATTATCCTTTTTAGCATACATAATACGTTTATTCCAAGAGGTGATTGTCACCAGTTCTGACGTTATGATTAAAGGAATGCTTAGCTTGTTCGAAATGTGTCCAAAGGAAGTGGCTCATTTGCGTAAGGAGTTATTAATCGCAGCACGTCACATACTAGCAACAGATTTACGAATTAAATTTGTTAATTCAATTGATCAATTATTTGATGAGGATTTATTGCTAGGTCGCGGTTGGACGACACACGAATCACTACGTCCACTAGCTTATTCAACGTTAGCTGACTTAGTGCATCACGTTAGGCAAAGTTTATCAATTGATGTACTAGAAAAAGCTGTACACTTGTTTGCAAAAAATGTTCACGACGAAGCATTACCCACCAGTATTCAGACAATGTCTTGTAAATTACTTTTGAATCTTGTCGATTGTATAAGATTGCGTGGTGATAATGAAACCACGAGAGCCAGAGATCTTCTTATCACAATGCTAAAAGTATTTACTTTGAAATTTCACACGATTGCAAAACTGCAATTACCACAAATAATGCAAAAATGGAAGGCGCTTAAAACTGATAGCAATACGCCAAGTAATTCGACTAATCAAGCTACGACCGGTGGAAGTAATGCGCCGACAACTCCAGCACCAACAGCAACAACAACACCGATGTCATTCTCGACTATACCTAATAGCAGTAGTAGCAGCAGCAGTACCAGTGAACCTGTAGCTACTAAACCGGAGCCTTTTGTAAGTTCTTTATTCAGTTTTTCTTTTTCTGTTTTCCTTTTTTAATAAATTTTTTTTTTATTCTACATCCCAGGATATAACATTATCAGAACAGGCATCGAAATTGAGTAGTATTGGATTCCCAGCACCGAACAATCTAAATGTGACTGATTATCGAAGTTTAGTCAAAACATTGGTATGCGGTGTAAAGACAATAACATGGGGTTGTGCAAGTTGTAAAACCTATATTGATCCATCATCACAAAGTCATCAATCGAAAATATTTAGTCCTCAAGAGATTTTAATATTTATTGATTTGGTACATTGGGGACTGGTTGCATTAGATATTTATTCAATAACTGTACCGTCAATAAGTCCTGCCGTGCAAGTGTTCAAAGGACAAATACCGCGTTCAAAGGAGGAAAAAGAAGTTTTGGAACATTTTGGCGGTATATTTCTTATGATGAATAATCAGAATTTTCAAGAGATATTTGGTTCAACAATTGATTATATGGTAGAGAGAATGTACGTTAATTCCGCATTGCAAGTGATTGCAAATAGTTTTCTAGCGAATGTCACAATGTCACCATTATTTGCGACAGTCCTTGTAGAATATTTACTAAAACGTATGGACATCATGGGTTCGAATATTGAACGATCCCAATTATATTTAAGATTATTTAAATTAGTGTTTGGAAGTGTTAGTTTATTTCCAACTGAAAATGAGCACATGCTAAGGCCACATTTACATAATATTGTTAATCGGTCAATGGAGTTGGCAATGACAGCTAAAGAACCTTATAATTACTTTTTATTATTACGTGCGTTGTTTCGATCTATTGGCGGTGGTAGCCACGATTTATTGTATCAAGAATTTCTTCCGCTACTACCGAATTTATTGGAAGGTTTAAATCGCCTTCAAAGCGGTTTTCACAAGCAACACATGAAAGATTTATTTGTTGAATTGTGTTTAACGGTGCCCGTTCGTTTGTCATCTTTATTACCGTATTTACCTATGCTGATGGATCCTCTAGTGTCGGCGTTAAATGGATCACATATGTTAATTAGTCAAGGATTACGTACCTTGGAATTATGCGTCGATAATTTGCAGCCAGATTTTCTATACGATCATATACAGCCAGTTCGGGCAGATTTAATGCAAGCATTGTGGCGGACTTTGCGTAATCAAGATAGCGCAGCACTTGTCGCTTTTCGTGTGCTCGGTAAATTTGGAGGTGGAAATCGCAAAATGATGATTGAACCACAACGCCTTGAGTATAATGACAAAGATATGCCCAGTCCAGCAGTTATTGCTTACTTCCAAGATCATCGAAAACCAATTGATTTCCCAGTCGACAAAGTTATTGAAACTGCATTCTCTGCTTTAAAATCGAGCCTTACCGATCCGTTTTATTGGCAGCAGAGTTGGGAGGTCATACGATGCTATTTAGGTATTTCTTTTATTGCTTCCTTAATCCTATAAAAATTATTAAATTGAAATGTATAAAATTGTTTTAGCTGCATCATTATCATTGGAAGACGATAAGCATACTCTTCAAAAATTATTTATGCATCCGAGTTTCTTAGAAGGAAATATCAGTACATTGTCTGGGCCACAGTATCGTTCACATGATGTTCAAGCAAGACAGACACATCAAACAGCGTTAACAGGGATGTTTGTTGCGGCAGCTACAAAAGACTTACGAAATTCGGTATTACCAACAATGGTGGCGGTTGTCCGGCATTATACAATGGTTGCGATAGCACAACAAGCTGGTCCATTTCCACATAAGCATCACGGTATGAATAATGGCCTTGATCCATTAGTTCTAATTGATGCTTTAGCGGTGATAATGGGACACGAAGAAAAGGAATTATGTAAGCCAGGACATTTAGCAATGGTTTTAATACTTGACACTGCTACTAATATTATGGGTAATAAGGAACGCGCCTGCCGGTAATTTTAATAAAATATTTCTTTTGAATTTTAATTAAATAAATTAAATTTTTAGATTACCCATGATGCAGTATTTAGCGGAAAAAATGTCTGGGTTGTGTTATGATAGGCCGTGGTACGCAAAAATGGGTGGATGTATAGCACTTAAGTTCCTTTACCAACATATGGCAATGCGATGGCTTTATCAACATTTATTTGTGTTTCTTAAGGCATTTTTGTTTGTCATAATGGATTTAACCGGTGAAGTATCAGCCGGTGCAATTGATTTGGCGAAAACAAATTTAGAGAAAATGCTTCGAATATGTATGAAGCCATTGGATAAGGATTGTAAAAATTTAGAATTAATAGCAACGCAGAATAAGGCTATGCATGAAGTAACCTACGAATTGGTTAGACAGGTGACAAGTCCACATACTTTGGTTAGGGAGCAGGCAATGCACTCGTTGCAATTAATTGCTGAATTACAGGAGAAAAATGTAACCGAAGTGATGTTACCGCATCGTGAAGTTCTAGTTGATATGATACCACCGAAAAAGCATTTACTGCGTCATCAACCGGCAAATGCACAAATTGGTCTAATGGATGGAAACACTTTCTGTACGACCCTGGAACCTCGACTATTTACCATCGATTTGAATATTTTCACTCACAAAGTATTTTTCCATGAATTGTTAAGTCTTAGCGAAGCTGAGGACGCAATTTTAAATAAACTTGATTGTTATAAAAATGTAAAAAATTTAATACCTCTAAGGAAGAGTGCGTTACGTGCTTTGGCCGCTTGTCATTACATGTCAACGGGTACGTATCGTGAGAAAATATTTTTAATTCTATTGCGAACGTTGGAGAAAAATAATCCATCATTACAAGAGGCTGCGTTTGAGAGTATGCAAAAATTCACAGCAGGTTTTGCAATTGAAAAGGAACTGGTGCATAGTGGAATACGTCCACTATTAGCGTTGCTCGCTGATTATCGTAGTTTAACACTGAACGCAACAAAACGGTTTTCATACGTAACGCAACTGTTTCCATTGATGTTTAATGAAAAATTATGTGAACAGCTCTTGCAGCATATTAAAAAACTGTTGGAAAATTCCATTGCAACGAATAAAGGTCATAATTTCTTACAAGTGGCAACAACTGGTGAAACAGAACAGAAAATAACAACATTAATTGGAATTTTCCATCAAATACCGGCAGCGACAGCGAAATTTATTGACACATTATGTCGCCTTGTCTTGCATACACAGAAAAGTCTTTTTATTGAATCGGCATGTCCGTATCGGGATTCTTTAACAAAATTCCTCCTTAAGTTTCCTAAAGAAACGTTGGATTTACTAATGCATGATAATAATGTGAAGGAGGCACAATGGAATCGTTTCTGCATTTATTTATTAAAACACAAGAATGGTGAACCGTTTCGTAAGAATATGCAGAACAGATCACAGCGTCTTGTTTATTTAATATTAAATAATACAAATGATGAGAGCGGATCAGGCTCTTCTGTTGTTTTACAAGGAACTGTTAACACAACAACTGGGCTTTCAAATTTGCCCAAAGATAAACAAAATCGTATCGAGGGACAACATCAGGCAGTATTTATCGTCTACACATTAATTGAATTCGATGACCAGTGGATTGCCACCCAGAGTGATATTATTACCGCACTGAAAACCATCTGGGCCAATGACTTGGCTAGAGTAAGTTTATTTGTATAAAATTTTAGAAAAATTCTTTAATTTATTTTTTTCATCCCTATTTTTAGGTTAATGATTTGCCAGTGGGCAATGACTTATGGCATTTAGTTGCAAAAATATTATTGCATTACTTCTCCCATCATACCAACGATATTGATTTGTTATTCCAATTGTTACGTGCACTGTGCTATCGTTTTATACCAGATTTTCTATTTTTACGTGAATTCCTACAGAATACAGTCGCCCAAAGTTATACGGTGGATTGGAAACGTCGTGCATTTTTCCATTTTGTAGAAACATTTAATAATCAGAATATGTCACAGGATTTAAAGGCAAAAGTCTTAACAACCGTATTAATACCAAGTTTTGCCATTAGCTTTGAAAAGGGGGAAGGAAATAAATTAGTCGGTGCACCACCAGCACCGTATCAAGAAGATGAGAATAATGTAGTTTCAGTATTTATAAGTAAAGTAATTGATCCTGAAAAACCTTTTGCTAATGATGATTCCGTACGGATTGCATTGCTTCAATTTGCTTGTTTGTTGGTTGAACGTGCGTCGCCGCATATACATGATGGTGATGCGAATAATAAACGACAGGGAAATAAACTAAGAAGATTGATGACATTTGCTTGGCCATGTTTACTAGGGAAAAATTGTGTTGATCCAGCGGCTAGGTATCATGGGCATTTGTTATTAAGTCACATTATTGCCAGGCTAGCCATCCACAAACGAATTGTTTTGCAAGGTTAGTGGATTTTTATTAAAATGTTATAAGCTCCGTACTAACTGATTTTTTTTTTTTAGTTTTTCATTCGTTGCTTAAGGGTCATGCAATAGAGGCTCGTACCGTTGTTCGGCAAGCATTAGAAGTTTTAACACCAGCAATGCCGCTTCGTATGGAAGACGGAAATACAATGCTCACACATTGGACTAAGAAAATAATTGTCGAAGAAGGTCATTCCATGCAGCAATTATTACATATTTTACAATTGGTTGTGCGACACTTCAAAGTGTATTATCCTGTAAGACATCACCTCGTAATGCACATGGTGAACTCAATTCAACGAATCGGGTTTACAACGTCAGTTACATTAGAATATAGACGATTAGCTGTTGAATTGGCTGAGGTGATAATTAAATGGGAATTGCAGCGAATAAAGGAGGAAAATGAGACTGGGTCAGATGATGTAGATCAGCAGGTACCGAATATCGATGTAAAAACAATGCCAGGTGGTGGTGTTAAACGCACCTCTGGAGCCGATGATGTAAATGAACAACGCAAAAAACCAGCAAGTTCTGATGAGAATCCAACTAGCGGGGTCGGCATTGCGCCAAAAGTTGAAGGTGCTGGCAGACCAATTGACAAAGCACACTGTGACACTGTTTTGAACTTTTTACTAAGATTAGCCTGTCAAGTAAATGAGCCGCCACCAACAGTGTCACCCGCTGATAATCTATCTAGACGTTGTGTTACTCTGCTAAAAATGGCAATGAAACCAGAAGTGTGGCCGCAGCCAAGTGACTTAAAATTAATTTGGTTAGATAAAGTGTTTTTAAGTGTGGAGAGTACCCAACCGAATTACACAAATATATGCACAGCATTAGAACTGCTGACTTTCTTGTTAACCGTCATGAAAAAGGATCAAGTATTGTCCACCTTTCGTCCATTGCAGCGTGGTCTATCTGCTTGCATAACTTGTTCTAATACACGTGTTATTCGGCTTATGCATGGCCTTCTATCAAGATTAATGGCGATCTTCCCGACTGATTCCCAGAATAAACATGAAGAGCTTGAAACATTGTATACAACTGTAAATAAAATGATCTGTGAAGGTTTGTCGCAGTATGAGAAAAATCCCCAAGCGAATCCATCATCGTTGTTTGGTACATTAATGATTTTAAAAGCGGCATGTTTGAACAACCAGAGCTACATTGATCGTTTAATGATAGCATTTATGCGTCTCTTGAATCGTTTAACTAAAGAGCATTTATCGAGTGGTGGAAGTGCGGCAGCAGCGTCCGCAGCCGCTGCCGCTGTTGCTGCAGCTTCAAATAATGCTGGTGGAACTGGAGTAAGTGGTGCAAATGGTGGAGCAGCAACAGGTCAAATTGATGGAATAGCAAGTGGTCCCGTTGCCTTAGAATTGCTCCTCCTGTCATTGGATTTAGTTAAGAATCGTGTGGTGGTCATGAGTGTAGAAATGCGTAAAGTATTTATAGGAAACATCCTAGTGGGACTAATTGAGAAAAGTGCCGATGTCAAAGTGATTAAGGCGATTGTGAAAATGATTGAGGAGTGGATGAAAAATAAAAATACACCGGTTACTGTTAGTCAGGCGCCTACACTACGTGAGAAATCAATTTTACTTGTAAAGCTAATGCAGTACGTTGAGAAACGTTTTGCAGATGACCAAGAACTGAATGGACAATTTTTAGAATTGATAAATTACATATATAGAGACGATCAGCTTAAGCAAACTGAATTAACGTGTAAGCTGGAGGCAGCATTTTTGGCTGGTCTTCGTTGTGTGCAGCCGAAAATACGGGCTAAATTCTTTGAAGTATTTGATGGTTCTATGCGTCGTCGTTTACATGATCGACTCTTGTATATAGTCTGCTCTCATGCATGGGATTCCATTGGTCAACACTACTGGATAAAGCAATGCATCGAACTACTAATACTGACTGCTAATACATCATCGCAGATCCAAAATGCAAATGAGGCTCACTTATTGCCAAGCATTTCATCCGTTATTAATTTGGCCGATTCAGACGAGAAGAAAAATTTTGTTATCTACACAACAATGCAGAATGATCCCAATGACTCGTTCGATCCGATTGAAGACAAGGAGGACGCCTTCGATATGGATATGAGTGTAGACTCAAATATTTCTAGGCGTGAAGAAAGTGAACGACCAGTTGCTAATCGCCAGGCAATGCTGACAAAACTAATTAGTAGGCAGGCGGATTTCTTAGATGCTAGTAGGAAAATTCGTACAGATCAGCTGCTTGTGTCGACGGCACAATTATGCCATATGGATTCACAATTGGCAGAAAAGGTTTGGTTGGATATTTTCCCTCGTTTATGGTCGATACTCGATGAAGGACAACAGCAGGCATTAGATCGTGAATTTATTCCATTCTTGTCATCTGGCACCCATGTTATTCAGAAAGATTGTCACCCAAGTGCTTTAAATACCTTTGTCGAAGCATTGTCACATTGCCAGCCAGCAGTTTACCTGCCGCCAAACTTAATGACATACCTTGGTAAAGCACATAATCTATGGCATCGAATGACATTAATGCTGGAAGAAATGGCACTAGAATGGCCAAATAAAAAGGAGGAAGGCTGCTCAAACGGTGACTTAAATGAAAATGCGATTGTTAATGATTTTGTAGAAATGGCAGAGAGCACAGACACAAATGAAAAAATGGACGAGATTGAGCATTCAAATATCGTAGATCCACTATCCCAAATGTATTCTGCATTACATGAGGAAGACCTGTGGGCAGGATTATGGCTTAAAAATGCAAAATATCCAGAGACAAATACCGCAATTGCGTATGAGCAGATGGGATTTTTTGAGGAAGCACAGATTGCCTACGACTCTGCTATGACGAAGTTCAAACAAGATAGTGCTAATGAGCCAACCATACTAGACATAAACAGTGAATTGCTTCTTTGGGAAACGCATTGGATACGCTGTGCCAAAGAGCTAAACCAATGGGATATTTTACTTGACTATGCCCAATCAAATAAGGAAAGAAATCCGTTTTTGTCTATGGAGAGTGCTTGGCGTTTACCCAATTGGAGCATTATGAAGCAGTCACTGGTTAAAGTAGAACAGACATGTCCGAAGCAAGCCGGATACAAAGTAAATTTATATCGTGGATTTTTAGCAATTTTACACAAGGAAGAAACCCACTTATCGTCAATTGAGCGTTACGTCGAAATGGCATCGGCGTTATGTATGCGGGAATGGCGTCGTTTACCACCAATTGTGTCACACATACATCTACCGATTCTGCAAGCGGCCCAACAAATCATGGAATTGCAGGAGGCCAGTCAAATTCATACAGTATTCCAGCAGAGTCGTGCATCGTCACTGCATGACATGAAAGCGATCGTGAAAACATGGCGCAATCGTTTGCCCGTAATCGCCGATGATTTGTCACATTGGAGTGACATCTTTATATGGCGCCAACACCATTATCAATATATTACCACGCAGCTGGAACAACAAACTGAGGCTGGCAGTCACAGTATGCTGGGAGTACATGCATCTGCTCAAGCAATCATACACTTTGGAAAGATCGCCCGAAAACAAAATTTGGCAGTAGTCTGTCAGGATTCATTATCGCGTATTTATACGATACCGTCAGTGCCGATCGTTGACTGCTTCCAGAAAATTCGGCAACAAGTCAAATGTTATCTGCAAATGGCTGCTGTCTCGGGACGCGTTGAGCTATCCGAAGCACTCGAAGTCATTGAATCCACAAATTTAAAATATTTCTCAAAGGAGATGACGGCTGAATTTTATGCATTGAAAGGATTGCTGCTGTCACAGATTGGGCGAAGCGAGGAAGCAAATAAAGCGTTTAGTGTGGCTACACAACTACATGATACACTTGTCAAAGCTTGGGCTTTATGGGGCGACTACTTGGAACACATATTTACCCACGAGCCGCGCCAGATCAGTTTAGGCGTGAATGCAATCACATGCTTTTTGCACGCATGCCGACACCAAAATGAAAGCAAGTCACGAAAATATTTAGCGAAAGTATTATGGTTGCTGTCGTACGATGATGAAAAGTCATCTCTAATGGAAGCACTAGAAAAATATGCCGTAGGCGTTCCACCGCTGCACTGGCTGTCGTGGATACCACAATTATTGTGCTGCTTAGTACAGTACGAAGGCGACGTCATTTTAAATCTGCTCAGCCAAGTAGGCAGAATGTTTCCTCAAGCCGTTTATTTCCCTATTCGAACGCTCTACTTAACTCTGAAAATCGAGCAACGGGAACGTTACAAAAGTGCTGAGCAAGCCAATAAAACAGCGACGGATTCTGCAAATGTTTCAACAACACCGTCCGCAAATGTATCAACGTCTGGTGCTGACTCAAGCACAAATACAACTCCAGCGACAGCACAATTTCTCATCCGAAATCAGGACACAAATAATTCGCAAGAAGGAAATACAACGAATCCCACACAGGCTGGCGCCAATCCGATAAGGGCTACCCAGCCAATGTGGCGATGCTCTAAAATAATGCACGTACAACGTGACATTCATCCGACAGTATTAAATTCCCTGGAAGGTATTGTAGACCAAATGGTGTGGTTCCGAGAAAATTGGTACGAAGAAGTGTCACGTCTTTTGCGCCAGGGTCTAGTTAAATTTTATGCGATTGCTTTTGATAATCGTTCATCCGTCAGCGAAGCGATAATTACCCCGCCAACATTAAATTTTGTGAAAAAACTTGTGTCTACCTTTGGGATAGGGATTGAGAACATTTCCAGTTCTTCGGCACCGTCTACATTCTCATCAGCCGCATCTGAATCGTTAGCGCGACGTGCCCAGGCCACCGTACAGGATCCACTCTTCCAGAAAATGAAAGGACAATTCTCCAGTGACTTCGATTTTTCACAACCGGGATCGATGAAGTTGCATCATTTGATAAATAAATTGAAAAAATGGATACAGATTTTGGAGGGCAAGACTAAGACCCTTGAAAGATCGTTTTTGATTGAGGAGAAATGTCGCTTCCTGTCAAATTTCTGTCAAAAGACTGCCGACGTGGAGTTACCGGGAGAACTCCTACTGCCACGTCATTCTCATTATCATATTCGTATCGCACGATTTATGCCGCGTGTCGAAATTGTTCAGAAACTCAATACAGCAGCTCGCCGTTTATACATTCGAGGTACAAATGGTAAAATTTATCCTTATTTGGTAGTTAATGATTCCGGATTAGGTGATGCTCGTCGTGAAGAGCGTGTCCTGCAATTATTACGAATGTTGAATCATTATTTGGCGAAGCAAAAGGAAACGGCTAGGCGATTCTTGCATATAACTGTTCCCCGAGTGGTTGCCGTTTCACCGCAAATGCGCCTGGTTGAGGACAATCCGTCTAGTATCTCCCTTCTAGACATTTACAAAAATGGATGCACGAAGTTAGGAATCGAATATGATCTGCCAATAACACGATACTACGAACGATTGGCAGAGATTCAAGCGCGCAACTCTCAGACGACACACATAATCCTGCGTGATATTCTGCGCGAAATACAAACAACGATGGCGCCAAAGACATTGCTGAAGGACTGGGCGTTGCGCATATTCCGATCGGCCACCGATTACTGGCAATTCCGAAAGATGTTCACATTACAGATATCCCTCGCCTGCCTGTGTGAGCACGCATTCTTTATGACGCGACTTAACGCTGACATGATGTACGTCCATCAAGACTCCGGCCTGGTCAACATTTCGTATTTCAAATTCGAAGTGGATGACACCACGGGTGAATTGGAGGCTAATCGACCTGTTCCGTTCCGCCTGACACCTAACATAATGGAGTATCTCTCGTGCTTTGGAACCTTGGGACCGCTGACTGCATCCGCAGTGGCGACTGCCCGTTGCCTAGTTCAACCGAATTTCAAATTGGCAGCAATTCTACGAACGATACTCCGAGACGAGATAATTGCCGTTCACTGCAAGACCTGTGTCGTCGATGAAAAGCCCATGGCTAATGTGAATTCCTCGGCAACGACCCAAACGTCAGCCGGCGGTGGTGACAATGCTGATAATAAAACTGTGAACAATGGCAATGCAGCGGCAACGACAACAATAACAGTGGATGAGCCAACGTTTGCCGTGACAGTGGACATGGAGAAGGTGATTGCGGCAGTCAATAAAGGCGTCGCCGCAATAATGTCGCGACTAAACGCAATTTCCTACTTTGATAATGTCGAAACAAACAAAATGAACACACTGGTACTGGCCGCCCACAATCCAGACAATTTGTGTCGTATGGATCCGGCCTGGCATCCATGGCTGTAAAGTTTTATTTTTTAATTTTATTTTCCTATGTTCCCTGAATCCCCGTTTTATGGTTTTTATTTGTTTGTTACCTTAATCCATCATCATCCATCCCCCAATTATGTTTTTTTTTTATTTACCCAATCTTTCTCTCTTTCTACACTTTTGTTTCTCTTCATTTTTTTTTTCTATTTTAATTCTATTTTTGTATTTTTTAAGTTAGAATTTTCATTATAAATAATTAAACAAAACAATTTAAAAAAAAATAAAAAAGAAGGAAAACATTCAATATATAAAATAATATATAAAAAAAAAAGAAAATTGTTTTTTTTTTTAATTTTTATTTCCCATATTTACTTCCGTTTCTATGTGTTACGGTATAAAGAATCATCAGAGCCATCATTTAATAATAGTAGTGATAACTGCGCGACAAAAACTCTCCTTGGGATAATCAAAAAATTTTACTTTTTCTTCACCCATTAAATTGGCTCTGGTGTAGCAGTGAAGATTTTTTAAATAAAATTTCATCGTTTCACTTTTTGACCATTGATAAAGATCGAATAACCAAAAGATGTTGCAGTCGCATTGGAGTTTATTTACTATAAGAGAATTTAGCTTATGAGCTTAGTCAGGGAACGAGGTAAAAGTTTCCGACTCACCTTGTAGCCATAGTCGGCTATCCTCATGATGAAAATTCTTCATAATCGGTAACAACATGTCTTTGTCAAATTTCATTAACCGATTATTGTGCAGCGTTAAGATTTTTAGCTTGTCTAGCTCGTCAAACAGGTGTGCCGGTAACACGGTTAGTCTATTCGTATGTAAATGCAGCTCGACTAATTCCGGTAGCTGAACAAACGCGTTTTCAGCAATGGTTTGCACTACGTTATTCGACACGGATAAGATTTTTAGTACCGGCAATGAGCAAACGGTATTTGCGTCAATCACCTCTATCCGATTAAAGGATAAAAATAATTCTCGTAACCGGGTCAAACCGCTAAACGTATTTTCGGGTATTTTTATGATTTTTGTATCCAAAAACTGTGCCGTTTGTAGTTGGGTGACCTGCTGGAACAACCCGACTGGTATCACCGCTATATTTCCACGTATATACAGTTCGGTGATCGGTTTTTCATCATTTTTTATCTCTTTCCATGTTGCTGTCGTTATTTCCGTTGTTTCACTCACAAAACAATCGATGATTAATCCGCCGGTTGTTGAATTCGCACAGCAGCATTTCAGTCCGCTTGGTACACGTGAATCGCACAGGTTCGCGTTGTCACCGTTAACGATGTGACAAAAAAGTAGAAAAATGAATTTTTTAATTGAAATTTTCAACATTTTTGTTAATAACGAAACGTGCGCACGTATCAACCGCAATTTACTAAACAAAATGAAAACGAAAACGACCAATGGTGGGGAAAATGCATTTAAACAGAGATGGAGTCGAAAAGCAACAAATTTGCGTTACATGGATATAGCTGAGTCTATCAATCCGCGATATTCACAGAAAAACATTCAATCTGGACCTGGAAATTCTGTTTTTGCATTCGCTTGTCGCTTTTGCCTTGATTTTGGTTTTTCTACTCTTTTGATAACCAGAGAAAAGGTCAATTTGCGTAATCAGTGCATTTTGTCACGATTTTTGTGCGATTTTTCTTTTCGTATTTCAGTCAGCCGTAAGTACGGCAGGTTTTTAGCTGCATTAAGCATGAAATTACTCACAATTGTGACGTTGGTGTTCGCTACTGGATGTAACGCGTTTCGCGGTGTGAATTCAGCCAGTACGGAAGAAAATGCAGTATCTGGGGGCTTAGATGGTTATTTTGGTGAAGAACTACTGGAGGAATTAGACGAGGAAATTACTGGTCAACGGTTCGTTGTTGGTTTTCCAAAAGACCCAGTCAACGAAAGGATTTTGAAAGTATTTCAGGAAGCAGTTGGTAAGAATACGCCATGGGCTTCTTCTGAGCTGTGGAAAACAATTGCGGAAGGAGGACCGAAGAAGATTTTGTTGTATTTGGAAGACAGAAGTGACAAGGATTGGATTAAATTAATCGACGGTGATATTGGTTCAAAGCTAAACAAGTTTGCAACAAATCAACAGACGTCTCTGCTAAATGAGGTCTGGATAAAGGAAATCGATAAAAAAATCGACGCGACAATCGTAGAAAAATTAAACGAGCGTGGTGAGGAGAAGAAGATCAGTGGTAGCGGTACCACTGGAGTGATTTTACTGCCAGTAACATCTGAGCCAACCGATAATGAGTGGATAAACGTTGTTGACGCGGAAATCGCGGACGACATAAAGTTAATTAGTGGAGACAGAATTGGATGGCCAATCGTTAAGACTTTAGTTGATAAAGGTAATACTGGATTGGCACTGGGACGTGAGAAATCAGATAAAGAGTTGCTACGTGAAATTACTATGGAATTACAGACGAAACTAAAGACAAAGTTCAACGTGGATGGTTCTGTGATGCTACCAAAGAGCGAGGAAGAATTCCTAGGAGAAATCGAAATGGATATTCGAAAACCAGAAACGGTAATAAGGGAGGAAGATTATGAGGACGACTATGAGGAGGAAGAAACATCATCAACAGAAATATTATTCGCCAAGAAAGTAGAAGAAAGCGACGAGGATTGGATAAATCAGATCAATGATGCCGTGAATAATCTTACCAGGGATTATAGAATTCCGTGTCGCTTTCCAATAGAGGGAATAAACCAATATGTGGATATGAAACGAGACAGCAACAATGAATGTCCTACTGATTCGCCTAATTTGGATTTAGATTCGCTTCCCGAAGGATTCCTTACGACCTGGATGATGTTTGCGGATGAGGAAAATAACATGCAGGTGGTGTTCCTGGTGATGGATCCGGATTATCCAAATCAGTCACTGTTTCCACCAGTGCCAGATGGTTTATGGAAGAAAATCCCATTGGTCAACTACTTGCCGAACTACAATATTTTCTTTGTGCTCTGCATGAGGTACGTCTATTCCCAAATTCCCTCAATCAAATCGAAATTCAACGAAATTCTCTTTCAGATCAAAGACGGATCAACAGATCGTCTTGGATTACAGCCACATGGCGAATGTGTACCGTGTCAAGTTCCTTTTTAACAATTTCCAGAGGGAATACCCAACGAAAATACTGATCCACGGCTGGCAATCATCGTCGAAATCGCAGATTGAGCAGTCGATCAAAAACGCTTATCTGGCCAAGGGAAAATTCAATGTAATCCTCGTCGACTGGGAGGTATTGGCCGCAAATATCTTCTATCCATTGCCCGCGGCTCGTACATTTAACGTTGGCGGTAACATCGCACATCTAATCGATCTGCTGATCACTGTGCACGGCGCGAACATGAACAGCTTCCATATAATTGGGCACAGCTTGGGCGCCCATGCCGCTGGTTTTGTTAACTCCTTCGAATTACCAGGTGCCATTCCACGGATTACAGGTGATTCTAGTATAAAACTGCCAAGCGCAACATAAAAATTCACAAAAAAATAAAAACAAAAAACCTCTTCGTAGGTTTAGATCCAGCTTCCGTGATTTTCATGGCTCTCATTAAATATTTCCGCCTGGACAAGGACGATGCACTCTTCGTTGACGTAATTCACACCTGTGGCTGGATATTGGGCTTTCCGTGGTCAATCGGCGATGCGGACTTTTACCCGAATGGCGGTACACCCATTATGCCCGGCTGTTTGCTTAATGCCACCGAACTTGGTAACAAAAATTGAATAGAAAAAAAACTTGGGCGAAAATGTTTGTATTGAATTCTTTTGGAAACTTCTAGTTGCCGTTTGCAGCCACTCACGTGCTTACGAATATTTTGCCGACTCAATAGAATCCCCTATTGAATTCTACAGCTACGCCTGTCCCAGTTACTCTGCATTCAAGTCACGTCAATGTAATCCCAATGCGGTACTGATGGGCGCCCATACACCAAGCACAGCACGCGGTGATTTTTATTTACAAACGACAAGCGCACAACCGTACGGTATGGGTGCGCTAACTGGAATGCGTGCAGCGTAACACCGTGCAGCGATGCAGAAAAAATAACCCAAGACACAAATACAGGGAAATTTATAATTTAGACAAAAAAATACTTTTTTTTTTTTTTTTAATTAATTTTGTTTTTTATTTTATTTTTTTTTTTTCATTTTTTTTCGTTATTTTTTCTTTTTCTCAATTTCTCCACATCATTTTCTCTCATTACATACATAGTAGGGGGTTACACATTCCCCATTTGTTAATTGTTGTTGTTATTTTATTAAATTAAAAATTAAATTTTAATAATTAAATAGAAAAAAAATAAAATTTTAATTAATTTACTCGGTGGACACGTGTGGTGTTCACGTTTATTTACTTAAATTTTTAAATGAACAAATTCTCTCCCTTACTCTCCCTTTCTCTTTCTCTTTGCTATTTAAGCTATTTCAATTAAGTTAAGTCATGTCTTTCTGTGTGTCTGTTAATCAAATAAAAACAAAAAAAAATCGCAAAAATAATTGATGTAGATGAAATGCGTCCGAAACATAACCGTTTTCACCGTATTACCGGATTAAAGTGCATAAAACATCGAAAATCAAATCAATTATCGTGTGCGTCCGCACTATACTCCACTATTTCCCCACCCACTTTATTTAACATGAAAATACATTTAATACTAGGGTGGAATAGGGGGGGAGGATATACTGTTTCTAATTATTATTCATTTCCATCTACCCACCCCACTCTACGTGTTTAAAAATTTTCCCATCTGTAATTCTTGTTAAATTTTTGGAGAATATTTCCCCTTATTAACCACAAATTAACCACGCCCTACATCTATAACGTCGTGCATTAAACTTCATTTAAATTGCACAAAGGAGACAAAAGCTTAGGTAGGGAATTAGGGATTTTTTTTTTAATTATTATCGTAGGGGTAATGAGATCAATTCAAAAATTAAATTTTCTTTTCTCCTTCTTTTATTTGTTAATAAAACATTAAACGAGTTAAAACTAAATAAAAGGAAAGGTGGGTGAGTGGTTGGTTGGTTGAACAACGAAAGAAAGAAAAGAAAAAAAAAATATTTACATAAAGGATTATTAATTACCCACACATGTGTATACACATTGTGTCCACATTGTAACAGATTAATAAAAAAAAATATTTAAAACGGGGGTGGGTGGTGGGTAATATAATAATAAAGCGGGGAAAAGAATGAAAATAAGAAAAAGAAAAATTCCACACACAACAACGCGCGTATTACTAATACTAATACTAATACTTAAATATTTATTTACATTTATATAGTTTCACGTCTCCTTCGTGTCACCGACACAGTTACACAACATCTCACATTAAACATTCCACCCCCTCCCATACGATTAGATAAATCCGTTTATTTAACGCTGGAGAGCACAGAAGAAAATGTTTTTAAAATAGATTTACTTAATTAAAAATTAATTATTTAAACTAAATTGTTCTAATTAACGTTAATTGAATTAATTAAATTCTTATTAAATAAAAAAAATGAAAATAAAAAATAAAATTATTTTTCCTTAATTTTTTAATTAATTATAGATTAAAAGCGGAGAAAGACATACGATCTTTCTCTCTCTATCTCTCTCTTTTATTCTCGATTTCATTTGCTTTGAATACACAAAAAACACAAGAGCTAAAGTGGTGGGGAAAAGTTATGTTAAAAAACTATATTTCTCCTCTTATTGCTTCTAATATATGCACGACGCAATTTTTCTAATAAAAATTTTAATCTTTTTCTTATCACTAATACTCTTACGTTTAGAATTAAATGAAATTAAAAAAAAAATCTCTTTCTAACACACCCATCCGCCGCATATGGGTGTTTTACCTTTCCATAAAGAAATTTTATGCCTTAGCAAAGACGCACATTACAACATAACATTCCATCCTATCTAACCTAAGCGAAAACACATTTATCAATGGTTTGTTACTTTGGTTCATTTCGTTACCCCAACCAACAAATCTACTCACTCTCTAAACTCTTTAAACATTACCATTACCACTCCCACCCATCATTTCATCATCAATTATTTTGTTAATAATAAGAAAAAAAAAGGTAAAATCTTTTCCTTCTTGGTATTTTTCTACTACATCGCGCTTTTCACGAAAAATTTTTTTATGTTTTTTAATTTTTTTTTGTATTGGGAAATATTGTATTTCCCAGTATTTTTTTTTTTTTTTATTTGTTTTTTTAATTTTCCTCGTATAAAAATTTGTTTTTTTTTTTTTTTTCTTTTCTTTAATTAATTAGTTTTGCTTATTTATTTGTATTTGAAACACACTTGTGAAATGCACACAATTATTATTTTTGTGTGGGGCATTTTAAGTGGGGTAATTTTTTGATTTATTTTAAATCTAAAATTTCTCTGCACTAATGCACACTCACACACTTACATAAAATACTTTTTTCTCTCTTTGTTTTTTCTTCTTTTATTTAATTTTTTTATTACAAATATTATTCGAAACCTATTGCTTTTGTGTTTTTATTATTATAATTTTAATTTAATATTAATTATTATTTTTTTTTTACTTTTAATGTTTAAATTACACCAAAATTGATTAACTTCCCTGACACAAAGGAAGTAAAATTAAAAAAACAAAAAAAAATTCTCTTTTATAAATTTGACTGCCATCTAATATTAATTTATAACAACTAAAAATCACATGGAAATCAATTATAGAAAAAAAATCAAAAAAAAAAAAAGAAAAAATTTACTTAATTTGCCTTAATTATTCGTAATTAAATTAAATTTTCAGTCGAAATAATTTATTTGAATTTCACTTAAATAAAATTAAATTAAAAAAAAAATCTTTCTCTAAATGTTTTTGTTAATTTTTGTTTTGGCTAAACGCAGTAAGTAGAAGAAAAAAATTCCAAAATTGTGCCTAAAAAAATTTTCCCTAATCTCTTTTACATAAAATTTTAACGCCTAAAGTCTTTTTTTTTTATTTTTATTTATTTGTTTACTTAATTAGTTAATACATATGTGGGGGCAATGATTGTGCTGAAGAAATTAATTAAAAAAAAAAAAAAAATGAATTGATGGCAGCATTTTGGTTTTGTTTTTTCTTTTCTTTTTTTTTTTAATTTTTTGTCTAAACAAGAAAATACAGCTCTACTGGGGGCGGGGTCTTGCTATCTGTCATAACTTTTTTTCCCCTATTAATTTCCTGCTAAAAGGAAATATTTTTATAAATTTTATTTTCCCCACTCTTGTGTTTTTACTAAATGGCAGTTTTACGGTTTATAATTTTTTTCTTTTCTTTTACAAGTCTTATGTTGTGGGGGAAAATAATTTGCACAAACAAAAAAAGGGGGGAAAAAAACAACAGAAAAAAAGTTAACAATGTGTTAGTGAATTACACGAATAACAAATATTAAAACCAAATAGAGCTCTTGGGGTATTTTCTCGTCTCTTAATTAACAAAAGTAAATATTTTAATTAATTTTATTTTAATTAATTTATAATTTTTTTCAGTCAATAAATGTTTTATTTATTTTATTTAATTTAATTAAATTTAATTTTAATTTTTTTTCTAACATTTTGGCAGTGTTTTGTTGTGTTTTTTTATTTTTATTTTTTTCTTCTTTATATTTACGTTTCTCCCTCTTCGCTTTTCGCTTTTACCCCTTTTAATTAATTAATGAATTTTCTTGATTACAAGAATTAATATTGAAAATTTCCTTCTTTTAAATTATTTACAAAAAATTGTTTTTTTTTTTTTTTTTTCTTTGTTAATTAAAAATTAATTAAATTTTTTTTTTCAGTGTTTTTTGTTGTCCCCTTTGTTGGGCTTGACAGAGCTACAAAACATTGGTGTTGTGTTTACGACGTTTATCCACAACGGTGAAAGGCTGCTTAAATGTTTTTGTTCGCTGCTTTTGTTTTTTTTTTTTCTGTTACCCCATGTACAATTCGGTATTCAGACACCCCGTGACAACACCGCAGTGTTTGTATAGCAAGCCTTCTCCATGGAATAAAACATTCGTAAACCAACCCAATTAATTAATAAAAAATTTCTTTTTTTTTCTGTTTCTGTTTTTCTTAATTTAATTTAATTAATATATTCCTCCTCCCACTGTACATTTAAATACCCCCTCCTGGTACAATGATACAGCATACCGAATATATGACGTCAAAAAATATATTTTCTTTTCCATCCCTTCTCTTTTTCTCTCTCTCTCTCTCTTATTCATTAATTTTATTTTATTTTATTTTATTTCATTAATTAATTAATTAATTTTCTCTATTTTTTTTTTTTTTTTTCTTAATTTTTTTATTAATTTATTTTTTTTACCGAAAAATAGATTTTTTTTTTTTTTTGCCATGCTAAATATAATTTATTTGTTATTTTTGTTAATTTTTCTCCTGAATAATTTTGTTTTTTCATTAAAATTTAATTAAGCCTAAAGTGGTTTTGTTTTTATTTAATTTAATTTTATTAATTAAAAATTTATTAGAAATTTTTCTTTTTTTGTCATGTGTTTTGTTCGTTTGTTTTTTTTTTTTTTACTTAAATAAAATTAATTAATATTAATTAATCGAATTATATATAAAAGGGGAAATTAAATTAAATTAAATTCCCCTTTGACTATTATGACATGGGAATGTAGAAAAAAATTAACACTGTGTGTGGTGATTGGGTTTAACGTCGTAAAACATCGCCTCCCACTAAAACTCAACACATACAAACAACCCACTACGTTTTCATTCAATAAAAACGATGGAAAATAAAATTCCTTTATACATTAATTTTTTTTTTCTACACGCCTACTTTACTAGTCAAAGGGAATTAATAAATTTAATAAAAAATTCCAGGGAGAGCGTACAAAACAAAAACAAAAAATTATTTCCCCAACTTTCGCTTTTAAATATAAATAAAATAAAAAATTCCTTTTTCTCTACAATATAAATGAGATCATTGCTGATATATAGGGGTTTTGGGGTGGGGCGCGATTTTATTATTATTATTATTTACTCTACAAAAATTTCCCCTTTTATTTTTTTTTTTTTTCAAAATTCATTTTCAGTTTCCACCTACGACTGATCATCAGAATCATCATTAAAAATTTAAAAAAAAAAAACACAAAAAAAAAAAAAAATATTATTTAATTAACCTAAAAATACTTTCTCTTAATTATAATTAAAAACGTAAAACGTAATGAAAAATTAAATTGGTCCAGTTATATAGAAAATAATTTCTCTTTTAAAAACAAAACAAAACGGTTAAATCGGTTATTAATTAATTGATTGATTGATTGATTTGATTGGTGTTTATTATTTTTATTAATTAATTAATTAAAGGTCACGATGGCATCGTTTTCGGTGGTTTCCGATGTCTTTTTCTTGTTGTTACATGAGTTGTAGACGTTGCTGTTGTTGCTGATGATGTTCCACCGACTACTGTTAATGTTTTAATATTGCTTATTGCTCCTCCTCCAACAACTCTGGAACCTAATGATCCATTTAATGATTTTATTGTAGTTTTATTAGGTGCTGTTACTGTTGCTGTTACAATTCCTGTACCACCAACAATTGTCTCTTTACTTAAACAAACTTTTTTACTATTACTACAACTGTTGTTGCTGTTGCTGTTGCTGTTGTTGCTGCTGCTACTACTACTACTACTACTTCCACTATTCTTACCGCTACTACAATTACTCTTAATACTATTATTATTATTATTACTTATTTTCTCTAATAAATTTTTATTATTATTCATATTGGCAGTGTTTGTTGCTGTTACTGTTGCTGTACTTGTCATCATCGCTTTATTTACTTTTATTTTTCTTTTATTATTATTATTATTATTATTATTATTCTCATTATTATTTTTATTTATTAATATTTTTTTTGTATTATTATTATTATTACTAATTAAAGTATTATTATTATTATTAAGTAATAAATCAGTATCATTGTGTATTGCTGCTGCTGCTGTTGTTGTTGATGTTATTGCTGCTGTTTTTTTACTAATATTACAACCATTTGTATTATTATTATTATTATTATTATTATTTACAATAGATGGCGTTTTAATAATAATTAAATTATTTTTACTATTCTTTATCATTTTATTATTATTATCAATTATAATAATACCATCTTTAGAATATCTTTCATTTATTATCTTTATATTATTATTATTCTGTTTTGATAATTTACTTGTTATCATTATATTATTAATTGCTTTATTAGCTAATACACTATTATTATTAGCTAGTTTAAAATAATTATCTAAGCATACACGTTCAACTAGTGACATCTCATTTATTTTTATATATTTCTCATATTCAATATTATTTTTTTGTTCCTCCAATTTTATTTTACTTGTTTCCGGTAACCATTCATCAGATAATCTACAACAACAACGAAATTATTTATTAAATAAAATAAAGAATTTCCATCATCATATATTTACATATTATTTGGTGTCCATTTGACTAAACACTCGACATTTCCCTGTAATGTTGTCCGTTTACCGATTGTCTCACCGCGAAAACAAAATTCACCATTATCACCATTCGCCAATGTACCGGTTATAAGTAAACGATGTTGTAGTCCCTCCATTATACCATTGTCAAAAAAATCAAAGGTTCGTGCTACAAGTAAAATAATTTTTAATAAAATAATAAAGAAAAAAGAAATATTAAAATAATTTTTTATATTCACCTTTCAAGATTGTTGTATTATTCCGTGTCGACTTATTAAGATGACTTTGTCGTCGTTTTTCTAAACATTTTTCAAAAAGAAAAGGAAAAATTAACAACAACGAATAAATGAAACTCTACACAAAATAATTCTACATAAAAAAAAAAATTTAACCGCTAAAGACGACGACGACGACGAAAAAACTTACAATAAATCCTCTATAAAATATTTAAATCAAATTGGAAGAAATAATTTAGAAAAGAAACATTGAAAAAAACAAAAAAAAAAAAAAAAAGGAATAAAAAAATAATTAATTTTTGAATTTAATTAAGAAAATGAAACGTAAAGAAAAAAAAATTACTTTGGACAACCATGAATAAATAAATTAATAAATAATTTTAAAAAAAATTAATTTGCCTGGGGAAATATAATACAAACAAGAGTGGAGAAAAAAAAAAAAAAAAGTATAAAACGGTAACTAATACTATTGCACTGTACTGTCAGTATATATGGAGGATATTCGCATATTGCATGAAAACAACTGTTGTGGCGTAACAGGCGCAAATAACAATACACAGTGGGGAAATTAATTTTTTTTTTTTTTTTAATTTTTCTTAATCCCCACAAACACGTTTTTATTAGCCAATTAATAAAAATTAAACGTATGAGACACCACCAAATCGTGGTTGGATAGAAAATAATTATCTTGCGCAACGCTTTAAAACGCACACAAAACATTCAAAGAGAGAGAGAGAGAATAAACAAAAGGAAAAAATTTCCCCATATTATTTTCAAAAACAAGGAAAATTTCTCCTTCGCCCTCTATTTTTTTTAATTAATTTTTTCTTTGTTTCACAATTTTATACTTTTTTTTTTTTTTTTGTTGTTTTAAAAGTAGAAAATTTAATTAATTAAATTAATAAAAAATTGTACCCCCTGTAATGTGATTAGCACACAGAACATAAAAAAAAAATAAAAAAAAAATAAAAAAAATTAGTAAATAAAATTTCCTGAATCGCATTTTCATTTTCTTTTTATCCATTATCTCAGCAAGTTATACTCCCGGGTCCACCAAAAATACTCCCAATTTGTATTTTCTTTATTTATTTTAATTTTTTTTTTTTTTTGTGGTTAGTAAAAAATGCTTTTTTTTTTTGGCACGTGGTTTATTGTTTTGTTTTGTTTCCGCTTTTTGTTTTTAATTACAGCTAAAAAAAATCGCCAACCATAAATGACAGCAGCACCACGACAACTGAATTTTTATTCTTTATCTCGATAATTTAAAAATTATTTCTTGCAAATCAGTAAATTGATTAATTAAGATGCCGCCGTAAATGTGTAAAAAAGTGAGAAGAATTAACGAAAAAACCCTAAAACCTTACCTGACCACGGTTGACGCCTGTAGCGCAATTTTTTACCATTTCTTCTGAGCAACTTGTTCGCCTGTTCCTTGTCGTTTGCATTCTTCTTGTTGTTGCTTAAATTTTCCGCATTATTAAAGTGACCGTTCACGTGCTTTTGCAAAGCCAACTAGAAAAAAACGAAAAAAAATTCATTCGTTAATTATTATCCGACGTAATGGGATGATAAAAAATTCAAAATCGCTTACCTGTGAGCCAAAGCGTAGACCACAACCGCCAACGATGCATTTAAACGGTTTGGTGCCACCATGCGATAATACGTGACGTTCCAGCCATCGACGTGAGCAGGATTCTCGCGAGTGCACCTTACATCCCGACCATAAACACGAAAATGGCCCGTTCTGTGTGTTCACATGCTGAGTCTGCAGATGATCCAATAGCTTTGAGCTCGTATCATATTTGTCCATGCATTTGTCCCAGTAACAGACGCCAATTATGCGGCCATCCGATTTTCGGATATTTTTCAAATTAAAATAGCAGCCCCGACCATTTGTGTCACTGCACACCGGCGGAAATCTTATTATCTTTGGTTGTGACAAAATTGGACTTTTCGTTACATCGTCCGACAGTGTGGATAAAATTGTCGAGGTGGTTGTCTCCGCTTCGGTAATCTCCGTCTCAGTTATTTCCAACTCAGAGACTTTTTTCACCGAATTTGAAGAATTTGATGACGTCGATTTATTACACAAAATTATTTTCTCCTCTTGTTGGTGATGCAGCTGCTGGGTTTCTTTCTCCCTTTTCTGTTGCTGCTGAATACTTTCAAGTAGCAAACTTTTTGGCGATTGTTGCGGTTGGGATTGTTGTATTTGATGTTGAGACGACATGGACGAAATAACAACCAATGGCGGCAGCTCCTTTTTAAACTCATGCTGTGAATTCGGTGGTTGTTGTTGCTGCTGTTGCTGTTGCTGTTGCGGCTGCTGCTTATTCACGATTAATTCATTTTTCTTAATTATTGATGGCAGAGTTAAATTAGATAAAGTTGCTGGAGTTATCACTGCTGCTGATGGTACTGGTGGTGGTGCTGTTGGTGCAGGTGTTGCGGTTAATGTCAAGGTTTGTGTCACCGATAGTTGTGCGGCCGCAATACTTTTTCCAATAATTTCAGCTGCTGTTGCTGTTGATGACTTTAAATTAAATGTGGAGAAGAGCGGCGTTACTGCTGATGGCAATTTTGTCACCGGTTGAACACTTGCTGCAGCAACACTCAGTTGATTAAGGATTTGTTGATGTTGTTCGTATTGCTGTTGATGGTATTGTTGTTGCTGTTGTTGTTGCATTAAAGTCCCTGTACTAAAGTAAATCGAACCAGCAGCAATTGGGGATGTGGTTGTTGTTGTTGATGAGCATGATGATGACAATGATGATGATGAAACACCGACTAGTGTACCTGGTGCTGTTGATGATGCCGTTACACATGCTGTTAGATTTATATTTTGTTGATGTTGTTGCTGTGGTTGTTGTTGTTGTGTTATTTTAGCGGCTGTTGTCGCTATTAACGGCGGTGGTAATAAATTAGATAAAATTGGTTGCTGTGACAAATGCGACATAACAACATTTGTTTGAATTTGCTGATGATGATGATGTTGGTGTTGCTGCTGCTGCTGCTGTTGTTGTTGTTGTTGTTGCGGATGTGACAATTGTTGATGATAATTTGTTGTTGTATATTGCTGGGTACTAAATATTGCTGTAGGCGGATGATGTGTTTGTAGTATCGTGCCTAAATTTGATAAATAATTATGATTGTGTTGCTGTTGCTGATGATTTTGTTGTTGTTGATGCTGTATTGGATGTAATGCGGGACATTGCTGTTGTTGGTGCTGCTGCTGCTGCTGTTGCTGTTGCTGTTGCAAATTATGCAATTGTGACGTCGTTAATACAGTCGGCAGAGCCGTATTCAATAGTGTTGTCGTCATAAATAACGGCTGATGATGATTAAATGCGGTTGATGTTGCAGTAAACGGTATTGTTGTTGTTCCAGTTGATGTTGTCGACGCCTGAGGTTGTGGTGTTTGCTGTAATTTAATCAACGTTCCATTTAAATTATTCATAAAGAACTGATGCTGTTGTTGTTGCTGCTGCTGCTGATGCTGTTGCAGGCGACCATTCAGCGTTGCATTACTCTGTTGAATTAGTAAATTATTCAATCCGTTGGTTAATGGGGTGGTGAGTGTGGTCGCCTGTACACCACTCGCTGCTGATGTTGTGCCCATCGTTGTGTTGGTGGACACACCAAGCGCTGTTGTTGCATTTGTGCATTTGGCCGTTGTTGATATCAGCGTTGGTATTTGCACTAAATTAGGCATCGGGAATTGATATAGCGACGTAATTTTATTATTACCGGTTGTTGTCGCCGTTGATAGGGCGGTTGTGGTTGTTGTTGGCTGCATTGAACACACAGCTGTCAATTTATGCTGTTGCTGCTGCTGCTGCTGTTGTTGCTGAGGTAATCTAATTGCTGCTAAGAGAACTGTTGGTTGCTGCTGCTGTTGTTGCTGCTTATTTAAATCAGTTTTTACGCCCGTCAATTGCTTTAACTGCAATTGATGTTGATGTTGCTGTTGCTGTTGTAGTTGCAGTTGTGGAGCCTTTAAATCATTTCGAACAAGAATACGGGGCGCGATTGTCACTGGCTTCTTTACCACTTTTTGCATTTGTTCCTTTTTGTACGCACTTTTATTGCTACAGCCATTTGCGATTTGGGTTGCGGCCGACGTCAACGTTGCCGCCGTTTTATTACCCTGTGACGCCGTTATCGCTAATTTCTTCTCATTACCCTTCAGCGTCTTTTTAATTTCCTTTGCTAATCGCTTCACATCGATATTTGGTTTCACTTTTTTACATTTTTCCATGGTAGCGGCTGCTTGTGTTGATATTGCGGAAACACAAGCCCCTGCGGCGGTTGTGGTGGCAATTGTTGTCGTTACAGCCGCTGCTGCTGCCGTTGACCCAGTTGATAGAATATTAAAATATTTATTAATGCCGATTCTTGGTAATTCAGAGGATCGAATCACCAAATTCGTGAGATCCTTCTTCAGCAGATTCAATGAGGATTTACTTTGTGTCTTAAAGAACCCGGTGATTTTGCTCTGCGGTAAAGTCGGTAATTGCTGTTGGGTTTGGATCTTAATCGGAGTCATCGCAACAAATGCAGCTGCAGCGGCAGCCGTTGCAGTTGTTGGCAAACCTGTTGCAGCTATTACAGCCGACGAAGGTGATAATGAAATTGGTGCTAATGTTGGCGTAATTAAATTGCAATTGCTGGTCGCAAGCAAAGGCGGTGGTGATGATTGCGTCTGTACACCGACTTCGCTTAAATTTTGTTGCTGCTGCTGCTGTTTGCATAATACTTTATCGGAGCGAACACGCTTTGGATTGCTTAACGGTAATAACGATAAATTATTGTAATTCGTGTCTTTCGGATTATTATAATCGCCAAAGGTGGACGGGCTTAATCGTTTTAATTTGTTCACGGCAACAGGTGCGGCTGCACCATTTATCGGTGTTGTCGGTAGTGGTGGCGGCAGTGTTAATGCATGTGTACCACCACCACCACCACAACCCACTGAAACCGATGTTAACGGTGGCGGTTCCGATGCTACTTTTGTCGGAGCGACTGTTGCTATTAGTGCTGTTGTTGTTGCAGCCGATGTATTCCATGGCCAACTGGTAACATTCACTCCGCCAGCTGACGATGCTGTCGTTGTTAATGTGACTATTGGTGTAATTTTAGCCGCAACAACAGCTGGTAATCCACCCACTTTCACCGCTACATTATTTTTCATCGGAATTTCCTTTACTAATTTTACTTTCGTTTGTTTTTCCGGTGTCGATCGAATATTTTGTTTTGATTGTGGTGCCATCTCTTGTAATACTTCAGTCACTTCTATACAACTTTTTACCGTCTCTACAGCAACTCCTGCCGCTGCTTCATTTATTGGTAAAACTCCGTCTGATGATATCGCTTCAGTTTCGGATCCTTTTGACGGTGTTATCGTTATCGTAGCCGTTGCAGTTGTCGTCGTTTGGGCTGCTGCTGTCGCCGTCGTTATATCATCGCATGACTGTGAACTATACGGTGAACCAGGATCTGATGAGTCTGACGAGGTTGTACAACTAGAATCTGTACAACTAACGGCAACACCGCTAAAAATGTAATAAAAGAAAGAAAGAAAGAAAAAATCATCATCAGAAACATGTTTTTAGTGAATAAATTTGCAAAAAAAAAATTATCATAAATTCAAGAGAAGCATCATGGTTATGCTTAAAAAAGAAAAAATAGCAAAACCGGAAATGCGTAGGCTTCAATCAATGTGAAGAGAAAAAAAAAACCAATTAATCGGTTCTTATAACCGCAAATACAAAAAAAATATGTTCCCCTATGTCGAATATTCAAGCTCAACACACTATTAATATAAGTGACTTAACTGCTTAAAACGCATAAAACATACAGAAAGAAAAACAAAAACAAAAGAGAATCTAAGCCACAAAAAAAACTTGACTTAAAAAAAACAGGCAGAAGCTCCTACATTAGCCAATCAATAAATGTAAAAACTTTGCGCATAAAAAGCATCAGTCGCAGCAACTGCGAAAAACAAAATAAAGTCGAATGAATAAAAAAACAAAAACAAATCGCATTGCATGGTCAACGTCCCGTCTGACATTACAAAAGAATACAAAAAAAAATTAATTAATAATGCGCTTGCGCGAGGTGTTTAAACGCAATCAAAAAAAAAAAACAAAACAAAACAAAAGTTAAGCAGCGCAGCGCATCGACTAGTTTTCTTGGTCGGTCACACAACAATAGTTCAGCTACACACCACCAGAAATGCATCGATGCATTTGATTTAAACGTAGAAAAAGCATAGCAAAGCTCAGTAGGTTGACCGTGTCGTCATTTATGTAAGTCCGCAACACAAATGCAATAAAGAGAAGAAAGAGAAAAACCAACCAACACACATACAAACACACTGGGGAAAAATAAAAATTTTAAAAACACTTTAAAGGCAATTTTCCTCCCCCCACTCTAATATAATCTCCTTAAAAATCCTTTTACTAACATAAAAAAAAATTCCTCTGCGCATCATTTTAAAACTGCGCAGTAGAAAAAACCCTATCTCATCCGTCTCACATCCAAAAAAAATTCATTTAGGACTTTTTTTTTTATCTGTAATTCCTAAAACCAAATCAAAAAAGAAAAAAAAAAAACCTACAAAAGGATGAGGGAACAAAGAATTTTTTTTTTTTTTGATCCAACAAAAAACACCAGCCGACCAAGTGGTATTAGTGATAAAAGAAAGAAAAGAAAGAAAGACAAAAAAATAAAGAAAAAAAAAGAGTTTAAGTGTTGGTGACCTTGGAACCTAGGTCCAATGACCGAGAAAATAAAAAAAAAATAATAAAAAAAATTTAAACAAGACGAAGAAGAGCCAAAAGAACATAAAAAAAAATATATCCAAAAACCAGTCAGGTTGTTAAAAGAATTTTTTTTCTTTCCGTTTATTTTTCTTCATCACTATCAAGATTCTCCCCCCATTTAATACCTACACGCGCACACAACACAGTACACCATTATGTTATTACTCATCCCATATGTTAAATGAAAAAAGGGAAAACAAAACATTTCCTCTCTCTAAAACCAACCCACAAGGGATATTAACTTAATTAAAAACCAACAAAAACACATCAGGATTCCGGGAGCAAAAAAAAATGAAGTGGGAAATGTGTCATAAATGAATTTCCTCTGTATTCACTCGTATCAAACATAAAAATTATTAACCGAAATCAACAAGAGAGAAAAAGAAACCTTCTAAAAAAAAAAAAGTAAAACAACCTGCAAACATATTTTTCTGTTACAAAAAACATTAAAATTATTACAGCATAAATAATTTATGTAATTAAAATTATGTTTTTTTTTTTTTTATAAAGAGAAAAAACCCTACGTGATGTAAGAAAATAAAAAAAATAATTATTCACTAGTATTAGTAAGGAGACAGAGAGCAAATAAAAACAACATCAGTGATGCGCGAAATTGAGAAAATGCAAAAACAAAAAATAAAAAGAGAGAGATGAGAATAAAAAATAATTTCCCCAATTCTAAATAGGGGAATCTAACCAATCCATAGAAAACATTATTATGCAATTTTATTACTTATATGCATGTGTGGGAGTAATTTGCGGTTTTTTTTTTTTTTTTATTAAAGGGGAAATAGAAAAATCCAAAGATTTTTGTTTTCCGGTTTTTTTTTAATCATTTTTTTTTCCTTCTCATTTTAAGTCATGACTGTGTAAAGTGTTTTTTTACCTGGGATAACGTTAAGTCAATAAATAAAAATTAAAAATTTTAAAAAATAATTTCTCAAGTAAAGTCATCTGCGCAATAAACAAACAAAAATGTTCGATTCTTTGTTTAATTTAACTTAGGCAAGCCTTAAAGCCATATTGCGGTTATTATATATGTTTTCTTTGTGTAATTTTTATTTACTTAGTTAATGCAGGCTGACTCGATGGCTGGCTGGTTGGTTGGCTTATTTTGTTTGCTTACAAATGCTGACTACTCTTAAGTGGAAAATATTATTTAATTTCGCAGTTGCGCATACAACCAGCGCGCAATGCACACATAAACACAACACACCAACTGTTGTTCGCGATTAAATGCAAATAATTCAAAAAAAAAAAAAAATAATAATAAAAACAAAACACAAGCAAAAATCCTTGAACGAAAAAAATGTTTTTTGTTTTATCCAATGACTTTTGTACAACAAAAACTGCATTGCACGGATATTAAGCCGTGTAATTAGTGTCCAGTGCATTACCATTGCTAATTAAATTAAAAGTAATTTAAAGTTGACTAGAATTAAGTCACCACCAGTTACTTTACAGCCTTAAATCAGGCATAAATATTGCATCAAAAATGAAACAAACAGAAAACAGAAAAAAAAAATTGACTAAGCCTGTGCGCACAGTGTAACAACAATGCGCTTAAATTAAATTTCTGTCATGTCACGACTAAACAAATTCAATTTACAACTTAATTAACGTAAAGAAAAAAAAATCAACATGACAAAAGCCTAGTTTAGTTAAGTCTAGTTTATTTTTTATTTTTTCAAGGAAAAAAAAATTTTAATTCCGTGTACTTTCAGGACAATTTCAGCAGGACGTCATTACTTGAATTAATCCAAATCTTACTTAGGCAAGTTAAAAAAAAATCCTACAAAAAAAAAAAAAAACAAAACCCAGCAGCAACAGACCACAAAACACCTGACTGTTAATTAAAAAAAAAAGAAAAGAAAAAAAGAGAAACAAAGAAAGAAAAAAATACAAAATTTAATTTATTTTTTTTTCACAATGCGCATGACAAATGCACTTAATACGCTTAAAATCCCATTTATTTACTTTTGTTCGGTTTTCAATATTCTTGGCTGTCCTTCGCTTATTTAAAAAAAAAAAAAAATTTCTCTCGTTAATTAAATTTTTATTATTTTTTTTTTTAATCTCGCTTCTCGCCTACAATTTAATTTATTTCTTTTTATTTACTTATTTAAGTCCGACACTTTACTGTCATACTGTGTAACCTCCAACGTAGCTAAACTGCTGCTTATATATCGCTCTGTGCATATTTTTTCAAACAGATTTTCTTTGTTTTAATACAAAATTCAATTAAAAGAATTTTTTTTTATTTTTTTTATTTTTTTTTTTTGTCATCAATGCAGGAGAGAATTTTGCTATGACACAAAAATCCCCACGGTAAGGTCGCGTAATAAATAGGCAAAAAAATAATAAAATAAAATTTCAAAACGCAAAATTTTAGTACAGCAAAAACGTCAAAAAAAATAAACCTAAAAAAGTAGGAAATAAAAATCGAAGAAAACCTCAAAATCAATGAAAAGTTTTTGAAACATCAGAAACAACCTGAATAAATCCTAAAAAACCCTAAAATTCACAAATCCACCAGCCAAAATCTCATGAAAAGGCCAAAAGAAAATTTTAGTATAGGAGAAAAGGAACAAAAATAAATTTTAAGGGGAAATTTCCAATAAATTTAATTTAACCCCACCAACCAAAAAAAGAATAACAAATTAATTTCCTTAAAATAAAAATTAGTTTAATGAACCTAATTACAGCAACAACAATGCATTTTGTTCAATCTGTTCGCTGTTGCTGCTGCTACTATTCCCGCCAGCTAAACTGCAATAAATTTTCTAATAAAAACCGAAGGCGTTCAAAATCAACAACAACAACAACAAAATTGTGCTAATTAAAGAAACAAAAAAAAAACTTTTTTTTTTTACATCTATTTTGAATAAACTGAAGGAGAGAAATGAATAAAAAAAAAAAACAAATTAATTACCCACACATTGAAAACAACAGTGATAGTGGGGAGTAGTAAATACTAATAATTAATTAGCAAATAAATAAACCAACAAAAAAATTGCAATAAAAGTGAAATTATCAACACCAATACAAACAAAAAGAAATAAAAACTGGAGAAATACAAAAAAAAAAAAAAAAAATTCACACAATAAATCACCCACAAAAAAAAAAAAAAAAAAAAAAACAAAAACAAAACGCATGCAAATATCACATACAACTACAATCGCAAAGATAAAAATGTGCACCAACAATACACAGACAACATGTACTTTACAGTCCAATGACATATGACAAAAGTCAAGTCAAGTAAAATCTATATAAAAAAAAAATTATTTTTAAAAAAATTTAAAAAAAAAAACTTTTCGTGAAAGAGAGATAAAAGATCATTGAACGTGCATGTTATACAAAACCAATACAATTGCAATACAGATAAAATAAAAACAACAACAAAAACGATTAAAAACTTTTTTTTCTTTCTTTTTCTTCAAATAATTATTGGCATAGGTCATGAATAAAATTTTATTTATTTTTTTTAATATTAAAATAAATTTTTTTTTTTGTTTTTTAATATAATAATAAAAAAAAAAATTCATCGTCATTGCCCCCGTCGTTGTCGTCGTCGTCATCATCGTCATCAATATAATTATCATCATCAGTGCCGCGCGGCCGGAGATGAAACACGGCAGCAACACCACAAATACATTGACAATAAAAAAAATTACCAAAAAAAAAAAATCACGTCGTGTTTTGTATCATTTGTGACGACATAATAATAATAAAAAAAAAAATTTTAAAAAAAAGTGGAAAAAAAATGCGCATGCGCGCGAATTAAAAGATAATTTTTTTTTATTTTCTGTACTAGTATTAGTGATTTATTAATAGAATAATAACGCGCGCGCTAGGTTTTTAAATAATCTTATTTTATATTCTCCCCACCCACAACGAATTTTGTCTATTTTTGTAACCAAACTAAAGGAATTTTATAAATAAATTTTTTTTTTATTGTCATAAAAAATTATTAATTAAATTCCGACCCCCACACCAAACAAACACTTGAATAAAAAATAAATTTTATTTGCAAAAAGAATAAACAAATCAATGCGCATGCGTATTTTATTACAAAATATCTACAAACACAAACAAGAAAAAGAAAAAGAAAATTTTACGTTTTATAGTAAAAAAAAATTAATTTTTTTTTTTATTGTGTTTTGTGCGTGTGTTGGGTTTTATTTGTAAACACACTAATCCTAATGCAAATGAATTTTTTTTTGTTAACCATCTAAACGCATGTTTGATAGCAGCGGCGCACACGTTATCAGAGGAACAACAACACAACCCTAAGCTTCTCAACACTTGAGGCTAGATTTTTTTTTTTTTTTTTAAATTAGTTTATTGAACTTTACACAAATAAAAAAAAATTCAATCGATAATTATTTCTTTATTAAAATAAATTTTTAATTGCAAAAATAACGTAAAAGTAATAAAACAAAATTATTATTATAATTTTTTTTTTAATTTTAAATACATAAATGGGAGGGAATACGATTAAAAAAAAAAATTATTGCAGTCACGGTCACACAACAATTAAAAATAAAAAAAATTCACTCACATTATTCTATCACCAACCATTTTTTCGTAGGTTCATTAATTACAACCGAAAAAAAAAAAAAAATTACACTGTGCCGTGGACAACACAAATTACAATCCACGCATGGTCCCTTGCTACAAAAACGAAGAAAAAAAAACCCCGCAAAAAACCAAACAACCAAAGTCACAAATTGCAAAATAAAAACTAAGCAAAAAAAAAAAAAAAATACTAAAGAAAAATATTCGGAAAAAATAGGGACTTAAGCCTCCCACAGATTTCATTTTGATTCAAACATAAGTGACTGTCAATACGCAACGCAGGAGACACAACGATTTAAGTCATGATGCTGTTGCTGCTACCACCTCACGTGAACCTACAAAATATTTATTTACATGACGAAAACAACCTCAATTAGGACGCGGCATTTTAAGTCTCTTCATTCAGGAAATTAGATTGAAATTAATCAGGATGACTCTCCTGGAGTGCAAAATTGACGTTATTTTTGTTTAATTACAACAAATAATTCCTCTATTGTCCAGGTACGAAAAAAACCCCCTTAAAACCCATCATCTGCCTGTGAATTTAATTAACAACAACAACAAACATCAAGACATCGCTGGTACTGGTAGCGGCGGCGGCGACTGCCTCCACATCGCTTACCTCACAGAAAAAAAAAAACAAAACAAAATTTCAAAGTACCGGAAATTACAACGAAAAAAATTGATTGATTGATTGGAAATATTTTTTTATTTTTTATTTCATATAACGTTGACCGGATATACCAACCAACAATAACAATAGCGACGTTATACCAGCATAATTATTTATTAAACGTTAAAAAAAAAAATCACGTAGCATCGTGTGTGTGTGTCGTTACACACGCACACCATACAAACAAAGAAACAAAAAAAAAATTCCAATTAAGGATAAAAAGAAAACGAAAATTCGGCTAGCATCGCTTTGTCGGTTAGGTTAGGTGTGCTCGTGTCAAATAAAAACAAACAAAAAATACGAAAAAAAAAACCGAAAAAACGAAGAAAAAAATCATCCGCGACTAGACTAAATAAATTTTTTATTTTTCAAATCGTTTTTAAACCGAAAAAAAATTTTGAGGCAACAAATACAGGAAAAAAATGTTTAGAATAAACAAAAAAATGAATCACACATAGTAAAAACAAAACACAAAAAAAAAAATTTGTTTTTTTATTTATTTATAAAAATAGCGGAAATGATTTCGTTGCATTTCATTCATCAATTATTAATAAACAAAAAAAAAAAAATTATTATTTTTATTTATAGAATTTCCCCTACCATTCTAAGCAACTAATCCACAAACAAAAACGTACACACACATTCATAAATAATTAAAAAAAAAAAAAAACAACAACAACAATTAAAATATTAATGTATTAGTAAGAAACAAGCCCATGCTGTTCATCTATTATAAAAAAAATATTCATCTAATAACAAACTCCCACCACATTAAAGGAGAAATATTTTATCTATAATTTATATGTAAAAAATAAAATAAAAATCCCCTTCCTACTTCCTAAAAAAAAACACTTCTAATTAAAATTCTAACAAACTCACACAAACAAAAAAAAAACTATTAAAAAAAAATATTTTTTTTACTCTTAAAACGCGCATGCAAGTCACGCACACACTAATAAACTAATATTTCCCCATCAATTTAAATAATAATAAAATAAAAAAAAAAAACTATATTGAGGTCATCGACCATGTAAATAATATAAAAAATTAAATTCCTCCAAAAAAAAAAAACAAAAATATGTCATTTTCGATTTTGTTGATTAAAAAATAAAGGAAAAAATAAATAATAATTTAAATAAATCAACACAGCAGCAGCAGCCAGTATCGCGCGCGCGGACTTTTAAATTTAAATTTCCTTTGTAGTGAGAATTTTTTTTTTGTTTTCCTTTTAATTTTCTTCATGTGTGCATACGCACACAAATGAAGGCATGTGCTGTCTTAGCAGTGGTAGACAAAAAATACATTAGTATTAGTGTTTGAATGAAAAACGACTTTAATCCCTTTTGCTTCATTTAAACCTCAAGCGAGAGAGAGAGAACAAACGAGAGAGGGATGATTATTTATTGAAAAACGATAAAAAAAACTAATCGACACACTTTATTGACACTTATACACACGCTCGCGTACAAAAGAATTTATTTAAACATGTTTAGTGGTGTGAGTAGGTATTACGGAATAGGGTGGCTGGCAAACGCTAAAGTTCTTGTCATTTAATGTAGTAGGGGGCGTCATAACAAGTTTCCAAGTGAATAATTATAATTAAACCATACGAGAGTGTCTTTGTGTGTGTGTGTACGCGTTATTAAGTGAAGCAAAAACAAATTAAATTTTTTTTTTTTATTTCCTTCTCCCTTTTTTAATAAATATTTTAATCAACATCATCATCGTCATCATCATCATACCACACCGAATAATACCGCAACCCTAATTTCCATCTCCTCCTCTTTTTTCTCAACACAACAACACTCTTCGCCATTTAAATAGTTCTTGATAGATGGCACAACTAGTAATCGAAAAACGTTCGTAATTTTCGTTTCCCCACTTCCACGCAACCGACTTGTTTTAATTAATTAATTAATTAATTAAATTGCCTTGGTTTTTTTTTTTTTTTTTTTTTTGTTAAACGCGCTTTTAGGTCCAATTTAACAGACCGGAACCATAAGGTAAAGTTCGAAACCCAACAGTTCTAACAAGGTCAAGTAATTAAAAAAAAAAAAAATTCACACGTAAAGCGGATCCAGGATGTAAAAAAAAAAAACAGCGGAAAAGTGCAGCCGCGAACAAAACAAAAAATTTAACAAACACAGGCAGGCAGGCAGCTGCTGCTTCTGCCAGAAAATCGCACAAAAAAAAAACAAAAATGTTGCCGGTTGGGACGCAGAGCACGTGCCTATTTTCGCGTAAAGCGCATCAAATAAATTAGGGCGCGCAAGAAGCAGCAGCTGAATTATTAAAGCGATTTTTCGTGTGAGAACAAAATTATTGGAAAAAAGGGTTGACTAGAAATTGTCGCCTTAATCTGGGTATGTTTGTCGCGGATTTATAACACAACGGACCAATTGCTGCTTTCACATACGAAAAAAAAGGATAATTTTCAACCCTATCGTAACCCACACCCTTCGGTCAATTTAATCCTCGTTTTGTTTATCAGATGCATCATCGCCGGACACACGACACTTCGATGCTTCAATTTAATGAACAATCGGATGGACGCATAATGAAAACAATAAAAAAATTTAAGAGTTTTTAGGGTGGACAAAATTTTAGGGTTGAAAATGATGATGATGACGCAGGACAACGACAACAGCAACAACAACAACAACAACAACTAAACAGATTTATTCATTTATTCCCTGGACAAAACATTTTAGCCCTTCATTAACATTGCGGAAGGTTTTGATTTGTGCAGCCAGCTGCCATTTCTAAGGCAAAGCTTTTAGCTAAAAACAAACAAAATGGTGGGGAATTTACAACGCTTAAAGCTTGTAATAAAAAAAAATCTCGTTCGCTGACTTGTTGCACGTAGGCCAAAAACATAAAAATTTATCTTCAATCAGCCAATCAGTACAAAAAAAGCTCCAAAAAAAGGATAAAAAGGAGGCAAAGGAAAAGAAAAGAAAAAAAGAAATTTTCTCAACCAAAAGCTGTTGCTGCTGCTGCTGCAACACAGCAAAATCCTTGAGTGCACCAACACACACAAAGAGACCACGAAAAATGCATTTTTTTTTTAAAGAAAGTAAAGAAAGAAACCGCACACAACCCACCCTTGCTGTTTAGAATCAAAACACACAGAAGAAAATCTACAATTGTGGGTGTGTCATCATCATCATTTCTAGTATTAGTATTAGTGCGATTTAGATTTTCTAAAGAAAAAAAAATTTTTAATTAAATTTCCGACACCAACCCATACATGCAGCAACGTTACATACACTGTTAACGAAAAATAAATAAAAAAAAACCAAAAAACTCTACACAGCTGGTTGATGTCTGTTACAAAAATAATAATAAAAAAAAAATTAAAGAAAAAAAAATTAAGAAAATTTCTAGAGGTGCACGCACATAAACACGCACACAAAAACACCGAAAAAAAGGCAAAAAAGGTTAAAAAAAAAGGCTGGAGGCAGCAAAGAGAACAAAAAAAAAAAAAAAAAAAATTATAACAAAGCGGAAAAAGAAGAAGAAGAAGAAGAAGACGAAGCAACGAACCAGCTGTCTACTGCCTTTTTCGAAGCTTTTTTTTTTTTTAATAATTCTGTTTAATCTTCGTTCTTCGTAAATTTGGTACAGAAAAAACAGGAAAAAAAAGCAGAAAAACAAAAAACCGTCAAGCAACAGCCGAGCGACATGTGCACGACTTAATGTCGCGTCACCTTTTTCGATTAAAAATGAAAACAAGGACACCAAAGAGCTTGTGAGCAGCTGATACAATAAAAAAAAAGAAGACGAAAAACAACAAAAGCTACACCACCTTACACCCCATAATTAGGCAATTTTAAATTGGAGAATGGGATTGGATAGTTTGTTGCATAAACAACACGCACGTACGTCAAAGAAAAAAAAAAAAAAGAAGAAAAATTCCTGCTGTTGCTGGTGATTCCTTTAGTAACCGACGATTTGACACTTCAAACAGCCATCAAAAAGTCTCCAAATCTATCCTTGAATTGCGACAAACGTTAAATAAAATCTAGATAAGGAACCAGATAAGCAACCAGATTATCCAAAAATAAAAACGCCAAAGTCGCCACAATCAAGCTTTTTTAACACAGATAAACCGTACCGCAGGGGCTTTTACTTTCTATTTTCTTGTTTAAAATTATTAATTTTTTTTTTTTTTTTTTTCTTATTCTTCTTCTTTAATCAATAAAACAGCAACAGCTTTAAAAACAACGACACGCCACTCAGGCAAAAAAACAGACAAACAAAACGAAACGAAACAAACAAATATAAAAAAAAACGGCGACAGGTGAATGATAATTTTAACCCCATTTTAAACGATTATTAAAAATTAATAAATAAATGGAAAAAAAAAAAAACATTAAATTGATTACACGAAATATGAAAAAAAAAAAAAAAAAAAAAACCAATCGATAACGCAAAGTAAACAAACGCAAAAACTAAATAAAAATATCGCAAGGTAAAAATTCCTAGAAATTATTTTTTGTACAAAAAAAAAATATTTACTTAGTACTAGTAGCGCCAATTAAATATTTTTCTGTTCTGCTTATTGTGCCAATTATCCCAACCATTTTATCCACAAAAATAAAAACACATCAAAAAAAAAAAAAAAAAAAACTCTCCACACAAATTCACATTAACGAGTAGACACTGTCAGAATCTCGTGTCAGACGACGACACTAAACAAGGTGCGTAAAGTACATGGAAAAAAAACCAACCAACAAAACGAAAAGACAGATAGTACGCGCGTTGTTATCAGTGAAAAATAAAAAAAAATAAAAAATTATTCAACAGCGAAATTAACAACAATAAAAAAAAAAAAAAAAAAAAATCAACAGTAAGCCCCACCTAATTAAAAAAAACACAAAAACAACAAAAGGGTTAGCAAACGCCACCTACACCAACACCAACTAGGAAAAAAAAATCCATTGATAACGGGTACAAAAAAAAAACCTCACCTCACCTCATCACACCACACCACACCCTGTTGTAACCTAGAAATTTATTTTTAATTCCCGGTAGATGAATAAAAATTAGCAGAAAACTCACAGTAATTCCGTAAAAAAAGGGCAAAACAAAAGATTTTTCTTTATTTTTGTCATTTTTTTTCCCAAGAAAAGCACAAAAAACAAAAGATTTTTCTTCTTCTTCTAATTGTCTTTACTACTTTCTACCCCCTGTTTTTGCTTCTTCCTTTTTCATTTGCATCAAATTTCCTTCTTTTGTAATTAAGAAGAAAAAAAGAAAATTTTTTGCTGGAAAATTCACCAACACATCTAACCAGTTTCAGTCACTTACTCTTACTCTCTTTTATTTGCTATAAAGATGAGAATGAGGGAATTGGGGAGAGAATATTAAAAAGGGTGGCCTCTTAAAGACGCTTTAATTTAGGCTTTAATATTCTTATACTTCGGGGGGGCATGCGAAATATTTTAAGGAAGTAAAACAAAAAACACAACAACAACAACAGCAGCAAGAGTAAAGGAATTTTTCCGAATAACACCGAGGCCACCACGAGGTGACACAAGTAAAAAAAAAAAAAAAACAAAACAAAAACACATCGTGTGTAAAAACGTGTTTTGTAGTGGCGCGCGCGTCACTATTTATAAATTTTCAAAGAATTAAAATAGAAAAAGAAAAGCTTGGCGGGCTTTTATAAATAAACAGAAAAAAAAGCACAAAGAGCGAATCAGCAGTAAAACATCATGCTGGAGAGACAAACAGCCAAGAGAATATTTTTTTTTTTAAAGGGCTGACAGAGAGGAAAACACGAAAAGCAGCTAGTCTACTATCGACCGTATTTTGAACTTTCTTTTCCTTACTTTTTGCTACACCACCAACCCCCCAATTTTAACAAGCAGCACCAGCATCAAACCAAGCCAAACCACCCACAAATAACAAAAACCCTAGTCGCCATTTCTCAACACGTCTAGAAAGTAAAAAATTCTCACTCTAACCACAAAAACCAAAAAGAAAAATTCTGCTGCTGCTTCTACATCTTCCGGGAAAATTTTCTTTCTATTTCCGTATGAAATTCACGCACATTATGGTTACAAAATAGAATTTAATTACATTGACTGGCCATTGACTCGTTGCACCGCTAATCAAACAAACAAATCGCCCCATTTTTATCCCAATACTACGAAGGAAAAAAGAAAAAATTCAATCAAAATCCATCCAATGAATTATTGATAGATTGGGGTGTGATTGGTGTGGTTGTGCCGCTGGCTACTTGTTTAGTCTACAAAAACTACAGTTCGATGCCCTTTAAAGTATTTAATTTTTTTTATTTTTTTTCTAACAAATTTAATTATGTGTACTGGTCGGGTGGGGTGAAATAATTTCCGACGACAACAAAGGTAATATTATTCATGTGTATGTGGTATGAGAGTGGGGAGATTAAAATTGTTGGATATCAGCATCACAGTCTCCTCTTGCTTCATTTAATTTTCCTTTTAAAAACCAACGAAAAAAAAAAAAAACTATTTATACCCCTCTTACAAAATAACTCTATAAATAGCTGGGGAAGTATTATTGCAAAAAAAAAAAACTAAGGGGGAAATATAATTAATTTTGACAGGAAAATATCTGTGGGAGGGAATGAGGCAAACTTAAGCGCTTTAAACCCTTAATTAAAAACAAAAACAAAACAATTTTTATTTTCTTTTTCTTTTTAGATAAAAATCCTTTCCTGATCCGATCCCAGAGAATTATCATCCCTCATTTTTACACACATGTCACTATTTTTCCCTTTTTTTTTTTATTGATTTTTTCCACCCAAATTCAATTCAATTTTATTTTTTTCCTTCTAAACGAATTTAATCCGTTTTTAAAGGGAGACACACAAGGAATTAAAAGAAAAAAAAAAAGGATTTTTCCTATCCAGTCAACCGTTAAGTCTATCGTTTATCCATTTTTTTTTTTTTTTTTTTTGGTTGGATTTTATTGATGCTGCTGGGAATAAATCCAAAGCAAAGCAAAGCAATAATAAAATTTTAACGAGCCAGACTTGTTGTGTGGGGGTTGGTTAGTTGGTTGGTGTTCTAGCAGTTAGTACACAGATTTACTAACAAAACACCTGAAAATAGATTTTGATTAGGATAACCTTGTGTATCCCGTTAATTAAATTTACATTACGGTAAATTACGCTAAAATTTTTTTCTTAATTTCTTTAATTTCGCGTAGTACGTCGTCATTGTGTTTAGGCCATAAATTTTTTATTTTTTTGCTATCAAGCAGCAGAGAACAATGTGCAGCCAGCATTAAAGCTACTGGTGTTGCTGCTGCTGCTGCTTATATTGTGCAATAATAATAAAAAAAAAAAAGCAACAAAGAATTTTTTTTTTTTCTTCACTCCGCAGATGTTTATTTTCTCACAGTAAATGCAATCAAAACCAATACAGCCGTAAACAAAATTTTATTTTTTTGTATATATTTTTTCAACCAACACAATTACACAACAAAAGCTTTTGGTTTTTTTTTTCCGTTTCGTTTCATTACTTTTCGCTTTTAAGTTGCATTTTCAATTGTTTAATTAAAAAAAAAATTATTTTTTTTTCTTTCTTTACTTATAATTAAGGTCATCCCCCCATTGTAATAAAAATTAATTTAAAAAAAATAAAGAGAAGAAAACGGAAAAAAAAACTCCTAGAGTATGCGTGATGAGGTAATTTAGAACCATAAATGGCTAATCGTGATGTTATTGCAACACAAAACAAATAACAAAAAATTCTTTGCATGTGTGCGCGCGCTTAGCTTAATGCATTTCTAGCGAACAAAAAAACTACTAGAAAACATAAATTAGCAGCTGATTTACCTTGTAAAGTGAATTGTAGGAAAAAAAAAAAAACGACGAAGAAAAAATAAATTTTTTTAATGCATTTTTTTAATTAGAAAAATATAAAAATTAATTAAAATTGAGGTTATTAAGCGAATAAATAATAATTTGCCTATGTGTTAAGCGACGAAATAGTACGGAAAACGCTTTACAAGGCTAATTCCCACCAACCCAATCAAATGCAATGGAAAAAAAAAACAAAAAAATTAGTCAAAACACAAACCAATCAAAAACCGATAATTTTTCGGGTTAATTTTTTTTTTGCTCTTCTCTCTGTCTAACAAACTAGAATTTTTCCTGCTTTGTAGTTATTGCCGTTTCATTACACCGGCAGACACTGATCATCCCTTACATATAAAACGGGAAATCGCAGCGATGAGCAAATAGTTTTATCCTTTTCACACGTATTATTTATTATCACGATTTCTTACCTAGAAGAGAAAGAGAGATAAAAAATAGATTAATTAAAAAATAAAAAAAAAATTATTTTTTGTAATGGGGGATGGGATAAGTGCATTAGAAATAGTTCCGGGCGGTGGTGGTGGTGAATATTATAATTATTATACCAACGACGACTTGAAATAACAAAATCTCACACTCACACAGGCAAACACACTCATAGAAACCACACCCCTAACTAAGCACGTCAAAGGAAGACCAACAAAACTAAAAAAAAACAAAACAAAAAAAAAAAACTTAAAAACTAAAATCAACGCAATCTGTCATTATATGAAGCGTTCAGCGCTTATATTTTCGTTACGACGACGACTACTACTTCGACTATTTAATGAGGCCACACATCTGCTTAATAAAATCCTAAAAATTTAGGGGTGATTGACAGGCACAAACAAAAATTATCAAAATCTTGATCCTAAAGAGATTTTTTTTTCCCACAAATGAATAAATCGTTGATGCAACTTTTAGCAGGCGCATCCATCACATCGTTCGTTCATTCGTTTTTTTTTTTTTTCAAAAAATTTCAAAAGAAACAACAGCAACACCCCTGCGTGCGCAAAAAAAAAAAAACCTTAGCAGCAGCAACAGAAACATTTTCAACCCTTGTGAGAATTTTTTTTTAACCTTTCGTAACAACAACAAGAAAAACCAAGAGTTTAGGGCGCCGAGTCCTTTGCTGCCTTCACCATGGCTGCTGCTACTACTACGAAAAACCATAAAAAAAACCCTAGTGGTAAAAACTAGAAACAAATTTCCGAATAGCAACGACACAGCAGGCGGTATACAAAAAAAAAAACAGAAAAGAGGGTGGTGATTGGTTGGCCGTGTTTTGTATTTAGCGGCAAATATAAATCAAATAATAATTTGAAAATCAACCATCAGAGGGTGAGAGATTAGATAACAAAAACGCTTTTAAGTCGCTTTATCTAGGGTTTTTATCTTAAAAACAAAAACAAAAAAAATTCTCGGATTAACAACGTGATCAAAATTAGTGACAGATGCAACGAAACGAAACGGTGCACCACCCAAGTAATAAAACGAAAAAACACACAAACAGAGCCTACAAATCCTACAATTATTACCTCGTTAATTACACCTGGAAAATCACCACCTACACCATCGCCAACCAATTCATTACGTAAGACAGCTCAAATGAATTTGCAGCAAATTTTCTATCGCAATAATCGAAATACAAACAGCATTTTTGTATCGAATTGTGCAGTTGGCACGATTGCAGTAAAGAAAAAAAAATTTCTTGCATTAAAATGTTGATTATTGTGCAATAAAATTATAAAAAAAGAAAAAGAAGAAAAAGTGCAGCAATAATTAACGAACCAAGCCAATTCCAGTCACTTCATAAAAGCAAACAACAGCAAGAACAACAAACTGCATTTTCTATCTAATTTCGTGTATTAGGCAATAAATTTGCAATAAGTGACTTAACTAAGTAAAAACAGAAAAACTGTAAAAACCAACTGCAAAAACGACTTTCAAACCAACAAAACAAAACAAAACAACGCAAAGCACAGCAAAAAAATTTCTTCATTCTGTCAGTGAGTTTTTTTTTTTTTTTTTTTTTTTTTTTGCTTAGTTATTATTGCGAAACAACAAACGGAACGGAAAAGCAATCAGCAGAGAACAACAAAATGCCAACAAAGCCTTAGGAGATGAAGAAAAAAAAAAAAGCTAAGCAGCAGCAGCAACATTTTTGCGTGGATCGCTGACTGCCTGTTAGGTTGCTTTTTTTTTTTTTTCTTAGTTACCTTTCTAAAATGCAATTGAAAAAAAAAAAACAATTTAGCAAATGCAGAAATAATGACAGCGCAAAATAGCAAAAACAATAGAAACTGACTTGTGGCATAATAAAAAAAATTTGTTTGCTGAAATTTTCGAGAAATTTCAGAAGAAAAATTTTGTGAAATTTCCATCCACAAAGGTAGGCACAGCAGACAACACTAGCTAGCAACCAAGTCAACATGTAGGCTGCCCGTTATCGGATCATCGAAGTCACTCTAAGCCCAATTTCCGGTGACAATTCAAAAAGTGACCGAATTACCTTTTTAATAAAAACAAAACACGCAACGAACGAAAAACATTTTCGCATAGTTCTAAAATTGCAACAAAAATCACCTGATCGAGACACACATCAAAAGTAGCAAAACAAAGGCAACGGCAATAACAGCGAAAAAAATAAAAAAAAACCTTAATTACATCGCAACAAAAATTGCAACCAAAATCCTTGAGCCAATATATAAAGAAAAAAAAAAAAAAACTCAAAACACACAAAACAAAAAAACTGCAACAAAGAACCGAATTACCTAACCCAACCACCAATCAAGAAATGAACCGAGCCAAACGCTAAGCACAGCCACAACAAACAAACAAACAAACAACCAACCAACATTGTGGCAGCCGCTAATAAAGCTGCTAAACAGCGAAAACCTTGAACAAGAAACGAATTTCATTTGTGTGCCTTGCGCATCGATTAAAACACGAAAAGCAACGCTTTACGGAGTTGAAAACACAAAGCTTCTAGAGTAGGCTCCGTGTTTTCGTTGTAATCAGTCAGCTATGCCAGCTAATCAAAGCATTTAACGAAAAAGCAGAAGCAACAGGATCAGCAGTTGATCAAGGCAGAAATTTGATGCACAAACAATTTTAACCTTGCTAGGGGTTATCCAATAATTAGGATCTTACACATCCCCACACATACAGACAATCAAAAGCATCCAGCTGTTTATACAAAGCATAAAAAAAAATCCAAGGTAAAAATCTATGCAATTATCGACTTAAAAAAAAGTTAAATTTTTTTTTGCAATGTCACAGGAAATCCAAAAAAAAAAAAAAATTAAATGAATCAGGCTGAAACCTTGACTATTTTTAGCTAAAAAAATTCTTTTGAAAATTATTCCACAGTCCTGAAATCCGGATTAGAAATAAAACACGAATTTCAAGCGATTTTATTACTTCGAAAGTGATGTACGTGGGTTGTGCCTGGCATAAATACAAGAAAATCTTCAAAACAAAAAACGTCCTGAAATTATCGAAATTCTCCAGATTACTGAACGACACAACAAAAATTTTAAAATCATTAAGCTCTGAGAACAATCGCAGATGACTTCATCACAATTTTGAACGCGACTTATGACCAGGATACAACTGATCACAACACAACACCAGCCATCAAAATTTAACCAGAATTACGGGCATAGCCTTAAATTAATTTCACTTGAAATTCAATTGTCAACGAAATAAAATAAAATAAAACAGAGAGACGAAAACAAAATTTAAAGGAAAAACCATTAAAAAATGAAATCTTTTGTTATTTTTTCGTTTTTATGGCTTAAATTCATCTTTTACGACTTTTAATTTAAAAAATAAAAAACCATAAAAAAGCATTAAAACAACAATATCAGGAAGAGACGAATGCGTGCAGCCATAGCATCATGCTGATTGCATTTCTATTAAAACAAAAGCGATAAAGGCAACAATAACAACAACAAAACGAAAAAAAAAAAAATTAAAAAAATTAATTAAGATGAAAAAAGAAAGAAAAGAAAGAAAAGAAATGAAAAAAAAAAAACACAAAAATAAAAAAAAGTTAAGTCACTTAAACAGAGATAAAAAAAAAAAGAAAAAAAACTAAGGCTAAGCCAAAGTAGCGACTAGAATAATAAAAACATTTAATGACAAATTTTTTTTTTTTTTTCCAATTAAATATTATTATTATTATTACTTAAGCCAGGCGCACAAGAAACACACTTTTCATAGATAAGTATAATAAAACAAGAAAATTCCTTGAAGATTTGATTTAAAAAAAAAAAAAACAAACGACGTTAAGGACACAGAAAATAATAATAAAAAGAAAACTTTTAATGACTTAAGCCAAAGACATTAAGGAAAAAAATAAAATAAAATAAAAACATAAATCCAATAAATGCATAAATATAAATGCAATAAAATGATAAAAAAAAAAAAAATTCATTATCTAGTTTTCTGGTTAAAAACATAAAAATTTATTTACTTTACGCACAACGGTTATGCGCATACGTTAAGTCAACAAATGTTTTTTTTTAATTTTTCATCAAAAAATGTTTCCCCATTTAAATTACAAACCGATAAAAAGCAACAACAAAACGATTGCAATCAACACCATCACTACTACTACTACTACTACTACTACTACTACTACTACTACTACTTCTACAGCTAAATAACTAAATCAAAACCCAACACAAACGCAATGAAAATGTTTTTAATTAAAGAAATTATCTACAATCGCACACAGAGAAGCAAACGAAAATTAATAACTTACAAAAGTAGAGGGAGGTGATAAAATCTAATTCACCACAGGCAAAGCCAACTTGGAGAAATAATAATCAACAGAAAATTTAAAAACATAAAAAAAATTCTTCTCTGCTGCATGAAATTATTGTTGTTGCTGTTGGAATAAAAAAAAAACAAAAAAAAAAACAATCCCAAAGCCATGACAACGAAAACGTCTGCGATACAAAAAAAAGGTAAAAAAAGGTAGAGGTAGGTAGGTAGGTAAATAGTCGCGACAAAGCTTAGAACTTTTCCAAACGGTAAAACTGTCTCTACTGGTGCTGCTGTTGCTGTTTTTGGATTGCGGTTTTATCTTCACTCAACAAAGACAACCAAAAAATTCTTTTCTCGTTTTGCAAAAAGAAAATTTCGCAAAAACCCTTGTTCCTGGTCATTAACGAATTAAATTCACATGACTTACCCAGCTTCCGAGTAACCAATAATATCCTGGTCACTGGATAGAACTTTCCATTCACTCGCTGCCATCATGATAAAAATGTACAAAAAAAAAAAAAAAAACCGGAAAATCAAAACGAGAATAAACTCCCCAAGGAACTGTAACCCTCGCGTCCTACCACCACCACTACCAACCATCAACATTAAACCACCAATCAAACAAAAAAAAACCCAACAACCGCCAGCAGGCAAAATTAAACAAATAATAACGATGGGACCCTAAATCGAAGCAAACTAAGAAAAAAAAAAAAACGAAAACCAGGACAAAAAGGACAAAAATGTTGTTCTCTCGTTATAAAAAAAAAAAAAAATTTAATGATTGATTGATGCAGGCAATCATCGTGGTAGAGTAAGTGAGAAGGGAAAACTCACTTAAACAGACCCAATCACAAAATGTCAATCATTAAACGCTTCTCTTCCACAAGCGTTTTCTTTTGTGTTTTCCACATTTACTCGCGCAAACAAAAACCAACGAATCAAATATTTCATCACAACCAACCAACCAGCATAAAAAAAACTCTCCACAGCCCAACAAATTCCAAAGCAAGCATAGATCGCGTTTAAAAGACACAAAAAAAAAAACAAAACTACGGTGGCGACATCAATGTTTATTTATTCAAAAAAATAAAAAAACAAAAATTTATTTTTTTTTTTTGTTTACATTGGTCGCCACACAAAATTATATAACAAATTTTTTATGCTGCATACAGAGCATAGAAGACACAAAACATACGTTAAATAATATGCGCAATGCATTTGTAGTATTTCTACGCACATTAAGTCATCGTTTTGTACATCGGAAGTTCTTTTAGCGCATACTCATGGCATCACTTTCACCACTTTTAACATTAGAACAACGTGGATAAAAAAAATCGCAAAATCCAATCAATTGTTTTTTTCACGTAATTAAAACGCGTGCTGTACTGAGGGATTTACTGTTATAAAACAGCGAACGACAATTCTTCTGTCATTAATAAATAAAAAGAAAAAGAAAAATAAAAAATCGAAACAACAAAACAGGTAAATCGCTTTTGTCTTATAAACAAAGATAATCAACGACAACAACAACAAGTGCAGCAGAAAAAAAAAACAACGACGAAAATTACGTCACATTTTTCGTTTTGTTTTTGTTCCCAAAAATAAAAAAAAAAATTCCATAAATAACACAGAGGAAAGAAAACGAAGAAAAGAAAACAAAAAAAAAAAAAACTAAAAAAAGAAGAAAAAAAAAACAAAATTCTTTTTTCTTGTTTTTAGTCGCGCCGCCAGACAGCACCTAACTAACAAATAATCAGCAGCAGGAGTATATAGAGGAAGCTGAACCACCACAGCCACCTATCCATCTATCCAGCAGTACAACCAGCAGCAGAAGCAGCAACAGCAGCAGCACCACCAGTAGTAGTAGTAGAAAAAAAAAATAAAAAAAAAAAAGAATTCTCAACTCGTTTTCTTTTTTATTAAAGCTAAAAGCAATGCACAGGTTATTGGCTTTGGCTGGCGGCTGCCGTCACATATTCAACACACACACACAACATTAAAAAATTAACAAACACACAAACGAAACAAAAAAAATAAAATATCAATGTAGTTGTAGTAATCAAAGAGAGCAAAAAAAAAAATTATTTTTGCGCAAAAACAATATGCAATTTATATAGGAAAAAAAAACATATGCTTACGCGCAGCTAATAAATATTCTTAAACTTTCTATGTGTGCGTTAAAATGATGAATGAAAAAAATAATTTTTTTTTTTTTTTACGTAACTATTGCATTTTTACTTTTAAAGCGCATGCCTAAATTATATTTCATTAAAAAAAATAATAATAATAAATTTACAACCATGGAATACGACAATAAATAATCAAATAAATGGATTGGAAAATAAAAAAAAAAGAAACGAAAACAGAAAAATTCCTAGAAAAAAAAATATTTTTACTAATCATTTCATAAAAATCTTCGATAATAATTAAAAAAAAAAAAAAAAAAAACCATCCATAATAAAAATAATTGATTAGAGATAAGTAGAGGAACGGCAGACACCACCATACTATTCGATAAAATTTTATTTTTCTAAAAAAAAAAACTTTGATAACAAATTCACCAATACAGGCAAAAATCGAAATCATTTTTCGTTTTATTTGTTTTAATTAACAAAAACACAGCCAAGGGCATCAATAATAATAAAAAAAAAAAAGAAGAAAAATTCACAGAATCAGAAGTGAGAAGGAAGGAGAAAAAAAATTAAAAACAATGAGGAGGTAAAGCTACTCCCCCTTCACACATACAGAATCAACAACAGCAACAACAACAACAACAACAATAAATTGACAAGAAACATGTGTTTCTCGCAAACAAAAAAAAATGTTTTTTTTCTTTCTTTTTCCTTTCACTTATTGATAAGAAATTTCGCTTAAAATTTCTCCCCACCCCAGTACTAATAAAAATATTTTCGTACCTTTCGGTGCTTCATAGCCGTAATGTAAATTTCCTTTATGTAAAAGAAAATAAAAAATTCCACCCAAAAGCCTACCGTGTCTGCTTCAACAGCAGAGCGAATAAATTCCTAAAACCTACCGCTGCAAATACTGAATGAATCAAAAACCTTGACTTTTATGTTGTTTTATGCTTCGAAAAAAAAAAAAAAACCTCCAAAATAACGGTAAAAACGAAATCACAGCAACAACATTCATAATAAAAGCGATTTTTTTTTCTTTTCCATATAATTTAACCAAAAAAAAAACCCAAGGTTATGGTTAAGGTGATTTAACGCACGAAACGCGTGTGTGTGTGTGTGTGTGTGTATACGCAACAGAAAAAATTAAATTAAATAAAAATTCCTTGATTAAATTAAAGCAGACAAATGTCAACGCAACGCAAGCGAGAAAGCGTTATTGTGTCTTCGTTTGACGTTTTATTGCATTGTTCTAACATTACGGTCGTTACAAACAATACAAAAACCGGTTTAATTTCGTTTAGGTAAAAAAAAAAAATTCCTCAATCCACTCGGAAGGAGATTACAGATCCAGGAAAAAAAAATAATTAGAAAAGCGAAATTTTAAAAATCCAAACCATGGATGATTATTTAAGGAGAAAACAAAATTTTGTAAACCGTGTGAACTATTTCCCCTATTATTTTTTTTTTTGTTAAATTAAAAAAAATTTACTCCCGCCACAAATAATTAAAACTTTAAACGGGATGGGGAAATAAATTCCAAGTAATTCCTTATTGTTGAATACTGGGTTCAAAAGAAGAATAAAAAAAAAGGGGGAAAAGGGACTAAACTGAAAACACGTTTTATTCCGTGTAGTAAATAAACCAAAAAAAAAGAAAAACCCAAAATGCATCGTTTTTTATTTTTATAGGAATAAATCGGCAAAAGTGTATTCGATCGGTCGTACGAACGGATCATCGGGTCGACATTCTTCACCCTATTACTTACCCACACTAATGCATACATGTAAGGCATGTAAAATAAACAAATAGTTCAAGGTAAATAATTAAAAAAAAAAGTAAAAATTACAACCAAATGCACTACAGTAGAGTGTCAATTTTATATTCCAAATATCAACAACAAAAAATCACTAAGCCGCTCACTAAGCTTAACAACAGAAAAAAAAAACCTTTTTTACTCAGAAATTCACCAACACATACAAAACAAAGAATTTTTTTTTCTGTCTCTTTCCAAATATTTTCTTCTAAACAACTAAAAACTCCAAACACACACACACACACATTGAAGCACATAATTAATCTAAGCTACAAACCTTTAGCAAATAAATTACTTTAGGTATTAAAAGTTAAATTAAGGTACACAAACACACACTAATGCATATTTTATTAATTTTTTTCTTTATACATTATTCATGTATTAGTTAGTTAATTTTTCCTAATTAATTATATTATTCCCCATCCCTTTCCATAATTTTCTAACTTAATTTCAAACTGAAATTTCTTAATTTTTCTTCATATTCTGCTGTTAAAACCCCCTCAAAACCTTTAATTACACGATTTTAACACTATAGTGTTGAGTAGAGGGTTTAAAGCAACCAAAAACAACGAAATGCTTGTTGATTGCCGTTTTTTTTTAACGTTAAAAAATTATTTATTTACCTGTCTGATGATTCTGATGAATCGTATCGATCAGCACAACGTTTTTTTCTACAATCCTCAGCTTCCTGTGCTGTTTTGAATGTCTGATGATGGTGGTGCTGCTGCTGCTGCTTTGTATCCTTTTTTACTTGTAATCCATTTTTGTTATCACTAATAACTGTTTTTTTATTAACAACAACAACCACAGCACTATCAGTTGACGATGATGATGATGACGATGACGATAAAGACGACACTAATGATTTATTCAACATTTTATTTATTGTTTTTAATTGTTTTTGTATTGATAATGACGGTGGGGATGATAATGATGAGGATGATATTGTTGGTGATCCTGCTGTTGCTGCTCCTGATGATAATGATAATATTGGTGGTGGTATTGTTGTTGTTGTAGTTGTTGTATTAGCACCATTATTATTATTATTGCTATAAATTTTTAAATCACTTAAATTTTCCAAATTATTATAATTTATTATAATATTATTATCACTTAAATTATTATTATTATTATTATTAATTATATTTCCCGTACAAATGTTACCATCTAAACACAAACCGTCTGCCATCTTGTCCGCATAATCAAACTCCAATGAAGAGAATTATAGCAAACATAACAAAAACAACAACAACAAGAAAAATAAATAAAAGAAAAAAAAAAAAAAACAAAATAATAATTTTTTTTTTTTTTATTATTTTACTTCATTATATAAATGTATATGTTTTTCTATATTAAAAACATTACACTAATACAAAGCAAACATTTATATTATTTATTTCTCTGGATATAATACAAATGTATTATACATGTGCGTTGTTAAGTAAACAACACAATACACACACATATACACTAGTTTTCTCCCAACCAAAAAAAAATAAATAATATTTATTTTTCTTAATTAAAACAAACAAACACAATCAAAGAATTATTATTATTATTATTACTAACACTATTGTACATTTTTTTTTTATTTTTATTTTAGGGTCGATGGCGTGCGCACTTCACTAACACATCTCAATATATATATATATAATTCACTTAAATTAGAATTTTCACATCTATAAACACTCACTCACATTATTTTTAATTATAAAAATATTATATTATTTCTCTCTTTCTCTCGTTTTTTTAACCACATGTAAAGTTTTTTTTTTTTTTTTATAATTAATTAATTAATTCTTCTTTTGGTTAATTAATCTATTATTTTATTTTTTTAATGAAAAATAATAATTGAAAACGAAAAAAAAAATTATAATAATAATAAAAAAAAAATTAAAAATTAAATGTTGCAGAGCAAATAATGCTACCGCATAGATTATTTATGTTTACCAGACGAATTATTAAATCGAACTGAGTACAGTGCGGTTGACTGTACTGTGGCTAGGCAGTGACTGAAGAGCGAGCTTTTTTTTTGTTGTTTCGCTTTTGATTTTATGATTTTTTACATTGTTCTAACCGTATTGAGAGTTATGTGCTAGAGAGAGAGAAGGAGTATGTGTTATGTGTAGTAGAGTTATGTGTATGTATGCGTGGGTTAAAGCACGCATGGAATTTACTAACATTTTTAACATAAGAGTGGGATAAAATATTATTTAATTCACATACACACACCCATCCAAAACATACTCGTAAACACACATATATTTAGATTAGATGCGCAACTCAGAACACTACATTAATACTTTGCGCGCTTTTATCGAAAAGAAAATTTATGCTGCTGCTTCTGCTGGTGCCGCTATTATTGCTGCTGCTTCTGCTGCTTCTCATGCATGTAATAAAAGCTTCCTTGCCCTCTTCTTTAATTAATTATATTTTTTTTTTATGTTTTAGAATCATAATAATTATGCTTTAACTATGCTAGTCTCACTTGTAAATAATAATTTCACTGAAAGATTTATGTTTATGTATTAAAAGCACTAAGCTTTGCGTGTGGAATTTATTTTTTTTGCTCAGTACAAAACAGAAACAGAAAAATAATAAAAAAAAAAAACTTTACACTGCTCGTCACAGACATGTGATCAGTTTAATCTGAATTCCTGCTGATTGTTGCATTTAAAAGGGAAAAAAGCATTAAGCGCTGTGTTATCGCGATTGACCCCGCTGCACGATTACATTCAATAGAAACATTTATTTTTTTTTATTTTTATTAATTTCGTGTTTTTCACAAGTGTGACAGTTAGTTGGTGGTGATCGATTATTCTGCGTTGTCCCACCGCATTAAATGAATTAAAAAAAAAAATTTCAACAGATTCTTATCGCCTTAATCAAAATTTTAATTAAACAAATCCCCAGTTCATTTAACATTTAAAAAAGAATCGAAAAATTTCACAAAAAAAAACAACCGATTCGGTTTACAACCTGGCTAAATCCTTAAACGTAAATCGGCACGCATAATGTAATTAAATAAAAATAAAGTGGGAGTGAGCGAAAAATAAAACAAAAAACGAAGGGGAAATTAAATTAAAAATTTTTTATCCCCTACGTTACGCTTAGTTAATTTAACTTAACATAACTTAGCTAAGCAAAGCACAGCACAGCGCATCAACGACCACTACCACTAATACTATGATAGAACAGAAACATTTTCGTTCTACCTAATCAAAGCATAGAATTTATGTTTGCTGCTGCTGCTGCTGCTCTTATTATTCAAATAAAATAAAATAAAATAATTTTTTTTTTGTTTAATTTAATTCGTTTTTTTTTTTTCTTTTTCTCAATTTATAAACATATTAACATAAATTAACATAAATTAGACGAAACAAAAATGTTTATTTAGAATAATTTTTTTTTTTTTTCATTTCTTTCCTCCTTCATGTTTACGCGTTTTTATGTTGGGATTTTTGTTATTTTAAACGCATGTTTAATGTTGTATCGGATAATTATTAAAAATAAAAATAATTTCTTCGGAGTATTATTTAGTTACTTAGCGTTATGCATGCGTGTGTGTGTGAGTTCGTACGTGCGTGCTAAGGGACATGAGTTAGTAAAGTTAATTTTAATTCGCATTGCATTTGTATTGGTTTGTTTGTTTATTCGTTAATAAATCAACAGAAACCCTAAATGCAATCAAAAGTGTAATGACACCTACCAATACTAACAATAATAATAACTCACATTAAAAAATGTGTGTTAAAACAAACAAAAAATTCTTTATTACAACCAATACTATAATAAAAACACAAGCATTAAAAAAAAACCAAGTATAACCATGTGTTAGTGTATTCATATAAATAAAAATGCATTTTTGTAGGGGAATTTTTTTTTTTTCATTTACATAATTTTATATTTTAATATAGGTGGGAGAGGAGGTTATTATTATTAAATAATTTTTTTTTTTATCTTTTTATAATTAAATTTCCGTATAAGTGGAAAAGAGTAGAAATGTTAATATTATTGTATTTTTTTTACTCTCTCTCTCTCTTTCTCTCTAGTATTTTATCGTTCGCAAGTGTGTGCAAAGAAGAAACAAGAAAAAAAATTCTTTTTTTTTCTTCTTTTCTTTATGCAGCTGTTTGGAAAAATGCTAGGGTTGGATAAATAAAAATTAATTTTTTTTTTCTTTAATGTTAAATTACAGGTAAAACGCTTTAATTGATTAAATAAAAGAAATAAGAAGAAAAAGGTTTCAATCAATTAATAGGGGTGGAATAAAAAAAATAAAATTATTTTTCAAAATAAATTATACAGCGAGCGAGGGAAACGAAAAATAAATTAAAATATTTCTCCCCCTGGTGTTCTACTAATGTAATAATTATGTCACCACGCTCAACTTACCTTTAACTCACCTCACTTTATAAAAATAATCAAAGTGAAATATATTTCGGTTTTTATTTGTTCTAAAAAGAAAGCAGTAACCTAATAACCTTGAAACAAACCCTAATTTTAGCATAAATTATTTACAACCACCATCACCACCTTCACAACCACCACCATCGGTAAAATAACAGAGTCAGAGATCACACAGGAAATGTTTAAAAAGAAATCAGAGTTGTGGAGAGATTTTTTTTTTTTTTTTTACATTTTATTTTTTTGTGTTTTAATTACATTTTTTTAATTACAATATATAAATAATTAATTAATTAATAAATAATACAATTTTTTGTTATTTGTTGTTTCCCCTGTTTTTTGTTGTATGGATAAAAAAAAAAATCTAATTTTCCTGCGTGTATAAATGGAATTACGGTGAAAACACCGCCGGTGTCGCACGACCGTTGAAAATTTTTGGAGAATTCTCCCGACTAAAGACAATTTTTGTTTCTTAAATAAAAAAAATCCTAAAAATTCTAATTTCCCTTCCCCCCCCCCCCTTTTTTTTAAATCGCGATTTTAATTAAAACGCAAAGCAAAAGTGACATCGTGTTTTTTTTTGCTTCTTCTTCTTCGTAATTGCTTTTCGCTTTTTAATCTGTCACGTGATGACCTAAGCAAAGACATCATTGTCGGTTCATCACTTTACTATATGCGATATTTTTTTCCTGGCTTTGTTTCTTTTTTTAACCCTTTTGCGATTTAACGACGTTGAATTATGAATTCAAATGTTTCGAATTTACGAGAATAAAGTTTTTTAATCGGATTTTGTATAAAAAATTCATATCCGGTTAGAGGGGTTTTTTTTTTGGGGATTATTTAAGATCTGAGCTTTTTTTTTCTCTAACCGCGATAAACCAAAAAAAACCGTGCGACTGTCAGGTGTTTCACTTAATTTGAGTAAGAATAAAATACTTAAAAAAATAAAATTGGAATTATTGCAGTTGAACCTTTAAAGCCGGTCCCAACACAGGTCCCATGGCCACATTTGTATATAGAAAATAAAAATAAAAATAGATAAAAAATTAAATAAAAAAAATTTCCTAATTCTCCTAAAATTACAGGTAAATTACCCCCATCATACATTTCTCCTCTTGTCTCCTACACTTTAAATTAGCGTAGTTTTAGCACCGAATTTTTTTTTGTTCATTTAACTTTAATTTACCCCCACTATAATCAGGGTGAATTTTCCATGCAAATTTCCCTTTCTTATTTACACATTAAAAAATAATTTTTTAATAAAAAAAAAAGAGAGAAAGATAGAAAAAAAAACATTTAACGCGAGAGAGAAATTTCCACGTTTTTTTTTTTTTTTTGTTAATCAATAGCAAGACACAGTGAATGATGACTTAAGTGTGAATTATGGAATGAGATAAAGCAGCCACACAACGTAAGTATATTTGTCAATAAAATAAAAAGTCACTAAAAATCTAAAAAAAAAAAACGGGTTAAGAATTTTCTCATTTTCCTCAGCACAATTCACTACTTAAGTCACCCCAGTGTTAGAAAATAATTTAAAAAAACTGCACGCATGCATTAAACTTTTTTTCCTTTCTTCTCTCGCATAATATTGAAATAAGCTTTAAGCTTAAACTAATTAAATAAAAAAAAAATATTAATACCGTTAAACGTTGACATTATAGTAAACTAACTTAACTTAAGCTGAGTTTGTTTAATTAATTTTTCTAGTAAGTCATATAAAACTTTTTATGTTTGTTTGCTTTGCTTTGTTTTGTTTTTCTTTGCTCTGTGTGTCATTACGGCTAATTAATTAATTAATTAATTAATTAAGCCGCTGTATGTCATTCAATAATTAAAAATAAAATAAAATAAAATAAAAAAATGTTATGTCCAAACGGCCGTCGGTATGATTCCTTCTCTACTTGCACCGGGTGGCGTCAAAATTTCTTGTGCTAAAAATTGCAATGGCAGATCCACTAAATTTCCCTTTAAAAAAAAAAAGCACCCAAAGAATTAATTTCAAAAGTAAAAGTAACAAAATTTCCATTATTGGCAACTCACTTGAATACGTTCAATTTCCCGGAATGCCAACGGTATATTCGTTTTACACAATGCCGGCTCCTCCAGATACTTTTTTAAACTAACAAACGTTTCCACCTCATCCGTTGGAATACATTTAAAAATCTCATCGAATAATTTTGTGTTCCGTTGTGACGTTCTCTGCCACATACCATTCCAAAATGTATCTATCGTTGGATCCTTAATATCAATAGGTATACGATTTGGGTCCGGATCAATTAAACCTAAATGCTCTTTGAATAGAAATTTTCGTAATTTTCCAGCGAATAAACCGCACGGAAATATCGTTCCATTCATTTTACCATCGATAAATTCTTCATCATTTATTATAACCGCAATCTCGGAATCACGTTTACCGATTAGTGAACGATCATTTATATTCGCTGAACCACAAATAACAATTTTATCATCAGCAATAAGGAGTTTTGAGTGAACATAAATAAGTTCCGTAACAGGATTATTATTTAGCACGTCATGTTTACGGAGACTATGAAACGATATGTATTCACTTGGATCTTTAATACCGGCCGCCTTTAAACGGACTAATATCGATGTTTTACCGCTAAAAATACAAAGAGTAAAAATACCGATTAAAAAAAAAAAATAAATAAAAAAAATAAATTATTTCATTTACCGTGAAATCGAAGCATAATTCCAATGTGTTATCGCTCGCATCGCATTACCAGTATTACCGCCTACATCACCTTCAAATCCTGGTAACAATGGCATTACTACGTACACCCGAAACACTTTCTTTTCTCTATAATAAAAAAAAAAAAATTTAGAAAACCAAACAAGCCTGGACTAGAAAAATATAAAAAAAAACTCCTACCTATGTGCCCGTAAAATCCTTTTATACAAAGTTTCAGCAATTTGATTATGTACAGCCGGATTTCCCATTTCTAATGTTATAAAAAATTGATTCTCAATATAAATATAATGTTGTGCGGATGTTATTGTCTGTATATAAGCGTCATGAATACTTTGCTCAACTAAATCTGGCTCAATAAAACCACAACTCCATGCGGAAACACTTCGTAGTACCTTTAAAAACAAATTAAATCAGTTGTTGGAACTGACACAAATTTAATTTCAAATTAATTTACCTGACACGAGACCGTTTGTAATGGATGCGACAGGAATTTATCATCAATCTTTATATTATTATAGCTTTTTGGTGCAATATATGGATAAGCCTTGGTAATAAAACGAAAAACAAAAAAAAAAAAAAAATAAAAAATTAATCTCCAAAAAAAAAAAAACAAAAAAGCAAATTTTACAAAAAAAAATCTCCACAAACTAAACGTCAAAATTATCATAAAACAAAAACAAAAAAAAATCTGCATTAAGTACTTTGTAACCCATTCAAATAAATAAATAATTCGGTAGCTAAAATACATTAATAAAAACGCGTAAAAATGTAAAAAAAAAAAAACACATAAATCATATATAATTAACATAAAAATAATAATTATTATTAATGATAAGATTACAATTAACATAATTTCATCATTATAATTATCTTATCAATGGCAGTTGAGCAACAGGTGAAAAATAAACAAAAACAATAAATAAATAAATAAATAAAAATACCGCATTATCTCTAGCCTTTTCCAATTTAACAGCATTCCAACGTTGTATAAAATGTCTAGCAACATCCCGTGCTGGTTTACCATAAACAACACAACCAATATCATGCCATGGCATACGTGGTGTTGTTGAACGATCAACCAAATCAATGTATGGTGATTCTAAATTTGTGAAATCTTTTATTATAAAATTTGTGTAATCTTTTCCCATCCAATATTTTGCCTGTCCATCCAATTTCGTTAACATTTCATTTTGTTTTGGTAGCGGATTCTCAAAGTCACCCAATTTACTATCCCTTAACTCATCACTGGTAAACACTAAATTCTTATCGGTGATGTCTTGTGGTCTTATCGAATCATTCACAGTATAATCGGTACCATCATCCGGTTCATTCGAGGTGATACGATGCATAAAATGTTGTCCCTTCGTCTTCATATTATCTTTAAACTTTTCCAACATATTTTTACGTTCCATTTCCGGTGTATTACGTTTTGTATTCTCTGGACACGGTTCCATTTCACCACGGGGTAAAAATAATTTATCACCCGGTTGTAATATTGGTAAAGGATCTTTTAAACCGACAATACTTAGGTTTTTCTTTGATTTTGTCTTTACAACAGAAGGATTTGTCTTGAACGTGCTGTCAACAGAGTCGTGTCTACAAGAAATTAAAAAATCATCAAGATGACAAACGACGATTAGAATAAGCTTTTTACCCGGCTAAATTATTACTGCTGGGCGTTGATATACTTCCTAAATCGGTTAGACGATGTTTATAATCGTCCCAGCGACCGTAGCATAAATCAATGCCACCCACAAACGCGTACGTTTGATCGACAACCACAATTTTCTCGTGATGCGCCCAAAAGAAAACACCAACCCTTGCATGATCTGGATGACGAATCACCTTTATATTTTCATGTTGTTCAACCAACTTCTGTTTACTGTAATAACTGTTGATCCCTAACGCAAGTTCCACCTCCTTATACAGCAATACAAACACTTTTACACCTTGATTCTGTCAAGAAAACGAAAAAACCAAAAAATTATTCAAAACTCTAACGGCACTACCCAAGCTACGTGAATCCACAAAATTTTTGTTTGCATGTTTGAAAGCGTTTTGAAAAGAGAAAAATTAATTCAAAAATAAAATTCCACAAATCCGGAAAAAACCTTAACTAACCGCTTTTCGTTGTAAAATTTTATCCAAACGCCAATAATCACCGTCGAGCGTTGGTCGTTTCATATAAATCTCCGGACTTAGCCACCAATCAGCGATGAAAATCTCTTCTGTTGCACCTTCTAGTGCGTCCGCAACGGAACTCATATAAATCGCACCGTCCACAAACCAACCTGCCTTTATACCGGAACGTTGCGGTACAAACGAATTATACGGATTTGGCGTTGTAAAATCTTTTGCCTCTACCGTCGCGACCATTTTCAAATGTTTTAACCATTCAACTGCTTTTCGCTTTGTCCAACATTTTAATATAATTTGCCTATTGTTGGTTATCAATTGTAAACCGTTTCGCATTCCTGTACTATAAATACCGGTGGACACCTCAAATCCTTGATCAAACAGCACAATGCATCTGCACAATGGAATCAAAAAAAAAAAAAAAGGGAAAATTAAAATAATTTTTTATTAAAATCAACAGAACCGCAAAAAAAAACTTACCGAATGGTACCATCTTTAGGCCTTATATATCCAAAACAGGATTCTTTAACAAAAAACCAACGATTACGCCATTTACCACAAACAACATCCGAACAAAAATAATTACATCGGACACAACAACCGTTTTGTAGGAAACCACAAAAATTACAACCGGCCTGTCCGGGACGCGTTGAACCCGTACGTTTTTTAATCGGACCCTCTTTACCCTTTTCCCCTAACGCTGTGATAAAGGATAAATTTGATATTTCCAAAAAATCCACCTACAAAATCGAATGGAAAAAAATAAAAAATTTCCCACAGTCGAATTAACTTTAGTCCTACCGTTTCCGGATGATTCCGATATAAACTGATATTCAGGAGATTATATAAATATTCCTCTAATTGTTTGATACGTTCATTTAATGATTCCACCGGTACTAATGCTTCGGGACGATTCGGAAATCTTGGTAGCGCACCTTTACGTTTCTTTTTCTTTGGCTTATCAATATTTTCGTTATCTTTCTCGATATCATTCTTATTGCGAAAGCTGGCACGTTTCTCCTTATGGCTGCGCGTTGGAAAGGGAAAATTCAGTGACGTCCGAAATAAACGCAACTGATGATGTAATGCCGTAAAATGTTTATAGCGTTTCTTAATTATCCATACAAATGGTCCATGGGTTAATTCAATTGTATATCTACGATCAACAGAAGAAAAACGATTAAATTCTTTCTTTAATTAAATAAATTTATTTTAGCTTACAAATTTGGATTAAGTAGATGCGTGGTTATGCTACGCTCATTATCAATTATTTTAACATTTATCTCTACGCGCGGTATATAAACTTTACGCTGTAACGATGTGAATTTAATTGGTGGATTATATATTGCTAAATAATTTATATTCTTGTTATCATTGATTATAAATTCACTGATGTCATCCTCTTTACGTTGCACCAATACCGGATTATCACTTATCGATAATATTGTGACAGAGTCTGGAAATGCTAACGCCTCATCATACTCAGAATCAGGTGATAATGGATCAATATTAAAACAACCAGAATCATTATGTGATGTCGTTGGTTCACCATCTAGATTTGTTTGTATTGTTGCTGCTGCTGCTACTGATGTATTATTTAGACGTGACACTGTATCCATTTGTATTGTACTTAATGTTAATGTATCCTCATTACTAAGACTTAATGCTGGATTTACATTACCCAAATCACTTGTAGGCATATCATCTTAAACAAAACAAAAAAAAAACTTTTTTATTAACTAATAACAGGACACTTTAAATAATTTAATTAAGAAATTATCTCTCCACATGCTAATTGATTAAACCGCGCAACACAACTAAGCTTAAGCCAAAAAAAAAAAATAAATAAAAAATACAAATTTCGTTTTCTTATGTTTAAATTAAATTTGAATGAGAATAAGAAGAAATAAAAAAAAAAAAAAAACACAAAATTAGCCAGTGATAGCCAAAATATTACAGAAAACATAAAAAAAAAAAGATTTTTATTTTTTCTTTATAAATTTTTTTCAAAGACCTTGAAGTCACAATTAGATTAATAAATTTGACTTTTAAGATATTTAAATAACCCAACGCGTTATTAATTAAAGGCAATCATTTTTTTTTTTTTTTTTAATTCAATTTTCACCGAAAAAAACAAAAAAAATTAGTTTACCCATATTTTGGATTAATTGCGATATGCTACGATGTAAATAAAGTTTTTTTCTATCATTCATTATAGAAACAAAATGTTAAAAAATGTTTTTTTTTTTTTAAGAGACTTAAGTTACAAATAGAAAAACAGGTGGGAAAAATTAAAAAAAAAAAACAACAAAAAAAACAAGCTAAAAATCGCGACTTAAATCAAACAAAACTTTTAAACAATTAAACACAGTGAACAACAGTTGAAAATCACCAAAAATATAATAATAACAAGTGAATTACCTGGATAAGGTGTAATTTTCAATGTTGTTGTATTTTTGTTGTATGTGTTTGGTGGGCACAGGTAACTGTTTTCGCTAATAGAGATAATAATAAAATAAATTATTATTATTATTATTATTATACGATAACCAGATAAGAAATATATAGAAAATAATTATTATTTTATTTGCTTCTTATCATCAAAAAAAAAAATATATATATAAAGCAAAAAAAAAAAACACAAAAAGGAAAATGACTTAATGACTGCGTTAAGTGAGAATTGGTGACACAACAACAAACATCACATAAAATATATTATTTACTTTAAATGTGTAACACATTACATTTTATTTACAAATTAATTAATTAATGTAAGACACACAGAACTCTTAATTAAAGAAAATGCAAAAAAAAAAAAAAAAAACAACAATAATACCCCTAACTGAAATTTAACGTTGGAATTTAAAAAACAAAGAAAAAAATTGTTTTTTAATTAATCTTAAGAAAACATTTTTTTTTTTTTTTTTTTAGTGAAATAAACTAATAAAATATTAATTAATTAAAATAAATTTTTTATTTATTTATTAAATACGTAGAAACGTCATTTTTGTGACGTGTGACGTTTACCCTGTTTTGACGTTTCTGGCAGCATATTAGAATTATGTTTGCTTTATGTTAGCCAATTTTTTTTCCCTTTCTTCTTATTTTGAATATTTCCATTTTTGCTACATAGCGATATCACATGCTGCTGTTTGTTATACGAAAACATCTGTACAGCTACTGCTATTGTGCTGTTGCTGCTACTGCTTCTAGTCAGCTACCACCTAGCACAATGCATGAGTAATAAAAAAAAAACAAAAAAAAAATTCTTGTTTAAAAAAATAAAAAACAGAAATTAAACAATAAAAAAAAAACTGATTATTGAAATTTAATTATAAAACAAAAACAATTGTTTTGATTAAAAATTACGAAACAAACAAAAACGCCTAATAACTGTTTTTGTGCAGTAAATTAACGAATCATAAATGGCTGCCATTTTTCTTTTCTTTTCATTCTTTTTTTTTTACCCGTTTTCATATAATTTTTTTTTTTTATTTAATTATTATCTGTTTAACAGTATTTGAAGCTTAAATATTATCATTTATATATCCTTTACCGTGATGAGTCTCAAACACGAAACCTTGGACAATGTAAATATCGATCAGAGTCCTTTCTAAATATGCCAACGTGTCCATCAGTTTTCATATTAAAATTTAATTTTTCAGTTGCACTTGCTGTCAAATAACATCGCTGCCATCAAAATAAAAAAAATAATAAATTTAATTTCACGTATTTAAATAAAATTTTCTTCTAAATTTAATTAATTAATTCATTTAAAACAAAAAAACGTTTCTAGTTATGAAAATTAATTATTTTTTAAAAGATAACATAATAAAATTAAAAAAAATGGCGGATATAATAATTTTTTTGCATGTGCGCGTATAACGTTTTTTTTTTTTTTTTTTTTGTCTTTTTCAATATCCACGCGACAGGAAATGAGGAAATTAATAATTTCCCTTTATTGAAAAAAAGAAAATTATAATAAAAAATATGAAAAGCGTACAAAACATGTGGCGTTAAAAGCATAACGTTTCTTTTATATACATAAATATGTATAAGATAGAAAGGGAAAGATGAAAATTATCAGTCAAAAAAAATAAAAAATAAATATTTGGTTACAAAATAAAATATAAAAATAACGCCACGTCGCTAATGTCAGTGAAAAGAATTTCCCCGTTTTTTTTTTATTACGTATATACAAAATAAATAAATAAACATTCAGCCATATTCTTAAAATGGCGTTTTTTGATAAAACAATGTGAAGTTATCATTGCAAATGACGGAAAAAGAATTTTTTTTTTATTTAATTTTTTTTTTTTTGCTCTTTTTTATTTTTTTCCTCAACACTCTCTCATACGAAAATTGATTTAAAACAATTAATTAATTAATCAATTATCATCAATTACGGTTTCTCTTTGATTTGGGTAAAGCGGTAAGTTTTACTTTATCTTATATTATTTATTTTCTTATATAAAGTGAATTGTCAAATAAAATTAAAAAAAAAAATGTGTGTGGAGGAAAATAAGTAATTTTTGTTTTGTTCGTTGTTGTTGTTGTTGTTGCTGTTGCTACTGCTGTTTCAGCGTGGTACCAGCTTTTTACATTTACGCTCACGTAACAAAAAAAAAAAAAAAAGGATCGGTGCGCGGCCATTTTATAAATTATTACGGGCAGCCATTTTATTTACACTTACGCTCTAGTAACTGACTTTAAATTTTTTATTTGAAAAAAATCGTTAAAAAAAAAAAACGCGGGTAATAAATATTTATTTTGTTTCTTTTCAATAAATATTTAATTAATTTTTGAAATTATTTTAAATTTAATTTTAACGGGGAAAAATTAAAAAATTTTTCAGGTTAATTTATTTATTTTTTTTTTTTACGTTTCGTTTTTTTGTAACACGTGGTTAATTATGTAATTTTGTTAATTAAAGAAAAAAAATATTTTAATTACTGTAAATTAATTTTTTAAGCTGGGGAATTTTTTTTCATTAAGTGCGTAGTTTATTATTTTTCCCCCATTTTCATTAATTTTTTTTTTCTATAAGGCGAATCAATTGTATTGCGCTGTAGAGAGCTACTGTGTTTGCGTGTGGGTTTTTTCGTTTCGTTTTTTTTTTATTATTTTTGACGTTTGGGTTGAGCATGGATTTTTGTTTTTGTGTCGTCGTTGTTGTTGGTATGATTTATATGCGAGGTAGGAAAATTTCCCATTCGGACATTTTTTGTAAATTTTTTTTTATTTTTTTTAAAATACAGGGAAATTTTTCTTTTTTTAATTTTTTTTCCGTTTTTTTTTTACCAAAGCATGCGAAGAGTTTTATTTTTTTGTAAAACAATAAAAGTTTTTTGCTGTTTTGCTTTCTCTTCACTCAAAACAAAATAAATATTTTTTTTTTTATTTTCCTTTATTGTGTGCTATTAATTAAATAAAATAAAACAAATGTCAAGCAATATAAATTTTTTAATTAATAATTTTTTGTTTTTGTTTTTTTTTTTTTTTTTTTTTTTTGTTTATTTTATTGTGCGATCGTGCAGAGCCGTGAAATTAACGTGACAGAAAAATAGAATAATAATAAAGGAAAAAAATGGAAACAACAAGTTCAGGAATAAAAATGACAAATAAATGTGATAAAATGTCACAAAGTCTATTTGTTGTCTTAAATAAACTTAAAAAAAGGGATATTAATTTAAAATTACTTATATTAGATAGGATGAAACTAGTGAATTATATAAAAAATATATGTAAAAATCGTTTTATAATAAGAAAGTCAATGATTGTCTGTACAAAACGAGGACAATTTAAAATAATAATAAAATATAAATTAGTGAATTTGAATATAATGCATCAGATAAGTCAGTTAAAGAGGCGAAAAAAATTGAAAAAAATAAAATGGCGATGTTGTGTCGCTGCAAAACGTCAAATAAGAATCTGTAGTCCGACGATACGTAAAAAAACGGTTATAAAACCGATTGTAGATCCCAGTGCACCAATAAATGTTCGTGATAAAATAAAAGAACAATTATTATTATTGCATATGGGAAAGCAACCAATAGATATCGCAAATGTATCCGATGACTTAATTATATTCGATGATAATCGGGAAATAATTGTGGAGAAATGTGATGAAACACAACAGGCGGTTGCGTTACTGCAAGAGAAAGTTTTGACTGAGAAACAAAATGGTGAACCAGTTGAAATAGTAGAAACAAACGATCAAATTGATTGTGATGAAACGTTGCTTCAAAGTGACGATAACACCTGTGAAATAGTTTTGGAGAATTCTAATTGTTCGGAAACGTCAACAATACGGCAAAATATTATTGATTCGCTAATAAATAAATTTCAGTTAGAGGAGAAAACCGTTGAGACTAAGAAATCATCAATGAATGGAAATGTGGTGAATGCCGGTGATATTACAACGGCGAATACTGAAGTAATAAAGAGATTAAATCTTTCCAAAGATGATGATGAGTCATCATCTGGTGAATTTTATGGTTTCAGCGATAATGATAATTTGAATTCAAAATGGACGAATCCTGATGTACTGGCAACGCCAATAGCGCCAAATCCAAATAAATCAGTTTTTATTAGTGAAGATTTGGATAATTTTATGCGAGAAAATGCTTTAGATAATATAACCTCGTGTCATGTGCCAAATATTTTTGAATATAAACCATTGATAGAAGGTATGGTGTGCGATGGTAGTCAACCGCCAATGCTCTGTTTACCCCCACGCATTGACAATTACGCTCAGAAACCGCGCACATTAGCGGAGAAACGTTTATTGTTTAAAAAGAAGAAGGATGTTCGTTTCCTCATGATGGAGAATCAATCGTCCACATATCATGCGTTTACAAAACGGTTGAAAACAAATCACATCGATAGAGCAGTCATCGAATCGATACAAAACCAAAACGTTCCGTTCGATCGTAATTGTTGGCAATTGATATCGTGGCTGAATACGGACTATTTAAAATTTTACTTTCAAGTGTTGAATGTGGACGGTGATATTTTTAAATTAATTGGTGGCCGTGGTGGTTACACGCGTAAAGACTTTTCAAGGATGCAGTCAAGTATGCCATTTGAAAAATTACAGAACGAACCGTGTCCGCATAATGAGATTTGTAAAAAATTTCCGCCATCCCTGAAAATAACCGTTTACAATCCGGACTTGAATGAAAAGATGATTCAGGAGGCGAGTCCAGCCAGTGTTGACAATGTTGAAAATAACAGCATTCGGTTGCTGTACCATAAATATGAGAATATAGACCTGAAAAAGATGTCACCGGGACCCCTGAGTAAAAAATGTAAAAAATTAAATACGATTAAGGATCCCGATTGTAATGGTGATGTGGAACCGTATCGTATACCCCGTGTTGAATTGGAAGTGTGGCCAAAGATAAATTGTCCGCTCGATCAATCGGTGCGACCGTATTTAAAAATGATTTTACCGCACACAAACATAACGAATGATTGGGCTAAGTTTGCTGTGTCAACGGTTCAATGTAAGAATCTCGATAATGAACAGGCGATGCGTGATGCAAATATATCGCACACATTTGTGATTCCGTACGAGAACGATCAAAAGTGTATAATTGTGCGACGGATCAAAACGAATCAAATCGATGCAATGGATGACGATACGATGGATTTGGCGCCATACCAAGAATTTGAGAATAAAAATCTAGACGATTTCCTTCAATATAGTGAATTAAATTTCCTGAAAACAATTAACAAAGATGATCAAATCGATGTGGATTGTGGTTCTGTGTTAGAGGATATTATTAATTCGGTCACAATCACCATGTGCGAGGATTTATTTATTAAAAACGATCCCGATATTAATTATAATAAAGCGAATGAGAAGGTAAATGATGGGAACTCAACAAATAATAATACGAATGTGGTGAATAAAAGTAAAGTGAGGAATGGAAAAACAAAAATGTTGTAAGTGTTACTGCTCTCTACTCTTCTTGAATTCTTTGTATTCTTTGTGGTGTTAATTCTCCCGTTTTTCTTCTTTTTTTCTTCTTCTTTTAGGTCTGAGCTCCGTAAATTGAATGCAACAATTATAAATGCTTCGGATGATAGTGTGGATAGTAACAGTGGTAAAGATGAAAATAATTTTTATTTTTATTCGTTTAATTAATTTTGATTGTTTTTATTCCTCAGTACCCTGTGATAATGATTTTTGTAAAATGGGCTGTGTATGCAGTAGCCTGGCTAGACGGCAAAACTCAAAGAATCGTCATTGTAAGAATTTGGATTGTATATTCCAATGCAAGTGTTTAGCAAAGGGGAATATGGTATTTAGGATGAAAATTGTGTTCTTGAGATATATATATTTAATATTTTTTTGTTTGTAGAGTATAAAGGACGATTTAACAATGGAGGATTTACGTTATTTACGTGAAAAGGCAACTGAATCATTAGCAAAAGAGGAGAAGGAATTTAGTTCGACAATTATTGTGAAAAATAATAACACGATAATATTGCAGGACCCGAAAAAGGATGGTAAACGGTCAAAAAAAGCCCCGAAACGTTTCTCCGATTATCAATTTATAAATGATAATGGTGTGAAATTTTCGTATGAGATTATAAAAAATGAGAATAATCAATGTGATAAAGTGGTAAAAACGCGTGTCGGCGATAACACTAACGATGGTAATAAATTGGATGAGAAAACGATGCGAAATAATAGGAAATATGTAAAATTGAATTTAAAAAATGCGATGCATTGCAGTGTGAGACTGCGTCGTTTGAATTGGTTAGAGGATCTGGAGCCGTGGTGCATGGTCCACTGTTTGTATAAATGTTTTTGCCAATGTGAAGTATTGCATGGGGAACCGTTTTCATTAACTGAATCGATAACTGGTGTAGCAGTGGGACAAACAGTCACAGTTCCCACCATCACCACAACAACGGATAAAGATTTATTTATCAATACGACGATACCGAGAATTCGTAATTTTACGTTTGACAGTAACACACCAGTGAAACCGGAAAAACAAAAAGTGGGACGAAAGCCAAATAGCTTAAAAGCAGCAGCAGCAGCAGCATCAGCATCAGCATCAGCATCATCTACAAAACAAGTGTCGGTAAAACGTCAATCAAGTGCACGAAGTGAGCAGCTAGTCGCTAAACGGTCACGTGTTTTGCCAACGAAAAAAATTCCTATCGAACCGGTGAAAATTGAGTTACCACCACCACCACCCACAGTGACAGTAAAAGAAGATCCGGTAAAAATAGAAAATCAATTGGAAACACCGTGTAATGATAATTTAGCGGCTGCACGCCTTCGTAAAGTGGCCACAGAATATTATATACAACGTAATCGGGCCCGACGTGCCAGTGTTTATAAATCGATATCACGGAATAACACGGATAATCTAAAGTTGATATTACAAGAGAAAATCCAAACAGCAATAAAGTACGACACGGGAAATAGAAGTAGAAAAAATAGAAAAAATGATGGCGAATGTGAGAGTAGGATGTCAATAGGAAGTGAGTCTACAATAGTGGAGACATCGAATAGTAGTGACACTTTATCAGAGGAGCCAATTTATATTTCTGTTGATTTGAATAATATTGGTAACAAGAAAAAAACTCTGTTGAAAACTAGGAATAGTGAAGATAGTGTAGCCAGTGTTGCAAGTATGATATCAACACCACAAGTAATCGAGAAAAAACCGATAAAAAATGAAGAAGAGGTCGAAAGTAAAGACGTTGGAAAAATGACGGTGACCACATCTAAGTCGACTTCCATTCAAGACATGTTTATAACACGTTTTAACAATAAAGTGTCACTGGTGATGCAACGTATCTGTGACCTGCTACGTCACAATGTCGACTTTAACGATATGCCAGAGAGGAATGTCATGAACTTCATAAAGTGGGAACACTTGATAAACCTGTACAAAAATGATCAAATATTTATCTGGTTGATCAGCACATTTAATACGCATACGTTGGCCTTGACAACGGTACAGTGTGTTCCAGTCGCAGGAAAATCCTCTATGATCGTTAACATAAAGGCGGTCCATCCGAGAAAGTTTCCACTGCTTGCGAAACTAATCAGTTTGAAAATAATGACACCGAAAATGATGCAGCTGGGCGTAATACTGTACGGCTGTGAGAATTATTGGCGTATCAATGGGATTTTCAATACGGAAAAGGAACTGAATGGTAGTTTTGTGGTTAAACCGACAACGGTAACGCACCCCAATTTAGCTAGTAAAATAATGAGGGTACGAAATCTAATTGCGTTACAACAGCAACTGGGTAACGTGTCTGAATTATTACAGCCGCAGTCACAGACACAGACACAGTCACAGACACAGACACAAACACAAGCCCAGTCAAAGAACCAGAACCAGCAGAAAATACAAAATTTACTGGAAGAGCAAAAAAATTCTCGAAAATACCTCATGGCATCACAGAAATTAAAATCAAATGTGAAATTAGTGCCATTAGCAAAAGAGGAATTGGATTCAATGTGCGTTCCGATACGCATTGATCGTGCTCACCGTTGGCTCGTGCTTTCCATTTACAATGATTTCACTGCAATATACTTGCCATCACGGAAATGTTTCATCAAGCACAATGTCATAATGGCAACAATAAAGTTGGCCCAGGAAAAGGATAAATTTGTACGGATCAATAATATCTCGCGTAAAGTGCCCGACATCTATGGGATACCAAAGTCAAAGAATAAAATCTTTTTGGGGCCGTACGATCTGTATACGGACGTTGATATTGTGCTGTGCGATACGTTTAACGGTGAGATTGTAACCCGGGAAAATTATGAGAATCAACTGAATAAGAAATTTTCATATCATACGTTTGGCGCCTGGTTAACATTGGATAAGGGAAACTTTTGTGCGATCCAACGATGCTTTGAAAATAATGTGGAGCAAAGATATGGCAATCAGTGTCACGTGGATTATCACCTAGAACAGGATGATGATTGTATTATAATTGAGGATTCATCGGATAATAGCATGAATATGCCGATTGTTATTGATGATGATGACGAAGGTGACGATGCACTGATGCAGAATGATTGTGATAATGAGGAAAATGTAAAAGACAAAGAGGTTGGTGGTAATTGTATTGGTGTTGGCGACGGTGAGTACAGAGTTATTAGGTGTGAAAACATTTATGAAACCAAAGCAGATAAAGATGCATCTGCTAGTGTTGAATCCGTTGTGGATTTACAACCTTTTCCTGGTGACATAAGGCAAGCGATGGATCATACAGAAACTGTATTGGATAAAACAATAAAAAATGCTCCGTCGGAAGAACCATCACAAGCGAACACGTCCAGCAAGCAATTGTTGATGATGGAACCTTGTACGGTACTCAAAATGAGGCGTAAAATGATGATGCAACACAATGGAAAGCAACTGCCCTTCTTCCAAATGGTAAATCAGCAGCAATCGGCACCGGAGCAGCAGCATGAGCAACGAGATCCAATGTCGAATTTAAAGCAAAAACTGGGACAATCAGAGCCCACACATTTGTTTAAAGCGTCGCCATCGGGAAAACTCGGTGCCGGTGTTACATATCAATTTCCGCCACCGTTGACATCATTTATCAAGACAATTGCGGAACCGATAGTGGCACCAACACCACCAATCGTAATAGTTGCAACAGCATCAAACAGAATGGCAACCGTCACAACAAAAAGACCAGTTCCACCCTTGAAGCCGGTTTTTCCTGGTAATTTACCCGATTTTGTTACAATAAGAAAAAAATTGCCGTCATCCACAAGTGTTTATGTGGAAAAAAATGTGAACGATGTAGTTACAACGGAGGCGCTGTGCGAACCTTCGACTGTTATTGATCTGACAGCAATAAACGAAGGTAACACCGTTGATGGTCATACGTTAAGAGCAGAGTCTCCTTATGATCCGTTTAAAATTATTCGAACAGGTCCATTTGCATTTCATATTCTAGATTCAGATCTCGCAAATAATGACGGCGCTGTGACGCCGGAGGAGAAACAACAGCCGGATGTCAACGTTAAGGTACCGACGAAGCGAAACAGTTTACAGGTCGAGATTAACGCAAGTAAGTGGCATTGTGGCAACGTTAACATTTCAAGAAATAAAGAATTTTTTTTTTCTATATTTTTAGTTCCAAGGAAATTAATGAAATTCTCTAGAAAATCCTTACCGAATACAATTGTTATGGATGATATGATGGAACTTGAGGCACCACCAAGGCAACAACAACCACCACCGCATCAGCAGAAAATAACTGGAAAAAATAATAATAATAATAAATTAGCCAAAGATTTGCAACCAAAATTACTGATGTTGTCTGTGAAAAGAAAATCCCTAGATACCATAAATGATGACCGTGAGATTAAAACAAAAAAATCAGATTGTGATGATTTTGATAGCGGTACTGGTGTTGATGCGAGTAACGATCCTGGTGATAATATTTTGAACAAAGAAATAATTCCGTTAGTAAAAGTCTGTGATAAATCATTATTGAAAAATAATCTCTATACAAAACCATCGTCAATGTCACCAGGTACCACCATATCACTACTGCCGGTTACCACCGCCTCAACAATTGTTCAACCGATAAAATCGAGAACACCAGAGCCCCAAACATTATTAAGTGTAAACAAACGAAAATCACCAACATGCATCGGTGGCAGTGACTGTGGCATGGATAATGAAAGTAAAAAATTAAAAACATTGGAGTATTCTGTGGATGGAAAGAAAATGTCTGATCGCCCCGCCAATATTGTTGCAATGATGCGTGCGATAGACGACGATGCGACACCACCAATTATCGGCGTAACCACAATCACCAAGATTAAGTCTCCACAGGTTGCTTCGATCAAAGAAAATAATAAATTGGGTACGGCTGAGGTGATGCACGTTCCGGTGGCACCTGGATCACCAGACATGGGTCCCGCTCAAAAAGACACCGAAGAACAGGGATCGAGTAATGTCATTGAAATATTATCGGATGAAGAACCAACGGCGATAAAGCCACTGATCCGCATCAACCAGAATAAGTTTCAACCGAACGGCTATCTAATTTGCAATGTGAAGCAATTGGGATGCATACCGACGAATAAACAACCAAACGATTCGTTTGTATTGAAATTACCAAAGATGATGTCGGTCTTTAAATTGCAACACATCGATGCGGTTAATAATTATCTGAATAAGTAAGTGGGAATGCCCAGGTGTGCGGATTTGATGCCAGTAATAATTTTTTTTTTCTGTTTTTAGATACATCCGACAGCATGTTTATGGGGTTTTGGTGAGAAAGGCGTCATTCACATTGAAGTGGCATTTTGAGAAAATAAATCCAAATCTGAAATATTACGTCATGAATGAATTTACGCTGAATTCAGATATGGTAAGGGTTGTGGGTTGTTCGTTTCGTTGTTGTCACTAATATTTTGATTAATAATTTTCTAGGTGCTCACCCAGTACGGTCTCATTAATTTGACCGAGTACCTCGAACCGAGCCTAAAGAAATGCTTTGTGGAGAATAATCTGTATATAAAATATTTATTGTACAAGCTGGGGCATGTGCTGATCTCACCAACGGAACTACGCGAATCCAACATACTTGAGATTATAAAATTGGTAAGGAATTCCATTCAAAATCAATTTAATTTGGATTGCATTGGGGAATTTTTTAATGATTTTTGTCTTTTTTTTTTTGTAGGCTGTTGAGGAGATTAAGAAACTAAGTTGGAAAGCGTTACGTTTTGAGGCGGAGCAGAATGTTCTGCTTCAAAGAAAAAAGAAATTAATTCTGAGAATCGCGGAGTTAAAAAATGATCAGGAAGGGTCTGGTGATGCGATGAAAATGGTGAAACGTCCAAGAATCTCGATAGAAGCACGATTAAACTGTGCTGATGGTGGTGGTGCTGGTGCTGGTATTGATGAAGAATCATTGCAAGGTGACAGTAAAAAAAGGCCACTTGTTGCAAAAATCGATAGTGAATGTGTCAGCAGTAATATTAGTGACGTCACTAGTCAGCCATTTCCTGTAATAATAGAAAATGCGCAAAGGACGGACAGAAACTCCATATCGGATAATATCGTCATAATTATCGATGATGATTAAATTTAATGAACTGATGGATAATTTTTAAATTTTTCCTATATTTAATGTACCTCCATTTCTTTCCCCACTCCCGCTCGCCGCTTATTGTACAAATTTTTTATTTTTTATTTTGAATTAAACGTTTACGTTACGTGATGTAATTTACAAAAAACAAATAAGAAAAATTAAATAATTTTAATTATTAATTATGATAATAATTGGTGATGCCTTTCTTTTCTTTTATTTTTCGTTATTTTGTGTTTTTTTCTCCAAGGGGTTGAAATGTGTTTTACTATTTGTTAAAAAAAAAAAAAAAAAATTAAAATCGCCGAAATTTATGCAATTTGTGATAATTGTATTGTCGATACCAGGATATCAGAAGGCATTAGGAAAAATTTCAATTTTGTGGTGAAAATTCAAGAAAAAAAATAGTATCAAGCTGAATCACTTTGCATGAATGTTCCAATAAAAAAAATTATTTCACGAGTTATGACAAAGAGAAATACAGAAAAACTTGAATAAAATTGATTTTTCCGTCTTTGAAATTTTTTATTTGAAAAACTTGGTACGGTGCGTAGATTTTTTATGTTAAATTCTGTTAGGTGAATTATTTCTGAGTACAAAACACCAAAAACCTCGATTTTAAGATTAATTTTGGATGAGTTACAAACAAAAAACCGAAGCAATTACATTCCAGAATGAAGCTGAGAGCCACTGGGTTGGTATTTGGTAGTCAACTGGCCATAACTTCTGATTCAAATTTTTTAGCTCAGAATCCTTTTTACAGCATGTTTTTGGACCCAATACGAAACTTTCCACCAAATTTCAGCTCATTTGAATTTAATTTTTTTTCCACCCAAAAATGCATGCAAAGCATCAGGAAAAATTTCAAAATTTCATCGAAAACTCAAAAAATTCCTATCAAGCTGAAACTTTGCACGAATGTTGATTTTGAGGTGCTGAATCGAGTTAGTTCTTGGAGTTTTTCGATAAAAAATTTATTTCACGAGTTAATGAGCAAGAGAAACACCGAAATTTGTGAATAAAATTGATTTTTCCGTCTTTGAAATTTTTTATTTAGAAAACTTTGTACGGAGCGTATCAATTTTATATTAAATCCACTTAGGTAAATTATTCTTGAGTACGAAACACTAAAAATCTCGATTCTAAGACCAATTTTGACTGAGTAACAAACAAAAAACTGAGACAACTACATTCCAGAGTGATACCGAGGGCAACTGGCTTGCCAATTGCTACTCAACTTGCGATAACTTTTGATTAAAATTTTTTACCACGGAATCCTTTTTACTGCATGTTTTTGGACCCAATACGAAACTGTCCACCAATTTTCAGCTCATTTGAATTTAATTTTTTTTCCACACAAAAATGCATGCAAAGCATCAGGAAAAAATTGAAAATTTCATCGAAAACTCAAAAAATTCCTATCAAGCTGAAACTTTGCACGAACGTTGAATTTGAGGTGCTGAATCGTGTTTGTCCTTGGAGTTTTTCGATAAAAAATTTATTTCACGAGTTAATGAGCAAGAGAAACACCGAAATTTGTGAATAAAATTGATTTTTCCGTCTTTGAAATTTTTTATTCAGAAAACTTTGTACGGAGCGTATCAATTTTATATTAAATCCACTTAGGTAAATTATTCTTGAGTACGAAACACTAAAAATCTCGATTCTAAGACCAATTTTGACTGAGTAACAAACAAAAAACTGAGACAACTACATTCCAGAGTGATACCGAGGGCAACTGGCTTGCCAATTGCTACTCAACTTGCGATAACTTTTGATTAAAATTTTTTACCACGGAATCCTTTTTACTGCATGTTTTTGAACCCAATACGAAACTGTCCACCAATTTTCAGCTCATTTGAATTTAATTTTTTTTCCACCCAAAAATGCATGCAAAGCATCAGGAAAAATTTCAAAATTTCATCGAAAACTCAAAAAATTCCTATCAAGCTGAAACTTTGCACGAATGTTGATTTTGAGGTGCTGAATCGAGTTAGTTCTTGGAGTTTTTCGATAAAAAATTTATTTCACGAGTTAATGAGCAAGAGAAACACCGAAATTTGTGAATAAAATTGATTTTTCCGTCTTTGAAATTTTTTATTTAGAAAACTTTGTACGGAGCGTATCAATTTTATATTAAATCCACTTAGGTAAATTATTCTTGAGTACGAAACACTAAAAATCTCGATTCTAAGACCAATTTTGACTGAGTAACAAACAAAAAACTGAGACAACTACATTCCAGAGTGATACCGAGGGCAACTGGCTTGCCAATTGCTACTCAACTTGCGATAACTTTTGATTAAAATTTTTTACCACGGAATCCTTTTTACTGCATGTTTTTGGACCCAATACGAAACTGTCCACCAATTTTCAGCTCATTTGAATTTAATTTTTTTTCCACACAAAAATGCATGCAAAGCATCAGGAAAAAATTGAAAATTTCATCGAAAACTCAAAAAATTCCTATCAAGCTGAAACTTTGCACGAACGTTGAATTTGAGGTGCTGAATCGTGTTTGTCCTTGGAGTTTTTCGATAAAAAATTTATTTCACGAGTTAATGAGCAAGAGAAACACCGAAATTTGTGAATAAAATTGATTTTTCCGTCTTTGAAATTTTTTATTCAGAAAACTTTGTACGGAGCGTATCAATTTTATATTAAATCCACTTAGGTAAATTATTCTTGAGTACGAAACACTAAAAATCTCGATTCTAAGACCAATTTTGACTGAGTAACAAACAAAAAACTGAGACAACTACATTCCAGAGTGATACCGAGGGCAACTGGCTTGCCAATTGCTACTCAACTTGCGATAACTTTTGATTAAAATTTTTTACCACGGAATCCTTTTTACTGCATGTTTTTGAACCCAATACGAAACTGTCCACCAATTTTCAGCTCATTTGAATTTAATTTTTTTTCCACCCAAAAATGCATGCAAAGCATCAGGAAAAATTTCAAAATTTCATCGAAAACTCAAAAAATTCCTATCAAGCTGAAACTTTGCACGAATGTTGATTTTGAGGTGCTGAATCGAGTTAGTTCTTGGAGTTTTTCGATAAAAAATTTATTTCACGAGTTAATGAGCAAGAGAAACACCGAAATTTGTGAATAAAATTGATTTTTCCGTCTTTGAAATTTTTTATTTAGAAAACTTTGTACGGAGCGTATCAATTTTATATTAAATCCACTTAGGTAAATTATTCTTGAGTACGAAACACTAAAAATCTCGATTCTAAGACCAATTTTGACTGAGTAACAAACAAAAAACTGAGACAACTACATTCCAGAGTGATACCGAGGGCAACTGGCTTGCCAATTGCTACTCAACTTGCGATAACTTTTGATTAAAATTTTTTACCACGGAATCCTTTTTACTGCATGTTTTTGGACCCAATACGAAACTGTCCACCAATTTTCAGCTCATTTGAATTTAATTTTTTTTCCACACAAAAATGCATGCAAAGCATCAGGAAAAAATTGAAAATTTCATCGAAAACTCAAAAAATTCCTATCAAGCTGAAACTTTGCACGAACGTTGAATTTGAGGTGCTGAATCGAGTTAGTTCTTGGAGTTTTTCGATAAAAAATTTATTTCACGAGTTAATGAGCAAGAGAAACACCGAAATTTGTGAATAAAATTGATTTTTCCGTCTTTGAAATTTTTTATTTAGAAAACTTTGTACGGAGCGTATCAATTTTATATTAAATCCACTTAGGTAAATTATTCTTGAGTACGAAACACTAAAAATCTCGATTCTAAGACCAATTTTGACTGAGTAACAAACAAAAAACTGAGACAACTACATTCCAGAGTGATACCGAGGGCAACTGGCTTGCCAATTGCTACTCAACTTGCGATAACTTTTGATTAAAATTTTTTACCACGGAATCCTTTTTACTGCATGTTTTTGAACCCAATACGAAACTGTCCACCAATTTTCAGCTCATTTGAATTTAATTTTTTTTCCACCCAAAAATGCATGCAAAGCATCAGGAAAAATTTCAAAATTTCATCGAAAACTCAAAAAATTCCTATCAAGCTGAAACTTTGCACGAATGTTGATTTTGAGGTGCTGAATCGAGTTAGTTCTTGGAGTTTTTCGATAAAAAATTTATTTCACGAGTTAATGAGCAAGAGAAACACCGAAATTTGTGAATAAAATTGATTTTTCCGTCTTTGAAATTTTTTATTTAGAAAACTTTGTACGGAGCGTATCAATTTTATATTAAATCCACTTAGGTAAATTATTCTTGAGTACGAAACACTAAAAATCTCGATTCTAAGACCAATTTTGACTGAGTAACAAACAAAAAACTGAGACAACTACATTCCAGAGTGATACCGAGGGCAACTGGCTTGCCAATTGCTACTCAACTTGCGATAACTTTTGATTAAAATTTTTTACCACGGAATCCTTTTTACTGCATGTTTTTGGACCCAATACGAAACTGTCCACCAATTTTCAGCTCATTTGAATTTAATTTTTTTTCCACCCAAAAATGCATGCAAAGCATCAGGAAAAATTTCAAAATTTCATCGAAAACTCAAAAAATTCCTATCAAGCTGAAACTTTGCACGAATGTTGATTTTGAGGTGCTGAATCGAGTTAGTTCTTGGAGTTTTTCGATAAAAAATTTATTTCACGAGTTAATGAGCAAGAGAAACACCGAAATTTGTGAATAAAATTGATTTTTCCGTCTTTGAAATTTTTTATTTAGAAAACTTTGTACGGAGCGTATCAATTTTATATTAAATCCACTTAGGTAAATTATTCTTGAGTACGAAACACTAAAAATCTCGATTCTAAGACCAATTTTGACTGAGTAACAAACAAAAAACTGAGACAACTACATTCCAGAGTGATACCGAGGGCAACTGGCTTGCCAATTGCTACTCAACTTGCGATAACTTTTGATTAAAATTTTTTACCACGGAATCCTTTTTACTGCATGTTTTTGGACCCAATACGAAACTGTCCACCAATTTTCAGCTCATTTGAATTTAATTTTTTTTCCACCCAAAAATGCATGCAAAGCATCAGGAAAAATTTCAAAATTTCATCGAAAACTCAAAAAATTCCTATCAAGCTGAAACTTTGCACGAATGTTGATTTTGAGGTGCTGAATCGAGTTAGTTCTTGGAGTTTTTCGATAAAAAATTTATTTCACGAGTTAATGAGCAAGAGAAACACCGAAATTTGTGAATAAAATTGATTTTTCCGTCTTTGAAATTTTTTATTTAGAAAACTTTGTACGGAGCGTATCAATTTTATATTAAATCCACTTAGGTAAATTATTCTTGAGTACGAAACACTAAAAATCTCGATTCTAAGACCAATTTTGACTGAGTAACAAACAAAAAACTGAGACAACTACATTCCAGAGTGATACCGAGGGCAACTGGCTTGCCAATTGCTACTCAACTTGCGATAACTTTTGATTAAAATTTTTTACCACGGAATCCTTTTTACTGCATGTTTTTGAACCCAATACGAAACTGTCCACCAATTTTCAGCTCATTTGAATTTAATTTTTTTTCCACCCAAAAATGCATGCAAAGCATCAGGAAAAATTTCAAAATTTCATCGAAAACTCAAAAAATTCCTATCAAGCTGAAACTTTGCACGAATGTTGATTTTGAGGTGCTGAATCGAGTTAGTTCTTGGAGTTTTTCGATAAAAAATTTATTTCACGAGTTAATGAGCAAGAGAAACACCGAAATTTGTGAATAAAATTGATTTTTCCGTCTTTGAAATTTTTTATTTAGAAAACTTTGTACGGAGCGTATCAATTTTATATTAAATCCACTTAGGTAAATTATTCTTGAGTACGAAACACTAAAAATCTCGATTCTAAGACCAATTTTGACTGAGTAACAAACAAAAAACTGAGACAACTACATTCCAGAGTGATACCGAGGGCAACTGGCTTGCCAATTGCTACTCAACTTGCGATAACTTTTGATTAAAATTTTTTACCACGGAATCCTTTTTACTGCATGTTTTTGAACCCAATACGAAACTGTCCACCAATTTTCAGCTCATTTGAATTTAATTTTTTTTCCACCCAAAAATGCATGCAAAGCATCAGGAAAAATTTCAAAATTTCATCGAAAACTCAAAAAATTCCTATCAAGCTGAAACTTTGCACGAATGTTGATTTTGAGGTGCTGAATCGAGTTAGTTCTTGGAGTTTTTCGATAAAAAATTTATTTCACGAGTTAATGAGCAAGAGAAATACCGAAATTTGTGAATAAAATTGATTTTTCCGTCTTTGAAATTTTTTATTTAGAAAACTTTGTACGGAGCGTATCAATTTTATATTAAATCCACTTAGGTAAATTATTCTTGAGTACGAAACACTAAAAATCTCGATTCTAAGACCAATTTTGACTGAGTAACAAACAAAAAACTGAGACAACTACATTCCAGAGTGATACCGAGGGCAACTGGCTTGCCAATTGCTACTCAACTTGCGATAACTTTTGATTAAAATTTTTTACCACGGAATCCTTTTTACTGCATGTTTTTGAACCCAATACGAAACTGTCCACCAATTTTCAGCTCATTTGAATTTAATTTTTTTTCCACACAAAAATGCATGCAAAGCATCAGGAAAAAATTGAAAATTTCATCGAAAACTCAAAAAATTCCTATCAAGCTGAAACTTTGCACGAATGTTGATTTTGAGGTGCTGAATCGAGTTAGTTCTTGGAGTTTTTCGATAAAAAATTTATTTCACGAGTTAATGAGCAAGAGAAATACCGAAATTTGTGAATAAAATTGATTTTTCCGTCTTTGAAATTTTTTATTTAGAAAACTTTGTACGGAGCGTATCAATTTTATATTAAATCCACTTAGGTAAATTATTCTTGAGTACGAAACACTAAAAATCTCGATTCTAAGACCAATTTTGACTGAGTAACAAACAAAAAACTGAGACAACTACATTCCAGAGTGATACCGAGGGCAACTGGCTTGCCAATTGCTACTCAACTTGCGATAACTTTTGATTAAAATTTTTTACCACGGAATCCTTTTTACTGCATGTTTTTGGACCCAATACGAAACTGTCCACCAATTTTCAGCTCATTTGAATTTAATTTTTTTTCCACCCAAAAATGCATGCAAAGCATCAGGAAAAAATTGAAAATTTCATCGAAAACTCAAAAAATTCCTATCAAGCTGAAACTTTGCACGAACGTTGAATTTGAGGTGCTGAATCGTGTTTGTTCTTGGAGTTTTTCGATAAAAAATTTATTTCACGAGTTATGACAAAGAGAAATACAGAAAAACTTGAATAAAATTGATTTTTCCGTCTTTGAAATATTTTATTAAGAAAACTTGGTACGGAGCCCATTGTTTTATGTTTAATCCTGATAGGTGAATTATTTCTGAGTTCAAAACACAAAAAATCTTGGTTCTAAGCCAAATATTTACCGAGATACAAACAAAAAACTAAGATGACTACATTCCAGAATGATGCTGAGAGCCACTGGCCATAACTTTTGATTAAATTTTTTTATTGCGGAATACTTTATACAGAATATTTTGGGACCTAATACGAAACTTCTTACCAATTTTCAACTCATTTGAATTTAATTTTTTATTTCACCCAAAAATGCATCAAAAATTTTTACGCATTCGCATTACGTATTCGCATCCGCTACCACTCGCTACCAGTAAATTCCTGAAAATTACAAACTTTTCCTATATACAAAAATAAATTCTAGTCGTACAGGGTGATTTTTCATATCATAAAATTCCCGTTTATTAAATTTTCGTATATTCGTTGGTGACTTGTTTGGGTTCGTCGTTTTTGGCAGCAGTTTGCAAGTGAATTGAAATTAAATAAAAAATAATAAACCAAATCAATGCGAAATCAGTGGTGGACTTGATGGTTAATGGTTTGGGAATATGAAGAAGCGAACGCAAATGATTAGGAAAACTATGGTGGTTGTCGTTAACCACATAACAATTAAAATCGTAAATTAATTGATAAAAAAAAACACACACAGGTAGAATTTTTTTAATTTTTTTTATTTTAATTCAGTTTAAGCCCTGTTTTACACCATTTTTATATTAAATTAAAATTTTATTAGTTTTAGTTCTTTGATTAATTAATTTTAATTATTTTTATTAATCTTTATTCATCCCGATTATTGATGTGATTCGAATTTGTATGAACAAAATTAACGCACAACGTACAACACAACAGCATGCACGAAACATGAATCAGCGAATCAATCGTGAAATGACATGCGGATCACACGTAACACCAACTAGTGGTTTTATTGGTGAATCAAAATCCTTCATTTTTTTTTTTTTTTTCATAAATATCTGCTCTGCGCATAACATATTTCACCATTTACCAAAATATGTTCTCCAAAATAAAAAATACTCTCCAACGTTAAATTAAACGAAAATTTTACCACGAATTTCATTTATTTTTTTAATTAATTAATTATTTTAATTAATCATTTTATAATTAATAAATTTTAATTTTACAATTTTTTTGATTTATTTATTTATTTTTTGTCCACCAATTTTTTTGTTTTCTTTTGCTGTTTTACAGTAAATATAATTAATTACATTAAACAAAAAAAAAAAAAAAATTTTTTTTTAATTTATAATAATAATAATAATAATAATAATTTAGAAATACTCTCTGATTAAAATAATTGACAAACTTAAAAGGATATTTTAAATAAAAATTAATACATTAATTAGTCTAGGTGTGTTTGTGTGTGTGATTTTGTCTGATCTATAGGCAAAATCATATAATTTCTCCTTATTCTCCTCCTTTTTTTTTATTTTTTAAATATATAATTAACCATTTTATATATATGTATATGTATATGTGTATGTATATAGATAGATTATTATGTACAAAACGCGCAATAAAAACAAAATACAAATAACAATTTTCAGTTTTTATTTCTCTTTAATTAATTAATTAATTGATTAAATTAATTAAATCACAACAACAAAACACACAATAAACACGTCACGTCACTTTTATCGTCTCATCTGTAAATATGGATACGAGGGATACATAGAGTTTTGTTGTGATGCACGTTGTAGTGCTGCCGGATCCTGATATTGCGGTTGCATATTCATCACATTCATTTGTAACTGGGTTGAATTATTTATAAAATCAGCGGCCGCTGAATTTGTTAAGTAGCTAACGGAACTGGGTGACTGTTGGGCGGCCATACGATAACCATTTATTGTGCCGTACGGTGACATTAGATTTGGGCTGATCGTTACATTTGGACTGGCACGACTGGATGTGGGTGGCGGCGGTGCCGCACCGGACATATGCTGAACGGCTGGAGCAGATGCCGTATTGCGGGCACTTCTACCGGCATTTTGTGATATCGACGATATTGGGGGTGTCACATTCATATTGCTGGACGCATAATACTTGTGATATGTAGACATTTGGGATGGTAGCGGTGTCGGCGGTGTGGTCAGGTTCCGCACGCTCGCCTGCTGGTTTACCAAATGGGTGGGTGGCGGTGTCATTGTGTGCGGATGGTGATTCGGCGGTGGTGGCGTTAGATTGACAGTTCCAGCTGGAGGAGTATTACAATTTTGATTCATATCTAATCCATTGGTTAGTTGCTGTAATTTTGATATGCTACACATATTACCAACTGCCGGAGACCCAGCTGCACCGCCAGCGGTTACCCCATTGTTTTGTCCACTGCCTGCTATGTTTTGATTCATCTGGTGTGGCGTTGGAGTTGCGGATGGTGTTGGCGTTGGTGTAGGTGCTGTCGGCACCGGAGTATGCGACGTGAGATGACCAACGTTTGGCTGGCCATAGAAATTATTTGCTGATGATACGACCGCACAGGATGACGGAGATGGACCTAATCTTTGGTGTGGACTGGGTAGGGAATTGTGCGCAACACCGGTGGATGCCACTGCGGCCACAGCTGCCATAGATGACATTCTATGCTGTATTACTGTAGTTCCATAGGTACTGACAGCATTTGATGATTGAATTGTTGGAAAAGATTGAGCGCTGGCATTCATTTGTGATGGTGGCGGAACAGCAATATAATTTGCAGACTGATGCATTGCGGACGCTGCGGCTACAGCTGCCTGATGATGATGTCCATGAGGAGACATCGTTGAGCCCAAATGACCTCCACCATATTGCATCTGCTGCTGCATTTGCATATTGTGATGTTGACTATTGTTGTGTTGGTGGCTGTATTGCTGCATTTGTTGGCCAGGGCTGTGCATTTGTTGATTCGTGACAGTAACCGGTGGTGTTGACCGCGGTTGTCGTTGTTGTTGTTGATGCTGTTGTGCTGCTGCGGCATTTGCGGCATTTCGAGAATTTTTCGCTGTTGCTGACCGATTGTTCGTGCCTCCGTTATTATTTCGTGAATTCTGTTGCCCAATTTTACGGTTTGAACCACTGTTGCTGGGATTAACTGCATTTTGTGCCATCATAACGCCAATTTGTTGCATACTGCCTGGCGATGGACTTGATGCCGTCGTCACATTCATTCCGCCACTATTGTTACCATTATTTTGAATGCTCATGTGCATCTGCTGCTGTTGTTGCTGCTGCTGCTGTTGCGATTGCATCGAACAATCCGCAAATTGTTGCTGCTGCGAAACAACACTGGAAGGTCTGGGAATATTTTCGACAGAATTTTGTGACGCAATATCGCTGGCTATACTTGTGGGAGATTCCAAACCCAATTGATTGACATCCAAATCACATTGGGTATAGTGATGCAAACTATGAACCGAATTTGTAGTCGAATCTGGCGTATAAACTCCCATCGATGGCATATCAGAAGCGGGCGAGGTAGTATTCTGTTGCTGATGCTTAATATCCGAATTATTGTTGGGCGTTGTGTTTCCACCATTTGTGTTGCTAGACAAATCATTGTTCGCCTGCTGATGCTGTTGATCGACATTTGATCCGATGTTGTTGTTGTTATTGTTCTTCGAGGCCAAATTATTTGTTGCTGCCATCATCATACTGCTTTGCATGTCCTCCTGCTGAGTAACGTTTGCAGACATTTTCGATTTTTTTGACGTCGCTTGATGCTGATAATTTGACAGTCCGGAATTCTTTGAATTCTTTCCCTTCTGTTTCTCGTTCTTCTTTTCCTTAGCAGTCGCAGCATTAAGCATTCCCAAAGATTGGTGCTGCTGTTGTTGCTGCTGATGCTGCTGTTGAAGCTGCTGTTGAGATTGCAGCTGTTGCTGATGGAGTTGCTGCTGTTGTTGTTGTTGCTGCTGCTGTTGTTGCTGTTGCTGATTTGTTAGTTGCTGCACTGCTTGATGATGAATATGATGCTGTCCATGGTGAGACAAATGCTGCTGACTACCGTGTTGCGTACTAATTTGCTGTTGATGATGATGGTGGTGGGCGGCTGTCAAATGGCTACCACTGTATTGCTCCATTTGCTGTTGAGTAATACCAGAGTGTTGCTGATTATTTTGTTGACTGCTATGCAATTGGCCACCGAGGCTACCGCCACCGTGTTGCTGACCAAGAACCCCACTGTGCTGTTGCTGCATACTCGCTAAAGTATTCGCTTGGACACCCGATGACTGATAAAGGTTTTGTGCCAATCCATGGCCATAGCCCATTGCTAAATCCTTATGGAATTTATTTGGCGTTTTCTGGGGGTCCAAGTGCGGCATATTATAGCTATAATACGGGTCCCACTGCCAATATTGTGAATGAGCAGTGGCGTGATAATTCGGAAGTTGATTCATCGAAAACTGCGATATTTTATTCAAATCCATGTTAGATGCTCCTCCTGAAGATGGTGGTGCCGAAACAACCGAAGATACAGCCTGATATTTGTCACAAGATCTAACATTACTTCCGCCAGTCATTAAACCGCCGCTTATTGAAGAAGCAGCCGATGACAGACCCGGTGTTGTTGCGATTTTTGATTGATGATACAAATCACTGGCTATGTTACTGTTCTTGATACTATTCAAGCCACTGGGATGAGATGATGACAATGACGGAACAGATGTTGTCGATATGGGATAAGATCCACCAGAGACCGACAATAATGATGGTGACTGTGATATTCCACTAAATTTTTGCTCTTTCCTCTGTGTATCACACGATGCCCGTTTTTGTTCTGTTTTCAAATCATTTTTTAAATATGATGCCGCCTCAATGGTTGCTCCACTTCTAGATTGTTTCTGGTCATTTGTACGCATATCGTTCTGTATTAATTGTTGCGTAGCATTATATTGTGGATTTGTGGTTACCGCAAGTGGTATTGGTGTCGACAATATTTTCGGAACAGATGTGACAACCGTCGTTTCATTTTTATTCGTAATAAATGGTGGTGCTTGTTGTTGCGGTGGTGGCGGATTTATATTCCCCTTCGGATCATAATTATCATTTGGTTTGGTGACGACATTTAGGTTTTTTGGTGGTGACTGTGGCTTTGTGGGAATATTCTTTGTCTGGGCTATTTGTGAACTGGGCGCAAATATATTATTGACAATTTGGACGGATTGTGGTGGTGGTGTCGGTATGATCGGATTTATCGTATTTATGTTTCCTGAGGCGACAGCTGCTATTGTTATTCTAACATCATCCATGGTGTTGGATTCCTTAGCTGCCTCAGCAACTGGATCATATGTCCCCAATAAATTATTCTTTTTATTACTGGTCTCATTCGTCACATTTTCACAATCTGTATGCGTTATCGTTGATGGTGGCTGTTGTTGCGGTGGCTTTACAACATCTGGTTGGACAACGACCTTCGCCTTATCAGTACTAAAATTATTAGAAGCGCCACCATCATCCACATGATCTTTTAATATTTTTATCTTTTGCCCATCAATCTCAGTTTCTGATTCGGAATCAGAAACAATTATACGATTTGAATCCTCATCCTCTAGATGAGTCAACTTTGTTTTTCCATCGTTATTCTCCAGCTTTTTCACCTCTGTGTCAGCGATTTTATCTAATTTTTTCTCCTGTTTTTGAAAATTATTATCCTCCTTTGGTGACACAATTGTTGTTTCCTTCTGATTGTCACCCGTTTTTGTTATTTTCTCCACTTCTTGATTTGTTGTGGGCGAAATATTATTACCGGTTAGCAGTGCAACCGCTACTGGTGCGGCTGATGATGATGATAATTGTGCTGGCGTTGCATCAACAATTACATTCGGGCGATTCGATGTCGCTGGAAAATTACTCGAATATTGCTCATTTATTTTCACCACACTCTGTGATTCTGTTTTCTCGGGTAATTTCTCAATATTTTCCACACATTTCTCAACAACGTTTAGACATTTGTTCTCATCTTTTTGCTTCTCTTCCACCGACTTCCTGTTATCCGTAATCACTGAAATTTGCTCATTTACCACACCAACGGCAGATCCCAGTGTGGTTATTACATTATTCTTACTCTCAATCCGATTTGCTTCCTCATTAATACATTTTTCATTTGTCTCAACAATTTTATCACTTTGCGCAACATCACAGCTTAATTCCGTTGGTGTCTTCTGCTTATCACTCAATGAATTATTCTCCTCGGACTTCTTATCCGAGGTGGCTAATTGTTGTTGCTCACTAATTACTGGTACTGGTGGTGGTACTCCCGCGATTACATCTTTACTGGTTATTACCGAAACACTATTTTTGACACTTTCCGAGATAATTTGCTTCTTCGTTTTAACGTCGGCAGTATCATCAGACTTTGGTTCTGGATTATTCACAGGTTTTTCATCACATTTTACTGGAGATTCGTTTATTTGATTTTCACTTGCTTCCGAATCCTTAGGATTTGGCTGAATTACTGGCTTACTGTTTACCTCGACGACACACGATTCCTTTTTACGACCTGTCTTTGAATTATTCTTCGTACTTTTTATTTCCTCTTCCATTTCATCGTCAGCCTCTATAGAGGAGTCTTCTGAGTTTATTATCGTATTTGATGATAACGGGATCGTATTTTCCATTGAGTGTTGCTTCAACTTTCGTTTACTTCTGAGCTTCGGTGTTGTTTTGACATCTTTCATCTGATTATCCTGGTTATTTGTTAGAGAATTATCAGATGAAAAATCGGTATTAGTAGGTGAATGAGATTTTGTTGGTTTATCAGAAATTTTGTCAGATTGCTGTGATACAGTAGGCACAAGAAATGTGTTCACGTTTTTATCTCTTATTGGATCTTGATCAGGATTTTCATTCTTCTCTTTTAAGTCGACAGTCTCGGTGTTACCTTTCAACGGTTCTTTCTCTACACTCTTGACACGATCCGATTCTTTTGAGATATCTTCCTTGGCCTCTTTTTTGTATGATACCTTCGACTTGAACAGTTCCGGTAAAGTCATTTGCTTTTTAACAATTGTTTGTGGAGCGGAAGTCTGATCATCACTGCTGACATTATTGCTCGGTGTTACAGTGGCTGCTGTTGATGTTGCAGCTGCTATTCTACTTGATATCCGACTTCCAATTTTTCCGCTCTTTGTACGTTTTCGTTTAATCGATGCGTCCATAAATTTATTATTCGCCATTAGATCCACATACGTGATTTTTGAATGTTCTTCATCCTCGTCCTCGTCTTCGTGTAATTTCTTACCACTTTCTTCGAAAACTTTCGCGTCTTTTGTCGGTTTCTGTATCAAAGTTTCATGATTTGTTTCATCTTCTACGTCCTCGTCATGCTCCTTTGATTGTTGCTGCTTGTCCTCAATTAGTTTTAAGCGTTTTTCCCGACGCTGAGACCATCTCTCGCCGCCAGTCAACAAATTGGAATTCTCACGATGAGGAGTTTTCATTGCACGCGTTGATACTCTACTTGAACGAACTACAGCCACATCGTTTGCCTCAGACTGGGTATCTGATTCCAGACTAGATGCATTCGTTAAGGATAACAAATTTGATACGGGACCTGAAATTGCACCGGCATTAGTTCGTCCACGACTGCTTCGCACTGGTGTGTGTTGAGGCGAAATATTATCCTTAACTGGTGGGGAGTCGTCTTTATCATTCAATGCACTTAATGCATTCCGATTAATCCTGCGACGTTTCTTATCAATTGCAGAAGCCTCTTTATCGCTTAAAGTCGCTGGTGTCGTTGCGGTAGAACGACGCCGTTTCACATCGATAACTTTAGGAGTTGAAATATTAGATGACTCATCAACTTTAGCAATAATTTCTGGTGAATGCTTTGTCGAAGTATCAGCAAAATCATTAAATTTACTAGGACGAGTCCTTCTTCGTCCAGACGATGTCATTTCCAGAATTTCTGCATTGTTCGTATTTGCAAGAACTATTGGAGTTTCATTTTTATGATGATGATCCGTTTCCTGCTTTAATTTTCTTGCAATTTTTGGTGTTCGCGTCGATAACGTGGAACTTGACGAATAACGACTTCGACGTTTATGCTTGACACCACGAATTTCACTGATATTACTTTGGAGGGCGGCAACAATCGATATCGGATGCTGTGTCTTAATTGTATGTTTCTCATCGTCAATACCTGACTCCTCAGTTTCATGTTTCGCGTCACCGCATGCCTCGATTAAATTTAACGTCGCCTCATCAATGTCTGAGTCATTTTTTAAGATATTCACAGCGGGACTTAATAACGGTGTCCACCTTAGACACTCCGAATCAATTGGTATCCGTGTACTTAACTTGCTCACTTTCACATGATGTGCATCCACTTTATTCCAATCAATACAAAACAAAATTCGATATCGATTTTCACCTTCATGCTTTGCCAATTTGACAAAGTTTAACAATTGAAAGGCCAACGCAATGTCTGGTGTAAATAGTCCCGTTTCATTAGCGATCGCACGCAATGATATCGGTTCATCACGATGCTTATATAAATATTCCAAAACACCAGATTTCCAATATGCATGATACGATACACGTCCTAAATCCGATAATGGTTTTTCCGGTGTACCCGGTTGTCCCTCTTCACGACTCAACAAATAACTAAAATCAATTAAAAAACGTCCAAAACCTTGTCGCTGATATTGTGGCATCGTCATTATACAAGAGACATTATATTTTTCGAGGCAATGTTTCTCTTTGGAAAAATAACCAACCAGGTGACAACCTTTTTTATCATTTCTCGTCAATACATAAAATAAAAATGGTTCAACATCATAATATAATGTTTTATGATCGAGAAATAATTTCGCCAGTAAACATAAATTTTGACAATAAAGTTTATTAACATTGCCATCAACTTCAAACACAGATAAATCATTGTGACGATAGATTTCTGTACCGGGCGGATGACGCCATGTACATTTATCCTGATGACGTTCTAATACCGCCTTACTTTTTGTATATTTTAAACAAAATTCACATAGAAATAATTTTGGTAATCTAAAAAAAAAACAAGAAAAACAATTAAAAAATCATTTCAAAAGGGAAATTAATTAAATTTATTCAATTATTAACCTTGCATACTCCTGTGGAAATGGACTTGAATACCATGTTTTAATTTCCCATCGTCCAAATTCAATTGCAGCTGGACAACGTTCTTGTGATGCAATCGCTATTGATGGTGGACTTAATGTTGTTGAATTCATTATACCCGTTGGTATAATTAAATTTAATTTTATTGCTGATGAATTTATTATTTCGGTTACGGTTTTTGTTGCCTTCTCACGTATTTCCTTATATAAATCAACATCCTTTTGTGTTACACCTGGTGGTAATGGTTGTGGTTCTAAAATAGTAAAGAGAATAGAAAAGAAAAAAAAAACATTTTTATTAATTAATTAAATTAAAATTTAAATTTAAATACAAAAAATAAATAAATAAATAAATTTTATAAATAAAGAAAAAACCAAAAATTACAGAGAAAAGAAAAGAAAAATAATAAAGTTTTTTTTTTTTTTTTTGTTAGAGGGTGGATGATGTGGGTAAGTAGAATATGTGGATAAATAAGATTCGTGTAAATTCTCCCCGCCCCAATTTTAATTAATTATTGAAGCAAAAACTTCTTTATAACAAAAATCAATCAAAAAAAAAAAAAAACAAAATGATTACAAGGGATGAACAAAAAAATTCCTGAAATAAAATTCTCTCATCTTAGAGACGAAGTGATAGTACGTGAATATTAAGGAAATTTCTGTTAAGACAACGTCGTTGTATATCAATCAGCAAACAATTTTTTTGTAGCGTAAATGAAAATTTATTTTAGTCAAACCGAGAATAAGCTTTGCGGTCGTCGTCACACCCGCGCTCGGCTTAAATAGAATTTTTTTTTTTTTTTTATTTTAATTAATTAATTAAGAAACAAACAAAACAATTAATTGGAGAGTTTTTAAAACAATCTCCACACATTAAACACTCAAACAAACAAACAACAACAACAAAAATAATTTTTTTTACCGCCTGCCATACAGTCCAATCAGCCCAGCCACATCCATCCAGTAATCAGTCAACCATTTTTATAACAAAAAAAAAAAAATCTTTTTTCTTCTCTTCTTTTTTTTTTTTTTTAATAACAAACTCAATTGATTATCGATTAAAATAAAAAAAAAATTAAATTGAAAATGAAATAATTGAACAAAAAAAAAATAAAAATAGATTTTTTTTTAAACAGTGTAGGTGGGTACACGGTACGATAACGCAACATCCTACCCTATTCCAAACAGAGTGGGTTTTTATTTAAAAAGCATCAGAAAAATCATTGGAAAAGGACGATAATAAAGAACCAACCACCCACAAAACACACACAAACCATTTAAACCAACCCAACCCAATCCAATCACACACAGGGATTACATTAAATTCCTATAATCAATAAATTTTAATTAATAAACCAATTATCTTATAAATCAGGGGCAAACAAAACAAAACGCAACGTAATAACTACGAATAAGTGCAGATGATCTCTAATCTGTTGCTTTTGTTACTACCAATGTAAATAATTTAATTAATTAATTAATAAATTAATTAATAAACAAAACAAACAAAAATAAATCTAATAAAATTTTGAATAATAAATTAGAAAATAAATAAATAATTTAATTTAATTTAATTTTTAATACAATTTTTTCTGCTAATAATCACTTTTGGTTAGAGGTTTTACTGTCTGTCTGTCTGTCTGTTGTGTTGCTGACGACTTTTATTAATTTTTATTCATTTTTCTTGTGTCTTTTTTTTAATTTTCATTCATTATCAGTTTTTCTCTTAATTTTATTTAATTTAAATTTTTCATATTTTTGTAATCATTCCAGCCGCCATACTAAATTAATCAGAAATGGCCATCACCCTTTTTTAAATTTTTTTCGTTGTTGTTTCTTGTTTTAATTTTTTAAATTAATTAATAAATTAGTGTTAATTATATAAAAAAAAAATTAATAAAATAATTTAATTAATAATAACAATAATAATACCACCACACACCCCAAAAGGTAAATTAATTCATTTTTGAAACAGGAGAAAAAGATAACAAAGAAAAAAATAATAATTCATGCTAATAACACAGAGATAGCGGGGATATTCTAAGAGAAAAATTATCTCTATGCTGTGACTGGTTAAAGCTATTCAACCAATCAACGATTCGTGTACCTAACGCAACGCAGATACAAACAACAATCACGAAAAGTCCACACAAAAAGAAACAAAACGATTTCATTGGTTGATTTTTTAAACCCGAATCAATTCCTTTAAACGTAAATTTCTCGTTTAATGAATCAAGCAATAAATCAATAAAAAAAAAAAATTAATTACGATAATCAACCAACAGTTAATTAATTATAAACAAAGAAAATAATTAATTGATTAGATTAAATAAATAAAAATAAATACAAAAAAAAAAAAATGTTTTAGTGGATATCTCATTCAGTAATCAATCAGACTTAAAATATTTATCTTCTTTATTTATTAGCTAATTAATAAATAATTAATTTAAAAAAAAACACAGAAAAAATAAAACAATAAAAGCTACCAAGGAGACGTAGTGCCAAAATTCCTTCCTAACAAAGGTAACGACGATACAAATTTAAATCCCTCAACAACAAAATTATTTTTCTTAATTAATTAACGGGGTGTTTCTTTCCCTCTCACTAATTTTACATCAAAAAATGATTTTACATAAAAAAAAAAATGATTACAGAGAAATAAAATAAAGGAGAAAGAATTTTTAAACATTTTTTTTCTTAATTAATTATTTTTTTTTTTTTTTAGTTTACTTGTGTTGCTGCCTGTTGCAACCCTTTCATTTTTTTTATGTTTTGTTTTGTTTAATTATTATTAATTAATTTGTGTTTTTTTTTTTTTTTTTTTTGTACGTAATTCTTACCCATTAACTGATTATTGCTGTATGGCGGCGGCATTATTGTTGTTGTCATTCCATTAAAATATTCTATATGGCTGCTATCACCAGAACCGATACGAATGTTGTCATTATAATTATTATTATTAAAGTTATTATTATTATTATTATTATTATTATTATTACAGTTTTGATTATTATTATTATTTATAGTATTATTTATAGTATTTAGATTATGATTTTGTTGTGGTAATGATGCCAAATTAATATAATTTTTTGATGAAAAATATAATTTATCATCAATTGTACGAAATAATGAATTTTTTTCACGTTCTTGTATTAAACGTTTTGATTTTACCGCTGTTTTAATTAAATTACTCGGTGTTAAATATGGTATATTTGTATTTAATGTTTTATTTATAATTAAATTATTATTATCATTATCATCATCTGTATTTTCATTATCATTATCATCATCATCATCATCATTACTACTTGTATTTATTTTTTTATTATTCTTCACCATCTGCTGTTGATAATTAATTTTTTTTTTTATTCCTTTTATTGTTTCAATAGATTTCGTTTTCTTATTTTTATTTATATTATTATTATTAAAATTATTTATTTTATTTATTTCAGTCTTTTTCATTTCTTCAATTTTAAGTTTTTCCTCATGACAGGCACGCGCATAATTTTTATATGTGCTACGTGTCTCTTTAAGAACTTCACGTGGTTCACGTTTATTACTCAGTAATTTATTCCTTTTATTATTATTATTTGTTTTAACAGAAAATACATGTGTTAAACCATCATATAAACCTTTTAATTGACTAGAACAATAATTATTATCATTTTTATTTAGTAATTTATTATTATGAGAATCTGATGATGATGATGTTTCATCATCACTACTATCATCCATTTTATACGATGATGACACCTTTGATAATAATTTTATTTTTCTTTGTTCCATTTTATTCATTTTTATTGCTGATGCTGATGCTGATGCTACTGATGATGATGATGATGCTGTTGTTGCTGTTGTTATTACTGATGTAAATATGTCAATATTTTTTTTTGCTTCCGCTGCAAAACCCCATGATGTACTATTACCAGAATCTTTTGTCATATTATTCACAAATAAACGATTAAAACCTTCCTCTGGTATTCCTGTATTATTATTTTCCGTATTTTTCTTCTTTAATTCATCAATTTTATTTGTAAAATTATATAAAACATCACTACCAACATTATTATTATTATTTTTATTATTATTACCGCCGCCATCAGTACCAGTACCATAACCAACACTACAACCAATACCAATACCAACACCACCACCGCCGCCGCCGCCACCAACAACAACACCACAACCTCCACCAAACTTAATTGGCCAATCTAAACGTGAATTTGATCTTGAATTATTATTTATTATCGTCTCAACAATATTCTTTTTCTTATTTATTATTTTTAAATTTGTTAATTTTTCATCATCATCATCATCATCGCTATCCTCCTCTTTATCACCAGATGTTGTTGTTGTTGAATTTGATGAGCTTGAACTATCTGAATCACTTGTATTATCATCATCACTACATGAATTTGATGATGATGAACTACCATCCACATCATTATCACTTGATGTATACGATGCTGATGATGATGATGTATCACTCGATTCTTCTTTTATTTTATTATTATTATTATTATTATTATTATTATTATTATGTTGATGATAATCAATATTTAATGATTTTGTTTTTATCTTTTTTTTATTCATTATAATATTATCATTATTATTATCACAACTATCACCACCACTACTACTTAAATCACATTCATCACCAGGATGATTATTATTACTACGACGACGACGATTATTATTCGAACGTTGTGATTTTATTAATTTTTTATTACTAATTATAATACTATTATTAACAACAGCAGTTTGATGTTGCTGTAACTGTTGTTGTTGCTTCTGTTTTTGTATTGTTTGCTGTTGATGTTGTTTTTCATCCTTTTTTTTATTAATCAATTGCTGCTGATTTATATTATTATTATTATTAATTAAATTATTATCATTTGAATTTAATTTTGTACTACAAATGGAAGAAGTTTTATGTATTTTATTATTATTATTATTACAATTACTATTTATTTTACATAATAAATTTGTAGGTGTTGTTGTTTTTGATGTAGACGACGACGACGAGGACGAAGACGATGTTTGATTATTAATTGTATTTAAATTTTTATTTATTATTAAAACACGTTCGCTATTAAATGCTGAGTGACGAAAAAATTTTTGTTTTTCTTTTGACATACGATCTGACTTTCCTAATTGTTGTTGATGTAATAATAAATTATCTGTTGTTGCTGTTGTTGTTGTCTTATTGTTTATATGATCATCATTTAATTTAGAATTTGTTGTTATTGTTGTTGCTGTTAATGTTGTTGGGTGAACAATAGAAGAATTAGAAGAAGAATTAGTAGAAGAAGAGGAGGAATATGTTGTTGCTGTTGTTGTTATTGGTAAACAATTTATTGTTGTCAACTGTGAAGTATCTTTAATTTTTTTTTTATTATTATTATTATTATTATGATTATGATTATTAAAATGATTATTTTTATTAGGCTGCAATAATTGTTGAGTATTTAACGACGTAGAGGATGTAGACGTAGACGAAGATGTAGACATAGACGTGGACGAAGGCGAAGACTTATTATTATAATTATTTATATTATTATTATTATTATTTATATTTTTAATTTGCTGTTGTTGTTGTACTTTTGATTTTTTTTTATTTTTTTTTGTTTTATTTATTTTACCAGATTGATTATCAGATTCTATGGCATCATTGGTATCATCTTTTTCCATTGGTTCCATTACACCATCGTCATTATGGATTTGTTCATCATTATCATCAACATCATCATCATCTTCATCATCATCATCAGTATCACTATCACTATCATCACTTAGTTGTGTTGTTGGCGTTGGCGGTACACGTGATCGTCGTAAATTTGATAATGATTTTATAACTTTTGTTGTTGATTTTGTACAAACATTTGTTGATGAATTTGTTGTTGATAATACTGGTGATACAGAATCCATTGATAATCTAAATACAAAAAACAAATTTATTATTATCCAAATAATAATATAAAATCCTACAACCACTACCAATTTACCTTTTTTTCTTTTTCTCATCGATTGTTTCACGGGCAGACTTTTTACCAATCACAGCCAAAGGATTAGATTCCGTTTTACGACTAATACCCTTCCTTAGCACCTTTACATGATGTTGCAAACAGTGTTGACATCTAAAAAAAAAAAAAGAGAGATTTAAAAAAAAATTCTAAATCAATCAGAAAGGTTTATTTTGTAAAATTTACCGCCAAGAACATTTTGGTTTTTTCTCCGGTAACGGATCTAAACATGTCAAATGATAATTCTTTTGACATGCATCACAACCCAATAGACATGGTCCTCGTTCAGTACTACGACAACCCGAACATGTTTTACATTCCTCACAAAACCATTTACTACCCTTTGCTATTAATGTTTTTAAATCGATACGTTGATTTGTTAATAATTTTGCTGCTGTATTTGCACAGGATACATGTAGTGACATTCCACAACCACTACACGATATTAATGGCTCTAAATGTCCTAATATAGTTTTTGGTAGTGTTCCTAAACATTCAGCACAAACACCAGCCGATGATAATCCCAACTAAAAATATAAACAAAAAAGAAAAATTCTTATAAGACAAGACGAAAAAAACATCCAGCAACTTCCACATTAATATTAATAATAATAATAAATTATAGAAACGCCACTGATTAACAAGTAAAAAAATAATTTTTTTTTTATTATTTATTTGTTGCAATTTCACACAAGAAATAACTTTCACAAAAAAAAAAAAAAAAAAAAACATTTTTATATTTCGCTAATACACACAACAGGTTTGGTAAAAGCAAAAAAAAATATTTAAAAAATCGAATCACTTACCTTAGAACTTTCATCTTCCTTTTTAATTTGTAATAATTTTGATGTTGTGGCGGCTGCTGCTGCATTATTTACTAAAATATTTGTACAAAAATTAGTTACATCTTTAATTAAATTTGTTAATTTTTCACTACTTGACGTTGTTATTCCTGTTGTTGTTGCTGCAATTACAGATCCCGAAGATGCTGCTGCTGCTGCCGCTGCAGCCGCGGCTGCACCACCTGCTGTTGTTATTAATTTTTTCTTCGGCGACTCAGAACGTCGTCTACGTGGTGACGTTAATGATTTACCAGCCTTATATAATTTACCCTCATGCACTAATAAACCAGTTAATACCGCCTTTTTAACAGAATTCTTAAAAACAACTTTAAAATCTGTATCGCCACCATTTAATTCAATATTATTCGATTGTTGTACATAATTTTCAATTGATTTTATTGTTGAGCCATCACATTCACCTAGTTCACGGACCGCTTTAGCGACAACACGTGATAAATCTGTATTCTTTGTAACGCATACACGACGCCTTTGCATTGGCGCCTTATACGAATGTAAACCTTTATTATATACTTTAATAACAGCACCTGTGGCGGCAGCCTCCTCTAATTTTATTGTTACAATATCCTCATGAAATTTATGATGACTACCAATTGCCTGACATATTCTTTGTACACTGGGACGTTGTTTTTGAAAACGTATCTTTCGGATTGCCTCTAATATCCATTCACGCCATACTTCTGAATTTACCTCATTTGATTGTTCACGCATTATAAATGCTTTTTATTTATTTTTCTTTTTTGTTTTTAAATAATCTAAATAATAAATTAATTAACAGAAAAAAAAAAAAAATAAAAAATAAATAAATAAATTAAAAAATAAAAATAATAAATTAAAAAAATTAATTAATTTTTAATTAGTTTGATTTTTCCAGAGGATACAAAAAGCTTTTGTTAATCCATTAATTACGCAAAAAGAAAAAAAAAACTCAAACCCTCGATGACTAAAAACATGTAAAAACTGATTCACAGTTTGTGTAAAAATGTATTTTTTTATCAGCAGATACTCTGCTTTTTACGGAATATTATTGTTTGTGTAAAAAAAAAACAAAATTAATAAGGAAGTTGATTGAAGAGATTCAAAATTTATGACAGTTGTGACAATCGTTGGGTAGGAAAGTTTAATTTCGGTTACATTTGAATGACACAAGATTTATCCGAACTCTTTCTCTCTGTACAACAAAAACAACAAAAAAAAAACAAGAATAAATAAAATAAAATCACAGAAACGATAATAATAATAAAAAAAAACATTTTTTTCCAATGGATAAACACAGAACATTTTTGTTATTCTCAACATAAAACATAACCAAAGATAACAGAAATATAAACAAACCACCACTTAATAAAGCATAGATGTTGTTTCCTTTTTTTATTATTAATTATTAAATTAATTCAAACACTTCCTACTGTTAATTAATTAATTATTTGAATAATTAAAGCAGCGAAAGGAAAAGACAAAAGCATTTACCCAAAAAAAAAAAATTAATCGATTTAAAGGCAAAAAAGAAAAAAAAAAATTATAAGGTCATCAACAATTTTAATTTTATTCTTTTTGAATAACAAGTTCTCTTCAAAAAATCTGCTTGATTTTCTGTTTTTTAATTAATTTATTTATTAATTAATTAATTAAGAAAAGATTTTTTTTTTCTTTTTATTTCCTTACTACGCCATTGACGTATAGAACAAAACAGAAGATTTTGGTGAATATTTTATTTTGTGGTGAATATAAAAAAAAATTTGTGTTGAATAAACAAATTTTTATTTGTAATTAAAAATTAAATAAAGAAAATTATATTAAAAAAAAAAATCGTTTTTATTAATTAATTAAATAAGAAAATAATTAGAAAAATAATTTAAAGCTTAATAAAGCGATTTTTGTGTGTAGAGAAAAAAAAACTGGACGGGACGACAACACAAGAACAAAAAAAAAAAAATTTCTTTTTTCATTTCATTTCTTCTTTTTTAGTGGTTTTATTTTACATTAATTATTCACAATTTTATTTTATTTAAAATAAATAAATAAATGTATTTATTTTTATTATTAGAATTGGGCATATGGCTTTTTTTTCTTTTATTTCAACTTTTTTATGACACATCTGCTGTATTCCTACTATTATTTCACCTCTAATATAAAATTCACTTTGCTTTAAACAAATTTCCTCTCTCTCTGTATTTTTACAGAAAATTTTAATTTAAACAAAAAAAATACAAACAAACAAACCAAGCGAATTAAATAATTAATAATTTATTTTAATTAATTCGCTTTAAATAAAAAATGTTTTTTTTTTTTGTCGTTCTTTTCTTTTAATAACTACGTTAGTAATTTTTTATTTCGTTGATGAAACAAACAAACAAACGAACAAACATAAAAATCCAATTAATATTTCCCCTATTATTTTTTAAATTACAATAAATAATTATTTATTTCTTTTTAACACATTATTAATTTATAAAAAAATAAATATTTTTTCTCTGCGATTTAATAATAATTTTACTGCGTAAAAAAAGAAAAAAAAAAACTCTACAAGCCGACGGGCAGCCATTTTGTGTTAATTGGCGAATTCTCGTAAGAAAGGAGAAATAAAAAAAAAGAAGATAGAAAGAGATAGAAAAATAATAAAAATTAAAGATAAAATAAGAAAAATAATCAATAATTAAGTAATTAATTAATTAATAAAAATAAATATAAGGGAATAATACATACTTATAATTATTAAGATTATTATTTATTTCTTTTTTTTTTGTCGTTATTATTATTATTATAACAAAAATTGTTTTTAAATCACTAAGAGAAAGAAGGAAAGAAAATTTAATTTGTTTTTTCTCTCTTTTTTCTTCTTCGTAGCACTTTTAATTAATTTTTTTTTTTACTGCAAATATCACAACGAAACGAAATTTAAGCACCGACAAAACTAACTACACACATAATAATATTACACAAAAAATTGAGTAAATAAATCCACGGAAAACATTTTTTAAATTTATTTAACAATTTTTTTCTTTTAATACATTTAAAATGCTTTAATGAATCAAAAAAAAAAAATTTTTTTTTAGATGGCGGCGAACACGAATATTAATTTTTTTGTATTCACTTTTTGATTCATTTTTTCCCACTGCCAAGCTTTTTTCTTTTACTTTTAAATTGCACAATTATGTTGGTTCTTTTTATTTTTAAATGTTAATCGAATTAATAATTATTATTTTTTTTAATTTAATCGATTTTATTTTTTTAACTCTATTAGTGTAATAAATAAAAAAAAAAAAGAATTTTTTTTTTTAATTGATTGAAGCAAAAAAAAAAAAAAACTTTTGATGTTGGACACATCAACAAAAGCTTTGTGTTGACACAAAATGGCTAATTTTTATTTTATCTTTTTTTTTTGTATTATATTTTATGTGAAATTAAAAGGCGCGCGCAGTTATATATGAACACACACACACGTATTTATATTACATAAAAAAATTATGTTAATTTTTTATCTCTTTTACTCTTTTTATTAATTATATATCTCTGTGCACTCGGTTTTTGGTGTAATTTATTTTCAATTATTTAATGCGCATGCGTTTTAATTAATTTTTCTTTTTTATTTTATTTTTGGAAATTATTTTCATTTTACATTTTTTTTTTTAATTCAATAGATGGAGCCTTTTTCTTTTTAATTTTTTATTTTCAATTAATGTTTTAATTCATCATCATTAATTTATTTGAAATAAAATTTTCTTTAATAATACTAATAAATTATAATATTTTGTTCATTTTAATTAATTTAATTTTATCGGTTATTATTATGTATAGACATTAATGTCCCTGACATTTCTATAAAAACACCCGCGTTTTCGAAAAATGCTGAGTTATCGAAAAAAAGTGTGATAAACATAATAAAAAAAAAGTTTTATTTTTTTTTTTGTTTTCATTTTATAAGATGTTTGAGGGGATAGAATAATTTAGTTTTTGATTTTTTTTTCGTATGGATTTATTATTGTTTTTGTATTGGAAGTGGAAAGAAGTTTTCTTAATTTAACGGAAAAACAAAAAAAAGTTTATTTAATATTAATAATAGTAATAAAAAAGATACAGAAAAGATGGATTTTCTGATAGCAAATGTTGAACATCTTGATTTTAAAATTGAAAGAGATTTAAATGAACAGTATGGTGCATTACCGTTACCATTTCCTGGAATGGACAGTAAGTGAGGTTATATTATTATTATTATGATTTTTTTTATTAAATATGTAAATTGTGAATTTATCATTTTAGAATCAACAGCAGCTGTATGCCAATTTTATAATGCTACAGATGGTTCTGAGTGTGATAAGGGTGCGTCATGTCCGTTCCGGCATATACGCGGTGACAGAACAATTGTATGTAAACATTGGCTGAGAGGCCTCTGTAAAAAGGGTGATCAATGTGAATTTTTACATGAGTACGATATGACAAAAATGCCAGAATGTTACTTCTATTCACGTTTTAACGCCTGTCATAATAAAGAGTGTCCATTTTTACACATTGACCCGGAGAGTAAAATAAAAGATTGTCCATGGTATGATAGAGGATTTTGTAGGCATGGCCCTCATTGTCGTCATCGGCACGTACGTAGAGTTTTATGTATGAATTATTTAGCTGGTTTCTGTCCGGAGGGTTTAGTTTGTAAATATATGCACCCACGCTTTGAGTTGCCACCCCCGCCAGAAATAACAAAAGATCAAATACAGAAAAGAGCGCCTACCTGTCATTTTTGTGGTGAAATCGGTCACAAAGCATCGTACTGTCAAAAAATGTCACCAGACGTAAGTTTTTACCAGAATATTAACGTGGTTTTCCTCAATATTAATCTTTTTTCTTTTTTTTTTATAGCAACGAGAAGCCACACTAAGGCAAGAAGAAGCAAAATTCCGTGCTCTTGGATATTATAAACAAATGAATAGAAATGTTGAGAATATAGAAGAGCCACAACAACCACCACCACCGAGAGCACCGCCTAAACCACTTGAAGAGATCACCTGTTACAAGTGTGGCACAAAGGGACATTACGCAAATAAATGCCCCAAAGGGCATTTAGCGTTTCTCTCCTCCAACAATACACATCACCATAAAAAGAATAATTAATCTAACCTGTATCCATTGTTTATTCATTTTCTTTCTTTTCTATTACAAAATAAATATAATTTTAAATAAAAATAAATATAAAAACGTATTGTTCTGTGTCCCGTGCGATAATTTAATTTAATTTGATTATTTAAGTCTCCCGGCACGCTCCAGCTCATCATGATCCAGTAATTTATATGCGGGTAAGTATTTAATACTTTTTGTAATTTCATCAGTGTACTGCAAATGAGGATTTGGTATTGTATTCGTTTTATCACCTATCGATGTGTATCTGTTGAGGGAGAAAGTTTTTTTTGTTTTTGTTTTTGTTTAGTGGTTTAAGTATGAATTCACAATGGGACATTTTTTTTACCCAAAATCATATAACGAACAGTATGGTACATTAAATTTTTGTAAATATTCCCAAATATTATTACATGTCCAGTCTAATAATGGACTGACACGCATTAAATCAGGCCAACCAGAATCAGTTTTCTATATATTAAAAAATAAAAATAAAGTTATTGAAAATTAAATTATATTAAATTAAATGAATGAATGAACAAAACTTGAAAGTAATCCATATTCATGCAGTACGGATCTGTTCTTCTTGTACCCATAATACATGCTTTTATATAAGGTTTACTGGTTATAACATTATTTAAGGCATCCTTAATACTACCATTTAACGTTTCAATTGTAATACAATAATATAATTCACATTCATGGACAAAATTTTCAATCTCCTCAAATGGTACCAATGGTTGTACATAAATATAATTTAATTCATTTATAATATTCCTATTATTATTATTTATATATTTAATATAATTACATATTATATGCAATAATGCTGTACAATCTTTACCACCATTAAATGATAAAAATAAATCATTTATATTATAATCATTAAATGTATTTTCAAGTATCTATATTGGAATCACACACAAAAAAAAAAGAAAAAAGAATGAATTAGAAAAGATTTTTCATTGCACAAATATTTAAAACAACTCACATTTATTGTCTTTTCAATTTTACTATTTAAATCATTACTTATATCTATATGTTTATTTTTAGTAAATATATTTAAATTATTCATTATAAATTTAAATCTCTAAAGGAGGTTCATAATGTAATGGAAATAAAAAAAATTTAATTTCTACATATAGAAAAATATAAAATTTATTTATTTTTTCCCCCTTATTTTTTTCTTATCACAATTATTACATAAATAAAAATTACAAAAAAAATATTATTATTAAAAAAAAAAAAAAAACAAACTCTTTTAATACAAAAAAAAAATATATTAATTAATTAAAGAAAAAATTACTTTAATTTTATATCTAAATAAATAATTAAAAAAAGAAAAGAAAAGAAAAAATTCTCTTTTGTAATTTGGTTGACGTGTACGCGGTAACGGTTTAGTTTAATTTTTTTTTTATTTTTATTATGTCAATCGGTTAAAAAAGTTTTTTTTTTTCTTTTTGGAGAATTTATCCACAACCAGGAATATATTTTTTTACCGGAGCACCAATTTTAATAACGATTTTGATATTTATTCCTTTGTGATTTATTATTCCACATGATTGCATTATTAGGAACTTGTTGTCTGGGACGAACACTATCTTTCCAGATCATAGAGATTAATATATAAAAACCGCCAATAATTTTTGTTATTAAATCTAAAACACCTAAAAATAGAGGTGTTAATACATGGATTAATTTATTTAATTCATTTAGTAAGCGTAGTGTAAAGAATCCTAAATGTTTAACACCGTGTATTGAGGCAGCTGTAATAGAGATTATTAAAAGGCAACAGAAACGAAATACGGAGGAAATCGTTTGTCGGTTTACTGAAGTTTTTAGAAATGAGTAACTCATACCATTTATTGAATTCTTCCAAGAATTAAACAAGTCATACCAATCATCAGCAACAACAATTGTTTCCGATGTGGATAATTTCTTTTTTGAATTACTTATCTCATTGTAATCATTTGTATTTATCGAACGAATTGATTTTAATTTAATTTGCACTTCGTTCTCCTTAAATCGTATTGTTTTAATTTGAAACCAATACATTCCAAATGGTAACGTATCTATTTCCGTCCAAATACACCATGAATCACCAGTCTCAATTATATTATAATTAGAATTTGTTATTCCAATCCATGAGTTACATTTTCCTGACTCACATCTTGTTTTAGCATTACATAAATCATTTTGTAACTCAATTTCTGAATTACTAACAACAATTATATCTCTATATGCATTTATATTCTCAACATAACGTCGCTGTATATAATTTCCAAGGAACACTCTTGTTTTTAATAAATTTTTACAATACTGCTGCATTTGTTCGTCATTTGGAGAAAGCATATTTGGATCCCGGTTTTCTGTGTGTGTATAATCTGTAAACCTATAAACAATCCCAAATTTATTATTAATTAAACGATTAAAATATTTATTATACATACAAAAAAATCCTTATCAGAAATAATTTATTCACAATTCCAGAATAATTATTTTGACAGCCGAATTTTCACATGACATAACCAAAAGTCCATGGAAACTTTTTTTTTAAATTTTTTTTTATTTATCTCCACACAGAGTTGTCCATGCAATTTTTGTGGCCTCGTACTTTTTGTTTTGATCCGCCAACCATATGATTGCGACAGCTAAAAAAAAAGTGACATTTCGGTCGCAAAATTTTTTTTGATTTTTTTTTATTTTTCTCTATAAACAAAGTGGAATTTTCTTTGAAGATTTAATAAGGAAAAGAGAAAAATGTTTATTAAACCGTATAAAATAAAAAGTAATGTCCAGATAAAAGCATCGGATAAAAAAAAATTCCGTGCAAAATTATCATCATCATACAAAAGTATAACTGAAAATGATTTAAATAAATTATTGCCAAGCAAGGCGAATATAGCTCAGGTGAAATTGTTTAGCCATAATGGGGATAGTGTTCTGGTGTATGTTGTTGATAAGCGACCAATGTTCTTTGAAACACAAGATAATAGATTATTTCCAACATTATATACATTGTGGATGCTTCCCGATTTACTTCCAATATTTACGACGCATCCTGATGTATTGCCAAAGATGGCAAACGGTGCTGATTTAATGTTACCAGGTAAATCCATAATAAAAAAATTTAACGTATCTTAATTACAAAAAAAAAAAAAAATTTTTAGGAGTAATCAAGCAAGGACAAGGAATGTACGCTTGGGGACGTTACAATAAAGATGAAATTGTTGCAGTAAATTTAACATCTAATCGTGCAGCTGTTTGTGTGGGAACATTAGCGAGATCCAGTGAGGATCTGTATATGTCAGGCGGTACTGGGATATGCATTAAGATTTGGCATGTATTCGGTGATAAACTATGGAGTTTTGAGCCCTCTGTTTGTCAGCAAGTTCCTATTATGGATGCAATTATTCAAGTACCGAAAAGTACTGATTTTCCGCCATTAGGATCTGATCCGAAATTTTCAAATAAAGTTTTAAATGAAGAGAAATCTAAAGAAGAGAAACCAGAGGTAATAACCTCACAAATAGAAGCATTAAGTTTAGAGCAGGATATTATTGAAGAGGAAACCGAACTTAATGCAGCAAATGACGATAACACTGAAGTTCTAGATACAACAGCACACATGGATAATGTTATAAAAACCGCCTTTTTGACATGTTTAAAATTAAATGGTAAAACCTTGGCACTTCCGATACTGACGAGTACTTTTTACCGGAATCACATACTTCCGGCGTGCGAGGAAAAATTCGAAATTAAAAATACATCGTACAAGAAATTGTCAAAGTTCCTGCAACAAATGGAAATCGAGGAATTTATTCAGATAAAAGAGGAGAGTAAAGGTGTTGAAAAAATTGTGTCTGTAAAACTTGATTGTCCGGAAATCATATCCTTTATTCCTCACGTAATAAATAAGGAAGAAAGTAAAACCGAGCAAAATATCGCTCAATTGCATTTGACATCAATGACACAATTATTAGCTGTCACCGACGAGACTGCTAATTTATTTGCTCATTTTAATATAGCCAAAGGCCAATCAATTGCACCCGAAGAAATGAAAAAATTTGTTCGAGAATATCTATCCGTGAATAAACTGTATGAACCAGGTACAAAAAATATAATTTTAGATTCGTTGTTAAAGGAAATCGTCGATGATAATGTTGATGATAATAAAATCGGTTTCAGTCATCTGTTGAGCGTTATAGAATCAAAAATGACCCGTTCATATGAAATGCGTAGTCAGAATATTCGTTCTTTAGGTAATAAGCCAAATATACAAATATCCTTAGCGAATAGATCTGGTAACAAGAAAATAACATTGGTTAGTAATTTAGAGATTTATGGTATACGAATACCTGAATTTGCGAAGGCATGTAAAATTGGTGTCGCAGCCAGTTCAACAGTAACACGAACACCTGGACAAAAAGCAGACCAACTACTTGTCCAAGGTAATCAAGTTCGTTTTATTTACAATTTATTAATACAAACGTATAAAGTGCCACCAAAAAATATCAGCGGTCTTGAACTTGCTAAAAAGGAGAAAAAACCGAAAAAATAATATTCAATAAAATCAAATAAATTTTAAATTAAAAAATAAAAACACTTTATTTCTTCTTCATTATCCTTATCCATTTTTTAAATCCCAGTTTAAAAAAACCAAATAAATTTATATTTATTTTTAAATGTTGGTAAAACAATAACCTGAAGTAATAAGCATAATGACGTGACGTTTTGAATATAAAAGAAAAGCAAAGAAAAAAAAATTCAGCACTGACATATTTATTTTTGTAGAAAAAAAAAAATCCTCATCATAACAATAATAGAAATTTTTTATTTTTTTTTATTTATTTTTGTTGTTTGTTGTACATCGACTAGACTTTGACGATAAATGGAAACAAAGAAATAATAATTAATAAGAGAAAAAAAATTTAAAAACACAACGAAAATATAGTTATTAAGTGTTTTTGGATAAGAAAAATAGAGGATAGAGAGAGAGATAAATAAAAAAAAAAGGAAAAATTGCTTTAGAAATAATTTATCTGTTTCTGTATAATAAATGAATATGGAGGAGTACGCTTGTGCTGCTGTGGAAAAAGAATTGGAAAGAGTTATATCAAAATTCTCAGCAATAAGTGAACATTCAGAGAATATATTAAATGATGTTATATTAAGTATAGATGCAATACGACAATTAATTTCAGAAGGTATTTAGAGAAAGAATAAAATTTAATTAATAAAAACAAAGAAAAAAATAAATAATTTTTTGTTTTTTTTAAGGATCACAAGATGTTGAATTGGCACCCGGACAAGTTTCATTATTACGTGAAGCGATAACAAAGACAAAAGAGAAATTACAACGTTTAACAACAGATCACAGAGAATTACATGGTACTGTTAGTAAAGTTGGAAAAGCAATTGATCGTAATTTTGAATCTGATTTTACATCAACAATACGTTTAGATGTTTTATCAAATGAAAGAAATGTCCAAATGTTAGATAAAGCGATAATGCAACATTTTTACAGGCAGGGATTAGATGATGTTGCTGATATGTTAAGAAAAGTCAGTTGATTTTCTTTTATATAATTTTATTTTTATTTATTTTGTGTAATTAAATTAAAGGAATCTGGATTACCAATTGAAGATGTAACACCAGAACCATTTGCTGAATTACATAAAATATGGGTGGCAATACATAGTCATGATTTATTACCAGCATTATCATGGGCAACAAAATATTCAAAAGAATTAGAAGAGAAAAATAGTTCGTTAGAGTTTAAATTACATCGATTAGCGTTTATGCAGGTGAATAAAAAATTTTTAATCGTATTTGTTAAACAGGAATATCGATAAACTTTCTTTGTAGATACTAAACGGTGGTTCACAAACACACGCCGAAGCTATAGCGTATGCAAGAACAAATTTTGCAAAATTTGTTAAACGTTTTGAAAAGGAAATCCAAGCATTAATGGGAACATTAATGTATCTACCGACAGGTTTACATAATTCACCGTATCGCCATTTAATAACAAGCGAAATATGGATCGAAGCGGCTGATATATTTATTAAAGACGCATGCAATATATTAGAAATAAATAAAGATTCACCATTATCGGTTGTTGTTAATTCCGGATGTACAGCATTACCAGCATTATTAAATTTAAAACAAGTTATGTTATCTAGACAAGTATTAGGTATATGGAGTGGACGTGATGAATTACCTATTGAAATTGATTTAGATCCAGAAAATCGTTATCATTCAGTATTTGCATGTCCGATATTACGGCAACAAAGTAGCGATGATAATCCACCAATGAAATTATCATGTGGTCACGTTATAACACGTGATGCATTAAATAAATTAAGTAATGGTCCCTTGTAAGTATATATTGATGTGTTTATAATAATATTGTCATCCATAATCCCCCATAAGTAATGTCTCTTTTAGGTTAAAATGTCCGTATTGTCCGATGGAACAGAGTCCTGCCGATGCAAAATTGATTTATTTTTGAGATAAGCGATAAAAATGAAGGGAATTTAATCAGTTTTTTTTTCTTTTCTCTCACTTCTTTATTTCTTTATATACATTTACATTAAAAAAGAAAAACACACAAATTTATTATTATAATAATTATTTATATTTTTAATTAATTTGTAAGCAAAAATAAAAAATGTTTAATGAGTAAAAAAAATGTAGCGAGGTACCTTAACACACACAAAAAAAACAAACAATACATAAACATAATTTCATATATATATAAATTAATATTATTATTATTAAATAAGGATGAAAAAATAAATTCTAAGTTAATTGCGGAGGTTTATCTGTTGATTTTATTAAAGAAAATTTTATTTGCGTCGTATTTATTTTCACTACTCTGACCATAACCTTATAAATGTTTTGTTTGAATTTGGAAAACTCTTTGATTCTGAATGAAATGTTTGAAAAACTATTTGAGAATGATTAAGGTAAAAGTTTCTATGGATTTTAAATGTAAATTCCAGCGAAAGATCCATGTTACATCACTTGAGAGAATATTTTGCTTTCACAATGGATTTTGCACTATTTGGAAATAAATTGTTTTTCCAAGTGCCGGAGAAATAATGGAATTTTTTTACTGAAGCATACAGATTTTCACTACAGTTTTTCAATATCATTCAATTAACACCGCATTCAATTATCTACATCTTCTAGATCGTCTTAGTAAGTTTATCCCCCCCTGTTGTTCTACTTTTATTACACGGTGAAAATAAACTAAAGTAAAAAAAAATTAAAAAGTAACCCAGTAAGTTCCACAATAAAATTAAGTAAAAAAAAAATTCCATTGAAGATACTTCCGAATCTTTGACAGTAACATAAACTAAAGATCTCTATGTAAATCTAAAAAACTACATTTTTTTTTCATTTTATTTTTCCCAGTAATAATAATCAATTATATCTGCTATACTTCCAGAATAGTTTTCTGGATTTTATCAAAAAAAAAATAATAATAATAAAAATACACCATTCAAGGAACTGTCACTGTCACATTATTCCCCCGTATATTGCGTTTTTGTTGTTGTTGTTGTTATTGGAATTTTTTTTTTTTTTCTTATATAAAAAAGTTTTTTATTTTTATTATTATTTTTTTTTTATTAAATAAATTTAATTTTGCAATAAATAAAAAAGAAATTTCAAAAATAATAATAAGAAAAAGAATTAATTAATTATAAATAAATAATAAAGAATAAATTGGTGTTAATTAAGGGAATAAATAAATTAATTAAATTAAATAAAGAGAAGAAGGAAAGGAAAACTTTTTTTTTCTATTTTTCTTTTGAGGTAAACATAACCAAAGAATTTAATTTTTGCTGCCAAATAAGAATTTTTTTGTAATGAGAAAAAGAAAACTTTTTTTATTTTCTTTTTGTTGGTTATTTTAGATAAATCTGTAAAAGTTTCAAAGTATCAAAAACGTTAAAGAAAAAAACTGTATAAATTATTTAAATATATTATTTGTAATAATAATATGGATTACGAGGAGAATGATAATGAGAGAACAATGATCGATAGGCTGGCATTTGATTGTACCCAGTTAATGGATCGGTTGTCTGGTTATAATACGGATGATGATATTGATAGTATATTGGCTGAATATCTTAAAAAGGCTGATAAGTCATATGATAGTATAGATGATTTTAAGGAAGGTAGGCATTATTATCTAATGATAAATCTAATTTTAAACTGACATCTGGTATTTGTAGATTTGGATTGGTTCAATGTGACAGAACCACTATCCCTAGCCGATACATTACGGGGAAAAATTGTTATTTTAGATTTTTTCACCTATTGCTGTATAAATTGTATGCACATCCTACCAGATTTAAAACAAATTGAAGATTTGTATAGTGTCGAAACGGGATTAGTTGTTATTGGGGTGCACAGTGCGAAATTCGATAATGAAAAAGATTCGGCAAATATTTTATCGGCTGTACAACGTTACAATATAACTCATCCGGTTGTCAATGATGGCCAATCGACAATGTGGACAAATTTAAACATTCAGTGTTGGCCAACGTTATTAATTTTAGGTCCTAACGGTAATCCGTTGTTTGTACTAATGGGCGAGGGACACGGTGTTATCCTTGAAAAATATATTACAGCAACAATGAACTTTTATAAAGAGAATAAACAACTTAAGAATCACTCGTTACCACTTAATCCTGCTACTGATTTAATGATGACAACGAATTTAAAATTTCCCGGTAAAATTGTTTGTTCAAAAGTTAGTGCGGCAGAGGATAAGTCGGAACTTTATGCTCTGTCCGACACCGGCAATCACCGCATTTTGATTATAAATTCCCGTGGTGAGGTTTTACAAAAGATTGGTGGTAAAACAAGTGGTTTTGTGGATGGTAACTTGCGGACAGCTCGATTTAATGCGCCGCAAGGTGTCTGCTTCCTTAATAATGACATTCTTTTTGTGGCGGACACCGAAAATCATGCAATCAGGAAGATCGATTTGAAGAATAAATATGTTGAAACGGTGGCCGGCACCGGGCAACAGGGTGTTGATCGTGTTGGCGGTAAGAAAGGGAAGGATCAAGTGATCTCTTCTCCGTGGGACGTTGTCTGTTATCGGACACGTGACATGGATATGTCATTCCATGTGGACGAATCAAATATACCGGTGAAAGATGTGCTGCTAATCGCGATGGCCGGCACACATCAAATCTGGTGCCTTTTTCTAGACGATGTTATCTGGTGGAAATTCAAGCGATATGCAGCCGGTAAGTGAATTCAATTGTCGCCCGTGATGTGATTTTATTAAGAAATTTTTTTTTTATTTAATGTAATCAGGGACGTGTGCAGCAATAGCCGGCCGCGGTGACGAAGAGAACAAAAATAATATTTATCCGCATATAGCATGTTTTGCGCAACCGTCCGGCATTGCTTTATCGAAGGTGACAAAAGAATTATTCTTGGCGGACAGCGAAAGTTCCACAGTGAGAAAAGTATGCCTTACGACAGGAAAAGTAATCGGGGTTGTAGGCGGTGATAGGAATCCCAAGGTAATTCTGTAATAAAATTTTTGGTCACAATTCGAATCAAATTTTCTGTTTTCTGTTCAAAGAATTTATTCTCATTTGGTGATGTCGATGGCAAATCGTTTGCCGGTAAGCTGCAGCATCCGTTGGGTGTCGCATACAATACGAAGCTGAACAAGCTGTTCGTCGCCGACACCTACAATCACAAAATCAAACAAATCGACCCCGTCGAGTGTGAGATGACGACTGTAAAAATTAAAGACAACGGCGGCCTTTACCAATTCAATGAACCGGGCGGCTTATGCTTCAGTCCCGATGGGTCCAACATGCTTGTCGCGGACACAAATAACCATGTAATCGGATTAATTAATATGGTAACGCTGCGCTTCAAGGCCCTCGCATTAAACTTCGATTTCAAACCGAAGAATACTGAAATGGGAAAAGTTTTGAATTTCGGATCGCAGAAGATAAAACCGCAGGGTGGTAAAGTGCGCTTCACAATCGCACTACAGTTCGACGAGGGCATTCACTTTACAAAGAGTGCACCGCAAATGTGGAACACGTATCTGCCGAATGCCGCGTGGTATATTAACGAGCAAAACGGGAACATCAAGTGCTCAGAGTTATTGGAGCAGCAAAACATTGAACTCGAGATAACTGTACCTAGCGAAACCGAGAGTTCGAGCGAACACAACGTAACGGTAACTTTCAAGCTCAGTCTCTGCGCCAATCAGATCTGCTTTCCCAAAGTGTTTTCCATCTTGCTGCCATTCATATACGATGCCAACGGGCTCGACTGTATAATCGAAGAAGCCACGATTAAAGTCAGCGAGGCAGACGTCTCATTGTGAGAGTCGTCGCCACAGCAAACAATTTTTTTTTTACATTTTGTTTGGCCTTTTTTTGTATTCTGTAAAATATTTGTAATAAAAGTTTAAAAGAAATAAAACAGCGAATCGATTATTATGCAAATTTTTTTCTTCCTTCTTTATTTATTTTTCATTTTTTCTTCCAAACATATTTTTTTTAATAATTGTTCAGGATGGTAACAGGAATGATTTTTCTTATTTAGGATTTTAGTTTATAAGGAAGGGAATTATTATTTTAATGTTTTCGCATTGTCGTGGTTGGTTGTTGCTTAATATTCTTCAGCGCCTTCTCCCTCACCTTCGCCAGAGTCCATGCCGACTTCCTCGTAATCCTTCTCGAGGGCAGCCAAATCTTCACGAGCCTCAGAGAATTCACCTTCCTCCATACCTTCACCTACGTACCAGTGGACGAAGGCACGCTTGGCGTACATCAAGTCGAACTTGTGATCGAGACGAGCCCATGCTTCGGCGATGGCTGTGGTGTTGGACAACATGCAGACGGCACGTTGTACCTTGGCCAAATCACCTCCTGGGACAACGGTTGGTGGTTGGTAGTTGATACCAACTTTGAAACCAGTTGGACACCAGTCGACGAATTGGATGGTGCGCTTGGTCTTGATGGTTGCAATAGCAGCGTTGACATCCTTGGGGACGACGTCACCACGGTACAACATACAACAGGCCATGTACTTTCCGTGACGTGGATCGCATTTAACCATTTGGTTGGCTGGCTCGAAGCAAGCGTTGGTGATTTCAGCGACGGATAATTGTTCGTGGTAGGCTTTCTCTGCAGAGATGACTGGGGCATAGGTAACCAATGGGAAATGAATACGTGGGTATGGGACCAAATTGGTTTGGAATTCAGTCAAATCGACGTTCAAAGCACCATCGAAACGTAGAGATGCGGTGATTGATGATACAATTTGACCGATCAAACGATTCAAGTTGGTGTAGGTTGGGCGTTCGATGTCCAAATTACGACGACAGATGTCATATATGGCTTCATTGTCTACCATGAAGGCGCAGTCAGAGTGCTCCAATGTAGTGTGGGTAGTCAAAATTGAGTTGTATGGCTCGACTACGGCTGTTGATACTTGTGGTGCTGGGTAAATGGCGAATTCCAATTTAGATTTCTTGCCATAATCAACGGAGAGACGTTCCATCAACAATGAGGTGAATCCAGAGCCGGTACCTCCTCCAAATGAATGGAAGATCAAGAAACCTTGGAGACCAGTACATTGATCAGCCAACTTCCTGATGCGGTCCAAAACCAAATCTACGATTTCCTTTCCGATGGTGTAATGACCACGGGCATAATTGTTGGCAGCGTCTTCCTTACCAGTGATCAATTGTTCTGGATGAAACAATTGACGGTATGTACCAGTACGGACTTCATCAACTACGGTTGGTTCCAAGTCGACGAAGACGGCACGGGGTACGTGCTTGCCGGCACCAGTCTCGCTGAAGAAGGTGTTGAATGAGTCATCACCACCTCCGACAGTCTTATCAGATGGCATCTGACCATCAGGTTGAATACCATGTTCGAGACAGTACAATTCCCAGCAAGCGTTGCCGATTTGTACACCAGCTTGTCCAACGTGTATAGAGATACATTCACGCTAAAGATTAAAAGAAAAAAAATTATTAGTCATATTGCCATGGAAACAAAAAAAAAAAATTCTTATTAATTTTTCGAATGAAAAAACATAAAATGGCTGCCGAAATGCCGCATCATCGATTTTAATAAAAATGTACCGCATGGGGTGTGGCATTTTTTTTTTTTTTCTACGTTTCTTAATTGGAAAATTACGGAATTTTTTAATTAATTTAATTATAATTCTGGATTTTCAGTTATTAAACATAAAAGTAACTTCTAACAAAAGAAAAAAAAAACTACAGAAGAACCGGGGTTTATTACACGACGTTAATCCATGAAAAATTATTTTCTCTCGAATATTCTCTTTCCAGCAAGAATTTTTTTTATCACAAATTAAAAAATACAGAAAAAAAAACGTTTCACTAATTTTATTTATTATTAATTAATTAAAACTTACCATTTTGAATTAGGTTTTTAATTAAATTTCTTTTTCACAAATCACAAATAAATTAATTAAGATTAATACTTAAGAGTCGTTTTGTATAGCCAGTTATGAAGCTTACCAAACAGACAATGACGCGATTTTACAAACGTTCTATGTTATATAGCCTTGGTGACGTCACTTTAGAACGCCTCGTTTACTGAGACTTGATTGGTTGAAAAAATAATCAACTGTATTAACGGTTTTGTTGTTTTTTTTTTGTTATTTTATTTTCTATGCTCATGAATTATGTTTTACAGAGTGTAACAAAAATGGTTTTTTTTTGTTAAAAAAAATTGTTTTAATATGTTTTTTGGCTGAAAAGATAGTAAAAAAAAATTATTTATTTCTTTTAAATAGAAATAAAACTGCATTGCAGATGAACCTTATGCCATTTTTTTTTTGTTCAGAAAATTTCTCCATATCATACCATCAGAGGTTAAAAACTATAAAAATTCGCGTGAGTTATTTTTTTTTTTTTTTTGATAGAATTTTCCTTGGGGTTTTTTTTCCTTAATAAAAAACCTTAAGACCTTGCTTTTAAGTAATTAATTTTCATTTTTTTGGTAATTATATTCAATAATAAAAATTCGTAAATTATTTAAATGAAATAAAAAAAAAAAAATCGTCACGCAATGGTGATGCCATACCATACGTAAAATTGATTATTTTCCCCTGGTAACCATTTTTTTTTTCTTATTGTTTATTTTTGGATAAAATTTATGTTTTTTTTTTATGCTTTTTAATTATTTTATTAATAAGAAAAATAATTCAGTTTATTTATAGTAAAATGTGCATTTTTAACAGGGCGTTTATGATTCGTTTTATTGTTTTTTTTTTCTCTCTAGGTTTCAAGCTAAAAAAAAAAACAATAAAACTTTTTTATAAAATTAAAATGATTTCTAAAAATGTTAGAAATGTAAATTTGGTGTTATTTTAAAGATTATTTCTTATAGATTTAAAAAAAAAATAATTTTATTATAGTAATTATAATGATTTTCTGTTTTAATCAGTTAAAATAAAAATAAAAAATGATTTTAATACATTTTGGAGATTTTTTTTTTACGTGCGTTACAAAAATAGCAAAAACCCACACCATCGTCTGCTGCATGCATTATGTCTCCATATGCAACATTTTTATTATCATTTATATATTAATTCATTAATAAAAAATTCAATTGAATCTAGTTGATGATGTAATTGTTGTTTTTAAAAATTGATTTAAGACGCTAAAATAAAGAAAAAAAAAACTCATTGGGGAAGTGGCACAAAAAAAAGGCAAAAGTAATCTGTGACCATATATAGGTAAATCAGAGTTTCTAAATGTGAAAGTATGCGTGTTAAATGTTATTATTATTGCTGTTATTGTTATTGACGAGAAACCTACATAAAATATCTTTTAATTCATTTCTTAACGTGGGCTTTTTTTTTTTTTCTTAATAAACTTTTAATTTTTTTATTACGATTATTAAAACCAAAATAACATTTATTATAATAAAAATAATAAAAAAAAATTAAAATACAATAAACAAACGCCATCTATTAGCCACTAGTTTATTAATAATAATTTTTTTTTTGCTATGTTGGTCAATTATAAAATCTACATTTTGTAAAGTTTCTCCAAAACTTCTTTTTCGCCTGAAAAAATTAATTTTTTTTTGTTCTTATTTGAATTAAAATAAAATTATTTAATAAATATTAAAATATACATTTAGCTTGTTCCTGTCGCAATTTATCTGTTCTAATATCATCTTGTTTTTTCTTTTTAGCCGCCTTTGCACGATCACGATTTGCACGCATTGTGCATAATTTTTTTCTTGTTGTCCCATAGAAAAAGCCAAGCAATAGAAATGAATATCTACCGAACTATTTGTGAAGTTTTTATGATTTAATATTAATGTAAATGTTAATTAACGAAATGTACCTACTTTTATAAGAGAATTAACTTTAACAGGTGCTCCGTAATCTGTCATTTTTAACTGATTTTTTTTTTTTGTAACAAATGCTTACAGATGAATAAGAGAACAAAACCGACAGCCACCTGAGATTTAAATTATTTAACGGTAGAGTGGAGAACAGTCAGTAACATCCGTAAAGGATATTTTTGTTTAGTGGAAAATTGTTTTGCAAGGTGTTTTAAGGTAAATTCCCAAGTTTTTTTTAAGTTAAATATTTATAATTTTTATTACTTTATTTTAATTATACACTTTTTCAAACATTTTATATACTAATAATCAATAATTAATCCATAAAAAAAATTCAAAAAGCGTATTCAATCTTACTACGAATCAATTTTTACTTTGAAAGATCAGCAATATGACGGTTTTCCTCTGTAAATAAATTAATTTTTAATTTAATAAAAAAAAAGAAAAAACATAATTATTGAAAAAATTTATAAGTTTACCTTCTACAGCACGTTTCTTTTCTTCAGCTAATTTTGCATCTCTAATTATCTTCTGTTTGCCTTCAACCTCACGTATTCCAACCTCTCTCTTGGCTAATCTATTTTGATGATATAATCCATATAGCACACCAACTGTTAGGAAGCTCCAACGACCAAACTAAAATAAAAAAAATTATATAAAAATAAAATTCTTATTCTCCAGACGAATTTTTGTAAGGTTAAAGAAAATTTACTCAAAAAAAGTTACATAAGCACTAGTAAAATACTTCGAATTTTTGAGCTACTGAATTGGAAAACTTAATCTTTATTCACCTTAATTAGTGGAGAAACACGAACTGGAGCAGCTAATGCAGACATTTTATGTTAAAATTTATTATTTTTATTATAAAAAATTAATCAAAAAATAGTGATAAAACTTCAAAAAAAAAATGTAAGACCTGCAAAAACACTGTAGCTGAAACAGTGTGATCTGAAGTAAGTAACAAATTTTTGTAATATGTCAAAAAAAATTAATTTTGCTGAATAATAAATTAAACAAGGCGCAATTTTTTGAAATATTTTATTTATATTTAAAAAGAAATTTTGTTTTTCCTTGGAATTTTTACACCATTAGTAATGCCGCTGTTATTATTATTGATGCGCCAAGTGTTATGTAACATGTTTTATAAACATTTTTTATTCTTAAAAGATTTTTGGGACCATAGTCGATTATTAAATGGCGTAAACCGGTACAAGTATGAAATGCAAATGGAAATGCAATAAGGCATTTTCCTATGTATAAGGGTATCACTGGTATTGATGTTGGAAGCATAGAAAAATAAAAATTAAAATCACAGGGTAAGATTAATGTTGATAATCCAAGGCTCCAAATTAACATGTTTAGTACGAGTCCTGAAATGTAAATAAGTAAATAAAAAAACAAAACCGTTAAAAGTAAGATAATAACTAACTAATTACCTGTTATTCTATGAGAAATTGATATAAAAAGCGGAAATCTTTTGATATAAATTGATAAACAGGGTGATAAGGGTCTTGCAAGACGTTGATTACAATCCCAAAATGTTTCACCTGGACGTCTCTCAATCGGTAGCGGTAATTTTAATTTTTTCATTTTATAAGCATTTCTCACAAATATATTAAATAATAAAGGTGAGTTACGCTTTAATAAACGATTACCTATTAATATACCGTTCATTTTAATTCATTTTACCTAATCTAGGCTTTCAGGTAAATATTTTTCTATCAAATGATTTTCGTTTTTGTTTTTTTCATTGTTTTGAAACGTTTTTGACATAGTTGTTTGTCGTACGATTACTGTGATCTGAAATTTTTGGAATAGAGAAAACTAAAGTAAATTATTGTATAAAGGTAATTAAAAAAAAATGTTGATTTATTAATTAACTTTTATTAATTAATTTATTAAATTTAAAAAAAAGGAAAACCAAAAGAAAAAAAGTTTTAATTACTTAAAGTGATTGAAAATACATAACCTTACTTGTGTCTTAAGATGTTTTTATTAAAATCCAATGTACATTTTTTTAATTTCACTAAGAATTGTTATTTTCCAGTTATTTTATCTAGTAATTATTTAAATTAATTAATTAATTAATTAATAGAAAAATGAATTAATTGAATTTGTATCTATTCATAGAAATGTCATCAAAAGCCGCAACAGATACACCAATTGTATGGATTGATTTAGAATTAACTGGTTTAGATCCGATTAAGGATGAAATAATGGAAATAGCATGTGTTGTAACTGATAAAAATCTTAATTTAATTGCTGAGGGTCCAAATATAATAATACATAAACCGGATAATATACTGGATAATCTAAGTCCATGGCATATAGAAAATTTTACAAAAACCAACCTAATTGAGGAATCAAGAATGTCAACAATAAATATACAGCATGCAGAAAAGGAAATTTTAAATTTTTTAACAAAATATACAACAAAAAATACAAGCCCATTAGCTGGTAATACAATATATATGGATCGAATATTTATAATGAAGGAAATGCCAGAGTTGAATAACTATTTACATTATCGTTTGATTGATACGTCAACAGTTAAGGAATTGTGCAATCGTTGGAATAAAGAAATTTATAATAAAGCACCAATAAAGAAATTATTACATCGTGCTAAAGATGATATTTATGAGAGTATAGAAGAATTAAAATATTACAAGGAGTTTATGTTCAAGTGATAAACTTTATTTTTTGATTAATAAAAAATCTTTTAATAGAAATTTTTTTTTTGTATTTTCTGTCTATTTATTATTTTAATACTTTAAAAAACGAGTAGAGATAGAGAAAAACCTTTCCTTTTTTTTTTCACCATAGTTCCGTGTTAATTAGTTACATGGCAGCTAATCCTGCTGCGAGAATCATTGCCATTAAAACCATAATGTAGCCAGTTGTGTAAACATCCTTAAGCCTAAGGAATTTTCCACTGTCCCAGAATAAATGGCGAATACCGTTCATTGCATGATAGGTAAACGGAAGTGCAAGTAAAAATTTGGCACTGAGTAGTATCGGAGCGCCAATGTGTAAGTTCTCGATTAAGGATATATAATAAGAGTAATCATGGGGTAGAACCAATGCACCAAAAGCTAATGTCACTGCATAACCTCCTAAAATAGCACCTAAAACAAAAACAAACTTTCAGCATTCCGCTTATAATCATTTTGAGGATTTAATTTACCTGCAAATCTATGTGTAATTGATAGCATTGCAGTCAATTCTGGTTTATAAATCATTAAATGTGGTGACATTGGACGTCCGATACTTTCATTGTATGCTTGAAAGTCATCTGGTTTCGGTATTGAGGCGGCTGGTATAACTCTTAATGAACCACTACGTAATGGTGTTGTGTACATCGATGACCTAGCACCCAACAACTGTTGCCCTAATGCACGGCTGCAAATTACTCTAAAAATGTAAACAACAATTGCATTATTGTTATGTAATCAAGGTGCATGATTCCACATTTTCCACTCAACTACAGAAACTGTGTTACTGGAAAACACCGAATTATTAATCCTTCGATATTATTAACTTACCTTGAAAAATTAAAAGCCATTTTTACAATTAAACTTTCTTTGCCGTTCAATCAAACTTTATTTCGCAATAATTATAATAATAAAAAAAATTTATTTTTTTAGAATTTTTTGCGTTTGTATTGCAGGTGAGAAGTAAAAGATTCTGTTTTTAAAAACCAGGTGGTATGCTGATCGTTGTGAAGATTTTTTTTTGGGAACAGAAATGTCACTTTTTAAATAAAACGTGAACTGTCAATTAGTTTTTTTTTTCCTCTTAATTAAATTAAATTAATTAATTTTATGTAATCATGTCCAATTCATCATTATTTTTAAAATCAGGATTTCCTAGAGCACCGTTAAATAATGGTTTAGGGCGTTATGTTTGTCAATTGCAAAGAATCACATTGAAATTTTGTAAAAATAGTGGTGCGAGTAAAGGAATTAGGTTAGGAAAAAATTTTTGTTCCCCATTTATTTTATTTTATTTAATTAATTAATTGTTTGTGGTTTTAATTACAGAGACTTTTTAGAAAATAATTTAATTAATTTTGCTAAAGAGAATCCTGGTATTGTTGTGTACGTTAAACCAAGGCGACACCGTTCACCGGTTCTGGTAGCTGAGTATCGTAAGGAAAAAAAAAATTGTTTTTATATTATGAATTATTAAATTTTTCCTTTTTAGTAAATGGTGAACGTCATTGGATAAATTGTCATAATAATACAAATGATGAGGTACAAAAATGGATAAATTTATTACGTGGACAAAATTGCAATTCTAGTGAGATTCGTTTAAGAAAAATGTGGCATACAGATTTACCATCAATACAAGGACCATGGACACCATTTACACATTTATATCCAGAAAATAATATAACAGAATTTCCAAATAATAAATTATCACAACCAATTGATATTGAACAATCAGCAACGGAGAAATTATTAGAAATATTTAAACAACAAAAATTACACGATGCAACAACATTAGAGAAAAATCGTGCAGAATAATAAGCAGAAAATTAATTTAGTAAAAAAAATAAAATAATTAGTTAAAATAAAAAATGAGAGAATTTTTCTTGTTTTTAATTATCGCTTAGTTTTTAATTAATTATCTTGGTCACTAAACTCTTATTACACACCCAATAATTAATATAATTTACATTTCATTGACAAAAATATAAAAAAAAAAAGGAAAAACTGTCTGTGGTCTGTGTCTATTCACTAGTTAATAATATCATCTATAAATAAATTAATTAAAAAAGAAAAGAAAATTAAAAATCTATTTATATGGAATCATCTTGTTTATCATCTTTTGATACAAAACTAAATAACAAACAGTTTGAAATTGAACTGGATGAAATAATAAAACAAAGTGTGGTTGTGTTTCTGTGTATTTTGTGTAATAAAAAAATAATTTTTCTTTTCTTTTTTTTTTTTTGCTTCTTTAATTAATTTGTTTATAAATATCATCCTGAATTTAATTAATAATTTCAATTAAATGTGTTGTATCATCATCTGCATTAATTATTCTCCTTTTAAACGTTTTGTAAACTCTTGTTGTTGCTTTTCTTTCCACTCTTTTTTCGGTTTCATACGTTTTAATTGTCCGTCCCACATTAAATCGATTAGTCCACCCTGTTTTGCAATAACACTTTTAACACGATTTGCAAAATCAATAGCTGATTCACCATCGTGACGGTACATTGGTGGTAAATACCAGACATCACATACAATCGCCCATGAGGTCATCATCATGAATAAATGTTGCATCATTGAGTATCGTGAACTATTCCAAAATGGATCACCAAAACGGTTATCATATCTAAAAAAAAAAGAATATTTTTTTTATTATTAAATAAGAAACGCGTAGAGTAAAAGCATTAAACGTACTTGATTGCAACCGGATATATAACACCGCCAACCTCAAAGCTGCCCTTTTTAAATTGCATCACCGATGTATTATTAATGCATGTGCCCTCCGGAAAGATTAATATCGGTGGATTATTCGGCACGGTTATATGCTCTTTTAAACGTTTTGCCACTGCTGAACGATCCTTTGCCTCCGCCCGTTCAAACCATATATGCGGCGATGCACGTCCTAATGCACGTTGTAAAATACCCAAAAATCCACCATGCCTTTGACCAATCTAACATCAATCGATAAAAATTCAATTTTAATTTAACACAAAACCGAATACATAAAAATAAGACAAAAAAATTTCAGCAATGAAGCGAACATTAGACAAATGTGTGTGTGTTTTTTTTTTCATTTTTTTTTTAATTCAGATTGAAATTAATTAATTAAATCAATTAATCAATACTTACTCACCAACGAATAACAATTATCGCACATTAATACAAGAACATCAATTGGTGATGTATGATTTGCAACACAAATCCCATTTAATGGACGATTCTCATTATTATGATAATTAATAACTGCTGACAAAGCACATGATAAAAAACCAAAGCAATGAATCGATATAAGACGTATCATCCAACGTTTTCTAGGGCTATCTGGTATAAATCCAACAATTGCTGTACACAATGTTAACCAACAGACCTATAGATGTATTAATAATGATTTAATAAATAAATAAAAAGAAGAAGCACAATCACAGTAAACAATAACATAATAAAATATATGTAGAAGCGACAACATAATGTAATAATGATAACGACATTAAATATAAATAAATTCTCTCCCCACAATAATCAGTAATTAATATAAAAAAATTACCATTGAGTAAATACAATCAGTTGATAAAAGTGCTACATCAATTGGTGATGTATGATTAGCAACACAAAAACCACAATTTTTTGGTCTATACTCAATATTATGATAATCGATAATCGCTGATAATGAACGTGTTATCAAAAAAAAACCAATTTGAAATGCGTATTTATAAAAAATACGTTTTAAACGTTCATCATCTATAAATCCAATAAATGTCATTGCAACAACTGTCCAGGTAACCTTAAAATTATTATTATTTTTTTTTTTTCTTTTTTACTATTATCATATAATATACAAATCATTGAAATGTAATAAAAAACAATACGTCTAATAAATAATAAAAACAATTACTTACACCCAAAAAACAGATAAATACTCTAAGTGGCATAAGTACAATGTAACGTACAAAAAAACCACAAACCCATATCACAGTTAAACGCCATGATATAAATTCATAATGACGATTTGTACGTGTTAATAAATTCCAATTTTTTAATTCTTCAGCCTCAAAACGTGATGTTACTTCATCTTCAATAATTGCCTCAACACCTGCCTTAACATAATCCAAACAATTTTCTAAATTAAATTCAAAATTATCCTACAAAGAAAAATGTTTGTAATTAGCTTGTGTTTTTCGAGTGTTTGATTGATAACACGATTCAATTCCGTTTTTTTTTTTTTTTTTTTTTTAAGTATTTTACGTTGCATTAAATCAGATAATCTAATATATTAACTCCATTTAAGTAATTGTGTTAAGTCATAAATACTTGAACGTGCCTTTAAAGACATAAAAAACGTAAAGAATCGTGTTGTAATCATAATACCTCTGTTATAGGAACATCCATGTTATTATCATTATTACTTAATAGAATATTATCTGTATTAATATTATTATTATAATTTATATTAATATTTGTATAATTATGATCATCTTCTGGTTTATTTGGTAGTAATATTAATGCATCACGACTAATCACTGTATTACCATTATTTAACGGTGATATTATCTCATTATTACAATTATTAATATTATTTATTATATTCTCTTCTGTATGTAATTTTAATAAATTTTTTTTATTTATATTTAAATCACCATTATTTATATTATATTCTGTATTATCATTATCATTATTTATTAATTTATTATTATAAATATTATCAGTTATATTTTGACATTTTTTTATATTATTATCATGAAGTTCATCATCTGTGATTTTATAATTAAATTGTTGTGCACTCTCAATATTCTGTCTACCATACTAAAAATATAAATAAAATAAAATGAATAAATTAATTATATAATTAATTAAAAATAAGTTAAACAAAGCGTTTAAAGTAAGTAAAACATTTGATTTTTCCTTCTTCTCTCTCACTTCTCATTAATTATTGATAAGATAAAAAATAAATTCAAATTGTATTTTATCGTGTTTATTATTTTTAATTAATTAGAAAATTATTGAACTTTGATATTAAATAATAAAAAAAAAAAAATTGCAATTAACGTTTGTTTGTTTGCATTAGAATTATAGAAAAAAAAAAAAAAAAAAAAAAAAAAAACGCTTTTTCAATGGGAAAGTATTTTTATTCCGATACTTTTAATTAAATTACCTTGACATAAAGTATTAATTACATCAAAACATGTTTATTAATGTTTTTAATTATGTTAAATAATTTTAATGTATATATATATATATATATTTATATAGTGGAAAGGAAACACGTGTAAAGGAAAAAAAAAAAGAAAAAACGTGGAGAGAGAGAGGAAGAAACAAAGTAGTTTTTGTTTTTATTTTTAATTTACCTCAAATATTTTTAATAAAAATTTAATATATAATCTTCTGATACCAAGTGATTTTAATAAAGATGCACAAAATATAATACATAATATAAGCATAAGGAATGGTGTTATCATAATGGAACTAGCAATTGATGTAACTGCAACAAGTACACCCATTATGATTCCTAATTATTTTACTTCTTCCTTGTGTATGTAAATAAAAACAATCACACAAAATAACTAAACATTAACTATTTTCTCTGCTCCTTTTTTCCCCGTTTATTTATTTATCTAATAAATTAATTACACTTTTCTTTTTTTTTGTTATATTTGACATTTATACACAAAAAAAAAAAAAAAAAAAAAAAAAAAATTGTCTGTCTGTCTGTTTTTTTTTTTCTGCAACACGACTACGCACAAAGTTATACTGTGCTGAAAAGCACAATTTTAGCAAATGTCAATGAAAATTGTTTATACAAAAAAAAATTGTTACTGTTACATTGGTTTTTTTGTTGTTGTTTATATGTTGGCTGCATTTCATTTTCTTATGGAAAATAAACAAAGCGGACATTTTGTATTTTTTTATGGCGGAAATTTTTTTTTTGAAATTTTGGAGAAAATAATTTTTTTTTTTGTTCAAGGAATAGTATTTGTGGATTTGTACCTGGAATATTATTTTAAATTGTAAAATTAACAAGATTAAAGTACTTTGCTAATTTACAACTCGTGTTTTTGAAAACCATTCGTAAGTATAGTTCCACATAAGGATGTTTAAAATTTTGAAGGACTTGTGGTGAACTTATACCTTGGTGGGATTTTCTTCTGATTTTTTTTTTTTTTTTTTTAAAGAATATTTACATATTTTAATTTATTTTTAATGAATAAGCTTTCTATAATCACGATAAAACAATTTCCCTCATTCACAGAATACAGTTCCATCAAAAATAACTTTCTATATGGAAGTAAAATGAAATTCTAGTTATAAATCCAAGACTTTTCCATATTATTATCTAATTGATTTTTTTTTAAATTTAATGTTCCGTACTTACCAAATAATAATTTAATTTAATTTTTTTTTTAAACAATTTTATTGTTTTGGGAAAATGGTTCGATTTTCCAGGACATCCTGGTGATAGTTTTTATTTGTAAAAGTTTCAGGTAATGCAAAGTTTTTTTCTTTGTTATCTACAAGAATAATAAATAAATAAATTAAATTAAATTTAATTAAATCTACATGGTGAATTCCGTTTCACAACAAACAAACAGACATTTTTTTTTTCTTTCACCTTAGTGAATTAATTAATTAATTAATTAAATTTATTTTATTTTTTTTTGTAATAAGTGCATTTATTTAATTTTAATTTTAATTTAATTATTTATAGAATGAGTGCTGTACATTACATATACACAACAATTAATAATAATAATAATAATAATATATAATTCTCATTAGTTTTGTTTAAACGTTTTCTTTTTTTTTTAACATTTTGAAGTAATTTTCTTTTCTTTTTTTACTTTTTTCATTTAATTTTAATATTTAATTAATACATTTATTTAATTAATCACAAAACGTTTTTTTTGTTGTAAGGTAAATTTATTTTACTTGTTGTATGTTTAATATGTGGGTAAAAGGGGGAATAAAGCCATCTAAATTGTACATAATATCGATAAGAATTTATTTATTTATTTATTTTTTGTTTATTAAAAGCACATGTTTATTAATTAATTAATTTTATTTTATCTTTGTTAATTAATTAATTAATTAATTAATTTTTTCATTAATAAATATATTTGTTTCGTTTTTTTTTTCCATTATTTTCAGTAATAAGTAGGTACAAGTAATTGGAATATTTTTTATTTATTTCTTCTATCTTTCATTTTATTTTATTTTGTGAGTTTTCTTTGGCTAATTTATTTAATTAATTATTTATTTATTTAATTATTTATTGATTAAACATGTTACTTTTAAATATATACTTTTAATTTTCTCTTTTCTTTTCCTTCTCTTTTTCTTCCCATTTTTTTTTTTAAGGTTAGTTTCATAAATTTTCTCTTTTTTATTTACATTTATTTTTTTTTTTTTTTTGGGGCTGGTTATTTAACCAAATTTTTAACGGTGGATATGTTAGCAGTGGCATAATAACTAAATTTCCATATATTACAATCACAAAACAATTTACTGTAATCAACTATCCTATCCTGTTTTGTAATAAAAAGAAAAAAAAAAAAGGTTCCATCCGTAAAGCCATTTTACTCACTAGGTGGGTTCAAACATGAGACAATTTATTGTCTGTGTGGAGCACAAAAAAAAAAAAAAAAAAAACATACTTCTGCTCCCGGGGAACGTATTAATACCGATATAGATTGGTATGCCACAGCTAAATAAACTTTTAACTAATATTAAACAAAAAATCCTAAATGGGGGAAAATCCTATATTGAATGATTGAGATGGTGGATTGGAGCACCGATGAATTACGTTTTTTTTTCTTTTGTTTGCATTTCTAGGATTTTTTTTTTTGATACGTGTAGAACTTATAAGAAGCATATTCCTTCTATTATAATTAATTAAATATTGATAAACATATGGATTTATGGTAAAATTAATTAATCCTCGGTTTGTCTACATTAAATTACTGAACAAAAGGATTTCTAACGCCACCACCACCACCACCACCACCACCACCACCACCACCTGTACCTCCAGGTATATCCAAGTTACCACCAGTTGTCTGATATGTTCCATATGAATTTTCAGCATTTTGATTATTTAAATCATTTAACCGATTACTGGATAATGCTCTCGGTATTGGATTACTTGGTACACCGTGCGGTGCCAAATGGGATGTTTCCTCAGCCACCTTTATTAATTAATTAAATTAATCAAAAAAAACAAAAACAAAATTTAATCAAAAAATTCTATAAAATACCTGATGGGGATCCTCGGTGGTTGGTATATTTGATACAAAGCCCTGCTCCTTCCGATAGAAATTAATGAAAATGAACGCGATCAACACGAAAATGCAGAAAACTCCATAACCTCGGAATGTTGCTGTGGTACCAAAATAATTAACAAAAATACCACCGATAACAGCCCCACAGCCACGTCCTAATCCATGATGGATTCCCTGTAAAACTCCTTGTGCGGATGAACGTAGTTGTTGTGGTGTATTGTGTGCGATGTAAGAACAACAAGCTGCCCAGACTGCCGCATGTGTTATTCCTAAGAAGAGAAATTTTATTTTTAAAATAAATTTGTTAACAACCAACCCGTAAATCGAATCACTCACCTTGCATAAATTCGAATGGTAAAACCCACCATGGATTTTTCAACCAAGAAATATATAAGAATCGTAAAATGTTTCCAACGAGACCGAGGCATAGTACCTTGACGTGACCGATCTGTGTGATCAATTTGAAACTAAAGAAATAAGCGAAAATCTCAGAAATGTGATTGATGACGGAAGCGACACCGAACAAGGTTGGGGATCCACCATAATCTTGTAAATGCCAGAAAAGGAAGGTGAATATCAAACCGATACCGAATCCCATGAACCAAGCAACAAACAAGAATGAAGCACATTTAAGATCCTTGAACTGCTTGAGAACTGTCACCCACTCAGGAATTTCTCTAGTTGTCTGCGCAAACATATTCGTGTGAGCGCCCAACTGTTGATTGGCGGCAGCAGTTCCAGTAACATTTCCACTTCCAGCATTAGCTGCCAACGATGGCAACTGCAATTGTTCAGCCAACTGATTTTGCATTTCCTCCTCCCGAGTCAACACTGGATTTACTTTTTCTGTTGTCTCAACAGTTGGCTCCGCAAAATCATATTTGAAGTTGATTTGCGTTGCCGTAATAAGGGCCGCGCCCATTAACACGGAGAACGTCGCAAAGCATATTGTGTAATTTTTCTCTTGTTTTTCGGGGCCACAAGGATGATCCGGGAACGCCGTTGAATGGTCCAATGCGATACCAACGAAAAACATAGCCAAACCCCAACCTAAAGAGCCAAACATTCTCTGGTGACCGTATCGATCCGCGTCATCGCCCAGAATTGTTAAAACCGCAGAATCAGCAAGTGTTATAGCGGGTGCAGCGAAGAATTCTCCAATTATCACAAGGAGAAGAAGTAGGAAGAAAGCTTTTTGAATATCCTCGGTACGGTATACGATTGAAGAGAATAATGGCGACACCCAACTCGAATGTATTTTCTCATTGTAGTTGCTGGCATAACGGACATCTAATGGAGATTGCCCAGCTGCTGATATTGGACGAACAGCACGTTCACTTCTGCAATTCATTAATAAAAAAAAAGTTTTACTCATCGGATGAGATGTTAAAACATTTAAAGATTACCGTTTGTAAGTTTTCATTGAACTTTTTAAGTTTCCAAAGGAGTCAGCAAGTTGCTCCATGGTCTCATTTTGTTCTTCCGCAGATATTGATCGTTTTAAAATACGCGGCACTTGTGGAATTCTCAACTCGTAATCCGTTGCATTTCTTCGTTCAATGCAGCTGGTCGCTGGCGGCTGTATAAATCCCAATGGCAACGTAAATACAATCCACGAGCCAAGGGATGCCATCAAGAGCATTTTACCCTTTTTACAACGATCAGCATAGCTCCCCCAGAATGGTGCCGACAAAAATTCAACAAATGGCCGCATACCAATTAAAAGGCCACACTGTCCCGGATTCATACCCATTTGCTTAAAATAAATTCCCATAAGTGGAAAAAGCGAACCGAATGCTGAATAAAAGAAAAAATAAAATGTTTTAACGGTGAGGAGTTCCTGGTCAACGGAACCGCATAGCATCTCAATAATATCAGAACGGCCACGAATTTTATGCGTTCCATCCTTTGGCTGTGGATACATTGACGGATCTACTTCACCCTCTGCTTCTGGATCGACACGGGGACGCACTACATATTTTGACGGTGGCGGACGTTGTCGTGAATCATATTCCGCCGGATCACCATTATCATAATCATTATTACCGAATTTCTCCATTTATTACTTGCTCTACCCCTAACGATTTAATCAATAAAAATTATTTTTCTATTCGATACACTCTGTGCAAAAATATTTCTGCTACGCTCATGAACGGAATTTACTTCTGGTTGTCGCTGATTTTTGTCACTTTTTTATACTTGTAACATCTAAGAAAAATAAATAAATAATCAATTAATTAACTAATTAAACGGATAAAAAAAATCTGTGTCAAAAAACAATAGAATCGAGGGTGAAAAACTGAGGTAAGAAAGAAAGTGAAACGGGAATTAAAACGCGAATATTTTATGCGTTAAAATTCAAAGATTGAATTACCCCAAAAAAAAAAAAGAAAAAAAAAATCAATATCAATGTTTTTTAAGAAAGTACAAAAGTATGATTTTCAGCATAAATTAATTATGTAATAAAAATGATTTACAAAAAAAAAAAAAAAAGGGAGAACAAACAAATAAAACAAAACGTAAAGAAAATTTTTCTACTTATCGCATTAAATCCGTGTCGTCATTTTGGATTCACAAAACAAAAAAAAAAAAAAAAAACAAAACAACAGAAAAATCGAATCACCAATTTTGTGGAGAGAAGAAGAAAGAAGAAAATTCTTTTCACGCACAAATTTTTTTTTTTTTAAATTAATTAATTCACATAAAAATCTTAACAAAATGATTTTTCTTAATTAATTAACGAATTTTAACAACCTTTGTATGGTGGAAAAACACAGAAGAAAAAAGTGATTAACGATGATTACGATTTTTATCTCACCTTTAATTCTCTCACCCAAGTTAGAATAACATTTGTAGTGATATCTGCTGCAACTTTTAATTTTCTATTAATTAATTTTATCCTTTTATTAATCTTTTTCCTTTTTTCTTTTTTTTTTTGTTAAAGGAAATATTTATGTAAATTAGTTTAAAGCTTTTACTTTTTTTTTTTTTGCTACTTGTGGGTGGCTAATACAATCGATTATTTGGTACTGAATGTGACTACCGTGTGAAGTTGTGACAAAATAATAAAATAGCAAAAAGGGGGAAAAAAAATAAAAAGAACATGCGCCGAAATGTTTACTAAAAATAAAAATTACACTTTTACGGTTGAAAATTCAACCGATAATCTCTCCACAAAACAATTTTCAAAAAATAACAACAACATTTTTTTTTACTTTTTTTTTTTTTTTTTATCAATTTATAATTAAATTTTATTTAAAATCCTTATAATATATTTATTATTTTTTTATAATATAAGAAAATCAGAAGCAAACGAAGTAGAAAAAGAAGCAAAAGATGTAGAAGAGGAAGATGAAAATTTATGGTGAATAAAAGCTGACACGTTTCGTTTCTTTTGCTTGAGCTTTTCGCGTCTCCCATCTTCTCACACAATCAATAAACATGAAAAGGAAACCGGCAATAATTAATAATATTCCACAAACAATAAATCCATACATGTAGTCATTGGTTAATTCATAAAGATAACCAGATATTGGTGAGCCGAGTAATAATCCAAAGCCCATTATAAGTGAGGTAAAACCAAAGGCATTTGTTAGACGATCCAAGCCTAGGTTATTAACAAAGATAACCGACTTGAGGGATGAGAAAAATGCTAATAAAGTGATGAGAATATGGTTAATTAATTTTCTATATATAATAAAACGTGAATTTACCAACTGTAAAACCGTAAATGACACAATAAAGGTACTGATATGCAGCTGAATCATGTTGTCTTAATCCAGTTACAATTGTTGCGATTCCACTAACCATATATGCAATACCGGTCGCTTTCGACGGATCTATAGATGGTGTAAATGATAAAAATCCAGCCGCTACTCGTCCAACCAGATTACTTACTCCAAGTATTGGTATTAGCCAGACAGTCTGTTCTTTTGGCATACCGTTCAACTCGGCACGATTAGTTACAAAAACATATGTGGAGAATTGTCCCAATGCGGATATAAATCCGGCTATTGAGATTATAACAAAGGTACAAGATTTCAATAAGCTTGCATCAAATAATAATCCCAGGGCACTTGTAATCGCATGAGAAATTATATCACGACGATTTCTTTTTGGCGGTGCAATCGGTGCACGTGTTATGGATAAATTATATAAAATGGAGGTACGTCTTCTTGTTGGAACGGCTATAATGAAGTTTTTTTTTGGAGAATTAATCTTTTCCTTGAAACTAGGAGGTTTTAGTGGATTATTGTGATGCACTACAAACCTTGACTACTTTCATCTGTAATGACAAGAGCACCGTCCGACTGTACCCGTTTGTATTCTTCGACTAGACTTAAACTGCCACCAAAGAAAATATCATCCTTGTACAATGGACGAAACTGATAACCGTCCGGTTTTTTTTCCTTTTTAGCACAACATGATTTACAACAATTCGACTTACAGCATTTCCTACAGCATCGCTTACAGCTATTTTTCGAATGATGTTCCTCTGGCAGTGATGCTAATTCTGACACAAAATACAATAATTTTCTAATGAATTCGCCAAAGGATCAATTAAATTTAAAAAAAAATACTCCTCGATTGTTTTAAAATTGATGAAGTTGTTGGCGGTTTTGACGAACTGATCGACAGTGATGAGGTTCGTTTTATTGTATCCATAACATTTTGTGTTTTTTGTGGTGCAAAAACCCTAGAGAATTGATCAACTTTTATTTCCGTTGATGCTTGGGAACTTGCTTCTGACATTGACTGTGATTTCGATGATTGAAAAAAGAAGAAAAAGGAATTATTAGCGATATAAGAAATGGATAAATGGGAATTTTGAATTTTATTTTAACTCTTTGTTCCTCTGTAACCGTGATTACGACCGGTTTTAATGGAACATATGATAGTGAGAAAAAGGCGCAGCATAATACACAAAGTGCTTGAAACTGTATTGTCCTTTGTAGTCCATATCTTTCAAGTAAAGTTGTATGCAATGCTGAGATAATTAATGTACCAAAACCGGAACCGCTTACCGCTAACCCTGTAGCAATTGCACGATATTTTTCAAAATAAAAACCAATTATAATGATTGAGGGTGCATAAATCATTCCATAACCTGTACCACCTTTAAATAACTTAATTAATCAGTTAATTAATTATTTATGTATTTTGTTTCAGCTAATTTAAGTTTATGATCTTTGTTTACCTAAGACACCATAGAAAATGGCCAACAGTGTAAACGAGTACGTATAGGATGATGCAAATGTGGCTAAAATTGAAGGAAATGGATGAATTTTTTTTTTATAAATGAAATTAATGGGGATACACAAACCAATTCCACTGATCAAGACACCAACAATAGCGACTGTTCGGAAGCCATATTTATTAACGAAGGCACTACATATGGGACCAACGAAGTAATACATCGCATTCTGTAAGGAGTTGATCAAAGCTATTTGGGTTTTTGTTAAATTGATATCAGATACAAAGAACGGAAGTAATTTTCCATACGAATACATAATGCCATCAACAACAAAATTCGTTAGGAATGAGCAAAAAACAATTACCCATGCGTAGCCCCCATCTGGGGGAATTGTCATATAAAGCTAAAAAAAAAAAAAATACAGAAATTTTTTTTTTTTCCCAGTTTTTTTCTGAATTAAAAATTAAACCAACCGTCTGTTCTGGACGAAAGGAAACAGAATAGTTTGGTGGTCTACCCGGTGTCTGTTGGCTAACTGAACGATTCATACCGGTTGACCGTTCTATCCCTTTTTTACCTGTTGCAGGTGTATGCGTTTTACTCATTTTCGTTTATTAATTTTGAACTTTTATTACCAAAAGAAAAAATAATTAAAAAATAAATCAAACTGGGCACAAAACACACATAAAACAAATCTAATGAAAACTCAAAAATGTATTTTGTTAGGTGGAAAAAAAAATGACAACTTGGAAGGAATAAACAAAAAAAAAAAAACAGAGATTGCTACGATTTCTGTGTAAATGATGATCGACGCTGTTTATCGATATTTTATTTCATTTTTACTAATTGCTGGGTGGTGATATAGATGCTTCGATGAGATTTATTTGAATTTTAATCAATTGTGGGGTAATGGGCAATGACCAGTATCAACCTTAAAATTTGTGTAACATGGAAAATAATTTTTTTTCGGGGAAATTCGCAAGAATATTCTTGCAAAATTTCACTCCATTTGGATAATGGGTCAGGTCGTTTAGGTAATTTATCGTTTGAGTGATTGTTCGATTAATCGATTAAAAAACCTGGCACAGCGATTAATCTAAAAAATTTTTGCTGAACTGTAATAAATAAAGAGAGGAACATCATCGAGTTTAGCAATAACGTCATTAAAAATAACTTTGCTTGACATACAAATGTTGGGCGATGAATGTCTTCAAGCATACTAACGCTTTCTTAAGTATACCACCAACATCTGTCGAAGTAGAAATAAGCTTCAGTGACGGCTGGACTTTTTGTTTCAGATCTCTGAACATTCTTAAAATAAAGGAACCATCAAATAACTGGTGTACTGTCTAAGGATAAATCTAACCAATCTTAAAAAATTTCCTAGCTCACCTTACACCAGCGACGTAATATAAAAAATAAGAAATTCTTATTTAATAAATTCCTGCACTATAATATCCACAATAAATAAAATTTAATATAATCGATTAATCGATTAATCTCTTTGTGAAAAAATATATATTAATCGTTAATCGCAATTTTTGGCTTAATTTGATTAATACACGATAAAGGAATTATAATCAATCAATTAGGGTTTGTCAAAGGGGGTTAAAAATAATTAAAAATAAAAAAAGAAGAAAACACACAAAAAATTAGAATAAATTTAATAAAATTTAATGAAATATAATTAAAATTAAAATTAAAATTAAATTTAAAATTAAATTTGATTTTTTTTTTTTTTTTTTTTTGTATTTTATTTGTTTTATTAATTAAAAATAAATATTACTTAAAATTAAAATAAAAACTTGGCTTAATAATCGTCTTTTAAAACTTTATTGTTAATTTTCTAATATCAATATACTAAATATAAATGATATTGATTGGTTTAAATCTTTTCTCTTCCTATACCTTCATCAGCTTCGTATAATTTTTAATTAAATATAAAAATTTAAATGTAATTTTCCGATGTGCGATTATTCGATTAATGCGATTTACATTTATCAACCATAATTTGTTTTCGTGTTAATTTTTTTTTTTTTTTTTTTTTTGTGTGTGGTAAAGATCCATTACAAAAATAAATTCTTTTATCCATGCTAATTAAGGATTTTTATTATTTCTTTTTTTTTAACTATTTACATTAAATTAGAATTTTTTTTTTTGTATGTTTGTTTAATTAATTAATCTGTGGGCGGCTTTGTGTATGAAATTATTTTCTTTTTTTTTTTATTCAAATCGTTTACATTGGTTTTTATTTAATTATGTTATTCACCGTACTGTGTGGGCGTACGTTACGTTTAATAACCCGATTTATGGTAAACATACTTAGGACTTGGATATATGATCTGGGGAATTGTTTTACCAATTAAATTTTAATTTATGTCTGGGGGGAGTTTTTTTTTTTTACATTACTGGTGGTATTAAGATTGTAAATCAAGGTAACGTACATTACACGGTAATTAAACATAAATAAAACCTCTCAAAGTAATGACAAAAAATTTAATTCAACTGAATTTTATCAAAAAAAAAATTAATTAATTAATTAATTAATTTCTAATAAATAATTAACGTAATAATTTTAAATAAAAATTTTAATTAATTAATTAACAAAACACATTTTAAGCACCGTTTTTTTTTTTTTTTTTTTTGATTATAAAACAAAACATTTTTTGTTTCTTTCTTTAATTAAAAAATAAATTAATTAACGAAAAGTGAAATAATTTTCATCAGTCTAAAAATTTGTTTTCATTACGGTTTTTTTTTTTTTTTTTTCTTTTTCGTTTCTTTTCTTTTCTGTTTCATTTTTGTTAATTAATTTATTTATTTACAATGATAATAATAAAAAAAAAAAAAAAATAATAATAATAATAATAATAATAATAATAAAATATTAGATTATATAATTAATGAATGAATGAATTAATTAATTAAATAATAGAGCTATAATAAAAATCAACTGATCAGCAATAAACAAAAAAAAAAAAGAAAAAGAAAAAAAATTTTCGTTTCTTTTCTTTTTTAATTAATTAATCTAACTAGATAATAATAATAATAATTTTTTTTTTGTTCATTTAATTATTAATAATTTCAGCACCATAAATATAAATTTTAATTTTTTATTATTATTATTATTAATTTATCCTTTATATTAGGATTGTATAAGAATATAAAAATCGTACGATTATCGTACGATCATGTGTAAAACGTAATACGATCAGCTAATAAAAACAGCCAATCAAAGTGTATTTTGGGGATGATTGAGGGGGGTGACATTAGTTAATTTTTTTTTCTTTTTTTTGTTAATATTTCTATATGATTAATTATTTTATTGGGCAAAATTCGTAATAAGACACAAATGAGATTTGTTTTGTCTGAGTTTTATTATGATCGAGTATTTGTTATGCAAATATACGGAATCTATGTAGGATTCTTTTACGTGATCTTACTACGTGGCTTCTGTCTATAATTCGGTGAAGAATTTTTTTCATTTCTTTTCGATTGTAACGTTTCACGATCATTAGCTGTACGAATTTCTACAACAAACGTACGCAGCAAAGTAGAAGTTTTATGAGGCTTAAAAATGATTAAAAAAACTGATGATTCCAAACCAATTTATATATGGGATTAATACGTTTATTTGTTACACGATACGTGTTACAAAGTTAATCGTTCACGGAACATACAGTATGTACAGTGATCACCATAAACTAAGTGATCACTGATAATTTTCTTTTCTTTTGTAATACAGACAGATTTTGTTATAAAAACTAATGCAAACTGTTTAAACATTTGGTAATGCGATACAATCAGATCGGTTTATAGTTAAACCGATGACTTAGCTTAATTGTTTTGTGTTTTAATCACTTTATTTTGCTATATCTGTTTGTATTACAAGCTTGTAAATTGGCATGGAAATCGTAAAATTGTTAATAAATTTTATGATTATTACGTTTCTACGTTTTTATTACATTCAATTAATTAATTAAATAATTTTATGTTTCGGTATTTATTAATGTAATTTACGTGTGTATGTATGTGTGTTTAGATCTGATTAGAAATGATAACAAAATGATTGTGAAACGCGTTTAAAACAAATAAAAATAAAAATTCTTCATCAATTTTGTTTCGCTTTTGCTGTTTGGTTGGTTTTTTTTTTTGTTTACACTTTTGGTTGTGGTTTGTTTTCTGCTGCCCGTTTTAATTCCCATGCTTTAACCATATTTAATGGATAACAGAGTATCGCTGATATTGTGATTAATGCACCAGATAAATAAAATGATGCATCATAGCTGCCCGTTGCATCCATAAAGAATCCTGAAAAAAACAACAACAAAAATGTTTGTCACAAATTCTTGAGAAAATTCTAGTGGAAATTTACCTGCTAACGGTGCACCAATAATAGCTGCTAATCCCTGGAATAACATAAGAAGTCCAAAAGCATTTGTTAACTTTTCTAGGCCAAGTAAATCAACAACCAAAATTGATCTTAATGCGGAGAAGCAAGCTGTAATCCGGAAAAATTGAATTAAAAATGGAAGATTTTATTTTTTTTTTGTTTTATATAACTTACCAATGGCAACACCAAAGATTGCGGCATAAACAAATTGGAAGGCAACACTCATTGAGTATCCACTGAACATTGTCGCTAAGCCACCCAATGTGATCGCTACGTTGTTCAAATGTAATGCATTGACGCCTTTGAATGAGCTGAGTAAACCACAGACAATCCTAGCAATTGTGTTTGAAATTCCAATGGCAGATATAATTAGTAGGGCGTACGTTTCATCCATGCCACCAATTGTTGCTCGCTGCGTTGCATAAATAAATGGCACGAAGAAGCCCATCATGGTGAAGAAGCCACTCAATGCTAGAAGCATAAATGATGGGGATTTAAGGAGAGAAACGTCTAACATAGTGGCTAATGTGCGACGGACTGCTTCAGGACAAATCTTGCAACTGGCTTCTGTTTCCTCTTGGACATCCTGTTTTGTGGGTAATCGGGTAACAGACATATGATAGGCAATAGATGTTTGCGATTGATATTGTGGAATTCGGACAAGAGATCCACTGAAGAAAATATCATCACGGTACATTGGACGGGAACCATCTGTGATTGTACCACGGCGACTACTGCCACGAGAGCTGGTTGGTTCGTTTGGTCGACGACCGGATACAGTGTGGCGACGTGCGGTTAGCATGACTGGTTTAACATCATCTTCGAGTAAAGCACCTGCCTCATTCTCTTCTTCGTCTTCACCCACTGTTTTCAACTCCTGGTGTAATACAGATGGCTTGGCTTCGTCTTCTTGGCTAGACTGTGATGACAAACGTTTAAATTGTTCCAACTTTTTAGTGGTGCTATGAAGATTCGCAGAAACTCCACCGGATGTAGCCGATGGGCGACGATCTAGATTTACACCGCTGTTACGGAAAACTTCTGCTGCCGTTGGATATTGTGTATTGTTGACACCGATCCAGGTGTTATGCGAACTATTTGGCACTGAATAAGCAAAACGGCCTTCTGGTAATGGCTTAGTGTAAACTGTGGGCAATCCATCGGCAAACAAAAGTTTATTCTTTTCTGGATTCTCGTCAATAGCCACTTGGATGGGCTTGATGGGGCGATATGCCAAACCTAAAAGACCGCACACAAGGATTAATCCAGCTAAGATCAGCAACGAATGTCTCCATCCGAATGTCTTGATGAGATAAGTGCAGAACGGGGCAAAAATAAAAGTTCCCACACCTGAGCCGCACAATGATATTCCTGTAGCCAGTGCTCGCCATTTCTCAAAGTAGTAGCCCACAGTTATTACGGATGGCATGTAAATCAAACAGAATCCAATTCCGCCTACAACACCATACGAAATGTACAAGAACATAATGCTCTTGGCCATGTAAGAAACTCCGAAAGCGACCGAGGCGATAACGGCACCAATTATTGTTACCGGACGAAAACCCCAACGATTCGCCAACGCACTAACAAAAGGTCCAGCGATTAAATAAAATCCACTAAGCAACGAACTGATTAGGGCGGTCTCTGCTTTTGTTGCATTAAAATCCTCTCTGAACACATCCTGGAACATTCCCGCGGAGAACACAATACCGTCAACGATAACGTTACATGAAAACGATGCAATCATCACCACCCAGCCCCAACCACCATCCGGCGGTACAATAACCGAGGTTGTCTTAACTGGCGCTGGCTCCTTTTTTTCAAAAACCACTGAACCACCCAGTGATTTACCATTTGTTTCAATTGCTGCCACCGGCGCAACGGTAGCTACTTGCTGTTGATTCTGTGGCTGCTGTTGTTGCTTCTCATTTTTACCAGCCGTTGGCTCCAACGTGTTTTGTGGCGGCATTTCTACACAATTTTCTTCTCTGTAAAATAGAAAGAAAGAAAGAAAAAAAAGAATTTTCATTAATTAATTAATTAATCTGTTTGATGCGATGCCAATATTAAAATGAAAATGAAAGTAAAAAAAATGTGATTCACGTGCTTTTGCTTTTCTTTTAAACAGTGCCGTGTGGTTTCTGTTACCATACGGCAGCATGTTGGGCTGTTTTTAGCGTTTTTGGCGTCTTAAACAAAAAAAAAAAATTTTCGTTTAAATTTCTTTTAAGATTTCTATCGTAAACGTGCCGTGTCGTAAACGCCAATGCAGCAGTCAGGCTTTAACTGATTAAAAACAAATTTTTTATGTTATCAACGTAAAAGAAAATAAAATAAATATTCCACTACGTGTCGACAGTAGAAATTGATTAAATTTTCGATAAAAAAAAAACGAATCGCGGTAACAAAACACCTTTGATAATAAAAACGGTTTTTGTGAGCACGTGGTCGTGTCGCAGTTTTTTTTTTTGATTTCTTATGGAAGAACAAAGTTGTTGAACGCATTGGAAGCAGATTGTTAACATTGTGGTAATAGAAGGGTATTTGGTGTTAAATGCGATTTTCAAAAGCGAACAAATGTCAACGCAACGAACGGACGTCAACAGTAACAAAATTCTCGTTGTTTTATTAAATAACCCAAATCCCACACTGATCATAGATCGATAATTTAAATTTTTTTATGTTGTTAAGATAAGAAAAGCGCCCTAAATTGCGGTTTTTGTGTTTATTTATTTTGCTTGTTTACGTTACAAAAATTATTCTTTGATCCCTGCTTTTGTTTTTGTTGATAAAACAAAAATTATCATGGCGGTCAGTTTGTTTAATCAGCAGCAGCAACTGCGTTTGATAAGTCACTTTGTACGTAGTGAAATTGTATGGGAAGGGCGGTGAAAACCAATCAAAAAATTGTCTGGGAACTTCGTTTGAAAAATAACCGTGAAACAGTTGGATATTCTTCTAGATACTTCGAGACGTTGATCTTTCAACACTTGTAACGCCAACAAACAGCAGCTGAGCGCAATGGGTTAAACATCATCATCATCATCAAGACAAAAACACTTCGTAACTTGGCAACTTCCCAATTATTTCACATAACAAAAAAAGAAAAGAAAAACAAAGTCTGTCACGAGTCTTCAAAATCCTTGTATGTGGCTAGCTGGGTTTGGCCACATGTAATTTAATACAACAAATCGTCCCAAAATGCTTCTCTATTAGCGCCACTTTCTTTGTCACGTGTAAAAGAAAATTAAATAAAAAAAAAACAAAAAAGACGAAGAAACGAAAATAACGAAAAAAAAATTTCTCCAAGTTGCTTCTTGTGTTATGAATGAAAAAAAATAAAAAAATAAATTTTTTTTTTCTTCTCTTCTTCTTTATGTTTGTAGTAAAAGCGAAACAACGGACGGTGTACGCGCACGCAGCATAACCTAATTTTCATGTTCATTCGGCTTAATTCGTTCCACTTAAGCACAGAGAAAAAATAAACAAAAAAAGAAAAAAAACTTGTTACTTAGGTGGCCAGAGGTGAATTAACTATTTGCCTGTGGGCTGATTTAAAAAAAAATAAATTTTCGATTGTTTACTTTGCACGGCCTTCAGATAATTAATTTAAGCGAAATTAAATTGGTTTAAGTCGATTTTTGTTGTTGGTTTAATAATGATTTTGTTAGCGCCGATTATTTTGTAAATAATTACGGTTTTGAGGTGAGTGAAAGGGTTTTCCAAAGGACGTTTTAATGCGTTTTTTTTTTCAACGTTTCACGTTGATTACGTGAGTTTGCGGATTGTTTATTTGGGTGAGTCGTCGACAGATTGATGGTACGAATCGTATATTTACCTCATTCAGCTTAAAAAAAAAAAAGACGCAGCTTAATCATCTAAGCGGTTTCGTTTCCACATCATTTCACATTAATTTCGGTGTCATTAGCACCATAAATAAAAACAAAACAAAAACAACCGCAAAACACCAAAAAAACATTTTTTTTTTTTTTTGTTTTCTTTTCAATGAGTTTCAATGAACACAAAGCACAATTTCACTGTTTTATACGTTTTGTATTTTGCCAATTCAGCGAATTAAAGTTTTTTTTTTTTTTTTTTGTTTATTTTCTTTGCAGTAAAAAATAATTTTTTTTATTAATGAAAAACACAAAACACAAAACGTAACGTAAAAAAGCAAAAAAAAAAAAAAAAATCAAGTCAACGTGATAAATATAAATACGCGCGACCACGACTAACTATCCCTGTCTCACCCGCATCTGCTCTGTGTGTGTGTTTGTTTTTTTTTTATTTATTTATTTTGTAAACAATGACACGTGGTTTTTGCGAGTTAATTTTTTTTTTTTGTTTTTTGGTGATGGTTGTTGTGGTGGTGGTGGAATTTTCTGCTGTTTTTAGCCATGCAAAAACGAAAAAAAAAAAAAAAAACAACAAAAAAGCGAACAGCAAAAATTTTTCAATTAAAATTTCTAAAACAAAAATGTCTGACAACAATTTTCACTTCCGCTTACAATGAAAATTTTTTTTTTTTTTTTTTATAATTAATTTAACAGAAATTTGTATTGAGTCATGAATTAATTAATTAATTAAATAATTTTATGTTTTAAGTGATCCGTATTTTTTTTTGGTATCGATTATGACGTTTTACTCGTTGTAATAAGTGCGTGGCGCTAGTACAACTCCACGTGTTGATTATAAGCGTGGTAACGGAAGCGAACAAAAAAAAAAACCCCCAAAGTTACGATACGATGCAAATATTTTTATTTTAATTTCGTAATTAAATACCGTTAAGTCACTTATAACAAATAACATAACGAAAAATAAGCTTAAAATAGAATTAAAAAAAAAAAAAAAAAAACAAAACAAAACAAACTCGATAAGCGCCATCGTGTAAGCGCCATTTATGAATTAAATACAAATACAAAAATTATTTAATAATTAATTAAAGAAAATACTTTGTTGTGGTTATTAGTTAGAAATGGAAATTGTTCGTTAATTAATTAATTAATTAACAATATAATACTAATCAGGGTTTTAAAACCAAGTATAATTTTTTTTGTTTTTTTTTTTTTTTATAATAACCGATATAACCGGTTAAATCTTTAAACAACGTTTATTTGGTTATCTGGCATTAAAATTCCGTTTTCCTTGCGTAAAAAATGATAGAATTTCTGCCACAAAAAAAAAAAAAACAAAACTCATCACAATTGTTACCAACATACAGTAACATGGCTTAAAAAAAAAAAGGTCAAGCTTAAGCTTAACAATCCACCAGTCACCAATCACTTTTTTTTTGTCCAAATTTCCCTCCTTTATTCGATTATTAACATTCTTTTAAGCGAATTTTGTTTTTTTTTTTTTTAAGTATGTTAAGTACTCTGCGCATGTTTTAAATGAAATTTTATTACTGCGCATAAATTTTTTTTGCTGTTTTTTTTTTTTTGGCATTTTAAATTGTTTTTATATATATACAGGTAACGAAAAAAAGAAGAAAAAAAATGGTTTTTGTTGTTGTTGTTTTTTTTTTTTTTTTTAATTAAATTACTGCGCAATTCTGTGTACCTAGTACACCTGAAAAAAAAAAAACATCATACATAGGTGGAAACAGGTTACTTAGTATACAAAACATGCAGACAAACATTGGCTACTTAATGTGTATAAAGGAAACAGCAACAACCATCAACAGTATTAGCGAAAGAAAAAGCTTAAAATAAATGTACTTAGCTTACTTAAAAACAACAACAACAACAACAAAATTACTTAACGTTAATGTCATTTGGCGATAGGAAATAATCGAAAATAAATAAAAAAAAAATTTTTTTTAATGAGTTTTTCTGTTTTTTTTTCTCTTCTTCTTCTTCTTCCTCATTGTTTAAAATAGAGATGGAAAAATAAAAAAAAATAAAAATCAAATTCCATCGCATTAATGTTAATTATTTTGGTATACAGAGGTAACGAAAAATTAAAAAAAAAAAAAAGGTATACAGAGGTTACCTGTTTACCGGGTATTAATAAAAAGTGAACAAAAAATTCTTTTAGGCAATTATTTGGGAAGAGACATAGAGTAATCGATTTCTATTTGGCATTTTACTATAGTCTTTGATTATGAACAAAATTCTACGTAGATTACATGAAATATAAATCTGGTCAAAATCCATTGTTAATACATTCAAGAAATTGTTACGGATTTTTTAGAAATAGATTAGTGTAATCCTGAAGATGCATCGTTTAACTGTAGCCGTGGTAACTGTAAGAAACTTTTGTATTTTCAGATCACAAACAATGGATGAAAGGAAAACAAAAAAAAATTAATTTAAAAACGTGTGTTTCTCGTTTGTTTTATAGCAAATAACCACTAGTGTTTTATAGCTAATTACCCGTGCGTTTTCACACCAAATAATCGAAGCTTTAATTGGCAACAACCCTGTGCTTTTATAGCGAATAACCGGTGTTTTTATAGCAAACTGAACATAATTAATTAATAAAAAAAAAAAAAAAAAACTTTAATTTAACTGATTGAATGCCTTCAATACCTTCAATCAGAGTAATTTTCTTTTTATTTTTCTAGTTAAGTTAAAGCGTTTAGATTAAATTGTGTTTTGTCATAACTCTACACACCGTTCTTAATTAATATATTTATAATTTTTTTTTTTTTATTAAATTTATTATTGTAATCAACAAAACAGTGAACGACAGTGACTGGAATGTTAATAGAAATGTTTATGTATTGACAACGTCAACAAATAAATAAATAAACAAACGGCGCGGTTGGCTTAACAAAAGCAACAACAACAGTAACAGTCACAATATTACTTAGTCTCAACAAAAAACATTTTTTTTATTATTAAATAAAAACAAAAAAAAAAAAATGCGCGAACGACTTAACATTTAATCCAGAAATATATATAAGTCAAAAATGAATATATATATATATATATATATTATTAATAATGCCACATAAGCAATAAGCAAATCGGATTCACCATTGATCGGTTAACCACATGTGCGCGAACGACTTAAATGTTTACATTTTTATTACTTTTGCGTATTTTTATTATTATTTTGTTTAGCTTAGAGTTTATGCTTTACATTTTGTTTTATTTAAGAATTTATAACATACACGTGGGTGCAGTTATTACCGATTAATAAAATTTATTTAAAAATCGTGTTATTCGAGGTATTTAAGTCGTTTTATAACGAAAAAGCAATGAAAGCTTTAATTTTATTTTTCTTGTAAAATTGTACTGATAAATCCAATGTAATTTATTTTTGTGAAAATTATAAAAAAAATCACTAGACTTAACGTGAAAATTAAGAAAGAAATTAAACTTAATTAAGTCACCTACATTAATACACAAAAGCACCGTGTTAAAATACCACAAACAGTGGCTAAGTAAAAACAAAAAAGATTTTATTTTTTTAAATAATCAAAACAGAACACACACACAAAAAAAAAATTCTTACGCAATCCATTTCGAAAGTTTAGTTAAGTAAGGTAAAACAAACGTCACTTAAGCGCGTTTATTTTTAGAATTTTTTTTTTCTGTCACAAAATCAATTCAGAAAGAAAAAAAAAGCGAAGAAAACAATAAAAAACAAAAAAAAAAAAATTTCATCTTCTGTATTGTATCTTGTTGTGCGCATAGCTTAAGTATTTTTTTGTTTTTTTTTTTTTCGTTTCATTCAATAATTTTTTTGGGTCTTTTTTTTTTCTTTTTCTTCTGTTTGTATGCAACGCAACCAATTCCAGTGACCATTCACGTTTTATACGTTACGCACTAGCTTGTCCTGTTTCTATAATTTATTTATTAGTAAAAAAAAAGAAAAGACTAAGCTAGAGAGAAAAAAACAAAAATCATTATAAGTAAAGTAACTTAAAAACAACAACAACAACAAGAAAATCGGATTTTGTTTCTTTTAATACCTCGATTATAATGAACGCAGCCAACGCAACGCAGCCAACGCAACGCAGCATACATAAGAAATGTCAATAAAGTTAAAATTTATATAAAACTGTATGGAGCTGCTTATATAAAACGCAGCCAACGCGCAGCCTTGACACAAAAGCGGAATAAATGTTGGTTAACTTTTAAACTTTTTACATAAAGTAACGCTTGGAAATTTGATTTTAATTCAAAAATTTAATTTTATATTAAAAATTTTTCTAAATAAATTCAACTAAACTATTCGTACAAACAAACCGAAATCAATGACATTTCAACGCAACGCAAAAAATTGTAAACTTTATTGTGTTCGCTTTCTTTATTTTCTTACGTTGGCTGCGTTTTTCTTATGTTCACTGCGATGATTGTATTTGAGGTATAAAATTTGTGTTTTTTTTTTTTGTTAATTTTTGTATTGAATAATGCAGACGCGTAAGCGTAAGCAACGACACACATGTCGTGTAAAAAAATTATATTCGACTTAAGAGAGTGGAAAATTTTTCAAAAAAAATTCTTCGTCTTCTTTCACAACGTCTTGATGGCATTTTGTTACTTTTTTTTTTGTTTTGTTTTGTTATCTTACGAACAAAACAAAAAAGAAGAAATGGAAAAGACTACGACGACGACGACAACAATGACTTGAAAGCTAAATTTGCAAGAATTTTGTGCAATGCTTTTGTTGTAGAAGAGAAAGACAAAACAAAACAAAACAAAAAAAAAGAGCCTTAAAATGGCTCAGGCAGTGTATAATGCAAAGATAAAAGGGCAAAGAAAATAGGCAGTGTAAGCCGGTACACGCAGTGCAAAATAAGAAAAAGTAACGAAAAACAAACCGAAAAACAGGATTTGCTGTACGAAAAAAAAAAAAAAAACTTGTTCTTGTATTAACAATCCGGTTAAATCCGTAAAGGCTAGCCTTTAAAGTGCATTTAAGGGCAATACAATGCACTAGGAAAGGCATTAAAAATAAAAGACTTTAAGTTAAAACAATTCTAAAGTAATATAAACATGCGCAGTAGACAAACCAATAATAATAGCAAAAAAAATTTGTAAAAAATTCATCAAATTTCACTCAATAACCATACAAAAAAAAAAAAAAAAACATGACTTAAATGAGTGTAATGACTTAAAATTTAATATAAAATAATTATATTTACCTTAGCTAAGGTTTCACTTTAATATTTTCAATTTTTACTAATCAAAACAAAGTCAAATAGTCACTTAAAATCGTTAATCCTGTTTGCGATTTGTATTTTTCAGTAGAGATTTTTCAGAATTTTTTTTTTAACTTTTATTCCACTTTTAACATTTATAGAAAATTTTTTTTTACACAATTTAAAGTCACTTTAAATATTAAGTCACTTAATTATTATTATTATTATTTCTTAATCACTTTCCTATAATAAAACAGAGAAAAAAGAAACATTTTTTTTTTTGTTACAAAACCAATAAAGAAATAAAAAAAGTAATTTATTTTTTTCCACATGTGTTATTTCTGTTATCATTTCTGCTACTTATCGTCGAAAAGGGGCAACAAAACGTTTAACCATTTACCCAATAAATGAAAAAATGTTTTACTAATGACCGAAATATAATCAACAAAATTTGATAAAATACACAAACAGCACGTAAACCAATACAAACAACGCGGTCTTAACCACAAAAAAAAAAAATTAATTAGCAATGAAAATGAAAAACAATTTTTTTTTGTGGGGAATTTTTTTTTTTTTTTTTTTGTAGACTCCCGATATTTAGGATTTTTTTTAAAGTTATCTGGTGCTACTACTGAACTCTTATTTGTGACTTTAAATTTTTATTTGAACAATTTAGTGTCGATTTTACATGTTTTACGTACGTTTCCCTACGCTTAAAGTCTGTTGATGTTTTGGTTCATCAAATCTAGAGAATAATCCTGAAAAGTTTTACGGAACTAACTAAACATTTTTTTATTTACCGGAACTTAAGTCCAATATTAATCTACAAACAACCGGAAATACTTTTTTTTTTTAAATCCCTACGGTTATACTAAATGTATTTGCGGACCAGATTTTCACGATCAGATGCACAATCGAAAATTCACCTCCAGAATTATCTAGAAATCATGTGAAATACATTTGCCTTAAAATAATAAAAACGTTCGGTGCTTAGTGTTTAACGCAAAAGTTTAATTAAATAATTATCAGAGTTTATGTAATAATTAAAAAAGAAAAAAAAACATTTTTTTTTATTTGCGGGGGAGTTTATTCGCGTATTTAATGCACCTTGTTAACCTTAAATAAAAATAAAAAAAAATTTCTATAAATTAATTAATTAATCGCCATTGGGTAATTTTGTAAATGAATTTAATTTAAAAAAAAAAAAATGAAAATGTTTTTATTGAAGAGATGACTTGAGAGAGTTCGAATCGGGAGTGAAGTCTGGGTAATCTCTGGTAATTCAGGTGTTTTTTCAATGTTTTAATAAGAGGATTCATAAAATGGGTACCAAAATAATTTATAACGCAGGAAAAACACCTTAAAACTATTATTTGTGTCCGCAAATTCAGGTGTTCTGAGTTCAGGTGTCCGGAAATTAGAAATTTTTAAGGCTTCAAGGCAGAAGTAGAGTTTTTTTTTCTTCTGCTTTCTTTTAAATCTCGTTTATAAGTTGTTTTGGCGCCAGAATATTTGTTTGTTTGTTAGTAACCCTCAAACCTTTTTTGTTTTTTTTTTGTTTCAGTTACAAAATTCTAAATTTTGCTTAGTACACGGGATAAATTCAGCGAAAATACCTTTAAAACTCCTCGTATTAACACGGATTAATTAACAAGACAAACATTTTATAGCAACCGTAAAAATAATTACAATAAATTAATGCATTTTTTTCAAGCATAAATTATTCAACATTTGATAACCTTTTACCACCTATCACACTATTAACACTTCGGAAAAAAAAAAAGAAAAAAAAAATCCAAATTTAATGCTAATTTCCAACAACAACAACAACAACAAAAAGGCAAAAAAAACAAAAAATTTAATTTAAAATTCGGTAATTTTCCATAAATAAATTAATTTTTTTTTTGTCATTTGTGTGTGTGTGCGTGAACGGGGCCCGACACAACGCATATTTAAGTCACAAAAAAAAAATTCTTTTCTTTTCTTAATTAATTAATTTTTGATAACAACAAACAACACAAACATCAGCAGATACCAATCATTAACAACAAAAAAAAAAAAAAAAAAATTATTATTATTTTTCTCTTCTTCTTCTTTTCTTTTTACTTTTCTTTTCGTTTCGTTAGTTTTTCCTCCTCTCTATGATTTTTCACTTTAATTAATTCGTTTTTCCTTTAGTTTTTTTTTTTAATTTTTTTATTTATAGAACTGAAGCTGATAGAAGCTAACACAAAACTGTTTTGTGTTATTTAACTGAACTGAGCTGAACTTAAATATAAAAAAAATAAAAATACGAAAGAAAGAAAGAAAAAAAAAAAAAACAAAACGTTTTTACTTTTAGTGATGCGGTTGCGCGACTGACTCGTTGAAAATTATTTCTGTTGCGAGTTTTACTGCGATTGGTAATTATTGGTGGTGGTGTTGCTATATTATTGCTGTCTGCTGTCTGGTGTCCGCTGCTACAATTGTTGCTTAACTTCGGTTGAAAAGTATACGGGGTAGGAGTATTTAAGTTGATGGTAAGTAACTTAAGTCACATATCAGCAAAATTAGCTATTCTAGTCGCCTTGGTATACCCGGAGCATGTTAAAAAAAAAAAAATAATAATAATAAATCGAAATCTGACTTAACTTTTACATTACTTAAGTAATAGAAAATATTTATTTGTTTAAGCCTAGTAAAATGAACTTTAACTTTATTTAAAGATAAGAACAAAAAACATATGATAATAAACATAGCTTATGAAAATCATTTACGTTCTTTAAGTCACATTACAATGAGCAAATGAAATTAATTGAAAAAAAAAAAAATAATAGAAAAAAGTCTATTGCGACTGCGCATTAATAATATTCAAAAGCTTAATTTTAGTCAAAAACAAAAATAATAAAAATTAAAAAAAGGAAAACTTTAAGCCACTGACTGATATCTCACTACCAATATCAGTAAGTAAATTGCGCACACAAATGTATGCACGATACGCAAATGTAAGAATTTTTTTGTTTTTTTTTGGTTTTCATACCGACACATCGATACAAAAAAACTAGCTAAAAACCAGACAAATAACAATAATTAATTCTCTAATGTTTACAATTTAACATTTGTAAATAAATAAATAAATAAATGAAATCGATGTCTAAGCCATGACGTCATGTGCAGTATACACAAAATAAAAACTGAAAATAATCATTACACAAACAACAACAACAACAACAACTGTGTATGGCTGTAAAATAATATTTGTTGTGATAAAGTCACAGAGTTTTAAAAAAAAATTCTGAAAAATTAACGCTTACGCATGTGTTTGCGCATGTTTTTATTATAATGAATACAACGGGAAATAAGGATTTTTTTTTGTTTTTGTTTTTGTTTTTTTATTTCTCTATTCGTAATAAAAAGTTGAGAAAAAGTCAAACAATGACTTTTACTAAGTATCCTTCAAATTAAATTAATTTTCCTTTATCATCGATTTTCCATTCCTGTTTGTTTGTTTGTTTTTGCGCAAACGAATTAATGTACTTTGTTTGAATAAATTTTTTTTATATTTCATTTTTCGAATAACACCGCATGCAAAAAAAGTTTTGTGAATTTCTTTTTCTTTTTAGAAGTAGCAACGCAACGTTAAGCGTAAAGCGTTACGAATGATGAATCATCGTAAACGAAAGTAAATTAAAAATTTATTTTTGTTTAACAACTACATGCCTGTATCCGCTTAGAATAGACACAGATAATTTTTTTTTTTTTGTTTTTTCGTTTTCTTTTATTTTTTTAAAGAGAAGAAAATAGAGATAAAATAACTGAAGGAATTTATTATATACGTGTGTTGCATAAAATAAGAAAAAAAAAAAAAAAAAAAAACGCTAAAAATAGAAGCGAAAATTTTTTTAGACAAATGCGTATAGAACGTTTTGTGATCGCACTAGCTGACACAACATTTGATTGACGACGTAAGACGATGTAAAAAAAACAAAAATGTTTGCGTCTCTTCACGATGATTAGTTAAAGATGAATCTGTGGTAAAGCGTTGAACGCTTTCGTTGCGTTGACAGTTGCGTTAATGTAACAGGAGAAAACATACATAGCTTGAAAATGCCAAAAAAAAAAAACTGTTTAGAATCATCTACGCCTGCAAATTAAATCGTTATCACCCGGAAAACTCTGTTATCACTACTCTTATCGTTGCTTCACATCCTTTTGCTAATGTTTTTATCCGACTTTTATTATTTTTACCTAATTTTCCCATGTTTTGTTTTGATAATTTCACTTTTACTTCTATTGCGGTTCCTTAAAATGTTACTTAAGCTGGTTTAACTATATCAGCTTATTTGTTGCCTTTAATTTGAATAACGAAACGAAATTTTATTCAATCAGGTGGGATTAATTATTGTTTGTTTTTCTTCTACTTCTTCTTCGTTTTTTTTTCGGACTTTTTAACTTAGTTTTTTTTTTTTTTAATCAAGAAATATAATAAAAAAATGTTTTTTTGTTTTTTTTTTTTTTTTTTGCAGTCTCTCCGAAGGTTATCTGGTTTGTTTGTCAGTTGTCAGTTTTACATTTTTATTATTCACATTAAAAAAAAAAAATATGAATAAAACTGTATCAATATTGAAAAATATATTTAAATAAATAAATAAAAAAAAAACTCCTATCTATCTATTTTGTTGTACAAAAAAAAAAAAAAAAAATGATTTAAGGTAAATTTTTTATTTTAAGGTTAACGGACTTCCATCCATTTCCCTTTTGTAACACGGTGACATTAAATTAATTAACAGCATCGATCATTCGTAAATTTTTTTTTTTTGTTGTTGCTGCTGTTTATATATGCTGAAAATATAAATAAATAATTAATTAATTAATTAATTAACAGTTGAATAAGGAACTTAATTAATAATAATAAAAAAAAAAAAATTCATTATTTTTTTAAGGTTAATCGTTAACAAAATGTCTCCACGTGCTGAAAATCAATTTTTAAAATAAAAAAAACCGAAAATAACAAATAATTAATTAATGAAATAATATTTTTGTTTATTTATTATAAGAATTAATAATTAATAATTAATTATCACCCACTTATATTGTGAACAAAAAAAAAAGAAAAGGAAATAAAGATAAGATAAGTGCGCAGATTTTTATGATTAATTCGAAAAATTTTATATTCGAAAGTGTCACAGTAGCCTAAGTCATTAGAAAATGCATTTTTATTCCTTCTCTTATCTGTTATTGTTTTGTTTAAGCTACTTTATTTACGTTTTTTTTTTGTTGCATTTTAATTGCGTTTATCATAAATTTTCGTATTGTAATCTGACATGAAATTATTCATTTTTGTGACATGATTTTTGGTTAGATTTAGTGGATGTTTATTGTGAAAAATAATGCTTCGTCATTAGTGTAATCAAGGATTATCACTAACAAAGAATGTTACACTTAAAAATGATAAACACACTAGCGAGAGACGGTAGAATAAAATTTGGTAAAATGTTGAAAAATTTAAATCAAACAAAATGGCGATTTTTCATCACCGCATCACCCAGTATTTAAAAAAAACACGAATATTAAATACAAATTGGTGACCGCAAGCAGAAAAATTGTTTTATGGTTTAATTTGCTTTAATGTTAATTCAGTTAGCTTAATTAAGATTAAGTGTTTGTTTGTTTACAAAATATTAAAGCCTAATGACTTAAAAAAAATATTTTTTAAGACACATTTTTTTTTGTTGGTTTATGTAAATAATTTGGTAAACTCATTAATTTTTGTTTTTTTTTTTGATTAATTAAAGACGAATCAGTTCATCCATTTTGTTTTTTTTTTTTTTTTTGTACATTTACCAACCATTTTATGTTATTCACACGTTTTTCCACGTTTTGCTTTAAACAACAAAACGCATCGACGATATTTCGGTTGTTTTGATTTAGTTTTTTTTTTTCTAAACTAATTACCGAATGTTACGTGATAAGAATTTTTCGAATTAAACCTTTCTAATCAGTTAATCGTGTGGCTTAAACAAATTTACAAAAAAACCAACGAAAAACTAAGGTAATTGTAGTGAAACCGATTTAACCGATTTAAGCACAGTTACTGGTTTATTATGAACAAGAAACCAAAGCATTTATGACCTTGCGAAATATTTTGTATGCTTTTGCGTGTTTAACTTACCGATGCTGATTGGCTGCATACTTCTTGTATCTTTGCTAATGCATTCTGTATTAATCTGAATTATTATTGATTTGGCCCCGTTATGCTTCTAAAAAAATACTTTCTATAAAATCGCTTTTGTGTCCTTTGTTGTTGTGTGAATTTTTATTATTATTTTTTTTTCTGGTGACTAAACTGCTTCTAGGCCATTTGTGTATTTCAAGAGCAACCGATTTTTGATTTTTTTTTTTGTTTAGTCAGCGAATTTTTTTGTGAATTTTTAATTTCTGAGTTAAAAGAGCGAGGTTGGCGCACTTACCTCATATCAGTAGCTTTGATCTTTTTGGTTTTAAAAACATAAAATTAAATAAAAAATGTTTCGCAATACCGGAACTTAAAACCGATGAAATGAGGATTATGTGATTTAATCCGCAAATTAGATATCTTAACCAATAAGAACGCTTCAAGAATTACTGCCTAACAATCTAGATGCACCGATGAGTCGTTTTTTAACCAATCTGTGACTTTTCTTACCGCGAAACTGCGCAGATGAAGTTTTTCGTGATTACAGCGACATTTTATAACCATTTTTACCTTCTCAAACCATAATTACAATAAATAAATTTTTTAAACTGAATTTTCTAACGATTTCACTTAATTAATCAGCGTTAAAAGGGTTAAAACATTATTTTCTTTCTTCTTTTTTTTTTTTTTTTTGCATTTTATTGATTTTTCATTTAATTTTAATCTTACTGATAATGAAATAAAATAAAAAAAAAAAATTAATAAAATAAATGAATAAAGACGCCCCTGATCCTATTACCAAGAATTATTTTTGTTATTTCATTTATTTTTAATAACAATTTATTAAAAAATTTCTTCTCTTCAAAAAAAAAAAAAAAACGAGAAAAAAAAAATTGCTTATCAATTAATCACAGTTGGGGGGCAATAAATAATCTTTAGCCCGTTTCGTTAGTCAACAAAAATTTTTTTTTTCAATAATAAATTTGTTAAGACATTTACAATTTTTTTATTTTTATTTTTTTTTTTTTTGTGCGATAAAATATAATTCTGTAATGTAAATAAGCATTAATAATGCAAAAAAAAAAAAAATAAATAAATTAATGAAATTCCAAAATGAATTATGGTTGAACCGTTTTTATGGTTGGATTTCGTGTTAAAAAATGCCCAAAAAATAATAATCGAGAGAAAGAAACGAAACGAAATGAAAGAAATGGAAAAAAAAATTATTTATTAAGGAATTGTGCGAAAGCAGCGTAACAAGTTTAAGCTTCAATCCGAAATTAAGCTTAAATAATTTACGTTACGGGGATTTTAATTGGTTAATTTATTTATACGCGCGCGCGCGGGCACAATAGCAATTTTTTTTCATAACTCAACGCAAATCATAAAATGCTGTCAGCTTTATGTTTTTTTTTTTTTTTTTTAATTTTTTTTTTCTCTTATCACATCCACATGACCCCATAATTTTTGTTTTCGCTGTTTGTTTGCTTTTCTCTGATTATTTTTTTGTTTAATTAAATAAATTTTTTTTCTTTATTTTTAAATCTAATTTAGGATAAATTTGTGATAAAGACGAACTTCTGTTTCGTTTTGTGTTTTTTTTTTGATAAGGTGAGGAATGGGGGAGGTGTTGGTGGTGTTGGTGGTGTTGATGGTGGTTGTGATGATTGTATTGGAGTATTTAACTGACTGATAAGAGCTACGTTACTCTATATAATTTTCGGTTTTATTCATTTTAGTACAGTCAAACTAGGCCAGAGACGGAAATTTTTTGTGTTGAAATAAAAAAATATTCAGAGTTGGTGATAGATTTTTTTTTTTATTCCATTTATGTCTTTCTATTCATGTACGCCATTTTGTTATTTTTAAATTCAAATTTCCTTAACGCCATTTTGTTATTTTTAAATAATTCTCGAATGCCATTTTGATTGCGGTTAAAAATCATGAATATTCCGTGGGGGAATTTTTGATTGGGTTTTAAAACGATTTTGTTAATCATTTTTATGGGAAATTAGTTTTAAAAATGTTTTCTTTAATCCTTTCCTAGTTTAATTCAACTGTAAACGGTTTTGTTGACACCGCACTTTAGTTACGAAAATTATCCGATCTCTTTGTGCTGTTTTATACACAGTTTTGCGCAATTTTTTCTTTATTCTGTGCTCTATTTTTATAGCTAAATGGATTGTTTGATCAAACAAATTTTAATTTACGATTAAACTGATCTGTCATCTGTATAAAACAAAACAAAATCAGTTTTTGTGTTTCCCACCTTTCTTGTTATTATTTCTATACGATTTGCTAGTCATTTATCATTCTCGTGTGTAAACAATGTAACAAACATTGTTATTACGATAAATTTCGATTAAAAAACCAAGAAATGAATGAGAGAAAAGATAAAAACCAAGTTAATCAAATTGAACAACTAAAATAAAACGAAGAAATCGATCAATAATGAAGTGAATTTGTATTGGGGCACTCGGTGTTTTTAATTATTTAGGCTGGCAACAATAATGATCCAATGTAAATCAGAAATTAAATAATTTTATATTAATTTGTTATTTTTTTAAAATAATTAATTACACTTAAAAGTGAGCGAAAAACAATAATAATAAAAAAAAAAAAATTATTTATAATCAGATTGATTTGTTTTGTGATTTTGTGTAGGCGTACACAGTGGTGGTTTGTTTAAACAACGTTTTACAAATGATCCTCAAAATACAGTTTTAATACTCTGCATGATTTTTTTTTTTGAATTTTCCTGCAAATCCGGCTTCTTTTATTCAGTCTTTAGCATCGTAAAAGTACTCAAAAGGCAAGAAATTTTCCAGTTTAAAGTCCCATTGTACTGCCTTAGATAATCCTGTTGCTTTAATGCTTCAAAGAAGGTGGAAGTGGTTCAATTATGATAGTTAATCATCTAGTATTTCCAGTCCAATCAAATAACAAGAAACTTCAGGTACTTCCTAATGCAAATCCTATAGCATTTCCCCCTTTAAAATGCACAAAAAAAAAAAAAATATTTCATCGAATAATTCCAAGTATTTTAGAGGACTGACTGTGAATAAATTAATTAAAATTCAGCATCAAGTGTACAAAAAGACTTTTGTACCCTATGATTATCAGATTAATTTACGTAATGACAAAACGGGCAGAACAATAGCACACGACCGGGAAACCAGTCTGTATAAAGTCTAAATTCTGTTTCTTATTAATAAATAAATTTATTTGTTACTGTGATTGATTGCAAATTATTGTGGATTAGTTAAGTCACATTGATTATTAATTATATAAGGGAATTTCTGTTGTTGTTGTTTTTTGCCTTGAATACGTTTTACTTAGCCACGTTATTTACAAGTGCAATAAGCTTAGTTTATTGGTTGTACCAAGATTAATTAAGTCAGTTTTAAAAACACTTTGATTCATTACTGCTACTACAACAACAACAACAACAACAACAACAACGTAGCAAAGTAAGAAAATCCAAATGCGTAAATATTGACCATAATCCATTTAAATATAAATCGCATATCTATCGATATCTCATTACCATAATTATCATAACGAGACCGAATTTTAAAAATAAATAAAGAAAAAAAAAAAAAAATTCAATTTTTAAGTAAACAACCGCGTGTTTGGAGGCTCGTTTTATGTTGATAAAAAAAAAAAAATCTTTTTCTCTTTTTTTTGAGTTTACCTCCTTCTTCTTGTGTGTGTGTGTGTTTTATTTTGCGAATTTTTTATTTTTTTTTTGCTGTTATTTCGCTCGTTAACAAAATAAACAAAAAAAAAATAAAAATAAACATAAAAAATTTCCTCAAGGTTGCACCAAATAAGTGAGGACGAACGAACATTTTTCTCGTTATACATTTTCAGGCATTCAGTGATTACGCAATAAAATTGGAACCACGATAAAGATTAAGACAGAAAGGCACACACAGACACAGAACACATTGATAGAATTTTTATTTTTTTAATTTCTTATCGCGTTTTTTGTTCTTCATGCTTTTCTCTTTGGTTATTTAAAAATATTCGCGATGTAACCGTTTTTTTTTTTTATTTTTCGCTACGCTTTTGTTTTTTTTTTATTCTGCGCATTTTAAAATGAAATCAACATAAATTCGCTTTGTGTGACATGTGTGACATGTGACGGTTTCTTTTGACGTACATTAAATTATTATTATTATTATTACTCTTTTTGAATTATGTGTGTTAACGCGTAGTTCATTCGTTCGGTTTAGATAATTGTTTTTTTTTTTTTAGGTAATTAAGAAATTTTTTTTAGAATATTTTCTATATTTTCTTTTTTGGGATTGTTTACGTCTGATTTCAATAAGACTAACTTCGTCGTTAGAATAGTTGAGGTGTTGTGGGGATAGTCTGGGCTTAATTTGAATTTTTAAACAGGGACTTGTTGTCTTTTCTAACTTTTCTAATTATTCAATAGGTAACTAGTTGAAGGCATGTGCTAGTAACGGAGATGTATTTTGGAGGCTTTTCGTTTGTGATAAATTTTGGTTTGAGGTCCTATAGAAGGTTTTACATAGCTTGAATGAAAAATACAAATACTAACATTAGCTACCTTCAATTACCCTCAAGCAGTAATTCTATTTATGCTACCCGTTTTACTGTACTACACGTAGATAAACCTCTAATGCCATCTATTAAACGAAAAAAAAATTTCAAAATAAATTCCTTTCCAATTCAATTCTGTTCACTTTACTATAAAAGGATTTACGTTCATTTGTGCCAATTAATTAATACAATCTATGCCAAGGTTCGGTTGTGCAGTTGTAAAATATTATTTCGGCAAATTGGAGAATTTTTTTCAGTTAAGAATGTAGGCAAAGCAACAATGAACATTTTTTTTTGTTTTTTTGCTGTTCTTCAGGGTTACACTAAACCCAAAATGAATTCACAGAAATCACAGATTTAGATTCGAAATGCTGGTTGCAAACTGAAATAGAAACGAAATCTGAATAAAATTTTGCTTCTTTTTTTTTTTTTATACGCAGTTTGGAACATAAATGGAATTTCGTCAGTTATAAATGTGAGTAAAGTTAAAGGAATTTTCTTATCATTAATCCGTGATTAAAAAATTAAAAATTTAAAACATTTTTTTTCTGTGAGCCACAGCGTCAATAAAGTTGATTAGCGTGTCAAAGTTTTTTTTTTTTTTTTAATTCTACTGAAATGTTTTTTGCTCTGTGTTTTGTATTGAAAACTTGGAATTTATTGGATTCTGGGTAAGAATTTTATTGAAATTTGTATTTTAATAAAATGCCAGGTAAGTGGAGTGGCCATCCAAAGCGCCAACACACCAAAAAAAAACTATGTGGAAAAATAAAAAATAAAAACACCAAAACCGAATTTCCATTCACGTGAGACTGAGTGTTGTGGTTGTGACATTATTATGCCATAATTGATGTTAAAAAGTATGACACATTATGACGTTTTTACTAATTCAACCTAATTTTCTATCAAAATAAAATTATTTTTATTTTTTCTTTCATAATTTAATCATTAAAGGTGGAAATTTGATAATTTTTTTTCGTTTTTTTTTTTTTTAAATTTAATTCGAAGCCGGTTTTTTATTGATTTATTGATTAAATAAATAAATTTTTCGTATTTAAGTAAATACCATTTAGCACCTTTATCTTGTTTAATTAAAATGTAATTTTTTTTTTTTTTTTTCCTATTTAAGTAAAAATTAGTGGGATATTTTGCAGCATCCGTTGGTTCGTGCTGTCATTACCTGTTTTCGTGTTTCTTAATAATTTTAAATTATTTTATTATTTATTTTCAAGGTCTAATTACTTATTACAACAACAACGAAATAATATTTTTAATTATTTTTATTAGGTTTGAGCTATTTGAAAATAAACAAAAAAAATATTTTTTTTTTTTCCACTTTCGTTTTTATTGAACTTTTTTTGTTTGTTTGTTGATCTGGCTTAACAAGTTGTAATTAAAAATTCATAGAACACAAGCTTAGATATTCCGTAATAATAATAAAATCAATTTTTTAATTAATTTTCGGTTTTTAATTGATTTTTTTTTAGCGTTTTTAAAGTGAGAAATTTTTTCTTTTGTTGCTACATAATTGTGGCTGTGCTAAGCGAATACTTTTTTTCGTTGGGGGATTTTTTTAATTCAATGTATTTTGTGTCCATGCTAAGTTTTAATGAATTTTGTGTGGTTATTTTCGTGTTAATTAATTAATTAGATGCTTTTAACCATTAATTAGGCTTCTGTTTAATATAGTAAAGTATTAAAAATAATTTTTAAACAGTTTTGATGTATTATAAGCGATAATAGATGGCGATAATACGTGTTAAAGTCAGCATTTTAAAAGTCTTTTAACAAATTTTTCACTTTAAAACTAGTTTAAGCGTATAATTGTTGTTTAAACATAATTAAAATCGAACAATTGTTTATTTATGTATTTTTAAACATTTTCCATCGTTCACATGCATTAAAACATAACAAACACAGAAGGAAAAGAATATTTTTTTCATATTTATTTCACAAAAATAATATTTTATTTAGCAATATTCATATATTATTATAAATAATTAATTAAATTAAATTATTTTGGTTTTATTACATAGTTTTGTGTCTGTTTTATATATTAAATTAAAATGATTTAAGGCGATTTATAGCCATTTTTGCAACACATTATCTCTGCTTATTACTGAATGTTTAATTGGTTTTATTATAAATTTTTAATTAATAATCATAATAATTATAATATTAATTGATTAATAGTAATTAGAATAACATTTATTTGTTACATTTAGAATAAATCATTTAGTTATGTAAAATTAAAGTAAGAAATGGGAGAAATAGTCGTTTTTTTTTTTTTTTTTAAATTGACATCAAATGGTGAATAAACCGCACCAGCAATTAACAGAAAATAATTTTATTTGGTAAAATGTGTTGTTTAAACCTTTGTTAATTACTTTATTCATACATTTTTAGTTTAATCGTAGCATTCACACTGATTACCATGGATCTAATCTAATCTCTACGTGTTAATCCACCATTAACCCTGTCTACACCATGTTTGCATCGAATAAAACGTTTTAAATCAAGTGAAAACAGTTTGTAAATGGTTAATTTGTTAGAAATATTTTTTTTTTTTTGTCCCTCGTATTATCACAGATGGTTATCACTCCTTTTGTTTAATTTTAATTTTTCTGCTTTAGTTACAGGGTTTTTAAGGTTTCTTTTTATTATCTTTTATTATTTTATTAGCTAGGCTATAGTTTCACTGTTTTCTTTTTCTTTTTAAATAATTTTTTATTATTAATATTCTCTGTTTTAAAACAATTTTCTTGATTCTCTGCGTTTAAAAGAGAAATTTTGCTTAATGTGTAGCAAAGACACAATTCATACAAGAAAATAACCCGGTGAACTTAGTAAAGACAATTTGATGGTAGAATAAATAAATTACGTTTTATTTATTTTTTTTTTTTAATGCGTTAATTAAAGATAATAAAAATAAAGTAATTAACCAGGTAACACAATTAAAATAGGGTTTTAATTATCATTAAAAAAATAATCGAAATGTAAAAGGAAAAAAAAAAATTTTTGTACCTACAACTGGTTTGAGTATTTAGTTTATTCACCACAAAATTATTATTTTTTATTTTAAATTAATTTCAATAAATATTTAATTTTTTTTTTTTAATTCTTTTCTCTTAATTCTAAACAATAGAGCAATATCTGGTATGAATTTATGTATTTAATTATATAAAATAAAATAAAAAATCTATAAATTCACCACACAAGATATTTGTTTTTATTTCCTACTCAAACCGACTTCAGCTGTCAAAAAAAAAAAAAAAATATTGTAAATTTTCAATCCTCCCATTCTGTTTTATTTATAAACAAACAAACACAGAGAAATTATATTTAATAACACGTTTTATAAGGTAATTATAATTAATTAAATAATATTAATTTATATATATATATATATATGTATGTATGTATATAATAGAAATAATTTTAAATAATAATATAGAATTTCTTATCACTTTAAATCGGTTTTTAACCGGTATTTCTTGGTTTGTATCTACGATATATTTATTTTTATTATTTCTTTTATTTTAATTAAGCTTAGCGAGAATTGCAGTTAATTAATATTATTAATTAAATAAATAATGTGTGTCTTATCGTTGAGGTATTTTTAAAGCATTACAAATAAAAAAAAAAAATTATTTTTATTTTAGTAAAGACACAATAATGCTTGTGACAAAACTTTTCCTTCATTCATTTTTACTATGAAATTGTAACTTTACTTATCAAAGACACACACAATTATTATTTTTCTTTCTTTTTCATTCATATTTCGCTTAATTTTTGTGCATGGGATTTTAAACGCGTCTTTATTTCATTAATTAAATTATTTATTTTATTGATTTAGTTTTATTAATTAAATGTAAATATTATATGCTTTTGTAACTGGTTTATTTTTTTTTTTTATTTATTTCTACCTTAATAATAACACGACTAAACAACGTTTAACGTTAATTAAATTTTTTTTTTTTCTTTTTTTACTTTCTTTCCATCAAAATTTTATTCTCATTAGTTTACTTGGTTATTTAACCTAATTCTGTTGCAGAATACTCTTCATCTTTATAATCGAATCACTAATACATTTAATTCATTTTATTTCATTTTTTTTTTTTTGTACACATTTACATAACAAATATTCAAAGCCGTTTTGCTTTCTTTAAGAGAAAATTTTTATTTTTTTTATTAATTAAATTTTTAATAGGCATGGGCTCTTTTAGGAATTAATTTTTTTTTTTATTATTATTTTATTTACAATTTTTGTGATAAATTAAAAAAAAAACGCAACACAGCACGATGGCAGCCATTTAACTTTATTTGATCCGTTGATTAACTTGCCACGTGCTTTAATAAAAGAAAAATGTCTGTCTAGCCGTTATAACCGTTAACAAAAAAAAAATACAACTGGGAATCCTTTAATAATGCTTCATGGATCCTTATACGGAACTTTAGTTTCCCAATTTTCTCATTTAAAGACAGAAAACAAATTTCGTACAAATATTGTGATAGAGTGGAGAAGGAGGTGAATAGAAGTTTCCCATTGAATTTCATTTTTAATTCTTTAAAAGCAGCCTTTTAATCTCTTTTGAAAAGATTTCATTTTTTTTTCCACATTAATTAATTTGGTTAAAAGAATTTTTAGTTTTTTTTTTTTTTTTTGTATAAAAAAGTGAAGCAAACTCTGGTTATGTTCTGTGGGAATTTTTATTTAAAACATTTTTTTATTTAAAGTAAATCTCGTGGTTTCAATTACGTTGATATGCTAATCTAAGACTTTTGATATAGTTTTTTTTTTTCTACAGGAGAAACACCTGTATTCGTTTAATTTTTTTCAGCTTACAAAACGCCATTTTTTGTTGTTTGAATTTTCTGCGTATTTTTGTTTTGCCATTTTTGCTGTTTTTTAAATTTACATTTTGCGCGAGTTTTTTTTAACATGTTAGCCCTTTTATAACACGATGCTGTGTGTTGTATTTTCGGTTGTCATCTCCTATATTAGCAAAACAAATTGACACAACCAGACGTAAACAGACCAGCCCTTGTTTTAACACGATGCTTGTATCACTGCTTTACAGTAAATAATTAAAACAATTTCACACAACCATCGTGTTTACAGGGCAACCGATTGCAACAGAACAAAAAATTTTTTTTTATACAAACAACACACAAATATCGTGTTACAAAAGATTGCAAATTGTTTGGTATTACGCCCGACATTAACAAAACAGCAGTTTTTTGTTCGTCATAATGTGTTTTGCTTACTCTTGAGCCAATTTTAAAATAAATTTTTATTATTTTTTTTTTTTTGTAATATAAAATAGAGATCAGGTCAAAAACAATAAAAAAAAAATTATTTATTTTCCTGTTTCTCTAATCAAAAATCTGTATGACTGTCAAATGAAATAAACAGCTGAGACAAGCGAAAAGCACGAAATTAATTTTTTTTTAAATGTTTTAATGTTGATAACGAAAAATTGTTTGTTTTGCGTTTTATTCATTAATTAATTCTTCTTCTATTAATTAATTTAAAATATTTTTTTTTTTTGCGTTTCTTGCGTATTTTTTTGGTTAGAAAATTTAATACGAGAGTTCCGGTAGTTTGTTTTGCTAGTTTTATTTACTGTTATCATTCTCGTTTAATTTTTTTTTTTTTTTCATTTTTTATTTTTTCATTTTTTTTAATTGATTAAGTTTTAGTTACAGAGAGTTTTCTTTTTTTTTTTTTTTTGTTTTATTTATTTCTTATTAATTTTATTTTATTATTATTTTTTTTTTAATTAACTTAATACTTCGGTTTGCTTCCTTATTTACTTAATTTTTTTTTTATTTTTTTTATTAATTAATTCTAATCGAAAATATATATATATATATATATATTTCTTGTTCTAAATTTTAATTTTACAAAACTGACTCCATTTGGTTAATTTCTTTGTCGATTTCTTTTACGCCATTCATAATAATGATCGGTGTTGTTGTACCGGAATTTTGTGCGGTTACCGGTGACGTTGGTAACGTTGATGATGATGATGGCAACGTTTTAATTGTGCTCGGTGTTTCACATTCTTTTTTATTCTCACTACTATCATTTCCTATTGTCGATGTTGATGTTATGTTTGAGGATTCTGGTTGTTCTGTTGATGGACTGGCGGCTGTATGTACAATACGTGGCACCATTGTAATTGGTTGATCCTCATCATTACCATCTTCTGCTGGTTCTTCATCGATCGGTGTTAATGTTTCTACGTGTATTTGTACCTCTGGCTTACTTGTCCACCGTTTTAATGCAGGCGCCATAAAACTGGTTATTGCAGATATTCCAAAGAAACCGGCAGCCACAAAGAACGGTATTGAGTAGCTGTTGGTCGCATCATAGATTGCACCAGCCAATGGTGAACCGATTATTGCAGCTGTACCTCTGAATAATATTAACAAACCAAAGGCATTCGTTAATTTATCTAAGCCAAGCAAATCAACTAGGATTATCGACGTTAATGATATATAACCGGCTGTAAATGCAGAAAATTAATTGATAAAAATTTATAAAACGAATTAAAGGACGAAATACTTACAAATCGCAATACCAAAAAATATCGCCATTACAACGTAACTGGTGTAGCTGGAACAAAACGGTGTCGATGCAACAGCCACCGTTGATATCACTAAGCAAATATTATTTAGAAGCAACGAGTCGACTTTCGGAAAGTCCGCTATATAACCGCAAAAGACACGACCAAAGGTATTTGTTATTCCGATTATTGATATAAGAAAAGACGCTGAGTTTGGCTCAATACCCTACAAAAAACAACCAAAAACCATTCAATTAATTCAAAAAATTAACTAAAAATTCATTATGGAAAAAATTCTTACATCAAGGATAGCAGCATCAACTAAATATACAAATGGTACATAGAGGCCAGCCATTCCAAAAACATTTGATATACCGATTAGCATAAAAACGGGATCCTTTAACAAGCTAACATCCAACATTGCACCTAATGCATTTTTAAATGATGCGGGCAACACAAAACATGGACACAAATCATATTCTAGAAAGAAAGAACAAAAAAAAATTGAATACCAAAAAACATTCGGAAAATTTACAATAAAATCGTTACTAACGTTCACGCCCTTTTTCCACATCACCAGTATCCCGTACATCTGTGCCACTACGTTCACCATATTTTGTTAATGATACAACCGAATTACGATAATTTGTTAATGATTTTTGTGATTGATATTCCCGTAGATTTGTTACAGAACCAGAATAAAAAATATCTTTACGTGATAATGGTCGGACAATTGTTGGACGCTCCTTTACTGATAATGACATCTTTGAACCGGTATACATTGATTCCGTTTCCTACATACAAATTAGAAAAAAATTAATTTACAAAAAAAAAACAGAAATAGTTTGAGCGAAATGTATGTATTGTGTGGTGTGTGTGTGATTCATAAATAAACAAAAATGTAAACAACGAAAGCTTCCTCTTGATTACTAAAACATAAATGAATAAAAAAAATTCTACCCCAAATTCTATAATAAAAATTCGCCCGTTTGTTAGTAAATACAAATGACGAGATTAGAATTTTATGCTTTGATTGATTTTTTTTTTTGAATATTAGACAGACAAAAAAAAATTAAATAAATGAAAGGGAACAGAATTTGTTTTTGCAATTTACATCCTGATCATCATTATCATTATCATCATCATCCTTTTTGTATGTGGAACTTTCGTTTAACGATTGTGTTGAGTGTCTTAAGTGTGTGCTAATATTATTTGTACATACGTCACCGTTCACACCCATATCACCACGTGAACTAGCTTTAATTGCAGCCAATGATGGTTTAAATCGTTCACTCTGCGATGTCTTACGGATACGATCAAACGTTGGTACGGAGCCATTTTTCGGGATTCCTAAAATTAAAATTAAATTAGCACGAAATATAATACAAAAAAAAAATCAAAACCAAAATCAAAATTACCCTGCTGATGTGATGTAAATGCTGGTTGTGATGCATTCCTAGGAATATTCTTTGAACTAAATTCAATTGTATCAGACTCTGAGCTACGATGTACTCTTTGTGTTGGCCGTGGACGTTTATCCGTTTGACTCTTATCCGTTTCATGTTGTTCACTAACTTTTGATTCGGTTATTGTTGGTAATGTGGCAACCGGATGAAGTCCACCCTGTTGTCCAGCTAATTGATCTAATGCTAAACTTGAATGTACACCCGGATCAGCATTTAATGGTAGTTTCATACGTTTCTCCATTGTACCATCTGGTAATTGTACAACAAAATAAGAACCACCAATTGAACCCCGTTCCATTTGTAAACGTTTCTCTTCATACATCCGTTGCATCAATGGTTTCACCTTGCTCTCCTTTGGATAACTAAAATAATAAATAAAAAAAAATTAATTCATTTCTAATGAAAAATAATAAACGAAAAAAAACTCCAACTAACGTTAACGGACGCATCATCGCACCAAACACCGCACAATTTAATATTAATCCAGCTAATATAAGATTTGCATTTTTCCAATCAAAATGTTCTAGTAGCATGGTTGCCAACGGTGCAAATAAAAATGTACCAAAACCGGAACCGCACACAGCAATACCAGTTGCTAATGAACGTTTTGTCTCAAAATAATAACCAACGGCAACAACTGCTGGTAAATAAATTAAACCAAAACCAAAACCTCCCATAACACCGTACGTTGCCATTAACATGTTTACATTCGTACTAAATGTACTTAAAACAAAGGCAATACACGATAATATACTTCCGGCTATACATACGGCACGACAACCATATTTATTCGCTAATGCAGATACAACAGGTCCTGAAATTTTTTTTCAGAATTTTTATTAGTAAAAAATTTTTTAAAAAAGCGACTAGGAAAAATAATGAATTTACCTGCGCTAAGATAAACACCACTCAGTAAACTACCAACCCACGCCACTTTACCCTTTCCTTCGCCAAAATAACTAACAAATTCATTTAAAAATACACCGAATGTGTACGCAATACCATCAACAATCATATTGCACATAAATGAGGCGAACACAATAACCCATCCGTACCTAAAATGAAAACAAAGGAAATTTTAAATATACAATGAAAAGACAAAATTCCAGCAAAAATTTACCCTCCATCAGGTGGTGGTGGCATTTCAAGTACTTCACAGCCCAAATCATCATCATCGGGTGATTGATCATCTTGTAATTCTGATGTTAATCTAACTGCCTCCTCACACGCTACATCGCTATCCGTCTGTAGAAAAAAACAAAACGAAAACAAAGTTTAAAATAAAAAATTAATTAATTTTAATTATTTTGTTGTTTTGACTGTTTTGTTGTTGGCTGTTTTACATCATCACCATCATCAAATAGCAACAGCAATAAACAATTAAATCATTTCAAACGAATCATTATATTTTTTTTTTTACAGTGAGATCTTAGTTAACGTGAAATCTGCACTATTTTACCGAATATTTTATTGCATAACCGTCGTAAGGGGTTATTTTATGCTATTCGAATGACAGTTTAAAACTCATTGTTTCAACTGTGATTGATTCTTATGAATTATAACCGATAAACCATCTACGGACCCTTAGTTAACCCTTTACAGTACGAAGACACGGAAAACCCTGATAGCAGACTTAAAAACAATAAAATCCACAATGCATTTGGAGACTTTTTGTAACATCATACATATATATGCAGAATTTAATCCTCCAAAACCAAAAAATCGCTAAACAAATGGCATTAAACCAGAGAATCCACTGTTTTATTATTTATTGTTCAGAAAAAAAAAACAATTTAATTATTATTATTATTATTATTATTATTATTATGTCATTTGACGACGTAATAATATAAAAAATAAAACAATAAAATCAGCAGCAGTAGTATAAATAACAAAAGGAAAAGCAACAAGAGAATTAAATAAAAATTTATACAGAAAACTCCAGAGCAGCAACAACCAAAACCACCAAACGAAATAAGACTAAATTGAGGTCAAATATCCAAATAAATTTGTTTATTCATTTTTCTCGTCTTTATTGTTTTTATTTAATTTTTTTTTTTTGCTTAACTTAAAAAAAAAACACTTGTGTCCCAGTGTCCATCGCAACAGAATCAGTTAAACAACACAGCACAAATCAGATAAAAAAAAAATTAATAATTATCCAGAACCGCCAGACGAGAGACACAAGAGACAAGACAAAAAAAAATAATTTAATTGAAATTTTTTAATCGTGCTTAGCAACCGACTTTTTTATTTGTTTTAAATAGAAAAACCACTTAAAATATACAACAAGCTGATTCATTACTTAAGTCTTAAGTCGAATAAGTGAATTAAAAACAATTTATTTTGACGTTATTAATTGATTTGTAGATACTGAAATTTTTTGCGTTATTTATCCTAGCATGGTGATAGCAGAGCGCACATGGTTACTGTTTTAAGTGACTTACTTTAAGTAGTATATAAACCAATTAACCCTTTACAACCCTTACAAGCTAACCCAACAAAACTAAAATAACCCAGACAGAAATCACAAACAGTCAGATTTTTGCTTAATGATTTATGTTAAGCTTAACAGATTTAGTAGTGATGCAATTTAACAAAAACCAACCAAAGTACAAAAACCAAAAACTCCAACCTCCAATTAAATCTCCACAAATAAGTTTTCAATATAATATCAATATAATAAATCAGTGAAATTCCATACATAGTTTACCTAATAAAAAAAAAAAATAATAATTTATCTCCATATTGACTTAGTTGATTATTTAGTTTAAATTAAGTAAGTCAAGTGTTTTTCTTTATTTTGCCTGCACTTAAACAAATTCACAAATATTTTGTGAAGATTTTTATTTTCTTTACATAATTGATTGATTGATTGTTTAATCAAAAAAATTTAATTGTCACGTGTAGACAATTTAAAACAGGTGGTGATATGTTGTAAGGAGATTTTCTTCTCTGTTTTTTCCCACCAATTTTATCCTTTAACATTCTGCCATTTTCAAATGTTTAATAACGGTTTTGGAGACTTTTCACCAAAAGTTTCTTTTTTTTTATACGGCCACATTATGAAAACCCACCAAAAAAAATAATAATAATAATCAAAAACCACTTCATGATTTGTAATCAATAAAAAATTAATTTTTAAAAACAAAAACCAAAAAAATCAATCCTTCAATCCATTAGTATGGTGGTTTATTAAATATATTACAAAATAAAACGCAGATATTAATCTAATCATTAAAAATGATTAAGTTGTGTTTGTGAAATCTGTTAAATAATAAATGATTGACTTAATATAATTAATCAACAGTAAATACGAGACTTGATTCAAGTAGTTTAAACAAAATTATGTTTTTTTTTGAATACTTTTCAGGTGTTGCAATAAAATATTGTATAGCTACAACAGAAGATTCGTTTTCGGAAAGAAAAACTTTCTAGAGAGAGATTAACACAAGAAGAATTTCTTTTTTAATCTTCCTAGTAGCTGAAACAAAAAAAAAACTAAAATAATCAAATAAAATTGATGAAATTGAATTATTAAAAATTAAGCAGCGCGCGTCTAATCTCAACAAACATAATAATTCAAATACCGATTGATTGAAACAGATTTCAGTACCCTTTTCTTATTACACAACGTAAAATCTAAATATTCTGGACAATAGTAAAATTCTTTGTAAAAACTCTACACACAAAATAATAGAAAAACATGCGCATTAGCACAAAACAAAAGAAAATTAATTAAAATACAAAAAAAAAAAAAAAAAAAAGCATCAAGTAACAAAACAATAAAAACAAGACAAGACAATATCACAAATACAAACTAAGTCACTTAAGTTTAAGTCAAATTAAAAAAAAAAAAAACAACTAATATGTTGTAACAACAAAGTAATTTAAATTAATAAAAATCATAAAGAAACAAACAAACAACGAAGCAAACAAACAAACAAATAATAAAAAAAAAAAAAAACATTTATTTGTCAAAAACAATTTGTTTAGCATTTATGCATGGTATATTTACAATTTAAATTATTATCTCTTTGAAATAAAAATATAATTTTTTAATGAAAATTAAATTAAATTAAATTAAATTAAATGTAATTGAGTTGCGCGTTTTTAAAATATTATTTATGATAATAAATAATAGTAAGTCCATAATAATACAGCAGCAATAAAGGAGGTATTTATGTCGAGATAGATAGACTATTGTGGGGGTGTGAGCTGCTCTCACGATATACCTGCTATTCTTGGCAATATTTAACACTTTTTAAAGTTACACAGTAGGCGCACAATAATATAACACTCTTGTGAAAGAATTGTATAATAAAAAATCATCGTAACAACCGCTATTTTCTCAATAAAAAACATCCCCAAAGAACTACCCAAAAAAAAAAAAAACACAAATTCAAATCCTTACAAAAACACCATAGAGAAACCATAAAAATAAAAAGAAAAACGAATAAACTACGCAAATAAAGTAGCAGAAAACAAAAAATATTGCTTATAACGTCACACAAATATAAAAAATAAACAAAACGTTTGGGTGTTAATAAACTGTAAACAAAAATCGGTAATAAATTTAATTAACATTTAAATAGCTCTGTACAGACAACAGACATCCACCACAATTATCAAATAATAAAAAAAAATTTACGTTGAAAGTGTTATAAAAATGACGTAAATCAAGTGTCAAAGTCACACCTTTTCGTTTCACAATAAATTTTTCCTTTTTCTTCGTTTCTTCATCTTCTTGTTTTTTTTTTTGTTAATAATTTTTTTTTTTCTTTTTTTTTGCTGCCCACAAAAACCACCACTACGATAAACAAACAACGTCACGAAGAAAAATTTAACAATATTTTTCTTTTTCCACTTAATTTAACATGGCCTAATTATTGTTTATAACGTCCACGCGACATTATAAACAAAACGAAGAAAAAGATAAAATTATTCCGCTGTCAATAACCGCTGATAAAACAGCGAAATGATTCATAAATTTTTTTTTTTTTGTTTTATCACATAAATATGGATGCCTTTTGCAGAAGATACAATAAAACCGTTAAGTGACTTAATTAATTTAATTAGCTACAAAGAGAACAACAACAACAACAACAACAACAAAATGGAAAAACTGTGGAATCTACAAAATTCCATCAAAAATTAAATTCGTTAATTTCCAAATTTATCGAAAAAAATTTATATTTACATTTTGTTTTGTATCTCTCCCCATTTGTGTGCCTTTTTTTTTTTAATTTCCTATCTCTTCTGTTAATCTTAATTAAATAAAATTAATTTTCCCACACTAAACAATCATAATAAACACTTAATTATATTTACTAATTACTCTTAATTAATATCAATAATCATTAATTAATATTTTTTTTCCTATTTTCACATAAATTTGTTTGTTTTATTATTATTTTTTTTTTTTTTAAATTAATTATTTTTTTTTACAATTTTTTATTTTTTCTTAATTATTCCTTAATTAATTATGTTTTATTTTTTTTAATTAATAAAAATCTAATCACAGAACAAAACACTGGATAAATAAAAAAATCTCACAGTTAAAAGTGGAAAATTAATTAATTAATTAATTTAAAAAAAAAGTCACTTAGAAAAACACTCATATGGAACACAGCTGGTATAATTTTTATTGCGTACGGTGGGTAGGCAGACAGTCAGTCAGTCAAAAGAACACTAAACACTATTTTCACAGCAAAAGAGAAAACACATTAAAGATGGATCACAAAACTTCACCAAAAAAAAAACCCCACAGCAAAAAAACTGATCCAGCTTTACTGGAATTTATTTGACAACTAAAATATGAACTAAATTATTCTCTCGTCTCATTTAGATAAAAAAAAAAAAGAAAAATTTCCCCATAGAATCAACAGAAAAGTACGAGAAACGCGAGCTCTGCTAATTAATAAACGAAACGGAGACATAAAAAATTTTATTTTTCCTACACAAACACATAGACAACGATTAATTTTTTTTTTTTTTTATGTTGATTATACAACAAATTGATAAATAATAATAATAATAATAAAAAAAGAGCAAATAATAAATTAAAGTAAAATGAGTCAAAATAAGCGATAAGAGCTTAAAATATAAATTCACTTACTAGAAGAAAACGCACTTTAAGCACCAATTTTGTATAGCGGAAAATATGCAGCAAAACAAGTTGTTATATATTTGTACGTAATCAGTGTTGTTATCAATTGCACAAAAATTATCATACAAACGATATACGAGAATAAATACCAAATCTGACCCCTTCAGTTTTGAATAAAACTCCCTGTAAAATCCTTCACCACCTGTTATCAATCAGAAATTTCACTATTTCAGTTTAGTTTACCATAAAAATGTTCCCTATCCCTACCAAAGCGATCGTACTTTAACCCGAAAACGTCACATTTTATTTAAAAAAAAAAAAGAAAACTTCAGCCTTCGATATATATTGCAAAGTTTCAGATTACCTTAATCGTCTAATACATTAGATAAGAATATTAAATAAATTTTTATTGATTGATTTTTCAAGTATAAAGTTCAAGTAAAATAAATCAATTAACAACAAAAGTGACAAAAAATAAAAAAAAACAAAATTACCAACAAAAAGCCCTAAAAATTTTGATTAATTATTATACCGAGTTCAGGTATACTTGAGTAAAATATTGGGAAAACCCCAAGTGCTATTTTCCTGTTGGTTTAATGAATACAAACACAACGCTCAGTTTAACGCTTACAACGCTTTGTTAAACGCTTATATTTAATTGCATTTGTGACCCTTGATAGTTTTGGATTGTGCTATGCGGCCCGAAGTGTTTTAAAGATTGGTAAAAGTTGACTTAGATCAAAACGAAGAAAATTTACTTTTACAAAATAAGACACGTAAAAGTCTACACACAAAATTGTCAATGATCTTTAATTATTCTGCATTAAACGTTCAGCAAATGAAAAAATCTCTACCAAAACAAACCCCCTTCCCAACAGTCTATACATTTCGCATAACCGGTTAATTCACTATAAATTAATTATTACAAAAAATTATAATAATATTTCTATTTGTAATAAAATCAACATAAAAATAAATAGAAAGAGAGAAGAAAACCGTGAAAAATATAAAAATATCGTAGAAAAAAAAAAATAAAAAATAAAAAATGTTAAATTTGACATTGACCGACTTCATCAAAACAGCGATCGTACATAGAATAAAATATTTTTGTTTTTTTTTTATTTAACTTTATAAAACAATCATAAAACAATAATAAATAACAACAAAAAATAAATAAGTTAAATTAATTAAATAGTTTATTAATAAAAAAAAGAAAAAAAAAAAATTAAATAACTCTCTCACCCTGCTAATACGACGAACACGTCTTGCAACTGGTTTTGTTGTTGACGATGACATTATTTTTTCACCTTTTTATGCTTTTTTTTTTAAATATATAAATTGTTTAATTAAATATTATATTATTGTTGTTGTTGCGAAAATAAATCACTGCAATAGCAACAAAAAACTTTAAAACTGCAATAATAAAACACAATGAAATGAAATGATGATCCTCGATCCTCAATTCTCACCAAACTAAAATTGTTTTTACCAATTTTGCCTTCTTATTCCTTTTTTCTACTTCTGTCCACAACTAATTAATTAACAACAAAAAATGTTTAATCACTTTTAACAATTATTCTAACATTTTTATCTTGGTTAAAGACTTTTTTCAACTAAAAATAAAATATTTCTATGCATTTATCACAGAGTACTTAGTATGATAATTAATTTTGCATTAGTTTCATTTTTTTTTCTTTTTCTTTCTATTTATTAACAAAAAAATCCAACAGCACACACAACAAACGATAAAAAATTCATTTTTTCAACTACAATTACACACGATCAGCTGTAGTTTGTAACACGATCAGCAAATACCACAACTTTTCACACTATACCACCAATAAAATACAAAAAAAAATAATAAATTCATTAATGAAAATTCATATTAAAAAAACACAAAAAAATTTTTTTCGTTTCTTCTGCTTTTGGCGGTTATTTTGTTTATAAATTTTTTCACGCGCATAAACAGTTTGTTTATGTTGGTTAAGCTGATTTTATCTCGTTACTCTATACTCGTTGCTTAGCTCATACAGTTTAGTAGCGAATAACTTGCATAGCGAATAAATAAACTGCGTGATATAATCAACTATCAAAACAAATACAAAAAAGATAACTATGGTGGTGACGACGATGTAAATGTGTGTTACCTGCATGCTTCAATAATAATAATCAATTAGATAACCGGTAAAACCAAGCAAAAATAACGATCGTAGAGATAAAAGAATTTTATTACTTTAAAACGACCCCTACAATAATAAAAAATAAATAAAACAAAAAACAACGATTCTGATTGGTCAAAAATCATTTTCACAAACGAAAACATTGTCTGTGATTGGTCGAGAAAAAATTATTTTCCTATTTTACAAATTTTTTTAATAAAACTAAAACCGATTTCAACCTTTAAAAAATATAATCGGTGTATAAAATAAATAAATAAATAAATAAATTAAAAAAATCAATAAAGAATAAAAATTATTACTTATTGACACTAATTAGCTTAAATACTTTTAATCTCAATTTTACATTAACAAGTTTAAAAAAAAAAAAAAAAAATAGCAAAATTTAATATTTTCAATAAAAATTCCTGAGCGAAATAATAAACAATAAATCAATGAAAAAAGCTCAACCGCCAAACAAATAAATTAAAAAAAAAAAAAAAACAACTGCAGCAGTAGCAGCGAACAAAAAAAAAACAAAGAAGAAGAAAATTAAATCACGTGTATGTATGATTCAGTATCGGATTAAGGGTTATATAGCCCGCATAAACGGTACTATGGTGCTACAACAGTAAACTGTGTGCCCTTATGCTTAAATAAAGCAAAATACCTAAGTATTAGAGTAGGTGTTTATTAGAGAGAGAACTAATTACTGCACGCGCGTACTTAAACTTAAAACCACATCTCGGTAGGTACACTTAAATGCCACCATTTTTTTCATAAGTGTTAATTTTTTAATTAATTTTCCTTCTTTTCAAAAGCGACTTTTATTTAAACGCAACACAAAATACACAATAATATTATTTGTTGTCAAAAATAACAATAATCTTGTGATACATATAAATATATTTTTATTTGTTAATATTTATTTATAAAATAATCATCAATTTAATTAAATGAACAAAATATCATTATCAATAGCAATAACAGCAGCAACACAATATTATCAACAAAATAAAAAAAAAAAAAAAAAAAAATTCAATATTTATACAAGAATATCAATTATTAAATATCTATGTTTATCCAGGCATAGAAATATATATTTATATATAAGAAAATTCAATGGAAACATAAAATCAAACTTTTTCATGTTGTCAGCCATTTTTCTTAATTCAAATTTTTTGATAAATTTTAGAGTTAAAGTTTTTTGAATGCAGATGGCCATTTGGAAACCAATAAATAAATTATTATCTGGTAATCTGACTAAAATTTACTTTTTTTTAACCAGCAATAATTTCATTAGTCCTTGCAACAATCCTGATGTTTTTTTCTTAGTATCTAAAGATAAAAAAATAAAGTCAGGGGACTTTACTAGACAGGAGAATCACTAACCGTCACACGGAAACAATTATTTTCTAAATCCACCTAAATTATAAATTGAATCTCTAATTGAATCTCGAATTTTTTAAACTAAGAAATAAAAACTAAATACCAACAAAATAAATTTAAATCGAGAAATTATCTCAAAAAACGAAATTGATTGACATAGAAACTAAAAATTGTGTCCGTACACCTTCTAACTATTTTTGTATTGTAACTTCTAAAGAAAAAGAAAACGTTTTTCCAGGATAAATTTCAACTTCATTCATAAGACAAATCTATAAACCGACAGTAACCCTTTTAATAAAAATTCCTAACATAAAAATTCAGCAAAAACAAAGTAATAACGATACGACGTATGTACGAAACAACATAAATCAAACAAAGATTTTTCATTCTAAATAATAATAATAAAAACGTTTAAAAATTTTTTTTTATATAATAATAATTCACATTAATTAATTAATTAATTAATTAATTAGCACATTTCTTAGTACATAATTATTTTCTAAAATAAATAAGAAAATATGTGAACTATAATAACTATAATAAATAGAGTAAAAGAGAGAAGAATTAGGATAATAATAACCAACAATAAACAAACGATAAGTGATAAATGACAAAACAAATAAATAAATATTTACAATAAAAACAACCGACCATAATAATAATAATGAAAATAGAAAATTCTATATTTGATAAGATGATTGATTGATTGATTTTTCTATTTTAATAATACATAAAATAAATTTTTTTTTTGTTTCTTTTAGTGTTATCAATAACACAAATATTATTGATGTGCCCTTAAACAGTATTTACTCAAATTTATAAGAAAATTTTCACTTAATAAGCAAATTTAGCAAATAACACACGTAATTTTACTACGAATTATCAAGAGAAAAAAAAAAACAAAATACTGTTGAAAGAAAAGAAAAAAAAACTCTCAATGACGTCATGCGCAAAAAAACATTAAAAATATTCATTAGTGTAGCAGCAGTATCGTAATAAAAAAATGTTTATGACAAACCGCTTATCAGGACTAGGAGAAAAAAAAAAGAAATAAGACATAAATTTTCTAATCATAAAACAATAAAAGAAAATGGATTGACTGTAATAATTTTGAGGTAAACAATATTATTTTTTTTTTATTATTATCTTCTTATTTATCGTTATAATAATAATGGCAAGAATTTTTTTTTTTTTTTTTGATAACAAGCTAATTTTACAACAATTATCAGTTTTACCAAAGCCTAGCTTAAGTGTAATCTATAATTATCTATAAAAAAAAATTAAAAAAAAAACGCACAACAAAGTCAATAGATACAAAGATTATTAAATTTTAAGCTTAAATATTGCAATTTATTTGAATTTAATTAATATACAATAAAAAAAACTATAACAAAGCATGTTATTGACCTAAATAAAGTAAATTTTTCATTTATGCAGTAAATAAAAATATATTTTTATATAGAAGTAAATAAAAATGCAATCGTTTGTGCATGTCCTATTTGCTTTTTTATCTATTTCAAATAATAAATAAAAATGAGCTTTGAATCATCATCAACAACATCATCATCATCATCATCACAACAAGCAATACTGTATGTAAAGTCTGTATACTGTATGTGCACTTTCCCCGTAGTACCCGAACGATAATAAAGAAAAAAAATAAATATATAATCACAAAGGGAATTATTATGGAAATAATTTCCCAACAAGCCAAACAAACATTAAATCAGTTTAGTCTGGCAAACAAACTCTAATAATAATAATAAAAAAAAAATTCTTTTTCATTTCTCTTCTGACTCAGTCTGAGAGTTTACACAGAATTTTTCATGTGTCATATGTACAGATGTAAATATTTTTATTTTTTTTTTTGTTTTGGTTAATAAATAGAATAATCATTAAAAAATAATTAAAAATCAATAAAATACCAGAGGCCATAACTCTATAAATAAATTTTTTTTTACGACCAAAACTCGTAGAATAAAAGCCGATTCAGGATACTTTAAAGAGTTTCTCATGGGCCAAAAATTAAAAAGAAAATGCTAATGCCTGAAATTTCAATGAAATTTAATTCAGAATCTGACTTTTTTCTACGAGTTTTGTCGAAAAAAAAATTTATTTTACGAATTATCTCAAATTATTACTAAAACTCCAGTGTAAAAAACAATTTTATATATTTCCATTATAGCAACAATACACCATGAAATTAAAATTCAAAAACGATTGAAAAACCTTAACCTCAAAAAAAAAAAAACGAATATACGACCAAACCAACCAAAATTGTTGATGTTGCTATACGATAAAAACAATTTTTACGAAGTAAACAAAACAAATAAAAAAAAAAAATAATTAAATAAATTCAGAAGAAATCGATAAAATAAAATAATCCCATGTATAGTCATGTGATGAAAGTTGGCGATCTTTCACTTACAACAAAGTAAGGAACGCGATCGCCAAAAATGTCTCTACATTTCTTGCGCATTTCTTTTAAATGTCCTAGAATCATACTAAAGTTAAAACTGGAAAACAAAAAATGTTTCAACCAAGAAAGCAAGAGGTAATTGAACTTAATCCTCTTTGTTATTTATTTATTAAATAATTAATTAATTAATTAACAGGTAAATGAACTAAAAACCAGCTGATCTATAGACAAACAACCGTGGCAGAAGCAAACAACAAAAAAAAAATCATTAATAAAAATGTGTTCAAACACGAAAAGTATTTTGTGATAACATTACCGCAATAAACAGTCAAATAAATTAATAAACAAATAAACAAAACAACTGTGCGATCCGCGATCATGAAATCATCAACAACTACAATAAGAAAGCTAACAAACACAGTAACAGGCCACCAACCCATTTATTCGTTTGTTTTTAATTTCAATTTCTATCTATCTCAGCGCAATACAAAGTCTAGCAACACAACAACTGCAACAGCAAGGTCTTAATTAATGACATTCGAGGTTTTTTTTTGTTTGCTTTTTTTATTTTCCGCTGTTTATTTGGTTACAAAATGTTTTTTGTTTTCATTTTTCTACTTGGGTTTTTATGAATATTTTGAATAAGCCGTGTCGAACCCTGTTTTATTGCGACCCACCCAATCTATTTTTTTTTTGGATAATTAAATTGCGTACCGAGAGTAACAGTCCGTTAATTTATTTTAACACGGTAACCAGTTAATGCTAGCACCCCTGTGTACTCTTCAAAATTAGTTACAACGAATTAAAAGTTTGTTTTCAGGGGTATGCCCAACCAAATTGCGGTTACAGCGAATTTTTTTGTTAGAAAGTTTTTGTTCTGTCATTAATTTTGTTTATTGTTCTTGTGAAAAAAAAAAAAAACGATAAACCGCGAAAAGACGAATAAAAAAAATAAATAAAATTCCCCACCCCCCCCCCCCCTTGCTTACGCCAACCCCACCAAAATTAATTTTATTTTTAATTTTCTTTCTTCTAATTATAAATTTATTTGTTTTTTTTCTACTTTTGTAACTCATTGGCTTTTTGGAGGTCGGTCGCCGCGACACCGATACACATATATAAACTTTACTTAAACTTAAGTCAAGAACAGTAAGTCATATAGAATATTGAAGAATATTGTATTGAAAATTATTCATGGTGTAAATAAATTTTGTACACAAATCAGCTGTTTTTATTTAATAAAAAATAACAAACATTACGAACAATGCGACTTATGTCAGTTTTGTAAAAAAAAAAACAAAAAAAAAATGCTTTTGTCGACTTAAGTCAATTTTAATTATTTTTTTTCTTTTATCATAAAGAATAATTTAATTTAAGTTAAGTCGCTACGTAAAACAAAAGCGGGATAATTACAGTGACTTAAAAACTTTATTTAAAACCTTTTTACACCTGTATTAAACCTAATAAATGTCTAACTTAAAAATTTCCTATTCCTTTTAAAAAAATCTGAACAGAAACATTTAACACACATTTAAGCCATGTCACTTATGTAGTCAAGTACAAATTTGTTTGTATTATTCCTTTACTAATTTAATTAAAGCATTTGAAAAACAACCCGAAACAAAACAGAAGAAACAATAAAAATGCAAAAAAAACGTCACTTTGATAATTATACCTACTTAACGCAACTTAATGTCACTTAATGTTAGTTTTCATTTAGCTTAACACACACACAAATATAGTAAACACTAGAAATGTTACTTAAAAAACGAAACCTCGCTCTTTATTAGCGAATTTGTTTGTAGAGAGAAAGAGAGAGAGTGAAAAAAAAAACCAAAACAAAACAACAAAATTATTTGACTTAAGTATTCGACTTAAATAAATCGCTTTTCTTTCTTTCTTTTCTTTGCTTTACACAAATTGATTAATTAATTTTTCTTTTTTGTATCCTTGAGTCACAATTATTATTTTTAATAAAGAAAACGAACGAAATTTTCCTTAAACAAAGCACAAAATCGCACTTAACGTGACTTAACTAATCAGTCAAAATCTTTGCAGTGCTTTTTTTTTCACAAACGTCACTTAAGGATATTATCCTTCTTTTTTATTCACTTTAAACAACACACAACACTTTTCGTGTGCGACATGAATTTAACACAAATCAAAACTAAACTAATTTTTACTTCAATCAAATTAAAAAAAAAAAATACAAACTCGCGGCTCGTCGCGAATGGCATTGAATTAAAATAAAAATAATAATAATAAAAATACAAAAAACGTTTTTATAGAAAAAGTAGAAATTTGTGTAAATGTTGAAAGAAATAATAAAAAAAAAATTTTTTATTTAGTAAAATTTTAAGTCGAGTAGCAGGCGCGCGCTTACATTTTGCATATGACTTAACTTAATAAACAGAAAGAAAAAAAAACAAAAAATACTACGGGGCACAGTGTGACACAAATAAATTTTCGTTGTATTTTTATACAAATTTCAACAATCTGCGCAGGTTAATCAAACCAATCAAACTGACATTGTTTGTGCGCATGTGAAAAGTACTTAAAACAAACAGGTAATGTATATTTAAGTATCATTTAATGTATTGCAGTGTTCAAACCATAAAAACATATTTATTTGGCAGTTGATCGATTTTTGGCATGTTTCGTATAGCCTTGCCAGTCACCTAACGACCTAATATAAACAGATATAACGACATAATTCCTGTACATTTTATTCTTTAAACAAGTCATTAACACAGTGCGTTACATTTAAAAAACAAAACAATAAAAGACACACATATCGCGCATGATTATTATACTTTTTCCTTATCTTAAACAAAACGATTAAATAATTTAATTTTATCACAGCAACAACGCCCTATTTATTATTATATTTTGATTAGGATTATTTACACTAAAACACTTAAGCACTTTGATGCAAAAAAATGTATTTTTTTTTTTGTATTATTAAATCGTACGACTAAGTAACAATCTTTTGATTGACATTACAACAGGTTGTGATAACACAATTATAAATTATGTTAAGTCAAATCAATTCAATCGGTTTTACTTAACTTTTTTTTTTTTTTTCTTTAATTAACAAAAGCACACAGCTATTATGTTGGTATATTTGTTGTTTTTTTCCAATTAGAATTATATGGCGCCTGAGCTTACAGGGCGTTTAAATAATTAAACAAGAGGCACTAAACCGATAACGCTTTTTATAGGAAATTAATTTTATTTTTATATTTTTGTTTCACCCGTTAATTATCATGACGTTTTGCATAGGAATTTATTTTTTTTTTGTAATTTTATTTTATCTCAAAATGCATAAAACAATAAAATAAAAATAGAAACTATTTGGTATTAGTAATTAAATAATAATGAAATGTAATTAGTTGGTGTATGGATGTTGAATTACAGTTGATACCAGTTAATCTCAGAAGGGACAGGTGGTTACCACAAACAAAAAAATTCAAAGCGTAGATAAGCGTTGACAGAACGCCTGTCACAATCATAACGCATGAAAAAAAAATGCGCAGAACGGAAACAACATACGTTACGCGATTAACCAGAATCGACTATAATTGATTTTCTATTTAAATTGCATAAACGTTTTATGTGTGGGACGGACACAAACACATTTTTATTATTTTTAATTTAATTTAATTTTAATTATCTCGATTGTTTTGTTGCAAGAAAAAAATCCAAACTTTTGCAGTAGGGTTTTTACCATCATTGAAAAGCCGCAAATACATTTTATTTAATTTACAAATTAATTTTAATTTTCTTCACTTTTACTTAAAAAATTACTCACATGTATCGTCTGTACATGGTGGACGTGGTGGTGACCAATCTGAAAGAAAATTTTTATATTTTTGTTTTGTTTTCACGGTTTGTTTCAACTCAAGAAGCTTCAATTTTTTATTAATTTAATTTGATTTTTGTGCTTTTATTGCAATTTTACAAAAACGTGACCATTGTGAATTTTTATTTTACTTTTGCTTTTCATTTATTTCTATCTAGGCCTGCTTGTGCTTTTGTGATTGGTTAAATTATTTTTCAACACCATTGATTGGTTAATTCAATTTTTTTCTTCTTCTTATGTCAAAACGGTTTTTTTTTTTTTTGTTTTCTGTATTCAATACAAGAAAACCCCAACCAATTGTTAATTGAAATTTTTTATTCTGTTTTTTTTTTGCCACAATATTCTTAAGAAAGAAAAAAAAATCCCCGTCTAAGTGCGGCTATTATTTTAAAAATTTATTTCTTTTGTAATGTAAATAAAGGGCATGGAACACACACACCTTTATTGTGCAAATTTAACCTACGAAAAGCATTTAAAATAAACAAAACAAAATATACATAATTGTTATGTGGGAGGGTAATGCGGTGTTTTTTTTTTATCTGTGAATAAAATAATTTGAAGGGATAAACGTTTACAATTAATTAAGGGAAAGTGGATACAACATTTAGAACAGGATATTCTCACCCAAAAACCAAAAAATCTCATCCCCAACATTACTGGAGATCCGAAAACATAATTTCAGTTTTATTTTTTCACCCATTTAGTTGTTGTGTGTAGAAAAAAAAAAAAAACGATTCTCTAGTGCCAGTTGAAAAAAAAAACCCAGTTGACCTAGTCCACTACTGCATTGTGCTGATTTACATTTAATTAGACTATAGGTAAAAACGTGCAATTAAGTGATTTCTATAAGGAATCAACAAAAGTCTGACCCAGCAACAATAAAAAAAAAAAACACACGACTGGTGTAATTAAAGCATAATTAAAATGTTTCTGTGTGTGTGTGTGTGTGGTGTTTCTAAATTTTCATCGAAATTACATTGGGGTTAAATAAAAAAAAAAAAAAAAAAAAAAACCCCACTGAAAACAAAAAATTTTTAAATAAAAATGCAGCAAAGACACAAAATAAGAAGAAAGAAAAAATCAATAAAATCGTGGGTTGGCAATAAAAATGTTTGCAGGGTTTTGAGAAGCAAAATTTTTGTTTGAATTTAAATAGAAAAAAAAAAAACTTACCAAAAATCGACCACTAGCCATTGGCATAATATCATCATCTTCTTCTTCCTGGTCTTGATCATCATCAGCACCATCATCATCTTGACTAGGCGCAGCTCCCATTTTATTAAAAAAAAAAAAAAAACCTTTTTTTTTCTTCTGCTTCTTTTTATTGAATTTGTTTTCCACCTGAAAACTTTTTTTTCTCTTTTGTTTTTTTACTTTACTTTTTTTTTTTTTAAATTAATTAATTAATCTGATTAATTAATTAAATTTATTTATTGAAGTTTTAATGCACTGCACAGAAAACAGTTCGATTATTTATAAAAAGCATCGAGCGACACATTTTATTTGTTAAAAAATTTTTAAACATTTTTTTATGTTTGGTTTTGGTTAATTAATTAATTAATTAAAAAAAAGAAAGAAAGAAAATAATAAAGGAAATAATAAAAAAACAAAAAAAAAAAAAAAAAAAACGAAACGAAATAATTTTTTTTTAATTTCACTTTCAGGTAATCCAAGGTGTTTTAATGATGCTCTCATCTGGAAAAGAAAACGAAAAAAAAAAAAATGATTAATTTTCTTTTAGGGGTTTTTTTTTATGTTGTTGCTATCTCTTTCATTCGTTTTTTTTTTTTTTTGGGTGTTTAAAAGGTGTGTTAAGGGAATTTTTTTTTTATATTAACTATATATAAAAACCGAATAGAAAAAACCACAAAACTTACTCAATAATAGTTTTGTACTAGGCGAACGTATTATTATCACCATAATTTTTATTTTTTTATGCGATTTTTTTCCATTTTTTATGGTTTTTATGCAGCTGGAGCTCATCACAATTTTTTTTTTTTTGGTTTTTTTTATCAAGAATTTTACTTTTTTTTTCGCTTTTGCCTTTTTTTTTTTTGTTTTGTCTTTTTAACTAACTAATACATAATAATTTTTAATTTATTATTTGTCTGATCGATTAATTAATTAATTAATTAAATTTATTTTCTTTTTTTATATACTTTTATTTTATTGTTTTATTAGAATATTTGGAAAACTATTTCGTTGATTTTTTATTTTACTAAGCAGCGACTCCATGTTTTTCTTGATTGACTTTTTTTATGCTTTGTTTTTTTTTTTCGCCTTTTTTCTGCTTTTGCGTTTTTTTTTTTGTTTTTTTTTTTGTTTTTCTTGTTTATTTCCCCGTAAATATGCTGCTGTATGCACGTTATCAGTGTTGGTGAACTCAGTGGTTTTAATTTATTTATTTATTTAATTAACAAAAAACAATTTTTTTTTGTTTTTAATAATTATGAAAAAAAAAAAATGTATTCTTTTTTCTTTTAAATAAATAAATAATTAAAAAAAAAAAAAAAGCAGAATTAATGCAACATTACCGAAGAAAACAGAGAAACGAAAAAAAAATTTTCTGTGGTGAATTTAAACTAAAACACTCACTAATACACAAACACAATATAGAATTTTTTTATTCTTTTTTTTTACTATTTTAACACTATTTTTCCCAATAATATTTTTTAAATTAAATCAAATTAATTTCTTAATTGTTTTATTAATATTTTTATTGCCAATTTTTAGGTAGTAAACTTAAAATATGCTTATGTTGCGTAGCATATTATGCTGTTGATCACAATAAAAAAGAATTTATTTTTTTTCCTTCTTTTTAAATCAATGATTTGCCTAAATGTATACTACGTGCTTAACACGCATGTGTTGAAACAAACTAAAAATGAAAAAACTGAAATGCAATGACTTTGCTTTTCATAATAAATATACACATATGTAATGAAAATTTAATTATTTTCTCTTTTAATTTTAATTATAGAAAAAAGGTAATTCTATTTAAAATTAGTTTTTTGTTTTCATTTAATTAGAAAATTCCGAATTAATTGATTTATTATTTTGTTGTAATTAAAATTAAAAAATTCATTTTATATTCAATGTGGATACAGTTCGATACAATTTTTATAACATAATAAAAAAAAACACCTTAAAACGGAAACACGTGCATTAACTTTAGTTAATTAATTAGTTTTTTAATTATTTTTAAATAAAATATTTATTTTTATTTGTTCACATTTGAAAAATATTTTTTGATTTAATTTAATTTAAATTTGAATTTTATTATTATCCACTCGCGTTTTTGTTACCTGTGGTGAGTATATAATGCGTTGATGTTGCATTTGTGGAACGTGTTCAACTATACGAAATGTCATTTGTGGATAATATGCGACGCATGCACGCCATACTAAACAACTGTCAGAGCGTCCAAGTTGATATTTTTTTTTCGTGTTGTGTGAAAATTCCTTAAATTGTTAACAAAAAAAAAATATGACGACTCTAGAGGATAAAATTCTTGGTGAAAAGGCACATAATTATTGTAGTAGTGATGAGGAAGATAATTGTGGGTCTTCAGATGAAAGTGAAGCAAAATCAAAGTCAGATCCTTGTTCATCAAGTGACAGTGGAATTGTGTCGAATATGAGTTACAACAAAACCCACTGGTCGGGAACAGCAACAAATACAGGACCAAAGGGTGTTGTTAATGATTGGCAACGTTTCAAGCAGCTAGAAAATGAAAAGCGGGAAACACAGGAAAAGGAAAGAATAAAATTACTTAAATCACTTACAATGACGTCAAAGACATCCGCAGAGGATCAAGCAGCCAAAGAGAACGAAGAACTGGATAAAGAATTCGAGGAGCTAATGAGTGAAGAGTTTTTAAAACAATTCCAACGTCAACGTATGACTGAGATGATGATTCAACGAGGTGGACCAATATCTTTTGGCCAGGTGTTTGCATTGAATAATGGCGATGACTTCTTAACTGCCGTTGATAAAGAGAACAAATACGTTACCGTGGTTATACATTTGTATGAGAATAATGTTCGGGCATGCAAAACTATGAATAAATGCTTGGAAACACTGGCCACTGATTACAACATGGTAAAGTTCTGTAAGATTTGTACATCCTCAGCTGGAATGAGTAAACATTTTAAAACTAGCGGTGTACCAGCTTTATTGGTATATAAAGCCGGACAAATGATTGGTAATTTTATACGATTGTCCGATGAGCTGGGAGAAGACTTTTTTTCATCAGACGTTGAGAGTTTCCTATTGGAGCATGCAATGCTTCCCGACAAAACATGCATCTCATCAATACACGCTGACCAGTAGAGTACAGTTAATACTGTGATAATTAAACTTATTATTTACTAATCACTTCGTGATTCATATATGTAACTTTATTGATAGAAATAATTCTTAATTTAATTTAATGTAATCCTCCGATTATGACCATTTTTTATATGTAATCCACAAGGAAAAAAGTACGCAACCTAATTTAATCGAATTCAAAAAAAATTGTTTTGACAGACGCAAAAAGAGAAGAAAAAAAGATTTATAAAAATAAAATATTAAATAAAAGTATAAAAGTTGTTAATTATTTTATTATTGTTTAATTTCATAAAAAAAATGGTTAACTTTGAAGCAATACGATTTCCGCTAATGTTTCTTGGATTCCTATCCATGGCAGGCACAGCTTTTGTTTACAGGTGAACAAATCTTTTGCTTTAATATTTGTGTAACGAAAGGTGGTAATCTCTGGTCTTTTTCTTTTTATTTTAAAGAGGTAAAATACTTCCAGACTTCGAAGAGGAACGTCGTAAAATGTATAACGAGAACCTAGAGAGCAGACAGATGATAAAAACAAAAATTGACTCAATGAAAGCGAGCAGCTAAATAATATTTTAATTCATTCTTTATTATTTTGTGTTCTTTTATATTGTTTTTGAGAATATATATATATACAGTTAATTAGCATTTAATTATGTTTATTTCATTTATTTCCTATTTTTTCTCTCTGTTTAAAAGGTTTATTAAATTCTCATTTAACCCCACTGATTTAATCTGTGCGTACATGTGCAGCTCTGGGATCATCTGGTCGCATTACAACGTACGTTGATTTATAACGTCTATTATCACCATTTTTACTGTAATAATTAGATAATCCAATACCAGTAAATACGATACCAATTAATGCCATTCCTGAACTTCCAACAACTTCTGGTATTTCATTCCAACCACGCAAGAATAATGCATATAAACCTTTACGTGCCGGTTGTACAGCCATTTTTTTTTATTTATTCCTAAAAATATAATAATAATTATCAATTTTTATAATTGCGGATTCTAATTAACAAACTTCAATTAATTTAAAGAGAAAAGAAAAAAAAGAATTTTTTTTTCTGTAAAATACGTAACAATCCTCTAAAAAACAATGAAGTTAGCAGTTGAAAAAATAAAACATCGAATATCTGATCTGTCAAAAAATCTTATCCGCAGTTACACCAACATTATAAAATTTTTCCGATTCAATAACAAATGCCAACATTACGCAAATAATATGTTATTCAGATACTGGCACGCGACAGTAACAAAGTGAAAAGACAAAAAAAATATTTTTTAAAGGAAAATTTCTATTGAAATTAACGAAAAACAAAGAAAAAAAGCCATAAAATATGCAGCGAATATTGGTGGCGTTAAACATATTTATCTGACTAATATAATTTTTCTTTTTTTAATTATTATTTCGTTTAGTTCCTGTAGAATTTTTTTTTACGTTTTTTCATTTGTTATATTAAGTAGTTGTAGCTGGATGAAATGCTAAAAAATGACATCCTCATCGAACGGCAATGGTAATTTGGTTGATGAGTTTGAGGAGGCTTTTCAAGTAATTATAAATAAATACAGAAATAAATAAATAATTAAACTGCATAGATAATTTTTTTGGTTTTTTTTTTTGTGTAGAATTGTTTGCACGCATTTACAAAACAAGAATCCACATCTGGTACAGATAAAGATGAAATAAAATTAGAAGTAGAACAGACAACAATAAAATTCATTGATTTAGCACGACAAATGGAAGCATTTTTTTTACAAAAACGTTTTTTATTATCTGCATTAAAACCGGAATTAGTATTAAAAGAAGAAAATTTAGATTTACGCCTTGAAATAACACGTAAAGATGATTTTATAAAGAAACATTGTGAGAAAATTGATCAATGGAAAACATTATTATCGGATACACAACAACCAAATTATAGTAAAGTACAACAACAAACACAATCAATTGTACCACCAATTGGTCCATTAGGTAATCCATCTGGTTCAATGGTTGGTATGGTTGGATCACCAACACCACCAATGCAAATGCAAATGCAGGGAATGCCAGGGACTTTACAAGTTAGTTTTCTTATTCTTTCATTTTTTTCTTTTTTCATCCTTAATGATAAATTTTTTGATTATAGGCACAATTACAGCATTCACAACAGCAACAACATTTACAATCAGCAGCACAACAGCAACATTTAATTCAACAACAACAGCAATTGCAACAAATGCAACAGCAGCAACAACAACAACAGCAACAGCAGCAAATTCAGGTACGACAAAGGCGACCAAAAGTAACCACAACACTGAGTAATCATAATTGAACAAACAAAACAAAAAAAAAAATCTAAGTAATTAACTGGTAATTGGGGCCACACAAAAGTTTTATTCAAAATAATTCTTCTATTGCATGTAGTTAATTTTGTGCTTCAGTAAAAATTTTCCTTCCCTTGACTTTTTTTTTTTTTTTTTACATTTACTTTGTATTAACATGGATCTGTCAGTTCCTAATCTATCCTACACCACAGCGTGTAATTTATACGAGATAGAGAGATAAAAAGAGAAAGTACTGAATTACTTCTGTTAAATCTTTGTGTGAAAAAAAATTGGGTGGTGAAAACGTGACTAGAAAAAGTCTCCCAAAAAAAAAAAAAAACCGCTGAAAAAACACAAAATTTACACCAAGACTAATCTCTTCTCTGTCTTCTCCTTTTTATTTTGTTGACTAATTTTAATTATTTTTTTTAATATTCTCGCTTATTTTATAAATAAATTGTTAATTAATTAAAAAAAAAAAATAAAATTATTTAAATTATCCTTAAAATTAGTAAGAAAAACAAATAAAAAAATTAAAAAATAGTTTTTAAGCGCAATCAAAAAAAAATCACAGAGTTTTTTCTTAATTTTAATTTCTCTTTCATTTTTTTTTTTTTTTTTTACTTTTAATTTCAAATATACAGATTCCACCAGGATTTTTAATATCACAACAGCCACTGTCTAGCGGTTCACCACAATTAGTATCCCGTGGTGGTGGTGGTGGTGTTGGCGGCGGTGGTGGTTTAATTGGTGGTCCGGGTAATATTGTTGGTGGTAATGTTGGCGTTAGTGGTGTCGTCGGTCCAACAAGTGGTGTTACCGGTGTTGGTGGTAATATTGGTCAAGTTGTTGGTGCTAATAATAATAATAACTCAGTTGGCTTTAATCAAGGACAAAATGTATTACCGGGTCCCTTAGCATATTTAGAAAAATCAGCCAGCAATATAGGTAACAGAAAAAAGAAACAAAACCCCCTAAAAAATTTTTTATTTTATTGAAATTTCTTTTCCTTTCTTTTCATTTTTTTTTTTTAGATCTAGTTGGCATGGGTGATGGAAGAAGGTGACGCGGGCGGGGTAGGGGGCGAGGAAGAGGCCGTGGTCGCGGCCGTGGCCGAGGTAGAGGCACCGCTCCCGAGTTTCACGGTGCTCCGTTACCCTAAGTAGCAAACAACTCTTTGTTTTTGAAATGTTTAAAGAAAAAAAAAAAGAAATTTTGTGATGATGATCCATCATCATCACCCCCGAAACACAAGTAGCTTCATATATATAAAAAAAAAAAAAGAAAACAAAAATTAATCCAGACAATCAGTAGAGACAAAGAAAAATGAAGAAAAAAAAAATTTTTTTTATAAAATTATTTCCACTTTTCTAATTAATTTTGTTTATGGTGGCCGTCGTTCGCCCGCCACCTAATTTAATTAAATTTGCTGCTGTGTTGCGCTCTTTGTTTCGTCCTTTAAAAATATTTTTTTTTTCTTTTTAATTAGCGTAAAATTACCGCGTCGTAAATTGGAGAATTATTTTTGTGAAAATGTTTGTTGAGACTTTTATAAGGAAAATTAATTAAAATTAAAGAATTTATTTGATTGTTTGTTTGCTGTTTGTTGAGTAATAAAAAGGAATGAATTGAATAGGAGGGAATGGTTCGTTGAAGGAATTTCATTACATAAATTTCATTCAGGATAGATTCGTTGAGGGAATTTCATTCAGGAATGGTTCGTTAAGAATTTTTTTTTCTTTTGTTTAAAAAAGGCATTAAGAAGAAAGTTTTGTTCTCGTCAAGAGAAATAGAAATTTTGAGGATGCGTAGGTGACGAGGAGGAAAAAAACAGCAAAACATACAACAGTCTTGTGTCGTAAAAATTGAATTGAATTAACGTAGATTTATATGTGGATATACAAAAGTAAAGAAGAAAATTAATTAAATTTCCCGAAAAAATGAAGAAAAAAGAAATTGTGTGTGTGTGTATGTGTGAAAGTAACGTGAATGCTGTGAAGCGACCAAAACCCTTATATAAAAATGAACAAAAAAAAATTTAATTAAGGAAATAAAATTTAATTTTAATTTAACCCGTTAAAAAAAAAATAGTAATTAAAAGAAAAGATTTAATTAATTAATTAATTAAAAAAAAAAAGAAAACTGAAAACGCATTTGTATGCTTTTTTGTTTTATTTAATTTTTTTATTTCATTTCGTTTCTGTTTTGTCGTCATTATTTTGTTTTTCCCGTTTAATTAATTATTCAAATAATCTGGATACAAAAAATGAACAAGAATTTAATTAACACAAAAAGAGAAAACTAAATGTAACTAATTAACTTTAATTAATTAATTAATCATAAATAATCACACAATAATCAATAATTAATAAAAAAGAGAAGAAAAATGTTTTTTTTTTTTGTTTTGTTTTATATAATTAAGAGAATTAATTAATGGAAGAGAGAGAGAGAGAGATAATGAGAGAAAATAATTAAAAAAAAAAACATTTTCTTTTTATTGTTGTGTTTTTTTGTACCCACCCAATAATCCGATAAAATCCCCATTATTTCCCCCGTCATTTCTGTGGTGTTTGTTTGTTTGTTTTTTTTTTTTTTATTATATCGGGAATTTAAATGTTTCGCTGTTATATAAATGTTTTTCGTGTATAATACAACACCGCAACTATCGGGACGTCCCGGTTTGTGGGTGGTACTTTAATTTATATTCGGGCAAATTTAATTGTTTTTTTTTTTTTTAAAGAAAGAACCAAGCGTACGTAATCTTGGGGATTAACTTAATTACTTACTCAATGTTTTATTGTTGTTTACAGAATTAATTACCATAATTTGTGTGTTATTCTTCTTTGGAACTTTTTTTTTTTTTATTATTATTATTTTACTTGGTGTTGTCATCCCATCCAGAGTACCTTTGTTTGTATTATTATTACCGGTGGAATTCCACGAATTATCGGTGTTTTTGTTATGTGTGTCAAATCTTGAACATTTTGTTTAATCTGTCAGTTCAAAATGTTCATTCCGGAAAATCCGTGTGCAATTTTTCTTTGTAATTATTTTAAAAAACAGGACCCCATCCTGGAAACGTAACGTAATTTATCAACAAATGTAAAGAAAAAGAGAGAAACAAAAAACGAAATTTCTTTGTGAAATGACCGAGAGAAAATGTAAAAAAAAAAATTATTCCTAAATCACCCAAAAAAACTCCTTCTCCACCACCCCCAAATATAAACCATAACCAAATATCAAAACTTTTAATTATAAAAATTATTTTAATTTACTTAAAAAAATTTGTGTTAAGAGAAAAAAAAAAATAAATAAATGAAAAAAAAAAGGAAATTTTGTTTTTTTTTCTCTCCGTTTCAGGTGATTCCAAAAAGAAAAAAAATGTTCGTTTCAGGATTGTTGTATTTTTCTTTGCATGGTAATTAGCGATCGAGCTGTCCACTGTCACACTGTATGCAATAATTCATTTACTCCAGATAATCAAGGTAATCAAAACAACAACAAAAAAATATGGAAGTAAGACACAGACATTAATTTCTTGTTTTTTGTTTCTATTTATTAATTTTATCAACTAATAATACATAAAATTAAATTTTTCTGCATGAGAAAAAAAATGGCTGATTTTCAACAAAAACAGTGGAATTTTCTTTTACTTTTTACAAATGTTCGCCTCACGAATGACAAATTCCACCAGTGTACGCATCGGACGTCCAGTCATACCCTTGGTGCCTGTATATGATTGGTCGCCAGTGTCACCCATTACACCGGCCATATCAACATGGACCCAGGGTCGTGTCTTTGATACAAATTCACGAAGAAATGCGGCCGCAGTGCATGAACCACCACCCTTTCCTTTACCCAAATTATTTAAATCGTAGCCGTCGAAATCTGTTGAAAAGAAAAAAACAATTTTTTAGTATTTTGCTGCGTTGATTATCAGAGGCGAGGAAATAATACAAACCGGCCATTTGTGATGTGTAGTATTTGAAGAGTGGCATCCGCCAGACTCGGTCGCCAGTCTCTTTGCCGGCGCAATGTAAATGCTCCCACAGCTGATTGTTGTTGGAGAAAACGCCAGCAACACAATCGCCCAGTGCGACCTTAATCGCACCCGTCAACGTCGCTATATCCAGAATGTACTTTGGTTCGAATGTTTCTGCATAGCATAGTGCATCGGCCAGAATAAGTCTGCCCTCCGCATCGGTATTGTCGACACAAATTGATTTGCCGTTCATAGCACGGACAATGTCACCTGGTTTTGTCGCCTTTCCATTTATCATATTCTCGCAGAGTGGAATTAATCCCTTGATATTTACCGGAACTTTAAGTTCGGCCAGGGACGCGATAGCGCCCACAACATTAGCAGCACCACCCATATCGGCACGCATAAGATCCATTGCACTGCCTGGCTTCAAACTAACGCCGCCACTGTCAAATGTGATTCCCTTTCCAACGAAACAAATCGGTTTCTTATCACCACTTGATGGATCCCCAATGTATGTTAATTCGAGAAACACCGGTGGCTGATCACTGCCCTGTGTTACCGACAAAAACGATCCCATTCCCATTTTCTCTGCCCACTTTTGATCATGCGCCTCGCATTTCACATTCAATTTTCCCAAATGCTCTGTGACATTCTTTGCAAAAATTGTCGGCGTCATAAGATTAGCAGCGGTCTCCATTAGTGTACGCACCCAATTCTGTGCCCTCGCCAACACTAGACCTTGTTGAAATTTCTCTGCACCACTTGCATTCTCAGCAAATGCAATTGATGCAACTGGTGTACGTTTATCGGTTGCCTTTTCCCCTTGATACTTAAATACACCAAGAGTGGCACCGATTGCTGAATTTTCTGGATCCTCCATATCCTCAACAGAGATATTTGTTATTTTTAATGCCAACAATGATTTGGCACCGGACGCTGATGCAATACGTACATTCTCTTTGGCACCATTTAATTCATCATTTGTATCCCAGGTGGTTGAATCACCTAAGCCGGCAACAGCAACAGCAGGAAAATTACCCAAATCCCAAAATATACGGGACTGACCACATTTTATTGGACCAGCACTATAATAATAATTTTTGGGTTTTTTTTTTTTACGTCAACAAATTAATGCAAACAGATATAGATTGAGATTGAGTGTATGAGAGACAGATACAATAACACAAATTTATTTTTTAATTCATTAATTAATTAATTAATTAATCTTTTCTCTAACATTTATTTTTCAAAAATTAATTAAATTTACAATTATTTATTTATTTATTTTAAATTTTCTCTTTCATTCTTTCTTTTCATACTAATTAATAAACATTTTGCCACCACATTTCTAATTTGTTTGTTGTTAATTAATTAGGGGAAAAAGGTGGTGAAAAAATAAATTCAAATTAATTAACCAAAAAAAAAAAAAAAATAGATAAAGACGCGACCACAACAGATCTATAAAAAAATATATATTTTTATATACAATTTAAATTTAATTAATCGCGTTCAAGATTGATTCATTGAACCCCCCCGATGATGTGTGTTGTGCTGATGGCAAACCACTGAAAATTTAACTTCAAAAGACAATGTCTGTCTCTCTCTTAATGGAATAAAATTCTAACGGCGCCTACACGACGGACAGACAAAACAAACAACCTCGAATCAATCTTTTTAGCGTTTTTAACCCCCTCAGTGATTTTTTTTTTTTTACACAGCATCACGGGGTGGGTATTTCAATTTCAATAAAACTTAAAAAAAAAAAGATGTTTATTAACCCTGTAATTAGCAACGAAAAGTCACAAAAAAAGAAAAACATCAAGGCGGTGGCGTTTCTAAGACATAAGACATCAACATTGGGGAGTAAACATTTAATAATAATTTTTTTTTTGTTTTTTTATTCCACAAGATCCTTAATTTAATTTAATTTTCCTTTTTTTTTTTAGAGTTTTTGAGCCAGATTCAAATCTGAAAATTTTTCCTATACAAAAATAATTTTCTTTTTTTTTCTTTTTCTTATCCCCCATATCCTTAATTTCTTTCCTCCTTTAATCACATAATTTTTTGCTTCTTAATAATTATTCAACAGCAAAATAGTCAGTCAAATAAAAAATTTATTGCCATCCTGAATTCAACCGACTAACATAACTGTAAAATTTTTATAATCCCACGACTATTTGCGGCTACAATGACATCGCAATTTTTTCGCCAACAAACGGCCGAAACAAATTCATTCATATCGGGGGTACGATCATGTTCCCAGACGCTACGTCCACCATCTATGCGTAGATTTAGAAATGGTTTTGTTAGCCCCTTGTAATATACGTAGAGGGAATTATCCTCGCTGCCGCAAGCAATGTAATCACCGTCAGTTGTCATTCCGACAAAATTCTTATCATTTATGTGACCTTTGTACGTCCGCAAACTGTACGGTGGTTGATTTATGTTCCACAGACGTAGATTACTGTCCGTGCTCGCCGATACAATCTCTTCGGAATTCAAGAATTTCACATAGGAAACGGCTTTCTTGTGACCTTTGAATATGCACAGCGGTTGCTTAAGGTTCCTTAAGTCGTAGTAATGCACACAGTGGTCAGCCGATCCGAAAGCCAAGTGACACGAACTCTTCGGATTGAATTTGACACAACAAACATTTGCTTTGGCTTCAAGAGTGGCCACAGATGCAGCAACGTTCAGAGACCATAATTTTACTTTGGCATCATCAGATCCGGACGCCATAAGCGTTGTATCCAGATCGCTAAAGTCAACACTCCAGCAACGCTTATCGTGTTCCCGGAATACCTTTGTTCGTTCCCCAGCTACTGTGTCCCAGATCGACACTGTTCCATCATAGTCACTGGATGCCAAAATTGATTTGTGATAAGAATTCCATACTAAACACGATATCTTGCTGCTGGACTCCATTTCCACGGATGGATAATGAATATCCACATGATCACGAATTACCATCATGTAGTCAAAAACTTTAATCATTTTGGTAACGCCCGCTATCGCAAAAAACTCATTATCCTTATCGAATTCAATGCTGGAAACAATCGAATTGTTAAGCGTGTCACATGAATAGGTGAGCGTGGCTAATGGACGCATCGTTGTATATCGCGAAAATTTAACAAGACTCTCACGGAATGTATCCAGCTCCTGGGATGCCCTATTATATATACGTGCCTGCTGTTGTGGTTCCTCAGTTACTGATGTTTCACCAATATTTTTCTTTTTCGAAGCTGACGGTTCTGAAGGTCCTGCAGTTATTGTGGCGGTACTTGAGCCTGGATTCACATCTGGTGTATCCTTGGCAGCAGACGGATCTTTATTCGTTGACTCACCAAAATACAATTCCTTACTTCTCGTGGTGAAATAGCATTGAACAAAGTCATCAAAATATGCGTACATCCGTCGCTTCCTATTGAGAAATGTGGACGAGTTTGGTTGTGACTTAAATGAATTAAAACCTTCGTCGCCAACAATATTACTATCATCTGTAGCTGTTGCTGTCGCTGTTGCCGTTGATGGTGTCAGCGGAATACTACTACTCGTCGAATCGACTGTGTTCTTTGGAAGTGTCGTCCCAATTGTATCGAGTAACTGAATCATCTCTGATTTTAAATCATCAACATTTGCATTTGTGTTTTTTGTTGCCTTCTCCACTTGCTCCAGAGTCGGACATGTTTTCTGTATATCTTTCAATATATGTGTCACCTCCTTCATATCACTCTCAATTATTTCAATCTCTTTACCAATTTGCTTCTGTTGTTCCTGCTTCATTTTGAGTAAATGTTCCAAGAATTCATAAAGCAAAGCATTTTGTGCTGTACAAGATTCCACTTCAAGTAATTGTTTCCGCTGATTAAGCACCTCCAACATCACATTAACATCGGGCAGTGTTAACGACTGTGACTTTATCGATATAAACTCCTTAAGACCCTCCGAGAATGTTACATTTAACTTCTTTGCCCGTTGGAGTTTCTTTTTGTATTTCAACAATAAATCATTAAGCAGGAAATTCGGTATCAAATGATCAACGGACTGAGTTTTATTACACTTTGGACACCGCTTAAATATGGTGATCGATTTCAGTATGCACTGATAACAGAATGTATGACCACATCGCGTTATATACGCCTCATTTATTAAATTCAAACAAATCGGACACTGTAGATCGTAGTTTTTGTTAACAATTGACGCATTAACACCATTCAGGACAGGACTTTTCTTTGTCGGTTCAACTGTACTGGGTATCTCTATGTTCATTGCGATTGATGGAACACCATCCATATCCAATGAATTTAACTGATCCATGATTTTTTTTTTACACTAATTTATTGTTTCTTTTTCTTTCTATCTGTCTTTTCTGTGTTTTTTTTATTCTTTTTTTGCTGTACGCTTTTTACAAATCACAAAACACTTTTTTATATTTTTAATGAACTTTTTTTTTTATTTATTGAATTTGGGTTAAACAGTCGTTCTGAAACAAAAAAATGCCAGATATTTTTTGAGCAAACACAAAAATGAAAATATTTTTTAAATTTATATTTAAATTAAATAATTAATTAATTAATTAAAGGTAAACAAAAAAAACATCAAAGTAAATTATTAAATAATTAAAGGAGTAAATAAATAAATAAAAAAAAAAAAGGTAAAAATCTGTACAATTTTTCACGTGTATGAAGAAACTATTAAAGAATTCAAAAAAAAAAAAAAAATTAAAATTAAATAATTAAACTGGTGCTCAGGCACAATATTTTGTTTCAGGACAAACTGTATGTGTGTGGGTGTGTGTGTTTTATGAGGATTTTTATTATTTTTCCTTCTCAAAACTTGATTAAATGCCCTAAATTTATGCAACACTGAATACAATATATATATATATATTTTTTTTATTTGACGGTTCAACTCGCATCCATTTTTTAATTTAATTTAATTTTTTTTTTCTATATGCAATACAAATTTGAGGTTAAAATTAAATTGAATTATCTTATCATTTCATACGTATCTATCATTCACTGAAAAATTGTATTTTTAAATGCAGATAAACTAAATTTAAATGAATTTTTTTTTTATTGTTTAAATTGAGCGAAAAAATAAAAAAATAGAAATTAAAATGAAAACGGAAAATAAATAAGAAAAGAAAAATGAAAAAAACAAAAAAAAAAAAAGAATCTTTTTTTTCTTCCTACTTACATGTTTATCTGTTCCAATAATTTTCCACATGTTAATTCATTATATTTTTGGGCATACGGTGTTAATTTAACATCATCCTTTGACTCAGATGAGTATGCACCCAAAACAAGACCTCGCTTTTGTAACATTTATAGAAAATTAATTAATTAATTAAAAAAAAAAAAGGAATTATTTTTTTTTTGCAACTCACTCTTTCCGACATTGATGCACTGCAACTACTGTAAAATTTATTACTGCTATTTGTAACTAATAATTTACAACTATTTCGTAATATAAATGTACTACGCGAAATTAAATAGGCCATTATAAGATAATATTAATCATTATAATTATCATTAAAAAAAATAATAATAATAATTAATTGATAAGTTCTATTTATATCAATAAATAAATTTTATTAAAAAAAAAATTTCGTCAAAAGAAAATTAGGTTTTTCTCTTCACAAATTCCGTTTTCCACAATTCCAATTTTCTACGCAAACACACACAAATAAAAATGGATACCATTTACACCAGTATTTGCTGATAACTTCATTCTGCTTGTAAATTCATTTGTTGTCATCGAAAAATTATTTTTTTTTAAAAGAAATACAATTTTTTAATTAATTAAATAATTATGTCGGACGGTAATATAATAATAATAATTGTTTTAAGTTTTCTGTTTTAATTTAAATAAATTTTTTTTTAGAGGAAGTAATTAAAAGGAGGTTATTAATTGATGGAGACGGTACCGGTGATGATCGTAGATTGAACGTCCTTTTAAAAACATTTATTAAATGGTGTAATGCTGGTGATGTGGAGGATAATAGCAAAGTAATAAATGATCGAATGTTGGCACAAGTAGCACAATGTGAATTAGCAGTTACAAAATCAGATTTATCAGCGAAAATGATGAATCATGAGCTAACGAATTATGAGGCAATATCACAGACAATCGAGATAGGAATTGAACATGCAAAGACCGAGATTGAGCACAGTAAAGAGAATTTAATTTTAGCAAAGAAAATACGAAAAAATCGTATGGAATATGATGTACTGGCAAAGGTAATCAGTCAACAGCCGGATCGAAAGGGTACGATAGAGAAATTAGAGTTATTATGGAAGGAACTGGAACAGTTAGAGAATCAAAAACGGATGGTAGAAAAGAAATTGGAGTCGAGAAGAAAAGAGTTCACTGTGCTAATGCGATCGATCAAAGAATTACAAAGTAAACTAGTTGAGACTTTCGATGAAAACGATTCAGAGAATGATCATGAGATGATTGAAGATAATTTTTATAATTCCATATACGATAATCCACAAACCTCGCCAAATTATGAATTGAAATAAAAATTAATTTTTGATTTAACAATAGAAAAACTTTTATTTTACACCATTACCAACTAAAACTAAATATAAATAAAATGTGTTTAGCGTCCGCCTAACATAGGGAACTGTTTGTGATGCAGCATTATATTCCGGATAATTGCAGCACACGATATAATGCAAATTATGCCGGCCGGCATTAGTTTACCAGATTTTGAAAAACGTGCGCCCATAACACCAGCCAAAACCACTGCTGTTCCGAGTTGCATAAGTGGTCTTGATGGATTTTGTGATGTCATATAAGCCCCAACACCTATTTCATTAATTATTAATTAATAAACTAAAAGAAAAAATTAAAAATGTTGCTTTTTTTTATACCTAAAAGTCCGCCAAATGTTAATCCTGCAGCTAGGGATGGTATTGATGCTGGAAATGAAAATGTTTCTCTGGTTACAAAGAATTTTTTCTTTCAAATTATTGGAAACTTACAAGCTTTAACGTATCCCATAACCCCACCGGCAGCCACTGTTGCTGCATATAGATAACCAATTAAGTCCACGGGCATTTTTATTTATTTATTTACTTTTTGAGTATCGACACACCAAAAATTTTCTACTTGTTATGAGCTTTTTGACAGATCAAAATACTGTTTGTGTTGCTGCTACAATTGTTATTGCTGCTGTTGTTTTTGTATTAAGCTTTTAAGTCATATGAATTAGAAAGTAGATTTAAGTAAAAGATTTTCAATTAAATTAATTTTTCTGATAAAATGATAAAGCAAAAAAAGTAAATAAAATAATTAAAAAATTCACAGTGCTCGCAGCATAATTATCTTTATTACATCATTAGCGACATCGTGTGCCCGTTTTTATAAATAATACTTATACTAATTAATTTATTAAAATCAAACATGAATTTTAATAAAAAAAAAAATTAATTAAAATTAACAATAATTAATTAAATAAAAAAAAGTTATTAACTAAAATAAAAAAAATAAAAACTACATGAAAATAATTCTAGTAGTGAAGGAGAAATAAAAATAAATAAACGCCGGCCATTTTCTCAAGCCATTTTGTTAGTAGCCACCTTCAGTTGTGTTTTCAACTCTGGTCCGGTTGCACGTAGTGTTTGAATTTTTTTGTTTTAATTTTGTTATTCTGTTTTTCCGCTGTAATTTTAATTTTTTGTTTTCTGTTTATTTGTAATTAGAAATTAAATAAATTTGTTTGTTTATTTGTTTTCTACGTAAATTTTGGTTTTGGTAAACAAAATAAATAAAAAAATAATTTTTTTTTTTTGCTTTACACCACCATTGTCGGTTGGCCTAACCAAATGTTTACGAAAAACAACAGAAATGGAATTTTTCAAGTAAAGTTATTTTTGGTGTTTAATCAGCAGACATACCAATATGGTAATCAACGCAAAACATTGGATATAATCAGTTAAAAAGTGTTTTTATTTTTTTGTTATTGTGTTTTTGGTTTAATTAGTGATTTAAAGGCGCGTAAAAAACGAGTGAATTTTTCGCGATTTCCTTTTGTTCGTTTGTTTTGTGTGGCGAAAACGCCGTGTTAAATGCGATTTTAGTGTTATAAGAAGGGAAACTGAGTTTTATTAATTTTTTTTTGTTCTTTCGTTTGAAAGTGAAATGACGACATCGTTGTCGCCTATAAGAATGTTGCGAAAAAGTCCGCGGAGTCATAAAAAGTCATTTCTGGTAGCGATGGCCAGATCGGTGTTTCTTGTTTCGTTGTTGAATTTAATTGTGGGTGTGCTAAGTGTACACCAGCAACAGTCGAGCAGTGTAGACAGTGGATACCAAGATCATGTTGGAGGCGATGTGTTTCAACATCACGGCCGTTGCGAGCCGATCATAGTGCCATTTTGCAAGGAGATCCAGTATAATCTGACGATCATGCCGAATTTGATGGGACACACGAAGCAGGACGACGCCGCATTTGAAGTTCACCAATTTATACCGCTGGTGAAAATATCCTGCAGTCCGGATTTACATTTTTTCTTGTGTTCACTCTACGTTCCCGTGTGTACGATCCTCGATCGTCCGATACCGCCATGCCGGAATTTATGCGAGAGCGCCCGTCTATGCGAGGCGGTGATGCTTCAGTGGCAATTTAAGTGGCCGGAAAATTTGGAATGTTCAAAATTCCCCGAGGCAGACTCGGGTGAAATATGTGTGGCGGAGAACATAACAGGTGCGACACCCTCACCAACCAAAAGTTACACAACGCGCCGTACAAACACCTTGAAAAATGTGGTCGCCGGTAATACGGGCACCAGCGGAACATACCGGAATATTGGTTTCGTCTGTCCTGTGCAAATGAAAACACCAAGCGAAATGGGCTACGCATTAAAAGTCGCTGACAAAGTAAGTGCTGCTACTGCTGTTGCAGTCGTTGTTTTTTTTTTCTATTTTTATCACGAAATTAAGTGAAATTTGTCAAAGAAAAATAAAAAATTTTCAACGAAAATTTTAATTGAATTACCGGAATTTTTTTTATTTACATCAATCGTTTAACGAAACACAACAACGACACGTGTGACAAATTTATTTTCGACCGCCCGCCCGCCTGTTATCAATTAATTTTAATTTAAAAACTTTTCTTTTTTTTTTTTTTTAATTATCGGCGTTTCGTTTGCCGCAATTTTGAGTTTTTTTTTGTTCGCCTCTCTATCGCGTTATGTGTGGGGTTTTTTTTTTTTTTTTTGATTTAATTACGACGACGCTAATGCTGATTGATTTTTCGTTGTTTCTATAAGAAATTTTAGTTGATTTTTGTTGACAGTCTTTTGATTGAAGTTGTTTCGCTTTTGATATCCTAGTCAAAAATCTCTGGAAAATCCACCTAGGGACGCCTCTACTGTCATTAGTTTTGTTTATACAAAAAACCGCAATACAGCCCGCAATAAATAAGTAAAAATAAAAAAAACTTTTTTATATGTCACGTTAATCGCGTAATTTATCGCTTAATTAATTAATAAAAATAAAATTAACACACTAAGCTAGATAACTTAATAAAAAAAAAAAAAATCCAAAAATAATAAATTTTGTTGTCGTTACATTAACCGTTTTACTCTGGACACAATTCTTTGGTTATATTTTAATCGAACCATTAATCCGGCTTATTAAAGCCGCAAAATAAATAGCCGCAAGAAATAAATTAATTAAATCAATAAAAAACTGCGAAATATCACTAATTTGTACGTTTTAATCGTTTTACGGTTTTTGTAAGTCATCAAAATTGGTTAACCGTTAATTGGTTAATTACGGGACACGTCTCAAAATTTGGAGAATCTTTTGAAATGTCAGCTGTTTTGCTGATAAAAATTAATTTTGTTTATTTTTGTACTCGCGGGTATTTCGTATCTTCTGTCACCCCTTGTTCAATAACCTCTTTATAAATAAATAAAATCTGAATGGACTGTGGCAGTAATTTTTCGTACGGTACCACCTCGTTAAATGACGTTCCGCGGTTTTACCTTTGCCTAATGAGAGAAAGAATTAAAACATTTTTTTTTGTTTGTTTTGACCACAAAGTTTTTTCGTTTTTTATTAATTAAAAAATTTTTATTACTCTCCGCGATGTGTGTTTTTTTTAACGATTTATCTTTAAGCGGTAAAAAAAAAAGTGAGACGCGTGTCATTTTTCTTTTGTTTTTTTTTTGAAAGTTAAGTAATGAGTAGAAGAAGATAATTAATTAAACGATAGCGATAATTAAGCAATTTGTGATTATAATTTGAGTTAATTAGTTGATTTATCATGACGGTGTCATCTGGTGATATTTGGTTGTTTTTTTCTGCTTGTTTTCTTATCGGTTTTGTCGATTTTTTTTTTCTTTTTTATGTGACCAATTAATTAATTAATTAATTAATAAAATTGTTTCGTTTGTTTATCATGTAATTACCTTTACTGATTACCTTGTTTCTTATCTAATTTGTCTTGAAATACGCTCAGGGTTTTGTCATACTTTGTTGCGGTTTTCCAGTGTTTCTTTTTTTGGTCTATTTGACGTAAGGTTTTATTAATTTTTATAGAGAAAGTGTTAGGGTGAGATATTTAAAGCTTAGTACGCTGGAGAAGAGTAATATGTCACCTGAGAATATTTTTAAAGTGTTCAAGAGTAACGTGAAATATTATTGATCTTGTCACTGAAACTTCATTGAAAAAATTCTGTTTAAAAAAAAAAAACTTCTGAAAGTAACATGTCAAGAAATTTCCGATAAAATTTCGTTCACTTTAAAGCTAAGTTATAATTAAGTCATAAAAAAAGAAATTATCGGGCGCACACGTTTTATAGCAGATAATTTAACGAGTTTAGCGACCTTTCAAAAGCATCCTGAGTTTTGTTCTTTTCTTTTTTGTTTGTTTTATGCTTTAAATCTTAATTCCATGAATTAAACTCGTCATTAATCTAGAAAATTACAGTTTTAAGCGTTTTATAAAGTTAAGTCACTTAAATTTAGGTTAATTAATAAAATTTTTCTTTTTATTAACTTTGCTGATTCTATGGCATTTTTGCTTGCTTTTTGTTTATTTTAATCGAGAAGTTTTTTCTTTATGATTTAAATACAGTCGAAGGGGACCGGTTTTCTGTTTTTTTTTTGTTGTTGCTGTATGTTGTTTACTTTTTTGTTGTTTTCTATTTAAAAACGTAAGCGCGCGACGCTTTAAAAAAAAAAAACAAAAACGAAACAAATTACAGACAACACTGGAACATGCAATACGTGAAACATGTTTCAATTAATTTTCATCAGTTTTGTGTGTTTTTTGCTGCTGCTGTTGTTGTTGTTGTTGCTGTTGCTGCAATTTTACGAATTTATTTCCTTTCATTAAACGTTTTTTTTTTTTTTGCTTTTTTGAACAAGAAGATGTAGCGAAAGAGGAAAATTAATTAACAAAGTTAGTAGCAATTGATGGAGGCTGGAACCTCCTCATGAATTTTTTTTTTTTATAGAAAACGCATTTCTGTTGAGAAATTACTTTATGATAAAAAAAAAAACGAATTAAACGAATTAAAACGTAATAAAAACAACAAGAGGCATTTTATGTTTATTTATTAATCAAAATTCATCGTGTAATTAACCCTTGGATAACACGATTTTGTTATGGCTGGTAATTTGTGCTTTTTTCTTGGTTATTTCGATATTTAAAAATTTTCACTAAGCATAAAGCATGTTAAACAAGTCCGTTTTAATACAAGGGATTGTCCTCTGTTTTTCCAAAGGTAAAAAAAAAAAATTCTTTTTGGTTTCAGTTTTGGTTTGTTTTTTCCTTTGAAAAATTATTTTGTTGCTGGGAGTTGGAGAGAATTAATTTACATTTTCACCTGCTTTTTGGTTGAATGTTTGTTGCTGGCTGTTGCTGCTTCTGCTGCTTCACCGTTTTTATGGAATTTTTATTAGAAATTATTATAAATTAGGGGTGGCACGTCAAACAGAACAGAAAATAGACAACAAAGAATTCCTTTAACTAAATATTTGCATAGAAGTTTTTTTGTTGTTGTTTTTGTTGTGTGGGTGGGTGGTGCACAAATTCCACGGTGTTGATTCAACTAAGTTTTTAATAACTCATCCTAGTGTTTTTTTTTTGCTGTTTTATTGCAAATTTAAATTGTTTCTTACTTAGGAATTGCTGCGTAGTAAAGTAATTAATTCAGGAATTTCAGGTGAATTAAATGGGATTCAGGGTTGCGGAGATAAAAAAAAATATTTGGGAACTGTACTTTGTAATTATCGTTGGTTCAGGTAGTCCTGAAGTGTTTTGTCCAATATCACGGTTTAATAGTTGGTAATTAATTCCTTAACAGTTTAATGCCACCAAAAACCAATAATCAAATAGCACACGATATGTCTATTAGCTTGAAACCTCATCATACACCCATTGCTCAGGTATTTTCAAGGTTATTCAAGCGCATAATCACGCAGGTAAATAGACTCTTTTTCTTTTTTTTCTTGATTAACCGTGCTATTGATGATGATGATGATGATTATTATTCTTATTAATAATTATTTATATGAAATTGAAACGAAAAAAAAAATTTTTTTTTTATTTTTATCTCATATTTCACACTGTAGGCGCAAAAAAAAAAAAGAAAAAAGATTTTTCATTCTACGTTTTAAAGTGATTTCTCAGTCACTTGAAATCAAACGAAAAAAAAAAAAAAAATACAAAAGACACAGATGAAAAATTATGATGAGGATGACACGAATTATAATAAATAAGAGAATAAACCGTGTAATGTGGGCATACATTGAAAAGATCTCTTCTCAAATTACCTGCTGTGCCGATTTGAATAAATTTTTATTTTGTTTTCATTTTTTTCTCTTTCTTTTGTGTCTTTGTCTTGTCCTGTTCTTAACGAATATTGATAGAAAATATGGAAAAAAAAAAAACTGTGAATCTCACGGCGAAACAGAGGTTTCTTCTGAAAATACAAATTTGTTGCTGCATCCACGTTAAAAATGTTGTAAATCTCTGATTGTAATCGATACAAATTTTTTGCGATAATAAATTTTTTTTTTTTGCGTTCTAATGAATTTTTTCTTCTTTAATTTCTTAATAGGTGGTGGATAATTGTGGCGCCCCATGCCATTCATTATTTTTTAAAGAAAATGAACGTGCGGTATTACGTTACTGGGTTGGTTCATGGGCGGCTGTATGCTGTGCTAGCTGCTTATTTACGGTATGTAATACGTTTGGTGCTTTATGTTGATCGAAATTACGTGTAAAAAGGGTGTAAAAACAATTTTTTATTATTTTATAGGTGCTTACATTCTTGATTGATCCATCAAGATTCCGGTATCCAGAACGTCCTATAGTGTTTCTAGCGGTTTGTTACCTAATTGTCGGTTGTGCCTATGTCGCCGGATTGGGTGCTGGAGATAGTGTGGCTTGTCGTGAGGCATTTGCACCACCGATACGACTTGGACGGTTACAAATGTTACCAACAATCACACAGGTAAGCCTTTTTTATTTTAGAAACCATAAATGACATTTATCTGACGTTTATCGCTGCCAAATGTCAATTGAAAATGTTTATAGAAGGTCATCCATTAATAAATTTTTTTTTTTCAATTTTTTAACTCTAGGGACATCGTCAATCAACCTCATGCACTGTGTTGTTTATGGCTTTATATTTTTGTTGTATGGCTGCATTTGCATGGTGGTCATGCCTTGCCCTTGCGTGGTTTTTGGCTGCTGGACTTAAGTGGGGTCATGAAGCGATTGAAAATAAATCACATTTGTTTCATTTAACCGCTTGGGCAATACCAGCACTCCAGACAATATGCGTTCTAGCATTAGGCAAAGTTGAGGGTAAGTCTAACGTTATTTCTGTTTAATATTCGTTTTTGGTTTCTTCTTAAAGAATTCGTACTGTGCTATTGAGACATACGCCATTTTGTGTTATTTAAATAAAAAAACAGAAAAAAAAAGAACAGCGATAAAAATGGTTGATAACATCTAAACAAATGAAAAATCTAGAAAAGTAGTAAACGCAACGTGAGTTTTATCGCTTTTTCTAATCGACAAAAAAATTAAATATTTTATTTTTTATTTTTGGTCTGCCGTGTTTTGTGCCTTGAATTTATTATTGACTTAACTAAGTCTTGTTGTTATTAACTGCGGTTTAGACAATTTTTTGTTGATTTTGTCGTAATTTAAGAAGTAAAAGGGAACAAAGCAGCATTAAATTGTTGCGAATTAATTGGCCAAAGACACATGATACCCATGGTGATGATGTGTATTTTTCTGCTATTGATGCTCAATTTATGTGAATTTTTGTTTAATTAGTTTTTTGGCTTATTTTCTATGGTTTCGTATTTGCTTTTTATTTTTTTTTTGTGTATTTTGTCTGTTTGTTTCCAGGAATTTATCGATTTAAATTTTTTTTTTTTTATTATTAAGCTTCTTTCGAGTACTTTTTCGTTTTTTTTTTTTTTTATAGAATTAAAATAACAAAAAAACGCGCTGTTATTTGTTTAGTTGGTTGGTTGTCAGCATACAACAATGCTGGATAAATAATTCTATCATAATTATTCGTCTTATTGTTAGCCCAGAACACAGCATAGTTTAGCATAACAAAAAATAAATAAATAAATAAACAGCAAACGCGAGAACATATGTATTGTGTATTGATTGTCGCGGATTACTGTAATTTTATGATTTAAGTACGTAAGTACTTACACACACACACACACATCCATACTAACAAAAGACAATTTTTAAATAGAAAAAAATGTTTGTTTTGTTTGCGTGTAGACTCAGATCGCACGAGACAAGCGTGTATTTACCGTTTTAATGGGTATTTTGCAAATATTTTCGCTCTTTTTCTTATTTAAATTTTCCATTCCATTTTGTAAATAACGGATTTGGAGATTATAATTTTTTTTTTTTGTTACGTTGTTACCTTGTTTTGTCTAATTTAAGTCGTTTTTTTGTTATTACTTCATAATAATGGCTTATTTAAATGGAATTTAGATTGCAAAAAAAAAAAAAATTATTTGGAGAATTACGTTTGTAGAATGAAACTGGGCGGGAAAATAATAATTTTTTATTGTTCTCGTTTTTACAGCGATATTTTTCTATTTAAATAAATAAATTGTGTAGCAGCAGCAGCAGCAACAGCAATAGCAGCAGCAGGTAACCACGTTAATTTTATTTATACCTCGCTAAACAGTGTGCACAATGTATAAACCGCACTGTTAATCGCGTAATAAATGTAACAAAATTGTATAAACAAAAATCAATTAAATTCTAGTTTCTAATCCATATTAACTGTTTAAAATGGATTTTTTTTAAATTAAATGTGTCAGGCATTTTATAAGAAACGAATTTTATTACACCTACAATACGTTGGCTGTTATTTTTTTTTTCCCAGCTCTTAATGTTTTTCTTGGTCTTTTTTTCCTTTATTACAATTACGTGTTGTGTGTGTGTATGCCGTTTACTTGCACCATTTTTGCAAATTTAATTTTTCTTTTCAATGTGCTTTCGATAGAAAACACAACAGACATTGACATGGTTTGTGTAGAAATTTCACACAGCACTGTTGCCGTCGTCGTCGTGGTTTATTTTCTTTTTTTTTCTTTAATCAATAAAATTAAAAAGTGAAAATTTCACGACACTGAAAAACCGCAGCAGAATTATTGATTTAAGGAAAAATAAAAAAAAAAAATATTTTCTTGATAGTCACTTGGTTTGGTTGCTTAATTAATTTCTGTCTGCCACATTTGTCTAGTTGTAAAAAAATAAAAAAATTCTTGTTAAAAATGTTTGACAAAATTTATGATCACCCAGGATTGTTGGTTGGTTGTTGGTTTACCCAGATAAATACAAAAAAGAACAAAAAGAAGAAAAAATTAATAATGAAGCGCAGCATATTCGAGTGCATTCTGAATCTGTCTCGTCGATGATTTATTTCACTTTGAAATAATTTATTTTTTTAATAAATGTTGCGTGGGGAATTTTCTTTCTTTCTTACTTTCTTTTTGGCTGTGTTCCCATTTTTTTTTCAAAAAATAATTTCTATAAAAAAAAAAAAAAAGTGAAAAAAGAAGAGAATTTTCCAAGTTCGCCCCCTTTACAATATGAATGAATTATTTGTCTGCAATTTTAATGAAAAAGAAAACAATTTTCCTGCATTTTATATTACTTTAAACATGTTTAAGTGGATTAAGCTATTTTAAGTAGAAAAATCATGTGCAGAACTGTTGATAGAAAAATGCATTTTAAGACGCCTCATGCTTTTTATTTTCTATTTAAATTAATTAAGAAAAATATTTTTGTAGCGTCTACGCATGCGTTTATTACTTATTTGCTTGGATTAATAAAAAAAAAATTGTTTTTTTCTTTTTTATATAAACAAACAAAAAAAATGTTTTTTTTATGATGATGACTTAGAAGAAAGAAAGAAAAGAAATTATAATTTTTTTATTTAATTTAAAAATGCGCATGCGTTTATTACTTATTTTATTTGTTGCAGCTAGATTTCAGCTGTTTTTTTTTTTTTTGGTTTCCATGCTATTCGGCTGTTGAGCGTTTTTTAATTATAATTATTCGTTTTTAGAAAAATATATACAAATTACATGTTATAGGAGTTATAGCTTAAGTTAAGCGATTTTTAAAGTAGCTTACTTAAGTTTGATACCTTTTAATTTGTTTTTTTTTTTTTTTTGTTACATTATATCACTCAGGTTTTTTTACATGGATTTTGTTGTTATTGCGTGACGACGACGACGATAATGTTGACTATACTATGTGTGCGCATGCGTTTTTTACTTATTTCCATTCATTTGTTTGTTTTAATTAAATTTTCTTTGAGTATCTCTCTCCTCTAATTTCTTTTTAATGTTTTTATTACTATTGTTGCTTTTAGTTCTTTTTTTTTTTCAGTTAATTTAAATTAAGTAAAGTTAAGTTAAGTTAAGTGAACTTACTTAACATGAGTTAAGTCATTTTTATTATAAGAAAATTTGTTTGCTGTTAGTTTAGTTTACCTACAGCAGTAAGCATTATCATTATCGTTATCATCAAACGAAATATAAACAGAAATTGTGGAGATTTGTGTGTTATTTACATTAAAAATATTTTTTTTGTGGTTTATCATTCATTCGTTGCCTTTGAGCCTTTTAATAAATAAAAAAAAAATTCTTTTTTTAATAGAATTGTAAAGTTGAGTACAGATGATTATTCTATAGATAGAAGATAAAAAATAATTTTTCTTTCTTTCTTTTGATTCTGTTTGTGTTTCGAGGGTGGAATTTTTTTTTTTTAATTTTATTTTGTAATAAGAAAATTAAAAAAAATCTCCTCTATACAGATTTTGATTTTATTATCTCTGGTTGTGTCTTTTTTTTTTTTTTTTATGTAAATATATGCGGCATCTTTTAAACATGATGAGGATTTTTTTTTTGTTTGATAGAGAATCATCGTCATTGTTGTTTATGCTAAACAAATTCAGTTCCTACTGCCGTATTCTGATGTTTACTTGGTAAAGTGTTTACTAGTACTATAGAAAACATTGTGTTATATTGTAATAGAAAATATAATAAACACACAGCACACATTATCTTTCGTTCATCTACTTTGCTTTTTATTTTTCTGTTGCAAAGTGTCGCATAATTATGCTAATTTACTCTTCTTTACACACACACACACTACCTGAGTCCCTTTGATTTCCTAATGAGAAAAACTGCTAATTTTCGCTAATAATTAATGCAAAACGAAAAAAAAAAAATAAACTCTCCAATTTTTATTTATTTCTCTCCAAAAATTGTTTTTTTCTGTCTTTTTAGACCCACACAGTAATTACGATGTTGGAAAATATTATTTTCACATTAATTGTGTTTTTTTTTTCCTTTTCAAAATTCCTATTTTAGAGAGTTTCGTAACGCTCAAAGGTGTAATTTACGGGGTTTTTTTTTCACTTATTACGTGTTGCTTGTATGATTTTGTCAGGATATTGTATTAACACGTGTTTAAGTATTATTTCTACATAAAAGAATGATAACCCTTGTGGAGAGTTTTTTTTTTTAATACATTTTAAAAGCAAAAATTAGTTATCAAGGGCTTTGTGTTTGTTTTTGTTGTTGTGGAGATTTATGCAGAAAAATATTTTTTTTAATAATTAAATTGCTGGTTGCCGTTCCTGCTATGTCGTTAATTATTTATTTGTTGTTTGCTTATTCACGTGTGGTTTTTTTTTGCTCCTATTTGTCGTATCGATTACTATGATAAGGGTTTTTTTTTTTAATGGTTTGGGTGTAGTGAGTGAACTGCCTATCAAGGTATGAGACTGGGACAAAGAGAATAGCAAATAAAATGTTTTTTTAGTGGAATGTGTAAGCAAAATGTAATTCTTGCAAACACCCTGTGTGGAAAGTGTAAGTGAAAGGTTAAACTCTACAAAAACACTCTTGTTAACACACAAAAAAAATTATTATTGTAACAACAACACATGTGTGGTTTGGTTTGGTTTGGTTTCTGTGTTGTTTGTTGCTGCATTTTTTTTTTTGTTATTTCGTTTAATATGGTTGGATGGCTGGTTGGTTTGTTGCCTTTGCATGCCTGCTTTAACAGTAACCAGTTGAATTCCTCACTACCAAGGCATAACAGAACATAAATAATATCTTTTTCTTTCTTTCTTTCTTTTTTAAGATTGATTTACCATAATTTTTGAGGTTTTTTTTTCTGTTAATTTTCTGTTAATTTTCCTACAATTTTCTGTATTTCAAACATAAACATGCGGCGTTTCTTAAAGCCGCTTACGCGCGAGCGGGCATTTCTTTTCTTTTTTTTTAAATTTTATTTCAGAATTTTCAATGGATGTGTTGCCTGTGTGTGTGTGTATTTTTTATTTTTATTTCTGTTTATTTGTTTTAAAAGATTTCCTTTTGATTTTTTCTGTTTGAAAAGATTTTTATTGATATTTTTTTTTTTTTTTTTTTTGTTTATTTGTCGGGAAAAGTTTTATTTGCTTTCTGGTTGCTTTTATAGTCGTTAAATAGTGTTAAGCACATGTAATGCTGTTTTATTTAATTTAATTATTTTATTAGTGCATTGTTTATGTTGGTTTTAGTGTTGCTGCACAGTGCTAGGAGTTGTTTGACAGAAATTCAGTTTTGCAGCTTTAATTTCTGCTGTAGTTAGATTGGTTGTCTAAAGACACGTATTAAGACACACCGCAGTTTAAGAAATGACAAATACTCGGTATAATAATTTATTAGGACTTGTGTGGCGTTTTTTTTTCTTCTTTAAATCATAAATTCGTGTTAATTAATTAATTGATTACTTCTTAGAATAAGTAAAAAAAAAATTACTACGGGTTAATAAGGTTTTCAGTTTTATTTATTTAAATACAGAAAAACACATGTCGTCTTCGTCGCCGTAAGTGTTTTTCTTGTACATTAGTAGATTTAAGTCGAAGTAAATTGGATTAATGAATTCTTTGTTTTTAGTTTTCTTAATTAAATAAACAAAAATAAAAAGTCTATGAATTGCCCGTAAAGACAAATTTAATTATTTTTTCTGGTTTTTTAATTGTTTTTTTTTTTTTTCTTTTTTTCGTTGTTTTTAAAGTTGCCGCCCCGTCATTCATAAAAAAAAATATTTCTCGTGTCTTTAAACTCTGGTGGCAGGATAAGTAGAATTTGTCTGTTGTTAGCGGATATTACTTGGGGTTTTTGTTTAGAAAAAGTTTTATTTTTATTTTGTAATCGTGAGACATTGGACTGGGATGAATGGGACAAGACACTAGTTCAGTCCATTGTTCGGAAACAAGTAGTAAAAACCGTGCTATACCCAAGTTTCCTTCTCTCTATTTATTCCGATTATTATTGCTCCATTCAAGTAAATTTTATTCGGTACGTGTACGTGTCTAACATGAATAAAATGAAATAAATTGATGAAAACCGAAAAAACACTTTGATTAAGTTGTTTGAAAAAGTTTTTTTTGTTGTTAAAATTAAATTCAAGTCGAATAAAATCTTGTTTGTGGTGTGGTGAAAGTTGATTTAAAAACACCTGATTTATGCTTTAGCGGCGGTAATAATTTTTTTTTTTTTAATGTTGGTTGGCTGGCTGTTGGATATACATACAGATGATGTCGTAATAATTAAGTGACAGCATTTACCTGTCGGCAAGGTTGTGAATAATAATAACAACAAAAAAAAAAATAACGAAAGCAAACTTTTGAACAGTCAATAAAGTTGATAAAACAAGAGGTTTTGAGGGTATTTTGGTTTTGGGATGAATGAAAAATTGTTACAGCATCAATCTGATGGATTCCAATTTTTTTTTTTTTGTTTACATACAAAAGGCGTGTTTTGAACAGTAAATTCGATTCAGAAGTGAATTCTGGTTTAAAGATTTAAACAAGACAACAAACAATGTCTTAACTAGACATTTTAAACTTCTATAACCCGGATCTGTATCCGGAATTTTAAATTTTGTTTGTTTACTTTAAATTTTCATGTTAGCAAAATGAATTTTTTTTTCAAAAGTATAAACGATGAGTGGGTGGATGTGTGAGAAGAGATTCGGTGTACCGAACGTTTGTACATTCATTCATAGAAAAAAAAAACGATATAAATGGTAAATAAAATAGCGAGAAAAATCAATAATTTTATCGCGTAGAGAACATTAAAAAAAAATAAACGGAAAAAATGAGGCGAAAAAATATTTATGGTTTTTCTATAGATAAATTTTATCGATGGGTTTAGTTTTGCCTTGTGTTTAGTTTTGACTTTTTATTACCTGTAGAGTTTTTGTTGGTTTATTCGTTGGTTTTTTTTTTCCTGTAATCTTATTAAAGGATAATCTAAAAAAGATTCGCCTTCAGTTTGTTTAGGTGATTTTCTAACACCTTTTTTTTTTGCTGTGGATCTCATTTTGGTTAAATCCGTTTTTCTAATCACGTTTAGTCCAAAAACCTCCACAATTTTATTATAGAAAATTTTATAAAACTACCGAAACGCCGTTTAGTGTTCAAAAATTGTAACTGTTGATGTCTTCGGGAAAATTCGACGATTGTTCGGGTTGTGTTCGGTTATTTTTATTTGACAGCGGAGCTAAACTTTTCCAGTGTTGATTTGAATTAGCTATGGAGGTTTTTTTGTTGGATTTTTCATACTTTTTCCAATGTTTTCACATCGTGCCACCACTGTTGTAACTTTTTTTCTTGTTTTTATTATTCCTCCCAATTGTATTTTTCTTCTTTTTCTTGCTGTAAAGCCATTTCCTTAGCGCTGTCGTCTTGAGTATGTTTTTCGGTTGTACACAAATAAAAATTAATTTTTATTGTAAAACTCTGTACTCTGATAAAATAATTTTTGTTTTTTTTTTGTTTTTCCGTTTTCTTCTTCTTATGAGTCGTCGTTTTTTTTTTTTTTTCTTTATTGTTTTTAATAAGACGCGCAACCATAATAAAGTCGCGCTTTTGTTGCTTTAGAGCTATGTAACGCTATTAATGCGGCATAAAAAAATTTATTTTTTCTTTTTCTTTTTGTTTTTTGTTTTTTATTTTATTTAATTAATATTCTTAACATGAATCATCGAATCAAATTATTATTATTATCAACAGAAAGACGTTTTGTTTTTTTTTCTTTTTATTATTTTTTCATTGGATTTTCGGTGTATTTTCTGCTGTTGTTGCTGCTGCTGCTGTTGTGTTTTGTGCTTCTGTTTTTTCTTTTTTTTCATTTAATTTAATTAAATTTTTATTTTATTACCACAGCGCAAAGGTTTCTTTAATTTTTTTTTTTTGTTTTTTTTTGTATTACAAATTTTACGTAATTCGTGCTCTCTTGTAAGAAAAATTATGGTTTGGGTGGTTAAATGGGTGGTAAAATGTCTTAACAGATGGATGAATGACACAAAGAAAAATGTCACTGTGGTTGAAACAATACCAGAAATTTTTGCTTTATGTAAGAATTTTACGTGTTGGGTGGGTGCCTTTAGAACTTGATGTATATGTCGTAGATTTTTTTTAATAAATTCAGAAATGATAATAAAACACCACACACACACACAGCGGTGTCTATTTGTTTCTTCGTCTGCACAATAAAAAATTTTTAATTTCATTTCAATTTTTCCATGATTTGAATACGTAAATAAAAAATGTTTTTCCCTCTGTTTATTTGAATTTATTCTATGATCCAACATCATCCCACCTATTGTTCTTTGCTGTTCCGTAAGAATAAAATTATTTTTTTTTTAATTAAATTTCTATGAAAATTAAATTTTGTGTACAGGGGCGATTTGATTAGGTTCAACGGCGAATTTAATTGTTGTGAAGCACTCTTGTATCGTGGTTTTAGGTTTAAGGAATCTTCTGAAACCAACATTTCCTTACAATTTGCTTAACCAACCTTATAGAAAAAAAATTATTTTAAGCCACCACTGCACGACACACCTTTTTATTAATCGGCTCTGGTTTTTTTTTTTTTGTATTTCTTTTTAATCTAGTGTAGTAATTTTAGTTTGCTTACTTATGTATTCCTCCCATTGAATTTGTGTTTTTTTTTTTCTACTTCATAGCGCTTTTTTTTGTTGTTGTGTTTTTCTGCACAGGTAAATTCGGTTTTATTTTATTTTATTTTATTCATAACAGAAATGAGACTAAAGGCATTTAAAATGTGGCAACGCTGTGTGTAGAGAATTTTGCTTTTTTTTTTTGTATTAAATGGTTGTTGCTGTTGTAGTTCGATGCCTGGCACTGGTTTGTTTATTGTTTTAAAAACGGCTGTTGAAGATAAACTTCTTCTATAAAAAAATTATATTCAGGGCATTGTTTCATGGTTGTTTGAGAATAGCAGCAAAACACAGGTACAAAAATAAAAATGCAAAGCAGCAAAATAACAGAAACACAATTACCGCCTCTTATGTTGCATGATCATGTTGATGTTGTACTTATTAACCATTTTATTATTATTAGTTTGATGTTATTCAATGAATAAAAAAAAAAAAAATAAATAAAGAGAGAGCGAGAAAAATTAATTATAATTGATGTGCGGAAATTTTATTTTTCTGCAATAAAAATTTCTTCTAGTAATTAATTGCTGCGTTTTTTTTTTTTTTTTTGTTTTTTTCTTCTCTCCATTGAATAAACAATTTTTCTAGAAATATTTATTGGTTTTTACTAGTTAGTGTCATTTTACTTATAGCTAGTTTATTGCCACTAAAATTGTTTACTTTATTCGCTGATTTTTTTTTTCTTCTTTTTAATCCTTTATGTCAGCTGTCTGTTGTTGTTCGCCTTGTTTCACTATTGCTTAGCTTATTGCTGGCTTATGCAATAAAATTTCTATTTTTATTCGAAACATGTAATAATTTTTTATTTTTTTTACTTTTTTTTGAATAAATATTTTTGTACGCTAAGAGATTTGTGATTTCTAAGAAAAATTCCCTTGAACAACACTGATTATTATAAAACAGCAAATTTTAACGTGTTATTCGAGGGATGTAAATTATTTAATCACGTTTATTGGCTTCTTGTGATTGTTTCTAATGGGAAAATCAATTTTTTGCTTGGTTGGTGGTTGTACTATGGGTATTGGCTACTTGCTGCGTTACGGATTGACTTCGATTGATCGCGATTTAATCATTGTTAGTCGCGACTTTTCAACGTTTAATTAATTTTTTTTTTTTTTTGCTTTATTTTGTTGGTGTGTTTGTCGGTGTTATAGCTTTGATTTTTTTTTTTTTCGTTTTGGTTTTCGTTTGTGAATTGTGATCGGAGAAAGATTGGACTGAATGGAACAGTCGGAGTAGAATCGTAGAATACGAAATTTTTTTTTTCTTTCTTTTTATTTCTGATTGATATTCTCTGTAATTAATTTAATTTAATTTGACGCAATGGGGCGGCAATAGATAGAGAATTTAAAATGAAATAAAAAAGAAACAAAAAATCACAATGTGGGGCTCACTTTGTTGATGTTTTTTTTTTTTGGATTAGTATTTGGTTCTTCTAGTCTTGTTCTTATGATTTTGTTACAGTTTTTTTGGTTTTATGTTGTGCTGCGTAAGCGACATAGCAATGCATAGCAATGACATCATTTAATTAAAAAGAAAACTAAAAACCAGAAATTAGTAAATTTTGATCACTTGAGATTGATTCAATTGTCTTAAACTTTCGATTAAATTTTTTTAGAGCGGAATCCTTTGTGCAGCATATTTTGGGACCTAATACAAAACTTCGGACCAAATTCCACCGCATTTTAAAATAATTTTTTTTTCACCCAAAAATGCATACAAAGCATCAGGAAAATTTTCAATTTTCAGTTGAAAAGTAAAAAAATTCTGATCGTGTTGAAACTTTGCAGGAATACTCTTTGGAAGGTACTGAATCGACTTAGTTCTTGGAGTTTTTTGATAAAAAATTTATTTCGCGAGTTATGACCAAAAATCTGCATCAGGAATTTTTATCTCGAGATCGTCTTGAACGACGCCAAGTAAACACGGCAATTAAAACGTAACGCACTAAAAACCTGATTAGATAATAATTTTTATTACAAATGTACTCGGCTTATTGGCGAAATAATTATTTCCAACATAATTGTTACTCAATTAATTTTATTTTCTATATTTATTATCGCTCTAATAATCTCATTTGCATGTACTTACCTTAAGCTACCTCTAACTCTGGTAATAAATTTATTATTAAAAAATTATTGCGATGGTTAGTGGTTAATGGATAAAGTATATTTTGTTATTTTATTACCAAAATAAACAGAAGAAAAACCATCAAATAATAATTATTATTATTTAAGTATGTCTGACATGCGCAAGAATGTTTTTTTTTTTTTTTGTTTTTCTTTGACACACAATTGTGTCGATTAATAAATAATAATAATATTATTATTATGATTATGATTATTTATAAAATATGAGCCAAGTAATGCTTATTATTTATGAATTTTTTTTTTTTTTATTATGCGCAATAAACTTAAAATAAAAAAAAATAATAATTTCAATTAATTAATTAAGTAATTTGTATGCTAGTAATTTTGTTTATCTTTTAAAAGTTGTTTAAAATTAATTATAAAAAGAAACATAAAAAATTGTTTTAAACGGAAGTTGTTGGTTTGTTTGTTTGTTTATTGTAAATATCCTGAAAAGGTGCGTAATGTGTCGTTAGTAACATTTGTGAATGAGTGGATGCGTGCTGGGATTACAGAAAGTCTCCAAAATCATCACTTTTTTTTTATTATTTTACCCCCATTGACTTGGAAAAATCGTCTTTCAGAATGTTAAATGTTTTCTATGTTGGCTTTAAGCGGTTTGGCTGTATTTTGTTGGCATTAGAACTAGTTACTGTTACTGTTACTGATGTTTAAAGTTGTACCAAGCCGATAATGATGATTCTTTTCATTTATTATTTATATTTCTTTAGATTTATGAGATTATTTATGTGTTGTTGTGTTGTTATTTCATTGTGTACCTCTTGGATTTTGATTGTTTCGTACATTAATAGTCACATTAATAAAATTAACGATTGATGTTCTCTTCATCTTCTTCGTTTTTGTCTTATTTTCTTTTTTGTATTAATAATATGACTGATTGTCTGGTTTTTATGCGTTTATCTTTGGTTTATGTTTGTTTGCCCATTTAAATTAATAAAAAAAGCGAAGAATTTTTATTATCGTTGCTTGTTTAAAATGTAAGAAATATTATTAATAATTAATCATAAAATATTATTAATAATTAATTAATAAATTAATATTGCTGGGTTGTTGTTATAAGGTGACGTAAAACACGTTAGGTAAAGAAAAAAAATTTTTATTTATTTTTTTTGTTCTCTCTCTCTCTTCTGTTTTGTTTGGATGTTTGAATAGTTGCGTGGTGTTTTTAGCTGGTTGGTTGTTTTGTTGGCTTGGCTCACCTCTTCAGGTTGACCTTTTTTTTGTTGTTGTAAAAAAAAATTAATAAAATAAAAGAAATGGACAAAAATAATAATAATAATAACAATAAATAAAGAAACAACTAAATACCGATCCGAAAACTGAAATAGAAATGAAGAAAAAAAAAAAAAACTTAACAATCCACACACCACACCTGAATTTTTTTTTTTTTTTTTAATCTTTGTTTGTCGCCTATCTCGCCTAGTATATTTATTCCTATAAATACATTTTTTATTAAAGAATATAAATAGAAGAAGAAAAAAAAGGTAAAATAAATGTTAAATAAAATTTGTAGAAAAGATAAAGGAGAATGAGAGGCAGGAAGGCACAAAATTTCTGCTTCTCTCCCCGGTTACCTTTTTTTCTATTATTTTCACTGTTAAATGTAACGAAGAAACCTTTTAAAGGTTTTTTTTTTTTATTATTATAGGTAATGGGGGTTGAAAATGTAATGTGTGATGGGTGGTTAATATGTTTTTTGGGTTTAAATTTTGTTTTTAAGGCAATGTCAACGTGTGGAAATTATAGAAAAAAAAATTTGTTTTACTTCTTTTTGATTGGAAAATTATTCGATTAGTTTTTGTGTTATTAGGGGTTGTGTAACGAGGGTTTTTGTATTAAAATTATTTGTCAGAATTTTCTACAAAAATATTCCAGATATCCTGAAAGTTTCTTTTTTTTTTTTTTGTTACAACGTAATTTGTCAGCTCTGTGTGTAGAGATTTAAAAATTTCCCATAAACACTAGCGGATATCTTTTGACAATAACAAGCGGATTATTTAACTCTCAAGCATATGCAGATTATAGTTATTTCCGATGTTTGTACCCTACTAGAGGTTGATTTATAGATTCTGTAGAATTTACAGTTTTCTTGTACTTTAACAATAACAGCGGGATTCTTGTGCTTTAAGAAAATCTTTTAGCTAGTTTATGTGATTGATTTATTGATTGTGAAGATACCGGTTTGTTCCGGAAAGTTTTTTTTATTCAGTATTTGAAGAGTAGTTTCTACACCAGACACTTGATCTGTTTTTTTTTTTTTTGTATTTCACTAAGTGATCTTTATATTTGTCTCTTCTTAAATTAACTCTACAAATTAACTAAAATCGTTGCGGGGACACACCTGGAGAATTAGAAATTTTCTTTATTCAAACTGTTACACATTCATCAGTTTTTTTTTTTTATTGATTTATTGAATGCCAAAGATCCAGACCAGATCATGGCCGGCCATTCACTATTTATCTGAAGTACATAAATCATGTTCGTAATTGGTGACAAGAAATTTTTTTTTGAAAGTTTTTTTTTGTTTTTGATCTAAAAAGCTACTTTCCTCAGCTGCCTGCGCTGCTTTATTATAATGATTTTGGTTTGCACGATTATTTGCAAATTATTATTATTATTATTATTATTATTATTATTATTAATAATCGTAATTAGTGTTATTAATTATAATTATTGTAATAATAATAGGCACATAGGCACTAGTGAAACGTGATAATAGCTTTGGAAATGAGAGAGAATTTATTTTTTTTTTGATGGTTACCTTGATCGAGTTTATCACCTCTAGTTTGTACTAAAGGGAAGTAAGGTAAAAAAAATTAAAGCCACTAGAGAGAATACTTTCTGATCACTTTTATACAAAAATATTCTTCCAAGACTACGTTTTTTTTTTTGTATTAGCATTTTGTATGTATTTCTGCCACATTTTCTATGCCTGTCTTTTCGATCTGATTTATAATTCGCTGTTAATTTTATTTAATTTTTAAATTTTTCATTTTTTTTTATTACCCATAATTATAGAGTTATTACTTGAAAAAAATTAAATTTCATTAGAGAATTTCATTTCTCGTAAATTATTTTTAAAACATTTTTTTCTTTCTTTTTTACTTAATCAGTGAAAAAAAATAATTAAATTTAAATAAAAAATGCTCGTAATAAAATTGATTAGCGTTGAATAAACTATTTGGAAATTGGAGAATGATTTAATTGTTTTTTAATTAAATAATTGTGGAGAGAGAGTGAGAGAGTTTTTCTTGTTGAACGTTTTATAGTTTTATTTGTGTGAAATAAACTCCTGAATTCTTCTTTATCGGAAGTTTTAGTACAGAAGACTTGTTGCTAATAAAAAAAAACCGTTGAAATCATTGCCTGTGTTTATTACCAGGTACAAATAAATCAACGGCAATAAGCACTTGGTTATTACTTTAGTTCTCTTTCCGATTATAAAATCTTTGCGAAAAAAAAAAAAGTTTTTTCGATTGGAAATTTTATTTCTAAAATTAAAATCAGTGCAGCAGCTGATCAGCAATCACAGATAAACTATGGAAACAGAATTTCTTAAAAGAACTTGTTTTTCATGTTTTTTTTTATGTTTTTTAAATTAAAAAAAAAAAAACAGAAAAATTGCTTATGTTAAGCGTGTATTTTGTCGTCAAACGCATTCCGTGGATAGTTGTGCTTCGCCGTTGCTGTGGTTTTTTTTTCTGCTTTATTTTTCACTGCATTAATTCACCTTTTTTTTTTTTCTGCTCCTAGTAAATTTTTCTTTGTTAATTTATTTATTTATTTAAGATATGTGCTTTGCCTTAAGTAAGTATTTTTTATTTGTTTCACCTTCTGTATTAATCGTCTTCTGCCAAACATAAAAAAGCCGGTGATGACAAAACACTTAGCAATTAGCGTTTAGTGTATAAAGAAATTAAAGATATAAAAAAAAAAATTATAGGATCGGGGGGAACTTCATTATTATTATTATAATTTTTTTTTTTTTTTTCTTAAACCGTTTATGTCGTTCTCGTCGTCATTTTTAATACATATTTTCCTGCGCAAAATGATTAAATAGTTAACGAGTCAACTGGTGACAGATCCATCAATCGTTTGTCTGCTGTTGGAAGTTTCTTCTAGTTTTTTTTTTTTTTAATTAATTTACATAATTCGTCTTATTTATAAGCGGCGGAACACTGTGAAGATTAGAATTTTTAAGTATTTTGAGTCTGCGTATAAAGTTGTAAATGCGCAAAGCAGCGGAAGCATTTCTATCGGTTTTTTATGAAGGCAAACCACTTTTTTTTCAGGATAAAAGGTGATTTGTATGGAAATTCGCTTTATTTTTTTAAAATTTTCACGTTATTACAATAGGGAAAACAGTTATAGTCGGTTAAGTTTAATGCACTTTGCTCTTTTATATTTTTTGTTGTTTTCGCGACATTAAAAGGGTAAAAGGCTTAACTGATATTATAATTATAATAATTAGCTGTGGTTCTACACCCGAGACCACGTATATAAGGAAATGTGAAACAAAATGCCAATCACCTAATCAACAACCGAAAAAATATTAAAAAAAAAAACCAAATACGAAGATACGGAGATGGAGAAGCGAACATAAATAAAGCAAAAATGAATTAATTTTAATATTTTTTTATTTTTCCTTTTTAAAACATCTTCTCAAAAGTCTTCTACAAAAATTTTAATTTTAGTTTCTGTTAGCATGATGCTGTTGCTGTTGTTGCCCATTTATTGCCTTGCTTAATGTGATTTTAATGTTTTCTTTATACTTTGTTTTAATTATAATTCACTCAAACTCATTTATTATTATGTTTATGCTTAAAGAAGGTAGAAAAAAAAATTCTCAATGAACTCTGTCTGTATGTTTACTGCCCCGAAATTAAAAACTAAAAAAAAAAAAAAAAAACAGACAATAGGCAGGGCTCAGGCGGGCACCATGATAAAAATTTTTTTTTTTATTTTTTAAATTATCAGAAAATTAGAAAATAAATTTGTCTTATGCTGATGATGGATGATGGATGGATTAAAAATGTTTCTAAAATTTATTTGCTTTTCACATCTTGATTGTTCAGCAGTTTGGTTGGTTTGCTCTTTAGAGTTTTTTTTTGTTGATGTATTTTTTTAACGAACGTATTGGACACGTAATTGCGTCACGTTATAACCATAGTGGTTCCTAATAAAGATGAAATTTTTCATTTAAAACGTACTATCGCCACCATTTTATTTGATTTGAAAAAGCAAAAAAAAATCGAACACAAAACAAGTGTAAACAAGAAATAAAAAAAAGAAAACAAATGAAAGTCAAATGTCAAATCAGTTTTTTTTTTATTTCATGTTTTTTTTTTATGTGTAATTGCAGCAGTTAAGGAACAATCATCACCAGAAGTATCAAACAAAAGTAAATGAGTGACAAAGTGTCGTGTAAATGGCATACAATTGTTATAAAAACAAAACAAAAAAGAAAAGCTTTAAAGCATAATAAACTGAAAAGCTTTGATGTGATTTTTTTTTTGCTTGTCGTTGTTTATTTTGTAGACTTTTAACACCCCCATTGTGGGTTTTTTAATTTTGTTGTCGCGTTTTACCATTTTTTTTAAATTGTTTATCTTCGCAGCAATTAGGAATTATAATAGCGGGTGGAAGTTTTTTTTTTCCTCTAGATTATTCAGAAGTGATATTAAACAAAGATATTAAGCGTTTTAATTATTTATTTTACTTTCCTTTCTTGTTTAAATAATGTTAATCCATGGGTAATTTGTGCTGGCAACGGATTATCTGCTTTGTTTTTTTTTTTTTTTTTTTTTTTTATTGATTCACTCAAACATCCAACAACTTGGAGTCGAGTCGAGTCGGTTTTTGGAATAGTGGAATTGGAAAGAAGTTTTTTTCGTCCTTTTATTCAGCTTTTCGTTTCTGTTTGTTTTTCCTTTTAGTGGTGATGTGGGGTTTATTTCTGTATTATTTTACACCCGGTCCAATTGTTTACGGTTTTTTTCTTTCCTGAATGGAATTTCGTTTTTCGTTTTATTCTTTTTTTTGTTGTACTCCCAAGGCGGTAATTTTTCCTTCTTCTGTACGTTTTGTTACAAAATTGTAGAATGATCTCTGGTTGTGTGTGTGTGTGTGTGTTTTTTTTTTTGGTTGATGCTGGTTTTCCTTATAAATTTTAAATAAATAAACAAAACACAAGACTCGATTGAAGTTTTTTTCTTTCTTTCTTTTTTCCTTTTCTTTATTTTATTTTTGATTGAATGATGAACTACTTAAATCGTTTTGTTGCCGCTTTTTTGTTGTTGTTTCTTCTTCTTCTTCTTCTTGTTGTTTTATTTGTAATCAAAGCCATGTGGTGTTTGTCACACAGTGTGCCGCCGCTACCGCCGTCATCAAACATACAACGAAATAAACCAAACCGTCTGCTTAAAGTCAGTACAATTTTTTTATTTTTTATTTTTATTCACTTTTATGCCGCTTTTTACTGTATTTTCAATGTAATAAAACAGGGAAATAAATAAAAAAAAATATCGAATTGTGACAAAAAAGAAAAAGAAAAAAAAAAATTATTCTGTGGGTGGGGTGGGCTGTTAAAAAATATTCAGTAAAAAGGGGTAAATCAATTCAATCAAATTTTCCTTTATATTTTAACGCAAACTTTTATGATTATTATTCCCTTTTATTGTTTTTATACTCTAGAAAAAATCTTAAACCGTTATTAACCGATTATTACGCAGTAATTGTTTCGATTACTTGTGATTTTCTTTTCTTTTGTTTTCCATTTATCGGTTTTTAGCATTATCATCCTGAAAAAGCTTTAAAATAGCAACCGATAATTTGTATTTGCGGTGGGCGGGGGTTTGGTTAAGTAAATTAACTAAAATTACCAAAGTGGTACTCGGTGGTTTATTCGATAATGAAAAACCATCACCTGCGGTAAAATCCTTTGTAGGGACAAATTTGCAAATTAATTTTTTTTTTTACTGTGTTTTTACTGTGCATCGTGTTAACGTAAAAAAATTTTTTTTTTTTTTTTTGTAATATTTATTCAACCGTGATAAAAAATCGGTGCCCTTTTGCCCATGTTATCTACGTGCCTAAACTGTGAATGAAACAAAGGAAAAATTTACTGAATGAACTTAACTGAACTAACGTATTGTTGGTGATTATTTTCCGGAGTTTGCCAGCTCCATTCCTGATTGGTTTAATGAAAATAAAAAAAATAAAATCTCAAGCACACTGCTGATTAATATTATTCATTTGTCTATTTATTTGTTGATTAATTTGCTATTTAAGACGGTGGAAAGAGTGAAAATTATCTAGCTTTGATTATGGGTGGTTTGTTTGGAGTTGTTTCTTGGTGAATGAGGGTGGATTGTGATGATTAATAAATGGGGTTATATTCGAACGTTTTTTTTTTTTTTTTTTTTATTAAATCTATCTTGTTGATGATGGATCAAGGATTCGTTTGTGGTTGATGTAGTAACGAAATGAACGAACAAAATTCCGACCCTGACGCGATAATGATGATACATCGGATTTAACAAGGCGAATTGGTTTTACAAAAATAAAGTCATTTCAGATAAAAATCAATAATTGTTGGTGATGTGATGTGAGGGTGGGTGTATGACGCTTTTTTTTTATTACTTTTCTATTTGTTATTCTTCTCATTTCATTATCTTCTATTTTACTGTTGTTGTTGCTGTGTCTGTTGTATTCCTTTTTTCTGTTTGCTAATGGCTAAGTTGTTGTATTAAAGTCACTCGACATTTATGGAGATAGATGCGGAAGAGAATTAATGACAGCAGCTATGCTGTTTCGCTTTGTAAGTACAATGTGATGTGATGTGCTGTACTGTTCGGTTCTGTACTGTTCTCCGCCTTGTATAGCATGGATTGTTCGTTGTATATAGAAAATGCTTAATCATAGGCATCGATTGATTTTTTTTTTCTTTTTTTTTTGTATTTTTCGTATTTGGTTTCCTCATTCGTATTTTAAATGCAATTTTGTTTGTGTATTTTCACTGTAAAAATATTTTAATTTTGGTAATAAAAGAAAAACGAAACGAACAAACAAAAAATGACAATGAAAAGTCCCTTGGGAAATGTGTGTGTGACTATAGTTTACAAAATAAATATAAAAATAAAAATAAATAAATAAAACTCCACATATGACTTCGGTTTTTTGCATGGCATCACGTTTTGCTGATTTTTTTTCTTTTTCATTCTTTTTTCATTCTGTTTTTAATTTTATTTCTTTTGTTGTGTTGTTGGTTCAACGCCCTCCTGCTGTTTTATTTTGTAATAAAACAACAAGTTGTGTATTTCATTAAATATATAAAACAAATAATCAACGAGTTAGATTTTAATTATTATGCCTAATAAATCGTCACATTAAATGATGAAAGAAATGTTTGTTGTGTTTAAACGATAGAGAAAAGCAGCCTATATAAGCGGTAATAAAAATTATTTTTATTCGACTGGCTAAGGTCAACCGTGTGTGTGTGATGGCATTTTTTTTAAGTAACTTAAAGTTAGACGAAGGAGTTTTTTTTTTTTTTTTTACCCACTAATAAAATAATAATAAACAAAAAAATAATAAACTATTAAAACACCCATGGGGTAGCCATTTTATTTTATTTGAATTTTCTACTTAGTTGGTGTCTCTGTTGTTTTGGAATTTTGTTAACCAGATGCTGTTACATGCTTTATAGTTAAAACTAAAAGGAATTTAATTATCAACAACCACCACCACCACCACCACCACCTTTTTTTATAGTTAAAAAAAAAAAAAATTATTAACAGCAATAAACAGCAATGTGGCGCCTTTATGCTATTTTGTAAAAAAAAATAAAAATCTATTTTTGTGTTTTAAAGCGATATCAGTAAATATTGACAGCAACAACATTGTTATCTTCTCGTATGAGGGTATGTAGCTATGCGCAATAAAAAAATAAATAAAAACCCCCCACAAATAGATGACAAAGCCGGGTGGCCTATGATGGGTGGGCTATTTATGTATAGAGAGGAAACGACTGAAGAATAGAAGAAAAAAACGCCACATGCTAAATGGATCAGATGATGACATTTTGATTTTGATTTTTTTTTTGTTTTGTTTTCTTTTGCATGTTTAATCAATTTTTCTTCTCTGTTTTTACAGGGGTGGGTTTGTTGTGGGTGTTTAAAGTGCTTTCATTTCTTTTGTCCTAAATTTCTTTTTTTTTTTTTTTTATTACATGATTAGCTGTAATTTTTGTGCTATTAGAGATAATGATAATGATAATAAATGTAATAAGCAGTAACAGCAGCATTGTAATGGAAATGTAAATTGTCTACTCGACCGCATTACGATTATATTATTCCACTCTACTACGTTTATCCGTTTGTTATGCCAAACAAACAGAATTATTAAATTTAATAAAAGAAAGAAAGAAAGAAAAGAGAAAATCAAAGTTTTTTTTTTTAAATAAAAAAGAAGAAGCTTTTTATTAGTTAATACGATACGAAAAATAGAAAAAAAAAAAAAAACGAAAAGTTACAAGCCGAGGATAATTTATTTTTTTCCCTTTTTTTTCTCTCTATTCACCCATGAATGTTGTTTCAAAAAAAATTTATCTCACGTTTTGATGACGGAATAAGACGTTTGGGGAGCTTTTGTTGTTATAGATTTTGATAATAGAAGGAATAGCTAGGATAAAACAGCTTACCACCACCCAGCTGAATAATTTTTTGGTTGTTGTTTTATCGATTGTTTTTAAAAAATAAAAATTATTAAACTGCTTACGCATGCGTTTTTGTGGTATATTTTTTTTTTTCTACATGGAATTTCTGCATAATTATTAATCATATTGTTGGTGTACGAGTAATTCGTTATCAGTGTCTATTTTTGATAAGAAAAATTAACCAATCGATAGGACAGAACAGCAAGATACTACGTGAATTTAATATCATATAAATTCTAATATATTATTCAGTCTCCAAACTCTCCTCTCCACATTATTGGAATTTTATATTTTTGTTTTGATCAACAAAATAAATTTCATTTTACCAATAATCATCAACCCGTTTGTTTGTCGGCGGTTAATATGATTTATTTATATATTTTAATGTAGTTTCTTTTGGTTATTATTGTTTGTCTTTTTGATCCTTATTTATGTGGAAAAAATTCTTTGTTCTGTCTATCGGTTTTGGAATACAAAACAGCAAAAAAAAAAAATGTTTAATTCTTCGTCTTAAATTCACATTAAAATCGGGATAAGAAAGAAAACAAAAAAAAAAAACTGCAGCCGTAATAATATAAACGAATGCATTATGCATTAAGCTAAGCGTCGTATCTTTAACGAGAAACTAAGCGGTTTCCAATCAATGTGATTTGATCAGAGATGGCCTTGAAAGTATTTATTCTTTTGTATAAAACGAATAAACAAAAGTCAATCATGTTTGCTTTGTTTGTGGATGTTCAAATGGTTAAGCCGTGTAAAAGTAAGAAAACGGCATCCATTTGCATTTTGTAATGAATTTTTATGTGGAAACAAAATGTCGTTATTGTTGAAACAAAATGGCAACCAGTTATGTGAATATAACTCGCGAAATTAAATCGTATTGTTGTAATTTGAATTGTCTAAACTGCAGTTTCATTACCACAAAACACAAATCGAGCTAATATAAAGGAAATTTTTCTGTTTTTCATCATTATTGTGACGCCACACTGACTGGACTGTTGTTTAATAAGCGGCAGAGACACTAATGGATTTAGATGATCAATTTATAGTTTTGGTTTTTGATTTTCATTTCATTAAAGAGTTAAAAATGAAATTTTCTGTTTTATGATAAAACCAAAATCTATCCATCATCAATCATAATGTTTTTTTTTTTGTTTTTACTTTGCCTAATGATTTTACATCGACCTTTTATTACAAATGTGTTAACAACAAATATTTTGAATATTTTTTTGGCTTTAAATTGATTGATTTTCGCTGGATTTTTTTTTTTATTATAATCGATAATGTTCTTAGCACGGATTACATACCGAACTATAAACTTAAAACATAGAGAAAATCGACTGATCAAAACGACTTAAATATGTATCATAGGAGAGAACAGAGATTTTTTTTTTTTTGTATTTTACTTAACACTGATCGTAGCTTAAAGGAGAAACAAAAAACTTCGTAAATGTGTACGGGAGAGAAAAATGTATGCAGCATTTTAGGTATGCTTTCACCAATCGGTAATTTTAGTTTGCGATGAAGAAATAAATTCATTTGTAATTTCACAATATCAATATCAGTTTTGTCTGCGGTTCAAAAGATGAAGTTTGTTTATCTTTTTTGCATGTGAAGCTAGCATTAAACGAGAAATGCTTCTGATTTGTCGAGAGCATTTTTTTTCTCTCCGGTTCGCATTTACGAAGGAATTTTTCTTGAATAGGAAGTCGGTCTTTAAGGTGATCGTTGATCTTCGTTTGTGTTTTTTCATTTTTTTTTTCTACGGTTTACATCAATGAATACGAATTTACATTGTATGTTATGCCGTAATCATGTTGCCCATATTATTGATGATTATTTTGCCTTCTTTTTTTTTTTTTTTTGTTATTATTACCTTGTTTGTTTGAAAAATATTTTTCTCTGCTTGTATATAACAAAAAAAAAAAAAATCGATAATCAAGTAGAAACTGAAAAATCAATTTCTCAAAGTGAAATAGAATTTTTTTTTTCATTTTTCTGGTACCTTTTTAGTGTGGTAAAAACAGGGCAAAAACGATGATAATGATGATGAAAAAAAAAATGTTTGTTGGATGAGGCAAACGAATGATGAGATGAAAGAAATAATTCAATAAAAATCATTAACAAAGCCAAAATGATGTAAGAAACAAACAAACGAAAATATGTATAAAAATCGATGAGTTTGTTTTTTTTTTTTTTTTGCTTCTTCTCCCCGATACCTTTTTTGTTCTGTGATGAAAAGAATTAATTACGTTGTCTTCTTTTTATTATTATTATTATTATTATTACCAATTCTCGAATTTGTTAATGTTTATTGGGTTCGCTTTGGATGTTCTTGTTTTCTTTTGATTCTTTTTCTCATAAAGTTAAAAATGTTAATGAAAGACCCAGTGGCGTACTACACAATAAATTATTTTCAATTTTGTCTTTGATAATCATTTTTGGTGGTGTTAAACAAGTGATCCTCGTTTATAATGCGCTACGATCACTGGAAATTAATTTATTACATAAAGTAATTATAATTATTAATAATTACTATCATCATTTGTGACTTTTAAATGATCACAAGAAACAGTTAATGTAATGATCACTTGCCTAAAGCATTCGTAAATATTGCGTAAAGACAAAATACCACGATCAACGCTTTAAGGTTTAAAGTTTAATTTTTTATTTTATTTTTTGTTACGATCACCAATTATCAGGTAGAAACTTTGTTGTAAACATGTTTTTAGAATTATTTGCTGCTACAGATCACTACTGTTAGCTACTTGAAAACAATTAATGCATTGTCGCAAATAGAAGGATTTTTCACTTATGACGATCATTTGATTGAAGCAACAAAGTTAGTCATCATAGTAATGTCAATGGGCAGCGCAGCAGCTACCATTACAACGGTTCTTAAGATCAAAATGGTAATTAATTCTATTCGTTAAACGTTTTAATAATCATACGGCATAGATAATAATCGTAAATTAATTTATTTGATTAACCAGTAGACAAAGCACATTTGAAACATTTTTTTTTTTTTTTTTTTTATGAAAACGACGATGACTGTCTAATTTAAATAAATTTGAATTTTTTTTTTGGTTGGTTTCTCGTGTGCGTTGTTGTTTTTTTGTGTAATTTTCGATTATTTATTTGACTCTAATAACTCAAAGCGCTAATAAAAAAAAATAAGTTTGTGAATTTTCGTTTTCAATGTTTGTGTTAATTAATTTTTGGCATGGATGGAATCATTGACCGAACCTTAAAAAATAAATAAATAAAAATTTCTGAATGGTGGGTATTTTGTGAGAAAAATTTGGTAAGTAAAATACGCCACTGGTTAATGGAGTTTTTCTGTAGAGATCAGTAGCTGTAATTGTGGTAAATGATGGGTCTGTTTGAATATTAACTGGGTTGATTCACTGTTTGATTATTGGCCATGGTGGAACCTACGTTGCTTGGTAGTTTTGTTGCTTTATTAACTGGTTAAAAGTATTATCAATTGATTACTAAACTGTCTATTTCCGGTACTATCTGATTCAACAACTGGACCATCTGTCTGTTCACAGATTCCCCAACCGTTTAATGCAGGTTTTCCAGCTATTTCTGATTAATCCCGTTTCCTCTTTACAATCAGCAAGAAAAGCTGAATACATTTTTTTTTTGAGACTTTTTGTTGTGCTTTTATCGCTTTTATGTTTTTTTTTCTACTATTCGATGCTTTTCTATTCACAATTTTTTTTTTTATGTTTTGTTACTGCTGTCACTGATGTTGCTTCCGTTTTAATGTGTTTTCTGTGTTGTCCGCATTATTTAAATTTTTTTTTATCTGTATTTTGCTGCTTTTGTTTTCAAGAGTTTTTTTTTACTGCAATGGGTTTTTCTGTGTTTCAAAATTGGAATGAATGAATGAAATGAGGAAACATCAGAATATGCTGAAAAAGTCGGACAATCACGGCTTGTTTTAACGTAGACAGACAGTGTGTGGCTCATGTTCCGAATTAATTTATTAAATTCTCGTATGGAAATATAGTTTATAAAACGGCGTCAGGAATTCTATGAGTCTCTTGTGGGTATTTTTGGTGTTTTAATCATCGCTGCCTCCTTCGTTGTGAATTATGATTTTTTTTATTCCATTGGTAAATGATTTAATTGTTTTACGTAATGGATTTAGACGGGGTTTTGTAACCTTTTTACGTTTTTTTTCCTTCTTTTTTTGTTTAAAAGACAACCAAATTTCCTTAAGTGTAATTTTCGGTTAAAATATCTAAACAACGTTTAAAGGAAGATAGGAAATTTTGTTTTGTATGAATAAATTACGAAGAAAAACACTTAAATAAAAGAAATGCTGTACATGCTGTTCCCTCATTCCAAATTAATTGTTGCGCTTCTATACAATACAAAAAAAAAAATTAAGGTCATGGCGTAAGTAATTTTCGTAATAAAAACAAAACTAGGAAAAATGTGTGTTAATCCCTTAAAACAAAATTCTGTTGTGTTGTGTTTTGAAGCGAAATTTGATGGTTTGACGTTTGGTGTTTTTTTATTTTTTTTTATTATGCGTTGCCTGCCTGTTTGCTTGCCTGCTTTCCTGTTTGGCAGTTAGTCAGCTAAGAAAGGCGGTCGGTCGTCTAAGCATCCTTTTTTTTTATTTTATTTATTTCTTCTACCACGAATCACATCTGTGCCCATGGGCAATATAATTCTTTTTTTTTTTGCTGTTGAAATTTCTTTGGTAATTCACTAATCACCTGCTGCTTTATTTCTTTTCATTTCATTAATTTATTATTGTTTGGGTTTATTTTTTTGGATGTATGTCGCCTAGTTAAAAACAGCAACAAATGTAATAAAGGGAAAAAGGAAAATTATTACAAATAGGGTGGGGATCATGCGGTTTAGGCTTGTGTAATTCTTGTGACAGATCGCGATTATTATTATTTTTTTTTTTTTGTTTTTAATTAAGAAATGATTGAAGGAAGCTGTGCTTCCAATATAAAACTATGTGGTGGTTGGTGATTGGTGATTGGTAATCCTGGATTGAGTTAGTTTTGTAACATTTATCACACTTAAGCCAGTGTGTACGGTGGTACGCCGCCACTGTTATGTTGTTGTCTGTTTATGGCTTTAGTTTTTTTTTTTTTGTCTTCTATAATAAAAAAACAAAAAAATTCTTGAATTTTAAATTAAAAAAACTTTTTTTTTTCTCTCTCTGTGTATTTATGTCAGTCATATAATAAATTATTTGGTTGTTTTCGGTTATTTTTTGTCTTAATTAAAATGTCTTTAAATATCTGTGTTGGGTATGTTATTGGTTTTTTTCTTCTTCTTCTTCTTCTTATTCTTTGTCATCTTTTTCTTGTTCTTCTTCTTCTTCTTCTACGTCTTACGGTTTAATATTTTGGGTGAAATAAAAAAAATTTAATTAAAAACAAAAAAGAAAAAGAAAAAAATGTTTTTTTTTATGTCATTTCATTAAATTTTAAAATAAAAAAAATTGATGCTGTTGTGACTTTTTTGAACTTTAAGTCTGTCGATAATTAAGTAATTTAAATAAAATATATTTTTTTTTTTATTAATTAATTAATTAATTAAAATATTATCCTGAGCGCAGAGTTTCGATTCTGATGACTTAATTAAATAAGAATTTTTTTTTTTTCTTCAGCGTTATTTCCTTCGATTATGTGATGAATTTTTATTTTTTTCCTTGACCAGTGGTACTAAGTACATTGCTGACTTATTTTCTTTTTTTTTTTTTTATTATTACTTTGCATAATTAACTGATCTTCTTGATTTATGATTAGATTGCTTCCGGTTATTATTATTATTGTACAGCCTGTAACCAGTTGTTTACATTCTCATTAGGCTTGTAAATGGATTTTGTTGTTTTGTTTTGTTTTCTGTTTTTTTTTTTATTATCTAAGATAAGCCTCGTAAGATTAGATTTTTATTGGTACTAATATGATATGACTTACGGTACAACATGAGTTAATATAAGAGTTAAAATTTTGTTTGGAAGAGATTGAAGATTTTTATTAAAATCACAATTTTTCTTTTTTGATTATTGCTAGAGGCGGCTATAACTTGGGAAATAATTTTTTTTTTTTCGACCAAACCCGTCTTATTCCAAATAAGCTGAAACTTTTCAAGAATATTCTTTAGGACATTGAAATGGACTTGGTTCTATAAGTTCTATAAGATCATTTCAGTGGCCGGTATCTCGGAAAGTAAATAAATACAATTATTTTTTTCGATTCAGGACTATTCAAAGAATATGTGTGCAAATTTTAAAACCAATTAGAATTTTAATTTTCATCGAAATACAGCAAAAAGTGCAAGGGATCAGGTTGTTTTTGTTTTTTTTTTTATCAAATTTCGACTTTGTTTGGCCACGGGTTTGGCTGTAAAGAAAAAATTATTTCTCCAGTTTAGGGGCCTATCATAAAAATAGGGAAACGTAATAAATTTTTATTAATTAATCGATTTCTCATTATTGTTTTGTTGTTTATTACCATGAAAAGCTTTTTATACAAAAAGCTGTTGTTGTTGATTAATTAAAAACAACAAAAACGCTGAATTAATTCAGTATTTGGCCTAAAAAAGTTATTTTACACCTTTGTCAAAACTGTTTTTCATCTTAAAATAAAATAAAATAAAAAATTTAATTAATTAATAAAGTTCTCTTAATTTTTCATGTTTAATAATAAACCGTTTAATGCGATTGGATATGTTGATTAGCTTAACAAGAGGATGCAAATGATGTAAAAAAAATTCTTCTTTCTTGGTTGGTTTGGTTGGTTGGTTGATTAATAAATAAATAATGTGAGGGCGGAGATCGGTTATAATTTTTTGTTATTTATTCTTTTTTTTTTGGAAGCATAATGAAGGCAAACACAAGTTAAAATAAATAACCGAGAAAAAAAACTCGTAAATAATTTTTTTACTTTTATGTTTTAATATGGAAATCAAGCTTCAAACAACACGAACAACATAACGAGCGATAACCATACACAGAGGTATAGATGATGGTATAGTGGAATAAAACAATAAAAATAACAAGATTATCCCATTAAAGACCTTTAAGTTTTTTTTTTTTTTATTTTCGTTGGACTTGTGTTTGGGTTTTTAGGCAGGTCACACGCGACACAAATAAATTTTCTTGTTGTTTTTTTTTTTGCTTGTCTTATCAACATTGGCTGAGTTTTTGTTTTTTCCATGTTTCATCTCTTGTTTTTTTTTTTTTTTTTTTTTGTTTTGCTGCATGGGATCATTGTCGTCGTTGTTGTCGCTACAACTTAATTAATAAATTATTAAAAAAAAAAAAAAAAAATTTATCGCTTTTTTGGCTTAGTTTGAAGAAAAAAAAATGAAAATTTTTTTCTACCACAATAACATCCGTTCGGTTTTGTTATTCGTCATTCATTAATTACGTTTCGGTTTTGTGTAGAGTTTTTGTTTTTAATTTTTTGTGTCATTTTCCGGTTATTTTGTGTAATTTTTACAGACTATTGTTATGTAAAATGATATTAGAATAAAAAATAAATCTCCGGATACCATCAGAACTTGACAGGTATTTACAAATAGCATTTTCTGTGGAAATTCATTGTAAAATTTGTAAACAAATAAAACTGAAAACAATAACTTTGTAACCTTAGTAGGTATTTTGCAAGTTTAAATACACAATAATTTTCCGGTTATATAGTCCAGACAATGCGCTATTTAAGGTTCTCGAAAGTTCTAACTAAAAGTTCAAGGTTTTGTAAATCCTTCAAAAATTTACCCAAAAAAAAAAAAAAACCTAATTCTATAATAAAGTAATAAATAAAGAAGAAAAACAAAAACAATAAATTTCTCTTACTTAAGTATAACAATCATGCGCATAAATCACGCACAGCATGTGTTTTTTTTTTTTTGGTAAAAAATAATTTTTTTAAGTCGTTTTCTTCGCTTGTTTGTTGTTTTCTTTGTAGACAATGCTGGAGAGTTTTTTTTTTCTCGTTTTTTTTTTGGGTTTTTGTAATTTTTAAAATACTCGGGATGAATGAAAGAAAATAAATAATCTTGGGTAAACAAAAGAACAAACGAGATTTATGGAAAGTTTTTTTTTTTTTTTTTTTTTTTTTTTCACCAACCATTGACTGAGTATTTTCGGTGTTTTATTGGGTTTTGATGTGTGGGTTTACCTTGATCACTTGGTTATTGTGATCGTTTTGTTCGCCTGGAAATTATATTTCTGTACAATTCACTGATTACAACATAAATAGATGGCACTGATAACAAACAACTTAATTCCTTTTATAAGAAAATTTCCTGTCATTTCTCATTCGCCATTCCCTTACAAATTGAATTAAATTTTCTCGTCTTTTGAACGTAAAAATATTTCTAAACAGGAATGAGCTGTGTTGTGGGTGGACTCGCCATGTATATTTTTTTTTTCGTTTCCTTTTTGCTTGATTGTGTTAAAATCTGAAAATTCAATTAAAGAGGAAAAAGTGATTTCCGGTTATATATTTCGCAGTATTTTGATGAGAATTTTATTAGATTAATTGATGGCAGTTCTGCTTCTTTATAACGAAGAAATTTGATGTGTCATGGTGGCTTTAAAGACATTTAATTCTGGAATCTCTATTGTCAATTCAATTGTTAACTTTATTAGCGGAATTATTCTCTTTAATCATTGTCTTGTTGATACTTCTCTCAGCTTTATTAATCCAATTAGTATTCAATTGTTTTTAGGTGTGAGAAGATTTCGTTTTTTTTTTTATTACTTTAATAATAAACGAAACGGCAAACAGTAATTTAAAAGCGAAGGTGTTAAATGTCAAACCGCATTTTTGTTGTTAATTTATATAAAAAAAAAAAATGAATAAAAATGATTATAGGTTAGGCCACACACCGTGTCTGGTGTGTTAAAAATAATTCCATTCAGTCATTTAGCTGAATGTAATTTGAGACGACATTTACTCTGTGTGTGTGTGTGTTGCGTCTCTTCGTTTTATGGCTTTTTATGTGGACACTGAACCCTTCGATTTACATGGTGGTTTGCTTCTTGACAATAACCGTGTAGGATTGAATTACACTTCAATTCTCTTTAATTAAAAATTTACCTTTACTTCTAGTGGCTTAATAATAATTTTTTGTTTTTGTTTTAATTTACAGGTGACGTACTATCCGGTGTTTGTTTTGTTGGACAACTTGATACCCACTCATTAGGATTATTTTTATTGTTGCCACTCTGTATTTATTTGTCATTGGGCGCAATATTCCTGTTGGCTGGCTTCATATCGTTGTTCCGTATCAGAACGGTTATGAAACACGATGGAACGAGAACGGATAAGTTGGAACGTTTAATGATGCGTATTGGTTTCTTCAGTGCATTATTTATATTGCCCGCTGTTGGTTACCTGGGCTGCCTCCTGTACGAGTATTACAATTTTGATAAGTGGATGGTGCAATGGCATCGTGATATGTGTAAAATATTTTCGATACCCTGCCCCCATACGAATACAACATTATCAACGGTTAGCACAATTATTGGTGGTAATGATATGAATACGATTGAGGATATGATACATGAGGATCGGCCTATCTTTCAAATTTACATGGTGAAATATGTGTGCTCGATGCTGGTCGGCGTTACATCCAGTGTTTGGCTTTGGTCCGGCAAAACGGTTGTTAGCTGGCGTAAATTTATCGAACGATTACAGGGTAAAGATGCACGATCACGCGGTGCATATGTTTAGCATCAGCAGAATACTCAGCAGTTATTAAATCGTCGACAACAACCACAACAACAACAACACCTAGAAACAACATTTACAACCAACAATGACTGATTTGCTACTAATGTGTTTGTCGTTTAATTAAAATTTAACAAAAAAAAAAAAAAAAACTGCAACTGTGCTTGGATTTAATGAGATTTTGTGCTAAAAAAAAAAAATAATAATTAAGTGACGAAGAAGAAGGAGAGAAAAATTAATTTATTTAAGCTTTTAGCTAGTAATATAACTTCTGTGTAGCTTTTAATTTTAATTTTAAGTTTTTTAGTTTCATTTTTTTAGTTTCATTTTTTTTTTTTGTTAATTTTCTGTAACTCACGCCCTCAGGAGTGTTCTGGGGTGTGCGGTACAGTAATTTGTGTTTAGGTCTTTTTTTCTTTTAAGATAATTTAGGACGTTAAGTAAGAGGAATAATTTAATTCGGTAAAAGTGTGTTTATTGTACCACTGATTACTGTCAACTTTGCGTTTATTCATGTTTCCGTTTTAAAAATTATTTAATGATGACAACGAACACTGCTTAAAAAAAATTTTTTTTTTTAAATAATTAAGAAAATTGCTCAGGAATTTTATAAACAAAAAAAATTAATAGAAGATCCCTCCTAGTTGTTTTTATGTTTTGTGGAGAGATAATTAACGTGAAAGTTGAATTAACGCTTTGTGGTTTTCTTTTATTTGGATTACATAGTACTTGGGAGTTTCTGAGTATAAATGTTTGGTGGATACTTTGATTGTAAAGTATCTGGTGCCACATCTACTCACAGAAGGGGGAGTTTTCTATCTCAGGGGAGATTTTTGGAGAGATTTTCCGCTTTAAAGTTGTTTTCGAATGTTAATTTCGAAGCAAAGCGTTAATTTCTGGTTATTTTTGAATGACTAGTGGCTTGTTGTGAGCTTTTTTTTACAGCTTGATAAGCTAAGTAGTTAGAGACTAGCAACATTCAAGGCGTTATTTCACCTTAATGACACAAAGCGTTAATTAATTATTAATCAATAATCGCGGTGTTTGCTGATAATCACACGTGCGCTACCAGCTGTCTTTTGTTTTTATATTAAATCCTCCATTTTCTTCCATTTTAAATTATTGCGCCACTCCCTCAAGACTGACATTTTATGTTTTTTTTTTTTTTCGTTGATTTTAAGCTTTTTTTAAGTTTTTTTTTATTTTGTTTTATGCGATGTTTTAAGTCGCTGTTCTTGAAAGTATTTTTGTTATTTACCCTCCCTTCTCATGGTTTTTTATTTTTTGTTTAATTAAGTAACTTAATCTTAAGCTTCTTGTAAGGCATGTACATAATGTTTAATTAACAAATAATTAATTAATTAATTGATAATAAATCCTCTATATTCATGTTAATGTGAAGTAATTTTTTTTTTTTTTTATTTTTCTGTAAATAAAATAAAATAATTTTAATTTTTATATTAATTAAGCGTATATAAAAATAAAAAAAAAATTCACCCTGTATGCATATTATTAAATAGCAGGGTGGTATAGATTTTTTTTTATTATTATTATTATTCTTATTTTTAAATTAAAATTAAGCTCACTGTAATTAATTAAGAAAATTAAAAAGAGAAGAAGAAGAATAAAAACACCAAGTAAAAAAAAATTTTTTTTTTAATATATATATAATTAAGGGTTAAATTAATTAATTACGTCGTTGTTAATGTTTCGCGTGTAAATAAAAAATTAACAAGAAATTTATGTTGAGCTTTTTATGTGAGAGAAAATTAAAATTATTATTAAATTGTATAAACCGAGGTATAATGTCGGTAGGTGTAAAGCAGTGTCCACCTTGTTTAACACGGTTTGATAATGTTTGATAATGTAAAATTTAAATAAATAAAATTGCTACTAATGGTTACGTTATAGTGTTGCCAGTGGCCATGTACTTTGTCACGTAAATACGGGGTTAACCACCCTAAAACCCATTATGGTTCATTATTTTTACCTTTTTTAAACAGAAATTACCGTGGCCGTAATTTAAGCCACTAGTTAAAGCTATGAGAGAAATTTTATAAAGAAAATCATGTTAAACAAGGATAGCTAAAAGAACAAGCCGCTGATTTATTATTATTTTTTTAAAAGATTTCTGTTTTAGCCAGACGCATTATAACGAATTTATTATTTTTTAATTAAGCTTAAAATTTCTATTGACTGTGTACAAATAAATAAAAATTTTTTTTTTTAGTTAAGTTAAGTGAAATTAAATTCACTTTAAACCGGATTTATAATTGTAACGATGATGTATGTGGCTTAAGTTTTGTTTACTTCGTTTTACTTGATCGTTATGCAGTTTGTATCCAGTTTAAAGTGTTCTAAATCCTAAATTCTATTGATATTAATAAAAAAATAAAATGAATAATTTTTGAAATACAGAGATAATAATTTCGTTGTTTGGTTTTTTTTTTTTAGTACCTTTAGTTCCTCCAGTCCTGTTATCCCATTTAATTTTGTATTCAGATGTTCAGATGGATTTTGTTGTGGACCGGACAAAGTTACGAGACTAACCACTAATTAGGATGTAAGGGTGAGGTAAATACTCATAGAGAAGCCATTGACAGTTTATTGGTTTTTTTTTTTCTTCAACACTTTTATCGGATAACTCAGCGGATAGCAGAAATCGTGGAATAAGACGCTTAATGAACCAGTGGTGGCGTTTTTTCTATTATTAATCCATTACTGGTTTAATTAATTTAAATAAATTTAAAAAAAAAAACATAACAGGTATGTGTGGTGACTTACGGTAATTAATTGGATTTTGTTTTTTTTTTTTCCTTCTAGTTGGTTTTACACGTGTGTAACACGGAATTTATTTTGACAGAACTACAGAGTTACGGATCTTACGTTGATGTTTCAGTATAACCGTGAAGTGAAATTAATATTCTTGGTCAATTAACGTTTAATCCTCACGCAACTTGTCTTGGTTTTCTTGTTTTTACTACACATTCGTTGAAGAAAGAATTCAACGGTTATAAAGCGTTTGAAAAACTTTTTTTCTTTGACATTCAGCGAATTTGCGATTTTTTTTGTTTTGTTTTTTTTTTCTGTGCCGAAGAAAACAAACCATGTGGTTGTGGTTTATCGGCACCCGTTTTACCTTCAACCCTATTTTTTTTTTTTTTTGAGTTTTATATCGTGATTCCTGTTAATTACGTTGTTATGTAGTCGCGTACGTAATAAACGCGTGTTAAAACGCAACTGAAAACGACCACAGTCAGTCAATAAAAAATGAAAAAAATAAAAAAAAAAAATTGCCACGAAGATATTCCATTAGGGTGTGGGTGTGTTTCTCTGATTTTCTATTTATTTATTAATAATTTTAAGTGTTTTGTGGTTTATTTTTTTGTTATGCTATCGAAAAAAGGCTTTAATCGGGTGTTTATGGGGAGTTTTTCCAACCTCGCACGATCGTTAATAAAATGGTGGATGGTAATAGTTGAAACGGAATAGAAATTCGTGGTAAGTGTGAATTTTAAAGGTAAAACATTTTGATTTATAACGACGTGGATTTTTTTTACGTGATTTTCACATGATTTCTGATTAGTTTCGTTGGGTAGCCGAGTTCTTATCAAAATGGTGCTCAACGCGTTATTTTTCTTTTTGATTACCACGTGTTGAGATGCGAGAATTTTGTTGACGAAGTCACTGGTCGTTATTGGTAATAAAATGTTTTTTTTTTATTAAGGTTGTTAAGTACTTTAGGGAATGAAATGTTGTAATAAACGCAGAAGGCCATATTGAGGTTAGAAGTTCTAGTAACGAAGTTAAACAAATTGTTTTTTTTTTTTTAATAATTTAATAAATTTATTTATTAAGTATTTCCTCTTGTATAAAATATATTATTATTGTTTTTTTGGGGAAGTTTTGGGGGTTTTTGAGGGAAGTACGGGGTTGGGGGTTTCACAAAAATTAAAAATTATGGCAATAGATAATAAAATTGGGATTAAATGCTATTAATTATGATTAATTATTAAGGAACATCGTCTGCGCCTGTTCCTGCTTCTTACTCCTGCTTTTTACTCCTGTTCCAACATCGTTCACCATTCTCCTTCATTTTATAATTTAATTTAATTTTTTTTTTTTCATTCACAGCTTTAACTTTTCAAGAATTTTCTTTCTTAAAACCATTCTTAAGGATTTAGGCCGTTTGGCGGCATACTCATCGTATTTACACAAAAAAAATTATAATAATAATAAAAAAAAAAAAAAATTTTGGCGCCGCATTCACATCTTAACCGTTCAGTTCAATTTTGACGACACCCTGTGGCAGCTCCTTCATCATACGCCACACATCCACACGACTCAAGGCATCGATTTGTTTATCGTTGATCGACAAAATTATATCACCAGCTTTGATGTTGCCACATCGTTCGGCGGCACCACCTAAAAAAACGAAAATGGAAAATTAATAATTGATGGATTTGATAGCAGGTGGTGGTGTTTGGACTGGCTTCTTACCCATAAAAACTTTCTTTACGAGCAACGGTTTGTTGCCCAGTGGTGAATCGAAACCACCTTCTATTGAGAAACCAAGGCCACAGCCGTCCTTAAGTACTTCGATTGTCTTTCTGCCAATTGTTTGACTCGTTGTATTTCGTGGTGTTTCTTCTGGTATTTTTGATATTTCTGATATTTCAGTAGACATATCAGGCACTGATTTCCTCTTTACAGGCAAAGGCGCATCACAGTTTAACACAAAAACCCTTGCTTGGGCTTTTAAACATGACTTAGTATCCGATTGCAGTATTTTAATAGCGAGTAATGATTCACTCGTTGCTTGGCCCTCATTTTCAGTTTCAGCCTCATCTGATGATTCCGTGGTATCTGTTTCTGTCATACATTCCGTCCCTTGACTACTCCCATTCTGATTATCGGGAATTATTACTGTTTCCTGTTGCACATTTTTCACTTCCTTGGTCTTAACTTTTTATTAAAAAAAAAAATTTCGTTACGTGAAATGTTCAAAGATGGATGAAAAAGATTCGAACAAACCTTCAGTCATATTATCCAAATCTAATGACCGTGTCGCTTTGTGGTGTCCACTCTTGGGCACATGAACTAAATCACCATGGCCAATTTGCTTGTTGCTGGCACTGCTGCTTGTATCCAAAGCATTCAATGAACCCAACGATGTATGCTTTGTATGGTTCGATAGTGGGGTACCAGCTGCTGGGGATTGTGGTGACTCCAATTGCATCGATTTTGATCGGGTGACAATCATCACAACCTCATTACGCGGTGTCTACAACAAATGGAAAAAAATTATTCACTGGAATTTTTCTTTTTTTAACGAGAATTTTTTTTTTTAATGGATTTTTAATTTTTTTGTAACTTTTGACAGAAATCGGGATTGTCAAAAGTGAAAGTCGAAACGCCTGCTGCGTTCTAATTTAAAATTTCACCTTCAACAGTGCGACTGATTCACGGTGTGTTAGACCACGCATACTTAGTCCGTTTATAGACAGAATGCGGTCACCTTTCCGTAGGCGTCCATCCTTATCCGCTGGAGATTTTATTAAAATTCTATGGATCTGAGGAGATAAAACAACGAGATTTAGTTAAATCAAACGAATTGACGGTGGGATATTCAGAACTCACAGTGATTTCCTTGGCTTCGTAATCAGAACCACCGGCTAATGTAATACCGATGCTGCTCTCCGGTATTTCTCGTTGCAGAATAACAACAAAGGCTTCAGCGGTTTTTGGATCTAGCGGTGGGGCCGCATCACCGATAACCGATTGTATCTCCTGTGGAGTGACTAAGCTTTGATTGCTTCCGCCCAGCGAGGAATAGCTGCCGAATTCCGGCGTACTTTGTAATGTGGTTGACGGTGACTGCATTGATGAAGATGAAGTTGTGATGCCGGTTTGTAGTGACGAAACACCAGACGATGACGATGCAATAGATTCCAAGGATGAGAACCGCTCATGGAATGTGTTTGGAACATTTTTCTCCAGCTTTGGCGATGTTGTTGTAGGCGGTGATATTTTTGCTGTGTTGGCTTTAGCATCAAACGTCTTCCGGATCTCCGTTGTTGCTGTTTTCTTTGTGTCGCCATTTTGAGACTTCATTTTATTAACCGAAGGAGATTTTTTGTCGTTAAACAAAGCGATGTTTTCGGAAACAGATCGTGGAAGTGGCTTAGCACTTCCCATCGCAGGAACATTATTATTGCCTAATGATAATTTACGATCGATGCTTCTTATACTTGGCACAACTTTCGCTTCTTGTTGTTTCTGTTGCTGCTCCTTGTGCTGTGCGTTGAGAATACTTTGATTTGCCTCCTGACGCACCCACTTTGCTAAATCATTCATGCCATTCGTCGAACATATTATCTCGTCGTCAATTGATTTCGATTTGTTCATTTTCATCATTCCATTGTCCATGGGTGGTTCCTTTTCTGGGAGAAACACAGCGTCCACATCCATCGAAATTAATTCGTCGACGTCAGACGTGACCTCGACATAGGAAGCTACATTGATCACCTTGTCGACCAGATTCAAATCGTTTTTGCCAGCTAATTTATAATTGACGAGAGTATTGCGTGAAGATGCGAGTCCATTCGAGCTGCCACTGCTGCTCGTTCGCGCTTTGGGTTTTGGTGTTTTCTTAACGAAATCCCGTTCCTCCTCTTCGCATCCATCTGTGCTGTCCTCATCATCGTATCGACGACTCGTTTTCTTCCCCAATGACAAACTGGAAGATTCATCACGGCCACTGCGACACTTTGCTGAGGCGAGAATGTTGCGTCGATTCAATGTAGCCTCATCTGGGGTTACAGTTGTGGAATTTGACGATTGTCTATGGAGCACCCGACGCGAGACGTCAATAATCGGGGTTGAGCTGCCCATTGAACTGCAACTGGCTTGCGATCCGGAACCAGACGTCAGTGTTGACGTGGTGGAGCTAGCAATCGATGTATTCGTCTCCGAACTAAGAGTCCGGGTGAGTGCGAATTTCTCTGGTGCAGTCGTATTTATTGGTGACAATGGTGGCGTGGAGATTCGCGAACTCAGTATCGAGTCACTGTCTTCACTGTCACCACCACACATGCTGTCGCCACCCAGTCGATTTGTTGATAAATCGGTGGGACTGCGATTTGCTAAAATCAATGAAGTTCGTGGAGGTTTAACTGGTGGCAATGGTGGTGGCAGCCGTTTTTCCGGTGCCACCATTTTCTTAACAATTAAACTTTCAATGATCGGCGTCTTTGCTGAATTATTCATCGACGTGTTGATTTTGTTGTTGGAGCCGAAAATACTCTTGTAGCCGCCACTTTCAACGAACGGTATTGGCTGATACTGAGGGCAATATGGAGGAGCGGTCTGTGGTGTCGCTGGTGACTTTTGTTCCGAATTACTTCTGTAAGCCGTCCGGGGTTTGTTAAACGAAGACAATGTCAGACCATGATTCCTCCCATTTGTTGATGTCGTTGATGCTTTCGAGTTCAGAGCCTTTTGCCGTTCTTTGCTTTTAATTTCGGGTAAATCTAGAAGCACCTGCTCATCAATTGTGTTCGTCACGGCCACCTTCTCTGGAATCACTAGGCCTCGCAATTTGGACATGGATTTTTTACGTTGCTCTAGCATATTTGATATGGAGGATCGTCGATGTTCTTCGCCAGTCTGGTTGTTGCTATACGCTGTGAAACTGGTCGTCCGAGCGATTGTGGGTGTTGCGCGTCGCGGCAAGGATGCATAATGTCCATTTGGCGTTGCCTCTTGCTCTGCATGATTCTTTTTAATTGCTTCGACAGTGGCGTTTGTTGTTTTCTGATATTTGTAATCCGTACTGCGACTGGTGTTGGCCGAACTTGAATATGGAATTGGCGGTGGCGGCGTTTTGATGATGTAGTCCAAACACTCGATACTCTGTGCTTTGTCGTACATGTCCAGATGGGATTTTCCCGAATAGTAACTTTTGTCGTCGTAGCTCGTTTTCTCATCTAAGTACTCAACGCTCATCGCCTTTTTGCTCAGTGTCATCATGTGACCGTCATGCTCGTCCAGTAAATTTTCGTAGCTACGATTTTTCGTCGAGCGACGGCTCATGGCGGATGGAGGTAATGTCGGTGGCAACCGATTTGGAATGATTGGCGGGGTGCCCAGAACATTACTACAATCTGGTGAAGGCGGCGGACCCTCACCATTTGAAAACATTGCGATTTTATCGCGAACACTACGCTCTGATTTTTCATCTTTACGCCAGCTGGGTATGCTCAGGCGACCCACGCCATTACTATCCACTGACCGGCGCCTCATTATATTTAATTCTTTCTCCTTCTTAAGGAAACTGGGAGCGTCGCTTGATTCAAATTTTATGTTTGACGATGGCAATGAGTTTTGCTTTGTTAACGTCAATCGTTCGCACGTGAGATTTCCACCATTCATCTGCCACTTGCTTGCTGGACTGTCCACCGGTACAACGCTTTCCAGTTCATGCATCTTCTGCATACAATTCTCCCCATCCACTTTGATTATTAAGTCCTGGCGGTAGATCTTCCGCGGTGTTGGCGGCGGTATTGATTTCGGCAACGGTGGCACCGCATCTTTGAGCTTCAAATCTGTCTGCTGTAACGTTGCCATTGCTGATGTTGCTGTTGTGGCCAATGCTGGCGTCACCATTGTGGTGACGATCGAAGATGTTGTCTGTATTAGCATCGGTTCGGTGAAATTCGGTGGAAACTCATGGCCATCCGGTGGTAAACGGGAGAATGTCGGCAACAATAACTGTTCACCACTTTCCAACGTTTTTATTGTTGCTATTGTTGCACCGGGCACCTCTGTTAATTTTTTATTACTTTGCGGCAATACGGATGAGATTGTGGCTGTAGTTGTACTCGTCGACGTAACACTACCAACATGACGTTCCATTTTCGTTACACCAGACCCTGTCGTTGGTGTTTTTTTGTTTATTAATTCGTCAATTTTATTCTCCGTACAAGCACTGGTACTGCTATTACTGATGCCACTGCTATTTCGATTATTATTTTGCTCTCTAATGACCTTTTCTATTTCCTCTCTCTTATTCCTATCATTTAATTTATTTTCTTCATTTGTTATTAATAATTTTTCATCATCTTGTTGCTGTTGTTGTTCCTGCTGTTGTTGCTGTTGCTGCTGTGTTTTATCTACAAAAAAAAAAAAAAAAAAAATAATTTATTAATAATAATAAATCTTATTCAGATTTCTTGTTAATCGATTAATGGCGTCATAAAAACAAAAATGAAAACTGAATTTTTTTTTTAAGTTGCGCGCACACAATTAATTCATATTAATTTGTAATAAAAAAACAAAAACAAAAAATTGTTTTCTCTCTGTATTTAATTTTCATATGCGGGCTTAATCATTAAATAATTAAAAAAAAAATTTTTTTCTTAATTATTATTTATTGTAAGCCTCGTGTATTGTACGTGGTGTAAATATTGTGAATAACACAGAATATTTAGTATAGAGACAAAATATGACTTAAATTTAAATATCCTTACCATAATTAATGCATTGACTTGTAAAATGATTTTTATTATTTATGAAAATATTTTCCTGTCGCTTTAATTTCGGTTTTAAAAATATAATTCTTGGTTCCATATCGTTCACAGTTCACAGGGTGATTTTAACACTTTTACTTTATTTACTTTATTTTTTAGCAATCTTTAATTGTTTATCTACGTTAATTTTGTGCGGTGTTTTTACGGGTAAATTAGGATCAGAGTCATAAATGAATATTGCTATATCCAAGACACAAACAAACTGTACTAACTACTGTAGCGAAGACTATCTAGCAAATGTACAAAAAAGTAAGAGAAAAAACCGCAAGGTTTATAACTTTGATTTGATTTAAAAAAAAAAATTTTTTTTTCTTCTTCACTTCTTTTCCTCGTGCTTATTATCATTAAATTAAGAAAAATTCCAATTAATTTTAATTAAATTAAAATAGATATTTCTGCATGTTTTTCAATGCGTTTTTCCCATCATTAATACGTTATAAATAATAAGTGTTAAAGGCAGTAGAAAAAGAAATTTTTGTACAAAAAAAAAATAAAAAAAATGGGTTCGCTGCTGTTTCGCTTATTTGTGTTTTGTTTTTTTTTTTTTCTTTACCTCTACGTCTTTATAATTAAATTAAATTTGATTTTGTTTAAAATGTGTGAAATTTAATTTGCTGTTGTTTTTTTCTTTTTTATAATCGGCCTGGTGGAAACTAAGAAAAGAAAATTTTTTTTGTTAAAAAAAAAAAAAAAAAACCTTTAATGAAATCGTGTCAACCTTTTGTTTGTTTGTTTTGATTTTTTTTTTTTTTTTTTTTTAATTATAACAAACAATGAAGCAGAAATAATTAATTTAATTAATTAATTAAAAACAGAATACAAAAAAAAAAAAAAAAAAAAAACGATTTTTTTGCTTTTTCTTTTGTAATAATTTCTCTAATATATTATTTGCTGATGGGTAATGATAATGATTAGCAGGGTAATCATTAAGAAAAACAATTTTGCAAATAATAAATTTTCTTTATTTAAGTCACTTAACTATTCTTAGTCACTTTACTAAACAAATGTCTTTTGAATGTTTATTTTATTTTAAAAACTACACACAAAAAACGGTTTAAACAGGAAATAATACAAAAAAATTAATAGTTTACACTAGTATAACCAATAGATGGCAGTAAAAACTAACTACATATTCCGCTTTAAACAGTTTAAACGTAATTTAAAAATAATTAACCCACTTAATAGCTAAATAAAATTAAAATAACCGATTGTTACAGCATTTACTTGAGTTTTATAATAAATTTCCTGCTTATAAAGGTTGGAAATAAAATTTTATTTTGATATATTATAGGTTTTTATGCTTTAGATTGTTTTGATTAGATTTTTTGTTTTAAATCCTGGTTATAAATGTTTTCGGAGTTTTAAACAATTAGATAGAAATCGGGTTTACAGGAATTTTGAACGTTTTTTGCGTTGATTATCTCATTTTATTGTTTATGGCTTTTATGTATTTCCGGCTTAAGCAGTGTTCATAGGTAATACAAAAAGAAATAAAACGAAAAATGTAACAATCAAATAAAAAAAAAAAAAAAAACAACTAAGAGAATGGCAAAGAAACATTTAAATACATTTTGCGCCCACAATGTGACTTAAGCTAAGTCAATTTGTTGTTTTTTAATTATTTTTTATTTTCTTAAACACATTTTTCATTCTTTTATTCTGTTTGTAATTTAATTTAATATAATTTAAGAAGGTAAAATTGGATTTAAAACAAATTTTTATTATTTTTATTTTTCATAATTAAATTGACATTTCGGTACGCCATTTTTACGGCTTTTCGGTTATTTACAAAAAAAAAAAAAAAATGTTTTTCTGTTTTTTTGTTAATTATATTTTTATTTTTTTTATTTTTTTGGTTAAAAAAATTCTTGTATAAAGGGGCGAGGTGCACTGTCGCACTGATACACTGCATTCACATTTGTTTACAATTTTTTTTTTTTGTTCCTCGTCGTTTATTTAAAATAAAACGGAAAATACGTGGGGTGTGGTAATTGTTGGATTTATTATTATTATTTATTTTATTTTTTTTTTAAATACAACAAAACACTGGTACTAAGTCACTTAATTAATTAAAAACACACTAAAATTGTCTGTTTCAGCAACGATTACGATCCGTTTGTCGCTGTTGCTGGTAGACTTTGTTGCCTTTTGCACGTTTTGATTTAATTTTATTTTAATTGTTTTTTTTTTTTTTCGATTTATTATAACTTAAGCAATCAAGCAACTAGTAAAAACTAACTTAAGTTATAAATAAAATAGAAAAAAAAAAAAAAAACTAAACCAAAAAAAACAAAACACAGAAATCAACTGAATTAACCAGAGTAAAGAATTAATAAAAAAAAAATTATTTCCCGCGTGTGTGTGTGTGTATGTGTTTAATAATTTAAATAAAAAAAAAAAAAATAAATTATCGGTAGGAGTAGAGAAATAATACAGAAACAGCACCAGCAGCAGTAGCAGCAACAACAGCAGAAACGTTTGCTGCTAGCTCTAGCTCATACAAAACCATCAATATGGCAATGGCTTAAGTCTGACTTTTGATGCTGGGTCGCATTTGATAAATTTTTAATTAAATTCATTTATTGCGTGTACAAGAGATCTTTTTTTTTTTTTACACTAACACACACATACACACAATACTCGCGGTTATTAAAGAAAAAAGAAAAAAAAAATTTATTGCTCTTCAGATTTGTTTATTTAATTTTGTTGCAGATTTTTATCTATTTCGTTTAAAATGAAAAAAAACATTTTTTTATTTTTTAAAGATGATAACGGGTGACACAATGTCGGTTGTTTGTATGTTTTTTTTTTTTTTTTTGGTCACTTTTTTATTTGATTATTTAAGGACATTTTGTTGCACCGGATGCTAAATAAATCACTGGAATAAGAACTTGGGAGAAAAATTTAGTTTTTTTTTCGCCATTTTACTTTCACTAACGGATAATCAGCCATTTTTAATTGATTTTAAGTCATTAAATAAACGAAACTTGTTTATAACTTCATGTTGTTGCGTTTAACACAGATTAATTACGCGATTAGCACTGGTTTTTGTATTTTTTAAATAATTTTTCTACGAAATTTTTTTTCGTATAATCGAACTCGAGGTCTGTTGAATAAATTTCTTTGTATATTTTTGTTAGGAAAAGCGTTGGAATGAAGTGAATTAGAAAAGTTTGACGTTAACTAGGGAAACGAACCTGTTATCAGTGGATTTATTTATCGGATAGCTGGGTTTTAAAGTAAAAAACGGGCGAGGTTTTCGTTATAAATTGAGAAGTCGTAGAGGTTTGGTTGCCTTTTAATGCAACAGCAAAGGTTCCACGGATATAAAACAACCGAATGCAAGCTGGCAACTGCACTGTTCAACAAAACCTCCAACGTCAAGGCATGCAAATGCCTTTGATTAACCATTTTAAGCAACAAAAAAAAAAAAAAAAAAAAACTTGATTACCATGTGCTGGAATCAAAATACAAATGAAACGGAAAATTTGTTTCTTATTCAATCAAACACTAAAAGCACTTTATAACCACCTTTCACTTGTTGTTTTTTGTTTTTAATTGAAATATTTTAAGCCTTAACGAAATAAAAACAACAACGAGCAGCAGTTAAAGTGCATAAATGTGCAGAAAAAAAAAAAGAAAGAAAGAAAAACATGCAGAGCTATGAAGAATTTAATAAAAGCAAAGAGCTGGGCAAAGAGTTAAATGAAATTTTTTCTGTTTTTGTTAATTAAGAAGAAAACATGCCAGTTGTTTTTGCTCTTTTAATGCAAAAAATAAATTTCAAATTCAAATTACTTCAACGGAAATGAATTTGTATGTTTTTCGTCTGTTTTTCTTCTTTTGTTCGATTTTATGTTCCGTGTTTTTTTTTTTTTTTTTTTTTGTTGTTTCGCGGTTCACAAAGTTTTATTTCTTTGCGTTTTGATTGCTGCTAACTTCGTGTGTGTGTGTGTCTTGCACGATTTTTATTTTCGTTGTTTTGTGAAAACGCTTAGTAATAGGAAACTTATTATTTTCTTAAACCGATTAAAAGCTTTAAAAAAAAAAAAAAATTAATTTGTATTTTCTTATGAAAGTCACTCGCACTTTTATTTTATTTTGAAAGCAAAAAAACAAAAACAATAAAAGCGCGAAGGTCGTGGCGCCAATACCATTTTAAGTCAACGAGAAAATTATTTACTGCCGCCAGGCTACTACAACTACTGCTGCTACTGCCGCTGTTTTATTCTATTTTAGGATATTAAAATAATTTCTTTGTCCTTACAGCTAAGTACAGTGGTTAATCACTTATGTTACGCGGAACATGCAATAAATTTAATTAAATTCCTCGCTGTTGCTACTACTGCTGTTGTTGTTTACATTGAATTTCCTTTCTAAAATGCATTTATTCTAGTCATTGCAATGGTGACTGACTTAAGTCATCATCATGTTCTGTTGTATTTCACTGTTTTAAGCAGTTAAGCCGGTTAAGTTTCGCTGCTGTTGCTGCTGCTTTATTCTAATTCAACTTTATTTATGTGACATCAAAAAAAAATTTTAAAAAATTCCCAACAGTTGGTGGTCGTTTATCCTTTGTGTTAACTTTTTTTTTCTTTTCGTTATTTATGCTTTGTTTTTGTGTTTTGCGCACATTTTTTTTTTTTTTTTTTTTTACAGAGCAAAAACAACAAAAAAGGAAAAAAAAACGTAACGCAACGTAACGCACTCTGGCGTTATAATTATGCACTGGGCTAAATAAACAAAAACCGACTTATTAAAATGCCTTAAGCTTTAATTTTGATGTGACATTTTAATCGCTTTATTTCATTTTTTTTTTTTGTTTTCTGTTGCTATTTCTGCTGTTACATTTATTTAGGAATTTTGGCATTTTTTTGTTGTGTGTGCTGTGTGAAAACAAATAAACAAAAGAAATGTGATGATGTGATCACTTTTGTTGTTTTAAGTTAATAAAACGGCACAGAAAAGTAGCAGAAGCAGAAGAAGAAGAAGAAAACGAAGAATAAGTCAGTAAAACTGAATCAATTACGAGATGAGAAATATAAAAAAATTAATTTGTGAAGGTAAATTTGGTGTTTTTGTTTTTTTTTTTTGTGTGGTAAAGTAATTTGCTGACTTAAAATGTCTTTAGAAACAAAAGAATTTTTAATTTTCCTTTGTTATTTCAATTTCAATTTTTTTTTTGTTACAATTGAAGAGCTTTTTAGGTCATTTTTATTTACCAAAGTGACCATGAATTGATGAAAGCTTTTCCATAGTAAAAACAACTTAATTCTGATTGCCACATACATTTAAGTGAGTTTTTATACATAATGATTGTATGCCTTTATTTGTTTTTATATTTTCTAAATTCGCAGTGACTTAAATCCCGATGAAACGTAGTAAAAATTACTTTTTCAGCTTAAGCTTCTTATTCTAATATAAAATATGAATTTAATTCAGCGGTGATTGCTGGCAAAAGTAAAAATGGCTACAATAAACGCAAAACATACGTCATCAATACGTGAATTTTGCATTCTTTTATGTTTTGTTAAGCCAACAATAAGAACATTTCAGAAAATCGTGTAACAAGGAAAACCACATTAAAACCCCCCCTCTTTAACCATACCAAACGCAAAAAAAAAAAAAAAAAAAACCAATAAAGTGAATATTGGTTGATTGGTTTTTAAGCCTGTTTTTTTTTTTAAGTCATCATCATCATCATCGTTGTGTGTTGTAATCGTACAGCAAAAATAAATGTTTTCTTAATTCTTTTCTACAATGGAAACAAACGTCATCGCCGGCATTGTGGCAAATGCAATTAAATTTTTTACAAACAGCGTTAAAAACCGGTGGCTGTACATTTTTTTATTTATTTATTTTTTTTTTTTCAATGTTAACAAATGAGTACAAAACAGACAAAAATTCTTTTAATTAAACAAAAAAAACTCGTCGTTAAGAATGTGTGCGTTTGTTTTCATCTTTTAAAAACGTTTATGATAGGGAATTTTTAACTTTTATTTTTTGTTTTTAAAACCGGAAAACATTAAAAAAAAAAAAAACGGTAAGGATTTTAAACCACATTTTTTCAATCGTTTTAAACGTGTTTAAAGTGAAGAAAACATAATTTTAAGTGCATTGCGCATAGATTTACTAGGTAAAAAAAAAAAAAGTTGCGCAGTACAAAAAGCTTCTTTTTTTTTTTGTATTAAAATTCTGCTATAATGTGTCACCCTATGTATCTATCTATTTTTATAAATTCAATTCAATCACTGAGCTAACTTAACTCTGTGTTTACCCTTTTGCTTTGTTTTAAAGTGAACAACACAGCGTACTTTAGACGCTACTTAAAAAACAAATATAACCTAAGATTAAAAAAAAAAAAATTTCTTCTTCTTCGTCTTATTTAGTTTATAAATAGTTTCTTTGTTTGTTTATTTGTTCAAATGATGTTTGTGCAAAACAGAAAAATGCAACAAATAAATATACAGAGACAAAGGGAATTTTTCAGCATATTTTGCTGATGCTGTGACTGCTGTTTGCATTTTTTTTTTTTTTTTTGGTTTAACTCACTCTCTCTCCACCTTCTTCTTCTCTTTATTTTCTTGTTTTTGATTAAGAATTTTTGCATTGTGTTTTGTTTAGTGCAGACAGGACTTTACTGTGTTAGAACACCGTGTATGTGGAGAGTTTTATTCACCAGTAAAAGCAATCATAGGCAAAAAGCCCTATTGCTGCTCTTTGGGAATTAACTCTGTAACAGGCTTTTGGGATACACATTTGTATCGAGTTTATTTAAAAAAAAAAAAGAAAAGAAAAGAAAAATTGCTGTCGTTGCACCGTAAACATGAACAGAGAAAATTCCTCTGCCTTGTTTTTTTTTTTTTTTTTGTATGACTAGATTTTGCTTCACATTTATTTGCCTGATTTAAAAGTTTGCCGCTAAAGTTTTCTGCGGATTCAACTACATAAATAAAGAAATAAATAATTAAAAAAAAAACTTGTTCTAGTGGTGTAGCTATAGAGTTTTTTTTTTTTTTTTTCTGTTAATTTGTCCTCTTTCTTTTAGTTTAATTGAATAAACAGAAAAATAATTTTTTTTTCTTCCTTCCTTTTTTACAATTTGCTTTACCTTCGATTGGATTTTTTTTTTTCATTGGTAGTTTAAGTCGAAAATAAAGTCTTTTTTTGCTTTCTTTAATTAAATATTTTAAGGTTAACGGGTTTATGCATAGATTTTATGCTGTATGCGAAGAAAGAAAATCAACGAAATGACTTAATATTTGTTTGAGACAGTGTTGTATGCATTGGTGTTAAGTAACTGAAATGTTTGTGCTTTGGGCTTTTGTTGTCTTTTTTCTTTCTTTCTTTTAACACCGGTATATGGTTGAAGCTTTACTTAGCACAGTACACACCAAGCTACACAGCTTAATCGTAATGAAAATCCCCAGGAAAACAAAAGAACAAAAACAGATGGTTCGATTAGCTTTACGAAAACATCGTTTGCACGCTTGCGTTTACAACATTAAACAGTTGGTACTACTGTACCGGTAAAAAGCAAACACACACAACGCATGTGCGAAAAGCTTAATTAATAATTGCAGCTACGGTAATGCTTTTAAGTCGCTTTTAATTCAATTAAGTAAAAAAGAAAAACCACGACAATCACAGTGTGAACGAGATGGTGGTACATTGCGAGAAAAGGATTAACAAAGTGACTTAAAAACCGGCCTGGTTATTTTTTTTTTCTTGTACTTATATTTCGCTACATTTGTTTCGGTTTTTGTTTTTTTCCTTCTTCTTGTTAAAAAGTTTTAGCAAGAACTTGCTCGCTGTTTTTCGCTTTGTATTTCTGTACACGATTTCTGTGGCCAGGTATCGAGTTTTAAAAAGATCGCATCGCGATCGCGGTTTCTACTTCTTTCTCTACTTCGGTTTGTTTCTTCAGTTGGTTTTAATTCTTTTGATTTCTTCTAGGCTTTCATTGTAACCAAACTCAACGTTCTTTAATGCAAGTCGACAATGGTGGTTGGTTTGTTTTTTTTTTTTTATTCCGCTTAACTTTTTTTATTTATTTATTGCTGGTCATCGATCTTTTAGAATTTTTTTTTTTTTGTTTGTTGTTTTTGAACATTTTCTCTCAGAATTATTTTTTTGCTAGTTTTATTATGAGTGAGCATGTGTGTTTGTTAGTAATAAATAATCAAGAGGAAAAAAAATTTTTTTTTTTAGCGAAAATTGATCTTTGTCGAAACTCGTGCCTCAGTATGGATTAGGGGGGGTTTTTTGCCAGACAACCTTTATGCCAATTGTTTTAGCAAAATTTTCTTCAATAATTATGCTGTTTGGTTAGCAGCTTTTTATTAAGCTTTAAGCTCTAAGTATGACTTAATTAAGTGAATTTTTGGTTTGTATTAAAGAAAAAAAAGTTTTTTTTGTCTTACAAGTTTTTGATCTGCTTTAAGTACGTTACGTTTGCGTACTGGTTTTTAGTACAAAAGATTTTTATAGACATTTTTTTGTATATTTTAAGCTTAAATTTATAACAAATTTCATTTGTTTTGTAGATTAAACTTTAGTACACGACGCTGATCGTTTTTTCCTGCACGTTTTAAATGCTAATAATGTGCTAATAATGTACTTAAAAAAAATTAAATCTCCAAGTTTATGATTGATTAAAAGCTTTTGTATAGTTTTTAGCACTGAAATAAATTTTAAACCTTTTAGTGGTGCGAAAAAAAAAGCTTTTTTACAAATATTCGCTATTAAATTGATTCTAATTAGTACTAAAGTGACTTTAAAAACTTCAAAAAAAACATTTTTATCCCTAACACCTGGTCGTGGTACAACAAAACAGCATACGAAAACCGTATAAGCACAGTTCATTGTCACATTGCAAAACGCAGCGTTAAAACAAACAACGAAAAAAAATTTTTAAAAAAAATTTCCTCTCTCTCGCTGATTTTTTTTAGTTTTCGCGATTTTTGTTTTTTTTTTCAAACTTTTCTCTTTATTCTACTGGCAATAAAGGTTTATGTTCTTCATCTACAATCAATTTTTTATTTATTTATTTTTTTTTTTGTTAGTTTATAGCAGAATTCAAGAAACCAGTTCTGTGTGTGTCTTTCGTTCTTGGTTTTATTCTTTCATTTGGTTGCTTGCACGATTTTTTTTGCTGCTGCTTTGTTTTCGTTGTTTTATATTGAAAAGAAGAAGACGAAGAAGAAAAGTCTGGCTTAAGGTAAATTAAGTTAAGTTGGACATAGTAATGTTAAGTAATTTAAAGTAACGTAACGTAACGTAAGCGTAAGCTTTTTCAATAAAGAAAAAAAAAAAAAATTCATTTTCAACCATTAATTTTGCTATCTGTAATGCGTTTATCGTGATTGTGGATTTTTCTTTCTTTTGTTAATTTGTCTTTGCCTTTGTGTATGGAGGAAGCAAAAGAATAATAATGGGGGAAAAAAAAAAAACACTAAACGAATTCAAGTGGTTTTTTCGCACAGCAACGCAACCGATTTGTCACTTTGGAATACAAGAGTCAAGGAGTTAATTGAATTAAAAATTTTGTTATCTTTTCGTGTTGTTGCATTGCTTACGGCATTTTAATGGTGATTATGTCGTACACAGAGGGCCTACGTTAATGGTTTTTAGAGTTATTTAATGTGAGAACGTCAATAATTCAACCATTCAGGTGGGTTATGTTGCTTGAAGCTACAAAAATCACATCGATCATCAGGTTGGTTAATCGGTTTATGCTTTATGGGAGTTTTATCGGGTGTTTGAGGACCTTATTTTGAAACTGAACAACAGTAGCTAATACAGCAAACATTTTTTTTTTGTTTGCTAGCTTAACTACAATTGGTACACCTGAAACCAATGGAACTTACTTCATGCTACAACATGAAGAAAGTACAGTAGATTTTTTTTTGTCTATTGCGAATAATATCGCGATCGTTTCACGTGGTTTTTTGTTGTTTTTCTCGCGGTAATTTAAATTTTTTTTTTTTTTCAATAATTGTTATTAAAACATTAAACAAGAAGAATAATTCAATTCGTTTCGTTGTTCACCGACCCCATAATACACGTAACGTTTAATGCGAAGTGAACAAGAAAGAAAGAAAGAATGAAATTTTTTTTTTCTCCATCTTTTTCTTCTCGTTACATTTCTGTTGTTTATCCGTTTGTATGTCTCGTTTTTTTATATATATATATATTTTTTTTAATTTATTAAAGACACTTTGAGTAGTTTTATTAAAAAAAAAAAAAATTACAAATTTTTTCATTATTTAATCGCGTTTAGTTGCGTTACAAACGTTACCATTTGCTTTGTAGAGAATTTTTAATCACGATGATATTGTTGTTACTGTTGCTTGTTGCTCGATCATGTTGATGACGATGATGATGATGGCAACACAACACAATAATAAAGAAAGAAAATAATTCTTTAAACAGAAATAAAAAAAAAAAAAATGTTTAAAAAAACGCGCGCGATCATCATGACCTTGACGGTTCAATATCAAAAAAAAAAAAAAAAAAAAAAAAATATTTTCGTCTCTCTAATAAATTTTTTATTGTTGATTTATTCTCTCTTACGCGTGTGTGTGTGTGTGTATGCTTTAGAATCATCAAATTTCTTGTCGAATATAAATCAATAAATTGTTAATAAAAATTATTTTTTCCATGTTACTTACAAAGTGGTTTTGCTTTTTTGGCTTTTTCGCTTTGTTCCGTGTTGTGTTCTAGGTACAACAAAAATTTTTATTTGCAAAAACAGAAAAAACAAAAAAAAAAAAAAAAAACGCAAAGCACACGTTTATTTGTGCTTTAAATCCTAGCAAAAATTTCTTCTTCTTCTTCTTTTCCCTGTTTAATTATTTTATTTCACTTTGTAATTGTTTTTTTCTGTTCATTAATTAATTAAATGTCGCGATACCAGGCGTTGTTATCAGGTGTTTTGTGTGTTTTTTTTTTTTTTCGCTGTTTATTGATTTTATTTTTTTTTTTTTTTAATAATAAATAAATAAATAATTAAATTACTGATTGGCATTTAATTGTAGCTAATTAATTAATTAATTAAATTTTTTTTTTATTTTTTATTTAACATCGAAAGCAGCGAAAAATTCACAAAAAACACATGAAAAATTTTTTATTTTTTTTTTGTCTTCACTTTATTCCCGGTTTAATCGGTATTTCGCTGCTTTATAATCACAAAAACTTTAATTTTTTTAATTAATTAATTAATTAAACGTAGTATATATAAACCGCAGCTATTAATATTAATCTAAAGTCATAATTATTGATAAAAAAAATAAATGAACCGATGCACGATCCACTAACACAACGTACAAAAATCCACTTCACAAATAAATTTATTACTTTTATTTTTTTTTTTTTCTTTTAATTACATTTTGTTCTTGTTTATACTTTTAATTGTTGCCTGGTTTTTATTTATTTTTCTTTGCACTTTTGATAACACTGTGATAAGTAAATAACAACAAAAAAAAAAAAAAAAAAATTATTTTTTTTTTTTATATTTGTCGAACGAAACGTAACGAAACAGAGTTGGAGAAAGAAAAAAACCGAATGAAAATATGATTTTTTTATTATTATTATTTAATATAATAATTGTGACAATCTAAATTAATTAATTAATTAATTATATAAATAAATAACAAACTGTGACGCGTCGTACATTTTTTTTTTTTTTTTTTTTTTCGTTTTTCTTTCTCAAATTCTTTGCTAAAACCGCGTACATTTGTACATTCGCGTTCACAGCTTACGGCCAACTGTTGTTCATTCATTTTTCATGGGACGTCCGAGGCTAATAATTTAAGTTAAGTTTTATTACAACAACAGCAACAACAACCAGACCAGCCAAACAAAACGATTGTAGCAATAGCAGAGCAGCTGAACATAAAATTATAAAACAGAAAGCTCTGCTCTTTTTTGTTGTTATTTCGCTTTGAAACAATTTTTTATTTTTTTTTAATGGTTTAACTTGATTTAGTTAAGTAAGAATACATTACTTTAAAGATAAGCTTTTGGATTAACGTAGAATTTTTTTTTTTTTTTTGTTAATTTAAGAGGTGAGAACGATGATTTTGTAGCCAGAAAATTGTGACTTTGCTAATGTGTGTCTACGGTAAACAAAACAAAATGAGTCACCGATAAGATGATTTTTTTTTTTTTTTCTTTTTTAACAAAACGCTTTTTTTAATTGTTTTATAATTAAATACTAATTAATAAGTGCTTTTAAAAGGTATGGGAATTATAAAAAAAAATTATTTTAATGTTTTTTATGCAGTTTAAATGACTTAAATCTAGTTTACAACTGTTTGTGTCTTTGATAACCGATTTACCGGTCATGTTAAATAATTTTTGATACACGTTTTAAATGCTTTTTAAGCTTTATTATTACAGCTTTTTAAAAGTAGAATAAATTTTATTTTAAAAACAAACGAGTTGGCTAGTTAACTAGAAAAACACTTTTACCAAATTGTGTCATTTGATCGGGGTTTTTGATCGGCCAATAAGCTTTTTCCGTATTCAGTTAAATAATCAAAAAAAAAAAATAATCAAATTTTTAATCCAGTTGAGTTGTTTCGTCTAGAAAACATACAAAATGTTTTCCGGTAAAAAAAAAAGCAACACAAACCGCACACGTCATCTTTATTACACCGAAAAAAAATGCTTTAAAAAATTTTTTTTTGTAGTTTTATTGCGAAAAGAAAGAAATTTTTTTATAATAAATTTTTATAAAAATTCCACAAGGCGTGAAGTAACAAAACAAATAAATAAACGAAATAAATAACAAAAAAAAAAAAATTCAGTCATTCAGCCAGGTAAATAAATTATGGAAATGATTGCATTTTGTGTTGTTGCTTCTTTTCCGTCTTTCATTTTTGCTTTAGAAATTTTTAATATCAAACATAAAAATGTAGGTGGATGTGTGTGTGTGTGTGTGTGTGTGTGTGTGTGTGTGTGTGTGTATGCTAATGAGTTTTTATACAAAAAAAAAAAAAAAAACATATAAAACCGTTGAAACCGACGGTTAAAACACTTAAAAACTGCAATGTGGTTCAATCAAAAGAGAGGCAAAAACGAAATAAATAAAAATTTCACCAAAAAGAAAAACAGCAATGAAATAACTGTACGTTCTTCGGGTTCGTTTTTATTATTTACATACATAAAGAAGTAAAATAAAAATAAACTTTTATCCATAAAAAGCACAATCGAATCAACCGAAAACGACTTAAAAGTGACTTAACTCACTTATTTTATTTTTAATCTACTTGTTTTTTTTTTTATTTGATTAATAAATTTTATATAAATCCACAATACGATGGATTTTTTTTTTTTCGGTACCTTTAAATCGGTTATTAACATGCAAAAAAAAAAAAAAAACGTTTTAAAAGTTCAGTAAAAAAAAAAAAAATAAATAAAATAAAAAATCCACTCAACGATTAATAACAATGAATATGCAGTGCTTTTAGTATACATTAAGGCTTAAAGAAATAATTTTTTTTTTTTCGTTACTTTCTTTCAACGTTCATTTGATTAATCAAACGGTTTTATTTACGCGTTTTTTTTAATTTTTATTTTTTATTTAAATAACATGTAGAACACACACACACACACGCATAAATTTTTTTTTTTTTAATTATAATTCCTGTTGTTTGGCCATAAAATTATTAAAAAAGAAAAAAAAAATAAAATTAAAACAGCAAATTCGTGTTGATTCATTTTTCGTTTTTTTTTTTTAAGGTTACAAAACAATGAAAAAATTGTTTGTTTGTTTGTTCAATATTTAAAAAAAAAAATAAATAAAATAAATTATATTAAATTAATCACGATTATCTAGATGAGGAGGATTAATGATTTTAAGTTGTGAGTAATGTAAGAAAAACAAGTAGAAATGCGTTGTGATATAATGAATACGTTTTTTGGGTATTATTCTGCGCATTACGTCATTCAGAATAACATCGATGTTTTGCTTTCATTTCAAGAAGAAGAATTTCGTTTCTGTTTGAAGCAAAACAAATCAATTATTTGTCGTTGAGGTTTGTTTGTTAATTAATGTCAAACTTTTCCGTTATCAGCGGTTTGTTTACGTGGCGAATTACATGTTTAACCCTATCGTGTTATTAACGGTGAATAAGAATAATAAAAAACAAAACTCACCAGTACTGTTTAGGATCCTAGTCACATTCTTTACTGTTGTACACGATTCATTTATTATTTCACTGCAATTCTCCGGCACAATTTCGTTTCCAGTCACATTACGTTGCACCGTCTGTATTTCCTCTAAAAACCGATCTGTACCTAACACAATACGACTCTCATTATGATTTATATCATAAAAAATATTTTTCTCACACATTTTAACACTTTTCTCAATAATTTCATTAAAATTTCGTACGTTATCGTCGTCACTAGAAAAATTATTTTCTTTTATATCCGGTTGCACTGGTGTTTTAATTAAATTTTTAATTTCCTTTACATAATCCACGTGTTGTTCTGTTTGTTTATCATTGATTCTGACTTTTTCATGATTTTTATTTAATAAAATTATTTTACTATCAACAGTTGGTGTTGCTGTTGGATTTGTCATTACTTTAGTCTCGTCAATACAATCATCCACCACCACCTCTTCAGCACCGTTTATTATTACAATTGGCCTGTAAATGTTAATTAATTATTTATTAATACACCTATTGCGTCATTTTTATTTATTTATTTCGTTAAACTTCTTTTACTACTGCGATTTTATCGATTTTATCGATTTTACTTCAATTATGACAATAGAAAGGTAACATTTTTCCTAATCAAAATATATATATATTTTTTTTTTATCTATTTATCTAAATTACCTACATGTTGTATTTTTTTTATTATTAAATATATTTATTTTTTGCTCACTTTGTATTTTTATTACTAAGCAAACAAACAAACAACCAACCAACCAGCCAAAAAAATCGCGAGGCGCATCGTTTCGTCGTCGATTTAATTAAAATAAAGCAAAAAAGCAAAACATATTTTTTGTTTATTATTATTATTATTATAAATAAATAATCAAATGGGTTCTAATCGATATTTTATCTATAACGAAATTAATTAAAAAAAAAAAAAAATTTCATGACAGAAACCGAAAATAGAAACAGACAAAATCGCACTCTGTGCATTTACTGCGATTAAATTTATACCTTTGAAACAACGACATCTGTTTAATAAAAAAAAAAAATTATTTTTATCGTGGACACAACAATCCAAATAAAACGTCTACATTTCGGAGAATGAATTTAAATAAAAAGCAAAAAAAAAACAAAAAACTCACCCAAGTGTTTGGTGTTCTAGGGAGGAGAATTCTTCTTCGACTTCACCGATCGTTGGTAGTAATGACGGGGACCAGTGAAAATTGAAAAATGCTTCCGATGGCCCTGGACCATTTACGATGTCTGGTGGACCCAATTTTTCACCCTCTTCGTCACTTAAGCCATCGGTGAATGCACGACGGTCCTCGTTGTCGGCATTCGGTTCGTACACGCGTTCAACCATTTCGTCCTCACTGGAGCTGGACGGATATGTTTCCTCGTTATCGGCTGACGTTATCTTGATGCATTTCTTCAGGTAATTTGAGTCTGTGCTGGTCGGGGTTTTTGGCAAAAAATCAATTAACCTTGGCAAGTGTTCGCCGGCAGAGTCACCCAATTCCTTTAGTTTACTCATCGTAGACTTTTCGTCGGCGTGCTCCTCTGGTTCGCTGTTGCTGCTGCTACTACTGTTGCTTGTTGTCCTGGTGACAAGCGCACACTCGTGCACGTTTTCAACAATCGCATTGGAATCTTGCAGCCAGTGCTGAATTGTTGTGAATCCTTCGTCCTGCGACTTTGAACGCCCATTTCCAGATAATCGATGCGGTGGAATAATTTCCTCTACAGTAAGTCTCCGTTGTTTGATCTCAACAGTTGGCTGTGGCGGTGTAGCCACTGCCATCTGAGAGCGTGGCAATGGCTTTGGCGGCTGCTTGAGATTTACGTTTTCATAATCACGTTTGCTACTCAATCCATTGGCTCCATCTCCACTGTTACGACGTCGCTCCACTTTCATTTGAAACTCAACATTTTCGTATTCGCAATTCTGTTGCCCAACCGGAAGAACAGATTTCCCATCGTCTTCCACTTCACCCCCGGTTGTTCGCATTTGAATATTCTCGTATCCTGCACCATTGACTGTAGTTGCACCGTCTTCAAATCCAGGAATCTTTAACGACAGCGGCTTCTTTTTCACTGTTGTGTCAGCCGCAGTACTATCATTTTCTTCCTCCACGTCTTGAAAGCTGACTGGTGGCTGCAGACGTAATAAACATTCCTCCATACGCGCACTTGAATCCACATAGAATTCTTTCTCGATCAGTTGGAATGGCCGTAGTACCTTCGCCAGGTCATTTGCCTTTTGATTCGCACTTACTGATTGACCATTAGCACCGTCTGATTCCTGACTTGTCAATCCCATCGACGAACAAATCGAAAACTTATCGATCACCGTCGATATCGTACTGCCTGTGTCATCCGACTCAGAACCACGCAGATTAAAATCCGTTTCATCGGAAAACAGATTCAAATAAAATTCTGCATCGGGCGGTGGCGTAAAATCCAAATTTTCTAAATTTGTCTTGCTGCTTGAGGTCGTCATTGTCGTTGTGCTGATGTCAATGTTACTGGTTTTCTGTTTTTTCTTATTGATCTTCCTGGGAGGCACTGGTGGCGGTGGTGGTGGTATTAAATTTTTAGTGATGCTATCCGATGTCCCACTACTACTGGCGCTAGTGCTACTTCCGCCATTTGTTATCACCTCACCGTTTTCATCAATTAATCGTCCCTCGCCATTTCGTACCAACAACTTAATGGCGACACTGCTCTCCTTCAAAAACCGCACACACTCAATGCGTGTCATTTGGTTAACCGGGAGCCCGTCAATCGTTATTATTTCGTCACCCTCACGTAGATTACCCCACGATGTGACCACACGACTAGCCGGACTATTCGGTGAACATGACTGGATAAACAATTGTTGGATTTTCTCTGATTGCTTAGTGCCACCATGGAATCGTAAACCGAAACCCAACCGTTCACCGGGCAACCGATAAACCAAAACAATTTCTGGCACCAATAAATCGTTTTGTACCTTCGTACCACCATTTTCCGTGTCGTTTATCGACAAAACGGTTATAAACTGAGAATCCTCATCGTCGTGTTCGCGTTTATTTTTCGTTTTAACCGGTTGAATGTTGTTGCTGTGCTTTGTATGTGGTGACTGCAGATGATTATTCATCCCATTATCAACGGCCACAACCGTTACATAATCAAAATCCATTTTTTCTTGAAAAATTATTTATTCCGACAAAATAATTCCAAAAATCGTTTTTCTAAATTGTTTTCACCATTTTATCCATTTTTGTGCGATTGAATTGCTTCGTAATTTTTTTGGTATCAACCCTATTTGCGGTTTGATTTTATTCAAAAAAAAACTAGAAAATTCAACGTTTACAAAGGTCCACTAACTTCCTACAAAGTCACATCCCATGAATTAAACGGGGTTTCTGTTGATTCTGAAATTAATAAAAAAAAAAAAGAATTTTTTTTTACTTAGTCACAAAATATTTATGAAAAATTACCGCAAAAACAAAACAAAAATACGTTGGCAGCGTTGGATAAAAAAATTTTTTTTTTTTTCGTTTCATTAATAAAATTATGCAATAACGGTAAAATGAAATAAATTAAGTGACTTAAAACGTTAAGTAAAAAAAAAGCAAATTTAAGTTGAATTAAAAAACAAATTCTGTCATTTTGGAGAATTAAATTCAATTGTTTTATAGTAGAGTTTTGTGTAGAGATTCGTGATATGTTAGAAGACACAAGGAAGAATTGTTTGAGATTTAATTTAAGCTGCTTCTATTACTATTTTGTCCATGTTTATTCATCTGATAACGATGCCATACCTATCTGTAATAATTTTTTTTATTTTCTCTGTTTTGAATTGAATAAATAAGCCAAAAACAGCCATGTAAAAACTGTAGAGAAACTGTAAAAACCGAATTATTTGTGATTTGTTCTAAATTCATTAATATTTATGTAAGGTTTTTTTTTTTGAGGTTATTTAAGCAAAAAAAAAAATAAAATCACCTGCTTACACGGTAATTACCAATCAAAATAAAATTTCAATTTTTTCTTTCTTTCTTTCTGTTTTTATTTATTTTGTTGTTGTTGTGTTTTGTAGCAAGAAATCATTTTTGGTTTAGCTTAAGCTAAAGTTGGTCAGTTTAACCAGTTTTTTTTTTTTTTTGCTTGTGTTAAGTCAGTTCACTTAAAGAATAAGACAAGATAAAAATTAAGAAAAAAAAAAAAACGAATTGAATAGCAATTTATGCTGTCATTATTGCAATTCAATTCGTTTTTTTTTTAAATATTTATTTATTTATTTAATACAAAACATCACTTAAGCCACCATTCACTTTATAAACATTTCTAATTTTTAATGCATTCATTGAAATAAATTTTTTTTTTTTTTGCTTTTAATTATTCGTTTTTATAAAATGTCAATAATCGTTTGTGAACAGTGATGGCGTAAATATGTTAACAGCAGAAGTTTTAGGTCTTAAATTAAGATAAATTAACCGGTTTACGTAAATAGACATGTATAAAACATTAGGATTGACCACAATCAACGTAAGAAATGACAGTTCTTACGTTAACGTTACGTAAATTGCGCTTCTTTCACATAAGCTTAGTAATTTAACTAAAACCTAACCATTATTCCACAAAAATGTACCAAAATATCGCTAAAAACCGACAAAACTAATGTAGCAAGTGGTTTTTATTTTAAAATAACCTTGTAACTGCCATCTATTGAGTGTACAAACAAACTCTATATACCATTTTATGCAGAGAGAACATTTAAAGTGATGATTTCCACTAGAAATAATATTTAAAAAAATAAAAAAAAAAGCAGGTTGTTCAATCATAAAGAATCATTTTAATATTTGTTTTTATAATTTGAATAAATTAAGTCATATGTTCATGCGCAGTAAACAACACAGCACAAAAAAAAAAGAAGAGATTTCCCAAGAATCATATTCTAACTAACAGCAATGTTGTTTGTGATATTTTTGTTATTATTCATCTCTGTTCGTTTCGGTTAATATTATTGTTGGTGCTGATGATCATCAACAATCATAATCATCGGACCGCAAAATATTATTTTAATAAACAACAACAACAACAACACCAGTAGCAACAACAACAAAGAATAATTTTATTAATAAAATAGAAACTGATGTGATCATACGGTGATCATGTTTTCATTTTTAATTTTTTTTTTTTTTATTATTATTATTATTATTGATGATGATGTAGAAGAATTTGTGTAAACTTTCTCCAAAAAATAAAATAAAAATTTATTAATTAATTAAATAATTTATAGATTTAAATGTGTTACTAGTGTCGTGCTTAAGCTGCGCGAACAACACAACACAAATTATTTCCTAAATAATCTTTCTGATCATTTTTTTTTTCTTTTTCGGTTATTTACGGTAATAAATAAGGTGTTTAAGTACTTAAAAAAATAAAAAAATGTTTAATAAATTAACCTGATTAACGTTAGGTCATTGCTGTTTGTTAATCGCGTATTCAAGTGATTTATGATCACAATAAATCTCTATAAATGTTGTTGAGCTATTAAAAAAAAAATTCTATGCGCAGTCTAAAGTATTATGTGCTAAATTCTTTGAAATCGTTGAAATTATGTGTAATTAAGTTATCAATAGGTGATCATATCATACCTGAAAATACTTTACAAAATAAACTCGATTCTATCATCGATCATTACGTGATTTTATATTAAATGATCACCGTAATACACATGAGAATTTAATTCTCTCATTTGCTCATTTGCTTGTACTAAAAACATTTTTCTGTATTTCACCCAAAAAACAAATCACAGAAAAAATGTTTTCTTATTCTAAAAATAAACAAATGATGATTGAATTGAAATTATTCATAAAAAAAAAATTCACTTGACTTTACCTCTTTCTCTTATGTTCATTTACAAGCAAATTGCTGCTTCTACTTCGTCTTCTTTATTCTTTAAATTTATTTACAACAATATACGAATTAACGAAGAAAAAAAAATTATTAAATGAAGACAGAAAAAGACGAAAACATCAAAAATTTGCATAAAAATATTTATTTAAAAAAAAAAAAATGGAGGGCGTGAATGGCACTAACCATAAAAATCTTCATTATTTTCGGTATTTCAGATGATAAAAATTATTTTATTTAAAAAAAAAACCTTTATAGCCGGAAATCTAATAATGAAAAACTAAGAAATTTTATTTCAAAACAGAATTAACAGACTTAAGTCACTTGCGCAGTGAAAATTTTTGTTAAATTTTTAAAAATAATCCATGAAAACTATTCTTTTGTCTTTTTTAGATAAGAATTACCGCTTAAAAGTGAAGGATTACAAATGAAGACGCAACTAAAATGGTTAAATGCAACGGAAAACACTTTAAAGCCGGTAGTTAATATGTAATTACGTTATGTTTCAGGTATGTAGCGTTAAGTCACTATTTCCCATTTATTTATTTACATTTTTGTTGTTGTTGTTTTATATCATAAATCACAAAAGTAAATGTATTATAAGTGGCAAAACTATTAACAAGGTTATGCAATTATCAAGGAAGTTAACTCTAGGAAGACAACTGGCAAACAAACGAATTGTTTTCTGTTGTTGTTTTTTTCTTTCTCTATTTTTTTTTTCTTTAAGTAAACAATGAAATTGTGCTTTTTCACTTATTATTTATAAATAAATAGAAAGAGGCTCACAAAACCACACATATTTACAAATAATTAATTAACAAAAAACAAAACTGTTTAAAGAGCAATAAAATTTAGCACACGATTTACAAAGTACCGAAGTATAGGCAAACGTTTCAGTAAAGAGAAAAATCTTTTTTTTGCTTTGCTATTAGTGATGACTTTAGGCTGTAGTTCGACTGAAAAATTAATTTAAAAAAAAATTAAATCAAATACGAAAAACCAAAACAAACGTAAAAAAATAAATTTTCCCTTCAGGTTTCTCGTTTATCATTTAATGAAGTTTTTTGTTTTTTGTCTTTCTTTTTTTTTTTTGCTTAGCAAAGCATTTATGACACATGCCCAGTAAATTAGTAAAATATTGAACAACAAAATAAAACTAGAAGAAGCTTAAAGAGAAGACGAAGAAAAAAACGACCCAAACTTAGCCCATATGATGAGTCAAAATGACTTGAAGTTTCTCTTTCCGTTTTTTTTTTCTTTTTCAATTTGTAAACAAATTTCTGAATAACCAGTTATGCTAAAAACAAAAAAAAAATCCGCTTTTAAAAAGAAAACGAAAAAAAAAAATTTTTAATTTCATCTTAAGATGGAGGAGGTGGAGGTTGTGCCCAAAATAAAAAAATCTCACCTTTTTCTCGTTTCGTTGGTTTCTTTCTGCTGATGGCTAGTTGCTGCTGTTGCTGTTGCTGTTGTTGTTGTATTTTATTCAAATCAGTTTGTTAATCCACAAAGAGAACAAAATCATAAATTAGCTGCCAGTGTCCAAATAAAGCTCTTAATTAAGCTTTTTTGTTTATTTGTTAAATTAAATTAAAAAAAAAAAACTTTTTCGTTAACACAACACAAAACACAAACAATTTGACTTGACTTAAAAATAAGCTCAGTTCAGATCAGCGATTTCTAAAATAACTAAACATAAAAAAAAAAAAACAAAACAAAAAAACTTCACTTAAATTTCCATCATTAGCATGAATCTCAGAGGAAACAAAAATAAAAAAAAACATTTTTTTTGTGAGCTAAATAATCAACCACAAAAAAAAATTCTTCTTTTCACTTGGACTGAGCCAATGTTAACAATTGTGACTTAAGCGAATACAAAAAAAAAAAAAAATTACCACAAGAGAAATGGAAATTATAAAATGCAGAAATAACCCTGAGACGTTTGTTGGTAGAAAAACGTTTTCAATGGAGGTTTTAAGTCAGTTAATTTGCGAATGTTTTTAATTTTCATTCTTTAATTTTTTTTTATTCGCTTCCAAGTCAATTGTTAACTTGGCGTAAGCCATTTTTATGCATTTTTTTACTGAGAGAATTTTCCCGATACTTTTCCGGTTTATTGATTTTGTTGTGGCTTATGTATGCGCGCGCAACACTACAATTTGGACTCATTCTTTAAATTAGGAGTTTTGATGATTTTTTAAAGGATTTTGAAAGTTTGAAAAATTTTTTTTTTGGATTGCTGATTGTTTTTGATAAATTTGTGGTATTAAGAGTCTCGCTTAACTCGCTTAACAAACAATAAAATAATAAAAAAAAAAAACCAACTGACATCTCAGTTTCAAACGCAACGGAATTGCATTTTAATCGTTTCTAAGTCGCTTAAGCTAAGAAAATAATTTTTTTTTCTCATTTTTTTTTTTTTACCAGTTGAAACATAAAAACAAAGCAAAATCGTAAAGTTGGAACAAAAAAAAAATATCATCAAAATGCCACACCAGAAGCCATGCAAGTGTGAAGCAAAAAAAAAAAAAAAAATTTCTAGTGTCGTGTGATTTGTTCTTGTCTCTTGTATTAAGTTTTCGTTGGTTTTTCTCACAGTTTTTTCGCTTAATTATTCTTGTTGTCTGTTTGTTTACTTAATAAAGTCAACGACAAACATTTTACCAATACCCAGAAAGTACATTACACCGATTTAATGTCTATCGATGCTTTTTTTTTCTGTTATTCTGTTTCTACTTTTAAGCCTAATAAAAATCGTGATTGGAAAAGAATTTTTTTTTTCTTCTACTTCTGCTTCTTCTTTTTCTTCTGCCTTTGCTTCTCTTTATTTATTTAATTAAATTTAAACGTCATGACACAGTTCTTTCATTGAAGCGAAGCAAAAAAAGATTTTTTTTTTTTTTTTTTTTGTAAATCGGCGGAATTTTTATTATTTTTTCTTCGATTGAAAAAAAAAAAAAAAATTTGTGCTAATCTGTGCTAACAAATTGCGGTTTTTCTTTTTGAAGAATGAAATAATCGATTCAGGTAGATTTTTGGTGGGTTGCGACTTATTTGTGTTTATTTTAGTGGGTTACTGGGTGTTTATTCGTGGTAATTTAAGGTTAGTTCTGTATAACGAAGGTTATTTGTGTGCGGTTATTAAGGGCAATTAAAAGTAGTTTAAGGCTGTGTCAATGGTTAACAGAGTGTACTAAAAATATAAATTTTTACATTTGTAACATTTCAAACGTTTTCTAGAGTTATTCGTGTTGTTTAAGGTCACTAACAGGCAAGTGTTAAAAGGAAAAAATTATTTAAATCACCAACAAATTATCCTTTCGAAATTAATTTAAAAAAAAATTAAATTTTTCCATTAATATAAACAAAAAATTTTTTATTCACGCTTAAACCAATCAATGAGCTGACGTTTTTTTATTTATTTTTTTTTTTTTTTTTGTTCAAAATCTCTCACTTTCCTCCTAATTAATTAATTAATCAAAATAATCATTTTTATTTTCACTTTACACCAACTTACTTGTAATTGAATTAAATAATTTTTCTTTTTAAACAGAAAAAAAAAAATCAAGAAAAACGTTAAGTAAACCCCACTTAGTGTAGTACACACAAAAATTAATAACAAAAAAAAAAAACAGATAAAAAATCACAATAAACGTTCCACAAAATTCTCACAAAAATAATTAAATCACAAAAAATTATTTTATTTCATTTCTAAGTAGATTTTTTTTTTTTTTTAAACCGCAAGACCGCGTTGTTAATTCACTGAAACAATCTGAGCAACTAAAAACAAAATCAAAAAGGTAAAACAACTATACACAAGTAACCATATGCAGTGTGTGTCCACATACGTGGATTTTATACGTGTGTGTATGTGTGTGTGTACGTTTATAAAAAAAACGTACAGACATACAGACGTGACTATATATAAACCTTTTTATGTTACAACAATTAGCAATGGAATTCATTTGATGCGATCATTTTACGTTATTATCGTGGTTTTTTGTGTTTTTTCGCTATGTCTCTCTCTCTCTCTCTTCAAAAAAAAAAAAAAAAAGCTTCACAAAACAACAACACAGAATAAACATCCAACAATTATCATGTTACAAAAGCTATAATTACCAACAAGAACTAACTAAAAAAAAAGTTTAAGTTTATTTTTCCCATTTTAATTTACATAACCAAACAATAAAGTGACTTCAATTCAACAGTAAGCGAGAAATTAAAAAATTAAAAAATTTCTCGCTCTTCTCTTCTGAAATTTTCACCAAAAAACAAAAAAAAAAAATTGTTTTTCACCTTTAAAAATATTAAAAAAATAAATAATAATTTTTTTTTTTTTTTTAAATTCAAATACGAGTTGAAAATACTTGGTGGCTGCTCACCTGTAATAAAATATATATATATTTTTTTATTTTCTTCTTTTCTTATACAGAAACAAAAAAAAACAAGAAATTTTTTTATTTTGGAAAACCAACAACAGAACAGAACAGAAAAATGATTAAAGTAAGGTGAGTTTGCGCTGTTTGTATCTAGCTAGCCAGTAATAAACTGGTAATTTCTGTTTAAATTCTCTTTACAAAAAAAAAAAAAAAATAATAATAATAAAAACACTTCATATTCTGTTTGTTTCTCGTTGTTTACACATTTCTCTACTAGCAGAAAGACGACGAAGAAATTTAATTAAATTTAATTTAATTAAACAAAACAAAACAAAAACAATTTTATAGACTGACCGAACTTGTATGAAATACGAAGGAAAATACACACACACACACACACTTGTTGTCGTTTTTGTTTTGTTTTATTCACCTTTTGTTTCTCATGTTTTAATTTCATTTCGACATTTACTCCGTTTAGTGTTAATAATCAGGTAAAAAACTTCAATTTTTTTTTAATTCAATTAAATCATTTTCTATTGTTTTTTTAAAAGTTGTGTTTAGGAAATTTGTTTTTGCTTGTTTATTGCGTGTTTATTTGGTTATTTGTGTAGCGAGAAGTTTTACTGCATAAAACGATTCTTTTACGAAACATCTATCTGTGGTGATTGACAAAGGTAAAACGACTACCGAGTCTATGGAAATCCGAAGGATAGAATCCTTGTAATTTATAGGCTTTAAAAAAAAAATTATCTAACCGAAGGAAAGATCCCTTTCAGGGGATTTTGTAAATTTTGGAGACTTTTTAGGGAAAAGACTTAAAAATTAAATAATTCAGATCATGATCATGATCATCTGTAATTTTCCAGTAATCCTCATGACGATACCAAAAAAAAAATTTTGCAAAGAAATCAGCCTTTGCTTCTAAAATTTTTCCTTAAATTTCACAAAATTTCCCCAAATTTAATCAATTCAAAAATGGATTCAAATGAATTTTACGTGGACTTCTGTGCGTTTAATCAACGCTTTAAGAAGCAAGTGAAAATTCTGAAATCCTCACAATTAAGTCTCTTTCCTTTAAATTTCCTGGATTCACAAATAATACGATAGAAAATTCTTCACAGTGTTGTACTATCCCGATTTGCTATTTGCTGAATATTTTTCTGCTTATTCTTCTTCGTCGTCTTATTGTTTTTCTCCGTTTTTGTCTTTGTCTTCTTCTTGACCGATTGACTCTTGTTGATTGTTTTTTCCTACTTTTTTTACACAAAAAAAAAAAAAAAAAAAAAAAACACAGAAAGAAGAAGAAAACGACACAGAAAATACCATCATAACCGATTAACGGTAAATCGATCAACACACATTTTAAGTCTTTGTGTTTTGATTTTTTTTTTTTGTTTTTCTTCTTCGTCTTCTTCTGTGATCATAAGAAGGGAAAAACAATTTATCTTGGAATTTATTTTTTTGAGTTAGTCTTTGGCGGGATTTATCATTAGTTAATTAGTAAATGATTTAGCGTTTTGTGATGATTAGGAGAAACTCTCACTAACTCATCGTTTAAATCGTTATTAACCAAATTTTTTGTCTGTTTTCTACTCTAATCCCACTATATGATCACGCGACACAGTTTTATCACCACCATCGCTGTTACCAGCGTGTATTTCAGTGTGTATTTCGTTTACTTTCTCATAGAATTAAGTCGCGATACCATTTTGTGTTTATTTTGTTGATTGACTTTGGAACAGGTAAAATGCCATCAACCTGATTTTTTTTTTTTTTTCTGTCGTAATAAACATAAAAATGCACTTTATCAGCGGTTATTCAAGGTAGAAGCAGCAGAGAAAGATGAAAAAAAAAATAAAAAAAAATTTCGCAGCACCAACCGCAAAGTTAAATTTTTTTCTTTTTCATATTTGGTATGACTTTCAAGTTGATAAATTAAATTGTTTTTTTTTTTTTTTTTTATTTATTTATTTTACATAATTTTTATATTTATTTTACAGTTTTAAAAACTGGTTCAGCTGATTGTTTTTTTTTTTTTTTTTTTTCTTTTTAGCGAATTTTATTATTTATTTAAAAGACCTCGCGAGTTAACTAATTCACTAACACCGCGGAAACGGTTTTATTATTAACAGAAATGTGTTTTGGTATATTTTTGTAATTAAATTATTTTTCCTTTTATTTTATTATTATTCCTTTTTATTACATTATTTTAATTTAATTTAATTAATTAATTAATTAATAAAAAAAAAAATCTTTTTGCAATACTTAACGGTTATTTTTTAACCGGTTAAACAATTTTCTCTACAAAGAAAAATTAAATCAACTCTGGCAACACGTATGCCATGCTTTTTTAAAAATTCCCCTACTATCTGTGTGTGTTTTTTTTTTTTTTTTTTTATGTGGAGAATTTATTTTGACGTTTCATTACACTTTGCACAAGATTTTTTTTTTTTTTATTTCGTTCTATTTTTCTCGCATAAAAATATTAAAGAAAACACATGGTAATTGTGTTTATTTACCTATTTTACACGTTTTTAAATATATAAATAAATTGATTGATTAATTAATTGGCTTTTTTGTGTGGTTAATAAATAATAATAATTATAGTTTTTAAGTTTTGTTATAAAATTACGTGGAGAAGGAATTAAAAATGCGTTCAGATACGCCACCATTGTCACCGGATATAAATGAGGACGACGTATCGGATCATAATGGTTTAAATGATTTTGAGGTATTGGAAATATATGATGTTGATGAGTTTGAGCAGGCATATAATGGTGAGGCAGAGGAACCATTTCCGTATGAAGATGAATTGATTGGCAGTGAAAATGAGGAGTTGGAAACAGTTGATTTTGATGATCGTGGCACGTCTGATGAGGAGGAATACGATGAGGCGACGGCTGGTCCGGATGATTCAATATTTCAGTTTAACAAACATACAAAATCGATTATTTGCGGTTCGTTACATCCAAAGGAAAAACTTGCAGTAACTGGAGGACGTGATGATAAGGCGTACGTTTGGAATGTGGAAAACGGTGACGTAATATTCGAGACAAATAACTTCACAGACACAATAATCGGGGTAGAGTTCAGCTCGGACGGTAATTATTTGGCGGTGGCTGATATGTCCGGTGATGTTAAGGTTTTCAAAGTGACACAGGATTATAGTGTGGTATTTGAGAATGCAACCGGTGACCTCACCTGGATGAAGTGGCATCCCAAGGCCTTAATCTTAATAGCAGGAACAACATCGGGTGAAGTTTACATCTGGAGGATACCGTCAGGAGATTGCAAAGTTTTACAAGGACACAATTCACGTGCCGATTGTGGAGAAGTAATTCATCATCACGTTAACACCTTAACGCAAATTTTTATTTAATTATTCTATTCCATTCTAGATAACCGCTGATGGCAAGAAGTTTGTGGTTGGCTACGATGATGGCGTAGTAAAGCTATGGGATCTTAAAACATGTGCAGTTGTTGTTGCTGTGGAGCGTAATAATCCATTACGGTGTCACGAGCAAGTGTACGCCGTATGCACCGACCCGGATAATAATTTATTTTATTCGGGCGGTGATGATGGACATTTAATGATAATCGGTGCAAACGGTCCGATCGGTCATATTGATGAAACATTCGGTTCAATCGAATCAATATCAATATGTCCAGATTCTGAAATAAAATTAGTCGCAACCGGTACAATTGATGGTGTCCTTGCATTATGGGATATAACAAAACGTAAAAAACGTTTAGCATTTTGTGCTGACCCAGAGCATGGTATAACAAAATTATTTTGGTTACCTGGACAAATATTAGTCGCATCAACATTAGGCGGTTTAATTAAAGCGTACGACGGACGCAGCGGTGAGGAGAAATTTTTATTAAAAGGACACCGCGGACAAATATTAGATATTGATTATAATAAAGAAAATAATTTAATATTAACTGTATCTAAAGATAAAACAGCTAGAATATTCAATATACCAACAATTTGTTGAATGATTATTATTATTTGAGATTTTTTTGAAATCCTTCCTAGTTCCAAAATAACCTACCTTTTGGATTTTTTTTTCTATACTCACATCCACCATTTTGCTTTTTTGCCTAACTGTCATAGAAAAAAATAAAAACGGTTAAACAATGTTGTATAGAGAGCGAGAAAAAACCCTTTTTTTTGTTAACTTAACTTAGCCCTCCCCTGTATTAAGTAAGTGTTATTAAATTATTATTATTTATTTTTATTTATATATATATTTTGCTTAATCTACAACTATTTTAACCGGAAATTATTTATTTGTTTTGTCATTTAAATTCCCGCATTAACACATGTGTAGAAAAATTAAAAAAAAAAAAAAACCGGTGATATCCAGTCGCTTCGTTCTAACTAAAGCGTAGTTAAAGCATAAAAAGCTTATGCTGGACGGAGTTGAGTAGCTTTTTTAATGTTTTTTTTTTTTTTTTGGTTAATTTATTTTTCCATGTGTTTATCGATCAAAAAATAAATAAAAAAAAAGTTTTAATTTAACAACCAAAACTAAGGCAAAATGTTTGAAAAAGAAATGAAAGAAAAAAAAACAACAAAACAAAACAGTCGATCGGTTTAGTTGTGTTATCAGTTGCTTAAGTAGTGTAATTAAATTGTTTTTTTTTTTTTCTTTTAAAAGAGTTTTAATTATGTTTTATTTGTTTTTGCCTATTTAAAGTATTTTTGTAATCGTTAATTAATTTATTTATTTATTAAGAAAGTTAATTAAAATTGTTTTTAATTGTGTGATGAAATGGATTAAAAAAATTAATTAACTAATAAAAACGTTAGAGGCAGCATCATCAGTGACAAGAATTTGTTTTGAAATCAACAAACCAGCAAGCAGCTAAATAAAAACGTTTAATTGCCTTTAATAAATTATTTCGTAATAATAAAACGAAAATATATTAATTAGACTTAATTGACAAAAAAAAAAATTAATCAAAAGTGAATTAAAAATTAAATTTTATTTTTTTTTTTACTGTATCAGCGTGTTTAGTAAAGTTCATTACTCGGTAGTTGTATGAACTGTGTCTTAGCTACTATGCGTGCGTTAACAAACAATACAATTTTTTTTATTATTTTAATTAAAAAATTTGATTCAAAACGTTTTGAGAGATACAAGGAAAAAATCTTGAATTTCGTTTCAGGATTTTTTTAAGTCAAAGTTCTACGTTAAATAATAAAAATTATCGCGAAACGAAAGTTTTTTTTTTGAAATGTTTACTCCGTTACGGTTTGTTTCTATGATTAATAACAGAAATAATTGTTTTTTTTTTTTTTTGAAGACACAATTTTCACGCTGATAAAAACCAAACACATATAAATTGCTTGACAAATAAATAAATTAATTAAAATTTATTATCGAACATTTAATTATGTTTAATTAGAATTGTATGATTTAATCGGGGAAATTACATATTTTTGGGTGTATTAACTAACTAACTAAATAAATTTACAAACACATTGACAGCCAGGTGTGTGGTTGCGTTTTGTTTTGTTATTCTGCGCTGCCAGCTGATAACGTAATCAAATTTCCCATTTAAAAAAAAATTCAAGAATGAGGGAAAAACAAATAAAAAAGAAAGTAAGACAGGGAGAGAAAACAAACAAAACTAGCACGTGGTTGTCATATTTTTATTTATTTATTTATTTCTGTCATATTTTCTCTACGAATTATTTTATTGATTCATTTCAGTTTTTGTCAATAAGAAATTTTCTTTCTTTATTTATTAATAAATTTCGTAATAAATTTTATTATTTATTACGGAAAAAAGAGGCATAAAAAAAACACGCAAAAGCTCCACCCACCATTTTGTAACAAAAAAAAAATTCAAACCAACACATGGACATTCGAAAATTTAAACATAAAAAAAATATTAATTTTTTTTTTAATTGCTGTCTATTTTTTTTATTGACTTTTAATTATAAAATAAAAATGATTTCCTGCTTAAAAAATAATAAAAAAAAAACTGCATTTGTGGCATTAAAATTATGCAATTTGTGTAGCACTTAAACTGAGCAGCAAAACAAAAAAAAAGCAACTAATAAACACATGTTGATGACGACAGATAATTAAAACATTACACCAATACTTAGATAAGAGAAAAAAAAAAAGGATTTTTTTATTATTTGGGTCCCCTCTCTCCTTGGACAATAGCAATTACAACAACAATGGTCATTTTTTTTTGCCTTTTTATTCTAATTGTTGGCATAACCGTTTCGCATCGTTTATTGTTTTTTGCCTGCAATTGAGCACACATGCAGGCGCAGTAGGTGATTTTTTGTTTATTTTTCTTTTGTTTTTTGTGTAGAAAAGAAAAAAACACGTGTGAGGGATAAATTGCAAAAAAAAAAAAAAAAAACAAAATCATGACATTTGGCTAATTAAAAAAGATAAAAAAAAAAATTAAAATGTTTTTCTCTCTTTATTTATTACTGTGTAGGCACTATTAATTGTGCTTATTTTCGTATGCAAGGCTTAAGTTTTGTGTTTTTCTATGCTTTGCTTAAATACAAAAAAAAAAAATCATCGAAGCTTAAGATAATAAAAAAAAAATAAAAATTATTATTTTATTTCAATACTGAATACAGATTGAATCCTTGTGCTTTTCTCACCTTTTTGGTTCACCGCGAACTAATTTGTATGCAAAAAAAAAAAAAAATTTTTTTCTTTTTGTTTTCTTCGTTTTCTAATTTACATAAAAACGCCACATGGTTTTATTTATTTTTTCCTAGTGCTTTGTGTCTTACATTTTACCTTTTTTTAATTTTATTCTTTAAATTTTTATTTCTGACTTAATTTTGTTTTTTATTTTCATTTGAAATATTAAAATATCTGTGGGCGCCAGCAAAACTGTCGGCTTTACCTGTGTCTACCGGTTTAGTAGTAATTTTTCATTGAACAATTTGCTTTGCTTTAAACATTTATTAATCTTTCTATAAGCGAAATTTAATTATTCAATGGAAATTTACCGTTAAAATTAGTTAATTAACAGGAAAACAATAAAAAAAAATTATTTTTTTATTCCATTTTGCAAAAGTTTGCAGAAGTTGTATGTGTACAAAACGGATTCAGTTCGGTTTCGATTAAGAATCAATTTTTCATTGTTTTAAAAACGAAAAAGTTAAATATTTAATTATGTGAGAGTTTATTAATAATTTTTTTTTTTTTTTGTGTTAATTAATTTTTCCGAAAAATGCATAAATAATTTTTATTGAAAATATTCAATACACTTGGGGTACGTTAAGTGAGTCATTTTATTATGTGTTGCAGTGTTGTGTTGAACTGTACTGAATACATATTGTAATTGTAACGTGTTTAAAATGTTATCGTATCGCATTGCATTGCGTTTTAAAACATGTGCGCGAAAGAGTCAAAGAAAATTCAAAAGTTAAAACAAAAAAACCAAAAATAAAAAAAAAACATTTTTAAGCCACTTATGTCTGAATGAAACAAAAATCAGATTTAAACGTGTACAGCGAAAAAAAATAATTTTTTTTTTGCAATCAAAGTAACGAGTTTTTTGGAAGTTTTTTGGTTTCAGCCGGTTCACGTTTCAGTTTTGAATCGTCCGTTGAACCGTTTAAACCGTTTAATAAAGTTTTTTTCTTTTTTTTTTTTATTTTCTTTAGCTGCTGCTGTTGTTGTTGTTGTTATTTGTGTTCTTAACAAACCAAAGTGATTTCCGTGTTATTTAAGTCAAAAAAAATGTGTTAATCGAATTTTTTGTTTTCGTTTATTTTGTTTATAAAGGGAAAAATTAATTAACTTTTGTAAACAATGAGAGTTAAATAAGAAGCAGAACAGTGAAAATACAGGGAAATTAATTTAGAAAATATTAAAAAGACAAAAGTAGGGAATTTTTGATTTTTTTTTTTCAATTATTTATTGAAAATTTATTTAAAAAACAAAAAGCAAAACAAAAGATTTTATAAAAAGCGATGGCACGTGTATCGGCCAGTGATAATTTAACGCCGATAAACGTTTACGAGAATAAAGGTTCACTGTTAACAGGTACCGATATGAAGCCACAATCTCAGTTTAAAAATTCCTCAGGTGATCAGACAAATGGTGATCAGAATAATCGACCGAAAACGATACTGACAACAATTAATCCGATTGAGTCGAGTAAATTAGCATCGGAGATTGTAAATGATGTGGGTGATGGAAGTGCAAACAGTAGTGGCGTTAATTTAAAAAAGGAACTCGGACTGTTGGACGGCGTTGCGATAATTGTTGGTGTTATTATCGGTGCTGGTATTTTTGTATCACCAAAGGGTGTCCTACAACAATCTGGTTCCATCGGACAGGCGCTCATCGTATGGGTGCTATCTGGTGTTTTAAGTATGGTCGGTGCCTTATGCTATGCTGAACTTGGTAAGTAATTAACCAGCTTAACACACTTAAGCGACATTAAGAAAAGGATATTTTGAGGGTTTTTTAAAAGTTTGCTTGATTTAAATTTATTTGTTAAGCAGGGTTACGTGACTTAACGTAACATGACTTTAGTTTGATAAAAACTCACTTGTTGATCATCTTTTATTTTTGTGGTTTTAAGCCGTTGTTGTTGTTCCTTCTTCATTTTTTTATTTTCTTTAAATGCAGAAATAAAAGATGCAGAAAATTTTTGCAGTAGAAATTTCGTAACCGGTTTAAACCAAGAATCAAAAATGATTTATTTGTCGTTTTTTAAAGGCTCACTCACTCATTTAAACGCACACAAACCCAGCTTATTTAAGCTATATTCGTCGATAAATTTATTTCTTGTTAAATCGTTTTTTTTTTTTCGTTTGTTCTTTTTTTTTTTTTTGGTTGATTTAATTTCGTGAATTAAGCGATTTTTATTCAATTAAATTAAATTATTCTATTATTTAGTTAAGCAAAAGTGATCTTTTCTTTTTTTTTTCATCTTCTTCTTCTTCGCTTTTGTACATCTTTATCGATCAAACGTTGTGCCTTTGTCGCTTATTTAATTTAATTTAATTTAAATTTTTTTATGTTTTTTTTTTGTATTTTCTTTTTCTAGGTACGATGATACCAAAGTCGGGTGGTGATTACGCATACATTGGTGTCGCCTTTGGACCACTATTAGCCTTTTTATATTTATGGGTGGCATTATTAATATTAGTACCGACCGGTAATGCGATAACTGCATTAACATTTGCACAATATTTATTGCAACCGTTTTGGTCTAGCTGCGATGCACCACATGAGGCGGTACGACTATTAGCTGCTATTATTACATGTAAATAGTGATGAATTTTAATTTTTTCTTTATTTATTAAGTTAATAACTTGATCCACTTAGTTTTTTTTTTTTTTTTTTTATTATTTAATTGAATTAAATTTTTCTGTTTAAATTTAAATAAGAGCGTTGTGATATGAAGAGAAGAAAATGAAAACTTTCATTTAATTCGCCGAAATGTAGACAATTTTCATAACAAAACAAAAAAATATTTTTTAATTCTCTCCACAGGTGTTTTAACCGTCATCAATTGTTACAACGTTAAATGGGTGACCAGGGTTACAGATATATTTACCGGTACAAAAATCTTAGCACTTTTAGTTATTGTGGCTGCCGGTATTTATTATATGTTTGGTGGTAATACGGAACATTTAGAAAATCCATTTGTTGGTTCAAATCATTCACCTGGTTACATTGCATTAGCATTTTATTCCGGTTTATTTTCATATTCCGGTTGGAATTATTTAAATTTTGTTACCGAAGAACTTAAGGATCCGTACAAGTATGAAAGAGAGATTTTTTTTTTTTTTTTGTTTGTTTTTTGTATTAAAGATTTTTCCTTTGTTTTTTTTTTCTTTTTTAGGAATTTACCGAAAGCGATTTGTATTAGTATGCCGGTGGTTACGGTTATTTATTTAATAACAAATGTTGCCTATTTTACGGTATTATCAACTGATGAAATATTATCATCGGATGCTGTTGCTGTTACATTTGCAAATAAAATGCTTGGTTTTATGGCATGGATAATGCCATTGTTTGTGGCATGCTCAACATTTGGCTCCTTAAATGGTGCAATATTTGCGTCATCACGTTTATTCTTTGTTGGTGCACGTAACGGGCATTTACCAGCGGCATTATCATTGATTAATGTTAAATGTTTAACACCGATACCATCGTTAATATTTTTGGTAATGATTTGTCTATAGAATTTCTCCGTTTTTATTAAGCTAAAATTTTGCGTTTTTTTTTTCTATCTTTTTTCAGTGCCTTTTAACATTGATGCTATTATTCATCCGTGATATATATGCCTTAATTAATTACGTTAGTTTTGTCGAAGCATTATTTACATTAATCTCAATTTTTGGTTTATTATGGTTACGACGTAAACAGCCAACAGCAAAACGTCCAATTAAAGTGAATATAATTCTTCCATTAATTTATTTGTTAACATGTAGCTTTCTGGTGATCTCTTCCTGTTATGTGTCACCACTAGAGGTGGGCGTTGGTACAGCGGTTATTATATCCGGTATACCCATGTATTACATAACAATACGTTATCCAATTAATTGTTTAACAAATATATCGCAGAAAATTAATATATTATGTGCGAAATTATTTCTATGTATGCCAAATACAGAGAAAGTTGATTAGAGCAAAAAAAAGAAAAAGATGAAAAAATTAATTAATTAACAAACAAGAAATATTAATTAAAAAATAATTTATAAGAAGAAACATTGGGGATCTCTCTCCCCTTTTAACATACAATATTAACGGTTAAATTCTCTATAAGGGGGAGTCCCCATTGTTTTTTTTTTTTAATATCTTTGCTGCTATTGCTATTTGCTCTCTATATTTGATATAAAAATATGACTGGGACTGAGCTGTTAAATCAATTAATTAATTAATTAATAAAGAAAAAAAAGTCAATTATTATTATTATTATAATTATAATTATTATTATTACATTCCCCAAACATCCCCTTGGTATTTGTTAATATTATTAAAAGATGAAGAAAAGACAAGAAAAAAAAAAATTATTTTTTATTTTTCCTGTTGCTGTTGTTGCTGCTGCTGTTGTTTGTTTGTTTGTTTTTTTTTGTAAATAAATAAATAAAATTTCTATTAAAAAGTTCGTTTTTTTTTTATTTGTTATCTTGTGGGTGTAGGGTGGTTTTTTTTTGGTTACTGTTGTTTGTCGCTCTGTGGGATTTTTTTAACAGTGTGTTGGTTATACGATAGTGCGTTAAAGCTTGTGAAACGTTAGAGGTGTGATGCGTTAAAGACTGTAGTTCGTTAAATTTGTATTCGCTGCGTATTCGATGTGGGTGAATTTTGCTACTTCAAGTTCAGACAACACATAGTGCGTTAAAGTTGTATTAGCTGGTTATCCACGGTTGATTCTCTGTTACTTACACGAGAAGGATTTTGTTCAATTCAAGGTAAGACTGGGGGAAAAAAACCTTTTTGCAATGCATTAACCATTGGATACTTTAGCAAAACACAAAACACCGCAGCGTTTAAACTAACAACGCAGCGTATTAAACCACTTTCAACAAAGCAGTCAGTATTGGATTTAATTCTTTAAAAAACTTTGGTAATCTGTAGTAACAGGAAGCATAGCTATCCCAGTTATCTGCAAGAGTACACTAATTCCACTAATTATTCTGTTTTAAAATTCCACTTTAAAAATCAGTGGAAATCTGCATCCAACACTAAAACCCAAGTCATTTACGCGATAGTTTTTTTCTTTTTTTTAAACAATTTTTATTTTTCTTAATTAATTAATTATTTAATTAATTTGTTAATTATAAATTACAATAAAGTTAAATTCCTATGTAGAAAATATTTATAAAATAAATGGGGGGTTGAAAAATAAATAAATAATTTACAAAACACAAAAAAAGTAAGAAGCGGAAGAAGGAGAGAAAGTTTTCTTTGGGGTTAGAAATAAGGGATAAGGATTTACAATGGTTACTTGGTGGTAAAGGGTGTAAAAAAAAAAAATCTTCAAAATTACAAATTAATAAATAAATAAATAAACGAAAATTTTACAAAATATTTTATTATTGGTGCTGGCTGCATCCCAGTCGCTGTATTATGATTAATAAATAAATGGTAGGGACAGTGACTGGGCGGCTTAACGTATGCCGTAAAATTAGGATATTTAAAGATTTCCGCGGCCACACTAATACTTTCATTGGAGATCTGACAGAACGTTATGTGTTTACCGGTTAATAAGATTTGTTCAACGCGCCTCGTGAACAATGGCTCTGACCACGGTAATTGATTTAAATGGGATAAAAAGGTTCGATCGTGAAACTCAACCGGATCCGATATTATTAATTTATCTAAAAGAAAGAAAATAATTTATTAATTACAAGACACTCAGTACTCAGCAGAGAACTTTGGCTAAGGCACTCACTTAAAATGCTCTCCTGATACAGAACATCCTCTTCCGTTTTAATAACATTTGATTGGTCACCGGTCAAATTCGATACAATTGTCATCGGTAATAAATCTAAAATATTTCTACAAAAAAACCGGAAAATTAATTATTAGAAAATAATTCGGAAGCGAAATAAAATCTTTGTTGTACCCATTATAAAGGAATAAATTCTCTACATCAGTCATATTCATTGAATAAAATTGATAAACGCCGAATGTTTCAAAGAATTCCTTAACCGGTGTCATACTGTAGCAACCGGTTAAATCAATTTTCGGATAATACATGATAAACGATAAACAAATCTCCTGTTTCGTTGAGTAACCGCCGAGTGTTAAACGTTTACGGTCCATTGTATTGTAGCCACAATCCGTGATCATATAATCATTTGGCAGTATAACCGTTTCGTTAATTAATTGTCGCACTTGTTGGTATTCCACATTGAAATTATCATCCTCGACAATCCGTTCCAGTTCAACACCGTTCCGGATGTGACGTAGCTTCATTGTACGGCCAGCTGTATGCGTGTGCAGAATAACCGAAATAATATTCAAACCGGTTGGTGGTAATATTAAATCGGTACACGATGGTCCACATATACCGATGTTACGGTATAATTTTTGTCCGGGCGGTAATATTTGTGTATCGGACACGGACACCCCAGTTATCATCATGCCACCATCATTTTTACGTAACGCCCGCGTATAATGAATACGAAAACCGGAATTATCGATAATTGTCTTTGCATGGGGATTGTCATAATGTATCTCCAGCATGTAATATTTGACACTCTGTTTACCACCCATTGGTACACCAACATGTTCCGGTAGAAATTGCCCTGAAAAAAGGAACAGGGACAAAATTAATTTTCTTTGTGTGAAACAAGATCAAAGGGTAAAAACAAAAAAAAAAAACAGAGAAGAATTTTCTAATGCCCAATTATCGTAAGGCACACACCCTTTTTTTTTTTGTTTGGTTAATTATGAAAAATTTTATTCCACGTATTTGTTGTTTAGTTTTAAGAAGGAAAACATAGAAAAAAAAATCCTCTCTCTCGATTTCTTCTTAAGAAAAAAAAAGTGAAGAAAGAAAAACAATTTCTATTTTAGGGAAAATTTATTTAAAGCTCAACACATCGTATTAACAGTAGATTATGGTTAATCTGAGCTGGGAGGGGTTTTCTAGTTTACGTAGGCTAAATTCGGTTATAAAACAACCAAAAAATTATGTGGAGAATGTTGCGTAGCTAACTTCATACCACTTAATACGTTTAATTCCTGAAAATGAAATTTCTAACACGAAAAACTTCCCCCAATTCCGATTAACACGTATCCACTGTACATGTGTCGCAAAAATAATAATTATTATCGCTGTAATCAATCATATATAAAAGCGAAAAAAAAATAAAAAGTAGATGAAAGCAAAGCAAAGTAAAGAAAATAAAATAAAACGTAGAATGGGTTGGGTTGGGTGCTGTCAGAAGATAATAAGCAAGAATCCTGATACCATCAAATACAATTAAAATTCGGTAGTCAAAGAGATTTGTCGTTAAAAATTGGAAAAGCAACCATTCCACACACGGATATTTTAGTTAATGTAAAAAAAAAGGCTAAAAGACGATAATAGAGTGATATCACCATGGAAATGGATAACGAGCTTTAAGTGCTTTTCATTTGATTAAATGTTTTCATTTTTTTTTTTTTTTTTTGCTATCAAATCATTGTATGGGGATAATTACCTGTTGAGCCGATTGTCCATACAGCTATCGGTGTTATACATGAATTCCAATCACGGGGTGTCAATAGATTACTGTTGCATACAGCCCCATTACTTTTAACCCATACATCCCATGCCATCGGATCAGAACCGGGATATGATGACGTTGAACACTCAAATAATGTCATATGATGTACCAAGGGCTTTTTTGTTGTGCTAAAGAAAACGAAAAAAAAAGAAGAAATTTTCAAGTCACTTTTCTACGGCGGTTCATAATGAGTCCTGCTGATTACCTTTCTTTGGTTAAAATCGCCTCATAACCGATTATATGATGTTTCTCATGCAAAACCGGTGCACGAATTATTTTACACCAGTACAGCGTATCCATGTTTGTGGCCAGTGAGATCTGTGTGAGAATTAAGAAGCAACAAAAAAAAAAAATAAAAAAATTTAAAAACAAACTTCGCAGTGCTATCGCAAAAGGATCTTTTTGTGTTATTTTAACAAAGAGCAATAAAACCCAGTGTGATATTAAAAATAAATATTTATCTATCCTGCAGGAGGATAGAATGATAAAACGACAAATGTAGGGAATGGAAGGACAGCACGCACAGATCAGTGTCGTTACTTTTTTTTACTTTTATAAGAAATAGGGTAGCGAAATCCTATTCCTAACTAAACATGACACAACATAATGTAATTAAACCGTTAAAATTAACGGAATATTACCGTAATCGATAACGAATCACCTACGCGCAAATAAAAACGGAAAATTTTTCTTTTCTTTTTTTTTTTATGACTTTATTCGGTTGTCGAATGACGACAAGATTAACACACAGACAATTCTATACAGAAATAAAAAAAGAAAAAGAAAAAAACTTCTAGGGGGTGTGTGTGTGTGTGTGTCATGTTTTTGGGCACCCATAACCCAAATTTATTTTCTTGGGCCTCCTTTTCTTAAACAGTTATCAATTTCTGTATTTTTAAAACTTTTTTCTTTCTCTACAATAATCGAATTTTCCAATAAGATACAAACAGGGTGGGTGGGTGTTTTCTTGTACCCTTCTGCACCCTTCTATACTAAACGGGATAAAAAAAAATAAAATAAATAAATAAACAATATAAAAAAAGTACCGGGGATAAGATAGCAACAAGAGACTTATGACTTGTTTTCTGTTGTCGACTGTACGCCATTTTTGAGTTTTTGAATTTTTTTTTACTTTCTTTATATTCAGCACCAGCCGCTTTTCATTTGTTTCGTTTTTTGGAATTTTTTTTTATTTTTATTTCTTTTCTTTTTCTTTATTCTTTAAATGCGAAATGAATATTTATTTAAGAAGACGAATTATTTGCTTATTTATAGAATTAAATAAGAAAAAAATAAAATAAAAATTGAAGCGAACAGTGCAGAGATGGGGATAGAAGAACAAAAAAAAGAAAAAAATTAGAATTTTTTTTTACAACTGGGTCAGCGTTGGGGGTGACTTGTTTTTTGGCAAGTGTACTTTGTTTGTACAAACGTTTTATCGGAGGGTTTTTTTCATCTTCTTCTACTTCTGCTGCTGCTGGTGGTATTTATGTTTTATTATTGAAGAATTATTATTATTTTTTTTTTTAATAATTTTATCATGTCTCTAAGATTTATAAATAGAAAGTTTATTGCGTTCTGTGGAGAGTTTCGGTTCTGTGTATAAGAATGTAAAAAAAAAAAAAAAAACGAATTAAAATTCTGTTGACGGACAGGTATGGCACGATGTATGTTTAACCTTTGTTAGTCCGGTCTTGTTATTATAAAAAACGATTTGTTTGGAACCACAACGGTGATTTTCGTTTTACAGCAAAGGATTTAAAGGAATCCTGATCAAGAATTTTAATTACCACTAGTGGGGAAATATTTATTAAAGGATTACTTTGGTTGTGTGATGTTTTGTAAGACGTTGTTGAGTATGTTGTATGCGTAGGATGGGTAAAGCCAACGTTAATTAGAAGAAGAAGCAACCAATAGGGGACTTTAAGGGTTTCTTCATTTTGATTTATTCAAATAATCTTTAGCAAACACTTCTAAAGCTGCTAAGCTATGATTATTTAATTATTCATCATTGTCTCTGTCTCCGTCTAGACGTTTTACATGGATTTATATTAACGTGACATTGCTGTACATGAAAATTAAAATGATTAAAATTTGAATACTTACATTCCTAACGGTGACATCCCATTGATGTAACTCATTATGCTTAGCTGATGACGATGATACGGTTGGCTTCTTAAAAAGCGGTGATAATAATTGTAGGTATCTTGTCCCCTTATTACTTGCACGTATATTCATGGTGGCATCTATCGGATCCTTGTCACCGTACGACCATAAAACATTTATTGTGTTACCCTAAGAATTAAAAAAAAAAAAAAAAAATTTTAAGTTTTTTTTTTTTTTTGTCCCCAGTTTATGTATTAATCGATAAAAAAAAAAAAAAAAAGTAACAAAAATATTGTTGAACTGCCTTATCTGGCGTCTTTTTACGATTTATAGCAGTCATAATATGTGGTGGAAAGTGAAAAATTCTGCTCCTTTCCGCTTCATTTCTTCGTTCTTTTTTTTTTAATTCATTTTTAATTATAAAAAGCATCGATAAAGAAATTTTTTTATTTTTTTCATTGCAAACTTTATTTATTACGAATTAAATGCGATTTAGGATGATGAAATGATTAATGTAAATGGGGAGAAGAAGAAAAAATGTCTCCCTGTTTTCATTCGTTTTGTTTGTTTTAATAAAATTCTCACTTTCGCATTTCCTTTTTGCCTAATTATTTATTTACACGTAAACAGGATGCGTTTAATATGAATTAAAAAAAAAAATAAAAATTGTTTTCGGTTTACTTTTCACAGTTATTTACGGTTATAACGTAAACAGAAATAGAAATAGATTTGATTTTTTTGTTTTCACCTGAAAAGCGCGCGTTTTTAGTTACGCCATTTTTTCTTTTTTTTCTTATTTTTAAACCGAGTTCATAGAGAGAGAGAGAGAGAAAAAAAAACTTTTTTTTTAATTGGATTGCAAATATAAAAAGAAAGAACAAAAAAAAAAACCGAGGAGAAATTAAAAATAATTTGATCAAATCATGTCACGTTAATTTTATGCGACTTTACGTCTCATTAATGCTGGGTAATTAATAAAAAGCTTTTACGATGGATACAAAGTAAATCAGATTTATTTTTTATGTTTAAATTTTAGACACCAAGTTAGTCTGCTTTAATTAAGTTAAAATACAGACGGAAGTGGATTTTGGTTGACATTGTATCCTGCGTTATGTATTTTGTATCAAAAATTTAATTATCTTTAGTGATTTAAACAGGAAAAAAAGTGGATTTGTTACAATAAATAATTTATCTACAGATAAAACTCGTGTGTCAAACACCTCCCTTAGATTTTACTTACATTTATTGGACAATCATGGGGATCACATGTCTCTAATTGTCTCCTCAATTCCACATGGGTATGCGTTAAATTCTGATAACCAGAATTTATAAAATAATTTTGTGTATCATCCTGTTGTAAATTTTTTATATTATCATCAAATATACCGTGGCAATCCTGTTGATAAAATGAAACAAAAAAGACAAAACATTAAACGACGTCTACGACAAAAAAAATAAGAAAAAAAAAAACAAATCAACAAAGTTGCGGATGGGATTTAGCTAGGTAAAACGTTAACTTGCTTAATTTTTTTTTTTTTTTTAATTTATTAACACATTTTCGTCATATTTATCCTAAGCAAGTAATTTACGTTTTTTTTTTTAATTTTTTTTTTATTAGATCTAATTACAAGTTAAATACCCGAAAAAAAGAAAAGAAATGAAAATGGGAATGGTGTACGAGCTGTACAGTGAAAATGAAACCACAAATTAACAGAATTAATGGTGGTTGGCTTTCCTTTTGTTTTATTTTCTTGTTTTTTATCAAATTATAATGTAACTGAATATTTTAATTTTGCAGCCAAGGAGTATGGTAAAAAAAAATAAACTTGGGTTTGATTTGTGATGAGAAATTGATGGTAATTAGTGAGTGTTTTTAAACATTGGGTATAAATGGTGTTTATTCCGGTTGTAAATCATTTACATGACTTGAGAAATCAGTGTTACAAACTTACAGCACCCTGTAAAGTGTGTTATTGCGTTGGAAACATTCAAGACGTGATAAACCAATGGAAAAACACCCTGTGCATACTGTTAAAATGATAAACCAATGGGAAAACAGTACTAAAACACCCTGTAAAGAGTGCTAAAAACGTTAAAAACAGCTATGACTTAATAAAGTAAACAGAAACACCCTGTAAAGATGTGTAAAGCATTGAAAACAACAAAGAATTTGGTAAAACCGTACTTAAATATCCTGTAGAGTCTGTAAAAGTGTTTTATCACCAACTTCACTGTTACTAAGCCGGTAAAAGAAAATTATTTAAAGCAGGGTGTTTTGTATTTAACGTTAAAATTTTTATCTTATAGCGTAATCCTCAATTTTAATTAATAATTCCTGTGTTCCAAACCAAAGTGCACGACGTCTGTTGGCGTTTACGGTTCGTTTGATAGAAGATTATGCGATGCAGAAGGAATGGTGGGTAGAGGTTGGGTATAAAAAAAAACTTACTAAAATATTTGGTTTTCCTGTACGATCATCAATCCATATAACCGCATAATCATTTGTACCAATTATATCCGGTTTTTGTTTATTATTATTATTATTCGTTGACGGATATAAAAATCCAAGTATGATAAAACCTCTTGTGTTCACCGTTATTTTAAAAATAATCTCATTACTATGATTATCCAATATCCAGTCTAATTTATATAAACCATTATTATCCATAATCTCACTTCTTTCTAATTTCATATCATTATTACTCGTTGGATATTTATTTGATTGATAATGATGATTACCATGCGTATTATCTGTATGCTCTGTATGATGATAATGTTTTTGTTGTTCCTGATAATCATGTGATAATTGTTGACTAGTTACTAATATAAAATATAAACAGGTGTAATAATAAATTATAAAATTCTTTGACTTAAACATGGTAATGGCTTTTAGATTATTTGGTTTAACTGTTTTAATTCACTTAACGAACAAATTATCATGACTTTAAATAAAACTTTTTGTATATGACTTAAACTTAAACTAGAAAACAATAATGAACATTTATTTTCTTAAGTAACATGACTTAATCTTTGTTTATCACTATTAACACGATTTTTATGGTTTTAACACTTTAAGTCACATTAATTGAATTTATTTAATTCAATTTACTATGACTTAAACATGGTAAAATAAAACAAAAAATAATAATTCACTTAAAATACCTTAACACAACACGACTTAATAATTTCCACTGATCGAATATTTATTTATTACAAAGCAAACTACGAAAACTAGAACAGAATTTTTTTTTTTACCCTACGACGCGGGTTTTTTTAACTGTACTTAAATATGGCAGATGTTTTGTTGTTATTTTTTTTTTAAGCCTGGTGCCTTCTGTTAATGTTTTTTTTTTTTTTTTTTAACAACAAATGTATTAGCAGCAGCAGCAGCAGCAACAACAACAACAACAGCAACAGCAGCAGCAGTAATAAACAATCACAAAGGCATTTATAGGTACTCAATAGTTCCACACTGTTATTATTTATTTATATAAAATACCGGCGTAATTCGTGCCATTTAAAAAAAAAATCTACTTACTTAAGCAGTTTGTTTAACTTCATTAAAAACAATTAACAATTAAGGGAAAAAATCGCATAGAAACAACAGTTACGTTGCGAAATTTAATTAAAAACGAAAAAAAAAAACCGTCTTTCTACTGCGCACGCTTTAACTACTTTAAACTGCTTCAACCGAAAATAATAAAAAAAAAAAATGTTTTTTGTTTTGCTTATTTTTTCTGCTGAATTTTTATTTTTTTTTCTTTCTTTCTTTCTTTTGCGGCTGTTGCTGCTGTTGGCAAAGAAACAGAAACAGAAAAATCATTTTTTTTTCTACCTGGCTTAATGGTGTATCAATGTGTTAGTACCTTTCCCAGTTAATTTTTGTCTCTCTTTCAACGTCTTCATGCATTATGAACGTCATGCCAAATGATTTTGTTTCTTTTATTTTAATTAAAATTGTCGTATTCGTATCCCGTATTCATACATTGCAACCCCTACATTGTTGGAATAAAATAATTTTTTTTTGTGTGTTTAGTTTGCTGGAAGAATATTGTTTTGGGGGGGAAATAGCAAGAAAAGGAATAAGAAAAAATCACTTAATTCAGGGATGCGAACCGTATGAAGTTTTTTTTTTTGTTTAACACTCCTGCTGTTGTACAAGCCGCTGTTATTGATTAGAAATTTGCCTTTACCACGATTTTGGAATGATTGATACTCAAGCGACTATTATTAGGATAAATGGACCGCCCTAAACGCACTAGACTAATTCATAAAGCCACCACTGTAACCACAATTCACGTTTAACGTAGCTCTACGCTAATCTTATTCGCTTTAAACCGATTTTCCACCGCTTAACCGGTTGTTAAATAATAATAAAAAAAATAAAAATTAAAAATTTCACCAAATGATTTAATAAATAAAAAAACATTTCAATTTTTTTTTAATCCAAAACTTAAGTCACATAGGAAAAAAATATTTCATAAAACAATCGGATACTGATCAGGAATATTAAAATATTTTTTGTTATTAATAAAGAAAAGAAAAAAAAAAAAAAAACAGCCTGAGGTACGTGATGTGCATGTGTGTGCAACGTTCAGAGTAGCAGCAACAGCAGAAGCATTTTTATTTGAACGAATTATGACAGGAGAAATATGATCAGACCCGAAATATTCGGTTTTTTTGTTGAATGAAAAAAAAAATTTTTTTTTATTGGAATTACGAGAAGTTTGAGGGTGAACCGGTTTTAAAAAGACTCCAGGGAGTAGTTACGTACCGGAACTAAAGATTTTCTGTTGTGGCCGGAACACAACCGATAATCTTCAGTTCCGGCCCTGAATACAATATTTTTGGTACCAAATTTAACGTTAACCTGGGCTTTTGTTGTTTTTTTGTTTTTTTTTTGTTTTCATACAAACCGCATGTTAAACGAATTTATTTATTTTTTTTTTTTGTTTTTTTTGTTATTTTCGCTTTATTTCTGCTGTTTGTATGTCGTTTGCTTTGTGTTCACATTTTTAAACAGGTATAAATGAGAAAGAGGTATTTATGTGATTAAAAAATAAAAAACTAAACGAAAATTATGAATAAATAAATGAAAATAAAACGATAAACGTGTTCGCCGCGAAATATAGCGCAAAACAAACTCCTTTTTGTTACCCAAAAAAATTTTTTTTTATTTTGTTCAGCAAACACCATCTGCCATCGATTTTGCGATAATAATGCGAAAAAACAAAAAAAAAAAAAAAAATGTTTTTATTATTGGTAATAAAAAACGATAAAATTTGTCACCCTGTGACTAGGTATTACTTGACTTAAAAGTTTTGCAATTCGATTGTGGTTGCTCTTACGTCTTTCTTACGTTATTCGATTTTTTCATGCGGTTTTAGCAAAATTTATGCTGGGTTATGATAGATTATTCGTTGCGTAACGTCACTTTACTTAATTTAGCTTAAATTAGCTGAGTTATTACTTAGTTGCAACTGCGTTTTGTTTGATTGATGTTAGTTGCAATAATTCTGCGTTTTTCTAACATAATTCTTACGTTTTTACTGCGTTCCAATTGTATTTCTACGTTTTTTTGCTTATTTATTACGTTTTTACCGATTTATTACATCTTGGCTTCGCTAAAATTTCTTATTCTTTCGCTTTAATTAAATGTTTTCCATAGCCTTTAACTAACTCTTTGGTATTTGTGAAATGCTTTTGCGGAATTTTTTTTTTTCCATCGTTTTTAATGCTTTGGAAATTTATTTACCATTCGCGTTCTGTTCTCTAATTTATTAACGAAAAGAAAGAATGAAATAAAAAAAATCATTTCGCTATCAAGGACACCGGTGTAAACTGGTGAAGACGTTTTTAGAGAATTATTGCAAAAACTCATTCAATGCGCTTCATTCGGATTTTACACACTTCGATAGTTTTGTTTCATTTCGTTTCGTTTCTTTATTTCTTGTTTTTGCAACTTTTTTTTTGCCTGGCAAAGTAATAAAATAAATTTAAAAAAATCAAAAAAACTCAATAAACATACCTCTGGTTATGCGTGTGTGTGTGTGTGTGTGTGTGCTATTTGTTTTTCTTCTTTATTTAACTGCCGCAATGCTGCTAAAAATTTATTGTCGATGTTGATTCTTTTCTACTGTAGCTGCTGCTTTATTCTCTCGCATCTTTACGGTTTGTATAAAAATGTATCCTCCTCTTCTTCATAAATTAATTTATTCATTAGAATTAATAATAAAAAAAAATTCGTGTAAAACGGAAATTCGTTATAAATTTTAATTTCAAAAAATGAAAAAAAAAAAAAAACGACGAAATTTTTTTTTCCCGCTGTTGTTTTTTCGCTGCTTTTTGCTGGTTGGCTGTTGATTAATATCGCAAATTTTTTTTTTATCCTGCGACAGAATACAAACAGTAAATTAATTAACAAAAAAAAAAAAAAATGTTTATTAATAAGCAAATCATTTAATTAATTTAATTAAGACAAGTTTTTACCGGTGGAAAGTTTTTTTTTACTGTGTGATTACATCACCTGGTGATTCTTGCTGCTGCTGCTGCTTTTTTTTACCTTAACAACTACCATTGACTCGATTATTAACTATTATGCTGAATACACAACAGCTGTTTTAACTATAGTCTCGTGCTCTCTGTTCATGATTTTATAAAATAATTTTCCTTGTTGTTGTTATCAAGGTATGTTATGCGTCTGGTACTGCTGCTGCTGCTGCTGCTATTGATGATGGTTTGTCGTGGTAATGGTACAGCTGTTGCTCTTTTATTTCACTCAAAACACAACAATTAAAAACGTTTTTAAAAACAGGAAATTTAATTACAAATCGTCTTATGCATGGTAAAAGGTAATTCAAACGAAAAAACACGAAACTTTCTTAGTAAATAAGGAAATTCCTCGCATCTAATTGCTTTGGAGAGTTTTATTGTTTTTATTTGTAAATAGTATTCGATTAACACGTTTTTTTTTTTTTGCAATAATTTTCCCTCTACATAACACTGTATTACGTTTTTTTTTTTTAAATTAAATTTCAATCTGTAAAAATTCACCTGGTTTTCCATTTTAAAATTCTCTACACAGGGAAGAAGAATTATAATTTATTTTTATTTTTTTCTTTTGTGCAATAAAAACGTAAAAATTTACTCACCGTGTTACCTGTTTAAAAAATAAACTATGCCACCCTCATGATTTTTTTCTTGTTTTGTTTGATTTCTTCCCCATTTTTATTATTTATTATTTTCATTTTTTTTTTTGGCTTTAACCGAACATATCATAAACGTAGGGGTGGTAGGTCGTTCCGTTCAACCATAAATTTATTTCAACAATAAATAAAATATTTAAAGAAAGTAAATAAATAAATAAAAATGATTTTTTTTCACCTGGTTTAATAATTGATAACGGGAAAAACAGCAAAATTTAAATAAATAAAAATAAATTTCATATACGTTGGATCACAAGAAAAAAAAAAAAAAAAAAATTCAATTAAATGCCGTAAAGCAAGTGAGAAAAATACAAAAAAAAAAAAAATGATGAAAAGATATCAAACCATCAAACACCCACCAAACACCACCCATTCAACCAATCAATCAATCAATCAATCCATCAATCAATCAAACAACATTTAAACTTGTAAAACCGTGAAAGTAAATTTCTTCACTTTGTTTTGTCATCTTATAACCGGTTGTTAATGTTTATCATTTATGAGCGGGCGGGTTTTTATGTTATTTACTGTTACGAAAAAGGTAAAACGGATCCTTTTCTACTAAAATAAAGATACACACACACACACGCACACACACATAAAACATATTCATTTATATTTAAATATGCTTTTAGCGGAGGCGTTTTTTTTCTTTTTTTTTTTTACGATTTTCATCGTTCATTAGAAATGTTTTTTTTTTCTTTCTATTCGGATAATAAAAATCGCCGTTAAATATGCAACTGGTTAAACATTATCGTTTGGGATGGAGAGTTTCTGCACGTTCACATTTCACATTTAATTCCTTTTCTAATAATTAAACTTAAAGTAACTACTTAAGTATCCCACCACCACCCCCAACGATAATTAATTAAAATTTCACTTAGTTTATTACACGTAACGTTTGACGTCATTATGTCTAATCACTTTCATTACAGACCTCTTACTGTCACGGGGGATTGCTTTTTTTTTAAACGTTTAAAAAGCTGAAAAAGCTTAGAAGAAATATTAAAAAATTAATCAATTAACAAAATAAAATGATTTTGTTCTAAATATTGCATAGAATAAGCGTACAAAAATGTTTTTGTTTTGCTACCAATTAAAGTGTAAAGTTTATGCAGGGATATGAAACATTTATTACCGGACTATGTCCAGTGTTAATAGATAATAAAAAAATAATTTTTAACGTTCATTTTTATTATATGCGTGTTTGTCGTGTTTAAATTACCATTATTATGTTATTATGTTATTATGTTATAGTTCTAAAAAAAAAAATTAAGTTTAAGCTAAGTAGTTAACGAAATTAGGGTGGATTTACAACGAAAACGTTATTAGTCACTAATGCATACATAATGTTTAATGTTAAAAGGAACTAATTAAATTATATTTTATTCGAACAACAGAATAATAATCAGTTTTATAGTAAAATGAAGTGAAAATACATTTTTTTTTTTGAGCAGTGTTAAAGAATGTAAAAAAACCGTGTTAAAACGCTTGAAATGTAAGAAATAAAATTAAAAAAGCTTTTACCAAGCATTAACAGACTAAATAAAGCGTTAAAAAAAGCTTTTTGTGTTACTAAGTATAGTCCGGTTGTATCAAAAAAGGAAAAAATGCACTCTGTAGATTATGTTACAAAAATTAACTCCCACTGAACCACCAAGCAAGAATTAATCGCAAGCTGTACCCACAAAATTACCTACCGTAAACAATCAACCACAAAAATTACTTACATTGTCTCCGGTTACGTTTGAAAACACATTTATTTTCAACGACTTTGTGTCACCTTGATGGGTTTTTTGCCCACCAAATTTACCATTTTTTTTTCGTTTTTTTTTTGTTTATTATTATTGCTGATAGTAATAAAAGCGTCGCGACCACCCACTCATCATTAACGGTAAGCAATTATCTTGTTTATTAATAGGCGTTGAAGTGGATTTTTAATCATTTTTAATCATGAAAACAAAACAAAACAAATTTCTATTTACTTTTTCTACATCGTGAAGTATGAAATGTTTTATGATATTATTATGTTGGTACAGTTAAAAGCACAGAGTTTCTTTTGTTTCACCTTTTTTTTTTTTTTTATTATAAATTTAATTTCATTTTACACAAAAAATTTGGGATGGGGGGGTTGGTAGTAAATTTAAGTTTAAAAATAAAACAAAAAAAAAAGCTTACAGGGTGATTAATACTAATGTACAGAGTGTAATGTGTTCTGTTTTTTTTTTTTGGTTTTAATCTTTCCTATTAACCAAAAACCGGTAAATTTGGGTAAAAAAAACTTTAAGCTTTCGCTCGGTTTAATTTAAAACTTTCACAATAGAAAGTTTCTCTTCTCCTATATTTCCTGGGTATTTACAGAAGTTTTGATAGGAAAATTACACAGATTTTAAAACATCAACCGGATAATCAAACCAAATACACACGGTTTTAGTCATAGGAATAAGAAAAAACAAAACAAAACAAAACGAAACTTTACACCACGTTAATGGAAAAAAAAAAAGTTTTAAATTCTCCCTATTTATCCACATAGAAAAGTAAAAAAAAAAATTTTTTTTTTCTTCCTTCTCTCACTTAATTAATTAATTAAATTATTACAAAAAAAAATAAATAAAAAAAAACCCCATAAAATACATTTAAAAAAAAATCCTAAATTAAAAAAGCTCTTTAAGTTGTTTATTTTAGTTTTTTAGTTTGTTGTTTTTGGTTGATTGATTGGGCTGGAATGGTTTACAATCATCACACCCCATTACTACTCCATCCAATTAATATACCGTACTGTTGTTATTTATTTTTCACCAGAATATTATATATCATTATGATAATTATTATCTTTACCATTATTATCATTATCATTATCATTAACAATTGAATTTTTATTTATATTATTATTATTTGTTTTTTGTAATAAATTTGCATTTGTTGTTACTGTTGTTACACCGTTTACAAATATTGTTGTTTCCTGTACACTGCTGGATGTTTGAACAAAAACGATAAAAAAAAAACAGAGAACAAAAAAAAAACGGATTAAAATGGAGACAAACAAAAGTTTTTGATGATAAAATTTGCAACGAAAATCAAGGCCGTGATTGATTGAATGTTCCGAAGAAAAACGAAAAAATACCGAACATTAAAACTTCGTTTGTTAATCAGCACTAACTTCATGTTAAAGAAATTTCTTATTCAAGACCAAATTTATCACTTGTTGCAGTGCAAACTAAGTTAAAGCTGAGCGTACAGCATAAAAGTAAAATAAAATTAAAACCAGGGCAAGGTGTTATCAGTTTGAAACCTTCACCATCTTATTAAAGCTTTCTATCATCTCTAATTAAATTCTTAAAGCTTAAAACTTGTTCCCAATCACAGTAACTGAAAATCGTCTTAAAAACAGCAAAAAAAAAAAGTCAACACACTCCAACTGTTCGCATCAAAGAAATTAAACAAATCGCCAAAAAAAGAAGAAAAAAAAGGTTCACCGAACTGATTTAGTCGTCATAATTTACTCAATTTAATCCCGTTTTTGCCTTTCACTGGTTTTAATTAACTTTTCTTCTTTTTCTTGTTTTTTAAAAACAACCGATACGGAGAAATATTATCATCAGCAAATACAGAAAAAATGAAACATCCGATTAGAGACATTCGTCGTGGTTTTTTCCAATTTATTTATTTTTTTTAAATTCATTTAACCCTTTTGGTATTGGAGTAACCGGCAGAGGTCATTATTCTGCTTTTTTATTACTCGAAAGCCTAGACAAACCAATAAAACAAAAAATAAAAAAAAAAACGATTGTGGTTTGCCGTTTGTAACGGAAGCAATGTCTGCTGGTTCCAAGAATGGGGTAAACAAAAAATTCTTTGCTTCCGTTAATTAAAGTCTAGAAATCCGGAAGAGACTTTTTAATAAAACAAAACAAATTCCTTACGGCCATTTTCCGCTTTGATTAGGATTCGGACAAATTAATTAAAAAAAATTCAACGAAATTATCTTTGTCCAGTGTTTTATTGTAATAAGGGGCGGCGGTTGGGTAGGGTAGAGATAGAGATTTTTGCCGGACTTTTTCTTTTAAATTAATTGAATTTTTTTTTTTTTTTTTTTTGAGACTAAACGAGTGTCGTCTATTGCTTTTGCTGTTTGTAGTTTCAAATAAAAATTTGATTTTCTTTATTTCTTTTAATCATTTATCAGCCGCTGTGTTCTTATTCATTGATTTTTATTATTTATTAAGTGGGGTAAGTAAAAAAAAAAAAAAAAAAGAAGCCAAAGTGCCGTACAATTCAAGTGTCCACATCAAATATTTATAAATGAAATGAAAATAAATATTAATTTACTTGGATGAGATGAAATGGATAAAAAAAAGTTTTTTTTTTTATTACCGCGGTAACATAAATTTTGAGGACGTAAGAGAAGCCCTGACAACTGGAAAGGTGAGTTCAAGAATTTTTTTTTTGGTCACAATTTATTTTCTTCCCCCGATTTAACAGGTAGAAAAATCCAATCAAACCAACGGCCACCACAGCATTTTTTTTTTGATCTTCTGTGTTTTTGGCAATTTAATAAAAACTAATAAAAAAAATTACTTTTACTTACCGTCTGATGTTTTGATCGCAAAGGCGTCGCGATGGGTAACGCCGTGATATTGTGCTGGTTAGTGAGGTATCCCTTTGTCCCATATTCTCAGTACACTGATGTCGGGTTGATATTGATGAAACGCGACAGAGCAGGTAACTATGAAAACAAAAAAAAGAAAATGAAAGAAAATTAAAATCGTTGAAAATATTTTACGTTTGAATTGTCACAGGATTGCGGTCATGTTATGTTCGGGAAAACACAAGATGACACTTTAAAAATTCCCTTTTGCTTGATTAGTTCCTATTTAATGTTAAAAAAAAAAAAAAAACCTCTGTTAATTCACTGCAAAAGTAGAACCAAGGTGTTTACACTGGATGCGCTACAATCAACGCATTGCTAACGTTAGAAAATAGACAAAAAACCGTACGTAAAAGGTCAAATCAACCTTCACGTGTCTGTTAAACTTCTTAAACCAATGTCGGTAACCTTTTAAAGAATTAAATAAGAGTAGAAAATAACAAAAAAAAATTACACTTACCGATTAAAATGTTTACGAAATGCTCCACTAACACAATATAATGCCACAGGATTTGCACAACTATTTGCAAATGATAAACAAAAACCAATTATACGTAATATATGCCAAAAGAGATTATAATCTTGTTCAGCTGTTGAACTGTTATTAGAATCGGTGAGAAATTAAAAAAATTAAAAATTAAAAATAACAAAATCCGCTGCTACTACCACTACTATGACTACCCACCTGTAATAAAACCATAACATGACAAAATGTTGTGGTAAAAAGCAGACACCGAATATTACAACAAATGCTAATACAGTTATTGCCACTTTACGTCTAGCACGAATCTATAATTAAATTTAGAAAACCAAAAAAAAATTTAATTAACAAAAAAAAAATTTTCAGGAAATTTCCCAAGGGGATTTAAGCGATTTGTTTGTTTACATCATCGTGCGTCACATGTAAAAGCTGTAAAAATATCCACATACACACACACACACACAAAACGATTAAACTTTAAAATTTCATGAGAATTCCGGGTGCCGTTTTAATTATTACGACCAGATATGCTTCGTTAATTGTTTCTCGTACCCCAAACATGTGCTTGGTGTGGAATTTTTTGTTTTTCTATTCTTCGAACCACTTAAAATTTTTGTTTTTTGCTTTTTCTTTTATTTTGCTTCTTTATTTTCTCGTTAATTAAAATTTGATGTGGGATGACAAAAGTAGATGGAGTGGTCTGGTGACAGAATCATGGTTGAATGCATCCATTAAAACGGTGTGTTTATTGGTAGCGGCTAAATTATTAAACCAAAAAAAAAGCTCATCTGATGGAAAATATATTTTGATTCGGAATTTTTTAATCGATTCATATTTGATGAAGTTTCATGGACGGTCAATTGGAAATATTATTAATGCTTCAGACACCACTGGCCATGGCTTATGATTTAAAAATGTTTTAATGTGAAAACGTAAATTCAGGATTTAAAAACATTCCCAGAATATTCATTTTGAGGTGTTGAATCGAATTAATTCTGCGAGTTTTTCGCAAAAAAAAAAAATTCACGTCCTACAGCACGGAAAACTATTAAAGCAGAAAATTTCCGTAAATTTCTTAGCTTAATTTCAGCTAGAAAAAAATAAACTTTTCAGACAAAGTACCAAATATTCTCTTTAAAAAAAAAACATAATCAAATAAATCGAATATATTTGGCTGTCGTAAATTATTATTATCATCGTTTCACATCACAGGACACCTGCTATTATGGGCTACTGCTGACATTAAGATTAATAATCAACAAGAGCATAAATAGCAACGTTCGAATCGATCAACACCACCACCATCACCTCCAATAAATAAATTTCGTGCAAACATGAAAAAAAAAAAAAAAAACGAACCAAAACGAAACCATTTTCAGCTTTACGGAGAATTTTTAGTTTAAAAAAGTTTTTCGTTAATTGTTTTTGACATTTGATTTCACTTTCTCATGTTTTCATGTTAAATTTTCTTTTTTTTTTTATTTTTTTATTTCCAAAGTTGCGGTCAGACCTTTGATGTTTTTGTTATCTAAGTGAATTCTTATCGTGAACGATGCTTTGCTTCACAGATGCTCCGTATTAAATAATTGTTGGAACGACTTAAGAACATTTAAGAAAAGAAAACAAACACAAAGTGGGTGATCAGTTTTTCTTTGCAACAAAAGCAAAAAGTTTACACCACTCAATACGCAAATATTAGGGACTTTTTTTTTCTTTCTGGTATTTCCACTACTTCAGAGGATTCTTTGTTGTTTACGGAAAATTGTTTAATAAACAAAAAAAAAACCGAAACCTTTGACAATGCATGACACAAGTCTGTGGTTTTTATTCTTTTCTTTTCCAACTGCTTTAGTAACTTAAAAAATTAACTAAGGGTTGTAAATGCTGGTTGTTACTGCTCAGTTTTTTTTTTTATGTATTCATTGTTGAAGCTTGAGGGTTTTTATTATTATCTGATGTTAAGCATCTGTGTCACAACGTTTACCATGTACTGCCGTTGGATAGAAAATACAGAAATTTCCCATTACTCAGATTTCACTTCTGCTTCTTTTTTATTTATTCTATCGAAACTACAAAAAATAAAAAAAAAATTTAAAGCAATAAAAGTAACAAAAATAACTGCAGCAAAGGGAAAATGAAAAAAAAAAAAATTCCGTGCTTAACATTGCACGAATTTTGTGAAGACAGAATGACAAAAAAAAAATTATTTTTATTACTCGTAAAAAAATATAATTTTTTTTTTTATTTAATGTTTTTTCCACACGACTTCAATGATTTTTGATTTATTACCTTCTGATGTATCAAAATTTTATTTTTACTCATCAATGTGATTAATTTTTATTATTTTTGATTGGTTAACGTTTTTTTTTCGGTTTATCTCGGTTATGTAGACTGTGCAACGCTGTAAACGCTGTTTGCTTACAAAAATCCTCAATGTAATTCATTTGATTATTTAGGATTTTTTTCAGGATTGATTTTGGTTAAAAAAATTTGTTTTTGTTAACAACGTACATACCGAAAAACAGCAAAAGAAAAATTAAACTCTCCAAAAACGTTACATAACTCTTTACAATAATTTTTTTTTTTTCGGCAATAATTACAAAGAATAAAAAGAATTTTTTATTAAAAAAATTCCAATTTGATTGTGTTATTTTTTTTTTTTTTTGCACTTGTTAATTAATTAGAAGAAAATAAAGAATTTTTTTTTTGTTTTTTGCTGAGCTTTGTTCTTCCTGAAAGCATTTTGTGTGCTCGCTGTTTGAATAGCTGCTTTCGTTGTTGTTATCGCTGTTTATTAAAACAAATAATAATTGTGCTTCGGTATCGTTTGCATGACACAAAGGAATTATTATTACCCAAAAAAAAAAAAAAAACAACGAACAAAAAGAACCGAAATTTCTGTATTCATTGGTATGAGTTACAAATGTTTGTTGTGTTAGTCAACATTCAACGGTTTTTTCTTTCAAATCATACAACAAATAAAATCATAAAAATCATAACAATCAATTAAGCAATAATGGGGTTAAAGGATTTAATAAATTTAATAAAGAAAAAAAATATCACTAACCTGTCGCATTGTACCTTGTAATTCACCAGGTACATTTTGTGCACTACGCATTAATTGTCTAGCAATTAATATATAAAAAATTGCAACAATCAGTAATGGTATTGCATAGTATATAAGGAAACGTCCTAATATTATTGATTTTGCATAATCTTTACCCCATTCTAATGGGAATGGATAACAAACTTTTATTGATTTATTTTTATTAATTATAATAACCTGAAACGTTTACAAAAATTCATTATTTATAATTAATTACAATCTTTTATTAACTAATTAATTTACCTTAACGTAGGAACCAAATAATGCAGGCATACCGCATATAATTGCTAAAATCCATATAGAAATTGCGGTTGCGATTGTCATTCTGGTTGCACGACGTCCACCACCTAGTAACAAAAAATTGTATTAAAATTAAAAAAAAAAAAAAACAAAAGCAAAAATCCGTTAAAAAAACAAAAACGAAAAAACAATAAAGGATCAACTACTACCATGTGCATGAAATTTACGTAATGGATCAACAATTGCAAAGAATCTATCACCAGAAAGTGCTGTTAATGTGAATACAGAGACACCAATAGAGACATCCTTAACAAATTCTGATGTGGTGCACAGTACACTACCCCATGGCCATGACTCAAGTGTGTACACAATTGATGTTAATGGTACTGTGGTTAATATAACTAATAAATCGGCTAGTGCTAATGATAAAATATATCTGGAAATGAAATGAAATTAAAATATATAATAATTATTTTTTATTTTCTGATAAAGGATTATTTCATAGACCTATCACTATAATCATAAAAAAATTCTATTTATGCTTCAAGAAACTTTCAACTTTCACAAAACCGAAAAAACCAATTTTTTTTGTTGTTATTAAATCATCATGAGAGAAATGGAAACGGATGGAACAACCAACCAAACCAACCATCAGTTATGAATAATTCAAATAAAAATAAAATAACAAAAATTTCCCCTGTTCATTTCGCTGGTTGTTTTTGTGGTTTTTTTTTTTCCCATCTATGTCTAATATTAATGGTAATGGTTAATGCTTAACGTTAAAAGTTAATATATTAATGGGTATAACTGGTGTTTGTGGTATTTTTGTTGTCTTGTTGCTTTGTATATATATGACCAACATTTTTTGGCTTTTTCTACTCTACATAACAATTTCGCTAGTTCTCTGGCTCTGGCTCTTTATCTTGTTTTATTTTTTAATCAAATTACATTGCCCACATGAAGTCGATTATTTATTATTATTATTATTCTGTTCTTAACACTATTTGTAACGGGATAAACGATACTACATGGTTTGGAAAGTTTTCTTTTGCTTCTTTTGCAGAACGATCATGCAAAATTGTTTAGTTGCTCACTTTGTATTGTTAAATTTATTGTGATCAACCTTTTTCGTTGTTATTTTTTAAAGATTCAGCTAGATAACTAAAGCCTTGGACTATTAAAGTCATTTCCGAGTTGGTAAATTATTTGCTGTCTACAATTTAAACCACGGTTTTGATTAAATTATTGAGCTACAATTCTGACTACGGTTTTGCGCTAATAATTTTTAGTTACGTCTACAGTTTACTTATTGACAGCATTTTTGAATTACTAAATTACTAGCTGACAATAGTTTTAGGGCTATTAAGCTACTTTCTGACAACTATTTCGACTAAATTTTTGAGCTAATAAATTACTTTCTGACTACGACTTTCATCTAATATTTTGAGCTAGTAAATTACTTGTTGCCTATAGTTGCCCTTTAGGGCTATAAAACTGCTTTCTAACTACAATTTTAACATTACATAAATTTACCAAAAAAAAAACTCCTTTTCTATAAAAAAAAACTCCTTTTCTATAAAAAAAAACAAACATTAAAAAAAAGCGCCCACAAAATAAATCTAATTTAACCTTCATATGTTGTTTTTACGTTCGAAAGCACAAACAAAATTCATTTCTCAAACTTCTGTTATTATTATTTGTTGCCATCACATTTAACTTAATTATCTAAAGTCACTTGGTATTCTATCTTCCATTCTAATTAACAAAAAATTATTTTTCATCATTAATTCCTCATCTAAACAGAATAATTATTAAAGACGGACACGTTTTGATGACAATAAATAAGGAAAAAATCGAACAAAATTTTATTTTGAGTGATTATGAATATTCTGGTTCATTAATGTGACAGGATTTTGGGTTGGAAAACCACCCACATCCAACCAATCCTTGTATTTGTTATCTTTGATTTTATTAATTAATTTCTTTTTATCTTTATGTAAAACAGAAATATTTCATAAGCTGGTGAAGCTTAGAATAAAATTATTATTATAGAAAATTTTACATAATAAAATTAAAATTCTATATTGAAAAATTGAGTTTTCTTTATTCTTTTGATTCATGGTTTTATTGTTTTTAGAAGGCCAACAAATGGGAGCAACAGCAAGAGGAGCAACTGAACAGAATATTTTCGGGGTTAGAGAAAGATTTTTGTTCCTAGTAAATAAAGATAAAAAAAAAAAATGTGTTTTTTTTTTTTTCTAAAGATTAATTAAAGAAAATTTATGAAAATCATTGGAAAAATAAAGAAAAAATCACTCAACCGGAAATCCGGTTATAATTATGAATAAAATATTAACATGTGATGCTTAAAGGTGTTTTTAATACGTTTTTAATTTAATTTAATATAATTTAAATGGTAATAAAATCTATAATTAATGAATGATTCATTTTAAATACATTTTTATTTTTTTTTGATTATTTAATGCAATAACGTGTAAATAGCGCGTCACCATGATACTTTAGTAGTTTTTACGTATATATTTTCTTTAAAAAAGAAAAAAAAAAAAAAAAAAAACAATACTTAACCATTAAATAAACATAAATAAATAATAAAAATAATCATTAAATAGAATATATTAATTATATTAAAACGTTCTCTCTTTATATCTTTTATTAGTTTTAAGTAATTTTTAATTGCGGTTTCATTACGTTTTATTTTCTTTTGCTTTACATTTTCATTGCTTATGTTTCGGTTTCTTTGGTACTTTCTATACAAAAAAAAAAAAAAAAAAAAAGGTAATTACAACATAATTAAAAGCATTAAAATAATAATTATATTATTAATAAATTAATTCTAATAAATAACTTACGTATTTGGTACATTTCTCATTGCACGATGCCGTAAAAAAACAATAATCAGTGTCCCATTACCTAATACACCAATAATAAATATAAATGCAAATAATATTGGTATAATATATGTTTCCGGACGAAATATATATGGTGTATATGGTATATCCGTAACATTATCAATAATTATTGTTGTTAAATCAATATCATCAAAATTAATTAAATCATCTAATTGTTTATCATAATTATTTATATTATTATTACTTAAATAATTATTATTATTATTTAATTTATTTAAATAATTTGCTAAACTGTCACTGCTGTCACTTATATTTATACCAGTTAAACTGGTTAATTCATTTAAATTCATTTTTTCTTTTTTTCTTTTTTTTTTGTTTGCTTTATTTATTTAATGTTTTATCACTGCAATTAAAATTTGAAAATAAATATTAATTAATTAATTACATTTTTTATTATTATTACATTTAAATATATTTTTTTTTAATTAAAAATTCTTTAATTTTTTCAAAAAAAAAATTTATAACAAAAATCAATCCACTGAACTTAAATTAAATGTATTTTTTTTTCACAAACATAATCAATGAAAATTCTCTAGTCAAAGGATTTTTTAATTTTTTTTTTCTGAATAAATAATTAAAATAATTAATAATTGATTGATTTAATCGTTTTGAATTTTTTTTTTCAATATAAATATTTATATTATATAATGAAAATAAAAAATTTAAAGTGCTTTTTTTAACTGTGTGTGATGTTTTTTTCAATTAACTTTTCTGTGTGTCGTAATATTTTTTTTTAATTAATAAATTACTTTGGAAGCGAAACAATCTTTATTTTTTTATTACAAAAATATGTGTTTTCTTTAAAAATAAAATAAAAATATATTATTTAAATTCATCTGCTTGTTAGACGTGTTAATAAAATGATTAAATAATTAAATTAAATAACAACGAAAAAATAAAAAAAATTATTACACCAATACTATTACACAACAAAAAACCGTACGCCAGTTTTGATTAACATTTGATAAGCTTAATACACATTAGCTAAGCTGAATTATCGAATAAAATCTTTTTCTTTTTTTTTATCAATATTTAATCATAATCTGTTAAATACTAAAAAAGAAAAAATAAAAACATCCATCATTAATAGTTTATTTATCTGATTAAATTTCGCGAAAAATTACTAACTAAATCGGATTTAAAACTGACAACATGATTTGGTTAAATGTTTTTTTTTTTTTTCATTTTTTAATGCTGTTGAGAGGTTTTGTTGTTGTGTTTTCTTCTGCATTAACGACTGGGCGATTTATTTATTTCTTTTTTTTTTTATTTTATTTATGGTAATTCGGTCACATCTTTAATAAAAATAAAATTAAATAAAAATATCTTATCACAGTGATAAATTAATAATAAACAAAATGATGATCCGAAATAAACCCGAAAAACGCAAATTTTTGGTGGAGTTTATAGGAGGGCAATGCGTAAGAATAGTGGAATACGGAGGCAACAAAAAAAAAAAAGGGAAATTTTTGTTTTTATTTTCAGTATTATTGGTGATGTCCCTGCTGTTTTTATTCGTGTTTTTTTATTCTTCTGCTTCTTATTTATCTTGTTCTTCTTCTACTCTTTGATGGAATTTTCCCTTTTGGTTTTTATTTTCTTTTATTTTTAAATAAAAAAGATTAAAACGAAAAAAATTCTAGATGGATGGAAAACTGTTGACAAATTCGCCTTTTTCTTTATATTTATTTAATTCGATTGTGTGTTAAGCTTTAACCTTAACATTGCTTTAAATCGTTTGTTTATTCAGATTCTCATCGTTGTTTTTTATCCAAATAAAATATATTTAGAGTGATATTTAAGTAACGAATTAAGGCGATAAGGTTCTGTCGCGAATTTTCTTTAATTAAATTTTCTAACCAAATAATCTTTTGTTATATTTCAGACAAACAAATAACTTAATTAAACTATGCGGTTTGTATGTTTTGTTGAATTTAGCTACAGGCTGAATGAAGACGATAACGTTGCGTATGTTTAACAATGAAGTTAGTCACGAGTAATATAATTAAAAATGGCTAAAGCCAGGAAAAACGGTTAACAAAACATTTTAAGCTGGAATATGGTGGATTTTGTATGAGACGGTCTTTTGCGGTTTATTATAAAGGATTTTTTTTTTTTATGTTTTTAAGTGGGTGAAGCGGGTTAAAACTAGCTGCAACTGTAATAAACTTTAAAAGTAGGAAACTTTAGTTTGCAGAACAATTTCCAGCAAATGTTTTGTAGATTTATCAGCTTATCACTTTAGTGAAACAATTCCTTCCCAATTAAGTAATTAAATCCTTTGAATATCCTTTACGTAACGTAACAATACGTTTTGTCATCTGCTTTAGCAGAAGGTGATAAACTAATCCAACCAACATCCCAGCATACGTAAACAAATTTAACATAGAGCCTGTAGCATTCTTTTCTCTTCACTTTTTTTTTGAATTAATTAATTAATTAATAAATATTTACGGTTTTAAAACTTGACTTTGTCAGTCATACAATATTATATTAAACTTTGTTGTCTTGTTTCGACAAAAAAAAAAAAAAAAATTCATCATCAAAGAGCCAACAATTTTCCATAATATGGCAAAAACAACAACAACAAAATGTTTATATGGAAAAATGTAAAGAAAAAAATGTTTTTTTTCTTGTTTGTTTGTTTGATAAAGACGATGATAAAATTGTTTAAAATGAGTGAAAGAATGTTGAATATGGAAAAGCCTCAAAATGAAACGAACGAAAACTTTAACAGACATTATGAAAAAAAAAAGAATCCTTTTTTTCGGTGTTTTTATTAATAATTTTTAAGAGAAAAGAAGAGGAAGAAACTGAATGAATGACGAAGGCTCAACGATGAACAAAGAGGAACAGCAGCAACAGCAGCAGTAGCATCATCATCAAATACGATTTAAAATTAATAAAAAAAAAGGGAAGCTTTAATGTAAAGCTGATGCGTGTGACGTATTCTGTTGTCACGTAATGACAGGATAAATTGAAGAAAAAAGAAAATTATTTTCTTGAATGGATAAAGCTTTTTCTTTAACATTTTCCAAAGGGGCGACACAATCAAATTATTTCTTTCTTTAAATTAATTAAGCATATTTAATTATTAAGCTATTATGAAATGATGAATAAAGCTTTTGTTGATGTTCTTGTTGTTGTTGTTGTTATTCAGTAAGCTTTTGTTGACAATTTTTTATGAGTTTTAAAGGTGATTTTCAAAGGGATGTTCGACTTTTTGTTATGTTTTTGGTTACAAACATAGGCTGAATGAATTTGTGTTTTTTTTTTTTTTATTTACTTTTTTGTTTTGTTTTAACGGTTTCGAGCGGATATAAGAGAGGTTAGAAGGTGTGGGATGGTTTAGATGCAGCAATATGTGAAAGAACCCTGTTAAACAGTCATAAAGTCAAGAAATTATTTAAACAAAACTCGTGTTGTCACTCGTAATAAACTGCAAGGTAGTAAAAAAATAATTTTTTTTTTTTTTTTGCACTGCTTTAAGGTAAAATTAATTTTTTTTTCTATTCGAATTAAAAGTTAACAATGGCTGCCAATGTTTTGAAAAATTATTAATGGCTGCCAATACTGTAATGGATTTTGTAACCCAGTTAGATTCCGTTACTACAGTTTTTTTTGTATCTTTTAATCTGTTCTGTGGATATTTTTAGGGTTTTTAAATAGTGTTTCGACTTTAAACAGCTTTAAGAACCTGAGAATTTAAAGTTTGGAGACATTTCAAATCAAAGTTTACTATTAAATAGCATAGAGGGACGGAAACAACTTTGTAGTTAAAATTCGTTATAAAAACACGAATTTTTCACCTTTATTGATGTTTTATATTGAATAATAAATTGAGAAAAACTATTAATCTGTATGTAAATTATTTGTGTACCTCCTTTTGTATAAAAATAGTGGAATAACCTTCAAAAAAAAAAAAAAAAAATCCCAGGGTCGTAACTAAATAACAGCAACGAACTACATTAGTTACTAATAGCTAAAAAAAAAAAAATTCTATTTTGCTTTAAAAACAAACAAATAAACAGAAAAAAAAAATGTATTTTAAATAAAATGAATATAAATCATTGAATCTGTTTGTAATGCATGGGCCAGATGGATAGTTTTGTTTGTTTGTTTGTTAGTTTTTTTTTTTTTTTTTTTTGTACATAGGATGGGGACAAATAGATTCTGTTACCATTTCTACGCTGGCTACTAAATAGTTTTTCTCGTTTTTTGTTTTGTTTAGAAAAATTTCTTTGTTATTATTATTTATTATTTTTTTTTTTTTTTCAACTATTGAACAGCGATGATGAAAAGAGATGACGGTGTATAGACAAGTCGGGAACAAAAAAATAATCGTTTTTTTTTTTATTATTATTATGTAAACAAAGCGTGTTAATTAAAATTTCTTCTTCTTGTTCTTTTTAATTTTTCATCGATTTTTTTTTTCACACACAATCAACTCGGCCAAATCGTTTTTTAATTTTTTTTTTCACACTTTTCTGTCGATTTGCCGACTTTTATTGTTGCTTCTTCAATTTTTATTATGAATTATTTATTTTTCTATCCTAGAAATGTATACAGAAGAAACATGAGAATAAATTAAATTTTTATTTATAAAAAAAAAAACGAGAAAACAACAACAAAATGTTGTAACAGCAGATGACTTAAAATTTGGATAAATTAAAAAAAAAAAATTGTTTTTTTTTTTCGCTTTGTTATTTATTTAGTTTTTTTTTTTTTTGTTTTATATAAACAATTAAAAAAAAAAAAGTAATTTTTTTTATTGTTTATGATGAATAAAAATGTTTTCAGTTGGATTTTAAATAATAAAAAAAAAAAAGAAAGAAAAATCATCGACGAGCGTATAGTAGACGAGTGTGTTGGGTGTAAACATTGCGTAAAATTCACTTAACACTTGTCGGGTTTATTAATAAAATTAAAGCAGGACAAACAAAATGTAATTAAAGAAAATATGAAGAGTTTTATATGTACTGTACGGTTTCAAAGGGTGTAGAATAAAGAATCCGTAAAATTACTGCAAATTTTTAAAAAAAATTCTATGGAAAAAAACGACAGAATTCGATGGGAAACCGATAAAAAATAGTGGAGAAATATTTTTCACATGGACGTGTAGGCAGTAAACTTAAATTATTCCAAGAGTATTAATGACAAAATACGATAAACGGATAATAATTAAGGGGAAAATCACAAAAAAATCATCGAAATCTGGTAGCAAATCTTTAAAAAAAAAAAAACACAAAAATGAATATTCAGTGGTAAAACCCTAGTAATACGTCAATTTTCCAAGAATAAAAGAATAAATTTAAAATTACAAGGATAATCACAGTATAATTTTGAAATCAGAATTCAAAAGAAAAAATCAAGAAAATTATGTGGAAACAGCTGGAAAATTAAAATAAAAAAAAAAATTTAGAAGAAAAACCCAAAAATCAATTTGTATGAATTTCAAGTAAAATTCCAAGGAAAATCAGTGAATTAAATAATTCTTATATTAAGTAGATTAAATAAACAAGAAGAACAAACAGATTTTTCAATATAAAACATGTGGAAAACCGATGTAATCTGGAAGCAAATGGACAGAAAACAATCAAAGAAAAAACCCAAAGAAAATTATAAAGTAAATCAAGAAAAATCAATAGAAAATGATAAATAACCAAGGAAAAGGACAAATAAAGAGGAAAATCATGTAATCCATGTGATTAACACTAGAATTATCAATAACAGAAACCGTGGGGGTGCCAACAAATACCAACAAAACCAATACGAATTACCTGAAAAAACAAAAAAAAACAATTTTGTGTAAATAAAGCTGAGAAATAATCTGATAAATCGGGTTGTCCGGTGAATTTTTACTTTTGATACAAAATAAATATTTGAGCTAATGGAAAATAAAACTAAAAAAAAAAAAAAAAACTAAAAATAAAAACCAAAATGGTGGATTGTAAAACAAAAGAAATAAAAAAAACGAAATAAACAGCAGATTTTTGTGGATTTATAAGAAAAATTCTGTTCAAAACCACTGAAGAAACATTTCTCAATCGGTTTAATCTTTTTTCGTTTTAACGACTTAAGTCACAACCAACACGTTTTACATCACCTAATAATAATAATAATAATAACACGTGGTAATGGCTGACAAATTACATTCGCAAAAACAGGAATCAATCAGATATTGTTGATCAACTGATTACTGTGCAACAAAAATTAATTATTATTTTTTTTTTTATTATTACAGCAAGACATTAAAACAAAAGCAGTAAAAAAATAATAAAGGTGTTCGGTTTTTGTTGTTTTTTTTTTTTTATTTAAAAAAATAATTTTTATAGCAATTTCCTTGTGTTTATGACACATTTGTGACGTACGTTATGTGTGGTTAAAATAAAAAACTTTTTTAATGGGTGGGAAAGCAAATTATGTTTTAAAATGTCCCAGTTGGATTACAGTTTGAAAGGAGTTTAAATTTTAACCTGACTTTACTTGACAGGATTTTTTCCGGTTAAGGCAAGTAATTAAAATTCTCCATCCCTTCGTTACCTGCTACAAGCGTTTCTTTTTGTATTTATTGTAATGACACCAATCAGTTAATTACGCTGCTAATCATTGGTTTTAATGAAAATTATCATAATTCTTACTTTTCTATTGCAAAAAAAAAAAAAAAAAAAAAAAAACAGTTAATTTAGATAAAATTTAAAATTATTCAAATTTTTAAGAAATTTCTGAGAAATTTTCTTATAATTTTGCGGTTTATTCATCGTTACGTTTGTATACAAAAGACTATAGAACCGAAAATATATTTTATTCTATTTAATCAAAATTCACTTTGACAAGTAAATATATATTTTTATCATCATAAATTATCAACTTTAAAGTTTACGTGATGGTGTTAAAAGGAAAAGCAAAACATAAAGAAGAAAAAAAAAAAGAAGCTTTTTTAATGTAAGCTAAAGGTGGAGGTGCCTGGTAGTAAATCAATAAAGCAAGGAGATGGGGGGGGGGGGAACTCCACCTAATAATAGTTTTAGCATTCATCAAGATGTATTATAGTGAAATTAACTATTATATACATTGAAAGCTTTCGTGCTTTGCTCTCGCTTGTGCAATTCCTTTATTCCGTTGTTGAAAGTCGAAGAAAATGATGGAAAAAAAATTTCTCTCTAACCTCTGTGTGATCGTAAATTTCTTCTCCGATAATCAATACAAATTATTTTTCACCTACTTTTTTTTTTTTATTAATTTTTACATTCATTCATCGTTTTCTTTTTAATTTTCTTTCATATTTTATTCATGATACTGATGGCTCTTGGTTGTGTACCAGTGACGCTGCTTTTTCGTTTTGCTTCAGGTTTTCTGTTATCTTTGCTTTATATACAGAAATGTTTTTTGTTTTTTATTTTTATTTATTTAAAAAATTTATTCATATTTTTGTTTATTTTGTTGGATTTTTATAACTTGAAAGCTTTAAGTCGTATTTTTGTTTGTTTTTTTTTTTTGTCATTTATTATTATTGAATCGATTTTCATCATTTAATACGAATTTTTCTTGTATTTTTAGCGAGAATATAAATTATTGATGATGAGATTTTTCCTGCTATAATAGTGGCTCTAGGGTTAATGTTTTGTTACTCCGTACTTTACCAAAGCTTTTACGATTTTATTCTTTTTCTTTACTTTTGATAAATGTTTTGTTGTTTCACTATCGGGTTTACTACGTTTTTTTTTTTTTTTTTGGTGGATCTTGTTGCATAATCTGGTGTTTTGTTTTCGTTTATTCTTTGAGGTTTTTTTTTGTGAAAACAAAATTAATATTTAAAAGAATTTTGTTTGCGCCCTAAATGCGCTCTTTTCAATCAAAACGAATGAAAAATTTTTTAAGTAAAAAAAAGCCACATTTACGGATTGTGTTAAAGTTATGTAAAAAAAAAAAATTATTTCCGGATGGGTAATTAACAGGAAATAAATTGTAAGAAAACGATTTTAAAAATGGAAGGAAATGTATAAGAAATTTTTAGTTGAGAGAAAATGGTTTTAAAACATTCAAATCGATAAGTAGCACAAAATTTATTGAACCATGAGTAAATGATAGCTGATTATCTGTTATAATAATCAAGAAATCATCTTGAAACACCTTTGGAATTAACATAAATTGGTCATGTCGCTGTAATTCAGTGTGAAACTCAGTCAAATCCAATCATCCAGACATCAATTAATCATTCGAAAATAAAAACCCAATAAAAACTGACCTAAGCAATAATCAAAGAATTCAAAATATCAGCAGGATGGAAGTAGTGATCCATGCAAAAAAATTTAAATTCAACAAAAACACTAAACGAACGTTAAATAAAAAGGAATAAAAATCAACAAGGACGAAACAAATCAACAATTTTTCCATTTTTTTGAGTATTTAAGAAAAAACTAAGCCATTGATTATTGATTAGAAAGGTCAGGGAAGGTAATACTAAAAAATATAAAGAAGTCATAAAAACCTCGTTGTTAAATTTATTTGCACTTCGTTTATTATCGGGTTTATTTCATTTCGTCTAGCTTTATGATTGGCTGAAAAAGCACAACCATCAACCAATTACGGTACGTTTAACAAAAAAATAAAATAAAGAAAATAATCCCATTCGTCATCCCTGCTTTTAACCGGTTAAAATGTAACAAAAGAAAAACCGAAAAAAAATGAAAATTTCTTAAGAAATACCTGTGGAATGAGTTGGGTAACACGAACAATAAAGGTGTCTGTTGATTGGAATGAAAATAAAATAAAATAAAATAAAATTCCAATTGTTATAAATCCAAATGGGAATTTACCTTAATGATCCCTTTTTTGTGTCTTTCAATGATGGATAAAACACTTGATTTGCTGATCGTTTATTTTTTATTTTTTTGGTGGCTCTCGTTCTGTTCCTTACGTTTTAATTTTTTTTGTGTGGATTGCTCGTATTTTTATCCCGTTTGACGACCGTCTTCCCATTTCCCAGTTAACAACGACAACGACAATTCTCTAAATTTTTCTTACACAGAAGCAATTAAAAAAAAAAAAATAAAAAAGATTTTTTCTTTATTTATGGAATCAGAATTCCCTAATCTCTCCTTAAAAAAAAAGTTTTAATGCTGATGCTACTGCTGCTGCTGCTTTGTTTGATGTTTGATCTGTACACAAGAAAAAAAAATTATTATTTTTAATCGAGAAAATTTATTATTATAAATAACGTGAAGGACAAGTTGAGGAGTTGAGGTGATGAAGAAGCAGCGGCAGGAGTAGCAGCAGCATTAAGAAATAAAAATTGATTAAAAAATCGCACAGTGTGGTCGAGAGTTGTTATCGTTTCGTAAAAAAAATTTCTATAAACAAAAATTTTATTTATTTATTGATTCCAATTGATTGCTGGGATGTTTGTTTATTTATTTGTTTACTTCGCGTGTGAAACTTTATTCAATTCAATTTCCGGTTGTTGTTTCTGTATAGAAAAACATTTTTGATGATTTTTTACGTGCTTTTAGTTTTTTTTCCTTTTTTTTTTTTTTGATTAATTTATTCTATGATGAAATAACGATAAAAGTTTATTTGTTTACAGTTGGTATTTGGCTTTTATTTGGCGATTTTAGTATAAGATGAGATATTCGGCTAATCCGACAAACAGGATCACAACATAAAAGTTTTGTTGTTGTTGTTGTGTGACTAAACTGGATTTTAGTCGATTTATGTTTTTGTTTAGGGGTCGAAACTTTTAAACACTTCTGGCCGCATAGCACAATCCAAACTATCAAAGGTTGCAGATTCAATTAAATCGTTATAAGCGTTAAACAAAGCGTTGTTGTTGCTGCAGCGTTTTTTAGTGGAATTTGTCAAAGAAATTAGTAATTAAAAGCACGAACGGAACAGGTGTGCCGCGGGTTGCACATGCTTCCTCTAACCAATTGTGACTTTACAAAAAACCGATAAAAACCGTTAAATGCAACAATTATTGTAACAAACTTCATACTTTGCCGACTTTAATACTAGGAATAAAAAATAAAAGAAAAGTCAAATCTTATACGGATCAAGTTAAAGTCTGTAGATTTTTATTTTTTTTTTTTTTGAAGATTTATCATAGAAATCCTTACGTTTTTTTAGTAGAAAATATCGAGTTCTCTGTGTATTTACATTTTTTGTGTTGTGTTGTGTTGCGAACTTTAATTGCCGCTAACCGTAACAAACCCAGACAAATCCTAAATTCATAATAATTCTTTAATATTTCTAATGTTTTTTCTGATATTTATTTCCACGCGAATAATATAATAAAAATGAATAAAAATTCGTATAATAACGGCAACAGCAATAACACCAACAGAAACCACAAAAAAGAAAAGAAAAGAAAAAACTATTTTAGTGCGGAATAACTGGGTAATAGAAAATTAATCATTTTCATATATGTGCATATATGTGTGTGTGTTTTTTTGTATCTGTGTATGCGTGTGTGTGTGAATGTATATGTTTTTTGTGTGTAGGAGACACTTTATTACATTTTATTTTCTAATTAAAAATTTTAATTCGTTTTAAATTAAATTTTGTCGTTTTTATTACCGGTTCGAGGTTGTATTATTATTGGTGAAAAAAAAAAAATTTTTAATCCAAAAATGTATTAAAAAGGCTGTGAGGAAAAATTATGTTCCACATTTCTCATATTTTGTTTAATAGGAAATTTAGCCAGGAATTGTTTTAAAAGTTTAACCGGCGGTGTTTTAATTGTTTTTGGATTAAAAATTTGGCCAAATGGATTAATTCGTGTTATTTAAACCAGAAGAGACAGAGTCTTTTTTTAAAGCTTTTACTTTAAGCCGGAGTAATTATGGGAAAATTTTAAATCACTTTAAAAAAAAATTAATCAAAAAACTGTGGAGAATTTCACTGAATTATTTTTTTTTTTTTTTTGAAGAGAAAACACCTTTTTTTTAACGGTTTTGGAAACTTTCAAAAAAAAATTTTTTTTTTTTTTTTTCTATTTCACTAAACTAACGCAATATTTTTTTTTAAAGGTTAAACTTTTGCTTTATAAAGCTTTATTAACACACTTTTTCTATAATTAAAAAATATATATATATTTTGTAGAGTTTTTCCACTTTGTTTTATTTATTTAACAAACGTTTTTTTTTTTTCACTTTGTTTCTACAATTCAAAGTGAATTAATGAAATTTTTAAAAAAAATTCTTTTAATTATTTTTAATTGGTGATCTTTGGAGAATAAAACTCGAAATTTGTTTTTGCTGTAGCAGAAAAAATTAATTCACTGTGGCACTAACTTTTTTTTTTTTTATTTCCGTTAATCTTTATTACTTTGTTAATTAATTAATGAATTAATTAATTAAGGACTAATAAAGAAAATAAAAAAAAAAAAAAAAAAGATTCCCTGTGTCCTTCTTTAATTTTAATTTAATTAAACGATAAAAATAATAATAACAGAAGCACACACAAACAACGTTATTATCTCTCTACCCAAATGCACAAAATTCAACATCAATTTTGTCGACGTGTTTCCTCGTTGATATTTTAATAGAAACTGAATTATGTTTCGTTTCTCGTTTGTATTTTTCTTTTCTGTTTTTCTGACGTTGATTATTATTATATTTTGATTATTTATTCAACAATTTTATTATCTGCTCTGTACTGTTTGGTGCTAGATGTATGCTGACTGGTTGCGTATCCAATTTTAAAACTGCTATCAATTCACACAAATAACAGCAATACACACTGCGTATCGTTTTTAATATTTATTTGTATTATTTTCTATAATCAGTAGTCTCAGCCTTTGGCATAACGTATGATCCTTACATTTATTAACATCCAATGGATACATGACTACGTGCAGACGTTCTGAGAAACAACAAACTCGTCTAATTCAAAATTATTCCCTAAGTAAATTGGTGAAATTATAGCGAAAAAAAAACCCTTTTGCAATTGGGATTTATTTACATTTAATAAACGTTTAACATCCGTTGTTTTTCCACAAAAAAAAAATATTTCGGAAAACCACCGGAAATTCCATATAAACCAGTGGAAATATAAAAAAAAACCTTTTAATTCCTTTTCACTAAAACATTTAAAGTGTTTACAATGAGGGGATAAAATTATGCGCAGTAGCTAGATGCCCTATGCATAGTTTTTTTATTACGCTGTTGTAAGGTTTTCATTGAAGTAAAAAAATTTTTTTTTTGATGGGTGAAAATTTTCAATTTTTGGTGATTTTTCATACAGAGATTTTTTTCCCATTTAATTAAGGAAACTTTTTTTTTTGATTAATTTTGTAATAAAAACATAAATAAAATATTTTTTAGAACGCAAGCGCTGTTTACTTTGTTTTAACGACATTCGGCTATTGTTGGATTTTATTTGTGTGGTTTTTGCGGTGATTATGAAATGCTGGGGATCAGTGCTGGAATTGTGGAAATAATTTACAAGTAAGCTTTGATTTGAATTCGTTGGTTAATATGTGCTGTGTTGTGTTTTGATGTTATGACGGATTTCCAGGTATTTTTGGAGAGTAGTCTGAAAAGTTTTGCTGAAAAATGAAGGGGAAATAAAGTGTGAATCAACGTGGTACCACCTAGAAAACCAGAAACAACGAAAACACTTGTAAGTAAAACTTTAAATAATTTTTCATAACCCCATCGTTGTTGTTTTACCGGTACTTATACCGCAAGTATTCTCTTGTATTGTGTTTACTCGTACAGGATAAACACACTCAACACCACAACACGATAACGTAGAGAACTCTGAACTTGGAACATTTTTATCTTTATTTATGATTAAAAAAGATAATAATTGTAAACAAAATCATAAAGAAAAAATGGCAGAGAGGAAACGAACGAACGAACAAACAAACGACATCTTGTAAAATAATAAAAAAAAAAAAAAAAGGCAGTAAAAAATCGTAATGAATGGTTAAACGCGCGACAAAATTCATATAGATGGATATATGTGGGTGGTTGAAGCAGTTTTCCACCTCCTACCCATCCAGTCTTATTGATTTAATTTTATCGCTTTGGTCTATTAGAAGCTGTTGCCAATTGAGTGTTCGGGGTGGTGGCATATCGATAAGCTTCACTTTATCACATTAACCAAGTTTTATGTCAGTTGATTTTTGTTTCGTATTTTCGGGTTTCTGTGTGCCACTAGGGGCCAATTTTTGTCTTTTTCCACTTCCTCGTAACGGAATTATTAAAGTTTTGTTGTCATGACTTGTGTCTTGGTTTGTATTGCAGTTCTTTGCCCTTGTTTGGATACTTTGACGGTTATTAGGGTTGGTAATTATGTGATAAACTAGTTGTCAATGCTCGTAGTTACGTGATTAACGAGAAACGAATCGATTCCGCTCTATCACAATTAATCTTCAAACCGTTTCTAGATACATAGTTATTCGTAATCCATTCTATCTAAATAGTCGCAGGAAATTATTTTCCATCGCCAATAGTAATTTAAACGCCTACAAGGAAACCAATTAATGCCAAGAATATCCACAGTAGCTAAACAATCGTCACAGCTGATCACGATTCCATTTTTTATCTTATTATTTTTTTTTTTTAATTAAATTTTTTTGTTAGACAGACTACCGCAATTTTAATTGGTTTCGATAATATTTTGTGAATTTTAATATTTCTTGTGACGTTATTTTTGTATGGGGAAAAATATTCCTAATTAATATTCATAAAGCGGAGAGAGTGTGACTTTGTGTTTTGCATTCGGATGGGTAAAATGCTTTTTTCTTTTTTTTTTTCTTTTTTTGTTGCTCTTCTGTTTTTTTTTTTTTTTTGGTTGTCGTTGTTGGTTTTTAATAAGTTTTTTTTTTTTTTCTTTTTTGTTTATAAAAGGAATTTTTATTTCTTTTATTGTGCTTTTAGGTATTTTTAAGTGGTGGCACCCCCAACCATAGGGGATAACTCTGGAATGAACAAAAATTGTGATTTTTATACTTTTTTCGTATATGAAAGCAGTGGAATCTTTTTTTTTATTAGAAAATTCATTTCTGAGTTCAGAAACATAAGAATATTTGCTGTCCGATAAGATTTCGCTGAGTTATAGCCAATAAACTGTGGCTAGTACACACAAAACGATTGTTTTTTTTTTTTTTTTTTTGCCCTGGCTGCTGGTTCAATTTTTCCGCTAAAATTTCTAGAAATATTCCATTTTGCCTCGATTTCATTTTTATTAAATAATTATTTTTAGCTTTGACTATTTTCATTAAATTTTTCTCTATGATAAATAAAACGAATTCGTGCTTTGATTTTATAAATATTTATTATCGGAAAATAATAATAATGGATAAATATTGTTTGGATGGCAAAAAAAAAATTAATTTTATTGAATTTTTATTAAACTATTTATAAAAAAAAAAAAAAAATTGTATGCAAAGAGCAATGGGAATAAATAAAAAAAAAAAAAAAAAAATCAACAAAGCATAAAATCGCCGATGAGTGAATATTAAAAGTAAATAAATGGGGAATTTTATTCCATCTTGCGTTTAATTTATTTAAACAAATAAACAGGACAGTGCCGGGTATCGGTGTGTGGCGGTTTTTCCTGTTTTTTTTTTGTTTTTTGTTTTATTTGATCCAGCACAGGAAAATTTTATTATGAAAATAACACGAAACAAACAATCAGCAGAGCTTTTAAACAACCAGTAAAAAAGCAGAAAAACTTCTGGTGTCATTAACTTGTTGCCATCTCAACCCCATAAAATATGGAAAATATTGTCACGTTTTATTTTTGTTTGATAAAATTTGTAGTCGTTAATTGTTCGGTTGACTGTTGATGCGTGTTTATTGCTTACCTTGGAAGAACACTGTTAACGAAACACGTGTTATATGTTAATGCCTGGGAAAATCTATTACACGTGCCGGTTAAAATGTTTTACATGGTGAAATCCTACGTTTTATACCTGAAAAGTCGGGAACAGATAAAAAGTCAACTCTCAAGAGACTTGTTAGCGAAGAACCTAGATTAGGCTTTTAAACGTTTAAACAACAAAACAAAAAATAAAAAAAAAACCCCAAGTCAAATCGGCTAGACATTAGTGAAATATTCGGTGAACACGTGAACGGTTAAAAGCTGTGTAAAAGCTGCTTACGTTTAAAATAAAAAATAAAAGAAAAAATCAGTAAGAGAATCTTTGAAAGGATTCCTTTCGTACTTTTTTCTTTTTCTTAGCAAATAAATTCCTTGCGTTAGTTAAACTAAAAATTTTACATACAGAAAAAAAATGACAAAGCATCCATGCCACCCTCTAACCAATACCCCGGATACCCACGCAACAAACACAACCAACTGTAACCGTAGGTAAAGAGAAAAAAGTTTCCAAAAGTTTCCAAAAGCAACAACAGCAAATATCACAGTTTTATGTTTTCGTTCATTATCATCATCATCGTTGTTCTGGTTGAATTTTTTTTTCTTAAAGCTTTTTACCCCATCCAAGTGTTCATTCACCTCATTAAAGAAGCTGGATGGATGGGTTGGATTGTTGAAGAAAAAAAAATGTTTTTCACTTACCTTAGTGCAGTTAAAACACCTTCCGTGGTAGAAACCTTAGTAGGTGATTAGGTGATTGAAGTGGTGGAAGTAGCTAAGGTGGTAATGAAAGAATTTTTTTTTGTTGTTCAACAGAAACATCTAGAACAATGAATTGGTGTTGCTTTCGAGTGTTTGTTGTGCTTTAATATGCGGAAGGCAAGAAGATCTTCGAAACTTTAAAAAAAAATGAAAATAGCAGCAAACAGGATCACACTGGAAAAATTATCAGGAAAGTGGACAGTGGGTATGTAAATAAAATAAATTTAGTATATTTTTTTAAACAGTTTTATTCCTTCTTCTTCTTCCTTTTCATCTTCTCATTTATTTAGTTAATATTTTTTTTTTTTTTCAATTATTTAATTAATTAATAAAAATACAGGGTGTGTCTTTACTTAAATTAAAAAAAAAAAAAAGAAAAAAATTAATTTAATTTCCATACAATGTTCCATCGATATTGAAGAAAAACTAATTTGCTAAAATTTCCCCCTTTCTTAGTTACTCTATCAAATATAATAAATTTCCCAGATAGATGCCATCTAGTGTAATTATTTTTAAATAATTTCCGAAATGAAATTTTTGGTTTTTTTTTTTTAATTCATTGCGGAATTTTTTTTATAAATAATTTATTTTTTTTAATTAATTTGTTGCGTTTTTTTTTTTTTTTGTGGTGGTGGTGGTGGTGGTGTTACAGGAGGTTTCTTTTAGATTTTCTCATTTATTTTTAACATGGGTAATAGGAAGGGACGTGACGTAACAAGAACGTTTTTAGTACATGGTTTTCGTTTAATTAAAGTTTTTGATTAGCACGGTATAAAAACTATAAACACCTACAATCGTGCTAGTTAAGGAATTAACGGTGTTTAAAGTTACAGGTTTTTTTTTGAATTAAAATAAAACGTTTTAAAACCGTTAAAAACAAAAACAAAATCATTGTGATCACCATTTTGCCATGTGTTTCTAACCACAGTCTTGCACATTTTATTAACGGATTAACCGATTTTTAATCAGTTTTTTTTTATAAAATAATATTTTAGAAACTTTCATTGAAATTAGAAAAGAAATATTTAAATCAAAATCCCTCCTGTAAAAAACTTATTTAAATAATTTTTTAGTGCGATCTTTACTAATTTTTTTGTTGTTTTTTTTTTATTTTTATTTCGCTAGGTTTTCTCTTATTTATTTATTTATTTATTTATTTATTTATATATATAATTAGTAAATAATTTTAATTTTTTATTTTTAATTTATTTTCCTATAATTAATTAATTTAATTATATATATATATATATATATTCTACTACCAAATATTGGGTTAATGCACAGTGTTTTCTTCATTTTTTATAATAATTTTAATTTTACTTAAACTTTTTTTTACGTACGTTTTTTTTATGTCTCAGTTTATTAAAAATTCTAAATCATTTTTGATTAATTAATTAATTTTTTAATAAATTGTTTTTCTGTAATAATTTGTTTTTTTTTTTTTATTTTTTAATTAAACTTTCTTCTATCATAAGATATTCGGGCCTTTTAGAAAAAGGTGAAATCAAATAAATTTAATAAATTTTATAAATAAAAGAAGGGAAAATAATTTTATTTTTTTCTATTTTTGGTTATATTCAACGCTTAATAGATTGAAATTTAAAATTCTTGTACCATTATCAAATGTTTTCAAAAGTTTTCATGGCAATTATTACAGGAAATGTTGCGCTATGGCGTTTCTAGCTCTCTTTACTTAATTTTTGCTTGAATAACTAAGTCGAAACAGCTACGAATCAATAATAATTACCACAAAAACCTAAACACCAGTTGAAATAACTCCTAACAAGTTTTTAAGTGTCTTTACCATAACTACAATCACTTTAGCATTGAATAATATAGAAGAAAAAAAAATAAAACAAACTTAAACCGTTTGCGCAGTGTAAAATTATTTTTATTATTTATTTTATTTAAACAGTTTAATGTGTTTATCGGTGAAACTAATTTTAATCATAGGATTTAAGCCATTTATTAGTATTTTTCATTAAAAACTAATGAAAAAGAAAGAAAAACGTTGGAAAAAAAAATTCCTGCGCAAAGTACTTAAACTAGAAAACAAAACAGAAAAACAGTGTAGTTTAGTACGAAACTGAGCGTTTTATAATATTGCTTTAAGATTTTTATTTATTTTTTTTTTCTAATTAAATTTCCTTTCTCTCTCTCTCTCTCTCTTTTTAAAATTAAATTTGAGGCCCAACCGTTAAAATAACCGACATTGGGCATCATTTCGGTTGTACACATAAGAATTAAATTTAAAACCAAAAAAAAAATGATTGGTGCTGGATTTTAGTACTAAGTAACAAGTGGGGACAGGTGCTGCGTGATTTAAGTTGAATTACATAAGGAATTTTAAAACTATTTAGACCGATTTCAAGAAAGTGGTAAAGCTTTAAGCTTTTAAAAACCGCTTTGCTGCTTGCATTTTTGTTTGTTCGCCGTGGGTGGAGAAACAACATGAAGAAAATTCGAAATAGTCTAGCTTTGTACCGTTAGAGAGTAATCTATGGTGTTACCTGATTACATAATATATTTTTTTAAATAATAGAAAATGGCGTTTTGGCGTAACAAATCGCATTCGATACAAAATGTGTACGTGAATTTATAGTAAATAGACAGGTAAGAACGTGTATAGCACGAATTTATTTATTTTTTTTTTTTTTGTATAGTTGAGTAAAATCTTATATTAGAGCACAGGTGTTGCTATAATCAACGATTATCACCGTGTTATATAGAAAGAAAAAAAAAACTTTAATAAAGTAAATAAGCAAAGTTTAAAAACAAAAAAAAAAAACGCTTTAGATTTAGGTTTAAACCGTTTGCATCCGGTGTTGTTGTGCTTTAAACATGGATTAAACGGTTGAACTAATTGTACAGTAAAAAAAAAAACCATAATTCAACCGATAGAACAGTCTGAATCAATTACGTTTGATTTTTCTACCATAAACCCTGAAGCTTTACAAAAAAAAAAAGAAAGAACATTTTTGTTTTAAACATTTTCTCGGTTAGTTAAATAAATTTATTTTATTTTTTTTTTATCTTAAAATATTTTTTCATAAGAAATTTTTACTTGCACGGGGTTTAATTTTTTTTTTTTTTAATTTATTTATTTAATTTTATTTAATTAATTACTGGGGAAAACTAATTGCTAATAATTGTTTTTATTTTTCTTTTTTTGTTTAATTAAACTCATTTATCATTACCTCAACTATTTTATTGCTAAGTGAATTAATAATTAATTAATAATTTTTTTTTTTTTTAAGTTCTTTTTCGCTAAATAAAACAAGTACAGGGTGTTTTATTGCTTACAACGGTGATTGGTATACTGATACAGGTTTTAGCTTCACTATGCTGTCTAAAAAAATTTTTTTTTTCCTTTTCCATATTTATCGTATCGAAACCAAGACGAACACCCAGACTAATCCCTGACCCACATCCGGTTGTAAGCAATAAATTCTGCAGTTTTTTAGATAACAAAAAAAAATCTCTTTTTGTCTCTTTAATTAAAATTTAATTTTTTTAATTATTAGAGTTTTGATCTACGTGAAAATTTGTGCCAGCAAATTATACAAAAAAAAAAAAAAAAATTTTTTTTTTTTAATTAATTTCCATTTGAATTTGGAATTTTTTTTTTGTGCTAATTTGCATAAAACGTTTGTCTTTATCACAATATTATCATTTAATTGAACAAACAAAAAAAAAAAAAAAAAACTATTGTTGAACGGTGTGTGTGTGGTGTTGCGGCTTAGTTTCCATGACTTTAGTGGCAGAAAATATTTATTTTCCCCACCATATTGCTTTTATTATGAAATAAAATTGATTAAAGCTTAGTTTATGCTGGAAACACTTTTCCTCTCATTGACTAAACCAATCAAATTCATTAGAACAACAAAAAAAAAAAAAGACACAATATGCGTCTTACTACCCTGGCTATATGTCTAAAGTCACGTAACAACTTTATCAATGCATACACAATGATTTCTGATTATTTGCTTTACACACACCACACGTTTATTACTTTTTTTAAACAAAATAATTTTTATTAATTAATTAATTCTCTTTGTGGAGTTTTTGTTTTTTCTCTTCTTATATATTTATAATATAATTGTGCTAAATTATTATTTACAAAATCTGTAGCCTTTTTTTTTAGCCCTTTTTTGTAGCTAAATCCTCATCATTTTTCCTTATAATCTCTAATAAATTTAATAACATTTTTGTTTTTTTTTTATATAATTTCTCTTCATCTTCTCCTCGTCTTTTAAATAGAATTTCATCAATTTTATTCAACCTTAAAATATATAATATAATTTGTGTTTGGTAAATAGAATTTAATTTTTCTTATATATATATAACTTATTACAAAACCATCATCAACAACTGGTGAATGGTGATGGTTGTGGTGATAACCTAATATCTTTTCATTTTTTAACAGCATTTACGTTTGCACATGCGACATATTATTGCAAAAAATATTGCCAACAGTACACTGATACCAATCGCAATTATTAATAATTTTGTATATGATAAGTCGTGATTTTTATTTAGTAAACATATTTCCGGGGATTCATCGTTTAAATGTTTTAATGTGAATTCCATATTTGTCTCGTATATTTGTAAATTTTCTAGATTCTCTTTGATTATTGTGAAGAGTTGTTGATCGTTAATTGTCGCCGCGGATGCTGTGTGATTCGGACAATTTACGATCCCATTGCACACCAAATGCTTTGGTATACAAACATTTATGTCACCGGGACATTTGAAATCACAATCGTTATCCTGTAGCATACCGGTCGCCAGTGAACCGTCCGAGTTGCGTGGCAAATGGAATAATTCAGTCCAGACTAGACGGAATGAGTTACGACCGACCGTACTGTCGCCAGTGTATTGTATTAATACTGGTAATGGCTCGTTCTCATTATCTAATGCACCTAGTTCGGCCGCCGAGAGTATTGGCAAGTCATGTGCCAAACTAATATTTTCTGGGCAAATGATGAAACGTGGCTCCAAACGACCGGCCAAGTAGACCTCGATGCGACCTTGATCGCAGCCCCGCTCAATAAATCGTGATTTATCTAAGTGCAACCATAAATCACGTTGTGCCGCCACCTTTAACTCCCATATACACTTTTCACGTTTTTGTTCGCTCGACACGAGAATTCCCATTGCCATGCGATGCGGAAATATTAATTCACCGTCAGCAGATGGACCCAAATTAATTGGACCGCATAATGGGCCATGTGCAAACTCGTAATTCGCCTTAAACAATGGATTTGGATTCTTGAAATAACTTGTGGTTGCGTGCTGTCCTTGTATAATCATCTCCAAATTCATTTGTTCACCGGACGAGATAACCCGCACTGCCCTTGGTATGCTGTCACAAAAACATGCTAAATAATTCTGGGTCTTGTCCCTGTCCTCCCATATAACTAGTTTGTCGACACGCTCCTCATGGCACCGGGTGCACGCATTCGCATTATACGGCAACTCCTTGAAATTAATTGCTGTCACTTCAACAACGACACGGGCGAACAATCGCTTGTCTGTCACAAATCTGTACTGACACCGTACATCGCTGCCTGACGTCCGCTTATAAATTAGCGTGTTCAACGGTGAACGAATGTCCCCCTTCGGATATTTCCATGCATGAAACACCTCATCGCATAATGTCCCTGGCACCCCATCACCAAATTTTGTATTATTAAAGAAATCATAATGCGCCCAATAATACAGTGAGCTCCCACTATACGACCCCGTTTTACTCTCAAAACGTATATACAACGATCGGTCACTGCTTACAAAATCAATTTTCTCCATTGGCCGTGAGAATGTATCACAGAATGTTTTACTTATACGTGCCGGATCTGGACGGTCAGCATCATAAATTGTTAATGATTCAGCACAATCAGTTTCATATTTAACGATAGCCGCTTCAATGCGATTTATCCGAAAACTGGGTGGGTCAATGCAGTCACACAGAATACATAGAAATAAAAAAAAAAAAAAAAAAGGAACAAGGATGAGAATGAATAATGAAATTCTTAAACAAAAAAAAAAAAAAATAAACGAGGCTAAAGAAAATAAAAATCAAACCAAAAGAGTCCACACAGAGCTCATGCAAAATAAATGAAGCGACGAATGTAAATAAAAAAACATTTTTTTTCTTTTTTTTGTATAAATATTTGATTTACCTTGGAAAATATAAACGTACGATTTCACCCTCGTTACCCTGTATATGGTAGCTACATGTGGTATTCGGTGGATACCAGTGGGCAACACTTAAAAATATTCCTTCTGAGGCACTCGTCTGTCTTAAAGCGTCCGAACTTAATAACCAATCACATGCACCATTTTTGACACCGGCTGTATCCACATGTCCTGGCCAATTACCAACATTAAAATGAAACCCAGTGTTTAATAAGGGTCCGGCAGGCGATGACACAAACTCAACATACATAAACTGTGATGTGCCTACAAAAACAAAAACGTTGATTTTCCGGTTAAATAAAAATAAAAAAAAAAAAAAAATCAGAATCGAATTTCCCTTACCGATAATGCTAAAGGGGAATTTTCCCATGCCACAGAATTTACCAATTAATGGTGAATGTTCATCACGGCCATCATACACGGCCAACCAATCATAGTGACAGTGCTCGTTACCTGAACCAATTTCACGCATTGGACACGTCATAATATTTTCACATCTGAAAGTACAACAAAAATCCCATTTTGTACCGCAAAATTAATTTAATTTTTTTTTTTTTTTTTTTGTTTACTACCTCTGGCCATCAACCGAGAAATGTTCATTTTGTAAATAAAGTTTTATAAAAGGCTGTCTCGTATGTAAACGATAACGACATTTTAAAGCTCTGGGATAGATACCTGGATAAGCCGGTGATTGTACATAGCACGTTTGTAGACGACAATCACGAAATTCACGTTCACAATAGGAACTGAAAATATCACACACACACACATAATTAATTAATGAATTTTTTTTTACGTCCCGATTATAACTCACCCCTGTACAACTTCACCACGACGATTTGGATATAATTCCGGATGTTGGCCATAACGTAAATAAACTTCCATTTGTTGTTCGGCACGTGAATCAAATGAAAAATATGTCTACCATGTTCGGAGGTGGGTGGAGAATTAATTAATTAATTAATTTAGGTAATGTGGTGAAGTAAAAAATTTGATTTCCCTCACCTGATCGGTAAAATTATCGGTATGAAATAAAATTTTCACATAACTCGTTTCACTTATAAATGTTTGTGGTTGTTCGGTTTCACCACAGAACATACCCGGTTCACGGCGATTTGATACATCCGTTTTAGCATTACCATCGACTACCTGAAATATTTGAGAAAACAAGAAAAAACCATTGAAATTCTCTTCATTTATTGACTTAACTATAAAAACAGATCAAAGCGGTTTATTATTATTATTTTTTCTTTTCTTTTAATTTTTGCATTTTCTGTTTTTATTATCAAATAAAACTTTGTTTGCTTTGTATTCTTCCGTTATTTTCGTGCTTTTGCTGCTGCTCGTTGTTGTTGTTGCTATTCCGATTGAGGAGGAGCAGCAGGGGCGCTTCTTTTATTTATTTAACTGGGAACATTAATTTTATACAGTTTTGTACGTGCTTAATTCATTTTATTTTACTTTCTAAACTCCCGTATTGATAATAAATTTTCTTTTTTCGTCTTTTCGCCTCATTTTTGGCTCTCTATCTCTACTTCTCTCTCAGTGTGTGTTGTGTGTGTATGTATCTCTTGTATTTTTATTTATTCTAATCATGAATGATTTTTTAATTTTATACCAAAAAAAAAAAGCATAAAAAATGCGACACAAAAAGGTGGCAGAGGTACCGACAGAAAACAGAAAACGGAATTTTTTATTCTGTTTGTGGCAAAACAATTTCTATTTGGCAATGACTATAGCAAAAGCTTTTAATAATAAAACCGAATAAAAAAAAAAAAAATATTTTTATTTTTTTAATTAAAAACTTCGATTGCACGGGTGGTGGGTTTTTGTGTTTTTTTTTTTTTGTCAGTAACCGCTCACCGTGTTCACCTTTACCACAAAAAAAAAATATTTTTTTTATTTATTTGTTATACCGATGCTGAGCATATTAATGTCGGTATTTTCTGTCGCCAATTTGTTTTTACAATTTGCTAGGAAAAAGGATTGAATTAAGGACACAAATCCCTTTATTTCGTATAGTATTTTGGCGATTAATACATTTTGGTTTTTTTTTTTTTTATTAATAAAAAGTCAATTTGGGCGACATAAAGTTGAAAAATGTTAATTTTTCTGTACTAAAACAAGTAGATTTTCTATTTTGTACATCGGAAAATTACTTGTTGCCGTAGATTATGATTGATTGTACTAAATATTCACAATATGTGATAAATATCTACTCAGAAAAATTTTAAAAAAAATTTAAAACACAAGAAATTTGCAAAACATCATTTCTAGACAGCTTCAAAGCCTTTAAAGTCACTCAAAGTACTAAACATTATCTAGTTTGTTCTAAATAAATGTTTGTCTGCCTTGAAAACTCTCTTCTCAGTACTAATTTGTTATAAAAATCAAAAAAATCATCTCGTCCGTACGATAATTTATAATTTTTTTTTTTTTTTTTACTTGTGTAACATTTCTATTGAAATATTCAAATAAAAAATTATTAATTTTAATTGAATTAAATTGAAATCTAATTGAATTAACAAACAAACATGAATTTAAATGTTTTGTAAGTTATTTATACGGATAAATACACTGAATTAGAACAGGAAATGATTAATTTAAATAAATTTAAAAAATATAAAATTTTCATTTTTACATTTGTTGTGGCTTTCTGATTCTTGATATTTTAATTAATTAATTAATTTGTGGACTTACTTGTAAGTAGCCACCATCACAATACGTTGAATTGATTAGGGTGCCAATTTTAAATTTTTTAAAACGTAAACGTAATACCCAGTCTCTGGGTGCACCGCGAAAACTACGAAAACGATACCAACACGTTAACGGTTGATTACGATTAAAATTTGTTACATCTGGTGATGAGACATCTTCAAATATATCAACCGTTTTATTACAATGATCTTTATATGAATCAGTTGATGTAACCGCTGCAACAGCTGCTGATGATAATAATGATTGTTGTTGTTGTTGTTGTTGGTGTGATGATGATGATATTGCTGATAAACCGCCACCTGTTATAGAGAAAAAAATGAAAATTAATTACTTATTTAACGAGTCCAAATTATTATTATTATTATTATTATTATTATTATTATTATAACAGAAAATCAATCATAAAGTTATTAAAGCAGCAACAAAAACGAAAAACTTTTCACTTGTTCCAAACAAAACAGAAAAAAAAAAAAAATAAATGAGACGAAAAGTTATCAGCAGCAGCAAGTTAAATGCCAAATAAAGTTAATACGCTTTTATCCATTTGGGAATGTAGCGAAGAAGAAGAAGAAGAAGAAGAAGAAGAAAAGCACCAGCGAAAAAAACCCCAATAATTTCCTAATAATAATATAATAAACAGGGTGTTTCATATAATATGGGAAAACAAAAAAAAACCATAATCACCCCTAATCACTAAAAAGTCACAAACCAAAATGAAACAAATTTAAGATAAATTATAAATAATAAATCAGAGCCAGTAACAATACATTTTTAATTAATTAAATTATTCATAGAGAAAATTTAATTAAAAAAAAATAATAATAATAAAAAAATGTCAACATACATATATTGTATTTGGCCCCAAAAATTTAATTAAAAAAAAAAGTAATCAACGTCCAAACATATGGGACACAATCATATCCCCATTTTAATGGTTTTTTTTTTTTTTTTTTGTTAATTAACGTCTCAATTCTCTCTCTCTCTCTGTATGTACAAAGTTTATAATCATTACAACACTGTTTAACACGGTTAATATTCTGATAAAAACAGTTAAAAAAATTCCCTGCTATTCAAGGTATAATCGTTTGTAATTATAATAATAATAATAATAATAACCACCCATTGGGGTAACCTAATAATAATAATAATAATCTTTAAACATAATACTCATTGTGTCAGAACGCTTATCGTTCCTATTACTCTGTAACGTAACAATCTAATTACGTATTTTTCGTACATAATTTACATTCACATCCGTTTTTATCACCATATTGAGAGATAGAAAACTGTTTTTATCTCATTATCCTTTGAAAATAGTTAAACCGAGGTAATGTTAATTAAAAAAAAAAAAAATAAAACAAACAAAATTCTTATCGTGTATCGTACGAGAATAAATACAAATAAATTACGTTAAGCATTATCGTACGATACCGAGTATTTACAAGTTTGGAAATAAGTTTCTAGTAACATTTCGTTACATTTTATTTATTATTCCTGAGAATTATGGCACAATTGGAACTTTAGAGAGTTTTTCTAAGTCATGTTTATAAAATATTCACATAATTCAACAACTCCCATGGTGTTTTTATACCACATAGCGAGTTATCGTTATTTGTTTTGTTATGTTTTTGTTTCCTAACTTCTATGACAATTTTTTATTTTTTTTTTTTTTTGTAAGCATTACCATCAATTCCATCTCAGTTAATGGATTACTTTTATAGCTTAAAGAAGGAAGAAGATTTTTTTTTTATTTTTTTGCATCGAGATTAATTGATAACACTTTGCTGTTAAGTATTTTGAATATTTCTTCCATCCCATAACGAAAGTGGATAAACGTTACGTAGAAAAGCATTAAAAACCCGAGACATGATCTCGTAATCATTACTCGATAACGTAAACACTTTAACATCAAAAAAAAAAAACTCCCCTGAAGTAACTCACGATATTTTTAACAACAAGTCTACCAACCAAAAGAAATAAAAAAAAATTAATCACGTACGATTGGAGGAAAGTTTTTTATTAAGCTTAATTAAAAATTAAATTGTTTACAAGGTGTGAGATGGTTGGTGGGTAGAGGTGGATAACATTAATAATTTTATGCATAAATAAATAAATAAATATTTATGGCACTTGTTGTATGGGGGAAGTGGAATTTTATATTACATTACGTTTTGCTCCCTATCCCTTCTATACGAAATTCAAAAAATTATTAAAGTTTTTTTTTCTGCTGGGTATTAACTGTTGATATTGCTGTTGTTGTTTTTTTTTATCCGTTATAATTATAATTTTATTACCATTATTATCCTTGTGTTAAAGGAATAAAAACAGAAAACATTTAATTTCATTACATATGCGCTTAACGTTTTACGTTTAGAAACTCTTTTACAATAATCTAGATTCTAGGAGGTACCGTAGATATGTAAAAAGTACAAAAAATTTAATTATTTCACCAACTGTCTTGAGCATACGGTTTTAACAAAATAAACGATAAAACAAAAAACCGTAGATTATCCATATTATAGCTAAATTCCCATCAACAACAGTTGATAAATTCATTGGAAAATTACTCCTGGCGTAACATTCACCGAAACAGAAAGAGCTTTAATTAAGCTACGTACCGAGCACACAACAATGATTCATTAAGCTAACTGTGCTTAAGCATTATTACCTTACGTATGCATGTAACGTGTAAGCTACGGATAATATTACGTAAGCAACCTGAAGGTCAAAGCTCGCCGAAGCTTTACGATTTTTTTCGCTTTTATATCATCATTATCGTAAGCTTAAACTAACGAGAAATAAACTAATCTAACCGGAATACAGAGTAACAACTTTTGCTGATTATTATCTTTAATCTCGAATCGTTACTACTAATAACAAAAATCAATAAAGCACGGTGAACGTTACAAAAAAAAGTTCTCATATGTTCGCAGATTCACGTTAATCAATAAAAAAAAAAGCACGCAGAAACGGAAAAATTAATTAAAATAAACTCTTTTGACTGGTGTACGTGATACCACCGATTTCTCATCCTCACACACACACACACACACATGAACACACAGTTAAGGTAATAAACTAAAGCTTTTTTTCACGTCATTAAAAATTTACAAAAGGAATAAACAAAAGACGGTAAAGAGATAAAGCAAAACAAAAATGGTGGTGGTGGTGGTGGTTGGTTTAAATCACCGTAGTGCTGTGTCTTCATTAACTAATGAACTTGACGGTTTAAACACTTTAATGAGAAAAATTGTCTTAGCTCCTAATTTATGTTTGAGGTGTTACATCCGTAACAAAGAGATAACAGAAAAAACCGAAGTCACCACTGTACAAAGGTTACCCGAACATCCAATGCGTAGCACAACTAACCACTGTAAAAGGGTTTCTAAAACATAAATCCGTTCTTCTAATTGAACGAAAAGGTTCTGAAAATGCAAAATATTTTGGAAAACTAAAAAAAAAATACTAACACTCTTGCTAAAAAAAATTTCTTTCTTCCCTTCATTATAAGGGTAGGTGGTGTACACACTCTCGCTCTCGTTACAACCATAATTCCTTTTTTGTTTTTTATTAACTTAACTAGAGAACCTAAAGTACTTTTTTTTATCCTTTTATAAGCCTGTAGCGGTCAAAAGGGATGTCCTATAGACACTTAAATAAAAACAAAAATATTTCAACTGTTTCAAGGGTTAACAAATAAAAAACAGAAAAAACATTATGTCTGGACAGGATACAAATATCCCATGGGATAATACCAATAAAACCTCGTTACTACCTACATTTAAATTTTTCACTAAGCTTCGGAAGTTTTTCTTAGGAGGGGTATTAAAAGCTTCGATTTTTCTTGTACTTTTGGACGGTTTTAACAGAAAAATGTTTGCTTTACTTATTTAGAACGGATTGACTTAACTCATGTCACTTGGTGGGGATTATATTTTTTTTTTTTTGTGTGATTTGAATTTGAAAAACCCCCCGAAAAAAAAGGGGTTACTTACCTCGTTTCTGTGGTGACTGCATTTGTTGAAAATTAAATGTGTTAAATGATGCTAAAGATGGTGATGACGGTACTGATGCATGTGAGGAGGATGATGCCGTTGTTGTTACTGTTGGCGTCGTCGTCGTTGTTGTTGTTGGCGTCGACGTCGTTGTTGTTGTCGACGTTAACACATATTGTAATAATATCGTCAGAAATATATATAACATAATTATAATATTGCTACCACTATTCTGATGATGATGATGATGATGCTGATGATGATTGTTTTGATTATTATTAACTTTTATTGTTACTATTGATGACATATTGTTCTGTACACTTTTTAATTAAACACATAATAGTTCGTAAGTCACAAGAGAAATATTAAAAAAAAAAAAACACACAAAACAATCCAAAAATCACTCTTCCTGAAAACATAAAAAAAAAATCAAAATACTTTTTAATACGCTTCCAAAAATTTACAAAAATCACAATTTTTGATAAATTCCAAAGCTTATAACTCTGTTTTTCAGGCCAACTCGTAGAATACGATCGATTCCAGTACCTCCTAAAGAATATTCCTGTAAAAATTTCAGACAGATTGGAGTTTTTTTCTAGGCATTATTAAACTCAAATATGCTGAAAATTTGTAGGACTACTCTTTGGTTCATACTTTGTTTTACGGGAATGTTCGGAAAAAATTTATTTCTCGAGTTACGCGGATTTTAGGATCTTCTAAAAAAGTATTAAAATCATGCTTTTTGGTTATTCCAGAGGTCATAACACGATAAATAATTTTTTTTTCCGGGCAATCTCGTAAAATAAAATCATGGAAATCTTAATATTCCCGTTTAGATGGGGGTGATAAACACAGTCGCACCTTCGTTAACACTTCGATAATATTTTAAGAGCTGGCATAAAAGTTTTTTTTTTTTTATTATTATTAAATAAAACAAGAAACAATCCCCTTAAAGCTTCTCTTGGTGTTTTTTTTTTTTTTTGCTTCACTAATTTTTCCGTCTGATCTTGTTACCAAACAAAATATAACAAAAAAAAAACAACCGAAAAAGCTCTTTATACAATAAAACAGAAGGCAACAAAAAACAATCCAATCACTGTGTGTCTGTTCAGAGTACGAGTTATGAATTGGTGGTTTGGGGGTGGTTGCCTTGGTGGTTGCTTATATAAAATAAAAAACTTTAAAAATAAAAAATGCGAAGAATTTTTCCCTTTTTTATTCTTTTTTTTTTTTTTTACTTTTCTTGTCTTGTTACACAACTTTCGTTCGTTTGGTTTTCTGTGTGCTTTTCTCTCAGTCCCTTCAGAAAAACATAGAAATTTTTTTTTCTTGTCTTCTTAGATTTTCTTTTCTACTTTTTTAATGCTTTAAGATAATAATAACACACAAACACACACACATAGTAAGATAGAAACACATACTATTACTCCATAAATCCAACCACGAAAAAAAGCACAATAAAAGCTTTAAAAATTCCCCCAAAAAATTGATTTTGTTTTTATTTTTTTTCTTACTTCTGCTGTTAATTAATTAAAATCCTTTTGTGTATCGGTGCAAAAAGGGGCAGGTAAATTGGCTCCTTAAAGCTTTTACGGAAGAAAAAAAATCTTTTAAGTCACAGCATGCTGCTGTTTTATTAATTAAATTAAGACAAAAGGAAAGATTGGAATTTTTCATTAAAACTGAATCCAGATGTGATGAATTCTTTTCGTTTTTTTTTGTCTTTACCTTCGGTATGTTTTAGTAATTTAATTGCAAAAGAAAAGAAAAAAAAAACTTTTGTGATTTCTTAACATCAAAACATTTTTAAAATTGTAATTTCTTAGCTTTCCTCGGGTATTTTACTTAATTCATTTGTGCTTTTCGCTACTTTTATTCCACTAAATTAAAAAATTAATTATGAAACAAAAAAAAGCTCGCTAAACACGCACACACAATTATTTTTTCACAACCAAATTAAATCAACTTTAAAAGGAAAATTAAAAGGAAAAATTAAAAAGAATTTTCACTTGACGGTCTTACACCACTGAATCAGAACGCGACTTTTTTAGTTGTTTTCTGTTCCCGTACTTTATCGTGACTACGCGCATAAAACCTCTTAACATTATACTACGCTCTGCTGTAAGAGCGGATAATAAATGAAATAATAAAAAATAAAAAAATGAGGAAAAAAAGAATTTCTTTTTTATTTTTATTTAGTGTGATGAATGGGACTGAATAATATTAAAATAAAAATAAATAAATTAATTTAATAAAAATGATATTCAAGTATTTTTATCATCAGCCACAATTATAATAATAATAATAATAATAATAAAACGCATAACACAAACACAATCAAACTATACACGCTACGCGGTATTTGTTGGTGTAATAAAGTGACATGAAGACGTAGAAGTAGGGACAAAAAAAAACACTTATTACCAACAATAATAACATAAATAATTTACTAATAACAATAAAAAAAATATATTTTATATATTTTGGAAATTACTATGTAAAGTATAATGGCATTGTTAGTGATAAATAAAAATCGCAGAAGGAAAGAAAAAAAAAACATATGAGGTCAAAAGCAGTGAATTTCCATCAAAAATTTTTATTGTTGTTGGTTGTATTAGTGAGAGAAGTTTTTTTTGGAAAAATTTCCCTTTATTTTTACGTTGCGCATGTTTCGTTTTTTTCGCTCACTTTTATTTTTCCCTATGCATATATGGCTGGACGATGTCGAGCACAAGGACGATACACGATAGAAGAGAAAAATCAACCCTTAGATTATATTACACAGTAGCGTGCGTACACTGTTAAGACAAATTTTCATACACACACAGTTGTGTAAACCGAAAATCGGTGGCATGGGTTTTTTATTTTAAACCGTAAAAACTGTTTTTTTGTGGGTGGTTCGTTAGGAAAAAGAAAGAAATTCGGCAAGAACATTGAATTTAAGCGAATAAAGCTGAATCAGCAGCAGCAGTAGCAGCATCATTTTCTTGGTTTGTTTGTTTACCTAATGGAAAAATTTTTTGTCAACAAACTTTCGTTAGACAATTATAAAAACAACCAAGGCGGACACCTGCTCAATGAACTTTCAACCGTAAAAAAAAAAAAAAAAAAAAATTTAAGAAAAACTTTTAAAGAAATTTATTTGTTTTGGTTGTTTTTGATGGGTACGAAAAGCTTTTTCTGTTTGCTTTAATTCGGTAAAGGAACAGCAGAATTTTTCTCGATTTTTAGTGGTAGAACGTCAGTTGATCTTTTCTGGTTCCAAACGGCAAACAATTTTCCACAACATTTCCTACAGCAATGCAAAGAAATTTCACCATAAGTACGCCATTTTTAAATTTTGTTTCAAGTCGTAACCAACGAATAAAAAATTTGAATTTTTGTTTTTTATTAATTATTTTATTTAAATATATTTATTTATTTATTTTTTACAGTTATTACATAATTTTTTGTCCATTTTTTTTTTCATTTTAAATTTTATTCTTCGTGTTTAAATTTAAATAAAATTTTCACTATTATGCTGTGTAGTAGTTAGTTCTACCATTTTGAATTTTTTTTCATTATTTGAGTTTTGTTTTATGGAATTTTTTAAAAATAAATGTGGGGTTAATGGGGGGATGTGGAAATCTTGAAGGAATTTTATTATTTTGCTGTTTCTTTGGCTTTTTTTTGGGTTTATTTGGTTTATCGGTGGTTCCATTCCAATCTGGATATGTGAATTGAATTGTGGTTGTTGTCGGTGGTGGTTTTGCTTTAGTTTGAATAAGTAACTGAAAGCTTTTGAGTGTTTTAAGTATTGTGGGCGACTTAGTAAAAAAAAAAACGTGTCTATTCTTGCCGGTGACTTTTTAATCGATTAAACGTGTTCAAAAACAGATTGTTTGACCGCTAAAAAAAAAATTTCCGTTATTTTCACACCACCATTTTTCTTTTTCGTTTTCTTTTTATTCTTCTTCCTCTGACTTTATTAATAAAGAAAATAAATTTTAGCACGAAGATTTTTACTACAGATAAACACGTTTTGATGGATTTTTTTTTTATATATATTTTATTATCGCCATTGTCGGAAGGACATAAAACTTTATCGCTTATAACAGCAACAACAACAACAGCAACAAAACGTGATGGTAAAATTATTTGTTTGTTTTCGGGGTGCGCTAATTTTTTGGTATTGTGATTGAGGATGAGAAATTTTTCTCTTTTAAATGAAATAACAGAAATGCCGATCAAACAACGATTAAAGTAAATATTTTGGTTTGTGAATAGAATTGGTTTGGGGATGATTTTTAGGTTAGATTATTATCAATTGTTTGTGGGGGTGCTGATGGATAGGTATTTTTTCTCTTTAATTACACAGCGAAATATACTTTGTTTTTGTGTCTTCTTAAATCTGTAAGGGTGTTGAGTTTTCACAACACCCAATTACAAGCTGATTATGGTTTATATATGGGAAGTGTGATATTTATTAAACTAATTCATTGTTTATCTGGCGATACTGTTGTATGTGAATTTATTATTATTATTTTTTATTTATTTATTTCCTTATTAATCCTAATTTTTTTTTAATTTCTAATCAACAAACATCAAAACACAGCATTTTACCTTAATTTACATAACAATTTTTTTTTTTTTTGTATTTTTTTCATAATTTATTTATTTAATTTATTTTTTCCGTTCAACAAAACTTCTTATTTTCTACATGGGAATTTTTTTTAAGGGTAAAATTTAATTTTAATTTTTTTTTTTTATTCGTTTAATTTAATTTTTTCGCACATTTAATGAATTTTTTTTTTTTAATTAATTAATTAATTTATTTATATAAGGGAATAAATTTTATATTTTTTTTTTTTGTTTGGTTTAGGGAGTTAATTATTCCACTGAGTGTGTCCTGAGAGTTTTATTGAAGAGTTTCGCTTAGCTTGGGCGTAAAAGAATTTTTTTTTCTTGCTTTGGATGTAGACAAATCCCAACATTTTTACATAGGGAAAGGTCTAGTCTAATAAAACTCCTTTTACATGGGTAAATAAGGAAAAATCTTCCGTCTTTGCTGCGTTAAACAATTTTTGCTTGATAATCTCATTGTACAAAAAGTTTTAACAGATTTTCTTGACTTTTTCGGGACAGAATAAACATTTATCTTTAATTTGGCATCCCATTCAGGCAAAAAAAAATCTTTTCTCCATTTATTATGATTTAAACTCGAATTTTTGCAGTTATAGAACAAAAAAAAAAAAAAAAGAAACTCTCATAATCAGTGAAATGATTTTATTACCCCTAAAATCCAGGTTTTTATTATTATTAATTTTATTTATTATTAAATATTTATTGCTTTCAACAAAATATAGAATTTTAATTTTTATTAATTTTTTTTTTTTTTTTTTCTACATAAATTTTCTCATCTCTTCTCTTAATTAAATTAAATTAATTTTTTTTTTTTTTTTGTATTAGTAAATATGATATATTTATAGTTTTTATTACATTAATTATAATTATATTTTTATTTTATTTCAGGTAGATAATTAGGGAAATTTATTAACTTTATTATCAGGTTATACAGAGTTTGGTTTCTGTTTTTATTTTATTAATTATTTAAATTAAGTACTTTTCAAGTGTGTGATCTCGGGCATCATCTTTGGTTTAAATTACTTTTCTATTTCTATATAATGTGCAATGTTTTTTGTGTAGTCTGTTTGTCTAGCTGTCTGCTTATTCTTTTTCATCAACATTTAACCAATTAATTTGTGCAGTTTTATATCACCGAATAGAATTACAAAGAAATCAGGACAAGTAACTCACAAATTTACTTAAGTAAACAAATTCGGTGTTAAAACGTTACAATAATCGTGCATAATAATAAGGGGGGCCGTGGTTAAATGTTAACAAAATACTTTCTTAAACTAACAGAACACAAAAAAAAAAAACACAAATATACAAACTGAGATTCTCGATAATTAATCTAATCTTATCTAAAACAATCATATTACGTATTTACTGTGTGTTTTAAGCAATTAGAAATTGTTTTCTTCATTTCATTTCTAGAAATTTCCCAGGATAATTATTCAGGATATTTCTAACTCACATTTCTGTGTATAAATCAATGATTTACGGATTTCAGGATATTAGAATTTAAATTAGAAATAACCTTAAATTTTATTTCCTTTAGCAAAACACACACTTCTCAAATCGATTATTGATTGTTTTAAAGGACTCATTTATGGCAAACGGAAACGGATTAAAAAAATGTCTAATCCTTAAACTAAGCTTAACTAAAAAAAAAAAAAAAAAAGCTTTCTAATTACAAAAAAAAAAACACACACAAATTGATTATCGATAATCTCCCACAGGTACGAAAAAAAAAAAAAAAAATCTTTACAAATTTTTTTTTTTACTTTTATAACCAATTTTCTCTCCTTTATGTCTCTCTCTTTGCTCTGTGTGTGATGTATGGAAATTTGTTTGTATGGCTTTTCAAACAAAATTACATACATCACACACACAAATAGATTTATTATCTTCTGGAACGTATCTACCGCATATTTTAACAACAAAATAATAAAGAAAGAAAGAAATAATTCTAGTTTAATTACACATTTAATACTTTTTTTTTTTTATTCATCTCCTTCATCTTCATTTTCTTAATTATTTATTTATTTATTTAATTATTTAAATACGCTAAAAAATATATATTTTGTTTTGTTTTGTTTGTCTTGTAAATGTAAATTTTCTATTTTCATGTAAAATAATAATAATTCTGTAAACCAGAATTGGGACGTTAAGCGTTAACGTCAACAGTAGCAGCGTTAAACGTTGACAGTAGCAGCAGGCGTCAACGGGGAAAAAAAAATTAGAAAATAGATCAAACTTCGACGTTGACATTAACGGAAAATGTTAACGCTAAAATCAATTGTATTTTCAATATAAATTTCACGTGTATCCCGTCACAGTTAACGCTTACCACCAACCATAATTCTGATTTACAGCAAAGTTTTTATTTTTATTTCTTTCATTGTTTTTTGTTTTTTTTTCCTATTATAAATAAATAAATTACATTAAATGTTTGCTCTAGACCTTAATTAAGTTAGTTTGGTTAATTTTATTTTATTACTTTAAGTAGCAATCAACTGTCAAGTGGGCATTCTTTTGTGTTTAAACATTGAAACAACAATTTTCGCTTAGATGTAGAGCCGTACACAATTCAATTTTTCTTCTTTTTGTTTTTTTTTGTGTAACATTTCTCTTACCCACAAATTTAAATCAGAAAAAAAAAAAAAAATTATGTTAACTTTAAATGCGTTACGTTCCATTGACATTTACTTTGATTAAAACTTAGTAAATGTTTAAAATTTATTTCATTACATCGCGCAATGTTATTCCAATCCTTAATTAATTTTTTTTAAGTAGTTGGTAACTCGTTTGTATTAAAAAAAAAAGCTGTGAACGCAACGAACGCATTTAACGTTAACATAATTTTACTTGTCAGCACATTACATTTATATTTCATCTACAATATTTATTTTTATATATTTTACTTAATAATTTATATTTTTAATTAATTTTCTTAATTTTTTTTTTTTGGTACAACAATTAACACCACCATTAATTTTATATTAATTAATTTAAGAGTAATTTTTTTAGTCGTTTTCTTATAAATATTTATTAAGGTAATGTGTGTTAAGGACTTTTACATTGTCGAAATCGGTGATTTCTGGAAATTTTTTTAAATGCGTACGAGATTTCGTTAATTTTTAAGACACCGCAATAATTTTGACTATCTGGACAGGAGATTATTTATTTTATTTTATTTTTAACTTTCTAGTCTCCTAGTATTTTTGCACTCTGTTTTATAGAAACAATAAGAGCATGAGATTCTTTTTACCAAGCTTACACACCGTCAACAAACGTAACGAACATTTAGTCCAGCGTAAGTCATCACACAATTAAACAACAACGCAAAGTCCATAACAATTCTATAATCCAGGTATTGAGATAAATTAATTTTTCTTTCTTTTTTTTATACATAATTAAATTTTAATTTATATAAAATTATGTTGTGTCTTCTCTTGCTTTTATTTTTTTTATTATTTTTTTAAATTTTGATTTTCTAGTTAAATAATTTAAAAAAAAAATTCTTCTCCCCGTCGACAAAAATAAAAAAAAAAAAAACAAAAAATCATCTCACACCATGGCACACAGAAATGAAATGCAGAACAAAAAAAAAACATTTCAATCACTGTGAGACGAGATAAACAAACAAAAATTAATTATTTCTTTCCAATAACCTTAAAACTTTAATTAATATGTTGGGGCTTGGAATTCATTAACGCCGCCTAGAGTAGAGACAAATAAAAAAAAAATTAAAAATACAAAGATAAAGCGAATAATAATTATTTTTCTTTCAAAAAAAAAAATTTGTTTTATCAACTCGCATTTTGCGTCGTAATTTTTAAAAGTTTTTCGTTGGAAAAAATAATAATTTTTATTTACCTCTTTGTTGCTGTTGTAATTGTTGTTGCTGTTGTTGACCACCAAATGGTGGCTCATGATACTGGTCAGTATCATTACCAATCGGATAACTAGAATAAGCATTTACAGCTGGATCTGATTCATAGGTACCAGCAAATGCTGCGTCAACACCCTGCTTATATCGTTGATAAGCGAAAAATGCACAACCAGCCTTATAAAAAAAAAAAAAAACAGTAAAAAATTTAACAATAATTAATTAATTAATAAAAAAATAATTCCTTACCCAGGTGAATATAGAAAAGAATGAAAATGCAATTGCTGCTTGTACATTATTAACGCCATAGCCTAGTGGTGGATCCTTGGCCTTTCCCCATTGATTTGTCAAATAACAGAATCCAACAAAGTACAAAAATGACCAGAAACCTATTTGAAAACATTTTTTTTATTAATTAATAATTAAATTACAATAGAAATATTAAATATTTATTACCAGAAAAACCTAAATCAGCCAACACATAATGTTTTCGTGTTTTAACCGATGACATTTGTTCAAATAAATATTCACCGATAAGAAAACCGATTGATGCTAAAAATGCAATAACACCAATACCAACACCATAATTACATGCATTCGAATCATTATTATATAAACAGGAATCTTTTTTTGTATCTGCATCAACAATCCATCCTTGTGATGATATACATCCAAAAACAATTATCGCAAATAACTATAAAAGAAAAAAAAAAAACAAAAAATTGTACGATAAGAAAATTATTTAAACAAAAAAAAAAACACAAAACTGATTCTGATCTTCACTAAAATAAAAAAATAACCGGTTGCTATGGATAATTAAATTTTTCTTTTGTTCTACGATTTATTTTTCTATTTGCCTAATTAAGATAAAAAGTCACGACATGTAAAAAAAATCTCAACCGTTATCAATTTTATTAATTAATAAAATTAAAAATACAAAAATAAGAAAAAATCAATTTTAAAAGTTTCTTTTAAAAAAGAAAAAAATAAAAGCTTCTAGTGTACACATAAAACGTCACATAATTTACTTAAAGCAATTATTATTAAAGGGGTGTGTGGGGTGGGATTGTGTTAGATAAAAAAATAAAATACATTTCTGTGTTAGTGCAACAGAAGATTTGCTCCATTTATTTATATACATATACATGTGTATATGTGTGTCAATATAGTTGAGTTATTTTTTTTTTTAGGGTTGTAAAAAGAAAAATAAAAAATATATTTGTGTTTGTGTTGATAAATATTAAATACAACACTATAGTAGTGTGTTGTGTATGTGTATTTGGTGAGTACTCAAATTTGACAGATTTTTTGTTTCGCTTTTGTTTTTAAAGCTTTTTCTTTTTTTTTATGCTTCGTTTCATTGTGTTAGTTAAGAATTGTAAATCGATTTTCCACTAAAGGAATTTTTCTATGTTTTTTTTTTCTTATTTATGTTGTTGTTGCTTTTAAGGTTTTTGATCAGAGGAAAAATGTCAATGTTTTTTTTTCTGGATAAATTAATTGATTAGAATAAATGAAGCCAGAGAAAAGCTTAAAAACTATTTATTTTTTCCTTACCCAGCATACACAACGTAGTATTACTTGTGGACGTTGAACAAATGATATTGGATCAAATGTTCCACCCGCTTTTCCACCACCGTAAGCTCCTGTACCTTCCATTTATATTGTTCTGTTTTATTTACGTTTAAAACTCAAAATTTAATTGATGGAAAAAGGAAAAAAGTAATAAAAAAAAAACTTTTCTTTACTCTCCACACAAGTCACTGGAATCTTTTTTTTTTTCTTCTTCACAATTTCACCAATAAAACCACCCAAATGCACTTAGTAAACTTTTTTGAAAGAAAAAATCTTTTTCTTTTGTAATAAATCAGAAAAATAAACTTTATTTATATATTTGTAACGAAACTAATTTAATATATATTTTTTGAATGCCAAAAAAATTAAAATCATTTAAATGAATTTTTGCGAAACTTTTTTGTGTGTGTTCCTCCCCAAAGAATATTTTTACAATAAGAAAAAATCTCTACAAAAATTTTCCTTCTTTTTTTTTTTTATTATCAAAAATCCAATGAACTTTATTTCCTAAACATAGAACTTTATTTAAATATTTAAAACATTTTTTATAATAAGATAAATAAGAAATCGAATATTTTTATTATTATATTTAATAATTAAATTAATTTAAATATAATCAAATATGCAATAAATAACAAAAATTTAATTAAATAAAACTTTAGCAAACACTGAACTAATTAATAACTAATTCGTTGAACGTTAATTTTTTTTTTTTGACATTTACCATTTTGACAGAACTAACGACAATAAATAAAATTTATTTATTTCTAATTAATGGTTTTATTAATTAATTAATTTATAAAAAAATTTGCTTTTATTTAATTATAGAATAATGTAAACTCTAATTACAAAACTTTTTAAAAAATTTTAATTTCTCAATTCATTTTCATCAAATAGAATGAAAATTCATTAACAACAGAATAAATAAATTTGCTCCATATTGTCGGCTCTTTGAATTGCATTGTTTTGGCTTGAATTACATAATTAACACACCCTGGTGCAAAACCATAGATGATAAAAGGAAACACTTTCTGGTTAATAAAACAAATTGCATAGAAATAAAGAAATGAAAAAAAATTCTCTTTAATTGTGGTGTACGAATTACATAAAAAAATTTCCCGTTTTTAATTCCAAAAAAATTAAGATGAAAAAACCAATTAATTAATTAATTAAAATTTATTTTGTGTATTTTTCCATGATTTGCTATTTTTTTTCATTCTTTTTTTTTTTTTTTTTGTGTTTGTGGTAGAGATAAATAAAAAAATAAAATTTTATTATTATTTATGTTTTGGGCAGAGGCACTTTAAAAATAAAATAATAAGAAAAATAAAAGAGAAAAAATCAATTATCAATAATTATATAAAAACGAAAATAATAAAGACAAGAATCCACGAATAAACGTGATAGATAGAGCCAATCATTAACTACTTGTGGAATTATTGTTATCAAAATATTTTGACGTTTGTGTTGTTGTTCCTGCTGCTATTGATGCTGATGCTGCTGTTTGTTGTTGTGTTCCTGTATCTATTCCATCAACAATCATATTTGTACTTCTGTCATCATGATCCTCGTCATCGTCTATATCATCCTCGTCATCATCAGCAATCGTTTTGTTTTCATTTGTATTTGTCGCCATTGGTATATCAGCAAACGGATCACGCCGTTGCTGTAATTCATTTGTGTGATGCCCGGATTGTTGATTCAGGTAATGTGAGGCGACTACCGATGCTGCAGTGGCGGCTGTTGATGATGCATTACTACTCTGTCGCTGTCGCTTTGAGTCCGCATACAATAAACTATTAACGCCTGGGGATGAGCTTCGGTCACGTACCATTGTGCCACTGTGACCATATGGAATAATGCTACCACCGCCTCCGCTCCCACCAATATTACCGCCATTACCTTCTTGCTCTTCTAAAAAACGATCCATGTAATCAGTTAAGCCCGGCTGCAAACTATATTTCTTCTTTTCGAGGCGCGCCTTATTCGCAAACACATCGTGACGTTCCGTTTTCTTCCATAAATAATAAAATTGGACTAATTCACCAACAGAACGGGTACGCACCTGACCAAAACAAAAAACAAAATTAGCCATTATCAAAGTCGATAATCCCGAACTCACTTTTGATTGTTGTATCGAATGAAAATCTTTCCCAAACAAACGTAAACCATTTTCAAAATTACGGCACTCCTCTTCGGACCACAAACTCATCGCATCCGAAGATGTAATCGTATTTATACGTCGCCTACGTAATGCCTCATCCGTATTATGTCCGCATTGCAACAACAGGAATAACGCTTGCTCGTCATCACGCAAATGTTTACCAAGCGGCAGAACAGTGGTTGGATTTGTGTTTGATGATGGCGATTGACACTGTGCCGTTTTTGCTTTCTCTAAATAATCCTCAATTTGCATTTCAATTAATTTCGTTGGATCCCACAATAATTTATCCTCATTTTCATATGGCAATGCATCATCGTATCTGCATAAGCCTTCCGGTATTGGCGCTTGAAACTCACTACCCACCATTATTGTCTGAAAATGAAAAAAAATTCTCTTTTACAAAATTCACAAGACTCCGATGTTTTTGGATTACTTTTTTATACTCATCATCATCCGGATTATAATCAAAATCTTCTTCCTCTTCACTTTGCCGAGATAAGGCTACGAGAATTTTTTTTAGAAAACAACAAAAAATTAATAAAAAGAACAAAAATAACCGAAAAAGAAAGCGGGAAAAATTACTTCTTAATAATCTTTGATCATTAATTGGAATAAATTCTGGATAAAGTTTACGCAATTCAGATGGTTCCTTTTCTTCCTCCTTTTCCTCATTCTGTTCCTCGCTAATACTTTCGTTTTCATTGTTGCTGCTGCTTGACGAACGCGGTCTTGCTTGTTCAGCACCCTCTAAACGTCCGGTACCGCTTCCTCCAATACTGGCACCACCAGTCATTCCGCCACTATTACCACCGCCTGCACTAGGTGCCGCACAATTGTATAACGCTAATAACTCTTCGATCGGCATGTCACCTTCCTGAAAATGAAAAAACCGGCAAAATTATTTTTCGAAGAATTTTTAGAAAGAAAAAAAATTTCATCAACGAACCCTTTGTAAACTGGATAACTCTGCACTAGGATCTTCTTGTTCTGTCGCCGCTAAAGCTTCCTCTTCCTCCAGTGTTCTTTCATCATCGAAATCATTCACCATCATCTCAACAGATGGTTCGAATAAAGTGTCAACAGTTGTCTTTGACGTTGACGATGTGGGGGACGTGGAACTAGAAACACCTACCGATAATGGCGGTGACATATTACCGGTGTGATGTGACGTTGTTACCGCCGAACCAGACGAAGAAGCAGATGAAGATGACACAGCTGAATGCATATTGACTGTTTGACCCGATTCTAATGAGGTTTTCTCTAATAATTTTATTCCTGTAACTGGTGCCGATGTAATTGTTGATCTATTCACATCACATTCGTTTTTATTTATTTGTGTAGCGGAACAATCCGTCATTATAAGCCAAACTGGAACGGAATTTTCTTATTTTTGGCTTCTTTTTATTTCTCAAATACTTCCAAACGAGAACTGACGTTAGTGGACTTTTTTCGCACAAAAAATACTGACGGGGCAGGATACTCTTCCGAATGACAAAAGACTTTCATAGCCCAGGTACATGCACAGGTAAAATACACAAAAAAAAAAATATTTCACAGGTTGTTTTTTGCCGTAGTTTTTTTTCTTTTCTTTTTTTTTTTTAAGTAATAAAATTCAATTGAAGATCACCGCGAAAAGTTTTATTTATTGATTAAAATCGATTTTTTTTGGTTAAAACACTTTTATCCATTTTTTTTTTGTTTAATCAAATTTTAGGCGGAAAATCAATTTATCAGCTTTTATTGTTGTTGTTGCTATTGTTGTTGTCGTTAATGAACTTTTATTAATTTCGTTTTAAAGAAAAAACAAAAATCTTTTTCTAATTAATTCTTTATTTGAATTTTTGTTGTTCTTTTTTTATTAATTAATAAAATTAAAATTAAAAAAAAGAAAAGAAAAGAGATTTTATTTTTCCTTTCGTTTTATTAAAAACTAAAACATCAAAGGGAATTCTTAAAGACAAAAAAATATATATATATTTCTGACATTTCATGATTTTTTGTCTCAATTTTCCTATAAGATGCAATGTGTCATTGAACTGAAATTTTATTTTTCTTGTAAGAATTTTCTTCTACAATTCTCAGCGCTGGCAATAAATTCAGTAAAATGGTTGCGAAAAGTGGAGATAAAAATGATTTTTTTTTTGTGTTTAAAAGAAAAGATTTATTTAGTATTTTTGTAGTAAAATATAATTAATTAATCTAAAAAAAAAATAACAATAATAAAAATAAGTTTTATATAGATAAATGCAATAGTTTAAAACCCTGCGAGGGGAATTAAATCTTGGAAGAACTAGACCAAAAGAATTTAAATATTCCCACGTTATTTATTCAGATGTGAAGTTTGGTGGACGTTTTTCAACAAATGCGGTCATACCTTCCTTACGATCCTCCTGTGATTTAAAAGAAAGAATTTTTTTAAAGATAATTTTTAAAACCATAAAAACCTGGGAGTAACTTACGGTTGAGAATGTTGCATGGAAAGTACGTCTTTCCGAACGTAAACCCTCTGTTAATGTTGTTTCATAAGCGGTATTTACAGATTCCTTACACAATTGCACGATCAATGGTGAATGTGATGCAATTTTATCACCCAATTTAATTGCTTCAGCAACTAATTTATCAGCCGGAAATACTTTACTGACTAAACCCATTTTTTCCGCTTCATTTGCATCAATCATGTTACCGGTTAAACAAATTTCCATTGCCTTTGATTTACCAGCAACACGTGTCAAACGTTGGGTACCACCAGCACCGGGAATTGTTCCAATTGCAATCTCTGGCTGTCCAAATTTAGCCTTATCACCAGCATAAATAATATCGCACATCATTGCCAATTCACAGCCACCACCAAGCTAAAAGAAAAAATTCAACATTTGACATGAAATTTTTTTTTTTTTCGTTAATTACTCACGGCGTATCCATTGACCGCAGCGATGATTGGTTTTTGGCATTTAGCCACTTTGGTCCAATCGTTTAAAAAGTTACCAAGAATACTTTTAGCATAGGTATTATTTTGCATTTCCTTAATATCAGCACCTGCAGCGAATGCCTTTTCACTTCCTGTCAACACAACAGCATTGATGCAGGGATCTTTTTCATAATTTTCCAAGGCACTACTTAATTCCTTCATTAAACCATTACACAATGCATTTAATGCCTTTGGACGATTCAATGTAATCAATGCAACATTATTCTTAGCACCAGTTGTCTCCGTTTTAATAAATTCATAACTTTTACCACCTAAAAACATAAAAATTATCAAGGTTAGTGAAGAAAAAATAATTTTTTTATTACATAATTTGGTTATGAATTAGATAACAGGAGGAAAAAATGACTTTCACTTTTGTTTAAAAAAAAGAAAACACAATGTTAATTAAATTGAAATTAATTAAAACCTACCTGCAGAGCAATAATATTTAATATTATTATTTTGTGCAGTAAATTTAAATAGTTGACGTGTTGCAAAGATTTTTGTTATGTTTGCCATCTTTGTTGATTTTTTTTTTTTAATTAATTTTTAGAATTAGGAAGCAACAAGTATTGATAAACAAACTGCGATGCTGACGCGTGGAAGTTATTTAACGATCTGATTATAAAAAAACAAAACGAAATAAATAAAAATAAAAAAAATTCTCTTGTTGCTGAAGGCAGAAACTTTTTTCCTTGTTGTTGCTTAATAGATAAAGAGTTGGAAAGAGATGGTCGATTTAAGCTTTACGCAACTTAAAGCCGGTCCGATTGATAAGAAAGAAGAAAAGAAAAATGTTTTTAGCAGAGACGCATTGCAATCTACAATAATTAAGCAAGGAAAAATTTCTACACAATAAGAAATTTTTTTTTTTATAATTCTCTCCACACATTTCTGTCATCAAAATTTTCAACTTGCAACAAGGCGCGAAAATATTTTTCCTTTTTTATTTTATTTACATCTGTTATTCGCTGGTTACGTTTAAAACGTTTTCAGTAAAATTAGAGAAAAATTTGGTTAAATTGTTTTTTTGTGTGTGTGTTTGTTAATTAAAAATAAAAATAAAACCATGGGAATTCTAGGCTTAGCGAAATTAATAGCAGATGTTGCTCCACATGCTATTAAAGAAGGAGAAATTAAGCATTTTTTTGGTAACCAAACTTTCCTACCAATGGTAATGAAATTTTTTAATAAATTGTTGGTTAAATCGTTTTATAATTTTTGTAGGTAGAAAAGTCGCTGTTGATGCATCTATGTGTTTGTATCAATTTTTAATTGCTGTACGTGCTGAGGGTGCACAATTAACAAGTGTGGATGGTGAGACAACGTCACATTTGATGGGAATGTTTTATCGAACGATCAGACTTTTAGAGAATGGAATAAAACCGGTTTATGTGTTCGATGGTAAACCACCAGATCTAAAATCCGGTGAATTGTCAAAGCGTGCTGAGAAACGTGAGGAAGCACAGAAAGCGCTTGACAAAGCAACAGAAGTCGGTGACAGTGTTGACATGGAAAAATTTAATCGACGTCTGGTGAAAGTTACGCAACAACACAACAACGAAGCTAAAGAGTTGTTAAAATTAATGGGAATTCCGTATATTGATGCACCGTGTGAAGCTGAAGCACAGTGTGCTGCGATGGTGAAATCCGGTAAAGTCTATGCAACAGCAACAGAGGATATGGACGCGTTAACCTTTGGCACAAACGTGCTGTTGCGCCGGTTAACATTTAGTGAGGCTAGAAAAATGCCCGTACAAGAGATTTTCCACTCGAAAATACTAGAAGGTTTCGAAATGGAACCGAAACAATTCATAGATTTATGCATACTGATGGGCTGTGATTATTGCGATAGTATCCGTGGTGTCGGACCAAAGCGGGCTATGGAACTAATCACACAGTACAAAAGTCTCGAGACAATAATTGAGAATATCGATCGTAAAAAGTACACGGTGCCGGAAAACTGGAATTACAAACAGGCACGAGAATTATTCATTAATCCAGATGTCACCGATCCCGATACAATCGACTTAAAATGGTCAGAACCGGATGAGGAAGCACTCATCAAATACATGTGCGGTGATAAACAATTTAATGAAGATCGGATACGTGCTGGAGTTAAAAAAATAATGAAAACCCGTACATCAACGACACAGGGACGTTTAGATAGTTTTTTCACCGTATTACCATCAACGCCGACACCAAAACGTAAATCAGATACAGCAATGAGTAAAAATTCATCAAATAAAAAGGCAAAAACGACAGCGAAAAAAGGAACACCAGGACATAAAAGGGGAAAATAAATGAAAAATGATTTTTTTTTTGTGTGTTCCGATTTTTTTTTTATATTAAATAAATTTTTTTTTGCTTCTGTTTTACTTTAAGTTAAAGAAAATTTTTATTTGCTTTCCTGTTACCCCATTACAGCATGTACTGTTTGGCAAGAACACGTAAAAATTTTGTTTTACGTATTAGTGCCGCTTCCCGTTTTATATCGTCATTATTGTTTGCATTTAATTCCAATAATCCCATGTGAGATATCTAAAAGAAAAACAAAAATTATTTTGTGATTTTTCACACAGGAATTCAATGCAACACAAACCGTTTGTAATTTTCTTGTATGTTCCCCACGTTTACCATGCATATTTATAATAAATTCTAATAATGTTGTATCCCATATATAATTATAATATCCATCCATTGCATCAGAGGAATTTAATTTATTCTCAGAAATATTTTTAAATGCAATACCATAGTCGATATCATCTTGAAATTGACATAAAACGGTTGCCTGCATATGACAACCTAGATTCGAACAACATTTTATCATTTTCCGTACTAAACAATCATCAATCAACGGACGTTGAATATTTAATGTACAATATTCTGTACCCGTCATTATACTATTTATATAATTTTTCATTGCTGAATCAAAATTATTATTCGATAAGTCTAGGTCACCCTTTAGTTTTAACCAGGCAATATTTTGTGGATAATATTTTAAACCGATATTTAATAAATAATATAATGTTTCTGATACAAATTTTATATTATAACCATTTGCACTGTAAATTAATTATAATAAAAAGAAATAAAATTAATTGACACAGGTATAAAGAAATAATGTGAATAAATTAATACAAACTTGCTGATACTTGTTGGCCATAAAAATATATATTCAGCATTTATTTCTAAATTTGTTTCATCTTTAATTATATTAAATAATCTAGCGAGTAGTGATAATATTAAGGAGATAACTAAAAAAAAAAAGAAAATAAAAACAACTAAAATGAAAGCAAGAAATAAATAGGAAAATTTATTTTTTTTACCTAATGGATCACGTAGTTTATCTAAAAATGGATTTAAATGTGTATTTGATAGGAATATAGGTGAATCACGATTTTGTTGTGAATTACCACGTTTATTATTATTACTACCATTCCCATTACCATTACCATTATTATTATTTTGTAAGAATATCGCTATAATTAAATCCCATCCATCACGATTATGTTTATTTATTTTATAATTTTCAATATCGATTGCTGCCTGAGCGAATACTGATACTAAATCATATTGTAGTAATTTATTTGCTGTTTTATCATCGAGATTTATTATTGTGTCGTATTCATTTAAATTCAATAACATTATTAAGCAGTAACCGATTATTTCATTACGTGGCATTATTTGTACGTCATTACCATTACCACTAGATGTTGACTGGGGATTACTTAACAACACCAAACATTCTTTACATTTTTTTATCAATGCCTGTTTATCGTTAAATTTTTTAATCGGCCACTCATCTAAATACTGACAGATTTGTACTAAAAGTATCTCCCAGGAGATTAATTTATTTAATTTTGTCACAATAAGTGATGTTGATAAATCAGGACGTTGTGTTTCCAATTTTAATTGATATAATATTGATAAAGCATTATTAAAATCTTTTTTTGCTGTCATTTCACGTGCTTTACCCAATAATATATAGCAAAAATCTTGTAAAAAACCTCTGGGTAATGATTTAACGGTTGGTTTTATCGCTGACGGGATTGACCAGCTAAAAATTTAAATAATTAATTAAAAGGATAGATAATTTTAATTAATAAAACCTTTGATTATTACCTTGGATTCACTTGGTATAATAATTTACTAAAACTACTATTTGGTGTAACAATTTTTACCAACATTTTTCTTACTTTATTCGCTGTTGTACACGATATCAATTCTTTTTCATATTGTCTACGTTGTAATTTCTGATCTAAAATATAGAGAAAGAATCGTTTTTGTATTAAGAAATTAAATAAAGATCGTAAAACTAAACTTTCGTACTTTTAAAGTCAGTAAACTCAATATTATTATCCAATGTAACTAGATAATCATCAATAAACTCATTATCGTAACGTTTCAATTCGGTTAATTCACTATCATTAAATAATTTTAAACTTTGTATACTTTTTTCCAAGTTTAACGTACATAAATCACTTAATAATATATTTAGGAAATAATCTTTAATCTTTAATTTCTCTGTTATGTTATTTGAATTTTTAAGAAAATGTTTCGTAACCTCAATTAATATATCGTAGGCCTTTTGATTGTATTTATTTTTAATGAAATAATTTGTATTTGCTATGATGTTACTCTGATTATTATCGATAATGATACGGATTGTGTTTAATGCGGGGACGTACAGTGATGCTGATTCATAATTATTACTGATAATACCCGATGAGATCTCTGCCTCAATATGTAATTCTAATGTTTTACGTTGCACCAATGGTATCTCCTTTAATATATTATCCTTTTTAAGAATATCTATAATCCCGGTGTATTTATTCAACGATGACGTACACATTTGATGAACTAAATTTGTTTCTGGAATAATAATTGCATTCGCCAACAAATAACCATTTAAAATCGTTTCATCTACTGTACAGAATAGAAATTCATTTTTATTCGATGATTCATATTCGCTTTTAAGAATTTTTAAATTATCTGCACACAGTGTTAAGTATTCCCGGGACAAGTCATAGTTTTTTGAGTATAAATAAAACGTCGACATGTCATAATAAACCTGAGTTCTTAATTCAGCCTTTGATATCGTTTTTGTTGTGTTAAAATTCTGATTAATACGATCGGAATTTGATAGTAATGCGTTAAAGGAATCGTACGTTAGAATTTTAAAAGGTTCCGGTGTTTCACAGATTTTCTTTAAAAATTTTATACTTTTCGCTGTGTTGGGTTCTAGGGATGCAATAAAACGCATTAATAATGTGGCCTCTTCCTTTGGTAACACTTGACCAAAACATGTTTTATTTATGTACGGAAATTCTTTGTTCACTTGTACACGTAATACCCAACGATTATATAATGTCCGTGCGAAATTAACAGCATGCTTTGGATTTTCCAAATTGTCTGACGTTGCTTCATCATATGCAATTGGTTTATTAATTTTTGCCGTTGTTATACTACATAAATCACTTAATATTTGCACCTGTTTACGTATTGTCAAGTTTTGTTCAATTATTTCTATAAGAAAAATTTTTTTATTCAGTTTTAAAGGATAAAAAAAAAAGAAATTCATTTGTGGTTTTAACCTAAATTCCAATTTAAATGTGAAGCAATTTTAAGTGTCAGAATCTTTAGTGCTAAATGCTTTCTCCCATATTTTAATAAATCAATTTTTATTTCCTGTTCATCATCAAGTGGAATTGGATCTGGTGGATATTCCGGTGTAATTGACAAAAATTGTTTCATCAACTCAATAGCGGATGGATCTAATAAATGAAAATTTCATATCTTTAACGATAAAGTGACAAAAAAAAAATTAAAACAGACAAACCTGGATTTTCTTTATTTAAATGTTTTGTTAATAGTTCCGGTGTTAATAAGAATTCAAACCATAAAACTGTTTCAGCTGATAAGGGAACATTTTTTGGTCGTAAAGGATCCACGTCCATTTTATTTTGTGGTTATGTTTTTTAGGCTTTTTAAAACTTTTATTATTAATTAAAATGTTTTATTTACTATTAATTTTTTTTTATTTCATAAATATTTATTCTATTTGTTTGATATTTTTATTAATTATTAATTATTTGTGAAGTTTTATTTTAATTAATTAATTAAAATATAAAACGTCATAGATGTTTGTTTTCTGTTTTTGTTGTTGATAAAAAAATTAAATTTTGACATATCAAAGTGTTGCTAGAGAGAATTAATTTTAATTTACGAAAAAAAAAAAAAAAAAAAAAATTACAACTGGCAGTACTGATTTGTAAAGAAATATTATTTAACCAGGCGTCTCCATCGTTTCATCATAAATTTTATTTTAAATTAATTTTATTAATTAATTAAATTGAAAAACATTTTTTTTTTAATAAAATAAGATATATTTATTTATTTATAAATCATAAAAATTATAATAATATAATTAGTTAATAATATTTAATGATATTTTAGTAAAACTAGAAGTTTTTTTTTTTCTTATTTTTATAAATTTGTTTTGTGAAATATAATTTGCGTGTTTTTTTCTCCTTAATCAAAAATATTTAATTAAATTAAATTAATTAATTAAGTTAGACAAAATATATAGAATTTTATTGGCAGTTTTTATAATAAATTTTTGTGATTTTATGCATATATTTATAATTATAATTATAATAAAATCGGTGTTTAGGCGATAGATGATTTATTTATCTAAAAGAAAATTAACAAATTTTTTTTTTATCTGGCAGTTTTCTCTTTTAATTTAATTTTTTAATATTATTTACATATTTTGATAAACTTTTTATTTGTGTTAATTAATTCATTTTTTATAAAGATTTAATTAGTTTTTGTGTTTATTTTGAGTGAAAAATGTTTTTACAGTAGGCATTTGCTTGGTTTTTTAGACGTCACTTTTTTTTTGTTTATTTCTGCTATAGGAATATTTTTTTTTATTAATTAATTCGTTTTTTTTTCTTTTTTAATTAAATAATACTGTGAATTTGTTCTGATTTTAAATTTGTTTAATTATTTTATTTTAAAATTAATGATTTATTGTGCGCAATGTGCGTTTGTAACTTGGTTCATTTTTAATACCTTTCACATGCTTTTTTCTTTTTAAAGTAAACATTTATCAGGTTTTTATTATATATTCTGCATTAAAATTTAATTAGTTTTCTCCTTACAGTAACTAATTAAAAACTTTTATTATTGTTTAAAATAGGAAATGGAAATTTATTTATTTAATTACCTATTTAAAAAAAAAAAAAAAAAAAAAAAAAAAATTAAAGGAAAATTTATTTTCACTAAACAAAAACAAAAAAAACTTGGCAAAAAAATATTTAGTATATAAAACAATAATTATTAATTAATGAACTTTCTCTACAATTTAATTTATGCTATAAACAATATCTACAGTTATTTTAGATTTAAATTAATAAAAAAAAAAAAAAATAATTAAAATTTTCGTTTCTTTTCAGTGAAAATTTTTCGATCAAAACGGATAACGATCGGTTGGTTTTTGGGGTTATTGGAATGGTTTTTTGTCACTTGATGCGTATACTGATAATACCTGGACAACCAGTGTCCTGGTTTATTAATCAATACGCTACCCTGTTACAGGTAAATAATTACAAACATCACCAATTAGCCCTTATTTAATCCAAACACACACACACACAAGAACTTTATCGCGTTTAAATCAATAAAAAATTATTCACTAAGAATACGGGAAAAACGGGTTCCTTGATTTATTTGTTCTCCCTTAATTAATATTAAAATTTCTTAATTAAATTAGACAAAAAAAAAATTATTTAAAAGACTAAAAATTATTTTAATTAAAAAAAAAATATATTTTATGATTTTTCCATCGTCTTTCCATCAGTTTCTCGCACTGGAAATAAATTTAAAAAAAAGAAAAATGTTGGTTTTTAGTTTTAAAAATTAATTTCAAGTAAAATTTAAGGTAAAATTTCAGGTAAAATTAAGGTAAAATAAATTAATTAAAAAAATGCTGAAAAAATTGGTTAAAGAATAAAATAAAATAAAATAAAATCGTAGAATCGTAGAGTATGAAGAAATAAAAAAAAAATGTTTAAGAATCCGGAAACATAACCTAGAATAAATAACAAAGTGTTTTTTTTTTAGTTGTTTTATAGACAAATGAGATATTATTATTTTAAGGCTTGAACAACATCGTTAAACGATCAGATTCAAGTGATCTTTAGTGATCGTTTAATCGTTTAAGCGGTAGAGTAGAGGATTTTGATTTTTTTTTAATATAGGTTTTGAAGAGAAGAGAAATGATAAGAGAATAAATGAGAAAATATTATTTTAAGGCTTGTACCAACATGTTAAACGATCGATTTTAAGTGATCCTTAGTGATCTTTAGTGATCGTTTAATCGTTTAAGCGGTAGAGTAGAGAATTTTGATTTGTTTAGGCTTTGAAGAGAAGAGAAATGATAAGAGAGCACTTGAAAACGATTTATATTCGTTAGTTTTGGTTTTAGCTGGTATTTACTGAACAAAACGGTTACAGAACTTGTTTTCCATCAGGAGAAATAGTTTTAACCATAAAACAATCGAACATTAAACCATTTTCAACAGTTAAAATTAATACAGTAGCATAAAGTAACAAATATACGCTTTGAAAAAGCTTTACAAAAAGCTACAATGATATAAAGAGACATAAAAAAAGAGAGATTTTGTATAGATAAAAGGAAGTAAAGTGACTAAAAAAACGTAAACGATCGAGAAAAAGGCGTTAGAAAAGGTGGTAGAGAAATTTTTTTCAGTCAGTCAAGAAATGAGACATTTAAATGAACAGGGGAGCGGGTGAGTGAGTGAAGAAGTTTCAGAAGTCAGTCTGGAGGCTGATTGTTTTTTTTTTTAATAGATTTTTGTTTTTGTTTCATTCTTACCGGTGGTAAACAAGTGTTTGATCGTGACTTTTTTTTATTTTTCTCAGTTTTTTTTTATGTTTTATAATAAATAATTAATAATAATTAATAATTAATTAATAATAATATTAATAATAATATTTGTTTAATTGATAATAATTGATAATAATAATTAATAGAAATTTTTTGTTGTTGTTGTTGTTTTTATTTTTATTTTTATATAGTGATCGTCATATGATCATCACCTGTTTGATTATATATAAATTGATTATTACTATTTGCACCAAAATAATTTAATGCAAATTTTGGATTTTTCGTTGATGCCTTATTATTATTAAAATATTGTCCAAAATTTTCAAAATTATATGGACTCTTTGTTGTCGACGCAATACGTTTTAAATAAACATCAAATATTGGATTACGTGTACTTGGTGTCTCATAATTATTTATTAATGTTTTAATTGTTGTTGTTGACGGTAGATATGGTTGTTGTGTTTGTATTTGCTGTTTATTTGTTAAAAAATCAAAACTATATGGACTTTTTGTTGTACTTATTGAAAATTTATTATATATAAATGGTGTTTTCGGTGTTGTTGTCGTTGTTAATGGTTGGTGTTGCTGATCATTATTATTATTATTATTATTATTATTATTATTATTATTATTATTATTATTATTATTATTATTATTATTATTATTATTATTATTATTATTACTATTACTATTATAATTATAATTAAATTTTGGTATAATTTGTGGTGATAACGATGTTGATTGTGTTGAATAAAAATTATAATCAAATCCAGTTGATGGTGTTGTTGCTGGTGTTGTTGTTTTTGATGTAAATAATAATGGTGATTGTGTCGTTTGATAATTATTATTCTCATTATTATTATTATTATTATTAAAGAAATTATTAAAATTATATGGACTTTTTGTTGTTGTTATACGTTGAAAACTATTAAAGAATATATTATTAAAATAATTTCTTGTTGTTGGTGGTGATGATGGTGACGGTGGCTGTGTTGTTTGTATATAATATGATGTTGGCTGGACTGTTGTATATGGTGCTATTGTTGTTGTTGTTGTTGATATTATTGCTGTTGTTGTTGGTAGTGATATAGATGTATCATCATAATAATTTGTACGTGAACTATTTTTTACATAACACATAATTAAACATCAAAAAAAAAAATAAATTTAGTTTTTTTTTTTTTTTTTTGCTTCTAAAGAGAGGATTTTTTCTGTTTTTGTTTTTGTTTTATGAGTAAATTATGTGAAAAGTTTTTTTTTTTTTTTTTATTTAATTAATTAACTTGATTAATATGTATTAGTTATTAATTACTTATTAATATTGTAATGAGGTGTGGGTGTGTGGTAAATTTAATTGTTTGTCAATATTTTTTGTTTGTTTAATTAATTAATTAATTAATGAGTTTTAATTATTAATAAGATATAAAATTATTATTATTATTATTATATAAAATATGATTGATAATTTGTATAATCATAATTGACATACTTAATTTGTGGACTAAAGGCATTTGGGCTCGCATAACTAGGTGTATGCTGTGAATAATCAGGAATTATATTTTCATGTTCAGCAACACAACGTCCGTCTAAGCAATGCTGTTAAATCAAAAACAAATTTAAATTAATTAATAAAATAAATGAAATTATTTTATTTAAAAAAAAAAAATTACTAATCCATCGCCACATGCTGATCCTTCAGCGGCTGGCCGATATGCGACACAATAACCACTAGCCGAATCAAAACAAAATAATTGTGCACAAACGCGTTCATCTTTAAAGCAGGCAGAGGTGCCACGATCGCGTCTACATTGTGCATCTAATGTTAATAATGTGCCAGGTAAGGCACGTCCTAATGCTTCATCCTCATGCGGTGTATTATGTAAGCAGCTTGCTGTATCACCGCTAAAAATGTTTTAAAAAAAACAACAAAAATGAATTAACGAAGAGAAATTAAAATAAAAAAAAAAAAAATTTACTTTAGGAAATGATGGAAACTTTGTACACTGCACGGTGACCATCTAAAACCACGATCAGTATGCCTTAAATCAGACATAATATAACCATCTTCCCAACGGCATTTTTCTGCACCTGGTCCACCCAAGTAACTGGGTGGTGGAGAACCATCATGTACTGCGCCCAATCTAATAAAAAAAAATTATTATTTTTTTATTTAAAATTCTCCCAAAAAAAGCAAAACATCGATGTTTTCACTTACAAATGACCAACTTCATGGGCAGCAACAATAATTCCACTAAAACCACCGGTATCCTCAATTATGGCAACACTGTTGACCTTTTCCAAACGTTTATTAACAACGCAGGCACCACCCACATATGCAAAACCTTTTCAAAAAAAAAAAAAAACCGAACAACAAACAAATTATTATTACGACTGAATTTTTTAGAATTTTATTGAAAGAAAAAAAAAACAATCACCGAAATAAGATTAAGATTAAAAAACCAAAATAAAAAAGCAATAAATACCCCACCCTACAACCAGGTTTTAAGTAAATAAAATTATATAAAAAAAAGCGAAATAAAATGGGGGTAAAACAAAAAGCATTTAAAATGTTAATTAAAAATAAAAATAAATCTTAATTAAATAAGAAATTAATAAAATAAAATAAATAAAATTAATTAATTAAACAAAAACCTAAGTTCAATAAGCTTAGCAGGTGATCGTTATCAGGTAAATAAATAAAAAAAAAAATTCTGGTATTTCATCATAGTGAAAAGTAGTAAAACGTTCACAGAATGGTTATGCCATCTATGATTGTTTTATGTGAATTAATTTCATTCATTTCATTTTTCTAATTTTATCAGTTACAAAACCAGACATGATCGTTTTCGTGATTGTTTTCGTGATCGTTTTCTCTATGGTTGAATAAAAATTCTGAATACAATTTTTTTTGTCGGGTAAATCAAAGTGGCTTTTGTAGCTATTGGTAAAGGATCTTAAAAGCAGTTTTTTTCCGGAACATCTCCCATAAACGTTTTTTGTTCAGTAATTAACGATCACGATCACATAAGATCACTTTTCAATTTGATTAAAACACCGGCATAATCTATTCCCTGATAACCTGTTATCACCTTTTTTTTTAGTGTTAAATTAAAAATATAAATATTAAAAAAATACCTTAAGAGAGCGTATAGTGCAGACAAAATAAATTTTTTGAATTTTTTTTTGTGGCTCATTTAATTAAGAAAACATTTTTTTTTGCATGTGAAAATAAAGAGGAAATTTTTTATTATTAATTAATTTGTGTTTCTTTGTTTATTTTTTTTTTTAAATTAGTGTAAATAAAGAGAAAAACACAAATATAATTATCTGATTACATAAGATACAAAAAAAAAAAAAAAAATGAAACGTAGAAGTTCAGCGTAGACGTAGATGAGGCGTAGAAGTAAGAAGAGAAAAAGCTCGAAAAACTTGATAAGTAAACAAAAGATAAGAACAATGGGAATAATGATGATGGAATTTGGCAACAGATATAAGAATAATAACAATTGTATTGTTGCCTAAGTTTTCAATGGTTAATTAATAATTTAATTACGTTGGTGTTAAGAAGAAAAAAAAAAAGATCAAAATGCAGCAAAAATGTTAATTAAAAAAAAATAATTTTTTTTTCTTTGTTATGCAATTGATATTTCCTCGTAAGAAACACTGCAACTGTTGTCGTTATTGTCAGTGTTATTGACTCTCGCTGTTGTAACATAACAGTTTAACCTTTTAATGCCTATTCTTCCAACATAAAAATTGAAATTACAAAACTATGAAAGCGAGTGAGTTAAAGTTTTAATTGATTTGTGCTCTGTAAAACATTCGATCTTTTTGTTTTTTTCTTTATGTTTTAAAGGGGATTTAAAAATATTCAAGAGTTCTGCTAGAAAACTGCTAGAAAAATCTATTTGTGATCTTAAGTAAAATTCGATTAGAAACGTTTTAAAAAAAATTTATTTACTTGTTTAAGCTCATGAAAAAGCTCTGCAACACGGCATAAAACTCAGAATCATATGCCTTAGAATAAAGAGTGTCGTTCGGCATAAAAGTACATAAATAAGGCCACACGAATAGCCATACATAATAATCAGATCACATTTCCGGTGACAGAAAATCAAGACTCGCTAAAGACTGTAGAAATTTTTTTTTTTTTTTTAATAATTTTCTCATCTTTATTGCAAAATATGTTTTCGCTTTTTAATTTAATTTTTTTTTTAATGGAATTAATTAATAAATTAATTAAAAAGCACTTTAGTTGGCTTAACATTTAATTATGTTTTTTTTTTTACTTCTGTTAATACTATTGCTGCATAATTACTTTCTACAGTTCGTTATAAACTGAGGACGGTTCTTTGGCATTTAATTATGTAACCGCATAGTGCGTGTAAAAAATAATTTTTTTTTTTTTTTATTTTTTAATTGTCTCAACGATATTACCATAAGTTTTGACATTTAAACCGAATACAAATGTTTTCTATTTCAAAGCAATTAATACAGTTGATTAGACTTTAAATAAAAGAATAACAAGAGAAAACCACCATTTTGTTTGTTTCTCTTTTGTTTAAACAAAATTTAAACGATGCAAAAGTCTCATGACTTTCAAATAAACTAGCCAAGGTGACTTATATTTTTGAAAAAAAAATTAATAAAACAAAGAAGAAAAATTAATTTATTGCAGAAAACTATAAATAAAAAATTGGGAATTAATTAATTAAGGAAATTAATTGGTAGACCAGTGATTGGAAATGTTTTCAACGTGGACTAGGGGAAATTTTGTATTTTTTTTTTTTTTTTAATATTAAATGTTTCGAAATGAACTCAATTAGTGCAAGAAATAATTTTGTGTTGTGATGATATTTACAGGAAGAATAAAAACAGTAAAAAGTGTGTACAGTGAGTAAGTGTAGAGTAAAAATAAAAATGTATCCAGCAGGTAGTTTTAACGTTTTTTTAAAGGTGAAAAAAAAAAACGGTTTAATCAAAGTCTTTAGAAGGTGTGAAGTCTAGAAAACAGTAAAGTAGAGAGAAAATAATTTTAAAAATTTTTTGGAGAATTAAGAAATTTTTTTCTTTGAAGTATAAAAAAAAAAATTTGGAGACTTTTTTTGTAGATATAGATATGTATATGCAAGAAAGTGCAAGTGGTTTTTTTTTTTTTTTTTTTATTTTTATTGGTGAAATAATATTTAAATTTTTTTTTCATTTTACCTGCTGTACCACGATTACATGCATCGTTGGCATATTGTCGTCTGCACATATCGAGTCTGTAATTTAGTTTTAGTATTTTTGTTAATTATTTATTAATTAATTAAAAATTTCTCTACAAATTTAATTTAAAAAAAAAAAAAAAAATTTTTTTTTTTGTTTTTACCCATTAAACGTGCGAAAATTTTTTGCATTTTTCATTGGAATTTTCGTACGTTTTGTGGTAAATAAAAATTAAAAATTTAATTAAAATATAAATAAATAACAACACATATAACCTGCAAAATATACATAAAACTAATTAATTAATTAATTTTTTTTTGTTGGTTAATTAAAATTAAAATTAAAATCCATCGCCTTCTCTTTTAAACAAATAAATAACAAAAAAAAAAAAAATTATAATCTAAGCGCCTTGTTGTTAGTTTAAAAAAATTTAAAAAAAAAATTCTCTGCCATCAAATATCACTAATTAATTAAATAAAAATTTAATTTCAATAATTTAACCAAATAACAAAAAAAATTCATTATTTATTTATTTGTTTACCAGCTGTCCCCTTGGTACAACGTCCACCTTTACGTCTGCGACACATATCGTACCTGTGATTTGTTTGGGTTTTTTTTTTTATTTTATTTGAAATTTTATAATTAAAATATATTAATCGATAATTCATTAATTAAAATAATTACAAAAAAAAAAAAAAAAAAAAATATTTTCCAAGGTGAATTAATTTCATTTAATATGAAAAATATTTTTATTTTTTTTTTTCTTACAGTTTTATAATGCAATGGTTTGATTTTTTTTTGTTGCCTTTATTACGGATGCTAATTAATTAATTATAATTGATAAGTATGTGATACACGATTATTGTTTAATTATAACAAAAAAAATAAAATAATAACGATGACGTTACTTAATTATTTATTTATTTAAAAAAAGAAACAAAACGATTACGGTACGAGTCTTGGTATCACCATTCGAATTTTTTTTTCTTTGTAATAATTTTTAATTAAATAATTAAAAAAAAAAAAAAATGTCAAACGAAATAAACAATAAATATAATTAATAAGGAAATTAATTTAATAAACAAGTTAATTAATAATAATTTATCAAGATAATAATAAAAAAAAAAATAATAATGTTTACTTTTAAGTAAAATATATATATATATATATTGTCGCTAATGATCACTTGGTGTGAGATCAACAGATCAGATCAACAACAGTACGATCGACGATCAACGACAACGACTTTATCATAGATTTTTTCTTCTCTCGTTTTCTTTTACTTCTTTTTATTTATATAAATTATTAAAATAATTATTGTGTTGTTGTTGCTGTTGCTGTTGTGTGTCGATTTATCTTCGTTATTTAAAAAAAAAATAATTTTTTTTTTTTATATTAAACTTGATGACCTTTACGATATCATCTCTACACACCAGATCGATCGTTTATTAAAAAAAAAAAATAAAAAATTTAAATAAAAAAAAAAAAAATTATTAATAATCAATAAAATGATTTGTTTTGTGGTTTTTTGTTTGTGTGAGTGTATGTGTTATTGTTTGTACAAAACATTGCGCTGGCCACACAGTGACACATACATAGTCGCAGTCACACAGCCGCAGCTATATAAACGTTTAATTAACTTTGATAAATGAAATTTTTGTTTGTACTAAAAATGCTTTTTTGTTATTTCCGAAGCTTTTTTAAGCTTTTTAAATTATTAAGAATTTAGAAAAAAAATCAGTTATCCCTTGTTTAACACGAGTACACTGGTTAAAATAATTTTATCCTACGTTTAACACGGTTATTAACATTTAACACGTTTTTAAACTTTATAACCCGGAATCGATAATACAAATCAAACACATTTTTCTATCGCAAAACCGACTGTAAATCAAGTATTATCATCTCGTTATTAATTTTATTCATAAATTTAAAAAAAAAAATTTTTTTTTGTTGTTCGCGAGTTGTGTGTGAAGCAAACATTAAATAACGACGACAGTAAAAATTAAAATTCATTTTTTTTTTATTTTAATTTCCTGACAAGGGCAGATTTGACATTTTTATATATATATATATATATATATATATATTTTTTTTTTTTCTTCTCATTTCTTCGTTGATTTAAATTAAAATAAAAAAAAATTAAATTTTTTATTGGTAAAGTGCGCCTTACCCGTTTTGTTACCTGTGCGGTTTTTGAGGTTGAATAAAAAAAGTTTTTTCTTTATGATTCATCAATTTCAATAAATAATTTATTAAATTATCGATAAAATTTTTATATATGAAGGTCGATTTTATTGTTTTTTTTTTTTTTCTGTTATATTTTCATTTACGAAAAAAAAAATTTTTAATTTCTTTTCGAATTTTTTTATGACATTTTCCAATGAACAGTGTACAGGGAGAACGCGTTAATTAATGTGAAAATAAAATTTGATTTTGATTTTCTTTAGCTTTTTAATGAAACGATCTAACTGGTGTAATATTCAACAGCAAGAAAAATTATATTATATTAAGTATATTTCGCAACAAAAAAAAAATTCCACCGAAATTTCTTGTTTCTTTATCGCTTTTTAGTCGTTCTGTTCTGTTTAATAAATTTTTTTTTCTCTTGCAATAAAATATGTAAAGCAAACGACATAACAACTATCGAACCATGAACTGTAAATATTTATGAATTTTTAAATGATGTCATCATCGATCGTTTGTTTTGTTAACAAGAAATTTAATATTTGATTTGTGAAATTTTCAAATTTAAGAATAAAAAATGTTTATTTACTTTGTAATAGCGACAGCAATATCATAAACGGGAAGTCTTCGTTCACGAAATAAATATTTACCCATATCGGTTAAAGCGGCTGCTGAATCAATCGCATCACGACCAACACGATTACGCTCGAGGTACGGTGTTGCGTCTCTACCCTGCATTTATAAAAAAGAAATAATTAATTAAAGCAAACAATCGCACAGCATCCTCAATTAAAGTTTTAGGTCAGAAGTAAAAAAAAAAAAAAAAAAAAAAAAACAACAACAACGAAGTCAATGAATTAGAGTAAAAAATCAGCGGCTACAAGATTAAAATCAAGAAACAAAAAAAAATTGTTAAGAGGTAAGCAGAAAAGAAAATGAAAGTAAGAGTTCAAAAGAGTTTTGCAATTATTACGTCAAAGGCAAAAAGCACAACAGAGCAAATACAGCGAAACAAAAAAAAAAATTAACAACAAACGACTTTCATTCTTCTTGTGGTATTCGTCGCCGTTGCTTACACATTTCTTGTGTTTATTTAACAGAGACGCCATTTTAACTGATTTGAATTTTCTTTTTGCTCTTTTTTTTTGTTTTTAATTTTACATTCGAAAGGTTTTTCGAAAGACAGTTAATGGGTTTTTTTTTCGTATGTTTAGCATTGATTGCGTAAGAAAGTCATTAAGGTTTTTGTTTTTTAAATAGAAGATTCAAAGTGTGTCAAAGATGATTTTTGTTTGACATTTGAATTATTGCAGAAATTATTGTGGAATCAGGACTTAGAAAATCGACTGTCACCGTAAACTAGTAAATTTTCTTGGTATTACACCGATTAAAGTAAAAGTCTCGTGATTCTTACAATTTCCCCAATTACAACCACTTTCGATTAATTTTTCCAAAGAAACGATATGCTTTCGCCAGTCCATACTTCCTTATCGTAATTATTTATCGTATTTTCTCTCATACAAAATTATTTTAAATAAATTTTACGACCAATTTATAACTTCACTTAGTGATTCTGTTTGTTTATGACGTTTTTTCGATGCTTTTTTTTTCGTTTCGTTACATAATACAATTAAAACGTAGGTGGCAACCGGAACAAAGTGAAAAATAAATAAAAACGTTAATTAAGTTACTAAGTGCAGTTACTAATTGATTTGTAATTAAACGGAATAAGTAAAAGTAATTAGGTGTGCCTAATAGATAGTGAAACGTTAACGTTATTTAGTTTAATGTAATATAAATTATTCACTCCTCTTAACTTAACTAATTATTTTAACTTAAGCATAGGCTTAAGCTATTGTTTTAATTATTTTAAATAGAATAAACTGCGTTAACAAAGTCAAGGATTTGATTTTCCGTGGGTTTCTTTTTATGTTTTAACAAAAAGACTACAAAACGCCATTTTTTTTCCAATTCAAAAATAGCAAACAATACAAGAAAACAACATAATAAAAAAAAAAAAACAAATAGTTTTGTAAACAAAACACAAAAACCGGAACCGATGTAAATAATTTATTAATAAATAAATAAAAAAAGAAAATTTTTATTAATTATTCAGCAGATGTAAATAAACAAATAAATAATAATAATAAAAAAAAAAAATTTATTAATTATTGGTAATCTTTGGTATAAACTGTTTTAACTGGAATTGTTTGTATAAACTCAGTAGTTTATGTGACAAACATTCGTACCTTTCGTTCACTTATAGTTTGATTAGTAAACCCAGTTGCACAGTTCTTTTGTTGAGTAAAGATTCTAATGGGTTCTCATCGGTACAGTGTTTGTATTAATTAATTTACATAACAGACAACAGCAACCTGCACTATGATTATTTTACAGACAAATAATAAACAATAAATCTTCATTAAAATTAATATAATAAAAATTTTTTTTTATTATTATTATTATTGCAATTCCTGTAATTTTTAATTTTTTTTTTTATTATTTACATTAAGCTACTTTACACTCACTGTTTAAGTAAACATTAATTTATTTATTTTTATTAGCAAAAAAATTTGTTGCGAAAATAAAGCAAACAAACAAAAACCGATGAATAACAAAGAAGCGCACAGTGTTTACATTTATTAATTCTGATAAAACGTAACAGTGGCGGTCGATTTTGAAATATATTTTTTAGTTTTAACAACGTGAACAAAATATCTTTGAATTGCTTGCATTGTTATGTTGTAGTGGCGTAGAAATTTGTTATAAATTAATTAGGAAACGAGCAATGATTTATAAAGTGAATGTACACCATCTTCATCTACTGCAAATAAAGCCACTGTAAACTTATTGCATTTTTCATTTCACTTTGTTGAAACTTTTCTCTAATTTATCTTTAATAAATGTAAAATCGACAAAAAAATTAATAATAATCATGCAGATACTACAAAAGTAATAAAAATCGCAAAACACAAATTTCACTTTCTAAAACAAATAACAAAAAAAAAAAAAAAAAAAAATACTATTATCTGTTATTCACGTGAATTATTCACAAAAAATTTCCGATAAATTTAACGGTTTTCTAGATATATTGCCGGCGCCATATTTTTTTGTAGACTTTTAGTCACATTAAAAAAATGTTTTCAGTACTAAATTCAAAGTTTTTTTTTCGTTTTGCAAAGTTTCAAACAAACTTCAAGCATTAGGAATTATTTTTTTTAGTGTTTTCTCCACATATCCTAGCTTTTAAAACAATACTCTCCAAAACAAGCATTACGACACCATTTAATTTACATTAAAATAAAGAAAAAACATTTTTACAACATTATTTACGGAAATAAATCGCTTATACCGGTTTTATTTTATAACCGAAAAAAAAAAATTAAAATTAATTATTTGACTCATCAATAAGGTAAAAATAAGTACTTAAAAAATAATAAAAAATCACCAAAAAAATTCACTTAAACGATGTGTTTTAACTGCGCAAAAAAAAAAAAAAGGCTTTTTGTCCGAAAACGAAAAAAAAAAATTGTATGCGGTTCAAGAACGGTTACAACATCGATTATTACGACAATTCAAAATTATTTAATTTTATTTTGGCAATGAATCTTTATTTCATTTAATTATTTATTAATTAATTAATTAACAACAACATGAGAATAAATTGTTAAACATATTTTATTTTTATTACAAAATGTGAATTATGATGAAACGCTTAAAGTTTTTATGATAAATAAACCCGGGATGGAGAAAAATTTGCTTAAACGTTTTAAAACAGTTGTGTTGGGGTAGCTTAGAGTGGTTTACGCCTGCAGGTGTAAAAAGTGTGTAGTTTGTGTGTGACTAAACATTAAACATTTTTTGGTTCTAAAGATTTATCAATGGCTTAAATCAGCTTAATACCGTTGATGAATTAATAAACCAGGCTTAACTTACTAAAATTGCAAACAACCCCCTTTAAATACACTTTACAAACGCTAACCTATCAAACAATACAACAATGAAGTTAGCTACCAATTAAAAAAATAATAATGCGCACACGCAAATAGTTTACGCACTAATTGCATCCATTTAAAAAAAAAAAAGAAAAACAAAAAAAAAATTTTCATGCTTCTCTATCTCTAATTTTCATTTCCTATTAACTAATCGATTTATTTAATTAAATAAAACAAAACAAAAAAAAAATGTTTTAATTTTTTTAATTAAATTATTTAACTATGCGCATTACAAAAGTAATAATAATTGCCGTCTGTCTATTAAGCAATAAAGCGAAAAGAAAAGAAAACAAAAAAAAAAATAAAAATTTCTAACCGCACAAGCAAAGCAAGAGATAAAAAAATTAAAACTTTTACTTATTGAAAGCTTGAGCTAAAGCTATCTTATCTATTAAGATGTAGACAATTTTTTTTTTAAATAATTATTATTAATATTATTAAATAATAAATAAATCAATTAACTTATATAATCAGTAAGTTATTTATGGTTTAAGACCCGTCTAATTGATTTAACGAAAAAAAAAATTATTTTTTTTTGTTGTCTTTCTTTCTCTTATTTCTTTTAATAGAAATTTAATAAGTTTATGATCGATTGTTGTTTGTTTGTTTGTCTGTTTGTGTGGTTATTGTTGTTAAAATTTTTTATTAATTAAAATTACAGTGTTAATAGCACTATAAGATACAATGTTCTTGCTGTTTTATTACAAGAAATATGCAAGGTAACAAAGAAAAAACAAAAATTCAGATTACATTGGAAAATGAAAAACAAAAGCAAATGTTGTCTTACTTAAGTATTACAAATGTAATACGTAATAATAATAATAATAATAATAATAATAATAATAATAATAATAATAATAAATATATAAACCAGTTATTAAATATGAAAAGAAAAAAATTATTTTACCTTACTTTAGCGTATTTAAATTCAAATAAAATTGACTTAGTTTCAGTTAGTTGAAAAACAACAAGAAAAATAAAACCGAGTAAAAGAAAAGTAAAATTAATGCTAAAGAAATAATAGTTACGTTAACGTTAAGCTAAGTAGAATAATATAAAAAAAAAACAACGGAAAAATTAAGTCACAGTAATGGCTCGTTAAAAAAAAAATTGTAGCCTTGATTGTGTGGGCGTTAGAAAAGTTTTTTTTCTTCTTTTTTTTTTTTTTTTATTAATTTTATAAATGCATTCCGTTGTTTTCACGTTGTGTTTGCTAATTTTCTGACATAAGTATGCGTAGTACTATGCGCAAATAATTTGCGTAAGTAATATGCGCTGATTACACTTTTTCATATAAAATTTAACTAATTTTAATGAAAATTAACGGATTTTAAAAATTTATTTTAAGGAATAATGAAAAATTTTAAACTTACCCTAGATATAATGATACCAGCAATACTAATACGTATTCTAGGTCCTTTTAATAAACGATAACGTAAATCAACACCATTCCAAAATGATACAAAATAACGTTTAACTTGTATATTATCACCACCATGCAATCTATATCCATCATAATCAACAATAACTAATATTTCTGGATAGATAATCAATGGTACATTACGTTTACTACGTTTATTTATATCAATGCCATCAACAATATCATCATCATCATTTGTATTTATTGTAAAATTTGTTAATGTTGAACGACGTTTTCTGTAACGTTTATGTAAACGATCTGGTTCCATATAAGCTAAAAAAATAAATTAAAAAAAAATTTTTATTATTATTATTATTAATAAGAATTAATGATTTTTTTTGAAGAAAAATTACCAAAATCACTCATATGCTCAGATGAATCAGCTTTCCTTTTATAGACAATATGATGTACAGTGTCGCTCGTTGATTCTACAATTCCGTCTGATGATTTTGTTAAACTTGTTGGCAAAGGACGTATTACAAGTTCATGTCCAATACTTCCTTCCTGTTTAATAAAATTAAAAAAAAAATACATAAAAAATAGTTAATAAAAAAAAAAATCAATAAAATACACAAAAATCAATGAGATTAACGAAAAAATGTCAACAGAGTTCAGGAGTTACGAACATATTGGAGGATCACTGGCGATCAAGGATGATCTTTGATAATTCAACAGCGATGACAGGTGTTCATAAGTAATAGAAGGTGATCACAAGTGATCACAACAATAAAAACCATTAATTCCAATTTTTTAAAAAACATTTCACGTTCAAAGTTTATCGTACGATAAGCACGACGAAACAAAGCATCAAAAAAAAAAAAAAAAAACAAATAAAACCCAGGAAATTTAATAAACAATAGACATAAAGAAACATAATCAAATAATAAAATTGAATAAATTATTACAAAAAAGACAAACAAATCAATGCAAACGCAACATTTATTGCATATTAAATTATTGATCAGAAAATTTTGCAGAAAAACCGAGACACAAAAAATCATTGAATAATTATTTGTAATAAAACGCAGAGTGATGTTTTTTTTTTTTGGTATCAATTTTAATTAAATAAAAATAAAAGAAACATAAAAAAACCTATAGCCAACCGAATTGTTGATTGAATATTGAAGTTGATTTAACAACAACCAAAAAAGAAAAACATTTTATTCGTTAAAGGTCATTAATAATGTAAGAAAAAAAAAACTTCATTAAAACATTTCCCATACATCAGTATGTTTAAAGTAGCGTGGAACAGGTAGAAATGATTACGAAAATAAAAAGAACAAAAAACTCTTTTTAAGTATAGGTAAACGTGATAATTGAAGAGAATATTATTAGATAAGAGTTTAATTATATAAACAAAATTCTCTTTATAGATACCGCAGTAAATACAAAAAAAAAAAAAAAATTATATTATTCTATATGATTAGCTACAGTTGTTATGCCTAACCAAAACCACTCACACCTTTAAATTTACATTTAATGTTTCTTAGCATAGAAATATAAAAAATAAAATAAAAAAAAAAAAACGACAAAAAATTCCAATCATAAAAACAAAACAAAAGACAATAATCGTGTAATCAATAAAAAAAAAAATTATTTCTAATAATAAAAAATAATATAAATAGCAGCCAGGTGTGTTGTACAGGTAAATTGAGATTTAGCCATAACTCATGGCCATTATTGTGCGAAAATAAGAAATAAGAACTAAGAACTATTTCGATTCAGGATCTCCTAACGAAGATCTCCTGCAGATCGATTAGAATTTTTTTTTTTTTATTTCGACTATGAAATGAAAATTTTCCTGATGCTGTGTATGTAATTTTCAAATGAGCTGAAATTTGGTGAAAAGTTTTGTATTAAGTCCTCAAATATCCTGTATGAAGGATTCCGCTGTAAGAAATTTTAATCTAAAGTTATGATCAGTTGAATTCAAATTTTCCTATTTCTAACTTTCTGAACTAACATCGAATGTACTAATCTGAGTTTTTTTGACTGTAACTCCGTCTAAATATGTCCCAGAACCAAGATTTTTACCTTTTTATAATCATAAATAAATACACTAACAGGGTAAAATATAAAAAGTGGGTACTAAATACCAATTTTTTAAAATAAATACAATCAAACGTGAGAAAAAGAGACACAAATATCTTTAAAAAAAAAAAAGTCACCATAGCTAAAACATTACAACTTACAACCAACAAGTAAGTCATAATCAAATATAATTTTTTTATCTTCACTATTTTATTAAAAATCAAATTCAATATTTATTATAATTTAAAAAATTGAAAACATAGGAAAAGAATTTATTATTAAAAAATTTTTTTTTTAATAACAAAAATTCAAAGTGAAAACAACTTTCTTATCTCATTACATTTATTATACACTTGTGGCATTTAAATTATATATTTTTATTATTATTATTATATAAAAATGTAATTTAATATTTTTTTTTTTTTGCTAAATATAATAATTTATTTATAATTTACATTATTATTTCTGTATATTACATCAAGACGTATGTATATAACAACAACAAGAAATCTAACTGATTTTTTATGATTATTCGTTGTATTGTGAATAATCACGGCTGCGCAAACGGTTTAAAATTAATTTAAAATGGCTGCTATTTATTTAAATAATAAATGAAATATTTTTTTTTTTTATAATGAAAGTAGCTATGATAGTGAATAGAAAAAAAAACTATCGGTAATTCGACAAGTTGCTTAGGAAATTTATGTAAAAATCATCTGAACCATCATAAGCTTAGAATAAAAATTAATTAATTAATAACCTCTAACTGTCATTGATTAGTACGATCATTACCTGAGTTATAAATAATTATTAATAATAAAACGTTGTAAGTAAATACAACAAATAAAACAAATCAACTATTTGGTATAGCACAGTGATTGTAGCTAATCCATGCTACACTGTGCAATTCCCGTAGTATTTGTGTCACATAAATAACATTTTTATCCATATTAACAAAATGTATTTCATATAATAATTATTTATGTTTTACATGTATTTATGCTCGTTTAACTAATAGAGAATTCAAAATTGAATTAAAAATAAAAAAAAAACGATTAAACCAGCAAAAACAGACAATTTTTATTTTTCTTCTTGTATTGTAATAATTTTTTTTTTTTTAACTTTCTCTTTCATTGGTTTAAAAATAAAAAAAAAAATAATAATAATAAAAAAACTTAACTCGCACGATTATTATAATAATAATAATTATTTTTTTTTTTTTTATTAACAGAAAATATCACGATAATCAGCGTTTTTTATTATTATTTTTTTTTTCTCATTAATTTATGACCAACACAAATAAAATGCAAATTCGTTTGTTTGTTAATTTTTTTTTTTTTTTTTTTCGTTAAAACGCGATCGTAGCCAAGATTTATATAATATAAAAAAAAAAAAAAAAATCATATGATTTCGGAAAAATATTGTTTTTTCTTTTATGATTTTTACATAACTAAAGCGTTATGTTGTATGGTTGGTTGGTTTGTTGATTGGTTTTCTTGTACAATCGACAGTAACACAGTGAAAGCTGATAATAAATGTTTTTTCTTTTTTTTTTTATTTAACCTGAAAACCTTTTAAAAATGTATTTTTTTTTTTTTTTTTGGTTTTTGTTGTTAAAGAGTCGTAATTTATGATATTGCGATAAGAATTAGAGAAATTATAAACGAAATCAATGGTTGTAAAGGTGATGATCATAGGAATTAAATTAAAAAAAAAAAAAAAAATGATTTGTTATAAAGAAAGTGAATTTTACTGAGAAAATACAACGAAAATTATTATTTTTTTGAAACTACATAACGATCGTGTAGTGATCGAGTACAAAATACACTTTCAAACTGATTTACAACCAAAAATGCATCAATCATTCTAATTCAGCATAATTAATTACGTAAAGAATTTATTAAAGATCATAATCAGTAAATCAGCAACACAACGATCAGTAGCGATCATTAGCGTTCGTGTACTAAACTCACTTTTATATTTCTTTCTCTTTCGTGCAAATATCAACCAGCTTAAACCAGCAAAGAAATAAAATATTATTATGTAATAATTTATTAAATAATATTAATGCTATACATCTTTAACACGTATTACTTCATTAACGTGTGATATTTCTTTACATTTACAATAAAGTAATAAAAAAAATATTATAGCAGTTTAGCAGCAGTAGCAAACAGTAATAGCGGGGACAACAATGCCATTTATTTTTTTTTTTTTTATTTAATGCTATTTAGGCTAAATACATACAGTTTTTACTTATTTAATTATTTATTATTGTTTATAATGAAATAAAATAAAAATGATGACTTTGATACTTTTTGTTGCTGTAATGTAATGCAGAAAAAATATTTTTTATTTATTTCAACAATGATTGGCATTTTTATTTACGCAAAATAAAAAAAAACATATTTGGATTTTTTTTTTTTTTTTTGCTTTTTTAGCAAATTATTAATTAGCTTTTACTGATGTTCCTCGACTATAAACAACTGGTGATCAGTTTATAATATTATTTTCGTTTTAAGATCACTGTAATTTATGATTAACGATCACAATCTAATCTGGTATTAGGGGTAAACGTGTAAAATACAGCTGAATGTAGTGTGGTCGCGGCGATCGTAAGCCTTTTAAAATGTTTTTTAATTATTTCTGTCATTGTGGTAACAAGAGATAGATTAAATGCTAAATTTAGAGACTTTAACCAGCTTAAAAAACCTCATCGTTTGTATCTAAACATCGAATATTCTAGAGTCGTACGCTAATCACAATTAACCATTCAGACAATCTACAATCTAGCGATCAATACATCTAACGATCAATTAAGAAACAAAAAAAAAAACATTTTTTATAACCAAACTCGATAATAACTCGAGGAATACCTGTATCTATATATAAAAAAATATTTTATTATTTAGATTGCAGTTTTTTATGTGTTTATTTATTTAATTTTTTTTAATATCTTTTGCTGTTGTTGTTAAAAATTGTTGCTGCTGCTGTTATTGTTGTTTAATTTTACAATTTTTTATTACATTTAAATGTTATTTGTTATTTGATTTTATTTTTTCTTTTATTAATTTTTTTTTTATTATTATTATTTCTTTATTAAACTGTTATTCGTTGTACTAATTTGTTGCCGCTATTTTGTGTTTTTTATTTATTTTTCCACAGAAATTTCTCAACAATTTTTTGTTTTTTATTTCTTTGTTGACGAAAGATAAAAAATTTGTTTCTTTTTCTTTTTAATGTTGGTTTATAGATTTACTAAAATTTAATTATGTTGTAATTGTTTGTTTGATTAATTATTATAACCGAAAAAAAAAGAAGAAAAATGATGAAAAACGAAGAAAATTTTGGAAAAGTAACGAAACAGAATGCGTAATCAGACAATATCTATGAAAATACAATTTTTTAATTACTGTAGCAGTAGTAGTAAAATTAATTTTCAATATAATAATCATGGATAACACAGTTTAGTACATTAAGAAATTTTTCTTGAGCTTTTAGTACATCCAGTAAATGAATTAACATCAATTTACTACATTACTAACATAATAAAGCTTGATAACTGCATTTCAATACAAATTGCTTTTTAGTATATAGTTTTAGTACTTTTGGTATTTTTTCGTCAAAAAAGCTTTTATTATGAATTCAATATGCCTCAAGATCATCTTAAAAAGACTTGAGTACAAGTAACAAATCAATTAATTAGTTTTTAATACGTTTTGAGTACATTTTAAGCATGTTTTTAGCACATGAAAAAGTTAAGTAATATTTTAGTACACGTCTACAGTAAAATAATATTCTTCTTAACTAGTTAACCAGTGATCGTGTGAAATTTAACTTAAAAACAACCATAACGATCACATAGGAAAATCACCAAACAAAAAAAAGTCTGAGAAATTTTTTTAATATAGAAAAAGCTTCGCAGTTTCAAAACGTTATAACAAAAACGTAAAAATAGTGAAGATCATAGTACAAAATTAAAATTAATTAAACAGAAATCATAAGGAATCAAACATTAATAAAATGAAAAAAAATCAAAATCAAACGATCGCTAACAGAAATTGTTTTTTATTTTATTTTTATTGACATTTAAATCAATTTTGTAGCAAAACAGCTTTATATACCAGCTTGTTTATTATTTAATTAATTGTTGTAACCGAAACTTTCTATTTCACATAGTCATCTAACTCATCGTTAATCGTTATTATTTTTTCTCCACACATTATACATACATACCACAAACAACCTAATAAATAAAAAATAATTTAAAACACAATTCAAGGTTCTAGTAAAAAGTGAAAAACAAATTACCTCCTTTCACCTTATAATAATAATAATAATAATAAAAATAATAAAAATTTAAAGAAGCGTTTTACTGTCATAACACCAGTACCAAAAACAAAAAAAAAAGTTCGAAACAATCGATAAAAAACCACAAAAAAAATCTTTTTTTTTTTGTGTAATAAGGAAATCCTTGAAACGACTTTTTTTTTTTGTTAAGTTTAATTTTAATTAAGTTTAATAGAAGCAATGTGTAAAATGTTTTCTGTGAGTAACATTCTTATGCAAGTGACGTTGTATAATAATTAAATGTAATGTAATGTAACGTACTTGAATGGTAACCAGAGTAATAAAAACAATTAGAACATTTATAGACAGGTAACAAGCTATTATGGTGATCGTAACAAACAAAACAAACAAAAAAATTTATATCAAGGTATTCTCGTGGTTTAACTTGATTTTTTTTTTTATTTTGTGTATTATGCATGATAAATAGTCTCCCTTTCACACATCAGTTACGGTTGACTCACGTGCATACGATGGAATTTATTTAATTGTTTTGCTGGTTTTTTTTTTTTTTTTCGATAGTGATTTGGTGATTTATATACAGTAAAACCTCATTTAAATGATTGGTCACTGGGTTAATAAATAAACGATTTTATAGCAACGATATTTATTACAGTGATCTGGTTAGTATAACTTAAAGATCTGAAGACTTCTTGTTATTGTTTATTGCGTAAAGTGATCTTTTCAGCGATCATCTAAGAGATCTTCAGTACGATCATCTAAGTGATCTTCAGTGTGATCATATAAGTGATAACGTAATTGATACAGTAAATGATCTTGTTTGTGACTTCTACGTGATCTTGCAAGTGATCGACACTAGTATATAAAATCCTTTAATCCTTTTCCACAAAACTACCGCATTCTCTACAATCTCCACTTTATAAAAGTTCCTATTTTATTGTTCTATACACAAAATGATCAGAATAAAGTACCTTCAACTACCTTGCAAAGTTTTTCTTCTAAAACGTAACAAACTCGTTTTGTAAAGCTTTTAAAAAATAATTTATTAATTAATTAATTATTATTTCCTTTCAGATTATAAAAATTACAATTAAATTATTAAAAATATTTTCCTCTCTTTCTTAGCATACTGCATACGGTCAAGTGAATTACACTGAAAATATTACGATTTTTTACGAGTGAACGCAATAAACTTCATTTCAATTAAAATGAATGAAAAATCGGTCAAGGTGTAGAAGTATAAATTTTTTTTTTCTTAATTAATTAATTCCATCTCGATTAATTCTACATGATTTAAAAATAAATTTTATTATTTTATATTTTTGCTTACCATTAATAGATCACCACTTTCCGTGTGATGACGCATTAGGATCGCTGCCATATTTTTTTCATCTTGAAAAATTTCACCAATTTCATCGTCATTATTGTTTGATTTTGTCTGTAAAATAAAAGAAAAGAAAAAAATTTTTTAATAATAATCACATTAGATGGTCTTGATAACACACAATAAAAAATTTAAAAGCAAAAGCACAAGAATGAAGTTACCTTCGGTTAAAATTTTCAAAAATTCCCTCCCAAATAAAATTTTAATCTAACACCAATTATCACACGTAATGCAAATAAATTTATATTTTTTTGCAAAACAAATTAACAGAAAATGTAATAATTAAAAAAAAAAAAACCACATAGTGACTATGAACAGTGCTGAGAAACCGATGCTCAAGAAAGGGAATAATAATAAAAAAAAAAAAAACATTTAAAGGTCTTACAAAGCAATGTGTAGGCAGCTTTACTTTATTTTTAGCACTTAAATATAATTTTTTATATATTATTTTTCTACATAACTTTTACTTTTGTTTCTTTATACACTTTCGTTTAAAAGTTTTGATTGTGATTTTCGGTTTTTTTTTTTTTTGAAAAACTTTTCAAAAAAATTCATCGAATTTACTGCTTTTGTTTAAATTTTTTTTTTTTTGGTATTTGTTGCTACAGTGGAGATGTTTGGAGACTTTTTTTTTTTTTAGATTACAGAAGATAAAACTTTAATTTGTTTCTCCCTGCGAAAAAACCTGTTTATCAATGCAACACAGTCACAGCTGTTTCTTGAGTTCCGGTGCGGTAAGGAATTTTACTTTATAATTAATAAACAAAAGAAAACATAAACTTGTTTCCACATGAATTACGCAGAAATAAAACATTTTTAATTAATTATTTAATCAGTAATTATGTAAAATTATTATTAAGGCTTGTTGTTGATGGTAATTAGTTGTTGTTGTTGTTATTGTTGTAAAAATTATTAACTTTGTACTTGGTATTGTGTCAGGTGTTACAAGTAGAGAAAATTTGAGTTTAACATGTTTAAACTTTATTAATAATTATTTGGTATACTTTTATTTGGTAACACGGTGTGTAATTTAATTTTAGACAGAATTAACACTTGGTCTTTGTATAAAACGTGTTAAACGAAGGGAATTTTTTAAATAACTCTATGTAGCAAACAAAATATTAAAAGAAATTTTTCTATAATTACGTGCAGCCAGCCACCAATTTTTATATTTATTGTTAACGTATAAGGAAATTAAATTAAAAAAGCAAAAAACAACCAACAGTAGCAAACAAACGGAAAAAATTCGTTCATTGTTAACTGGAGCATGTTATATACGATATAATGTTTGTGGTGGTTGTGGTGGTGGTTTTTTTTATTTTAGTCTATTAATGTGGTGGCAAAGACAATACACTTAGGAATAATAATTATTTATTTTTTTTAGCTTAAACTAAGCATTAATTTACCAAACTGTAATTTAAAAAAAAATACAATTTTTTAATTCACTTTTTCTTTCGTTACTTTTTTTTTTGTCTGTTTGAAAGTGAAATCGGTTGGTTGTTGCGGTTATTGTTGGTTTCGTATATATTTTAAACAATCGATTTTGTAGTATTTATTGTTAACTATATTTGTCGTGGTTATTTAATTACAAAAAAGGGTGTTTATAAAGTTAATTCGGTTTATAACAAACTCAATGCAATTAGAACGGATTAGATAACAAAATGTATCTCAGTGTCATAATCAATCATGGAAAATAAAGTTCTAAAATGCTTAAAAGTAATCAGGCAACACTTTAATAAACTAAACCAAAAAAATATCTTTAAAGGCTTAAGTCATTTAGTTACTTAAATAAATGATTAGCTTGCACCAGTTGGCTTGTTTAAACGAATTTAAAAAAAAATGTATTTTCTTAATAAACAATATAATTTAAGCCACTTAAATATAATTAAATGATTTTGATAATCAGATTTACTAGCTATAAGCTAAGAGTGGCTAAAAAATAATTATTTTATGTGACTTAACGACTTAATTAGTTTGCAATGTGTTTCAATCGTTTTTAAATGTCAGGCAAAATAGTTTTTATGAATTAAAATTAATTTAAGTCTAATTGACGAAACAAAAGCACAAAATCAACCATCTGTGTGGTAGCACAGCAAATAGAATATTTATGCTACGATCGCCATTTTTTACTTTTTAAATAAAAAGTTAATAAAGAAAATTTTTGTTTGTAATTTTTTTTAGAAAGGTAAGCAAAGGTACAAACAACACAGCAGTAAAACTATGCAAATATCCGTGATATATAAAATTTTTTCTTTTATTCTTTTTTGTTTCAATTAATTATTTCAATGAATTTTCATTAATCCGGGTGCTAGGAAATTTTATTTCAAGCATACATATTTTTTTCTGCTATTTAATTAACACCTTTCTGATGGAAATAAATAATAAAAAATTGTTTCTATATTCTATCTCTCTTTATTTATTTATTAAATAAAAAAAAATATATATATATATTTCTGAATGAATCAATGAAATACGTGGATTACATAAGAAATTTATTTCTCTTTACAAAAACACCTCAATGCTAATACCTTAGCTAAGTGAAATTAAGCAAACGAATAAACACACAAAAAACCATTTTTAAACGGATTTATTTTACAATTAAAAAAAAAATAAAATAATAAAAATTATTATTTAATAATTATTGAAGGTATAATTAGTTTAATTAATTTTTTTTAACTTAATTAATTGTTTTGGTTTTGATTTTGCGTCATTTTATGTTGCGTCTGCTGTTGGCAGACTGATACAATTTTTTGTGCGGTGTGTAATCAACGAGTCAAAACGTGTGTCTTTGCTAACAAAATAAGAAAACGGGAAATTTTGAAAAGTCTCCAAAGGTAGAAGCGTAACAGTCTGAAATAATGCACAGGAGTATTTATAAAGACACAAAGCACTGCTCAAATGATCCAAAGCCAAAAGCAGGCAGACTGATAAAAGCTCATTGTTACTAAAAAAAAAATCCCAAAATAAAGGATAAACAGTGTCTTTGATAATCACTGAAAAAATTACCCTTTACAGCTTAAAACCAGCATTTATTAGCAAAAAAGTTCACAATTTTTAACTGTAAATCAATAAAAGCAAAAAAAAATGTATTCTGTTATTTAACTTAAGTTAAGTCTCTATCACACCAGGTAGAAACAAAAAAAAAAAATTTTTTTTAATAAAAATTACATAATTAAGTCACTTAAAAGCTTTGACTTTTTTTGGTCGCGGTTTTTAATTAATTAGACAATCTACGGTTATTATTTACGTAGAGATGTATTAAGCAACACAAATTCGTTGTTGTTTGTTATGAATATCAAATTTGGATTAAAATGTTAATTACGTCACTAATTACTTAACTAAACTTAACTTAGCTAAGCTCAGGTTAATAATGAATAAATTAAACTTTATTTTTTTTATTTCTTTTTAAATCTATTTTAGTACAGATTATGAATGGTTTGAAAGAGATAAGTCATCACCGTAACTATCGTTATGATTTTTATTTTTGGTACACGAATTCACCCTGAGGGCTTAATAGATGGGTAATCACATCGTTATGATTACGTAAAGTTTTAGCTTAATTACAAACGAATTAAGTTACAATAAAAGAAAAATGAAAAAAAAAAAAAAATTATAAATTTCCCTTTAAAAACATAAATAACATGCGCCAACTAAATAAGAAAAGTCATCAAACGACGGTGACTTATTGACTTGAAATAATTTTTTTTTTTTAAGTTTAATACTTAAGCAAGCTTTTTCTAAGTAAATTACATTTTTTTTTTGTGTATTTTGTTAAGCCAAAAAAAAAACAGCAAACAAAACGAATTTTTATTTTTTTTTTATTTAATCATGACACGCGCAGAATATTTTTTATTTTTATTTAAGTCGAACTGGTTAAACCAGCGACAACTTTTTTTTTATTTATTTATTATTTTTTTTTTTTCAATAATTTAAAATCCAAAAAATAAAAAATTAACAAAAATCACTTTGTTGTTGCACTTGTGCTTTGTAAATCGCAGTGCCATACAAAAAAGCGCTTTTTTTTATTTAGCCGCTAGTTTTATTCTTTCGCTTTTTTTCTTTACTTAACTTTAAAGCTTTGTTTGTGCTTTTGAAATTGTTCTTCTTTAAATTATTAGTTTTTTTTTATGTATGTACGTTGTTGGTACGTGCTTTTGAATTAATTTACAAAAATTAGATAATAAAACGCACTAATACGAACGGGAATAATAATAGAAGAAAACGTTTTTCTCGCCGTATTTTGCGTTAATTTCTGTATAACACGAAAGAATCAATCGATAATTATGGAAAAATTATTAATTAAAGTGAATATTTTTTTATAATTATTTTGTGTTTAAACGGTAAACCGTTTCGTTCCGTAGTAGTTTCGTTGTTTTATCTAAAAAAAAAAAAAAAAAAAATGTTTCTTGATTCTTCTTTCAATAATTCATTACGGCAATGGCATTAAAGTAAAATTTATTGGTGGTGCTTTGTGCTTTATTAGCATTGAAATGTAAAAATGAAAAAAAAAATTAAAAACAATTATTTCAACCGGAAATACCCAGTAATTTTCTGTTCCCATTTCGCTATTAAAAACAAGAATTCAGGCGAGGAAAGAGACTGTTTTGAGGTGACGCTGGCTATTTGAGTAGACAATACCACTTATTACCTGTTAAAATAATAACAAATAACCAGATGGTAGTACTTAAAGCGCTTTTTTATTTTCATTTCACTGTCTGTTTTTAATTTAAACACTCTTGCAGTGCGCTTCTTTATTTCATTGTTTTCCGATTTTTTTTTTTTTTTTTTATTGGATTAATGAAAAACTTTCATTTCTATGAAATTTTATTTTCTTTTACTTTTTTTTCTGTCTATCTGTCTGTCTGCTATTGTAAAAATAAATACTGTAGCTTGGTGTTAGTACGATGTTTTATGTCTACATAAAAGCATTTTTATAAAAATAAATTAACCAACAGATAGAAATAATAACAAAAGCTTTAACAAACAATAATATTAATTTTTTTTATTTTTTTTTTAATTCAAAATCACCAAACACTCACTTAAACAAAGGAGAAACAAAATTCAAAAACATTAAAATGGCCGCATAAGCATAACAAAATATTAAACAAAAAAATTTCAAAAAAAAAAGCACAAAATCACTGCACTTCATATTGAAATAGAAAAAAAAGCACAAAAAAAATGTTTTTCTCTTATATTTTACCTAATCCAAATTTTTATGATTAAAAAAAAATAACAAAAATGCAATAAAAAAAAAAGCTTTAAAAAGTAAAAAACAAAAAAAAAAAAATCAAAATTCATGCTAACACGTGCTTAATTAAAAACAAAAGAAGATCGAATGACAGTCATTCGTTTTATTTAGTTTTTTTTTTTAGTGTTTTTTTTTTTTTTGAAGACTTGTGTTGTTTGAGCAGATTAAGCAGTTTTTGAATGTTTTTAAATGAAATTTTTTGTTTGATTTTATTGGATTGATTGAAAGCTTCAATACAAAGAAAACTTTTTTTTTATAGGTTTATCAGTGGTTTAATTAACGCTGGTTTTAGTTCGTTTTGTAAAACTTTTTTTTGGTTTTCGATTTTTGTTTTCTTTACACGCATAGTAATACCACAGTCACAATATGACCTTTGTTTACCTATAATTGGGTACTTGGTTACCTGTTATTTACTTGATTTAATAATTATTATTATTATTATTATTATTATTATTATTATTATTATTATTATTATTATTATTATTATTATTATTATTATTATTATTATTATTATTATTATTATTATTATTATTATTATTATTATCGTAACCACATCAACTTTTAGTTATAAGAATGGTGGTAACTAGTTCAGATTTTAATCAATGACCTCAAAGTTTATCAATAATAAAAGTACAAAAGCTAGCAGCAAAAAAAAAGCCACAAACAAAGTGGCTATAGCTTAGCTTTTGAAAGCGTTAAAATTAAATTGACTGCAGCTTTATTGTGGTAAAAATTTGAAGGTAAATTATTTGTGGAAAATTATGCAAAATTAGCTATAAAACAGAAATTTATTTTATATTACCGCATAGACAATTATTTTTTTTACGGTTTATTTAACTGTCGCCGATTACTTGTTCTTTTGTTTTTATTTAATTTTTTTTTTAATTTTGTTTGTTGCTTGGTAATAAAAATGACACGAGAATGAATTGATGAATTAATTGAAGGGGAAATAAACGAATGAATGCAATTTTTGGAGATTCTTGATACACCAGGCATACAATCCACCATTTTTATTACATTTAAAAATAAAATGTGTGTAGAATGGATTTTGTTTTGTTTTGTTTTTTTTTAACCGGAAAAAAAAAAACTCACGCTAAAATAATAAAATTTCTTGCAAAAATGCTAGCCACTAAAATAGAAAAAAAAAAAAACTGATTGACTGACTGAAGGTTAATGCTGTGTGCTGTTTTATTATTATTGTGGCTGGTGGCTGTTTAGTTAAACTTTTTTTTTATTATAAATAATAAAATCAACAAAGCAAAGAATAATAAAATAATTAAAAAAAGAAAAAAAGTTAAGCAGCAGCAGCAACAACAGTGACCAAAGAAAAAAAAACCAATAAAATAAAATTAGTAACGATAAACGACTGTTTAGCATAAAAATGACATCAGCTGATGATAAAAAAAAAAAAAAGTATTTATTTAATAAATATGATTCCTTACCGTATTTATTTCCTCATAACGTAGTCCTTGTGTTGAATTTGGATCACTACTAACCGACCACATACGTAATGATTGTGTCCCATTTTTAAATAATCCATCCGTTGGTAATAATGTTAAATTTAATATTTCACCAAATGCATTAAATGTTACTTTATGCTCATTTATATCACTAACACTTATTATTATATTATTATCACTTAATTTATTTACACTATTCTCATTATTATTTAATAAAAAACTTTTTTTCTCCTCACTATAATAACTTGTTTTACTTAAATCTTTTTTTATATGATGAGAAGGAACAATATTATTTTTATTATTATTATTATTATTATCACTTAAATTATTAATTATATTATTTTTATTATTATTATTATTATTAATTTCACGACGTTTCCTTAAATTATGCGTTGTTATATGATTTAATTGTATTATCTCATAATTTGGCACTAAATCAACATTATCCACATGAAATATACTTTGTAATTGATCCTTTGACATTTGTTTATGTATCTAAAAATACAAAAAAAAATTTAAAAAAATTGTTTAAATTAATTAATTAATTAAAAAACGATTATTACATGTAAAAATGTTTTATGCGCTATTACAAAGAAAAAAAAAATAATACAGGGAAATTAACTTACATCTGGTAATGCAGCACAGGAATAAATAATAATAATCATCCATAATGCAATCGGTAAATTAAATGGAGACATTTTAAACAAAAAAAAAAAACAAAAAAAAATTTTTTTTTGTTTTTTTATTTATACAAGTTGTTTGTTTTTTTTTTTATTTTTTAGTTGCTGCAAAATAAAAGCAAAAATATTTAATTAATTTATTTATTTATTTACAAAAAAAAAAATTATTACAATAAACAAAGTAAAAACAACTGAAAAGGAATTTTATTGATTTAAATTAATTTTAAATAAAAAAAAGAAAGAAAAAAAAAGAAATTTTTTGGTGTTTTTTCAACGGTTTTTGGCAGTCATTTTGTTATAAATTGTATGGCGGACAAATGTGTATTTAAAAGTGCATCTTGCTTTACTTTTGATTAAATGAAAACGAAATGAATAGATAAAAGTAATAAAATTAAACATTCTAATAGGTAAAGGTAAAAGTAAAAAAAAATAAAAAATATATTTTAAAATCAATATAAAACACCGAAAAAAAAAAATAACACAAACAGTTTTGTTTTGTTTTTAATTAAATGCAAAACACGTTTTTTTTTACCTTTTTTCTTGTTTTTTTTTTTCTACTACAATTTAACAGTAAATTGGATAAAATTCATTTTAATAAATAATAAAAGAAGAAGAAATAAAGAGAGAGAGAGAGAGAGAGAGAAATGAAAAAATTAAAGAAAAAAAAACATCAAAATGCATATAACGATGCCATGAAAAAAAAAAAGAAAAAAAAACGTTTTTAAATTTTGTTGATTCGTATTGCTCGCTTCGCTGATGTTTCAACTGTTTTTGGGCTTTGAGACGTTGTTTGTTGTTGTTGTTGTTGTTGTTGTTGTTGATTTTTGTATAAAATTAAGAAATTTCAGGTAAAAGTGAAATAAATTAAATTAAATTTTCTATTTAGTGGTTTTAAATCGATTTACGTGGACTGGTGTTTTTTTTTTTTCATCTTTTTTTACTCTGGTATCAGAACTAACGAAAGTGTTCTTGTAAAAAAAAAAAAACGTTTTATGTAAAAATTGAGACAAATCCAGTATTGTGGTAATTTTACATAAGATCTATAAAGTCTAATCCTTATCCATTTAGTTTTATGATAGCAGAATGAATTTTCCTTTAACCAAGAAAACAATTTAACTTAATCACCTTACAAACTCCCATATTCAACATAAAACCACGTAAAGCAAACTAAGAAAAAAAAAAAAAAAACTTTTGCATAGCAATAAACGTGTAAATAAAAAGTACAAAGAAAGCAAAATAAATAAAAAAAAATTATTTATCATAAATAACGAAAATTCAGTTCATTTGTAACAAAGAGTCGACGATTTTTATTTTTTTTTTTCGTGCTTTTTCTTTTTTGATTGCATCACGCGAGTTTTTTTTTTTTGTTTTTTGTTTTAAAGTAAAATCACATTTAAGTCGTTGTATGTTGTTGTGGTGGCTATAAAAAAAAATAAAGTCATAAAACTGTATAAAATGTTGTAGGCACCGTATTTACGTTTTTTTTTTTTTTGTTTTCTTTTTCTTTTTTGCGATTACTTTCGATTAATAATTACGCCGTTGTCTCTGTGTTTGTGTAACGTTTATAGTACGTTGGATATTTTTTTTTTTTTTTTTTGCTTTTATTACACTTAAGCTGTTTGCCTTTTCAGTTAAAGTTTTTTTTTTTTTTCTTTTTTTGTGGGAGTGTAGCCTAAGCTCAGCTTAATTTGTTTTTTTTTTTTTTTTTCTGTAACATTTATTATGAATATTAGTAATGCAAATTTTGAATTACTTTATATTTTGCATTCCTTAACATTACTTAATAAATTATTTCGACAAACAACAAACAATAAAAAATAAAAAATTAAATCAAATGACTGACTATGCATGGCTAATCCGTGGTGGTGGTGGTGGTGGTGGTGCTTTAACAGCATTTTTTTCGTAATTATTATAAATTGTGAAAATGATTTTTTATTAAAAAATTATTTATTTATGTTATGTAAGGAATAATTGGGATTATTTTGACTTAGATTAAATTATTTACGTCTTTGTTTAGTTAAAAAAAATAATTTTTTTTTTGTGTGTTTTTTACTCAGTTTCTTTCAATTGTTTTAACACATTTAAGTCATTATCAAATCGTTTGATTTGATGCAAGTTTTCCTTATTTTATTAACTAAATCCTACTCTAAGCAGTACTAAAAATAATTTCCTTATAGGTTTTTAGTACACTTAAACACGCTCTAAAGTTTAAAATGGTCACTTAAATCATTTTAATTTCGTTTACCATGTTTAGATTATTGAATTTTTTTTTTTTATTTAATTGCTCACAGCCGACTTGAGTCAATTACCTTGTCTCAGGAATAACAATTAACTTTGGCTAATTAAATCACAAACAAAAGGTAATTAAAAAAAATCTTAACGTATTATTAAAAATGCCATGAAAAAAGCGTTTTGTCCTTAAGAAAAAAAAAAAAAAAACCTCTGATATTGAGTAATTCCGGCACAGACAATTTCTGTTGTTCTTTACGTTGTTTCTGAAAAGCACACAGTTTTCTTGTTTTCACTAAGAAACAAATGATAGAAATTAGCTTAATAAAGCGAAATAAATATAAAATGAACACCACATATACCACGAATGTTTTGTGTCAATGTCATTCTGTGCATAAAGTACTTGGTTTGCTTGTTTGCTTTGTTGTTTCTTCTATATCAGACATGCTGTTTACTGTTGCTCATTGCTAGCTTTATTCACAGTTTTTTTTTTTACGTATTTATTTAATTAATTTATTAATTTATTTATTATTATTGGTTAATTAGAGAGAATTAATTAGATTTCCATTGTTTGTGGTTTTTTAATGAAAGTTTTTTTTTTTTTTAACTGAAAAAAAAATGTATTCAAAATTTCTGTGTGTTTTTTCGGTAATTAAATTAATTATTGATGGGATATTTTTACGGTTTTTTTTTTTTTTTTTACGGTTAATAATTTAAATTTCACTTGTATAGTAGATTTATCGTGTTTTGTTTTTTTTTTAGCACTGTGTAGAGATCACAGAACCTTAAGTCAAAACCATTTTCTATCCGCACTTGTTAAATAGTTTTTAATTAGGGAAATTATTAGGGTTTTTTTGTTTTTTGTTTTTTTTTTTCTTTTAATTACCTTTTTCCTTTGCTGTTACAATTGGACCACATTAAATATAAATGAAAAAAAAAAAAAAGCCCTAAAGCTTAAACGTTAATCGTATTCATGTTATAGGAAATTATAAAGAAAATTCAGCATCATTTTCAGGTGTTTATTGGTGTTGCTGCTCTTGGTGTTGCCACAATTAAACATTCAATTAGTGTTTTTCGAATAATTTTTTAAATCACAAACAAAAAAAAAAAAAATTTTTTTTCACTTCACTAACAACACTTTGCACTGTAAGCCTTAATTAAATTTTGCGTAAAATTCCCGTAATTGTTTTAGATTTTTCTGATACTGCTTCTGCTTCTGCTGATGTTTTCTGTAATTAAATACAAGCGTGTTAATATTAACGATTTTTTTTTTGTTTGTCTTGAATAATAAATAATTTTTTTTTTTTAATTATTAAACTTTTGCTAAGCTTGTTAGCTGCTTATTGGCATATTTATTGCCGTTTATATGCGGATGATGATATTTTTTTTTTGTTTTTTAACATAAAATTTTCATATTCATTTATGTGTGTTGTGTGACATATGTGCGATGACGTTAAATGTTAAAAGTTTTTATTCATAAATAAACGAAGAAGAAGAAAAAAAAGAAAAAAAAATACGAAGAGAAACGATTATTTGGAGACACGACAAAAAAGAAAAAAAAAATTTTTTAAGTTTCGTCGCTTAGTTGTTGTCTCTTGTTTCGATAAAAGTTATTTTTAGCTTCTTGTTTCTCTCTATAATTTTATTTTATCTAAATTTTATCTAAATTTTATTCTATTGTGGTGTTGTGTGATTAGTTTTTGTATTTGGTTTGTTGTTGGACCAACTGTTACTGGTGAAGTAATCAGAGAAAACTTTTCTAACCTTCTGATGATTTTCTTTTTTTCGCTTATTTTTTAAGCGGTTAAGGAATGGAAAATATTAAAAAAAAAAATTCAATTAAAATTTATGATTCCTTAGGTAATAACACGGAAACTTTTATTTTTTAATTACAAAAACGTATGTGAATAAAATCAGTAAAAGCTGATTAAAACTAGATCGAAAAAAATAAAAAAAATGACGGAAAAATGTTGCTTAAAAAATTGAAAAAACTTCTTAATTCAAGTTATTAGCATGAATTAATTCATAAAAAAATAATTTTTTAATTTTCGTTGAAATATCATTGACTTCCGTTTAGATAATTAGATGCTAATTGATTTGATCTTAGCTTAGTATGGGTTTTTTTTTTTTTCTTTTATCTGCTAAGCAAACTTCTAGAATTTCATAAGAATATTTTCTTACGTACGAGTAACCGTGCTAATAATAAGCAAATAAATGGTAACTTTATAAACACACTGTATCGGATTGTATAAGAAATTTTATTACAACAACATTAAAAAAAATACAAAACAACACAAACAACAATAACAACGGTGCAACACCAACAGCTAAATAATAATCATAAAAATCACTTTCTCTTGAACAGAGAGTAGAAGAAGAAAAAAAATAAATTTATAAAAAAAAAGCGAAAACGCTTAAACGCAAAAATTGTAACGAAATGGAAATGGAAATAAAATGAAATTAAAGACAAAGATAGTGGTAATAATGTTCGTAGAAGAAATTTAAATTTTTTATTTTTTCTTTAATTAAATAAGAAAACAGCAGACAATCGAACTAAGCTGCTGCTTATGTGTGTGCTTGATTGGACTTTTGTCTTGTCTTGTCTTGTTTTTACTATTAGCGATGATGACTTATAACAAAAAAACTAAAGTAATTAAAAAAAAAAAAAAACGATTTTAAAAGTTTTTTCAACAATTTTCTAGCATTTCGCGCAAGTTTTTAGTACTTAATTAAGCTCGATTACGTTGGAAAATGTTTTTGTATCGAAATTAATTAACTTATGAGCGACAATTTGATGTTGACACATTTTTTTTTTAAAGCACTTTACTAGTTTTTAGTACTACTGTAATTTTTTTTAGAACACTTTAAAATTATTATTTTTTAGTCCAATATGATGGCTTTTAACTCTTTTTAACGCTTTAGAATTATTTCTTGCTTAAGTTTTTATTTTTAGTACACATATAATTTTTAGTACAAACACATTTCTTTATTTTTTTTTTCAATTTTTCAATAAATTTAACTAAGTGATAAATGCTTAAAAAAAGTTTTTCTTTCTCTTACTTTTCTTTGTTAATTAATTAATAAAATTACTAAAATGCAAACAGAGCACTAAAACTGAACAAATTTAAATTTTCGTTGTTTTTATTCGCTTTTATGTTTTTTTTTTTTCTTAATTAATCCATTTCTCATTCAATCTTAATTAGTTAATTATTCTTTCTTAATTAAGTAAGAAAAAATAATAATTTTTTTTTATTTTAAACGCCCTAAAGTCACTCTCACTATTTGTACTAAAACACTTTTTTGGATTAATTTTTTTTTTTTGCTTCACAATTTTAATTAACTAATCCCGGAAAAAGGTATTTTTTTATGTTTCGTAAATTTTTTTTCTCGTTTCCTTAATTAATTTTCAATTAAGGTGGAAAAATATATATATATTTTTTTTTAATTAATTAATTTTCTTGTCTCTGGTTTTACTTGATTAAAAAAAAAATGTTTTTTTTTTGTTTTGTGTTAACAACGGACCGTCTTTAGAAACTGGTTGGCACAAACTAAATAAACATCTTTTTGGTGGAAATTTTTTTTTATAATGATCGGTCGGTTGTTGCGATCGCGATCGTTTGTATATCGTCGTGGTGGTGGTGGTGATGGTCGTCGTCGTGGTGGTGGTGATATGGTGGTGGTTCATGGATCATGTTTTTTTTTTCTTTTAGATTTTTATTTACTTCTTATACTGACTGACTGACTTAAGTCAATTCTTTACTTACATATGTGTGTGTACTGCTTGCTATAAGCGTTTTTGTGTTTCTTTTGCTTTAAACAAAAAAAATTTGTGGTGTTAAAACCCCCCTCCCACTGTTAAATAATTTTTTTTCTAACTAATTACACTCTGATGACGATGAGGATTTTTTTATTCATGTTTGGCTGCTTTATTTAAAGATTTTTTTTCATGTTTTACTGCTAAGGTGGGGAGATTAATTAATTAATTTTTTATTTTTTTTTCTGATAATTCCCCACCCGCTAATTTGATTTATTTTTGTGATTTTCTTGTTGTTGTCTGTCAAACCTGTGAAGTTTTTTTCCTCAATGGTTCTTAACACCTTTTTTGACGTTTTACTTCCATCGAATTAGATATTTACCTAGATTTTCTGCGTTTTTTTTTTGTAGCTTTTTAACACCTTCTTAGCTTTTCGTAATTACCCATCTACTTTATGATTTATTTACGCATAACGTTGGACATTTATTTGTTTTTTTTTTTTTTTTTTTGTTTAATAACCGATTCGTTGTGATTTATTTGTCATATCTACGGTTGATTTCTTTTAAAATAATTATTCGTTGTTTCCTTTCGTCATTATAAATTTTAGTTCACCTTTTGCATAGTAATTTACGTAAAAAAGTAAAAAAGAAAAGAAAAGAAAGAAAAAGTGAAATTCTGTAATCAACATTAAGCCACCTAATTGTCAGCTATTTGCTTACTTTGCATTGATGCGCTATCAAGTATTTTGTATGCTAGTGCTAAGTATACTTACGAATCGTGTTGGTTGGTTGGTTAATTAATTTTTATTTTGTTTTTTCATATTTTATGCAAGCAAATGAAGCTTTTTTTTTTTTTTTTAACTGCTAAGTAATCGCTTTTTTTGTTTCATATTGTTGCTGCTGCTGCTTTACTTTCTTTGCGCTGACTTAAGCCATTTTAATCAGATTATATTACTTAAGGTTTTCACTTAATTCGCTTGATTTAATTTTTCTGTTTAAAGAAATAGGAAATATTTTTAGAAGGTTACTTACACACAGTCCAAGGTAGCTTTAGGTAATTTTTTCTTCTTCTTTTTTTTCCATGTGCATAAAAACTGCATTTTGTTACTTAAATATAAGGAGAAACAAAAACGCAATAATTGTTGATTTAATTAAAGATTACGACGCATTGTTAACCTGATAACATCGTTAAAAAATTTATTTATTTATTTAATTAATTACTGAAATTAATTGGAGTGCTTAGTTCATCTATAGCAAGGATTTCGTTGTTTTTTTTTTTTTTGTTGTGGTGTCTGTCTGTTCTTGAAGAAATGATCTCTGATCAAATCTAGAAAAATTTCTATACGTAAAACACGCTACGTTTAATCAAATTTTGAGTTTAAAAAAAAAAAAAAATGGTCGAGCAATTAACCTAAAAAAAAAAGCAGCAGCAGCAGCAATGAAAGCTTTTAAGTAATCAAAACGATTGGTAAAGAAATCACCTGTAGCTGGTGCATTGATTAGGAAAAAATAAAAAAATAAATTTTATTGAATCAACGAAATGAGCACACACAGAAGACATAAAGACAGAAACACAACGATTAAGTAATCCCAGCTGAACTGAAAATTGCATAATCGATAAACACAAAAAAAAAAAAAAAATTTTTGTCTTTCTTTCATCATCGGTTTCATCTTTTTTCAACTTTATCCCAGCTTTAATGTTTTAAAAGTTGAATAGCTGTCGAAGTTTGATAATGAAAAGCAAATTTTAAGTCATGTGGTTATGCGCAGAAGTATTATTTCTTTAAAAATCGTTATTTTGTGGAGTAGCAAACTGCAAATTATTTAGCAGCAATTATTGAACACTTAAAGAACATTAGCTGCAACAAAACGTTCAAGCATCAGCTGTTAAATAACAAAAAAAAAAAAAAAACAATAACACCACCACTACCACCATCATCAGCATCATCACCTGTGAAAAAAAAAAAAAAAACTAAAGAAATAAGAAAATTAGAGACGTAAACAAACAGAACTTTTGAGTTTTCTATAATTTTTTTTTTTTTTTTTTTTTTAATTAAATCACCGCGTTAATCCACCATCATTATCTTCTTCTTTCTTTTTTTTCATTTCTTTCTTAATTCGTTTTCATTTGATTTAACGTTAGTGTTAACGCTATGTTACGTATTAACCACCGTCATCATCATTAGTTGCGGTCGTTCTTATTGGTTTTTCGATTATAAATATAATTAAAAAAAAAAAAAAAAACATTTCTACAATCGTTTCTACGTTGTTTCGGTTGTGTTATATTCGGGCTTAATATAAGTTAGTGGCACCTTGTATCTCTGTTGTTTTTATTGCTTAACGTGGTCATCGGAGGTTAACAGTGGACAGTGGATATACAGTTCAAGTTATTTTACTGTCATTTCATGTCGATGTAGAAACGTCTCATTGGTTATTTTCGCTTAATTGTTATTGCGCATGCACAGGTGCATTAAAAGTTATAACAAAGATGGCGTTGTATTAAACAGGTTATAAAGGTTATGTAACAAAAGTAGATTAGCACGTCTTAAGTCACCCATGTAGTTGGTAATAACGAGTATCGACTGTTTTAACATCATTCAATTATTATTCGTTTCATGATTCTGTATTTCTGTATGGTTTATCACGATTTACGAATTACCTTTAGATTGTACGTTTTTTTTTTCTTTCTTTCTCTCTCTCTTCGTTTGCTTTTAATTCCGTCCGTGTTTACCTTTTTTTTCTACTTTTTTATTGTATTGTTCCTTCGGGTGTTAATTTTATTTGAAAAAGTTTCAAATTACTTTTCCTTCAATTAATTTCGTTCTAGGCTATTCGGTTTTTAAAACGAAGGTGGATTTTTGCAGGGGTTTTTCTTTTGATTAAATGCATTTAGCGGAGTTAGAAGTGAGTAAAACAATGGATAATTTAAAACACAGTAGAAAATTTAGTTTAATAACAAAACAACTGGATTAAATCTTGGGATAGGAAATTAATTTTATTAGAAAGAAATAAAAATAAAATAATTTTTTTTTTTTAACCTTTTTTTTTTTTTTAATGTCTTGAGTTGAATGAACTTTGAATTTTATTATTTTTTTGTATTTATTTATTTATTTCTATTGTTGTCTGCTGGTGGTGCTGTTGCTGCCGATTCTAAAAGATTGAAATTCTGTTAGATTCTTAATTCTCCGTTTTTGTCGTTGATCTGAATTTTTTCTTGTGGTATTAACGAACCCGTGGTCTATTACACTCACCACACACAATTTCCTGATGTCATAAATAATTTCTAGTTAATTATAGAAGAAGCAGAAGAAAAAGAATAAAAAAAAAAACTAAATAAATAAACCATAAGCTAATAACAAAAAAAAAAATAAAAATAAAAACAATTTCCATCGCAAAAAAATAAAAAAAACGCAAAAAAGAAGCAAAAATCAAAAGACTTTAAGGCGACAAACCTGGTTTTCTTCTTTATTCTTCTTTTCGTTGATTTCGTTTCTCTACGGAGTTTTTTATTATTTTTTTTTTTTTTTATAAACCATAAATGAAAAATTTTAATTTTGTGTAAAACAATTTTAAATATTCAATAATATTGTGGAGAGAGTGGGAGTGTTTTCTGTTAGAAATAAAAACACAAAAAAAAAAAAAATTAAAATCTGCATGACAAAAATCGTGATTTAAATATGAAAAATTAATTTTTTTTTTTTTTTTGTGTTTTTATTTAATTGTTTATTATTGAATATTTAATTTACACATTTTGTGGATTTTTTTCAATTTTTTAAATAAACTTTAAGAGGTTTTTTTTTTTTTAAACTGTATACAGCTGGACTTTGCTGTATTATCGCGTGAGCTTTTCGTGTTGTAACAAAAAAAAAATGTTCTTTATAATGCTAATAGATTTTACTAGAGGGATAAAAGTCACTGTGAAGAAAATTGTAATGCGAAAAAAATTTCCCTAGATATTTCCTATCCCGAACACAATTTTTAAACCTAATTAAAATCCGAATACAAATCCGATTACAAAACCCGTCCATCTAACTCAGGATTTAGAATTCGCTATTTTTACTTGCAAATTAAAAAAATAAAAATATTAATTAACAAGTCACGATTATGACTAAGCAACAAATCGTTTAGTTTTTTTTATTAACGTTTAATTAATGACAAAAAAAAAAAAAAATTATCGAAAATTACCGTGGTTCTGAGTGTGTGTGTGTATGGATTTTATGCTTCCTAAGTGTCTAAGCAGCAGCTGTGTGTTTTCATTACTTTATATTGTGGCTGTCACCTTAAATTCTTATTGTTTGGGATAGGAATTTTGATCCTGATTAACATTTTTTCTTTGTTTATAACAAAAGGATAAACAATTTTTTTTTTTTGCTGGTATTTTAAAATTACGACAGAATTCGAAAAGGGTTGTTTTTTTTTTTGTAACACGAGTAGAATCAGAATTAAAATCCCATGTAGAAAAGGATTAAGAAAATCATGCATTGTTGCATTAATACCACAATTCAGGATACAACCGGATTAAGCCAAGTTTTTTTCATTATTCAGCTGAGCTCAATTAAACGTTCTAATTTTTTTTTTTTTGTTTTGTTGATAATTTTCATTCATTTCGACTAAGCTTTTACGCTTTATGAGTCAGACACAGATTTTTTTTTTTTTTGTTCAAATGTGAAAAATCGGATTATGCTGACAGTAAAATCTCAAAATAAATGACGGGATACAAACAAAATGAATTAAGCTGGTTAGATAATTAATTAAATGAAACACTGGTAACCGGTAATGAAATCGACAGTACACTGTATAAAGTTAATGCTTTTGCTTTTTTTTTTGTTTCTTCAATTACTTAATTCGCTTAACCGATAAATTGATTAATTATTAATTGAAGGTCGCTTAATTATTTTTATTTATAACTAAGTCAATAAATATCATTACATTTGCTTTTTGCTGCTTTTTAGTTAAGTAAGTTAAATGACTTTAGCCAGAGGATTAATTCTGGCTTTTCACTATACAAGCCGTTTGTAAGCAAAAATTCTATATATTGTTTTAGTACTGGTTTCAAAGGTGGGGACCCTTTTTAGTACAACTTAATGCATTTTATGCACTTTTTTTTAACACTAAACTAGCGAAATTTCAGATAATTTATACAAAAAAAAACCCCCGACTACGAGTACCTACCTGACAGAAGCGATTAATGAGTTTTTACAGAATTTTACCTGTAATTAAACGTTATTTATACGATCAATTGTCTTTTTTAACAGCTTATTGTAGTGTTTTTTTTTATTTCCAAGTTTTTCTTTTTTAAGCACCGGAACGAACAACACACGTGTACAGATAGGGATAGGTGTGGTGCGATACACTTGGTAACGAACAATAATTTTTTTTTTCTTTTAACAATAGCAAATCTTAGCGAATATAATAATAAAAAAAATCGCAATCATGACAAAACGTATGCGTAGCCCTGAAATATTATCAGACAACACACGGAAGCATATATTATGTATAAAGAAAAAAAAAAAAAAAGTTAAAAGCTCTGTTATTGCTGTATTCGATATTCGAACTTTGTGTCGTTGTTGTTGTTTTTTTTTTTTTTTATGTTAAGGTAAGAGAGCCTCAATTAATCTCTTTTTATTTTTCATTTTTTCGTTTAACTCACCTGTATTGGTTTAACTCTACGTTGATTGTATTCCATCAGTGTTAAATTTTTTTTTATTCGTCTTCTTCTTCTACTGCTGCTGCTGCTACTACTGTTGCGGCTGCTGCTTATTTTGTTTCTTAATAAGCGTTAAAAGCTTGTTGTGATAAATACATGTCGTCTTGAATAATAATCATATAGAAAATAAATAAATATTTTGTTGTGTCGACAGATTATATGAATGGAAAAATTCCATAATCTTCGTTCTTTCGTTCATAAAAAAAATAATATTTTTTTTTTCTCTCTCTCTACACTGCTTGGTTTTTTGTGTTGATTTATCGTTTTTTTTTTTTTTTTCTTTTTTATTTGATTTACTGATTTATCATAATTAATTGAATTTAATTTAATTAATATTGAAATGTTTATTTAAAAAGTATGGAAATAATAATTTTTGTTTTCGCGGTTTATTCGCTAGTGAAATGTTTTTTTTTTCTTTTTCTTTATGCTCGATGCTAATTTTTCTACAATTAATTTTTGCTAAATAGATTTTTAATTAATGGACGGGATTTGGTTTATTTAATTAAAAAAATAAATAAATAAAAAATAATTTTTAAATTTTTTTTTTTGTATTATTTAGCATTCAGGAGTTTTTTTTTTTTTTTTTTCACCTGAAATGTCGGCAACATACAACAAATGTAATTGAACAGACGTTACAAAAAAAAAAAATTATTCATTTTTCATATAAAAGGTTATTACTATGTGGGTGGAACACACAGCATACAGCCAATGTTAACAATTGAAGAAGAAGCAGCAGCAGAAGACGCAGAAAAAAGTTTAAAAAAAAAAAAAAAAAAACCTTGGATTAAACCAGATTTATATTATCAAACAAAAAACAAAAAAGGGTAACGATGTTGAACGTGAATCACGATTACGTGGTAAACAAATGACTTGAATTTTGAGAGCAATGTAAGTCATAAACATTTTATTTGATGCAAAATTAGCACTTTGTTTAGTACAGGAATTAGAAGAAAAAATTATTTTACAACAAACTAACTAAACAAACTTAAACGACGAGTTTTTTTGGATTAATTAACTCAGAACACCTGCAAAAAAAACACAGAAAACTGTTAATGAAACTACAAAAAAAATCTGTACTAATTAAAAATCCTTTTTTGTTTAAACAAATTTATTTTACAATTCACGATCATCTAAATTAATTGACTTGATCATCTGTTTAAGTGCTTTTAGCTCGGTAACGCAAATGAAAAGTTTTCGATGTACTAAAAAAAAAGGTTTCGTGTACTAAAAATCAAATTTAAATCTATTAAAAATAATCTTATAGTCGTTTGTCATCACCGTTAATAAACTTGATCATTTGTCGTATCAAACATCCATTATAGCACCGCCTTAATAATTTAATCCATAATAATAAAAATAAAAAAGCTCCCTGATCAATAAATCAAAGAAATTGTTACCTCTAAAAGCATAATAAATCATTTTTTAAAGCTAAGAAAAAATTGATACAAGGAAAATACGAAACGAAACGACACAAAACTCCTATATCATCAGCTTGTGCTTTGCTTAATTTTTTTTTTTTTTTCGTTGTTCTTGTTGTTTTTCTTTAATTTATTAATTAATTAAATAATAAAATATTAATAAACAAACATAAAAACCTCTAATAAACAGACAAACAAACAAACAAACAAACATAGAAATCAATGAAATGTTATTGATGATAATTGATGTTTCTGTTTGATTCAATGGAATTTCTTTGATTATAATTTCCTCTATGATTAATTTAATTTATTTGTAAAGTTTTTATTAATTAATTAATTAATTAATTAGTTAATTGATTTTTGTATAAATTTTTTTTTTATAAGAGATAACTAGGTGTTTGAATAAAGGCAACAAATGTAACCGGAAGCATGTTGTTTTTTTTTTTTTTTTTTGTTACAGTGGTAATTAGGTTATCATGCTTTTGTGTTTGTAACGACATCTATACAAAAAACAGGAAAGTAATAATTGAGGAATTATTACAATAATAAAAATCCTGAAGATTTAGTGTTATTTTGGTAATTTTATAGGGGCTTTTTTAAGAAGCGACATTACAAGACAGAAAAAAAATCGTAGGATTACAGCACGTTACCAATGACAATTTCCTTGATCACATAAAAAATGCACACGAAAGTCAACGATCACCGTGTCTGCTCGTTAGCACAGCAGACGATATGATCGCTGATTTTTTTTTTTTTTGTTAATTTTTTCATACACAGCGACCGGCTGTGACTACAGGTGGTTTTTGCGGTTTATTTTTTTCCTTTAATTTTTGTAAATACTTGTTATGATCATCAGATGATGAATAAATAAAAATTTTTTTTTCTTTCTTTCTTCTTATATTTCAATAATTTGTTTAAACGATTTCAAAAAAAAAAAAAAAACATTTTTTTTTAGAAATAGACTGGTTCAGGCAACCAGACTAAGCAACAACCAGTCACCCAAAAAATAAAAAAAAATAAAAAATATTTTATTGACATTTTCTATGGTAAAGAAGTAAAAAAAAAAATTTTAATTTTTTATTTTTAATATATTTAAAAATTAAGCACAGATAAAACAAGCTTTTTTTGCTTTTTTTTTTATTATTATTAAATCAGAAAAATAAACAAAACAACTTTATTGAATAAATCTTTAAAGTTTACCTGAGATTACTTTGGTTGTGTTGCTTTCAAAGCTTGTTTTTTTTATTTTCTGTGATTTTATTTATTTTCCATCGATAAATTTATGAAAAACAGAAAAACAAGCTTTGATGAGAATTTTTTTTTTTATTAAATTAACCAGAAATATACAGAGTGAATAGGTTTGATGAATTTTTGGAAAGAGCTTTGCTACAGTTAAATTGGTTTTTGGTGTGTGGTTAACCACTGTGTACACAAAATTGTGCTTTAGTTCTGTGTGTCACTGAATTAAATTTTTTTTTTGTGTTTTTATTTAATAATTGTTAAACCTTGACCTTAACCATATTAACCTTGGATGTTTAACGAAAACATAAATGGTTTTTAGGTAAACAAATGACTGTACTACCGGAAAAGGTAATAAATTTATGATTTCAGGTGTTTCACTCCTGTAAATTAATTGTTTTTACCGCTGGTAGGGCATTTTAACTTTACTGATCTTTTACTGTTTGCGGATTACTAGTTGAATAACAATTGATTGTCGTTATGATCTTCTAAATGATCTTCTAAACGATCCTCTAAACGATCTTCTAAACAATCCTCTAAACGATTTTCTAAACGATCCTCTAAACACAATTCGTCAGAAATCACATAGAAATAACTCAATCAACTAACCAAAAAAAAAAAAAAAAACAAATAAAATAAATAAAAATCAAAAAGCTTTCATCAAAAACTTTTTTTATTCATTAATAAACCGATTCTAGGTTAAATCTGTATTTTAATGAATTTATAATTCATAAATTATTTAATTTTAAATTTTAATATTTTTTTTTTTTTTTGTTAAACTAAAAGCACAGTAATTAAATTAAACAACAACAACAACAACAACAAAAACTTTGAAAGTGATACGTGAAAAATAGAAACAAGAAACAAAAAAAAAAAAAAAGTAAAATCGAATATTTGACTTAAATAACCAAAGAAGAAAACGAAATTTTCACTTAATTTATTACTTATGTTTTACTTTCTTCACTTAAATAAACCTAAAAAAAAAAAAATAAGATATAATTTATTAGTTAATTAATTTAAATTAAATTAAGAAAGAAGAAAAAAAACGAAATTAAAAAAAAATAAAAATGTCTATGTACGAATGAGTTTTCTACACAGAAATAAGCAAATATCACAACCTTACGGTGTTAACCCGGTAGTTTAGGGATGTCCGGAAAAATCATTCGTTGTCTACAACATTTATTCGATTAATTTTAGTTAACTTTGTAGGCTGTGAATAACCAAAGCTTCCAATCAACGCACCAAATTTAGATAAATCCGTCACATAAATCACTAGCTCAATTTATTAAATTCTTTTGTCTATTTAATACAAAAGATAAAACGAAAATTATAACAAGGAAATGAGTGACCTTTAACGAGGGGTTTTTGTTACAACACAACACTAACATCCAACTCTGTTCTTCATCACCTTTAATGCTAAATTCAATTCAATTCAATTCAATTAATTAATTAATGTATTTTTTGTCATTTTCTTTCTTTAATTAAGGTTAACCGAGAATTTATTACCTATTAATTAGTTAATTAATTAATTTATTTCAATTTTTTTTTTTTGTTGTTGTTGCATTGGAGATGAGTTATAAAGGTGATTCAGTGTCGTGTGCTTTGACAACGATTCATAATAATTTTTCTTGTTTTTCTCTTATTTATTTTTTTTTTCTGTTTGTGCAATTTAAAAATTAATTTAATTATAGCAAACAGATGTTGTAGTCTCGGTAATTCTTTATAATTTACAATCCAATTTGTAATTTGTCTCCTACATGGAGAGAATTTTCGTTAAAAAAAAAAACAAGAAATAATTTCTCGATTTAAATTTATTTTTGTTGGTATTTAGTTTTAATTTCTTTAGTTTAAGAAAATAAGAAATATTTCTCTTGTAACTAGAAAATCATAGAAAAATTTCTTGATTCAATTCATAATTTCTGGTGAATTTCTGGTAGTCTTCATCTACCATTGTTGTTAACTTCACTCCTATCTAAAGTTCAATCGTCTAAAGTAGAAAAATGTTAATTTTAAACGTTAAAGCACACCAGTGTACGGTGCACCGAATCAACCAACCAAAAAAAAGGTGCAAAAATCGTGTTTTTCACACATTAGCTCCTCTTAAAACAAAAATACAAAAAACTCTCCAATTAGCAATAAACCAATCTGTCTCCAAAAAAAAAAAAACACAAAAAATCTTTCTTGCTTCAACATGTGATTAAAAAAAAAAAAAAAACAAAAAATAAGCGAATAATGGAAGAATTAAGAAAAAGCTTAGCTCCGTCTTATCAGGTTACTTCTGATTTGTTTTCTTCTTTTATTTATTCTTAAACGAGCAAACAAATATAAAAAAAAAAAAAATCAAATTTACCTGTTTTTTGTGGTTGGTTTTGTTGATTTTTTTATCATGATCCTCCACGAACAGAGAGCACTACGCGAAAACTTGTTTTTTCTGAATGAAATCATTAACACGTGCCGCAAATAATTTTTTTTTTTTTTTTTTTGTTTAAAGCTTTGATTGTTGTTGTTGGTTTTTTTTTGCGTTTTCTGATTAAAATAAAGAATTAATAACAAGAAATTAATATATTTTGGTGTTTAGCTGTGTGCGGTGTTTGCTGTGCGGTATTGTGTGGTGCTTTCAAGATGGGTCGATGTATGGAGAGAGAAGATGTGATTTAAAAAATGTTTTTTTTTTTGCTTCATTGCTACTAATACATGCTGCTGATGTTTGTGTGATGTGTTTATAGAGATGCTGTAGATACTTCTAGAGATGATGATTATCATGATCATGATGACGACAATCATTTTACTTACAAACAAATAAATGGAGAGAAAGAATAATAAAAATAAATTCATCGTCGTATTTTTTTTTTTTTTTTCGACTTGTTTTGTATTTATTTGCGGTGTGCGGTTTTCTTCTTAAAATTTTTTTTTTTCGCTCTGTGTGTTGTTAATTTAACAAAAAAAAAAAAAATATTTTATTTCGTATATTTATTTATGTTTTTTAAGTTTTAGTTTGACGCAAGAACCCAGGTTACTAAAATAATAAAAAAAAAGTTAAACAACAGGCATATATGTTACACAGGTAACACACAGTGCCGCCACGTTAATTTAGTACATTGGAGAATTTTTGAAAAATGTGTAAAGTCTACACAGCAAGAATTTTTTTATAATCAATCAGGATTTCGTACTTCTAGAGAATAAATATCCAGACTACTAGCGTTAATCGCCTTAAGAAATTTTATTGATTTTGATTTTCTCTGGTTATTAAAGCTCATTGCGTGCGAATGTCACATTTTTTTTTATTTTTTAAAACCCGGTGATTGATTGCTTCCCGCCTTACTTCATCTTACGTTTTATCCACATCCAAAAACGGTTTTAATGCAATTTCTATAGAAATAAAAAAAAAAAAAAATTATTGATGTAAATTCCTGATTGATGATCCCTACTTTGCGTCATATTTTTTCTTCCATTTCTAATCCTCCAACATTCTGAAGTAACAGAGAAAATAAAATTGTTTATTACATTTTCCACGATAATATTTCATTGCTTCATCTGTTGTTCTCTGAATTTCATTCTGCTTTGCTGTTTTTTTTTTTTTTTAAACAAACCAAACAAAAAATCCCCATAAGTCATCGCTCACAGTAATAATAATAATAATAATAATAATGATTAAAGCAGGAAAGAACGCCACAAAAAAAGAATACAGAACAGCAGCAGCAGAAGAGATAAAAAAAAGGTTCCATAACCTTTAGTGCATTGTGTTATTGCAATTTTTGTGAGTCAAACACACAAAACTCATAAATAAATAAAAAAAAAAAAAGAGAAAAGAAACGAAACGAAAAGGAGAATAAAGATGAAAGCTTTGAAAGAAAAGGTCATTAACAGGCTGCCCAGCAAGGAGTATGTTTTAATTTATGTGTGTGGGTGGGCCCAGTCACCAGTATTATTAATCGTTTACCATTGTGATGTATTTCCATGTCGTGAGATTCTTTTAATGATTTGTTTCAGGCAAACAAAAAAAAAAGAAAAAAACAGAGTCGTAATAATCGTAAACACTTAGCTAGTTTCGGGGGGTTTTCGACGGGTTTCTCTATAATTTATGAGCTTGTTTCAAATGTGTTACTGTTCTCGAAATTTTCTGTTCTGGGGTCTAAAGGGTTTAAAGCGTAGTAACCGTAGTAAACAAGTCATTAACCTTTTTCTACCCGCATTATTAATATTCAAATTCCTGAAATACCCCACTGGATAATTTAACAAACATTTGTTTGCTTGAATAATTGGTGAAAATGATTTTTTTTTATATATATGGAATTGTCGATTGTACAAAGTCTGTCTGTACCCAGAAAGTTCTGAGCAACAAGTTTTTAAGGAAAGTAATTCCGCAACGAATTATTTTTTTGTTACACAAAAAATCGCTATCTATGAACTATTTCAAGGTTTACACCTTGAAATGTTAAAAAATAAATTTTTTTTTTCTGTTTTTTAAAGACGCTTAAATCCATTATGAACTTGATTTGTTTGTTTGTTTGACCATTTTTTGCTTCATCTTCTTCGATCAGAGTTTTGTTTATTTTTTTTTATTTGTCAATAGAAATTAATTAAAGAATCAAAAACAAGAAACTTTCGATTGCGTTGACTCAATAATAATAAAAAAAAATATTTATTTTTAATTAATTAATTTAAATACAAAAGATGAGGCAAATAAAGCGTTAAAAACCTGTTAGTTTACAAGTAAATAACAGGTGTTACCCTTAACAAAAAAAAACTAAAAAACTAAAAACTAAAACACAACTAAAAACTTAATTCGTTTGTTGTGCTTTGATTTTTTTTTTTTTTTTAATTAAACTTTCAAACAAAAAAAAAATAAAAGCGCTTTTGACTGTTGTTTTATTAGTAAGAGGAATAATTGTTACAGGAAATTCCTTAAATCTTACTTAAATCGGTTGGTTAACAGCGCTAGACGTGTAATTTCGTTTGTGCTTTGGGTTTCTTAAGCTTTTCTGTAAGCTTCTGTAGGCTGTTTGTAAGTTAACACAATTGCGTATTAAAAGGTGTAAAAATAATTATCTGCAGTCCGATACACAGTCCTTACAACAGTCCTATCCACAGTCCTATCTACAATCCTATCTACTGTAAAATCTGCAGTCCTATCCACAGAAGATAGCTACAGTCCTATCTGCATAATAGCACTGATATAACGTATTTACTTAATTTAAAAAAAAAACATAATAAATAAATTTATTTCAAAAAACAGCACGCAATTATCACGCAATAAACACGCCATTTTTGTTTTTTCAAAAAATTAACTCGTGTGCGTTTTTTTTTTTCATTTGTTTTTGTTTTTGTTTTTGTTTTTAATTTTCTCACCATAAATTACCTCAAAAAGAAAGAAGAAATTTGTAATTAGCATTCGTGATTATTTAATTTAAAAAAATAATAAAAAATTTTCTTTTATATAATTTTTCCATTATTCAGTTTCCTAGGAAACAAATTGTCTGTCTGTGAAAAAAAATATTTTTTTTTTGTTTGTTTGTTTTGTTTTGTGTTTTGGGTGTGCTTTCGTTCATCATCATCTTCTTCTTTAATTCTCATCATCAATTGTATTATGGATGGAATATTTGATATATTTTCGTTGCGTTACGTCATCGAAGCTTTGTGTTTGCTTTGGGATGTCTTTGAAATGTCAAATATTTGAATTACATCAAAAATAAACTTTTGAATAAAAAGCTACAAATAATATTATAAAGTTTCGAGCAAAAAAAAAAATCTCATCTTGACACTTTAAAATAACCGTTGTTCAATGATCTTTAGAAAAATGCGAAGACAAAGAAGAAACAGAATAACCGCAAACGTCTCCATTGAAATAGTAACGAACTTCCTTGGAGATGTTACGTTAAAAACAAAAAACAAAAAAAAAACAAAAATAATGATCAAGTGGTGTAATTACAGTACCTTGTAATAACATTTTAAATAACAGAATTAGGCTAAGTTCGGTATGTTTATGGTTAGGATTAAGTGTGTCCACTTTAACAAACCGATTTCATTCCCACCAGATGTGTGTTTTTGAATGACTCGTCGTTTTTTATTTTATTTATTTTAAGCTCGTCTTATGAACTTTAGTTTGTTTGCTGTTGTTGTTTCGGTTCTGTTCTGTTCCTCGCTTCAACTGCATTAAAGTCTTTAACCTTTTTTAAGCGATTCTGCAAAAGAAAAAAAAAACCGCACACGTGTCCGAAATGCATAAGTCGTTTATCATTGCGTAAATCTCTTTACACCGAAACATTTTACTCATTCATAGGAATTTGTATGTAATATAATGTTCGGCTGGCTGTTAAGCCATATTGATCCTTTTTTTCTTTTCTTTTTCGTTTTTTGTTGTTGCTGCTCTGTGCGTGTGTGTTGTTTTTTCTTTCTTTTTTTTTTATATTCAATTAACATGAAATTTCAATAAATAAATCGTGATTTATGACAATTTTTATTTTCCCATTAAAAAAATCTAGTTTAAAGTGAGTTTTTATTATGGAATATTTATTTTTCGTTCTGCATTAATCAAAAAGTCAACAAAAAAAAAAAGCTTTTAGCAGCAAAAACAAAAAAAAAAAATAAAAACAAAAAACAAACGAAGAATAAAGATTCGAAAATGAAAATAAAATTTTTCGAAATCTTGCGACTGCGGCGGCTGCGTGTATAGAGTTTAGTAACTTAGCAACAAAAAACAAAAAAAAAAAAATTTTTGCTTGCCTTTAACAAATCCATGTGTTCGGTGTCGTTACTTTAGAAGTTGATTAAGTTGATTGAAGAAAAATTTAAATAAAAATTATTTATTTAAGAAAGAATGAAAAAAAAAACTCTCAAGAGACAACAGACATTCAGGCACCGTGTGATACTGAAAAACCGATCAACAAACAGAGAAAAAACAAGAAGAAGAAAAAAATAAAATCGAAAAACGCAAAACGCAAAAATGGTTCAGGTGTTCAAAGCGCTTTTTTTTTTTATTTCTTTTATTACCTTTTGCATCATTTCGTTTTATTGTTTCTAATTAATAATATTTTTTTGAGTTTTTTTTTTTATCTATATATTGATAATTAAATTAACAAGAAAATTAAAATTAAAGTTTCGTGATGACATTTTTATTCGGTTAACAAATTAACGTCATCAGGTGGTTGGATTCTTGATTAATTATTCATGTTGCTGTTGCTGCTCGCTTACTGATCCACAACAGTCTGGCTGGGTTATTATTCTCAAATGTAACTCCCCAAATAATAAAGATTTTAATGTGTCATAAACCTTAAACGGTTAACCGCAAAGAAGTAATAAAATTAATTATCGAAAAAAAAAAAAAAAATGTCGCAAAGTTTTTCTGTCTGTTTTTTTTTTATTCGTTTTAATGATAAATGAAAGCTTTAAGCAGGTGTTCATCATTAGACATGATTATGTATATTACAATAACAAAAAAATTAAGCTTTTCAAAAATTAATAAAATAAAAGGTGAAAAACTTATTATCGCACTGCTAAAAGCGTGTTTTTCTGCTTTTTTTTTCTCTCGGTTTTTTATTCTTCTTTCAACGTTATTAAGTTCATTATGGTTTTACTGTGTAAGAGGGGGGGGGGGGGGGTTGACGCTGATTTTATTTCATTTTTATTATTAAACCGAAATATTTAATAATCGATAATCAATAATAAAAAGAAAAATAAAAATCTGATGAATCGTAACAAATAAACCAAAGTGATTTGTGTAGAAAATTTTTTTACCGATGGATTGAATTATTGAATAATTTTTTTTTAAGCTTTTTTTGTTGGTGCTTTCGCTGAATTGTGACCAAAAGTTTATTCGCTTGGGGTTTTTTCATGAGTTTTTTTTTTATTCGATTTTTTTATTGTTGCTGGATTTACCAAGGATTCCTGGCACAAATAGAAATGATCGTTCCTTAGATATGCCTTCAACGTAATACCCTGCGATAGAAATGAAGTTCGTTACGATATACCACACGTAAGCAAACCACTTTGTTGCTACAAAATTATTTCTGAAAACGATCATCCATCCTGTCCACCTGTGCCACCATTTCTCCATGTGTTTTATGACCTTTTTGTGATTATCTTTGCTGTTTTCCCAAGAATCACCAAATGACATAATAAAATCAAAATAGTCAGGTGTTTTGCGGTGTCTTAATAAGTTTTTTTTTTCTTGTTGTTTATTGATCGTTTTTCGTTGTTCATTTGTTATTAGTGCTATTGCGCCTCGGTGTCTGGTTAACAAAAAGGCTAATAGCGTAATATTTTACAAATCCAGTTTTTATTCTCATTAATTAAAATTTGGATGAATTTTGGATGCGTAGGTGATGAGGTTAGCAGAAAATTTGTTTTTTCTTGAAAGGGTTTGACCACACGTGTGTATTACAGCAGTAAGTTTTGGGTTTTCAGGTGTTCAACAGGGTTTTGTGTTGCATTCAATCATCCGGAGTCAAAAGCCATCACGGATTGAGTTATTTTGTTTTGATTTTTTTTTTTGCATCTTGTTTTGTTTAAACAGAATTTCTCAGTTCATTAATTTTTGTTATTTTTGGTTTTGTTGATTGCGCTTATTTTACTGCGAATTCTTTATTTTTCTGCAGAAAATTCATTTTATTTATGTTTTTACGCTAATGTTTGTTGAATTTTGTTGTTTTTGTTGTGTTCACTTACTACGTCTTATTATTTACGTCTGACTTAAATTAATAAGAAAAACAAAAAAGTTGTGAAGCGATTGTAAATAAACAGAGAAATATGAATAATAATAATAATAATAAAATGTGTAATCAAGTAAATTGACGTCACACATTTTAATCATAATATTTACCTTAATTAATAATGAACGATCTGATGTACGACTAAGTTTTTCATATTTATTCTGAATTATTTTAATGTTGCTTCGTATTTAAATTCGATTTTATTCCACGATTCGATTTTTTGTAGAGTTGAAGAAAAAGTGAGATTTTGGTGGAAATTAATAGGAAAACTCATGTAAAAACTAGCAAACTTTTTGTGTGTACGTTATGTGGGATTCTTTGTGGCTAATTTATGGGAATGATGAAACGGTTTTAACTAGCAGCAAAGTGGTTTTTCTATGAAAATCCTTCAAAACACAAAAGGATTTTTTTTTTTCATTATTTATTGCCTGAAGTATAAAGACTTAAGTGTGTTGTACCTGTTAGCCATAACTCATTATAAATTCAGAATAATTAATTAATCTATCATTTCTAGTAAAAATCAATTGAAATTTTATTACCTAATTGTAGCTGATGCAACATTTGGTGATGACAAATGAAAAAAAAAAATGAAGTCATTAACATGGGAAATTAAGTTCTGTCTCGTATCGTTTCGTTTAGAATAATTATTTAAATTAATTAAAATTAATTAATTAATAATTAACGTGTAACAATGACATTAACATGTATAACAGACAGCAAGGTAAATATATAACAGAGACAAGTGAATAAATAAATAAATAAATGAAATAAAATAAAAAAAAAAACCATGAACTAAAAATACTTGAACTTATTTCTATTATTATTATTATTATTAATAATATTATAATAATAATTATGTTTGTATATTTTAATATACGCTTGCATAGTGCGGGTAATTGTTAGCGGTAAAGTTCAGTGTTAACGTGAAACCGTGACGCAGTTGATAATGATGTTACCATTGAACAAACGGATGTTAAATGTCTACGAACGCACTTCAAATTAACAAGTAGATCTACTTTTTAAAAATAGTGTTTTTTTTTTTTTCGACATTAGTTAACGTAAATGCTGTAGCTCTCTAGCATTAATAACAGAAATTCCAAGCCTCTTTTAATTTTAGAAGGGTTAAAAGTGTGCATTTTACCTTTCTAAGCGATAATAACGCCTAAAAGCAAATTTCAGAAGCTTTTTTATGCTCCTATCACATCCTTAAAACAAATTTCAAACATTACCTTAATATACTCTAACCACTTCATAAAATAACAAATTTAAAAAATCCTAAACGGAAAGTTCACTACTTGCAACAAATTGTTGGCTATCGAAAAAAAAAAACAAAAAATTCCTAATAACAAAAACGGTTGCAATCCGCCATTTTTTAAAATTCAAACCGTTTAAACAAAAATCAGCCGATAAATCAGTGAAAAAACAAAACGAAAATCTAATTAAAAAACAAAAAAAAAAAAAACAAAACGAAAATGAACGAAAATTTTCATAAAAGTGAATTCTGAACAATGTTTTGCGGGAAGAGAAGAAGGTCAATCAAAATTATAGGTCATGTAAAATAGTAATAATAAGAAGGAAACACTTAAATAATATTTATGAATTTTTAAAGCCAACAACAACAACAACAGCACCAGCAGCAGTAAATAGCAGCAGTAAAAATTTGTATTAAAACGAAGGCTTTTAAGTATTTTAATTCAATTGTATTTATGATTATTTAATGTTTTTTTTTTTTTTTTTTTTTCGTGCTTTTTTTTTTTATTATTAATTTTAGATTATGTTTCTTCAATGAATTTTTTTTACTTCTTTCTCTTTAATTTTGATTTTTTTTTTTTTTTTTGATTTTTCGTTGTTTCTTTGACATTTTTAATTAAAAAGTGTGTGTGTGTGTGTGTGTGTGGGTACGACCTTTTAATTCAACAGGTTGTCAATTATAAATAAAAATTTAAAAAAAAAGTAAATTAATTTTGACTTTTTGGTAATTATGGTAATGGCGCTGACGGTGAATTGTTTTTTTGAATTGTTTTGAATTTATTTGTTTTGTGTTTAAAGCCTGAAATCTGGTCCCTTAAGTAGTTCCAACGATTAAGACTTTATTTAGCACCATCGTGACAACACGAATTTTGCATAATCTAACAAGAAAAACATTTCTATCCAGAAACACTGCGATAAATTCATTACTCCACAATCAATTTCGATCAAATAAAAGCTTAACAAAGAGCAGGGAATTTTTTTTTTCTTTTATTTTTATCGATTTGGAAAGCATAACACATCTATTATGCTTTATAATTAAGCAAAGCATACAAAACCACAGCCAAAGTTATATAATTAATCAATTATTGATTTTTTATTTAGTTTTCACGCTTGATTGGTCAAGTTGAAAGAAATGAATTTTCTGTTTACCTGCGAAAACTAGACAAAAACGATAGAAAAATGTGGAAATGTGTGTAGTCAATGTGATAATTGCTAAGCTGTTTTGGATCTGTTTATCTATTAAGGAGTTTTGAGAGTTTTATTCGAATAATCATCTGTATCCCCATCCCCATTGCTTGGCTCTGTTTAAACCACACGTTGAGTGACACTTTTCAGTGTAATTTCCCTTATAATTTCCCAACGCAATTTCCCTACTTAAATCGTAATTTTCTTATTTATTTATGTAATAAAAATAAAAAAAAACAAACAATTCGCTGTTTGCTGCTTACTTTTGATTTACTTTCATTTTTTTACTTTTCACGCTTTAATTCATTAAATTTCATTTATTATTTCTAACAATTTTTAATAAATAATTTACTTAATTATTTTCTTGTATAATTAAAAAATTTTTTTTTATTATTTTAATAACATCCGTTTTATAGTTTGGCGCATTAAGTAATAGCGAAAAAAAAAAAAAAATTATTTTATAGTGGAAAACGTGGTTTCTTAATTGACGATTTTTTTTTTTTTTTTATGTTTTTGCTTTTTATTTAAAAAAAACTTTGCTTTTGCTGTGAAGTTTCTAATGGGCGTACTACGAATATTTGGAAGGTTTTTGCGATTATTTTTAAAATTTATAACCGTTGATGCCCAATTTATTGTCGATATTCAGTGTAGTGATCTTACTGTTCATGCTGTAACTCAATCAAAATTAGTCCTAGGCTCATGATTTATGTCTTATTGTAACCATAGATAAATAATCTTAACGAAATTAGCATAAAAAGTGGGCACTTGATACCAATTTTTTAAATAAATCCAATCAAACGTGTGAAAAAATAGACTTTTCTATGTAAATGTAAATTTTCCTGATTTCTGATGCATTTTTGAGTCAGAAGTTTTGTATTAAGCCCCTAAATATCCTGTATATAGAACGGATTCGCCCTAAAAACTTTTCGCTCAGTTGTTATGAGTAAAAAAAAAATGCCCAACAACATTATGCAACATTGTCGATCGGAAATCATTTTTTTTTTCTTTTTTATCTTTATTTTTTGCGTTTTTTTTTTTTTTTTAATAAAATAAAATAAAGTTTCAACACAGCACAACAGTTGCTTAAGAATTTCTCATTCATAAATTTTACATAGAAAAACGGTTTGTTTAAAGAAACTAAACAAAAATATTTATGTATATTTCGCATCAACAAAATTTCAATAATATTTTAATTTTTTTCTTTCTATATCAAATTAATAAGAATTTTAAGTAAATAATTTTATTTAATATCAGCTAGAGTTAACTACACCGAATGTAACATAAAACTAGAAGCGAAAAAAAAAAACAGCGATAAAAAAAATTTATTTTTGTGTAAAATCAACAGAAAAAGTTTTTTTTTTTTGTTTTATTTCAAACAAACGTCATTGACATGTGTTTTTGTTTAATTATCTTTTGTTTTTTAAATTATTTTTCACTTTTGTTTTTATTAATAATTTATTCAGAACAATAACAATGCGAATCACCTGAAAAACACCTGAAGTGTTTTGTAGTATCGTAGATCCAGGTAGAAAAAAAAGTTTTTTTTTTGTTTTGATTTTAGTTACTAATAAAGCACGTGGGAAATTTTGTTTTGTAACAAAAGACAATCAGAACGTTCTGATTGGTTGATTTAAATTGTAAAATCTATCAAAACCCGGGTAACGTTGATTTTTTATTACAGAAGTAAATAGTGGAGTTTTAAATAGTTTTACGTTAGTTAAATGTTTTTAATTTTCGGGTGTAACCAATCTCTAATCAGTTATATTCTGTATTCAAAGTTTCCACAAGTTTTTGACAACACAAAAGCCACCCAAGGAATCCCGGTACTGAAAAATCCACTTCTTTACCTGATTATCCACCGGTTTTCCCTAATAACAAATAAATCAATTTATAAATAAATCCATCACCATGGAAGACATAAATTAAAGAAAGAAAAAAATATATTTTTTTTCGTTGTTTTCTTGTTGTTGTTGCTGTTGCTGCTGTTACGAATGACCTTCACCCGGATTGTATTCCAACAGCCAAGATATTTTCTTTTTTTTTTTTATTTAATTTATGTAATATTACAAATTGTGTGTTTTATACATTTATTATTAAATAATTAAAATAAAAAAAAATTAAATCTTTTTTGTGTTTAATAAATAAACGAAGAGATAAAATAATTTTTCGGGTTTTTTTTTGCTGTTTACTGCTGGCTTATTAACGTAAACTTGACAAATTTGTTTTATAATTGTTTTAATTTTATTAATTGTTTTTTTTTTTATATTTACACAATTGGAGTAATTACAGAGTTTTGTAATAATTAAAAAAAATTTTTTTCGTTAACTGATTACGTTGGGTACTTTTCTGTGGTTATTGTCTTTGCTAAGGTTTTTTATATTTTAAGAAAATAAAAGGGGAAATTATTATAATTCAACATAATTAGTTTTTTTAACAGTTTGTTTGCGTAATATATTCATGTAATATGATTAAAAATGATATAAAAAATTATTATTATATGTTTTAAAATGAAAATTTGTTTTTTATTCGTTGTAAAAACTTTTATTTCCGGGAATGAATAAAATTGGAAAATTTTCTAAAGGGTTGGTAGCAATGCAATCAAATTCATTGAGTTTGGTTCAAACGTTTATTCCCCGTATAAAGCCTTAAAAAAAATTGATCTAAGTGAATTTTAGTGATTAAATTCAATTTTTGAATAAACAATTAATGATTTTAAACTTGAAAGCATAATTTCAATTACACAAATCACACAGAGCACATACAAAAAAAAATTAATTAAAAACCATTGCTTGTGGCGTTTTAGGTGTTTTTTAATTCAACGTTTATTTATTTTAAAATAGAAATATAATTATAAATGTTTGTAATTATTTTTTTTAAATAACATAAGCACTGTGCTTTGCAGTTTTTTTTTATTATTAATTAATATATATTTTTATATTAAATTCAAGGGAAAATGTGAATTTTTTTCTTTCAAAAATAACATTTTTTTTTTTTTTTATATTAACAGATGGTAGCACAAAAATGTAAGCAGAATTTTGATAAACAACAAAAAAAAAACAAAATGTTTGACAGATCAATATTGTTGTGTTTTGTTTATTGGTTTTGTGCGTTCGTCATTTCTGTTTGTTGAGGTCAATTAAAACATGAAAATTAATTAAAAATTAAATGTAAAAATGTTCGTTGAATTGTTTTTCTTTTAATCGTTTATTTGTTACTGTTTTCTGTGCAGTTAAAAACAATTTTTGTTAATAAAAACATTTATTTTTTATACTTTTTAATTAATAAATTAAAAATAAGATGGCATCAGCGTCTAGTAGTAGTGCTCGTAATTTATTTAGTGATTCAAAGAGACGACTAGCTGATCGTGTCGCTGTTAATGTAAACAATGCATCATCGGTAGCACGACAAATTGTTCGTGGATCAAAATCAAATGAGGTTTGTATATTCGATGACAAAAATATAAAGAGGGAAATTAATTAATTTTTATTTTTTTGTTACAGATTTTAATGCAATCAGCAAAGAATTTTGCCTATCAGGAGGGTTTAATGGAATCATGTTTACAAAATCTTAAAAAAATGGAATTAGTACGAATGCACATGGGTTATCAGTTTGAGGCAATTGAAAAAGCAGTTGAAAAACTTGATTACGTTCAGGAGCAAGTTCATGCCATGGAACGATAAAATTAATAAAAAAAAAAAAAAAATTACCAAATAAAAAATAAAGGTTTTTTTTTTATTTTTACATTAATAATTTCCCTACTTTTTTATGTTTCAATATGAAACTACCTATCCTTTCTCTTCTGTCAAGCCAAAGTAAACAAATTCACGATCAGGTGTTAAATGTCAAACAAAACTCCCTCGAATTTAAGCTAAAAATTAATTAATTAAACGAATAAATATGGGTAGAGTATTTTTAGATCATATTGGCGGTACAAAATTATATTCTTGTGGTACATGTGAAACAAATTTAACAAATAAAAGCGAAATAATTAGTACACGGTTCACGAGTGCGACAGGTAAATCAACCTAAACATTGTGTTTCATTATAGTTTTGTTTTTTTTATATATTTATTGTGTTTTTGAATGATTTTTAAGGGCGAGCGTACCTGTTTAAACGCGTGGTTAATTTAACATACAGTAAGGTACAGGAAAGTGCTATGCTCACTGGGCGTCATATGGTACGCGATGTAATGTGTAAAAAATGTAAATCAAAACTAGGATGGATGTACGAGTATGCAAAGGAGGAAAGCCAAAAGTAATATTATCCATATTGAGTTTACCATTTAAAATTGACATTTAATTAATTTATAAATCTAAAAACAGGTACAAGGAGGGACGTGTTATACTTGAGCACGCGTTAATAAGAGAAACTGATGATGCTTTTGTGCCCACAAGCAACTTTTCCGATCCAATTTTAAATTAAAAAAAAAAATTTATACTGTAATGTAATTTTAAATTAATTAATTAATTAATTAAAAAAAATAAAGAAATTTTAAAAAGAAAAGAATTTTTTTTTTTTAATTTCTTAAAATTCTGCTGCACTGCGTTTTTGGCTTCGTTTTCTTCTTCTTCTTTTTTGTTTGTTGTTAATGAACAAAGCAAACTTCACTCGCCTTAAAATAAGTAAACAAAGAGAAGGAAATTTTGTATCAGCTGTTAAAACGTCAAAACTAAAGTTTATTATTTATTTTTTTTTTCATTTTTCCCAACATTTGAAAGTTAAAAAAAAAAAAAAAAATTATTTTTTTTGCTGCTCTTTAATTATGGGCAAAATATTTCTGGACCACATTGGTGGTACAAAACTATATTGCTGTGCATCTTGTGAAACAAATTTAACGAATAAAAGTGAATTAATTAGTACACGATTTACGGGGGCGACAGGTAAATTAAAACTAAAAACTCTTCTTTTTTACTACTACACGTAAACGGATTTTATTTAATTTGTTTTCTTAAGGGCGAGCCTACTTATTTAAACGCGTGGTTAATCTAACGTTCAGCAATGTGCAGGACCGTGTAATGTTAACGGGACGTCATATGGTACGCGATGTTATGTGCAAAAATTGTAAAGCAAAACTGGGCTGGATGTACGAGTACGCAAACGAGGACAGCCAAAAGTATGGGGTGATTCATTCGTTGTGCAAAAATTAATCAATAAAAAAAAACATTTTTTTTTACAACTTTCAGGTATAAAGAGGGACGTGTTATACTCGAGCATGCATTAATCACTGAATCCGATGGTTTCAGTGATCCGTTTATAACCACAGCACGAGATTTTAATAATATTTAACGAAAATGAATGGAAGGATTGGATGGCGGGAGAGACTATAAGGGATGGAGAAGTGATTTTTGGATGGCTGGATTTTTATAATTGATTATTGATTAGGAAATAAAACAGAGAAATTCAAGTAAAATTTTTTTTTTTTTTTTTTGTTTGTTTGTAATGACATTTTGCGATATACATTGAATGCTTAATTAAGAAAGAAAGAGAAAAAAATGCATGAAATCCTGAATTTTTATCACGTCTATGGCAAACGCTGATACAAATATAAATATCCCAATTCTTTCGGTGGGTTCTGGGATATGGCTACCTTGTTATCGTTGAAGATTACCCATTGGTTGTCCTTTAGGATGTGACAAACGTAGTGGCCAACCTGCGACGAGGTGCCCATATGTGATATAAACGCCGTCAGTTTGTATTCTGAAAACAAATAAAAAATAAAATCTCAGTGCCAACGAAAATACAAATAAAAAAAACAAAATTCTGGTAGAACAACACTCACTTGCATCACCATCCCGATAAATTTTATCTGGTGTCGCCGCCTCAGTGGGCATTCCAGTATCCAAAATATCCAATTCACCTTGATGTGAAAATATCCAATCGGCAGCCCGCTCAATATTGTTGTTTGTTTCACGGAGTGCTTTTGTTGCCTGCATCTCATTGAAGCCCATCGACATGAGTATTTCCAAACCGTGAACATCCGCAATAAACATATTATTCCTTCGGCAATCAGTGCCCGGTGGTACAAATGTATCACTAAAGTCTGAATCGGTGATATGTTCCATCATCCATTGTGTGGCCACCTCAGCGCCCGAGTTCAATGTGAAAAACATCGCACGTTTGCAGGCCTCCTGAGGAAAACCCATTTCAATGAGCTGCTGCAATACAATAGGATCCATAGGTGGTGGTGATGGTGGACGTCCAGTCAATTCTGGTAATAATTCCTCATTCGGTAATAAACCGTTTGAACGTAACGAACTCAAATCCAATTCATCTGGTATTTCAACGGCCACATCCAATTTGACAGAAACCCAATCCTCACGCAAAGTAAACTTTTTCAAATGCAACATCAGGTAGTCTGGCATTGAAGCAAAACGTGTTGTTCTATAAAAGAGATCAAAATTAATCCCAGATTATACAAAAATAGTAGACGTTGAAGGAAATTTATTTTTACTTTTTCGCTGTTGTTTTAGCATTTATAGCTGTGCTATAAAATTGTTCCACCTCCTCAGATTGACTAAATGTGTCAATGCATGACTGAAGTGTAATCCGTGGACGGACAACTTTATCCTGATCAGGCTTTGGTCCTGACGTTGACTCAGCTATTTCTAATAACTTTTCATATTCTCTAACCTCATCGATGTTTGTTGCCAAATGCAATGGAATCGGCAATGCTAAACACCATTCATCACGACGTGTATACTTTACTTTACCACTAGAGCCACATTCAACACGATCCTCAACACAGAATTTCATAGAATCAGCAGGATTATCTTGGTGACGACTATTTCTCTGTTTATATTGAAATAAAAAAAAAATTGTTTTAATTCATAATCTGAATTTCTACCTTCACTCAGAACTTACATCTAAAACATTAACTAAATGCAAGAAAAATTCCTGGGCATCCTGTTGTGATTTACTAGAGAAATCCTGATGATTTTTACCAATTAAATTTTTAAACATTGTCGGTGAGATACCAGTACAATCAATATCCATTGAATTTTCAACGATTTTACTATATTTACCGCTTAGCAAGCCAACACCCAGTTTCGCCCTTAAGTAAACAAACATTTTAATTTAATACAGAGGTGGGAATTCCTATTCTCAACTTACATTTGAATGTTAAAATCATTAGCTGGATCAGCAGGATATGTAGCGAAAATATCCGATGACTTTACAACGAAACGATTAACAAAATCAGGAATCGTAAACATAACCTAAAATTAAAAAAAGGATTTTATTTTTTTTTTTAATTTGTGTCAAAATTTAGAGAATCTAGAGATTATTTCACCTGCATAACACTGTTCAAGTAACATGAATTACCAAGATTACGCATACCAGTGTAACCAGGTCCAAAAATCGGTTCTAATTTACTTGAACTTTCCGTTAATAAACCCCATTCACCGATTCTTTGATTTAAATCTAATTCCAATTCGACCATAGATTTTTCCGTCTGAAAATTTTTTATTTTTGAATTAGAATTTTCTTCTTTTTTTTTTAAAGTAGAATCCACTTTGTACCTTTTCCATTTGATTGACTTTAATACCAAAATGGGATAAATGTTGTACTAACAACGGATCATCTACCATATCATCCTCAACATAACTGAAGACATCTGCTTTACCATCGGATGTTATTGTTCCTAGTTTGACAGCTAATGGATATCCAGTTTCCTTGTAATGTTGGACCTAGAATAGAAAATTTAAATAATTTTTTAATTAGCATTTTTATTTTCTAAATAAATAAGGAAATAATTACAGCATGATCACGTCCTCCGGAACCATCGAAAAATTTTCGCCCACACATAATTGTGCCATCGGTTAAATTTAACCACAAATTATTTGTTAAATCACATTTTTCACATATCCATCCGGTTGGTGGTATTTTTTTGCCATTATTCAATTGTTGTAAATTTTCAGCATGTTTTGACTGTTGACGTGCCTCACCGTCCCATGTACCACCCAATGATTCCTTTTCAAACTTTATAATTGCCGATTCAGCTGCAATAACCGCTTTAACTGCATTTATAACCTGTGAAAAACGAATTTTTTTTATTCCGATAAATTTCGCTATTAGAAAAATAATTTTTATTAACCTGAATCGGTAAATCATCATTTGGATATGTAATCGTCTCATAATTAGGTAATGTTACAATTGAATAAAAGTATTCATATTCAAATTTACGTTTACCAGCGTCTGGATCAAAACCACCCTCAACACCGATTGCCAAACGTGTAATTTTCTTTTCAGGACCCTCTCCTATCTGTTCAACAGTTATCTATATTATCATTTAGTGCGTAAAAATAATAATAATAATAATAATAATAAAAATATATATAAAAATAATAATCATAGCTTGGAATGAATATATGAATATGCGGATCATGATTCAGGGGTTTTTTTGTTTTTTTACCTCGCGTTTTTCACGTCTTATATGCAAGTAAACACCGTAACCAGTTTTTTTATAATATCCATCGACATACTCCTTGCCAAAGCTTAAAAATGTTGTTAAGCACAGATAAATACCTGTCTCTGTATCCTAAAATAATTTATTTATTTAATTTCATTATTTTTTCTTTACTTTTTCCTTATATATATATATATAAATTCGCTTACCGGTGAATCGTATGAGTAGACACACTCATCTTTATAGATATTATCATTTGTATTTACCATACGAATTTGATTAAAATATTGTTTTGGTAAACTCATTTTTATACGCTTTGCTTTCTCTCTCCCTTTTATATTAATAGAAATAATTTTATAACTTAATTGTTTATTAGAAATGTTTTTTTTTTTTAATTATAATTTTAATTTTTTATTTATAGAAAAACAATAAAAATTAAAAATAATAATTAATAAAAAAAAAATAGAATTTTTTATTATTCTTTATTTTTATTGTGATGATTGACAATTTTTTTTTATACAATTGGTAGTACTGGGGTTTTTTTTTTTTTAGTTACCAATTTTTTTTTTTTTATGCGCGAAAGAATAATAAGGGAAATTTTCAAAACGAAAAAAAAAAACTAGCCGAAATGCAATAATTTAATGTAACTAAATTAATTTAATTAATTAATTAATAATTGTTTTTAACAATAATTTATTAATTTTTATTGTTTTTTTTTAAATGCAAAAAATTATATTAATCGGTTGTATGAATAAATTAATTAAAATTTTTAAAAAATGACAATCAACAGAAGTTGTCTGCGTTTCAATTGTGCAATATTTTCATTGTTTTGTACTAAAATAAAAATAATTATTTTTTTTCTTTATTAATTAATTTTGTCAATAATTTTAGTTTTCTTTTTTTAATTCGCGATTTATATAAAAAAAAAGAAAATTAATCACAATTTGAATATGATTAGGTCGGTGCTACTGAATTTAACATTAAAACAAATAAAATTGCGACGTAATACTAGTGTATTATCGTCGTGCTTAAGTTATTCTGAGTATGGGGACCCGGCACTAGTTTTAAAACAAATCGAAGTGGTTATTAAGCCACCAAATGAAAATAATGTTATAATTAAATTATTAGCGGCACCAATTAATCCAGCTGACATAAATACAATTCAAGGTAATATTCTCATTTTCATTTTTGATTAATTTGAAATTTTATTTAAAAAAAAATATTTTAGGTAAATATCCTGTTAAACCACCACTGCCAGCTGTGCCCGGTAATGAGTGCGTTGGAGAAGTTATTAGTACTGGTTATGATGTTAAAAATTTAAAAGTCGGTGACTTAGTAATTCCATTCTCAACTGGTATGGGTACCTGGCGCACACATGCCGTATACAAGGAGAATGAGCTAATGAAAATACCGAAAAGTGTTGGCATTATAGAAGCGGCAACAATCACTGTAAATCCATGTACTGCCTACCGAATGCTTAAAGATTTTGTCAATTTAAAACCGGGCGATGTTGTTATACAGAATGGTGCAAACAGTGCTGTTGGTCAAGCCGTTTTCCAGCTCTGCAAAGCCTGGGGATTAAGATCTGTTGGTGTTGTACGCGATCGAAAAGACATAAATGAATTAAAAAGTTATTTGACAGGTATGGGTGCTGATGAAATATTAACTGAAGAGGAACTCCGTGTAACAAAACTGTTCAAAGAAAAAATATTACCGAAACCAAAGTTAGGATTAAATTGTGTTGGTGGGAAAAATGCTTTAGAAATGACTAGACATCTTGACTACGAAGGGACAATGGTTACCTATGGCGGTATGTCACGGGATCCACTAACAGTAACAACATCCGCGATGATATTTCAAAATTTAAAATTTGTCGGCTTCTGGATGACCAGATGGACTAAAGACAATTACAGTACCGTGGAACGTCAACAAATGTTTGATGAATTATTTAATATGTTTAGTGCACAAAAAATGCAACCGCCTGCCCACAAATTAATTTCATTTAATAATTATAAGGAAGCGCTGACGAGTGCTAGCTCTGTACAAGGTTATCTAGGACAGAAATTTATTTTTGATTTTAATAAATAAAAGATTTTTTCAACGCTTAGAGATTAAAAATAATTTTTATTGTTTCATAAAACCCCGAGATTTATTTCTTGCCTTCCAATTCCAGTTATTACAAATTAGCATTCATCTAGCATAGTTAACAGTTGATCTCTGGGACTGATTTCCGTGTTGTAATCTTCCTGTTTATCTTCAATGTTGAGCAAATTTATTTTCTCTGTCAGATTGTAAAATTCGTTTGTTATTTCGATAACGTGCGCACCTTTATTGTTCGATGTGAATGGTTGTCGGTCTTGTGATTCATCACTGGGACTCGTATTGCAATCATTTATCGCAAATGTCACATCGTCCAAGATCACATTTAAATTCTCACTAAATGTCAAACTTTGTTCCGTTTTAATATTCAGTTGATCGACAAAATTCTCCAAAACATTACTGCCCGTCCGTGTAGACGATTCAATTGCCGATTGTTTTTTCTGTCGTTTAATTGATGGTTTTTTACCAGACGCATAATTACCATCCGCGTAAATATTGTCACCGAAACTCTCAGCAAATATATGGAGATGTTCGTACGCACGAACATCTTCAAAGGATCCATCATATTTTTGTACTCCCAACCGAAGCAACACGGATATTTTCACATTAAACGGATTCAACCATTTTATTATTTTATCCCATAAATCGTGTTTATTTGCACTGGACAATGTATTCCAAAACTCCAATATTAAACTTCGACACCAATCGATTAATAGATTTTTACGCATTTCCGGTATTAATTTTCCGATACCATCTAGATGGCGAAATGTCATCTCGAGCAACTGATGTGGATTTTGTGTTATAAATATTTGCCACTTCATGACCATTGTCATTAGATCCCATAATTTATCCATTGACGTTGTTTCCAGGTTCATTAGTGAACAACAAGCGATATCTGTTAATAAGATTCTGGTCTGTTGTGGCGTTAATAATTGATCCTCTTGACATGGTGGTACTGGGAATAATAATTTCTTCAAAAATCTAGGATCCAACAGGACGCCAGTTAGATCTCTCAGGACTAAAATCAGAAAGAAAAAAAAAAACGAAAGATTAAGCCCTGTTCCACGTTTCCATAAAACTCCTAAAAATTATTAAACCGATTAAAATTCTATAAAAACTTTTACGGTACTTAATCGGTTAACTTAACAAAATCCTAAATATGTCAAAAATATGTGTTAAATATGTTGTGCCTCTGTGCTCTAAAAATAATTTTCTTTCAACTTTAAGTCAGTCACTTCACCGTAATAGTTTTCTAGTTTGCACTGTTTTAATTCGACTTAATTCACCATTTTTTTTTTCTTTTTCTTATTCGCTTTTCAAATAATAATCGAATAGAGAAAGGTAAAAAACCACCTTTTGTGTGAGATAAATAAATAAATACCTTGGGCAGATTTATCATCAGTTATATTCTGTGCCTTTAAACGTTGATCAATCACATATAACATTTCACTTCCTAAATTAATAATTAAAAATATATTGCACCGGGACATAATTATAGAATCTGTTGTGACCTTAGCAGAGAATTTTTATTGATTAAACTTTTAGAAATAACAAACAGGCAAAATCGAAGGTAGTGAAAACACCTGAAGAATTAATTATTTACGATGTTGACGACTCTGTTTAGCTAATCGATAAATTTTGTGAAATAAAGAAGAAAAAAACAAAAAAAAAACCACCCTATGCCTTTCCTTTTATTAATCAATAAACATTTTTTTTTTTTAATTTTCTTTTAGATTAATAACGCGATTATCGGTGCAAGTGTTTTAAACGAGTGAACGCAATGGAGGAGCCAATGGATGTTTTTGATTATAATTCAAAGCTGGTGGAATCGTTAACCGCCCACGGTGAAATCGTTAATGCATCATATGTCTTCCGGTCCTTACCGAGTAACTATGAACGTGTGATGTATGTCACGAAATTACTAAAAACGCACAAAATAAAACCGGATGTTGCACTGTTGATACCGAAAAACGATCAACAATCCATTGATTCTCGTACTGTTGGAAATCATTTATTTAAAGAAAAGAAATTTTACGAGGCGTTAAAAAATTATAATCAGAGTTTATGCTTCGCAATATTAGGTTCGCAAAATCAATCGATTTGTTATGCAAACCGTTCGGCGGTTTATTACCATTTGGAAATGTTTGAAGAGTGCCTAGAGAATATAAAATTATCAAAAGCAGCCGGTGCGAAAGATGATTTATTGATAAAAATTAATAAACGAGAAATTAGTTGTCTGGAGATGATGGATAATAAAAATTCACAAAACACTGATAATCTTGAGGTGAAATTAAGTTATCCGGAGCATCCAAGTGTGCCGTATATCGTGAATTGTCTTGATCTGAAAAACGATGTGAAATCCGGACGGTCGGTTGTAACGAATAAAGATTTAAAACCAGGTGACGTGATTGCCATTGAGGAACCTTATTGCGTTAATGTGTCCGCATACGCAAAATACGAACGGTGCTACTACTGCTTATCAGAGAATAAATTATCGCTTATATCGTGTCCAAATTGTACCAGTGCCATGTTCTGTAATAAAGAATGCTATCAGCTGGCACACGATAAATATCACAAATACGACTGTCCAATACTCAACGGTTTATATCAATTATTCACGAAAATCCATGTAATCGGTTTAAAAGTTGTCCTAACGGCAATCCATGACTTCACAACGATAGAGAATTTAAATAATTTCATCAATGAAACTGTAACCATTGAAAATCAACCAAATGCATTTACCTTTGATTATAAAAATGAGAAAAAGCGCAAGGAAATCTATTCACTGGTACACTCACTGGAGACAAACCAAGCAAAGCGTACGGTCGCTGATTTATTTCAACGGGCCACGATAATCGCATTTTTATTAATTTATTTAAAAGGGAATAATGAAACAAAATTATTATTCGCTAAGGGTGAGAGTTGTGAGATGATTTTCACTGAGCTTTTCTACCATCATATAATGACCTCAGCAACAAATATGCATACACTTGATCAGGTATCCAAAGATGATAATGATATTAATAGAAGCAGTGGATCCGGTGCATATCCATTTGCCAGTTTGATTAATCATTCGTGCATTCCAAATATCAAACGAATGTTCAATGGAACAAAATTAATTATAATTGTGCACCGGCCAATCAAAAAAGGTGATGACCTAATGGATAATTATGGGTAAAACGAAATTTTTATATTTTTATTCCTTTATTCTTTTTTTTTTTTTAATGAAATTTCCTGTTTGTTTCAGGTACCATCATTGTCTACACGATAAAGAGAAACGTCAACATTCACTTATGTTGCAATATCGTTTTCGTTGTGAATGCATTGCATGCATTGAAAATTACCCACTATTATTTAATCTTAAAAATTCACCAAATATACCATCAATTATAACAGAGATTGATCACAATACTATATTAAATTTTGATAAAAAATTTTCAATGGATAAATTACCAATATATTGTAAGTATATATGTGATTATGATAAATATTATCCATGTTGGCAATTATCGGAGACGCTTGAAAGCTTACATATGTGCTGTTTTATATTATTTACTCAGATACCAATGCGATTTACAATAAAATAAAATAAATTAATTATATATCAAAAAATAATATAGAAAAATAAAGAATTTTTATTTAAAGTTAAAACAATAATTATAATTTGAGATCTCTCGTGACAATTTCATTCATATTTTTTTTTAAGTTTCTTTTCACCATGTAAAAATTTCCCTACTTTTTTTTATGTTAAATTCTTTGAATTTTCCCCTCTAGTTAGGTTTTTTTGGCAAATAAATTCTCTTAAAATGTGTCTTGGATAAGTTTTTTTTTGTTGTGGGAAAATTCCTGTTTATTTTTTTTTCCTAAGCTAAGCTTTTTTTTTTTGTATAAATTTTAAACATTTTAAGCCTCTTCGTTGTTCGTTTATTTAATTAATTAATTAATTTTAATTAGAGTAATGTAACATTACCGAGATTTTCTTTAATAACCGTTTCCATAACAACTTGAAATACGGTTTGTATATTGGCGGTATCGGTTGCGGTTGTAAAATGAGGACAAATAACACGACGGGCATTATGATTACGTTGCAGGAATTTCTTTTGTATAAATAATGCGGCAGAATCAATATCCTTATCAGGGCCATTATAATCGGATAGGAAAAGTCTTAAATGACGTCCGGAGCGCATTATCTTCTCCCGAAATAAATCTAATTTATTTAGAAAGACAACAAAGGAGGCCTCCTTAAACCAGCGGTTATTCACAATTTGTTCAAACAGGTTAAGACTCTCTTCTAATCGGTTCACTGTTGCGTCCTCCAGTAATGTCATATCGTAACCACTTAATGCCACCACAAATAAAACCGCACGGACATCCTCAAAACAATAAACCCATTTACGACGCTGCGAACGTTGTCCACCGACATCGTACATACTGATTATTGTGTCATTAACACGGAAATTTGTCTCGATTATACCATTTGTACGGACACGGGCACGTAACACATCGGTGGGCGATGGAACATACTTTTCATCACAGATACGATCCATGTTCTCGAATAAACTAAAATAAGAGTAAATTTTTTTTATTAAATCAATTAAACGAAAGTATGTACGGAGTTAATTTACTATAAGGCAGAGTCGTTTAATTCATAGTCATATCCCCTGGACACTGCTAACCGGATACCACGATCTTTCCAAAGTATCTTCAGTGCAAGTCGCACTTTATCGATTATTTTGAATTCCATGTCAAAGCAGCTGGGACTCGCTAATATTATCTTCGCATAAGTTTTATTTGATGAATGTTCCAGATTAATACGTAACAGTCCCATGCCAGTCAGTACATATTTCATTGAGGCGAGTAAATTATCTAAAACAGTCGGTCGAAAGGCGCACAGTTCACCATACGTAAAGCCATCCGAGTGTATTATTTTCATTTGTTTAACCAAAGTACTTTTACCACTTTCTGCCGCACCAAGTAATAAAATCTTTAATATCCTAGGACGTTCCTTCGATAATAGATCGAGTTGCTTATCGATTTCATCGCTACGTCTACGCGCTGTTACCTCGTCGCGTTCCAACGTTAAACATGCACCCATTTATCACAATATTTGTTTTAATTTTTTTGTTTTTTCAAATTAATTAAACTTTATTTTACATTATTTATGCTTTTAAATTTTTATTTATGTTCCAATGTATTAGAATTTTCATGTTTTTTTGTTGATATTTCGCTGCTGTTGTAGCTGTAAAATTTTTGACTGTCACAACCACTTGTTGCTGCAGCTAAGGTAAACAAATGTGAAAGCTTTTGCGTAGCACGTTTCTATGCGTAATCACCAATTTTGTTTGTTTTTTTTTTAAGCTTTACTCTGCGATAAATCAATCACCAGAACATATTTCAATAGAATAGTTAACGTAACCGAATAATTTAATTAATTAAACTGTTGGTTAATTAAAAATTGCACAAAATCTATTTGAAAGAATAAAAACAAAAACAAAAAACTGCAAATGCACTCAGTTGTTCACATTAGAAAAATTACTCTCTCATTGTTTGGGAAATTTTTATACGTGCATGAAGTGTGTAGTAAAAGAATTTTATTTTTTATATTTAAAAGTTTCCCAACCTGATTTTCTTCGCTCGTACTAAATATTAAATATAGATTTGACTTCGCATTATCTAAATGCACTTATCCCCACTTTTAATTTTATTTTATTCCTCCGTTGTAGATTCATAATAAAATTGTCGACCGTCTTGCATCGTCTTTATAATTAAAAATAGAAAAAAGTTTTTTCACATTCCCTAATAAAATTGTTTTTGATTCTGTGGTAAATAAATAAAACAAAAAAAAAGAATAATTTAATTAATTATGTCTCTGTACGGTTATTTAGATGATGATCCGATATTTGGGTAAGAATTTTCATTTGTTTTTTGGTGAAAGTTTTTTTTTTTTTTTTATATATATATATTCTGTTTTCTGACATTTGTTCATCCATCTCACTCTAGAGCTTTCTAGGTTTTTTTTTTTTCGATGTCGCCGTAAATAATTAATTTTTCGCTAATTAAAATAAAAAAAAAAATTTAATTTGATTTGTTAACTATTTCAGACATCATATGCGATCAGTACGTCAAATGAATAATATGATGTCGAGCATATTTCCGGATCCGTTCGGTATGCTTGGTGGTAATGGGTTAATGGAAAGTATTGGTGCCCCATCCCTACTTGGTAATAATCGTGGCGCATTAATGCCATTTGGTTTTCCAGCAATGCCGAACATAAATCGTTTGTTGTCAAACACAGGTATGTGTTGTGTTGATCATATTCCCACCCTGAATAGAAATAAAAAACGTTTTTCGTTTAAAGGGATGCCTGATGGTGGTAATGGCATGTCGTTTAGCAGTAGTAGTTTTGTCTCAATGACACAAGGTCCGGATGGACGTCCACAGGTATATCAAGCTACTAGTAGCATGAAAACGGGACCAAATGGTATTCGTGAGACACAGAAAACTGTTCAAGATTCACGAACAGGTGTTAAAAAAATGGCGATTGGCCATCATATTGGTGAACGTGGTCATGTTATTGAACGTGAACAAAATGTACGTACAGGTGATGAGGAGGAACGTCAAGATTTTATAAATATTGAAGAGGAACAAGCAGAAGAGTTTGATCATGAATTTATGCAAAAAAGTCGTCATACCCTTTCGATAACGGGTGTTGGAGGAGGTAGTAATGGTGGTGGTTATGGTAATCGTGGTGGACAACAAATGTTGGCTATACAAGCAGCACCATCATCTGCAACAACTGCAGGAGCAGCAGCCGTAGCTGGAACAGGAGCAGGAGCTTCTTCAGCTCCAACTAATAACGTTACGTGAGTTAAGGATTTCTGATATTTCTTTCTTTCTTTATTTATTGTTTATGGTATATTTGCGCTTGTTATTATTATCATTATTATTATTAGTAAAGAAAAGTATTTAGTATGTGTTTGTTTGCACACAAAAAATATTCTGCTATACACACACACACATTTTTTTATTTTCTTTTGTAATTATTTTTTATTTTATTTTTTTTATTTTTTATCAAACAATCCAAAAAAAAAAATTTTTAATCAAAACATGGTGTAGTAGTAAAAATTCCCAAACGGAACAGAATTTATCGCCAACATCATCATCATCATCACCGATAATAATTGATGATTCTGCAGATGATGTTTTACCACAGAAATATCATCGTCCACAACAACAACAGCAGCAACAACAGCAAATTAAAAATAATCGAGGACACGTCAGTAGTAATAGACATGGTAACGGTATTGTGGGTAATGGACGTCATATAGTAACACCACGTAGAGCATTACGTACAACACCAACATCACAATTGTCTATGAATTTATCTAATCCTCCCGTTACGTCATTGAGGTTTGTTTTTATTTTTTTTTAAGCTTTTATGTTTCGCTTTTTAATATGCTTTTTAATATGCTTTTTATTATTGAGTTTCTTACGCACGCTTATTGGTTTGTAATTAGTAAATTTTAATGACTATTTATTAACTCATCCTTATCCCCATCTCGTCCCCATTTTCCTATAACAAATTGTAGCTGCAGCAGCACTAATAAACCATTCAAAAGTAGCAGAAGAAGAAGATTAACCTTTTTGGGGTATTTTTTAATTTAAAAATAAATTTCCCTGTATTTTTAATATTTTGTGTATCTGCTGCAACGTGACTTGGTTACGTAATTGCGCAGCTTTTTTTTTTTTTTTCTTTTTTTGATTGGTTTATTTGTGCTAGCCAATCACAGTGCAATTACGCAGCGTTTTTAATTTCATAATTTATTTTTTTTTTTTTTTTCTTCTCTCTTTAGTTTTCATGCTCATCCCTATAATAATAATGGATCAAGACGTATAAATCATCGTCCAATGAAGTCTAGCCATCATCATAATTTACAAATGCAGCAGCAACAGCATCAGCAACAACATCAGCAGCAACATCAACAGCAACAGCAGCAACAACAACAACAGCATCAGCAACAGCACAGACAATTACAATTACAAATGCAACAGCAACAACAGCAATATATACAAAAACGATTACAACAAAGTAGTACAACGTCGTCAACAAATGAACAAAATTGAGGATAATGTTGTTGTGGGTGGCAAAAAGAAAATGATGAGAGAAAAAGAAAAATGAATTTTTTTTTTTTTTTTATATATATATAATTTAATTAATTAATTAATGAGTAAAATTTAGTAATTTTTATTTTATTGTCGTCATCGTCGTCGTGTACATCTTAAATAATATTTGAATTAAAAAATAAAAAAGAAAGAAAAATTTATGTTGTGCTAATTAAGTAATAATTAATTTTTATTCTCTAGTAATTAAATAAATAAATAAAAAATAAATAAGAAAAAGTAAAAAAGAAATAAAATAAAATGAGTTGAGATGAGATGAGATGATAATGGGGGGAGGAGATGAATAATTATATAAATTTTAAGATAAAATAAGAAAATATTTACCATTTGTTGTAGATAAATAAGTATTAGACTTGGTGGTGCAGTGTACCACCCGTACGCCCGTGCCCCCTGTTTATTTGTAACCTTGGATGAATAGAGATTGATCTAAATTTTATTCATTTTTTATCCAAGGATTACACTGAGAAAGGTACGCTGTGCTGTTTAACAATGATTTATGGATAAATTACCACAGGGCGTTGATTTTCTTATTTAAATTTATTCATAAACAAGCTGGAAATAGATGGATTAAGCGCATCGTAAACATTCCATGACATCAGCATTAGTTTTCAACGATTTTTACTAGTGGTCTAAAGTGGTTGAAAATTATGTTTTTTGTTGATGGTGCTGAAAATTCTATTGAGTCTTCTAAACTAAACAGCAGCTGCACAGCTAAAGATTTTTTTAATTATTTTTTTTCATATCTCTATTACTCTTGCATAAATATATATATATATATATAAAATAAATGAAAAGAATATAAATAAATAAATAAAATTTGATTGATTTAAATAATTTAAGGGAATATCTTTTAATTTTTTTTATTTGTTAAAGACGCCTAACGTTTTATCTCTACCAATCAGAAATATAAGATGTGATTTACGGTGAATTTTATTTCCTTTATTAATTTAAAGTTTAATTCGCGTTTTGAAATTTATTTCTTTTCATTTTTTTTTTTATTATAAGGAGAAGAAAATATGGGGAAATTTATTAAGTAAAAATAAAAAAAAAATTAATAAAGGTTTATTCGTTGCTTTTAAGGAGTTTTTTTTTGTTAAATTAATAAATAATAATTAATTTACTTTATATGCGAATAATGAATTATTGTATGCAGGATGTTTGTAAAGTCAATAATAATTTTTTTTATTGATTTAAATCCACCCTTATAGCAACAATTTCTCACTATTTTTTTTATTATTATTATTATTTTTCCTATTTAATGTAAATGTTTATTTTCTAATTAAATTATCATTAAAAAAATAAAAATATTCATCAGATTTAATTATAAAAAAATTTTAAGAAATTTTAGCGAAAATCTTTGTACAGTCTTAAAAGATTAAAAGTGTACGTTGCATTAATAATCCGTAGTGATGCCTAACGATCGCTAAGAAGATTTTCCACACATTTAAATAATTATTTAAAAAAAAAATATGAAATATAAAAAAAAAGAAATAAATTTATCAATTAAAATAATTAATGCAAATATTAAAATTTTAAATTAAAAAAAGATTTTTAAATTAATTTTTCCTTTGATTTTTCGTTAGATTTCTTTTTTCCGGAGACAAGAAACTTGACGATAGTACTTGCAGTGGAAATATTTGCTTTTGTTTTTTGTGTCTTTCTAATAGATGGCAGAACAGGTAATATAAATAATAAAAAATTATTTTGACAGCTCTGACTGAACGCTAATAATATTCAAGCGAAATATTTTTATTATTGTTAAAAATAAATAAAAAAATTAATTAATTAAATAACCTGTTAATATGTAAGAAAATAAGAAGTTTACAATTAAAATTACAATGAAGTTACTGGGAAGAATCCTGTTGTCGATATTTTGTATGTTGGAAAAAAAAATATTTTCCACCTGCGTTTTCTATCAACTTTGAAAAAAAAAATTTATTTTGTTTTTTTTTAGTTTTTAATTTAATTGCCGTGTCCAGTGGTATCGAGCTGAAAGGTTTACAATTTCTGATAAATATAATCACCGGTGAGTTTATGGAGTCACGATTGCGGGCGAAGGAAGAAGCAGAAGCGGCCGCATCCGCTGAACCGTTGTCGGGTTACACAAATTACACATTTTATAATATTTTAAGTGATATAAATAGTACGGGAACGTGTCTGCTGGGTGACAAGGAAAAGGAGTTGATGAGTAAAACGTATGACAAGGATCGGCCAGAGAAAAGAGTTAAATGTCGTCCGGGTTTTGGGAATGGCACCCTGCAGATAATCAATTCGTTTAAGGAGGTCGAGACAATACTGAATCCGTACGGTAATGGAACGAAGCGGAATCAACCGGGTAATTGTGCGCTGATTTTATTTTATACAAAATCATGTCCAGGCAGCGCTATGGTCGCACCGCATTTTAACTCGATTGTTCGTCAATTTCCCGACATCAAAATGATCGCAATTGATGCCCTAAAATACTACTTTTTGAACCCTGAGTTCGGTATCTTTGGCCTACCGACAATTGTGCTGGTGCACCAGGGACGCAACGTCATCAAATTCAACGAGAAAGTCTACTCGATTTATCATTTTATCGAGTTCATTAAGAAGTACACGGATATCCAGGAGACGGCGACGATAGCGTACGTTAAATCAGAAGACTTTTACGGGCCACTATCGTCACACATTGAGAAGGAGGTTGACTACTGTCTGTATCTTGCCTGGCTTTTTATTATCGTGTGCGCCGTTTACTATTTCACCAAGTCAAAATTCTACACACAAATCGTTGAAATGATTAAACAGAATTGGCGCGAATCGGAAGCACACCACGAACACGGAAGTTAAATTTTTTTTTAATTTTATTTTATAGATAAAAAACGTTTCTAATTGTAATTAAAAAAAATTCCTAGCTATGTAATTAAATTATTAATTAAAGAAAATTTCACCAAACCCCAAACATTTTTCGTTTTATTTCGGATACAAAAATTTTCAACAAAATTTAACCAGAATTCATAGAGTGGTTCGCACCTGTAATCAAAAACCAACTAAAATCTAATTAATTATTAATTTTCTAATCATAATTAGTGAGGAAAAATTCACTGTGTTGGGATTTTACATGGATTTTTTTTTTTTGCTTACTGTTTGTTGGTTTTTCATTTCATCGTGTTTTAAATTATATTTGCCTATTGGGATGTAGGTGGCAGATTAGTAGTTTGAGTGAATTAAAATAACACAGAAAAAGAAAAACCCCCCATAGTCGTCAACACAACACACCGTTTTTGATGCAAAAATAAATTATTCAATACGTTGTTACGTACCGTAATTAAAAAAAAAAAATCTTTTCTAAATCACATGCTGCACCGTTGTGTAAATAATTATTAGACGAAGAAGTAAATTTAAAGTGTTAATATCCCCACAGGTTTTATTTTTCTTTTATAAAAATAAATCATTTCTATGAAATGGGCAACAACAGCTGCTGTAGAAGAAAAAAAAATAAAAAAAAACATTTCTTGGCGGAGGAGGAGATTTTTGTCTGTTTTTTTAGATTTTTCTTTAGTAAAGTCACAAACCTTTAATGTGAATTCAATACGATTAGGATTTTGTAAGCAACAAGCGTATTCAGTTTTTTTGTTTTTTTTTTTTAAATAATTTACATTACTCTTGTAAATCAGGTGTTTATAATGATTTGGTATCAAATTACATTACCTGTTATTAATACCGATTTAAATAATATTTATCTAAATTTGTTGTAAATTCTTTTAAAATGTACTTTAAATAATTTTCTCTTTGTTGAATTCGTATTCAATCGTGCGAAAATAATTTCCCCACTACTAATGAGAAGTTTCACTCAACACAAAAAAGCTTAGCTAAAAATGTTTGCCTTTCAGAAAAAGAAAAGAAAAAAACATTTTTGCTGAGTATTGAATTTGTGTCTCTGTGCCCCCCGAATATAAAAAATCTTTTTTTTCTATTGCTTTGTTGTGGGTTAAAAAAAAAGTGTTTTTATTTTTTTTTTGTTTCTGTCTTATTATAACGCCGCAATATGTACGCGAGCGAATATCATTCAGTGAACTTTCATCAGTTCATGCGAATTGTCTAAAGTTGATTAAAGAACCGGAAAATAAATAAACGAAAAAAAAAAAAAAATAATAATAAATTCATCTAATCAATAATTCTATTAGCGTAAATATAAAAGTGCCGCCAATTAATGTAAACATAGAATGTAAAAAGAAAATAATAATTTTTTTTTTTATTTCTATTAAAAACGTATAAAGAAATTTCCCACTATTTTTTGATTTTTTATTTTTAATAATCCCTTACAAAAAAAAAAAAGATGTATAAAAAATTATTTTTTCTATATATCTGTGGTTGTATTGGTCGTTTTGTTTGTGCAAATAATTACCCCGAAAAATTGTCCGTGGCTTTAAATTTAAGTGATAATTATCAGCAACAGGAGGTGCAACAGCAACAAGAGGATTTTAATATAAACAGTGAACGACAAATTCGAAGTTTATTTAATAATAATAATAAAAATAATAATAATAATTACATAAATAATAATAATAATAATAATAAAGATAGTGAGAATAGTGAAAATGTGTGTAATCAAAATAAATTAGTGATTTATAAAATAATATTAGAAACGTATTGGTCTAGAGAGTTGTTCCCAAAGCATTATCCAGATTGGCGTCCGGCTGCACAATGGACAAAAACATTTGGTAATAATAATAATAATAATAAACAAACCATTTGTAACACCTGATAAACAATTATTAGTTACTAATCACCCAGCTTAATATTAAAAACGCTTAGAACACCACGTTAAATCCCTTTACATTCGAGTGGGGAAATTGATATCTCAAAAAAAAAAAAAAAAAAATTAAAATTGCTTAAATTTCCCCTTATTGTATTTTTAAAACACAAAAAAACGAAGAAACTAACAATGGGAGCAACAATTTAGAAAATTAAATAAAAAAAAAAAAAATAGGAAAATAAGAAAAAAAAAAAATAAAAAAAGAAAGAAACGTTAAATAAACAAACTTTGATGGAAAATTACATGTTACTAGTTGTCAGGGTTTTGTTACCTTATTTTACCGAAGATACTTTTGTTATGATTTCGGTGATTTTTTTACTTTTGAAATTAAAACTTTGAAGGGTAATTCTCGGAAACAAGAAACTTGAAGAAACAATTTAACGGTTTTAAAATTTGTTATTTTTTTTTTTTAGAAATCTCGTTTAGATAGGTACAAAAATCATTAATAGAAATTTACTTTAGTGCCCAAGTCATGAAAAACAAGTAAAATACTGGGAAATTGTAGATTGACAAAAGTTTCTTCTGATTTCAAGTCGTTTTAATGATATTCTAGATGCTTTCTAAGTACTTTACCTTTGAAAATAACGAACTAATATCTTTTACAGTGTTTTATCCTGAAAATCCTGAAAATAATACTTTTTTATTATGATTTTAAGACAATTTTAGTTATATCTGTACTGAGAATTTTACTGTTAATACGTGTCTCATTATTTTGAGGCTTAAATCAGACTTTAAAGAGTGGTTTTTAGGCTTGTAATCGTGGGTTGTCTTTATTTTTGAACCGTTACTAGTTTTTAAGGGAAAATTCTGTTTCCTGATGCCTGTAAACACCGTAAAAACTACGATTTGACATCAATCAATTCACAATTTTATAGTTCGCGGTACATCGATGATGAACCACTGCTTCTAGTTTCTAGAAAAAGATTTTGTAACAAAAAATAAAATTTATTACATTTGTTCAACGTTTCCTCCTGTCAGTAAAACGTAAAACGAAAAGAAAGAAATGAAACGAAATTAAATAAAAACGAAAAGAGACGAAAGGGAAAATAAAATAAAATAAACAAACAGAAAAAGGCATCGAATAAAAAAAAAATCAAAGCACCGAAAAAATGAATAAAAAACTGATTATAGCGAGCCAACTGGTACCGGTTGATATCGGTTGAATAAATAAATAAATAAATAAACATTTTTTTGCGGGGTTGAACATTTATTATTCGATTATTATTGGGAACGCGGTGATTTCAGTTTTACCTTTATAATTCCACCTTACGTAGATATTACCACGTTTTAATAAGAATTCAAAAAATTATCGTCACCGACTTCACTCTCTACACACACCGAACATATTTTTCTTTCTGCTTTATTAACTTTGTCCCTCATTCCAAATCCGGTATACGATTAAGATTAGAAGATTATTACGTATTTGTCATTGAAATCAAGCCAGGAAATGCGATGGGAAAATTATGAATTTTTTTTTTGTGTGTCAATGTTTTGGGGTTAGTGGAGATGCTTCTTGTTCTTTTTTAATTTAATTTAATTTTATTTTATTTATTTATTAGACCCTCTTGGTATAACAATTTTATTATGGAAAATTCACACAGTTTTTTTCCACATTCAAAACAGTCATCAAATAATTTTTTTCCGCCCGTTTTTATTGCAACGAAAAAAAAAATAAAAATTGTTTTTCTTTTCCCTATTTAAATGCTAATTAAATCGGGTTTGTGTCTTTGCTTTGGTGGGTGGTGGATTTTGTTTTTTTTTTTTTTTTTTCAATCTGGTGCCCTGTCGTAACAACGTAGCATTGCTAACGACAACAATAGCTAAAGAGAGAGAGAGATTTTTATTTTTTTTATTAATTATTTATAAGGTTGATTCTTTTGTTTTTTGCTTTTTTTTTGGTTTGCGTTTATTGCATGTTTGTTACCGACGTTTAATTTAACGATTTTAACCCATCTACTGATTTGTATCCCGTTACATATATATATACCATTTTTATGCTATAATTTCTATGCTAATTTATGCTTTATTTATATTTTTCTACCTTTTTTTTTTTTTGCTGCTTTAATTAAACCACCGTACGTACGTTCACCGTTCACGTTTAAAATCGTTACGTTAACGTTTGTCGAGTTTTTTTTTTTTTTTTTTGTGTATCTTTTAAATTAGCTGAATAAACATTTTTAACATTATTGTGGGTTGTTGCCATTGAAGGGTTGAAACACCAGAGATTTAATCCAGTTCTTAAAACCCACTCAAGAAAACTGATGAATTATGCGTGTGTGTATGTGTGTACATGATTTGTGAACCCACACGAACAGCCATATGTTAACATTATTATCCAGGTGAAATTAAATAAATTAGTCTCATTAGTTACACACGAAACGGTATCTGGTCCTATTGGCGAGATTAATTCATTTATCCTAGAACTAAATTGGTTGTAGGCCATTAATACACCATGTGTCTGTTACAACTGTCAATGGTTTATTAATTTAACAAAAGAAAACAAAGAAACAACGTGATTGTGGGATGAAAAATTACCCGAAAAAAAAAAAAAAAAAAAAAAAAAAAAAAAACCATAAAACAATCAACGGTGTACACGTGTTTCATAGAATGATCGTCATTTTTTTTTTTCTGTTTTTGTTTTAACGCCAAATTGATTAAAGAATTTTTCGGTTTTATTATGTTTTGGCTAAAGTTTTTTTTTTTTTTTTTAAATGAAATTTTATGAACTTTTTCAATTTGAACTAATTGATCTAATTGAAAAGAATTTATTGTTTGTGTCGCTAACAAAATTTTAACGACATTTAATTACCAAAAAGAAGAAAAAAATAATAAAAATATTTCAGTTGGGTCACATAATGCCATAATTAATGGGTTTTTATGGTTTAAACTAACAAAAAAAAAAAAAAAACGAATAAAAGTTGATGCGTAGTTAGTGAAAGATCTAAGTGATTAAAATGTGGTTGCTTCCGTTTGTTTTTTCTTTTTTATTTTGTAACAGGAATTGCAGTTGGTTTTTGGTTGGTCTCCGGTGTGATAAGAATGAATCTGGCGTAGTCGTTAAATGATTAATTAATTAAAAGGCATAAAAGGGAACGTTAATGCATTAAACTGTGGTGGTGTAAACGGAAGCTAAAAAACACAAATCGTATACAAAAAGGATTCCGATTAAAATTTCCCCATTAAAAATCAACGAATAACAAAACAAACGCAACGCAACAGTTGGTTCTAGAAGAAATTTTCAATAAATTTCACTTAGAAATTTAAATGCGCGCTTACTTTGATTAAAAAAAAAAATAAAAAAATTTCTTCGTTTGTCTTTCAATAAAAAAAAAAAAATTATTTAACCAAGGACATCGGTCATTTTAATTCAAATTAATTAAAATTAAAAAAAAAAAAATCTATCAATGAAATTCCTGGGTTTTTTTTTTTTTTTTTAATAAATTCGCTCTTGGAAAATATGAAAAAAATAATTAAAATCGATTTACCAGCATCAAAATGACAGTGACGAGGTTAATTAAAATAAGAAAAAAAAAAAACAAAACAAAACAGTCATCGCATTTTTTATTGTTTATTTAGGCTTATTTGTGTTAATTTCAGCTAACGTTTTTTGTATAAACAAAACCACCATGCTCAGTTATAAAAAAAAAAAAATTGTTTATTCGTTTTATGTATGGCAGTGTTGAGTTTTCGATGGTTATCATCACCGAAGGTTTTAATGTTTTAGGAAGCACAGGAGATTGTGGTGAATAATTTACGATTTTTTCCAGAGGGTTAAAAGATTGTAAATTCTGTTACTTAAGCCATACATTTTTAGAATGGTCCGTAAATCAGGCTTAACACTTGGTTGTGTTTTGAAAAATCTTCTGAATTAGTTAATAAGTATGACCAAGAGATGGTGCACATTTATTTCAGGATTAATTACCTAGAAATCAACTTAATCTTCTCACCGCAACTCAAAAGAATCGATGGCTTGAATAATGAAAAGGCACAGGATGATTACCCACAAAATATCGCTACCAGATTATTTCTTAACATTACAAAATCGCTTCCGTATTAACCATCCTACACTAAACATTTCATTCAATAGTCGAGTACTAAAAAATTAATACAGCACTAAAAAAAAAAAACTACGTACGATGGATGATTCATTGCAGTTTTATAAACTAAAAGATTTTTAGTTGCTGAACTAAATAAAAATTTATTTAAAAATAACTACGAAGCGTGTAAAGAGTAAAAACAAAAAAAAAATTATTTCCGAAATATTAATTAAATTTTTTAAAAACTAAAAGGAAGAAGACGAAGTCGAAGTAGAAGAAATGAATAAAAATATGAAAATCTCACCATGAAATACTTTTCTCATTATTCTTCGATTGGACAGGTGCCAAGCACAGAAATAATATTTTCTTTTTTTTTTTATCCGTTCCTCAGTTATCCTATTATCAAAAAAAGAAATAAAAAAAAAAAAAAAAAACAGAAAATATTTATTTTTTTTTCTTCTGATGAAACAAAACAAAACAAAACAAAATGAGAAACGAGTTGAAATAAGTTGGAATAGTTGGCACAGAAAATGCATGACACTCAAATAGATTTTTTTTAATTTTTTTTTTTTTTTTTAGCAACAATAAAAACGCGACGATCACCCACAACTTGGTGTTTTTGTTTTTTTTTTTTCGTCAGCCAAGTCATTTAATATCTTGTTTAATACTCAAATAACAATTATTATTAATTATTATTCATGCATGCGGTACACTAAAATCTCGACAATTTGCGGGTGCGTCATTTAGTTTTATTTTTGAATTTTTTTTTCATTAATTTTTCTATAATTTTTATTACTCTGTCTCTGGTTGTAGATGCATAGCACAGTTATTGTCTTTTCTGGTTAATTTTATTTATTTATTTATTATTTTTGTATGGTGTGAAGAAATGATTGAAATTAGCACGCACAACAGATGGTTGGTTAAATAAAGTCAAATGGCAACGGAGTAATAATTCTAGTCTACCGTGGTCATGCACAGTATTTGGGTTACAATTGGTTCAAATCTTAACGGATTGTAAATATTTTGTTGTTTCTGAACTCAGAAATGTATTTTCCTAATAGAAAAGTAAATAATTTCGTATGGGCTAGAGGAAATTTTATGATTCCGCTGCTTTTGAATGCGTAAAAAAGTGTCAAAGTCAGAATTTTTTAATTATTCCAGAGGTTATAGCATGGAAAATAATTTTTTTTCGGGGCTAAACCCGTAGAACAAAGTTAGGAGACTCAATTAGAATTGTTTGAATTTTCATTGAAATATCAGAAAAAATCCATGCTGTTCTACGAATTTTATATTTCTTAAAATTCGACCCTTTAAAATCCTGTAGACCGAAATTAATAAAAAAAATTTTTTTCTTCTATCATTAACACAGGTCGTTCGCACAGTAAAAACTTTTCACTGTTTAAAATTGGTGAAAAGGCGTCAGCCGGTGTTAAGGCATTTGTGGAGACAGGACGTGCCGATCTACTAGAAGAGGTGAACAAAGCAAATGTTTCAAAGATCTTTGATGAATTCGCATTACCAGCAATATTAAGTGGAAGCGGTAATACCAATGGCAATGTATTTGTTGATGGTAATCACAGTAGAATTTCATTAATAACACGAATCGTACCATCACCAGATTGGTTTATTGGCGTTGACTCGTTTGAGGTAAATTTTTCTTTTTTGTTCTGTTTTTTTTTGTCGATATAACATTTTTTCATTTCCCAAGTTATGCGTTGGAGGCTCATGGCTGGATAGTATCACAATTGAATTGGATCCATTGGACGCTGGCACAGATAATGGCTTTACATTTACCGCACCTAATTGGCCGACAGATCCACAAGGGATTATTTATCGTATTATGTCACGGTACCCATCACATCCAGCGGGCAGTTTTTATTACCCAAAAAATAAAAGGCTCCCACCAATCGGCACAATACAGATAATTAAAGTAAAACCGAGGAAGTCAGTGGGGATTTTCTATTTAAAATTAAAAAAAAAAATTCCAAATCTTTTTAGTTGAAAGAATATGAACTGACCGAAATTTATCATCATGGTGACACCAAGAATAACATCGAGATTGTAAATAATAATCAGAATGTGAATAGTAATAAGGAAATGATAAATGAGTTATCCACGCTAAATGAATTGGAGCGCGAGAATGAGATTACAAACGGTCTTAAACAGAAGCAACAAAATGATAAAGAAAAATTACGTTCAAGTCTCTTAGCGAAATTAAATTTTAAGTAAATATAAAATTCAAGAACTTTCCTGTTATCCAATTTAATTATTTAATAAAAAAAAAAAATGTTTTTGTTTCTTTTCTTTGTAGTTCAACCAGCAACGATACAGTTCAGCAACAGATTATTCCAAAGAATAATAAAAACGCATTAATCAATAATATTATTCATAATTATGCGTTAAAAACTGAGAATCGTATGAATATAAAACGGCAAAAAAATTTACATCATCATCAACAACAACAACAACAACAACAGAAAATACGTCCGCCACGGGATTGTCGTGTTAGTCACTGGTCAGAGTGGAGTAATTGTAGTAAAACGTGTGGCATTGGTGAGATGAATCGTTTACGTAAAGTAATTAAACATGCAAAACGTGGCGGACGCCCATGTCCGGTATTACAAGAATCTAAATGGTGTGGTTCGGCCAGAGACTGTAATACACCCGATAATTATTTTCAATGGTAGAGACTATGGTTTTGTTTTTTAATTAATTAATTAATCACATGAACACGAAAAGGGAAAAATATATATTCTAAATAAGGAGATGACGATGATGGTGATGACATTTGTACAGTTTTTCTTATAATTTGTAATTATTTTTTAGAAGCTTTTAGTGAATTAATAAAAGAAGAAAAAAGAAACAAAAAAATTAAGTTGCATTAAGCACACGTGCAGCAGAGTTTACTCTTTTGTTTTTTTTTTTTATTTAATTTAAAATTAATAAAATGGCGAATATTTTACGCAATTTTAAAAGAATTAACCCCCCAAAGATGATTATGTAGAAAATTTTTACTTCCATCACATTAGAACAGAGAGGGATTATTTATGTAAAATATCCAAAAACCACATGCACACACAGACACACAAATTAAATTAAATAAAAAAATATTTTTTCTTATAAAATAAAAAAAATTTATTTTTCTTATGTGAATTTTTTTCTCCATTTATTAATCCTGTCGTAATATTTCCAACTCTTCTGGCAGCGCATAGATTCTTAATTGTTTTTCAATAATTAAGTCTTGTAAGTGGGGTGTCTCCTGTGGTACGTAGACAACACCATCTAAGTACAATGCCTAAAATATAGAATTAAATTTTATTACTGGCTACTGAGATTTAAGACAGAACAAACCTTATTCCATGGACATTCGTCTAATGCGGTAAATAATACCGAAGAACATTTCTCCACATTATTCTCAATATTATAAATCGCCTTAAGGTATAATCGCCAGAGTAAAGAACTTTTTCGTGTTGTTTTCGTTTTATCGGTGGCATATTTAAGCAGATTAATGATCCGCAATTGGAAAACCGTCTCATTACCATCAATGTTTGTGTGGAAATAATTTTGCTCCTCTGTCTTACTAATTAATTGCAGGGAGTTATGATACTTTTTCGCTCGGTATCTAGCCGCTATAATCAGGAAAATATAACCCATCGGTGTGTTTAATGAGGTCAAAACAGTACGAATTTTCAGCCACGGTTGTCCCTCTAAGCACGCACACATTTTCAACAATTTTAAATTATTCGGAAATGTCTCTAGTCCACGTTTTATTAAATCAAAAACCAGTGTGTTGATTGAGGTTTCTTTTCTCACATCCGTACTCCCGGTAAAATCCTTAAATTCCATTAAATCGGTGAAAATCTCATAGAATTTCTCACATAAATAATAAAAATATAAATTCTCATCGGCGGGAAATTGCTTTAGTAAATTCTCCACAACAATCAAACAATTTATTCGCGTTGTAAACATATAATTAAAAATTATTTCTAATTTAATTAATTCAATGAAATAATTTGGTAAAAAGAAATTTTCCATTTGAAAAGTTTTTATTAAAATTTCTTCATCAGTTACTGCAATGATTAATTGTTTAAAATTCTGATAGGCGGCACTGATAACAGTTGGATTATTTTTCACATAAAATTCATCGTGATTTTCCTCTTGGTTTGGTGTTTGCTTGAGTAAGAAACATCCTAACAAGTATTTTGCTTGTTTGTAATCATTTTTCCTGATTAAAATCTCAATAAACGTTGTAAATGCATGGGCTATTTCTGCTTTATCATTATTATCCTTTTCACCGAAGTTATTATCAACGGTAAACACTTGCTGGATCGCTGTATAAAAGATATTCTCCGCCACAGCGTTATTATTGAACATAAACTCAATAACCGCATATTCTGTATAAAAACTTAATACATTACGATTCTCATCTTTTTTTAAAAGGTTCTTTACTTTATTCTTTAATGATTTCTTCTTTATATTTAATTCATCTTCGGTCGTATTATTATTTAAATAATTTATAAAAATGATTTCTTCAAGTTTCAACCAAATCAATAGGAAGATCACACGTTTATTATCATTATCAGCAAAACAATCTGATAATTGTAATAATATTTCGATTATTTTATTTAAATAAATTTCATAGCCAATATTCTTTTTATTTATATACGTTGGACTAATTGTTAATTCATTAATTAAATTAAATAAAATTTCATTAAAAATTTCATCATTCGTTTGACAGGTTGATTCTCCTTTTTGCATTAGCATTGGTGTTAGTAAAATCGTTAGTAACTCTTCAATGCAATCAAATTCATATGCAGCACAACTACTATCCACCTCAAATGTCATAAATTTATTAAAATTATTTATCGGCAATGGAATTTTTAATAATTTTAATATAATTAAAATTAATTTAAATTTATTATCATTATTCTTTAATGGATAAATGTAATGTAAAACGTCTTCATTGAAGACAATACGTTGGGGATCATTACACTTACCGCTGCTAGTGACATCACATGGTAAAAAATTAAAATTTTGTCGTAACTTCTCGATACGTAACCAAATCTCATTCATTGGTAAACCACTTCTTAAAACAATCTCCTCGTACTCAATTAATGTATTTTGATTGAAATCATTTCCTGTGATATTTGCAAATTTATTTAGCGATATATTTAATTCTAATGCTAATTTAATTAATGCGAAAAACTGCTCATATAAACTCGACTGCCGTAGGAATAACGCACAGTTGGTGAAAAGTTCTACAAAAAAAAAAACCCACGATTATTCAATTAATAAATGATAAAAATTAAATTAAATTCAACTTACTTAACATAATTAGATCATCGTCTAATTTTTTATACATAATTTGCATAGATTTTTCGTATAATTTTAATACATCTGGTACATTACAGCGCGCCATCGAACCTTGTGTTGCTAGAATTTGTGCATTCCACAGTACATAGCTGGTTGGATCGTTACTTAATAATTTTTCTAATATTTTGCTAACCTCAAATGTTGGATAAACATCGATAACATTCACATACAAATTTAATAAAATTGTATTTTTTGGATTCGTTTTTAACGCCTCATCTAATATATTGATTTTACGTTCAGCTAATTGTGTTTTTGGTAATTTTTTATTAGATATATCCTGAAAATTAATAAATTCTATCCATAAATTTATATCATATGGATTTCTAGCAATATTTATATTAAAATATTTTGTCTTTTCTAATATTTGATCGATTTCATCGGTGTTTTTAATATTTGTAACATTCTCCTCATTGCTTTTGATTTTATTTATTTTTTTCTCATTGTAATAACGTTTTATTGTACCTCTTGGGATTTTTCTACGTTTTGTGAACGTACCCAGGAGTTTATTACACCGAATATATCGTGGACAGGCTGGTTTATGCAGTGTTGCTACAGTTAAGAAACTTCGTTCTGGTTTTTTGTCCAAATAATAATCTTTAATATCGTCAAAATCAGGTGTCAGATTATCTGGAACAATAACGTCTTTCACTTTCGACTTCTTTTTATGTTTTTTACTTTTTTTTTTTAGATCTTTTTCAGGCACAACAATCACTTCAACGTCAGAACTATCATCTGTGATTTCGGTAATTTCTGGCGGTGGCGGCTGTGATACAAAACTTGGATTTGTTAGCCAATTATTTCCTTTTTCTAGAACAAAAATAAATGTGAATATTATTGATGATGCTGATATGTAAAATAAACTTACCTGGCTTTGGATTGTCATCCTTTCTTTCCAGAATTATCGTTGTTTCCGAATATGCTGGGAAAAGTGACATTTTTTTGTTTATACAAATTTAAACGTAGCTTTGACGTTTATTAAAGCCCTCTCAATGACTGCAGCGTAACTGGTGGTTTGCAAAAGTTAATAAAAGTTTATTTAATTAAATGCAACTGACATCTACCCACAATAAGAATAATTAATGTATTTATGTCAAAATATAAATACAGTGGCGTTCCAAGATGCATCACTCTCCTGCTTTTGTTATTATTTACCTAGTTGGACATACCTGTTGATTGTTTACCTTTAGTAATTCGAGTTCTTTTGAAAGAAAAACATTTAGAAACAGTTGTTTTTTGAGTAAACCAGTAATGTCTTACAATGAGCGACAAGTCTTATTGGAGAAATCATCATCGCCAATACCGGTATCCAGGCATTCAAGACATTACCATCGGTCAAGCTCATCAGAAGAATGGAGTGATGACAATTGTTCTAGTTATTACTCTAATTCATCATCATATTCCCAATCGGACAGGTATTTAATGAACGATTATTCAAAAAAAAATTAGTTTTTAATTACTCATGATTAGTTCCAGTAATTTTATACCGGATTGGGAACCATTTATTGATGAAAACAAAACACTTTTTTACATACAAATAGATCCAATGGTTTTAGAGAATCAACAGCCAACGCCTAATCTGCATACGAATAACACACAAACTGAATTATCCCGTGTGTCGACACGTCGCAGCAAGAAAACATCCAGTAAATTTACTAAAATATTGAACCGAAGTGGCAACAGTAAGAAGCCAAAGCACAAATTGACGGAGAAATTTTTCGAGAAAACATCAAACGAGGTGTCGAAGGTAACGTTCAGCGAAACAATCCATGGAGAGTTGAAGAAAATTAAATTGTTTGTGGATCCCTTGAATCGGTATAAATATGGAAGACGGGCATCACTCAGTGAAGCTATTTTAGGTAATTAATTTAGTAGCATTGGAGTAATTCATGTAGGATAATTATATGTGTTGGTTTCAGGAATCTCAATAAGTACATTTCCGGATGGACAACGCATTATGGTTGCTAGTTTCATGCCGGATTCTTCAATAGCAACACAGAAACAGGTGAAAGTGGGTGACTGGCTGAAATTAATCGATGACAACGAAGTAAACGCACAGAATATCGATGTAATTCTGTTATCCATTGAGAGTACAAAAGAGATAATAATCACATTCCAACGAATTGCTGATGAGGAAAGTATTCAACCTGTTCAGACGGCAGCGATAAAGTTCACGAATTTAACGATTTTCGCGGAGAATATAAAATCCGTTTTTGTTCCAAAAGTAATCACTGATGATATGGAGAGTAGTCAGGAAGCAACGAATTTCAGTCTGATGTATCTGACAATGGACAGTTTAACAGAGAACGGACCCGAAGGTGAGGATGTGCTCTTCTGTTATCCAGCAAAGGATCAAAATTGTTTCTACACATCTCGCGGTTCCTTTTTAACAATAAACTCCATTTTTGAGACAACATTCGCCACGTCGCCAGTACTCACAACGATCCTAATAAAGGAAATTCCATATTTTATAATTTACAAAAAATTCAACGATGACGTTTTGCTGATTTGTTTTTCATCCGTTTGTGCAACCGTTGAAGAAGCAAAACTTAAATCAAACGAAATTATCCGGTACTTAGAGGTAACGAATAAATTCATTCCGGAATATTTTTTGCAGAAGAATTTTACCGATTTGCTGGCGATTTGTAATATTTTATCCGTTGGCTACATGTGTCAAATGCATGAGGTTAGAAATTTTGCGGTTTTATTGCCGGAACCGCATTTCATACCGTTGCCAAAAGAAGCGCAACTTCGAGTTAATGACGCACTGAACGAAATGGAAGCGATGGATTACCGTGAATGGGTTTGTGGCGTTAATTTATTTTTTTTCCTCAGTATATATTTTCATTTTTATTCTCAGAATGATGATTCGTTGAATTCGCTACGAGAATTCTTTATTATCGGGAGTGCCCTGTACTACAAACAATATTTGTTGAGTTCCCATCTGCCAAACGCTGATATGTACGACGTTGAAGTGTTTTTACGTAGCCTGGGATTAACAAAAATTTTCCACAATCAAAATGTTCGCGAGTTGATTATCTGGCGAGAGATTTTCATAAAAAGTTGCAAACGTGGCCATGAACCGAGTGACGAAATTTATGGGATTCCGGATTCTCGTTGGTTTCTGGTTGTTGTCGGTAAAAATGAGTTGCTCATGGCTGTTATTCTAGAATCACGACAAAATAATCCACAGCAAACGATTGAGCCGTCACAGTTTTATATCGAGGAGATTCAAGACACGCTCGACCATATCAACAGTATCGGAATTGAGAGTTTAGCGCGGTCATGGGTTTTATGCAATAAACGTCCGGAATGTGTCAAGCAGAAAAATATAAATTTCTCATCCCCTGTGAAACACTCCAGTTCCCTACCATCAAAGAAAACTGAGATCATCTCGATATTAAAACGCAGAAATAACTCGTCAGAGAATATTGGCGATTTTTCCAAGAACTCCAGCAATATGGGTTCGATGAGCGGTGCTGGCTCCATACACAGTCAAACGCTAAGCGAAGATTCAAATAATAAATACGGCGATGGTGATGACCAGAATGACAGCGAATCGGATTGGGATGGTTTTCGTGGAAGTCAACGCAGCAACAGTGTCTTCAATGTATCTGAGCTTTCCGACTGTTTAATGCAGGAAGTTGCTGAGATTAACGCTTGCAAGTAATTTACAGAGAAATTTTATTTCCTTATAACAAAATTTCTTTAAAAAATTAATTCGAAATCCTTACAGATTTACCGCTGGAAAGGAGAATATTCTGTACTCGTTCGTTCAGTTAGAAGTCGGTGCAGGGATTTTATTGGCACCAACCGGATTACCAAATGATATTATTATGAAAACATTTCGTGAGACTTGTCTGCTCATTCACACAGTCCTAGAGAATTCATTGAAGTAATTTTTCCAAATAAGTTTTTCCTTTCGAAAAATATTTTTATTCTATTTCTGTTTACAGATTTCGGCATTTGTTGTCACAGGAAGAGAGTAAACCGACGTCACACCGTTCCTTGGTTGCAATCAAAGAGCATGGCGTGTTGATTACGATAACAGCACCGAATACAGAGGAAATTATGGAATTTTGGGTTATTGGCCGACTGTTTATTATGCCAGAACGTGAATTATATATTTGTTACTCAGCCGACATACCGCAGAATTTAGTTGAAATCGCATTTCGTATCGCTTTGAATACAGCAGGATAAGATTGTCCTAAAAAACTGCCATCCGAAACAGAAGGAGGTGACAAAACATTTTTCAACAATTTGTTGTGATACTAAAATATTCTTTTACGCATTTATATTATATAATTTTCTTAATTTTTTAATTAATTTGTTTTATTTGCTTTTCAAATTCCAAGATTATCCTGTGATTCCATTCTGTAATAATCCCTGAGACTCTATGGTAAAATAGTTCCTATTAGAGATTTTAATTATTATTATTATTATAACAGATGGCGTTGTTGAAAGCATGCCTTTGGTACAGTGTGTAGCGAATAACTTCCGTCATGTACATTCAGGAAGAGTAGAAAAAATTATTTTTTATTAGCACGTCCAAATGGTGAAAAAAAAAGCCCCTAATACCACAAGCAGTAATTTTGTAAATAGAAAATCAGCAACAAAAAAATACTTTTTTTTTGTAAATCAAAAATTCTTGTTAAATCCAGAAACCGGATTTGTACCAGCCGGACAACACGTAAACATTTATTTTCACATTTTTCCTGCTTCATGCTTTATTAACATTTTTTTTTTTAATATTTTCTAAAATTAAAAATGATTTTTGGCAAAATGTCAATGAAATAAATAAAAATCTGCATTTCAAATACGGTAGAAATGAAAGAAAGAAAAAACAAAAATAATAAACGTGAATTGGTTATGCCATTTGGTAACAATTTAATCATCAAAAATCGGTGTGTACACGTTTTGTAATTTTAAATTATTAAAAAAAATGTTTAAAATTCATTACAAGCATGAAAAACGGTGGTGAAATGCCATTGGAATATTTTAAAACGATTTTCGTATCCAGAAAACTATTTTTTGGGCGTTAAAAACGGTTTAAGAAGCTGAAATTATGATAAAAATGCTTTAAAATGTACCTAAAAGTTATGTGAACGCTTTTGTTATTGAATAAACAATCTTTTAGGTAATTAAAACGGATATTGAAGACTAAAAACAAGGCAATCAAATTATTATAAAAACTGCTGCAACTAGTTTAACAAGTTAAAAACGTTTCTCAATCAAACTCTGTACAAAATTGTAAATCAACGAAATCCACCTGAAATAACGTAAATAAATAATGCTAAAAATAGTCACGAATTGTTGAAAATAAATTAGTTTTTTTTTTGTGTCTTTTAAAAAACTTGAAAAAAAAAGCTCTAGCGACGCTACAACGCATCGTACGTGTGTTGAACATTTTTAGGGAAATTTTTGTTAACTAAAACAAAAGAAGAAAGTTTTTCACATTGACACCATATTGGAATATATATATATAAATTACAACAATATGGCGTCGTTTGAATAAAAAACAAAAAATTTGTATTTTTTTTTTCTTCTGTATACATAACGAGTATTTTAAAACAGCATAATACTTATGTAAAGGATACAAATCTATATAAATTACATAGTTGGGAGAGGATATTACATAACCATTATGTACACACACACAAAAAAAAAAAAAGGAAAAAAATCCATAAAGGGTGGTTTTGCTTGGTTTTTTTTATTATTTGTTTCTTCTTCTTCCTTCTGTTACTTATATCGAAGGGAATTATTAATAGAAGTGAAATTTATTGACAACACAAAGTAGCAAAAAAAAAAAAAAAACAAGAAGGGTGGTGAATAAAAAAATGTAAAAATAACAGAAGGGAAATCAATAAATAATGGGTCGTTGACGTTAAAGTCTATTACGTATCCATTCATTCTAGTCATTGTTAATCGTAATGGTTGCGTTAACATTAAATATTAATGGTAACACTTGTGTGTATTACCAGTAATATTCCCCCATTTGTTTAGTAATTATACAGGGATGGATTTATATGTGGCTAACTGTAGAAGCTGCTAGAATATTCTGTTAGTTAAAACTACACAAAATAATAATAACAATAAAGCTGGATAGGAACAGATAAAGAAGTATAAACAAAACTCAAGATTGCAGTGCAGAATATTTTGCGAAAGCTAAAGGAAACGTTTTTCCATCTTGGAGTGAAGAGTTTTTCTTTGGTTTTCTTATTACCAACTAGTGACCAAGTCAAGGTATTTTTGTGTTCTTAACACGAAAAGAATTATTTTCTAAATCCACCGAAATTATGAATTGAATCATGAAATGTTTTGCATGATTCTAGTGACAAGAGTAATATGTTTTTGTGAAAGCTGAATCAAACATTTATCCATCATGAAGTGAAGAGTTTTTCTGCTTCACTTATCCAAACTACCTTGTATTCACCATCCAGTGAACAAGTCAAAATAATTTTGTGTAGAATGTTCTTCCTTCTATCGAGAACCACCAAAAATATTGCAGCCACATTTGCTGTATGTCACAGAATCAACTACGCATTAATAAATTAAAATCCGACCCTGTACGACATATTTTTAACAAGAAAACTAGAGAACAACAGCAGCAGCAGAATATAAACCAAATAATACCAGCATTACACAGTAACAACACGTATCACCAACAGTATACAAAAACAGCCTATAGGCTCCCAGTTACAAAAAATAACGAGAAGAAAGAACATTTTTTTTCTCACTAACCAAAGAACCTCCTTATTGAATTTTCTTCTTCTTTTTTTTGTGTAACAAAAAAAAAATCTTTTATATTTGTGCAAAATAATAAATAAAAACCAAACCCATCTCACCCCCGTCGTTATTTCCAATTCAATAAAAACACGAATAAATTCACGAATTCAAAAGGGATGAACAACATTTGTTTGAAGGTACAATAAGTGAGAGTACAGGGTATCAGGGTAAATAAGGGATGAAATTATGTGATTTCGTTATATATTCATTTCCTATTAAATAACACGGTCGCCGCGGTGTATATAAGCGATTCAAGTAGACACGCATGGGGGGCACATACACACACGCACACTCACACATAATAACAATAAAAGTTTTCTATTAAAATTATTTAATTATTTAATTTTCATTTAAATTCATTTAATTTCTGTTGTTGTTGTTGGCAGTACTTAACATATTTACCACTTGAAATATATAAGGGAAAAATGTGCAAAAACAGTGAAAAACTTGACTTGACTTAACTTAACTTGAATAGAGTTAACGCGTTAACGTTATGTTGATTTTGTTTTGTTAATTTTTTTTGTGTCGAACCGACGCATATTTTCCACTCTTGACATGTCATGTGGGGGGTATAGGCTATCCTGAATTATTATCATTTTAACTCTGTTCTATGTTACTATCTTCACTTCTGTTTAAAAGTGATTAAAGCTGCAAAATTTCCGAAGTTCTCTTCAACTTTCATAGAGTTTTCTTTTTTTGCTGCATGTTTCATTCGAAAGTCATTCTTTCGGGGCTACTTCTGAGGAGATTTTTCTGGTTACTTTTTCTTGTTGCTTTTTCACCATTTTTCCTGAACCTTTTTGTTTTTCGGGATTTATACCACAGAAAAACAAAAAAAAAAAATAAATTTAATGCAGTTTCTAGCGGGTAAAACAAACGAACAAAAAATATACAAACCGATAGCCGACGGAAATATTTTTTTCATTTCTTCAGTATCGCGTTTTTTATAACAACTTAGCTGTTGCTAATCAATTCACTCATTGATTACACATCCTCTTATCTGGTTACCCAAGGAATCAATTTAAAAAGTTTTTTTTTTTTCACTTTTATAGAAAATTAATCTTCGTTATAATTTCCTGTTTAGTCTTCTTTGGTTGTTCATTCCAATGTCTTTTCCGTTTTATTGCATATTAATTGCACGGTAGAATCACTGAAGGAACACATATGCTTGCTTGCAACACCCACAATAGTAATACCAGAAGTTTTTTTTTTATTTCTTTCGATTATCATCGATGCATCTATCTAATCCGTTTTTCCTTTTTTTAATTGCCATTTTCCGGAATGTTCTGTTAAATTCCAAACGACACAACTTTTTTCACAGTATTTGGTTGAATTTCCAATAATCATACGTGACGTACGCCACACGGTTTTGTATTAAAAAAAAAAGAATTCATCATAATTACCATCATAAATAATATAAATTAGCCAGAGTAAAGTATTTTATTGGAATAATTAATTTCTTCTTACTAGAAACCAAAATAATTTTTTTTTTTTTTTTAAAGAAAACACAGAAACAACTAGAAGAACAAGAAAAAGAAACCAAAAACAAATAATTGGCGCCATTAATTCCATCATTATAAAATTATATGTTTGTACCATGTGTACGGGTTTTTTTCTTTTCTTCTTTTCTTCCTTTACTGTGTGGGGCTATATAAATATACATTTAACCACCTTTTAACCATTTATTAATCATCAGCGTAAACAAAACAAAACCAAAAGCAAAAAAAAAAAAAAAAAACTTAATAGGAATAAGAGGAAAATTATTAATGTTTTAATAGAAATAATTGTGTATTTTGTGTTGGAAGCAACCTGGGCATAACATGGCATAAACAAAAATTACAATTTTATTTTTATTGTTTAAAAAAAAAACACACACACACACGCGATATGTATCAGCCTACTAGAGTTGCCTACGTTCGTTTTGTTTTTGTGGAAACTTCTTTCGATACTTTTCGTTTGGGTTTTTCGTTTTTTAGTTTCTTTGGTTTCTTTATTTAAAAGATTAGAGGACAGGAACGGATTTAGTTAATGCCTAGGGTTGAAATTATTTTTCAGTTATTTGTTGACAGTGCATTAATTACCGGCTACTCCATTACAGTATTTCAGAAATGTTGGTTAGCATGCTTTGCTTCTCATAAATCTTATCATTAATCGTAAATCTTCCAGCATAACACCTGAAACTTTATTGCTTTCCTGTTTACTTATCTAATCGTCAAAAAAAAAAAAAAAAAAACCCTACTGTAACCATTTACAAATTTTTCTTTGCCACTAAACATTCCTCCTTTAAAGCCACTTGACACCGGCACTGTAACACAACCAAAATCAAAATAATTTTTTTCCATCATTTCATTTCTCAGTAGATTTTTCAATCTGATTATAATAATTATTTTATTTTTTATTTTATTTAAAATTAGTAAATAAAAAACCATTTTGTAAATTATATAAACGAGGCCACATAATTATTATTATTATTATTATTATTATTAATAATAACAAAAAAGAAAAGGAAAGATGAAGAATAGCCAAAAGATTAGATGTGAGACAAGACAAGGTAAGTAATAGGACAGGACAGAATCGTACAGAATAAGCCTAAGACTAACAAACGAATTAATTCAAGAGAAAAAAAAAAAAAAAAAAACTAGAGAAAATAATAGAATAAAGCCACTGTAAATGCCATTAAACCAACCATCATCCATCCATACGCTTTTAGAAATAATTGTTTAACTTAAGTTAAGTCGCTTATATATAGTTTTGGATAGACGCTTGATATATAAAAACTGCGTTGTCATTATTTATCATTTTTTTTTTTTATTATTTATTTACATTTTTAAACGTAAATCCGCCTTAGAAATGATTTTGTATTGCCTGGTAATAACCGTATCGTGTTGTTATGATTTTAAATTAATTATTTGTGTGGGCTTCTTATTTGAAACAATTTGGTATCGCACGGTTAATGCTTAATGGGATGTTTTGTTCCATCTGGTAATAACTTTAATAAACCGTTTTTTGGAGACTTTTCTTGTGAGATTTTTTCAAAATCACTTCTAAGTCACTGTTTATCTACTCTGTCGTTATTTGTTGACACTTGTTTAAGCGGATTAACTGTATGCGTGTGGTTTCTATCAACAAAAATCAAATCATCGAAAAAAAAAAATACTTTTAACACGCCACACACCAATCCAATATATGGATTAGGGATTTAAAGGATTATTAAGAAGTGATTGAGCATTGTTGACATTTTTTCTATTATGTTTACCCAGTGTCTAATAATAATAATAATAATAATAATAATAATAAAAATAATTAATAGGAAGCAAGCAATAGATAAATACTTGGCCAGTTTAATGTCACTCAAACTAGAAGTTTACTGCTGATGACTTTTTAGTTATAAAAACCCCAAGAACTAACTCAGGATTCAGGATTTCTTAATGAACATTTCTGCAAAATTTCAGCTCAGATTTTTCTCCAGAAAAGTTGAAAATTTTTCCTGATACTTTGTATGCATTTTTGGGTGGAAATTTGTTTTTTAAATAAGCTGAAATTTGGTCAGGAGTTTCGTATTAGGTCCAGCAATATGATGTATATAGGAATTTGGCCTAAAAAATTTTAACCGGAAGTTAAGGTCAGTTGAATCTCAATTTCTCAATTTTTAGCTGTCAGCATTGGTATCGAATGTACTAATCTCAGTTTTTTAGTCGTAACTCCACCAAAATATGTCCTAGAATCAAAAGTTTTAGCTTTTTGTAATCATAAATAAACACACTGAAAGGTCTTAAGGTAAAAAGTGAACACTACCAACCAATTTTTTAAAAATAAATCCAATCAAACATCGGAAAAAGTGTTTTCATTTAAATTTTTTTGAATTTCATGTAGTCAGTTGCGAATAAAAAAATTCAAGAACTTTCACGATTCAACACCTTCTAAAGTACATTTATGCAAATTTTCACCTAAAAATTGAAAAAATTTCCTGAATGCTTTGTATGCACTTTTGAGTGAAAAACAAAAAAATTAATTAAATTCAAGTGATCTGTACCATTGGTCTGAAGATTCGTATTGACTCCATAAATTCCTTGTAAAAATGTGTTTGTCCTAAAAGTTATGGTCAATTGAGTTTCAATTGTTGTAATTCAGGCTAAGCGTCTCAATAGCAATCTGCTGCCTTCAATCTTTTGAACGTACGGCTAATAAAAGTAGAAAAGAAAATTCTCTAAAATTCACTAAAATTACAGTGAAAAAAGTAATTAAAATTAGAAATAAAAATAAATTAAAATCAATTTTATTCCTCCTGCTCAGCATTAATCACACAGAAGGGATGTCTAAAGCTTAACAATAGAACCGTCACGTAATAAATATAATTATGATACACATGTACAATGTGGAGTATGAGTAGAACAATAACCATCACCATCACCATAACCATCATCACCATCAGTAGCAACAACAGCGAGAAAAAAAAAAAAAAAAATGAAAAACCGAAAAAAAATTTCCACAACAATCGTGTAAGGATCTTTAATGAAATAACAATAAAAAGTGAAATAAAATGGCGCTTAAAATAAGGGACTGATATGAGGGTTGATAAAAATTTTTATTTTTACCCTTCGCACATTGTACTTCTGTAAGAGGGTTTCGTTTGCGTTTTATATTCCTTCTATTTTATTGTTAGTCAGAAAAAAATAAAAAAAAAATTAAAATTTTTATTCATTATGTAATGTATGTTCGGGTGCATAAATGGATGAATGTGATAAAAAAAAATTCAACATTGTAAGGAATCCCGCCCTTAAAAATGTGTTTTTATTTTAAAAATAAATACGTAATAACAGTGGCACCTCGTTAAACACATCATCGTTGATGTTTTGGTTTAATTTTTTTATTTTGTATGGCGAATTGAGATGTCCGGACTGGAAAGACTAATTTTTCTAAATTTTTAAACGCATAAATTCCCAAAAACTCCACAATCAAATCCTATCCAAACGAGGTGTGACTATAAAGAATTTTTCTACACAAAATTTAACCAAAAATTCATTTTTTTTCCTTCGAATGCTAAAAAATAAATTTTTAATTCAGGGTGAATATATCCATTAGGGGTAATAGGAATTTTTTTTTTTTTGGTTTATTTATTCATTTCGAACAATTGTGCAAAAAAGGAAAAAAGGAAAGAAAAAAAAAACTGAAATGAAAATTATGAATAAAAAAAAAAAGAAGAAGAATGATTGACGTTTTGGAATTAGATTCCCTGTGTAGATTTCGCTATTAAATTTTAATTCATTTAAGGAGAGAAATAGAAAAAATACAAAAAAAAATCTATAACGACATATTTGCGTGTTGTGCAAACGTTGATTGTAGATTAATTAATTTTTTTATTTTTAGTTTTTGTTAGTTAATTGGTGGAATAGAGTTTTTTTGTTGTTGGTGTTGTTGTTTTGTTGCCATAATTGTAGCGAATTGGTCTGGGTTCTAAAATTTTAAAGTTAATGAAATGCGCGTTGTACCAGCTATCCTGGGTGAAACATTGAAGTAGCATTAGCTACTGTTGTCGAAATTTTAGTATTTTATGCAAAATTTAAGGAGGTTTTATGAAAATCAACTTGTAAAAAGGCTTCTGATTGGTTTTAGCGCTTAGAAATGAAACAAAGCCGTAAAGCCAGCGATAACCAAACGAAAATACTTGAAAAACTTCAATTAAAAATCGAAAAATATTTACTTTTCAAGATACACCAGAAGCTAGTTCTCTGCTGATATTAATCTTCTGCTTAATTTCTCATTAAAAAAACGAAAGAATGCTGTGTAATTAAGATTTCTCTCCTCGAAACCTTTTAAACAACAATCAAGAAGCACCACCATCATCATTATCATCATAACTAGTAAGCAGGCAATTTCCAGTAGCAATTTAATAAAAAACAAAGAAAAAATTTCAGGATTTTAAATGTAAAACAAAAAGCAAAGCAAAAAAAAAACTCATCACGAAAAACTTGAAAATGCTCGTCAAAGTCTCGAGTAGGCTCAGTCGCTCTTATATGAAACAAAAAGAGAAGAAAAAAATTCCACTTCATCTAGATCCACTCAGTGCTTCTTGAAGATTAAATTTAGTCGTCAGTGAAGATGAGTTTTTATTTTTTTTCGCTTCTTTATTATAAATCTTCGTTTGTTTCTTGTGAAACTTAAGTGAAAAATTATTATTTCACTATAAAAGCAACACACTCAAGGTATTTTCTATAGTCAAGGCGGTGAAAAATGATTGATGAGCTGACAATAGTTATTGGGATGGGGAGGTTTTTTGTGCTTTGTTTTTCTTTACTATTTATTATTGGAAATTAGCTGATTTTTTAATAATTTACGTAAAACAAATAATTTTCCAGAATTTTTGAGGAATGCTCAAGAGTTAAGAAATGATTGGAAAATATAATAAAACCGACGGATTCTTTACGTTTTAATGTTGAAAACTTTACTAACAGAGCTAACAGAATTCTTCTAGTCAAATATCCTGAGCCAAAATAATCAGAAACCAGAGTTGCTTGACTCCCTCAATGCCTTAACAATAATTTTCTTGTAATCAAATTACGTTAAATTTGTTACAAAAACTCTTAAAGAACAAAAAAAAAAAAAATGTCTCTCAAACAACAAAGACAAACAAAAGAAAGAAATCTCTTAAAACCACACTAAGGGTACAAAAGGAACAAAAAAAATAAAAAATTATTTAGTCGCATTTAATTGTATCAAAAAATTTATTTCAAAAGTATTCTGAATTACCTGACATCTCTGTTACCACAAAAGCGAAATTATTTTCTATTATTTATGGAACACGATATCTCTTTACAACACCAATAAAACACACACACACACACACACACACACACACACACACACACATTTTGTAATCATAAAATTTGTCATAATTTTTATGGGTTTTATGTGTTGAGAAAATAGTTTTGGAAATTTGATACATTTCTCACCTATTTTTTTGGTAGAATCAATAGAATAAAAAAAAAAAAAAAAGAAAAATTACAAAAACTTTTTAAATCGAATTAAATAGAAGAATTGAGATTTTAGATTTTATTGAAATCTGGTAGAAAGGTGAGATTTGTTACAAAACAACAATTAAATCCAGATGTTAATAGGAATTTTCATGCAAATATGTTTGGTAAACAGGGCGTATTATCTGTGTTATAATGAAAATTTATTATTATTGTATCGTGTTATTCGTGTACAAAGTTTTATTTAATGTTTTAATGCGGAATTGTACTGAAGGTTGATTTCAGGAGTCGTGAAATATATTTAAATAATCGGAATTAATTTAATTCATCCAGAAAATTACACACAAATTGTGTTTACTAAATTCCTTGGCATTTAATAACCCTTTTGATGCGTATAATTCCAAATCATTACTCCTGAAAATTACTCCCAAACTGTTTCTACTGTATCCTTTGGCATAAACTAAGCGTTTTATCGACTTATCAACGGAAAACTCTTCCTGTTCAACTATCCCACCCATACAAACCACAGTAAATTTCATTTCATTTGCTAAACTCACCTCTGTCATATCCTGAAAACATTTTTTACCTAAAATTTTCTTAAATTAGCAACAGAAAAGTTATTTCCGGGATTTAAAAAAAAAACAGAAAGAAACAAAAATTCCTTACGTTCTTCGGGTTTTTTTTTGGTTTTTGTTTTTGTTTACATGGAAATTATTGTATAATTTTAACAGATTATATAAATTGTAGGTTTGTGGTGGCACCAGTTCTATAATAACAATAATAATAAAAAAAAAAAAAGAAATAATAAAATAGGCAGCAAAGACATAACAATAGGAGTTGCAGTAACAAACAACAGCCAAAAACCCATTCAAAAATAAAGAAATAAAAAAAAATTTCTGCAAAGTCATTTATTCTAACGAAGTCAATAATTTTCTGTTTTTCTTTCCTACTTTAAATAATAGTAATTTTGCTATAAATTCTTTAAATAAATAAATAAAAATAAATGACGAGACTTGACCGATCCAAACGATCTGGTATACTTGCCATTTGTTCTATTATTAAATTTAATTATATATGGAGACGGTTTTGTTTTGGGTTTTACAAAACTAATAATTGCGGTGACTAAAAAAATTCTAATTCTTCAGTAGTCATGATTAACTTGTCTTGATAATTAGCTGATCATGGTGTTGTTATACCTGGCGTTATTTTGTCAGCTTTCTTAGAATAGAAAACTATGAAGTTTCAAGTAAAATCGCGAGATCTGCTACTTTTTCAGAATTGTCTTCGGAAAACACGCCTTAAAAATGTTTAAACGTTGGAATTCGATATTAAACATTTAGTTAAACTTCTACCGACTTAATTGGTATTTAAATCACGTTTAGAACTCATTGAATATTCATATCCGTACGACATCACCCCTGAAACTACTCTAATCTCATCAAAAACTCCTGATTAACTCCATTCAACTTAAGTTTACAAAGAATATCGATAAAAAAAATAAACTTTTACTAAATAATTATAAACATTTTTCAAAAACTCCCTAAAACCAGTCCATTGCATTCATTAAAAACTTTAATTTTCCACATGGAAATAAATTTATTTTCAATTAAATTTTGTCTACCAATAAAAAGCTAAAAAACTAATTTTTTTTTACTAATTGCCAAAAAATTATTTCGTTTTATTAAAATTAGCTAAAATAAGATGCCGTTAGCCTTATACGGAAAAAAAAAATAAATTAATTAGATAGAAAAAGAAAATTTTAATCCAGCCAAAAAATAAATAAACGACGGCGTCACGCATGTCATTTATGTTTCAATAAAATCGACGAAAATAATAATTTCCCTGATGACAATTTTTTTTTTTTTTGGTTTTCATATCGTAAAATCGGCCATTGCATTGTCTAGATACGTTTTTCATTGGTGAACGCCCATTTTTATATTGAAGAAAAAACACAAAACACGCATATGTTGTGCACAGCACAAATAACCACGCCTATTTTTGTAATAGAATTTTTTTTTTTATTTTGTTTATTCCACTACTTGGTGCTGCTGTTACAAACTAGTCAACTAGGGATATTAAAAATAAAAAAAGTAAAAATTTTGCTACAAAATTATTTTGTAACGTTAAAATAAAAATAAAAATTAATTAATTAATAAAACAAAAAAAAAACTTAATTAGCAGTGTAGTTACAAAAGAAATAACCAAAAAAAAAAAAAAAAGAAAAACAGAATTTTAGTGTAGACAAGAAAAATAAATCGCAAAACAAAAGTTTATTTACGGTTCGTAACTATACTATATAATTATGTTTAAAAATTTTCATTACTGATGGCGTTGTAATCGAAAATAATTTTTTTGTTTGTTTTTTATTATTTTCATTTGTAAGGCGAAATTTCCTGTTAAGCTTTTCTCCCTTTATTTTGGTAAATAAAATGATTTTAAATCGAAAAATAAATAAATTTTTCTGCACAATAAGATTAAGCGAAAATATATTAATTTATTAATAACAATATGGGAAAATGAACAGACAACGCTTTAAAACCGCGTATTAAGCATTAAAAGCTTTGATTAACACAGCTTATGCCATCATAAAACATATAAATATTTATTAAAAAGACAATAAAAATGCTTTTAAGCTATTTTTTCCATCACTTAAACATACAAGAAATAATTTTAAAATTAATTTTTTTTTTTTAAAGTGATTTTCAACAGCCATTACGAATTTCTTTTTTCGTTTCGTTTCTTTTCTTTTTTTCAATTATAAATTCGGTGGTGATGTCCATAAGAAAGTCGATTATAAAAATTAACGTGCGTTTTCCTTATTTCAATACAATGGACACCTCTTATCTACACAACATTAGACAGGCACGATATGTTATTTCTTATTAATTTTCTATTCAATACAAGAAATCCAATTCAAGTTTAAGGTACACAAGGAAATGATTACACACACACGCACACACAGAGAGAGAGAGATACTTAACACGTCCTTGACGTATAATAAACAGAATCAATTGAGATCGCCTTCGTCCAAAATAAAATACACATATATATATATGTGCGCCTTTAGGACCCCTTGAACATTAATCGTTTGATTGATTTTCACAATTTTGAAGAAAGGAAGCGATAATGAAAAACGTGTCACCTATAAATTAGATCAATATGGGACAATGATGATGATTTTACCAAGTGCATACAACAACAAAAAAAAAAAAATAAATAAGAAAAAAAGAGACTCCAGAGAGATTAAAAGCTTATGGTTTGTGTGTGTGGGATGAGTTAAATTTTTTTTTTTTTTTAAATTGGTAAACAGGACACGAGACAACATTGTAACAGCAATGGTAACGAAGCTGCTTGATTAATATAACAGTGTTGTATCGTGATTTAATTCTTTTTTTTTTCTCTCCACATTATTCCACTTCGTAATAAATAAAAAATAAATCATTAAAAGTGGGCGTATCTTGAGGTGCCTTGATATGTACATTATAAAAACAGAAAACTAAACTTTTTTTTTCTTTTTTAAATTTAATCGTATTCAACACAAAGATATAATTCTTAACATAATTCCCAAGTCATTTCTTTATACTTTGCAAAAAAAAAAAAAAAAAAAAAAAATTGTAAAATCCATAAATATGCACATAAATTACCGGAATGCATAAATTTTGATTATTATGTTGTGTATAAACAACATACGTCTTGAAAAGTTTACAAACGATATTTTGCTGCTGCTGCTGCTGCTGCTGTTAATGGTGTGATGGTTTGCATTGGTAATGGCAATGGTGGTTTTGTTATAAATGTTTGAAAAGATTTTACAAGAGAATTTTCCGCTGCTTCGATTTACCCATCAAAGGAGTAATTGATACATAAAATTAAATGTAGGCGAAATAATTATAATTGATATTTTCCATATGAATAGCATTCGGGAATTATTTTTAGTACAAAGATTCTCTTGTTTAATGTGGTTTCTGGTTGAATAAACATGGGATGTTGCTACTGGTACCACATTAACCAGTTCCAGTTCCTTAGGCACAAGAAAGTTACCAACAACTAATTTGTTCTAAAAAAAAAATAAAAATGTCTCCAAACAAAACACTCACAAATCCGTTAAAATCGCTTCTTAAACCGTCTTTATCCGTCGAGTTTTGTTAATTTTCACGCGACGATCACGAAACCACGTTTAACATTTTCTCCTTCCACTTTATTTATTATATCGCTGTTTACTTCTTCTTTCATATTTTAAAACGTTAAGCAAACGCAATTTACCAATTTTTTTTGTTGTATTTATTAAAACTTTAATTACAGGTGTTAATATGTGGCAATAAAATAACACTAAATAACAGCACTGTCAAAATGCAGTAAAAAAAAAAAATGAAAAGAAAACGAAAAAAAAAAAATGAAAAGAAAATCGAAAAAAACAAAGAAACAGCGATTAAAATCGCGGTTTTTTTTTAATGTTTATTCATTGAAATTTCAAAATCTAAGCAAACATTTAAATTATTCTAAAATTTTTTGAAATTTGAAATTAAAAAAAAAACAAAAACGAACAAGGTGGGCGGTGAGATAGATATTTATTTGCTTAATATAGAGGAAAGGCGAAATCACCGCGGTAGTTAAAAAATAAAACAAAAAATTAAAAAAAAAATATAAGGAACGTACTCAGGTGTTTCAGTGAAGTGATATTGAAATGATTTTCAGGTGTTGTTCTTGAAATAACTCAAGTCTTTCATGCTCAGGCAGTTTATTATTTATCATTTTTAACGTGGAAGTAGTTGTTTAACATAACAATGCTACTTTGTCGCTTCCTATTTAAAACTATACACAGTAGACAATACGACCCCAGTATACTTTAAACAGCAAACAGCAAAAACGCATTAATCTTAGAGAAATAAATAAAATTAAAACTCATTAAAAGCAATAATAATAATAATAATTATTATTATTATTATTACTGTTGCTGTACGATGTTGCTCTTCAAAATCGCCGACAATCACAAAATGAGTTAAAATGTTGACTAAAGTATCATTTTTTAAAGAATAACAACAACTAACAATAACTGCTTCTGATCTTAACCTTTATGTTGCTGATGTTGCTCATCTCTACGTCTTAACGTCAAATAATAATTTTTTGTTACCTTTACGAAAAATTTAACTTATGACCATCTAATGATTCATTTGTTTGGTCGCTCTACACTCTACACTCGATCACAATTCTTCTATCTCTCACCAAAAAACTTATCGTTGCTGTATTAAAGCTGCAAAAAAAAAAAAAAAATAATAAAAAAAAAATGATGAGAAGTGCCTTTTTGCCATGTTAATTGTTTTCGTAATAAATTTTAACTAAGCCTCAACCACGTTAAAATTCATTTCGTTATCTTTAACATAAAAATCCATGGTAATCATTTTGTGTTTTTTTTTTTGCTGCTACCACATATAGTTTATAATTTTTGGAGAGGAAAAAATCGTAATTAGCTTTCAAAAAACCATTTCGTTTCGTTTTTTTTTTTTTTTAAATTGCGTTACGTTACGTTACGTTACAAATATACGTTAATGTTCGGTTAAAGTTCATTTTCATTATCATAATTTAAAGCAGTACACACATTAAATTCTCATAAATTCATAACATAAATTTGTTACTAAAAGGTGTTTAAGTACCATGCCCGTTGTTAGCTATTATTATTCTTACTTACTTAACTACATTGTCACATTTATGTTTGCTACAAGTTTGCTACGAAAGGAATTTCATTTTTTTATTATTATTCGAGGATTTTTATATAAATCTGTAGACATTCTGACCTGCTGCAGGGAATTGCTGTAGTAGCTTCGTTTAATTTAATTTCACATTAACCACATTTATTATACTTAAGTCAGTTGGATAGCAATACTTAAAGTACATTTTTAGACTGTCGTATTCGAGAAGAACGTTACTGCGCAAGTCTACAAAAATTATTCTCAATTCAGCATTCCGCATAGCTGACAATCTGACAAGAATTTTGTCACAACATTGTCAGCGGATATTATAAAACAACCGAAAGTCAGTTAATGTCGCACTAATTACTTATTTTCATCATTAATTAAAAAGCCAGTGGATGAGAAATAAAAAAAAAAAAAAAACAGCAGATGCTCAATTATCTAAACACTTAATAATCATTAATTTGTTTTTTTTTTTTGTACAAACATTAACACCAGTGTTAGTGTTATAAGATGATAAACCCCGGAAATGAATGGAAAATATAATGTTGGCGAGGTTCAAGAAAACCGAAGAATTTTTTTTTTAAATTAAATAATAATAAAGCCAGGTGGATAGGTAATAAATTTCCTTTTTGCCTTTTTAATTATTAATAAAACATAATTTTTTATTATTTTTTTTTTTTTAAATTATCTTACACTGGGTGTAAAAGTGTCAGAAAGTATGAATAAAAAAAAAAAAGGGGTGACAAGGTTAAAAACTGTCTAAATTCCTATTATTGAATTATTATTATTATTATTCTATATTTATTGATCACCTTGTTAAACATATTTCTTTTTTTCTTTTTTTTTCCTCTATATTTAATATCCATAATAACTGCAAGTCATTGGGGTTTTTAATAAAAAAAATTTATTCCATCATTTGTTCGCTTAACACACATATCGGATAACGTATGTCAGTTTTGTTAATTAAAATAATAAAAAAAAAAATTCTTGTTAATTCATTGGAATCGCTATTTGTTTTTATTTTTATATAATTAAGTGAAATGTCTCCTGTTTAAATAAAAAAAATAAATAAATTTTTTTTTTTGTCCATTCAATTAAATAAATTAAAAACGGTGGCAGGTAGACACACAGAGAGAGAGCGCAAAAAAAAAAAAATTCCTGCTATTGAATTAATAAAAAATAAAAAAAAATAATTAGAAGGAATCTAATTACATAAATGTTTGGGTATTGTTACCCAAGTATACCTACTCCATATATAAAACAATTCAATTAAAATATCCTGTGCATTATAAATACACAAAGGAAAATCACTTACCTTGGTAAATATTTATGAGCGAAATAAACTAGATCTAGATACAGATACGAGCTACAAGTAATAACGCGTTTATTATATTTATTACAGATAATTCACTGATGATTATAATTAATGGATTAATCTTTTAAACTTTTTTGTTTTATTCCAACATTACGGAAAAGTGTCATATTTCGTGGTTTCTTTTTTTTTTTTTCTTAAACATAAAAACGTCGTTCTCCACCACCGCACACAACACAACACAACACAAAACACACAAAAAAAACCAAATGGAAATGTGTGATTTTGGTGACTTTTTTGTCCATTATGCGATTTTTTGTTTTTGTTTTATTTGATTTATACACGAGATAAAGGAAGAAAAGATTTATTTTATTTTATTAGAGAATTATAGAGAATTTATTATCCTTTATTATTCAAAACATGTTGGATAAATATTTAATGAATGGAGGAAACGTTTTTTTTGGTTGTTGTTCTTGTCATGTGCGCTGATTTTTCTTCTGCTTTTTTTTTTTTTTGTGGAGAGCAGCATGCTTTTTTTTTTTTTTTAGTACAAAATGGTTGGATTTTCTATTTTTTGTTTTTTGCTATGAATTTTATCGTTTTTTTCTTTTTTTTTTTTGTTCTTTATTATTAGATAAAGCTAAATAAACCAAAAGGAAACCAAAAATTGAATATTTAAAATATATTCACCCTCGGGTATGAGGGTTTAACATCATTAAACGTGGCAATCAAACGTGGAATTTGAATTTGAATTTGAATTTTTTTAATGATGGATAGAAACAAACTAGAATGTTAGGTTATAGTAAATATGGTTATTCACTATATAAACATAATTTATAATTTAATTTTGTTGATATTTATTTATTTACATTTTGATTTATTTTTAGTGTGTGCGTTTTTTTTTTTTTTTGGAGAGAGACTAACTTTACGTTAGCGTAGCGTAATCAATGGCCTTTTTGATGTTTTTTTTTCACCATAATGCTTTTACAATTTAATACAATTATTATGAAATTGGCTAAACCAAAGAATCCATAAGAAATCCATAAAAAATGCTAGAAAATTACTGTTTAAAACCGCGATTATAACCGATTAAGCGGGAAAAATGTGTTGTTTTAAGTGTTTTAGTGTGTCTATGTGTGTAAGGACCATTACCTACTATAATAAAATTAATTTTATTTGATGTAACGAAGGTTTTTCGGGGCTAAACACATGCTGATTGTGATGAATAATCATATTAGAAAAATTGAAATCAGGTGATTTGAAGTTTTAATCAAAAATTATCCTTGCTGACTTAACGTTGTGACTTAAGTAGTGGCTTAAATGGTTGGATGAATATTCTAACCAAAAACATTTGCATGTTTCGGTTGATTAAAGCTGATTTCAAGTTCAAATCAAAAATGATCCTTACTGACTTAACGTGGTGACTTAAGTAGTGGCTTAAATGTGTGTAGAATTTTCATGCTTTGATTTTGCTAAATATTCAAATCATTAAAATACTAATCAGAATGATTTCAGCAAATTTTCCTCGTTTAAAACTGTAAAACCGACGTAATTCACTTAACGCAACGACTTAAGTAATAGCAAAAAAAAAAATTAAAAAAAATGTTTCTCTGAATTTACATCGCTTAAATGAATAATTGAGTAAACTATACGCTTGTTACAAAATACCACCGATAAATCATTGTTACAAGTCTAGAGAAATTAATTTTGTCGTTGAAAAAAAAAAAAAAAGAAACTCTTCGTCCTCCTCTTCCTTCAGCTTATCAGCTAAACCAAAATTGGAATTTTACACACAGAAATTCCTCCTTTTATACAAAAAAAAAAAAAAAAAAATTGTGAATAAACAAACACCGAAAACACTTAACTAATCTAGTTTTTCTTTAGCGTAAAATTGATTAAATTAAAAAATTTTTATTTGTTAAAACCGGATTAAATATTTGTTGGTTCATCTGCTGTTGGTGATGCTGCTGCTGTTGTTGTTCCTTTGCTACTGTTGTAATCATACTTGACAACAGCTTTTTTATATTTTTTGATTATGATAAATAATAAAAACAGAGATGAGGTGATGTTTAGATGATTAACAGATGGATAAATGTTGCAGATTTATTATTATTATTATTATTATTATTATTGTGTAATAAGTGAGTTTTTTTTTTGTCACAAAAAAGATAATTTTCCTCTCTCTCACACTTTATTAGTTTAAAACTTTTCTCTATTATAAAAGCTATAACCAATCAATTATTGATTATATAATTAATTAAATGTGTAAATATAGGAATATAGGAATAATAATAATACGTATTATATTATAACGTTAAAGATGACTAAACATAATTTTTTTTGTACTGTATAACGGATGGTGGACGATGGACGATGGATTTATAAACAAATAAACAAGAACAAGAAAGAAAAAAAATAAAAAATAGGTGATTTGTGTTATGATTTTTTATGTTGAATAATATTAACAAGAAAATTGAATTTCAACAAAATACAACGCACTATAATAAACGTAAAATAATAATCATAGATAAATATCTAAAGTAAATTAATTGAAATGTTGTTCTGTTCTCTGAATAGACAACAAAAAAAAAAAAAAATTGTAAATAATCAGCAGATACCTCCAGTTACATTATCTATGTTTTTTTTTTTACCTACATCTATTTAACCATGGCTATAAACAAATGGATTTTTCGTCTTAAACTACGAACACTAACTTCTAATTTCTGTTTAAAGAGAAGAGGGCGGATGATTACCTTCAATCGTCTGTCGAAAATAACAAATTTTTTTTTTCTGTTTATAAATTAAAAGAATGAAAAAAAAAAAATGTTGGAATTTTGTGTTGCTGTTACCTCTAACCATAAATACTAATGGTAATGGTTATCCTATAATATTTGATGATGGTGTAAGAAACAATTTTATTTTTTATTTATTTTAAATAATATAAATAAAGTTTGTAATATATTAGAGAATTGATTGATATATGTTTGATACTAATTTAGATAAGTTTTTTTTTTTTTTTTTTTTTATTTGTTAACGGTGATGTATGTACAGTGATGGATTTAGGATGTAAGATTTTTTTTTTTTTTTTCGTATATGTTTAACGAAATGTTTTGTCGATTAGTTAACGATTCTGCAGCTGTAAAGCTTGGTTTTCTTCGGCTGGGGATAATAAATACAAATTTTCTTATTGTTTTATCTAAAACCACGGAAGTCACTCGCGTTTTTTAAAGTGTTTTGTTGAGCAACAACGGAAATAGTCACAGAAATATTTTTTGATTGGTTTTCTGTAGGTTCTAGTGTAAGACCCCATCTTGAGACTAGTTTTAGGTTCTTTCTAGACGCTTGTTATCTAGTTTAACACCTTTTATCACAGTGGTTAATAAAGTTTTTTTTTTCTGTCATATTGGAGACTTTTTAGGTGTTTCTGGTAGCTAAGCTGCGGTTTACTTTTCTAAAAACACGGAGAACAGTCAATCTTCTGTTTCTGCATCTTCAATCCACACATCTTCAGGTTGTAATTTGGCATTAGAAAAGCCCCTCCCAAACGCTACTGTCCATTACTGTCGTGATTACCTTTCACGAGTCGTGCTCATTGCTACTGTTTAATGTTTTTAATAATTTAATAAATTTTGATCTGATCTGTATGTCACAGTACGCTAATAGCAATTGATTACGATTCGCTACTGTATCAAAAAAAAAAAAAAAAATGCAAGCATAACAAACAGTAAATAATAATTATTATTATCCTTCCTGGGGTCCTGAATTTTTTTTTTTTTTTAATTTTTAAGCTAAATAAACAAACAAACAATGCGTATACGTTTTTTTTTTTTAAGTAAAGTAAAGTAAAGGGAATTTCATTATTATTATTATTATAAGTATTAAGTAGTATATAGAGGTTGGGTGTTGTACCGCTTAAAAGATAATCTGGATTAAATGCAGCACCTTTAACTATTGTCATATGTTTCTAGTTTTTTTTTTTTTTAATAGACTCAGTAACAATATATTTCCAATAATAATAATTTTAAAGGGAAAAAAAAGGACGACGTATTCCTTGTTATTTATGTCTCATTTCATTTGAAAAATATATATATTTATATTTTTTTTTTTCGTTATTGTATTGTATTGCTGTTAACACTATGGGTAATAAACACGTATTCATAAATCGTTAATAATTCATAGGATAAATTTCTCATCATTTATCTAAAGACGCAGCCACACAACCAAATACAAAGCGTGAAATATTGTAACAAAATTAAACAATAACACATTAGTGTAGTGTTGTTAACCATTAGTGGTTAATGTAAATAAAGTAAGAAAAAATAAAATAAAATCTGTTTCAAACAATAGCAATAACGTGTCAATGTCTGTTACCAAAACTGTAATACGTCGCATGTCAGTATGAAAAAAAAAAAAAAACTAAAAAAAATCTCCTTTTGATGAATAGAAAGTTATTCAAGCTGCATTATTTATTTTGTCTTCTGAAAACTGATGAATTATATGAAGAAAATAACAAAAAAAAAAAATTTATAAAACGATGATATTGTTCATTTGTTTTCAATACTTTAAGTCGGTTGTGTTTGCTGAATTTAAGCGATTTTGCTGATTTGTTGAAGATTAAACAAAAAAAAAAAGAATTGCTTTTACAGGGTGGGGTGGTGGGTTTTAAAGGATATGATACCGGTGATTTTGTTGGGTTTTAGTATTTTTTAAGCGTGTTAAGTTTTCGTTTTTTTTTTTATTGTGGTGGGAATATTTTGTCATTCCACCCAGTGTAGTACTAAAAGAATTCGCTGAATAGTTTTTTTTTCTAGAAGTTTGCAAAACGCTATTTTGCTGATTAATGAAATTAAGTCAGTTTTGGTGTATGATAGTTTTTCTTTTTTTTTTGTTTTTAATCCATAGGAATCATCGTCATTAATAAATTTTACCTACACTATGTAAATTTCCCATTTGTATATTTGTATTGTAATTGAAATTCCGGGTTTTAATTCGTTAAGTATTTGTAACAATGGACAGTGATCGTATACAAAGAAAAAGAAAACTTTAATCTTTAAGGAAACTTTTTTGGGGGTTTAATAAAGAAAAAAAAAACAATTTTCTGTGTATGTTTCACTCTCTCTCTCCCTTATTAATGGTAAATATCGTGCTAATGCATCATGTGGTTTTTGTTTGTGTATATTTCATGTATTTTAATCCCTATTTTTTATGGCTGTTTATTATTATTATTATTGTTATTGTCGTTGTGTTTAAGTTCTGTTTACAAAATTTGTATATAAATAAGTTTTTTTTTTTTTTGCTTGTTTTCACTTCATAAATCCTGGGTTTCCTGATACTTTAGATTAAGGGATTTTTCCATAGTTAATATTGATTTTATTATTATTATGATTTTTAACTTAAATAAATATTACAAACAATTTTCTATGCTTTAAGGGGGTAGAAATACAAACAATATGGCTTAAAACAGTTATAGAGAAATGACCTGAAATTTATAAGGAGAATTTTAATGGTTTATTAATTTCAGAAGAAGATATTCGATTGTTTTAGTTAAATTTGCAAAAACTCCACGATTATCGAGTGATCGTAATTAATTTGATCACTGATCGTTTTCTTTGCATAAACAGAAAACTCCAAGCGTTTTTACACCTTCTAATGCCGTTGGCACGTTTTATAAGACTTTGTAATCATTCTGATAAGTGTGGCTATTCTTTATTATCAACATTATTATTAATGTCACAGCTGTTACTGCTTGAATTATTCACATTTACATTATTAATTTGATAAAATTACCTCAAATTAACACCACGAACATTTATTTTGTATTCCTTTTGTATTTAAAATTGAATAAAAAAAAAGGTGAAAAATTGATAAAATTAATTTTATCTTGTCTTGGTATAATTAGCTAACGGAATGATTAATTATTATTGATGATGGATTACTGTTACTGTAAAGGATGATGGATATAGAAATATGTGAAAGATCAAAAGACGGTGACTAGAAATTTACAGAAATGTACTTTAAATGGTGGAATTATGCAAGAATCAGTTGATATATGCAAGAAACCATTGATTTATATGAAGATCAGTTCAGTTATGCTAAGATCAGTTGGTTTATACGAAAATGAATTGATTTATCAGTTGAACTATGCATAGATCCGTTGATTTATACGAGGAACAGTTGATCTAAACGAAGATCAGTTGATCTAAACAAAGATCACCATATAACAGTTGATAATTCCGTAAAGAAAACATAAAAATTCAGGAGTGGTATCCTAAAAACAACTGATACTAGCCGTGTTTTGTCATCCTAATTCATTTCTGTCTTTAGTCCACAGTCAACAGTGTTTTATCCACTTGAATTATCTCTGCATTAAATACATAAAAGTTCATTACACAATGATTTTGTTTGAATTTACAAGGTGTTTGATTGTTATTCTTGATTTTGTTCATTTTCTTTGTGCGTGCGTGCGTGTGTGTGTATTATTATTAATATTTTTTTGTTGTTTTGTTTTTGTTTTATTTATTTATAATAGAATGATAGGTGATGAATATACTGGATAGTAACAACAGCAGTTATAATAATAATAATAATAATAATAATAAACAGAAGGAAAAAGAAAAAAAAAAGAAGGTAAATAAAAAGGAATTAGGGGGAGGTGATACAATAATAATAATAAAATAAAAAAAAGAAACATATGAGAATGGTAAGCGGTTACCATTATAGGTTTATTATTACCTTTTTTTCATTTGTGAATTGGTAATAAATGTGTTGGAAAAGGTAAATGAAATATTTTTGCTAATCTGTCAATTGTGACACTTGACGTGTGAGTTATGTATGTTTGCCACAGAGTTTTTTTTTTTTTCTCGGTTTTATAAATAAACCAAATGTGTGTATGCGTGCGTGTGTGTGTACAGGCACAAGCACAGGTAATATAGGTAGATAGAAAGAATTATTAATTGTAATTAATTTTTTTCATTTTTTTTTTTTTTTTTTTTTATATCACACACCTACCTGTGCCTGGTTTATTTGTTTGATTGGGTGGTGATAGCTTTTCGTTGCCTTAATTATTCATTTATTTGTTTCTAACGCTTGGAATTATATTTTGGCTGTGTTTTAGGTAGATATTAATGGTTTTAAACATTCAAGATCATCAGCATAGATTGGGTATTTACGGCAAGCTGAAACTTTGCAGTAATATTCATTAAGTGATTTTGAATTATTTATTTTATTAAAATTTGGTACCAAGTGTCCACTTTTTATGTTGTGCCCTATTAGTGTGTTTGTTTGTGATTACAAAAAGCTAAAAATCTTGGTTCTAGGACATATTTTGGAAGAGTTACGTCTAAAAATCTGAGATTAGTACATTCGATACCAATGCTGGCAGCTAAAAATTGGCAAATTGAGATTCAACTGATCATAATTTTCGTTTTAAATTTTTTAAGGCCAGAACCCTTTATACAGCATATTGGTTGACCTAATACGAAACTTCTGACCAAATTTCAGCTCATTTAAAAAAAGAGTTTCTCAATCTGAAATTTTACAAGAATACAGAAAGGTCCTGAATCGAGTTGGATCATGTTTGTTAGGATTTCTTTTTAAAAAAAAAACTTAATACCGGATACCGAAATTTTATTATATTCCTTGTTAATTTGCTTATTAAACAAACAACAAAAGATTTCATCAAATAATCTGGTGAATATCTCTCTCTCTCTCTCTCGTTTTTTATAAATAATTTCGCAAAGTATTTCCGCTAATTTTGGTATTCAATGAAAATTAAATAATTTCACTAAATAAATTCATTAAATAATTAAAAATAATTTTTTTTTTTCTTCATCATCTTCTGCTGAATAATAATAATAATTCGATGTGATTTCAAATGATATTCGAAATGCCGTTTATGAGTTCTTGAGAATAGTCAAGTAAGACGTTTTGAATGAATTTTTTTTTTTTTTTTTTTTTTTGATGTATAAAGACAGAGAAGAAATTAATGTAGGTAAACAGGCAGCGTATACACACAATTACAATTACAGGTGATAGAAGGTAAATAAATAAATAAATAAATGAATAAAAAGATTAACAAAAGAAATGAAGAAACGAATTAAAAGCGAAAAAGAATGAAAAAAAAAAAACTGTATGCTGTCTGCCCGTGCTGTTTTATTTATCTTCTCACTGTTTGATTATTAATTTGCTTATTTATTTATTATTATTATTTTTCTATTATTATTTTTATTATTACAACCGATGATTATTATTATTATGTTTATAAAGACACAAATCATTTCAGAAAGCTCAGTAGTTTTTTATTACTTTATCTTTTTTCGCCTTTCTTTTCGTTTGTTGCATTTTGCTTCTTTCGAATGTTTTGTCATTTATTTAGTTTTTTATTAATTTTTAATTCAAATACAAAACAGGGGATATCAAGGCGTTTTAATTGGGATTAAATATGAGGCATGTTGTTTATTTTTTGCATAAGAATTCGCTATTGTTTGATTGGGTTTTTTTTTTATTTTTTGTTATAAAAAAATGTTGATGATCAAGCGTAAAGGTAATGATCGTGCAGTGTTTATTGTATGGAAATTATAAAATAATTGATCATCTGTATGGAATTGTGAAGTGATCGTGTTTGAATAGAATGAAAAAGAAATTTCTTTCGTTGAATTTTTGATGATCGTAAGGCTGCATGACTAAAACTCTAGATCTTCAGCATAAAACTCACGATCGTACATAAAAAGATCGATCTTGTGTTAAAAAAAAAAAAAACTCCAGCAGGTGTATTACCACGGCTTAATCCACTTATCACATTAATTATGTTAGCAAAAACCAAAATTTTTTATTTTCCGTATTCAGATAAATCTTTCAAAAAAAAAAAAAAAATGTTTATCCATTTCAATCACTGGTACTTGTCAGGTTAAACATATTTTTCTTTTCTTTTCTTATTAAATTGTTTGTTCTGTGTTTTTATCTCTTCAACACATTTTCTTAACACACAAAAAAAAAAGTAAAACATTCATCGATCATTTAATAAAGATAAAAACTGAGGTAAAAACAACTCAATAAAACAAATGTTGATGAAGATGTTGTGGTTGTTGTCGTTGTTATTGCTATTGCTGTTACTGGTGATGATGATGATGATGATGATGAGGAATTAGAGAAGAAAGAATAAACAGCAAATAAAGAATTTCTATTTATTTGTGCCTGTTTGCTCTGTGTGTTTAACATTCATGGATTTTAATAAGCTTTGGAGAATTTTTTGTGTTCTTTTTTTTTTTTTTTTTTCATCTCTATAACGAGAAGGATTTATATGATTTTAATATACGAATTATAATAATCATTTTGACGATGATGTTGATGATGATGAAGAAGAAGATGGAAGAAATTAATTTTAATGTTAAATAGACAAATAAATCTGCTTTGTCATTTAATTCGTTTTTTATTTTATTGTATTTTTTTTTTTTTTTTTCTTTATTGTATTTAAAGATCGAAAGACAGAGTAGGAATGTTTTGCTTTAATTTTTATTGACGCCACATAGGTAATTTTTATTTTTATTTTTTCATTTCACTGGAAATTATTATTATTAAAAAAACTAAAAAAAAAAACGATAGAAATATTTTTTTTTTGGTTGAATTTTTTATTCATAATCATTGAGAAAACAATTAGTGGTTTTGATTCTGGTGGTAATTCGGTTGGAAGTGTGGAATTTTTCTTCTTTTTTTTTTCTTTGTAACTGTATTCAGCTGTGTGTTGTAGGAATTAGTTTACGCACGCCGATTTTGATTGGTATTTTGAGTTTAAAAATGATGTATGCTGTTGTTATGCATGTAGATCGCGAAAATTATCGTTTTTTAGGTGATCGTTCGGGGTTTAAAGTGGTTTTAATAAGGTACGATCAAGTACGATCGTTGTTGGATTATTTTTTTTTTTTACTGTTTTCACTGGTTATTAATCCGGTGGGAGTCATGATCATAATTAGAATTGTGTGTAATATTCAGTTGATTTTTTGATCACCGCTATTAATCCAAGTGATCACTTGTTTTTGTGAGAATTTCAGTCAAATTAGTAATTTTACACATTTCATACTCTTTTCAAGGGTAACGATCAATCAGCTTTCCATATGCTGTGCTAACTAATTTTGTAAATATCGATCTTAAGGCTTTATTTACACAGCAAGGATATCTATCACTACTTACCCAGATTGAAGTGTTTTCCTTAGAGACGCAGCAATGTAGATTTTCAATCCTGATTCCAAATAAATCCACGATCATCTATTGATCTCACATTAAATTAGTCGATGTACTACTTTTCAAAAACCAGCAAAATTACCAGAAATCTTTCTAAATTACGTTAGTCAAAAGTTTTTCTCTACTTCACATTCATATTCACAAAACCAAACAAAATTACCCACAAACTACGTGATTATTCCTGATTAAAACATTTTTTTTTATTAGAATTTATGTTTCTTGCCATTTTTTGTGAAATCAATTTTTTTTTTTGCTTAAATTATGCTTAATAATGACTTAATTTTTGGCTTTTTGTTTTGTTTTTAAGCCAGGAATATAGTTTGGATTTTCAGCATAATTTACTGTACACCTTGCTGGGACGATTAATTTTGTTAATTTATTGATAAAATTGTATGCTGACTGTTGAATAATCATTTATTTATTTATTAATAATTTCATTATAAATAATGATAGAAAAATAATAATAATAATAATACAACGTAATCATCGAATTATCTACTTTAGTTACTTTTTCCACTTTTTTCATTTATTACGAGCGTCAGCCAGCACAAATGAATATTAAAATTATAATTTTTTTTTTTTATTTTATTTATACAGATATAAATATAGCAAAAGAATGAAAAAACAATTTATCATTTTTCACACACACACACAGAGTAAAGAAAAAAAAAAAAAACCAAATTGTCATCTATCTGTGCATTGAACAAACAAATAGAAATTAAAAATCCTAAATTACCTACCATAAACAAACGAATAGTCCACCATTAACTCGTTATAAATATACGAAATGAATTAACAAACATTAAAATCGGTTGTGTTATCGTTGACTAAATATCTTTACCACCTAAATTACCATTTACCCATTAAAACTACTTAATAAAAAAAAAATAAATAAATTTCTGTTTTCGTTCGTTCGTTAATTATTAAAACGGTTGTAAATATTCTGTGCACAGGTACACGGTAGACAAATTATGTTTAGAAATTAGGGAAAATTACATTGATCGTATACGATAGGTACATACAGTGGTATACATACGACAGGATGTTGGATTTACGTAATGTAAATAAAATTTAAGGTCACCAAACTCGCGGTTTTGCTACTTTTTTTCTTTTCTTTACTTACTGATTTACAAAAGACAGCAAACGTACTTCCAGAATAAAAGAAAACTCTTGAAGAACCTGCGAAAAAAATTAAAAAATTAAAAAACAAAACTAGGATCAAGGATCTACATGGTTAAACGAAGAACAACTGGATCAAGAAATAAATTTGTTAGCAGAAAACAGCAGCTGAAAACAGAATACAATGGAAAAACTATGCTTCAGGATCGATATTACAAGGAAAATCCTTTTAAAGGTATGGAAAATAGATTTTTTGATAAGTCAGGGTTATAGAATGTTTGCCTTAAATAATAAGAATTTTGCTCTCCTAGAAGCACCAATTCTATCCTTAGAATTTTTATGTTTTTTCCGGTTGTGAAACAAATCTCAAGCCGTCTAATTTTCGGGAACGGTTATACGAACGGTATACGATTATTACCAGATGGAAAAAGGTTCATAACAACCGATTAAAAATTAAACGAAAACTACAAGCAACGATTTTACGTTTTATCAATTAAATAACGAACCAAAAAACATTTTTTTTTTTAAATTTATTTTCATAATTTATTATTTATTTATTAATTAATTAAATTTTTTTTTTTTTTTTTTTATTATTACATTTTTAATATAATTACAAAACAAAATGTAAAAGAAAGAAATTTTTTTCTTGTTTATCTGATTTTTGTCTTTATTATAATTTTTTTTTTTTGTTTTTTTTTTCTTTGTTGTTGTTGATGATTTTTCTCTAGTTTAATTAATTTAAATTTAAATTTTTATTATTTTTATATATGTACAATCGACTACATTTGATTATTATTATTATTATTTTTATTATTATTGTTGATAATAATAATATTTAATTATACTTAGATTTTAGTTTATTAATATAATTTAATTTTTAATTTTCATTTCAGCTTAATTAATTATTTCTTTTTGCCAATTTATTGCAGTTAAACACAGTTATCGGTTTTTTATGATTTATTAGAAAACATTGTGTAAGCGATAATTATTAACAAACATATCCTGTATTCGTATCCATTTCACGGTTATTACAGTTTCAGTTAAAAAAAAAAATGTGATTTTCTAATCGATTTAACAAACTTTGAAATAATTCCAACCAATCACAGGTAATAAAACTGACGTAATGTTAACACGAGTAATACACGAGATATAACGAATACAAATCGGGAGTAAGACGCTTACACATAGACACCGTGTAACCGTGTTTAACTGTTGAATAAATGTGTGCAAAAATTATTTTATTCATATTTTATTTATTAATTAATTAATTAATTAATTAATTTTTACCTTATTTAATATATAATCTCAATGTTTTACATTTTTTCCTTTTTTTTACTATTTTCTCATATTCTTTGCCGTCGTTAATGCCATTTTGTGTGCATGAATTAAATTGTTGCTCTCGTTTAAATTTTAATTTTTTTCTTTACTTAATTTTACTTAATTAATTTTTATCGCTATTTATAATTAAAAATACAAATATTTATTATAATTATTTTAACAAAAAAAAAAAAAAAAAAAAATTATAAAAAATTAAAAGAACAGAAAAATATAGAAAAATAGTTTATTTGTTTCGTTTTGTTATTGCGATTGAGAGATGTAGTAGCGTAGTTATTGCTTATCGAATCAAACACTAAATTGTTGTTGTTAGGATATTTATATGAATTTATTGTTGTGCGCCTGCGTAAGTCATGTGTTTTTTTTTGGTTAAATTAATTTCTATGAAGTTTATGCGTTAAAAGCATCACAACAAAACGGTTTAATAAAGTGTTTTGTTGAGCTAAACAATTCATAGAACAAAATACATGAAAATATGTTTAATCCAACGCCCCAGGATAAACGATTAAAACAATAGAAGCTAGTAAAACTAGTTTAACATGCTTAATTTATTTACTATTTTTTTTTTTTTTTGTATACAAAAGTAATAAGTCGGAAACTTAAGTCACGTTTTGTTATAATTTGTTAATTTAATTTAATAAAAAAAAAAAATAAAAATAAAACAAGATTAGCGCGTGCTTAAACAATAATTAACTACGCCACTGTAATTGCAACATTTTTTTTTTTTTTTTTTTTTTACATTTAGTTTAAGTCATAAAATATAAAAAAAAATAAATAAAATAAAAAACAAAACTAAATCTGATCACTAATCTGGTTTTCATTTCATTTCTTTTCTTCATTTTCATTTTCAATTTTAATTTTTTTTTTTTTTTTTACCATATTTATAATTAATTTTTAAACTGTTTTCAACCATTTTGTGTGTATGCGTGTATGTTTTAAATTTAAAAAAATAAAAATATTTTACCTTAAAGTAATTACAAACAAATCATCAATCATGTTTTTAAACGATAATTGTGGATAAAGGATAAAAAAAAAAAGAAAAAAAACATTTATGCTACTCAACGCCATTTTCTTACATTCAAATAATCGACGAATTGACATTTCCATTAACGTGGTCTACACATGGCATGATGTTTTTTTTTGTATTCATTTGTTTTCGTTTAATTTTTTTTTTCTTCTTTTCGTATTTTTAAATGATTTATGCACATCTTTGTTGCACTTTTTAATGAATTAAAAAACTAAGAATCACATCGCATTCATTTAATAAATAAATAAATAAATTAAGAACGCTTGGTGTCTTTTTAGAAATTTTCTTTGCTTCTCCTTTTCTCAATCTCTCTCACACTCTTTCTCTTAATTATTATTTTTTTGTTTGTTTTTTTTTATTGCGTCGCACTAGATGCAACTTTGTTATCACTAATAAAAAAAAAAATTGAAAAAAAGCACAGAGAACAAACCACAACGAAATAATAAATGAAAAAACAAAAACTTATCACGAGTGATGATCCTTCGGTTTGGGTGAAGGTGAGAATGGTCGATGCAGTGTTAACGGTTGTGTCGGCTGTACTATCCGTATGATACTGCCTACATCGCTGAGTACACTTTGTATCAGACTGTGGGTGGTTGTCGTATTTAGTTCAGAGTTTAAACGATTTGGTGAGGCGACACGTATTCGTAATGGTGACATTGTGGCTGGCGCTGGTATTATAGTTGGTGAACCGTTTACGGAGACAGTGGTTGGCATTTGTGGTTGTGGCCGTAACACCGTCGGCGTAATACCGGTTAAATGTGAATGTCCTATTGGTGGTGAATGGGTGTTATTAGATGGTGAATGATCACCAAGACGGTAAGGCAGCGTTGGCATAAACCGGCCAGCAAATGCGCCAGCCAATTGTGGTTGGGTTAAACCACGTTCGCTATCATCACCAAGTGGTTGGATTCGTGGCAGTAAATTTCTTATATCACTTGACATTGTGCCTGGTGAATGTACATCAAAACGGAATGCACCCAATGATGAATAACCACGAAATTCTGTACGTTCCCTGTCTCTATCGTCTAGTAGTCTCTCATCACGATCATTACCACCACCCGACGTTGAGCCCGGACTGTGTTGTAACGAAATACTGCTCGGTACCGGCGAATGTGTTCCCAGCGAAATATCAGAATCAGATGTATCCGACGGGCTCGGTGATACCGCTGCAGCTGATCGTCTTGGTGGTAAACTTGTTGCACCAGAACCAGATAATGGTGGTTGTGACATCCTAAAAAAAGAAGAAAAAAAATGTGTTTATGTTAATTAATTACTAAAAGCGCAATTGCTTTGATTTGATTAATTAGGAAACAATGGTAGTGGGTTGATAGAACACCGTCGGTATTGACAAAAAAAAAATCATTTAATTTCGTTTCTATTGCGATGTCGGTTGTTTGCTGAAATCATGTGTTTTGAATATTTACAATAAAAATTCAAACATTCAAACGGGGTGAAATGCATAAAGTTCAAGCATTAGGGATGGAGAGATTAACAGCAACAAAGAAGAAGAAAAAGAATGAAAAAAAATTCCATTTATAGATTATGTTTGTCTATTTGTTCAGCTAACAAAAACTGTTCAGCCGCCGACACACATAATAAAGGCTAGAAGGCAACACCAACTAACCAAATCATCATCATCATCTACATCAGCATCAACCCTTTATTATTATTATTATTTAAACACTGAGTGAATATACAGAATGCTGATGAATTTTTAGCAATTTGATTATCATTATTCGCGTCATTTTCAACAGGGATCATCATCATCATACAATTTTGTGGTTTTTATGGTTTTTCATTATCACATTTTACTATTATAAAATTAACAAATAACCCCAAATACATCACCCAACCAACCATTCATCTAACCACAATGTTTAGAATGCTGGAGGGTATTTTATTCGTAGGCACACACATTGTTGCTAAATAAATTTATTTTAACCGACAACGAGAAGAGAGCGTACAACAACCCAGAAAAGTGATAAAACAAACAAAATATTTCACGCTAGCTATGTTGCTTGCGGTGTGATAATAAAAACCGTAAAAAAAAAAAATCAGTAATTTAATAAAATTTATCCCCCCGCAGTTAACGCATTTATAGTGTGATTTCCATTAGCTGGAAAATTGTTCTATGCCGACTTGAAAGGCATTTTGTAAGTAGAATTCCTGCGTTTAGGATGGCTCTTTTGTGGTTATAAAAAGTGTAGAGTTTAATGCAGAAAATATTGTTGAATAAAGTCTCCAAAGACATTGTTGTTTCTTCATTATTTCATTTTATGCAACATAATACGATAACGAGACACAATGTCAAAGGTAAAAACTTCGTTGAAACAAAAGTAGAAAGCAATTAGTTTCTCATTATAGAAAATTATATATAATATTCGATTAGGGACAAAATAATGATATAATCTTTGGTTCAAATTACAGACAAATAAAAAATTAAAAAAATAGAAAAACTTTTCATCCATTTATATCCCCGTTGACGTACGTACGTCTCGTTTTCCATTTATAATCGTCATACACGTTTTTGAGAGAATAAAACCAAATAAAATAAAATAAAACAAATTGAAAATTAAATTGAAAGGGAAACAAGACAGAGAAGACAAATACAGATAGAAAGAAATAATGAAAAAAATTGAATCCAATTGCATTTTTTTTTCTTTTTTTTTGGTTTTAATATGAGAATTGAAACATTAAGGAATAAATAAATCAGGGTGGATATTACATATCCAACATCTGATGTACTGTGTAGAAGAGAAGAGATCACAGAAACTGATTGTAACTTAATATAATAATAATATTGTTGGGGGTTGTATGGGAAAAACAAATCATAAAATATAAATGAGGAGATAGAAATTATTTACGAAGTTGTTGTTGTTGTTGTTGTTGTTACGATGGTACACGGATTGTTATCGAAGAAAATGTTTAATAAAAACATCAAAAGCGCATCTAAGAGATGTAAAACGTGTTAATAACCGTGTCAACGCAATGCTGAATACAGAAATCAATCAAATAACGAAATGCAACCATTTTACTGTACTAAAATCAACCATTTTGTAAAGAAAAAATTTTCACCAGTAAGACCAGATCCTAGATTTCCATTCTAAGACATTTTAAAAGTAAATCTTCAGACACAACGTACACCAACGGACTGTGTTATCCTTTCGTTTTATTCATATTTCCTTGGTATACAATAAAAAAAAAAAATTTCCTCCCCTACTGGGTTGTTCGTCTTTAATTTAATCGCAATGGCTAGTTGTAGCGGTAATGGTAAAACATTCTAACATTTTTTTTATTTTCCTCCCTTTTGTATTGTTTGTGCCTTTTCTTTAAAGCAATTTATATAAGCTTTCGTTGTTATCACATCAAATCTCACCGTAATACACTTGTAAATTATTAAATTCACCCCACACAAGTTTTATTATTGTTGTTTTCAATTCATATTTTTTTGCCTTTTTTTTTTTTTTTTAAACTCTACAATAAAAAGTTGAGACCCTTGCTGAGTTGTGTTACTATAAAATAATAATAATAATAATAATAATAATATTCAAACCAAGGGATAACTGAATAAAAAAATGATTTTTTTTTTTTATTTTTTTACGATTTGATTCTATTAAATTGAGAGACTGTTATGCTGCCTTTTCCATATATTACCAACTTCATTATTATTATTATTATTGTTGTTTGTTTTGATTGAATTTTCCATGTAGAATATAGAAAATTGAATTTAATTTCTTCTTTTTTTTCTATGATTCCTTTCTGTTGTTGTTGTTGGTAATTTTAATGAAAGAAAGAAAAAAATATTTCAGTTTTATTGTAAGCAAATGTCAACGAAGAAGTTGGATTGGGTAGGATGTGAAGAAATTGTATCCTCAGGGTTATTGGTATTTTTCGCATGACCGACATTTATTCTTATTATTCGTTTATAATTTTTATTGCAAATTAGCCTAACCCCTTTTCTCGTAATATAATACTTGTTATTAATCTGCCTGTATTATGATGGCTTTTTTATTTTTTCTTTTGCGTTTTAACATTTTTGCTTTTCCTTTGCTGGTGAGATTAAAATTTTTTTATTATGTTTATGCTTCGTTGGCTTGTGCTGTGATTTTATGTTGTTTACGTGATTGAAGCTTGGGACAATTTTTTTTTCATTGCTGGTGTAATTTTTGGTGGGTTGTTGGGAGTTCTTGTTCTTTTTTAGATAGTTTCCTTTGCTGGTGATTTGCTTCTTTTTTTTTATTGCAACAAGGAAGGGAATGGATTTAACCGTGGAAGTGACACACCTGAAAAACAGTTCCTGCATGTTCCAAGATAAAACAAAAACCACAAAATCAAATTGAATCAGAGTCCCAAATACCGGACAACAACCGCTGTCAATGGTTTGAGTAACACAGATTTAGTCTACAAAGCATTTAACGTTAAGTAACCAAATCTTTCCGCTATTTTAATTCACTTAAATTTCCATTGTAAACATTCCGCAAATAATCTACATTTAAGGAGAATAGTAATAAAAAATAATTAAGTTCCTAGGAAGCCAGTAAAAATCGTTTAATTACATTAGGAAAATATTTTTCAATTAATTTAAGATAAAAGCGAGAATCGTAAACCCAGAGAGATGGAGACTTCAAAGGAGTTTTGTCTGTCGAAAATTCTATTAGAATTTCACAGTAATCTGGTTGAACGTGAATCTAATTCAATTGTTTCCTATGTTTTGTTACTAAAGCATAAATATTATTGCCGTTGGCGAGTACCATAAATGTTCTACAAATATTTTCCTTATGCATCAAAATTGATCCTTTTGATAAAAAGCCAATGTAACAAATTTAAATTACTAAACTCGTCGTTGTCGTGTTTTTTTTTTTTTGTTTTTCTTCTCTATTATTTAAAAAAAATTATTTCCCATAGTAAAATAAACACATTTCGCATGCGCGGTATACTTAATAAATATTTTCCGTGTGACAAAATTTTCGTGTGGATTTTTCCCATTTGATTTTTCTTTGTTTGTTTGTTTGTTTACAATTTTATTACTTTAATTGTTGATAATTACTATAAATAAACTTAAGTAAAGTTAAGCTTAGTTTTTATTAAACTTAACTTAAGCCTTGAATTGTATTTTAATTCTAACAAGTAGCGACCACCAAGTTTTATTTTATTTTTTTCTTTTCATTTCTTTTCACCCTAAATCTATGTGACAAATTTTTTGTTTTTGATTTAATTATTTGTATGCGTAATCGTATTGCGCATACAAATTTATATTAAAAAAAAAATAATTTCAATTCTTTAGAATTTTTCTTTTTTAATTCTTTGTTTTTTAACTTAAGTAATTTTAACTTGACTTAAATAAAATAAAACAAATAAATGGAACAGAAATGTTTCGGTTTTTTTTTTTTTCAATTGGTTTGCGTATTTTATTTTTGTTACCCCTCTATTAAGTCATATTATCATTGTTTTTGACTTAAAGACTTACTTAAGTCAAGTAAATAAATTTTTTGTGTTTTGTTTTTTATTTCAAAGTACTTTCTTTGTTGATTTCAAATTTTATGCTAGCGAAAAAATGTTTAATGAATGCAAATCGTTGTGTTAAATTTTGCTACAGTTGTTGCGTTAAAGTTTTTTTTTCTTTCTTTTTCTTTTATTGATTGATTGATTTGATCGCGATTGTTTTCTTGTTTTAAGTTTCTTAAGCAATAATTTGTATTTCTTCGATTTTTATACATTACGGGCTGATTTTTATTTAAGTTATTTAAGTTTAATGCACTTGAACTGTTTGATGATGATGATGGTTCAATTTTTTTTTTGTAAAATTTCCCTTAAATTCCCAGTGACTTAATTTCACTGTAGATTCCAATGTGTACATAATCAAATACAGAAAAAAAAAAAAAAAATAAATAAAACTTTCCCAATCATTACGCAAATATTGATTTCAATGTTTTTTGTGTCGCTATTAATACAATTATCAGCTGCTACTTTCTTGCTATTTTATTGTAATTTCATTACTTTATCATTTAATTTATTAAATAAATAAAAAAAAAATCAATTGGAAGCTGTTACTACTTCAACGTTTAATGCCTTAATTTTGTATTCTGAAATTCTGAATATAGAAATTCTATGCAAATAACATTAGCGCGACGTACAAAATACAACAAAAAAAAAAAAAAAAATTGTGAACAGAGTTTATGCTAATATTTGGGTTGATGTTGCTATTTTTTTTTTTTTTTCTTTTCGTTTCGTTTCATTCTCCTGCTACTTCTTACCATTTAAAATAGAAAATTATTATTATCATATATATGGGGGTGGTTATAAAGTGTAAAAGTTACAATCAGTATCGATTCTATATGATCTTTATTCCTGTACCATTACAAAACGATGATTCGGGGTTTTTTCTATCATACATCCACCTACACACAAATAAATCAACCCTAAAGAAATTTATATTTTTTTTTTTTTTCGAGTAAATTATACGGTGTTTACCCTCAATTTGCTTAGTTATAAACTGAATGATGAGGATGTCAAATGTTAAATAAATAGAAAACTAACAACAACAACAGCAGCAGCCACAGCAGCAGCAAAAAAAAAAAAATAGTCGATGGGATTTTATTGAAGATTAACGTTACACAAGTTTTAAGGGTGGTTGGATATTTTATCTTTTTTTTTTATTGATTATTCAACCGATGAACACTGACACCGTGTTCTACGTTTAACAAAAAAAAAAAAAAATTTACTGTTGCATAAAAGAGTTAATGACAGAGCACTGCTTAGGCTTAACGTATGCCACGTGCAAATATCAAATTAATTTACTCATTGATTAACCTAATTAATTATTTAGTAGTGACAAGTTTTTTTTTTTTTTTTCAGTCATATTTACATGATACAGTAACCAGTTTATGCCGTTGGCGGTGCACACAGATGAAGGAATAAATTTATTTCTCAAAAAAACGGAAAAAAATGAGAAGGAAAAATGCCAATGAAATTCTCCAAGGATTGTCTTAATAACACATAATCTGTTTCTGGACAATTGTTTCTATGTGTTTGTTGGGTAACTTGGGGTGGGTTTTTTTAATTAATTTTCTTTCTTACAACAAAACACAATACCCTTCTGTTGTCATTAGAATAATAAAAAAGAAAAAGACTTTAGTCCCATCTTAAAGGGTTTTTCCGTGTTGTTTTTATATTTTTGCTTCATAACGTTAGTTATTAGCCCTGAAATCCCTTTAAAAATTCATCAAATTTCACATTTTCACTACTTTCGGCTGTTTAAATGGATTTTGATTGATCAGAACACTCTAACGGATTAACACGAAAAGTAATTTTTGTTCTAAAAGAAAAAAAAAAAAATTTAAAAACAACAAAATGGCTACCTGTGATCACCTTTTACTGATTTTCAGTTGTATTCAGAAGTATTTCAATGGTTTTAAAATAATTCCGACAGAAACAACCAATAAAAGGTAGAAAAAAGTCTATAAACCATTTTGTAGGGTGAGTTAAAATCTTTTCTCAAAGTCAAGTTATGTAAAACAGGGTGGCATATCCGGGGATATTATTATTATTATTTTTTTTTTTTTTGCATTGCATTTCGCACAATAATTAAATTTAAGGAAAGAAATGAAAAATCTGTAATTGTTACACCCCAATTGTTCTAGCAACCATAAACAAGTGTAATGCAATTAATTAACACTGTCATCGAATCACTTAATTAAGGAATTCCAGTTAGTTCAGACACTTCAGTGAATTAAAATTAATAAATTTTTTTCCTTGTTTTACTCACTGAAATGCGTTGATTTGAAAAAAAAAAATTTTTTTTTATTAATAAAATCTGCTTACAATGGGGATGAGTTTGGTTTATTAAACAGGGGAAACAAAATTTTTAAATTTTTTATTGCCACAGTACTAATGCAATGTCTTGTTGTTATTTCGGTATACTGAAAATGGTACAAACTAAGCTGGTTAAGTGATTAACCATCATCACCCCAAAAAAAAAAAAATGAAAAAAACTTTTCTATTAAACATAAAGAAAAACATCCCCCCACGGGGTTCTGTTTTTTTTTTTATAACAAAACTCCTGTGAAACTTCCTGAAAGTGATTTTAGATTATTTTCGGAATGAGTTTTTTTTTCTATTTTAACTTGGTAAAAACTTGGAAATAAAATTTTCTTCTACAGAATACATAAGAACGTATTACGTATGCAATGTGAAGGGTTGATTATTTGTGTTATATACATAACGTTCGTATATTGTGGGCTGTCCTGTCTTGGATTTACATCTTACATTACATATCTTTGCCTTTTGATTTTGACTATAGAAGATTATAGGGAAGATTCTACTACTTCTACAACTTTCTACATCCTTTGTTATTTCTTTTTTTTTTATTGTAACTCCACTGTTCCCTGTATTATTATTATTATTATTGTGTGCAGTTGTTACTTTTGTAAATCCTTGTTGCCTTTTGATCTGCCTTTTTCCACTGTTACGTAATTTGGTTTTATTTAAACAACTATGTAAATATACTGGCGTTGTGAATTTTTTGGATTTAGATGATGCACAACGATGATGGTGTGGGAATGATCAACGTAAATCGATTCCTTTTTTATTTTTCTTTTCTTTTTTGTTTGTATTTTTTAACGACTTAATTAAGCTGCAATAATGTATAAAGTGGATAACATGGATAACAAATGACGATGTCTCTAAACGCGAAAGAAAAAAAAAAAAATCCTCCACAAATGAAATCACATTTTCGGTGGTACTGGTAGCACAGCTTAAATTACCTTTAAATGTGCAATGTGGCGAAGTAAATTATTTTGTTAATTTTTTTTTTTTTATTTAAAAAACTTGGGCTGTGCGCTGAAAGTTTTAAAATTTTTTTATTTTTTTTTTCAAACAAATGTGTTGACCACCCGGCATTATTTAATTTATTTAACAAACATCATAAAAATATAATAATAATATATATATATAATAATATTATAAAAATTAAGGTAATTTGAGATGGGCACAGTGTTATATTTCGTACCCGAAAAAAAAAAGCGCGCAGCACGTAGTAACAACCAGCAGCAACAAACAGCACACGATTTATTCTACGTTGCTAAATTAATAAAACGATTTTACTGCATGAATTAATTAAACAAAAAAAAAAGTGTTAATAACATTACGTAATAATATTTCGTTAGGTAATTAAGTAGCAAAACAGATTTTTTTTTTTCCTTTGGTTTAATTTTAAACGCAGTGCACTTAGCGCACGATGGATTTTTGTTTATGTTTTTGTTTTTTAATCTAAGCAACACAAAGCAAACAGATAAAATTGACGAATTTTGGTGAAACATTAATAAAAAAAAGGCGAACAAGGGAAGTTAATCTTCTTAACAAAATAAAATCAATGCAGCGTTAAGTTAAGATCAGATTTCACGCATGTTACAACCGAATTAGAATTAGTTAACGTAATGGTTGTTAATTTTTACTGATATATAACAAATGTATCCCTTTAATGACACAACACAATCAACAGATGACGTTTCTGAAAATTGATTAATTTTCCCTTGTAACAACATTGATTAAATTCGCATATTAACTACGAAACACACAAGGCCAACATTTACCTTGGTTATTTAATAAACAACCGTCGTCGTCGTTGTTGTTGTTTTTTTTAAATTTTTTTGCCATACTTCATAATTTTACTTAATTACTTGAAAATAAGAAATAAAAACATTTTCAGGTTGGTTGCAGCCAGCAGAAAATTCCTTGTCGTTTTTTTTTTAAATCAATCTTTGTGTAGAACTGCAATTGGAGAGTTTTTTTTTTTCTATACAAAAATAAAACAACAATATATACACGTAGTCATGTGATATAATTGCTATGATTAAAAGAAACAATGATACTACAATAAATATTTTTTCATTAAAATTTATGCTTTTTAATAAATATTTAATGTGTTTAATAGCGGCCAGTGTAAAATGTATGTTTACCTCCTTAATACCACCTTAAACATACAACGAAGAAGCAGCAGCAACAGCAAAAAAAAAAAAAAAAAAACACATGCCACAAAGCATGAAGCACAAAGGTAAAGAGGGGAAAAAAATGTCGGTAAAATGTTTCTGTTAACAAAAAAAAAAAATGAATAAAAAATTTTGCACAAACAAGAACGATGGCAAAACACAGAAGTCAAAGTACCAAACAGACAGACTGAATATTGTTGCATTTTCATTTAAATGTCAGAAGTTTTAAACAAACTATGTTTCCCTCTTGATGATGATAAAGGAGAGAACACAAACAATATTAATAATATTAATAATAATAATAATAATAAAAAAGGCACAAAATTACTCATTTTTGTGTTTTAAATAATAATAAAAAGAAAAAAAAATTCCATTCAAACGTTAAAAACAGAAAGAATGCCGCTAATGACTTCATTAAGGCATCTCTGCGTGTAACAATGTATAGTTTGAACAATGCAATAAATACATCAGCAGCAACCAAGAATATTATGTTATTAAAAATTATTATTAATAATTATTATTATTGTTTGGTAAAACGAGAAATAAAATAACGAAAAAAATGTGTTAACAAAAAAAAAAAAAAAGAAAAGAAACGAAGAGAAAGAGAGATTGAGACTTTTTTTTTTTTTTTTGCAGCGAAATAAAACTGTCGCGCTTTTACCAAATGTTTTTTAATAGTGGGAAATGCATTACTCCAACCCGTAAAGTAATTAGAAAAAAAAATTTTAAAAATAATTTTTATTAACAAGATAAAGGGTTCAAAGTGCATTTCTTACAACAACAAAAAAAAAAATATTACTCCAGCTTAATTCACCGCAGTCTTAGTCTAAAATCACGGATGTCAATGTAAACATTTCAGCATAAATACAAAGGGAATTTAATTACCTAAACAAAACCGATTTTAATTTCAATTTTGGACGCGTACATATTTCTGCATATTTTGATTAAAATGGGACGCGAAAATATTTCTACAGTTTTTGGTGCTAGAAAACGTTAATGTGATTTGTGAAAACGCCGCAAGAAAAACAAGACGAAAGAAAGATAAAAAAGAAAAAATCAATAAAGAAATTTATTGTTGATTTTTATGATCATTTGTCATAATTTTTCCCTACCTTTTAATTAATTAATTCTCATCACATTGATGATCGTGTTTTATCCGTACGAAAGTTATTTAATGAAAAAAATAATTAAATTTATTAAAAGTGGTTTGTTATTGGTTGGATTTTTTTTTTTTTTTTGTCATCATGGGAATGCAGGCCAATAATAAAACCAAAGAAGCCAAGAACAGAGTAGCTTAAATTCCTTTACGCTGTGCAAATATTTTTTTTTTTTTTTATTACTGTGTCGATTGCAGCTCATTGCTGCTGCAGCCACTGCAGCTACTGCAGGTACTGTACTGTTGATCTTTTCTTGTTTCAACTATTTAAAATTTTTTTTTTTTAAACGGACGACAGTGTCTAGTTATGAAAATTTTTTATTGGGCGACATTTTTTTTTTATTATTATTATTAATTATTAATAATATTTGTCTGTTTAAGAGACATTTGTGAGCATTCTGGCTATAAGGTGAAACGAATTGGAATTTTTATTACACAGAAACAATCCACCGAATTTTTATTAATAAAAAAAAAACAATCCACATATAGACAATAATAAATATTTTACATAAATTAAATTAATTAATAAACGGGGTAATGAGCTTAAACAGACGATTAGTTTGTTATAACCTTGGATGTAAACGATTACCTAGTAACAAACAGATTTCTCTGTTTGTGTTTTCAGGATTTGCGTTGGGTTTGCTCTTGGTAATACTTAAGAGTGTACTGGGTTGCAGGATTGGTATTTTTAAAGCAAATTCTACTGTCATCTAGTGTAGTAAATTTAATTTATTAGGAATCAGTTTTAAGGCAGTACTTTCGTAAGGAACTTAAAGGTGTTATAAAGGAATTTCATTGAATTTTGAATAACTTTATTCGTGCGCTAATCGTTTCTAACCAAATAAGTTCATTGGCAATCACTTAACTCAGGTTAAAAACAAAAGTAAATTTACGTTTATAATTCACTAAACAAAACTACAAGCATTTATAGATAATTATTATATAAAATTCCATTTAATTAAATATCAATAGAAAATTATGAACAAACATATACAGGGTGTTTGGCTCTAGGATTGGAGTGAGAGAGGGGAGAGAAGGCGTTTAAATTGTTTCAAATAACAACAAAAAAAACATTCAAAAATAATTTAATTTAATATTTCGTGAGAATTTTCCTATGATTTAGTTACACGCGCGTTTCTTCATCATTTCTATTAATCGTCTTCGTCTATATACGTTTTTTTTTCTTCTATTTTTTTCTTTGTGATTTCTCTCTTTATATATGCTTACAACAATCATTAATTTAAATTTAATTCATTTATAAATAAATAATAAATATAATTTTTAACAAAACAATAATAATAAAGAGATGGAAAATAATCAAGAATAATTAATCGAAATCGAATAAACAAAAAAAAAAAAAAAAAAAAACTATCGACAGCACCTAATATTGGCTTTTTTTTTATGCTACCACACTGATTGGTTATTAGATTAATAGCTAACTTCATTTGTACTTTTATAACACGGAAGTATTTTTTTTAAAGCATTTAACTTGGATTAATTTTTCTCCATTTACAACGAGTTGAAAGTCAAAATGGGTAAAAAAGTTTAGTCTCTGTTAACACAGAACGAACGTTTTATGGCGAAATACAACAAAAGAATTATGGAAAAAAAAAAAACTTTTTACTACCCCGGAATATCTATTTCCGAAACTTTATTCAAGAATTATAGGAAAAACCTTTTTAGTATCTTGGAATAAATATTACCGAAACATAACGAAAGAATTATGAAGAAAAAACAGATTAGTACCCCGAAAAATATATTTCAGAAACTTTTTAAATTCTACGCTACTTCATTGCTCATTTCAAAAGATCTGAAAGTCATCAGGAGAAATAACAACAAATAATTCAACTAAAGAGGATTTATGGTAAATTTACAAAAAAAAAAGTATTCAGAAACCTGGAAAGCACCTTATTGTGATTTTACGAATTTTCAGGAATTTAAATTCCCACCAAAACCTCAAACAAAAAAAAGAACAATTTTAGCTAGGTTTCAGGACATATCAGCAAACCCGATTTTATCAACAAATTCCAGGTCAAACAGTGTTCAGGTGTTTTTTTTTTTTTTTTAAATTTTTTAAATCCAATTTACAAAAGTTAATTTCATTTGTGCTTTTGAAATACCAGCGTTTTTAAAAAGCTTTTTTAAACACAATGTTTTCCTTGCGGTTATAAAACTATTCGACTAATCAACGTGCCATCAATTTTGAACATTAATTCGACTCATTAATATAATTTTTCGGTTAAAATTAGGAAAATTTATTATTTTTTTTTTTTTCAATTCTTTTAAAGTGATTAACCGTTGATTACCGTTTAATGGGTGGTTATAAGTTTCGGGTTATTAGTGGTGGTTTATCTTTATTGCTTTTATTTATTTTTCTCAACGCAAACCATCTTGTAAATGATCATTGTTTACCATAACCGTCATGAATCGTAAGTTAAGCTTCAAATCCTCGCTGACAACACAGAGTTTTTCTTGTAAGAAATTCGGTTAAAACTGATTTCAGGTGACCGGTAATATTTTTTTTTTCTTTTACTTAAATACTTCAGTCAGAAGTATCGTCTTGAATTAAATTAAAAGGATACCGAAGTTATTACTTCATTGTTTTCACAACAAAATTTCGGTAAACATTTGAAAAATTACGAATTCGTTTAAAAAAAACATTCAGTCATCTCATGTTGGGTTGTGCAATGCGTTTTCTGTAGCTTGAATAAAAAAAAAAAAAATTTATTTCTGTTGTGTGTGTGTGTGTGTGTGTGTGTGTGTGTGTGAAGTGATGTAAATTCAAAAAACAACTAAATCACTTTTGCCGTTTAAATGTAATTTAAATAAATTTTTCTTTTTCACTTTTTAAGTGGCCAAAACGTTACACGTAGAGTGTGTGTTCATTTGATACATTTAACCTGGCTTAACTGTGGCTACTTTTTAATAACAAAAAAAAAAAAAGTTTATTGGTTATTTCGCTGTTGTTTCACTTTAATTGTAAAAAAAAAACAAAAGAAAGAAAAATTTAATACGTAATACAGAATATAAATAAATTAAAGAAAAAAAAAGAACAAATAACCAAGGCAGAGTTAAGGACAGTTGAATTGGCTGCAGTAGCCATCAGCTAAGAAAAAAAAAAAAAACAACAGAAATTTAAATTACTTGAGAAAAACGGTTAACGGTTGAACATTTTTAAATGTAGTTAAATCGTTTGGATCAATTGTTTTGCTGCTTCTGCTTCTGCTGCTGCTCATTTATTTATTTATTTATTTATTAAAAGCTTAAGTAAAATGAAAACACTGATAAAACATGTTAACATGTTTTTAATATTTACAATTATTAACAGTGAATTGATTTTTTTTTTTTTTCGTTTTCTTTTTACATTTTTTTCATCTCTTAATACTCAATTCTTAATTTTTATTTACTCTTGTTCTTGTTCTCTTACATATTGTGCATATTGGTGGTAAAGGTAATAAAAAAAAAAAAAAAACTAACTTTGCTGCTTGTTTACGTTTTATTTTATTTGTTTGAGAATGATTTTTATTATGCTTTTATTATTATTATTATAATGTTTCGATCTCTATTATCAATTGGTTTTGTTTTTCGCCTCTTTTTTTTTTTTTTTTTTATTTTTCATATAAATAATGTTGTTAATACGTTTTAATATAGGTAAACAGGGTTGTATAGTGTTGTGTGTTGGTAACATTGATGCTGTTAACTTCTGTGCTATTACATCGGATTGTATTCGTATATGTCAGATTTATGGGTTATGATTGGTTGACACGAATTTTTCACAGCTAATAATATTTTTGTTTTAACTATAAGTGGCTTAGCTAGCAATATAATCATTATAACACTATTTTCTATAATTCGACGTACAATTTTTATCACTGTTTTTAAATAAGGAATTTAAAGACTTAAAACAGGCCAAAAACTCTATCAATACCCGAAGAATACAGCGAATTAAAATATTTTATACATACAAATCTTTCTATATAATCATTATGACCATAATTAATAAATAAATTAATACAAGAGCTAAAATGCCAGCATAAAATATTCATGACTAGGAAACACCACTAAATACAGGCCAAAAACACTATCGACAAACTGAATAAATACAGCGAAATCCACCATAAATCAATGAATTAAAAATATTTTATATCATAAATACACAGTAGTAGCAAAACCCTGCGTACAGACTGTTAAAACACAAAAAACGAATAATCTTTAAGAATTAAAAAAAAGAAAAAAGGTAATAAATAAAGAAATGAGAAAAATCCATAACAATAATAATAATTTGTTATTGGTAATTTTTGATTTTTTTTTTTTTTTCCTTTTTAAACATTTTATTGCTGCTCACTATGTTTTGATTGACTTGTTGTGGAAGATGAAATTAAAGAAGAAAACGCATCGCATCGCAAACACAACAGAATATCCAGTAGCCAAAGTAAAGTAATAATAATTAAGATAAAATTGTTTTTTTCTTCTTGTTTTACGTTTTGTTGTGCTTTTGATCGCTTTATAAGAAATTAGTTATACATGGGCAGGAGTGTAGTTGGTGGGGAATTTTTTTTGTTAGAAACTCAACAGAAGCTTACTGAATCTAATTAAAGCTTGCTGATGGTGTAGGTAATTTCTGTATGACCTTTTAAACAAGGTGGTTGGAGATTATGATAGGAATAATACAAAGTAGTTTGGTGAATCTACTAGAGAATTCACACCCAGAAACAAGTACTAACTCCACACCTAACAATCACCAATAACACCGTTTTCTCTTTCATTTTGTCAGAAGGAATACATTTCATGTTAAAGGCAAATGAAGACAAATAAAAAAAATGAAGCAAAACAATAAAATGTATAAAAAAAAAAAGCCTACAAATAATAATTACACCTAGGATCGTTAAAAAATCATTTGAAGAAACGTTTAACATATTTAAATAAAATTCTTTTCTTTTTTTTTCTCTCTGTTTGTACCTCGTTGTTCAACTTCAATTTTTTTTATGGGTTTTACCACTGATTTTCAATGCACCTTCTTTTCGTTTCACAGTTAATTACACACAATTCCAATTTGAAAACGATTTTTTTTTAATTATTTGTGATTTTATATACAGATGTTTACGTTTACTCCTGCTACTGCTACTCCTACTCCTGCTACTGCAAATTTTTTGTGCATTTTATTTATTAGTTTTAACTTGATATTTTGTTGTTTAACACTTGATACATTTAATTAGCAGGAATAACACCATTGACTAGGGTATGAAAGAGTTTTTTTTCTTTTTTTTTTGTGGAACTTATTAACAGTAGCAAACGAACACTAGTCTACGATCATTAATAAGAACAGAAAACATTTTATAATTAGTTAAACAATATAATAAAAATTTATAAATCCTACAACAAAAAAATTCCACTTAGTTCCGGTAAATTTATTTTTGTAACAACTTTAGCTTCGCTACGTTTCATTTGAAAATTTTTTTTACTGTATTTTTATATTTTCACCTCTCTGTGCTTTGATTGATTACAAAATTATTATTTTAATGACAGAAGTAGATCATACCGTGATCTGTTTGTTAGGTGATCATGTTTTAAATGATCATCTACTAGGATATTTTCTGTTAGATCGTGAAGCTGGTGACCTTCAATTTTGATGTTTTTAACACAAATGTGATCCTCATAGCGGTGATCGAACAGTGATCGTGTTTAACTAACATTTAGATCTTTTAATGTTTATTTTAAAGAACTTTTTGCAGTTTTTTTGTAACAAAAAAAAAAAAAAATTAATAAAAGGAGAAAAACAAGGGTCCTAAATACACTTTTATAAATAACAAATAAAATCTAGTAGCAGAGAATTGATGGCTTTATAAAGTATTTATACTTTGCATACATGTAGAGTTTTTAGTTTTTTATTTATTTAATTTTCGGAAAGCAACTCAACTCCTCAACTCAATTTTTGAAATGGGTAAAGGGACAAATACTTTGTAACATAATACATAAATACAATAATAATAACAGAAACAACCCTGTGTATTAACACTTTAAATTTATTAAGAAAGAATATAAAAGTATAAAGGGGGAACAACAAAAAAAAATCATCCCTACATCACCCTAATCCAGTTTAGCGTTTTTTTCTTTATATTTTATTTTTTGGATTCTTTTTCCCCTGATGTTTTCATTAATAATCTCACACTGAAATGTCACTATTATTGTAACAAATAAGTAATTCAGGAGCTTAAATACACAGTAATATGTGTAGCAATAGAATTACGTAAACATCTGAAGATGGTTTTGTTTGTTATTGTTTTGGACGCATTAAAAGTGGTGGAAACGTTTTTGAATAACAATACGTTTAAAGGGTTTGCTTATGTTTTATTAACTGGAGACGTTTTTATTCGGTACGGGAGTACATTCCATAACAGTGAATAAGGAATTACAGGAGAAAGATTTTTGGATGTATTATGCAATATTTGCTTAGAAGTACTCAATACGCGAACCCCACCGTAAAATACATTTTCCAGAAAGAACTGTCTGTGAAACACTGACAAAACCCCTGAAACTCATTTTCCAAAGAAACACAACAACAAAAAAACGTTGCTACAATATTCTAGGAGTAAATAACAGTAACTGTAACACCCTGTAATATGTAATTAAGTGAATAATTGACAGTTCAGCAACAAAACACCAATTTAATAACGAACAAACAAACCTTAAATGACAGAAATGCAACAGATTAGAACGGAAAACCGACTTGCTTATAAAAATTTTATGAAAGTGCAACGACATGGAACCGATTTTTTAATTTTTTTTTCTATTTTCTAATAAAGGAGATACAGGAATCGGTGTTTTAATTTTTATAATATAAAAAATAAAATATTTTTTGAGGTGTGAAGTTGTTAAAATTTTTTTTTTTTAATTCGCGCCTATTCTATTTGAAAGCGACTTAACGTGACTTAACTAATCATATCACAATTTTTTTATTATTTTTATTAATGATTTAAGATTTTTATTATTGATAAAAATTATTTTGTCTAGTATTGTGGCTTTAAAAAAAAAAAAATAATAATAATAATTTGTCACACCGGAAATATGAGACAATAACGCGTTTTTATCGTTTAATAATTGATCCCTAACCGTTTTTATTTGTTTAAATTTTTTTTTTCGGTATTTATATTACAGCTTAATATGATTTTATCTTGAAATATAAGAAATTATAATTTTATGCACACTGGAAGACTACCTGAAAGCTAATTAACAAAGAAACAAAAAAAATTTACAACAAAAATTTTTTTTTAACAGTGTAGTAAAATTTGTTTAATAATTTTTTTAACGGGATTAAATTTTTTAAAGTTTTTTACAACACGGTAAATTTTTATTTTGTTAAATTTGTATAGCACGGTATGTTTACAACACGATTTTCCGTATTAGATGTTTTGCAGAGAATGTCATCGTTTATTTCGTGCTATTACCAAGGGTTGTTTAGTTTCTTCTGCAAAGTTTAACCTTAAGTAACACTTCTAAAACGCCTTTATTAACACCAAGATGAAAAAAAAAACCCCCAATCAAAAAAACAATAAGAAACAAAGCGAAACCAATGCATCTCCACAGGGTTTCTAAAGATCAATGAAAATGAAAAGAAAACCGAAAAACAAAAAAGAAAAAAAAAATATTTCTGCTTCTCTTTTGACACCAGATAATGACAAACACGACATGTCAGAGTTTTAATGATTAATCCACTTTATATAGCTGATTTATAGATTGATTCCTTTGACAAAGTAAAATAAACTTTAGGTGTTCCAGTTACTCAGCTACTGCTTCTGCATGTCACTGATATTTATTTTATTTTTCCGTTTATGTCACATCAGTAAATTAATTTTATTAATAAAAAGGGAATTGTTTTTTTGTTGTAATTCTTTAAGTAATAACACCCCAACCCTGTGAAATTGGTAACTTTTTTTGATTTGTTTATAAAGAAAACGGAGAAAAAAAAATCACAACGGGTGGCCTGGAATAAGAGGAAACAAAGCGAAATAGAAGAATTTTTTTCTGTAATTAGTACGAAGAAACACTTGACACATCTCACTTGTTTTACTTATTAAGATGTACAGGTAATTTTCGATCAAAAGAAAATATCTGTTGTAACGACGGATGGTAGACGTTACGAACAGTAGCTTTGTCGACGACAAGTAAATCAACATTTATAGCAACGTCAACAGCATAAAATTAAGTAAAATTTCAATGAAATTAATGAGAAAAATTGATTTTGGTAATTAAACCAGGAGTAAATCTAGTATGAAAATTATTACTTAAGTCGTTAAGTTGGTTAATTATGTTTAACCGAGTTGTTTCTCTACTATTCAGCTGTTTTTGATTGATTCCGTTGTGTTTTTCAAGGAATACAGGGTTCTCAATAACAACACAAATTTTAAGCAATTTATACCACACGTGAATGCTAAATGCGATAATACCCTTAAAAAAATCTCCAATCAATAATAATTAATAACAGACCAATAACAAATTCTTCAATTACTTAAAATCAAAGCAAACAAAACAAAAGAAAAGAAAAAAAAAATCAAACACACTGCGCAATATAAAAAGTATGCGCAAACAACTTAAACTGTATAAAAGTTAAAAAAAAAAATGAATACGATGTAACTGATATGACTTAAATTTTTCTTCTTTTTTTTTTATTAATCTTTTTAACCTAGAAACGTTTTTTTTTTTTTATTTTTACCTTTAAATTAATTTAATTAAATAATTTTATTTTTAACGATACTTTGGTTACTTATTATTAAATTACTTAGCCTAAACGATAATGTTTTTCTGGTTGAATTATTATTAATATTAACAAAAAAAAAAAAAAATGAAATACACCAAACACACGACCGATATTAGATTACCGAATATGTTTATAAATTCTGCGAAGTGAAGGAGACCAAATGGAACCTTTTTGTTGTTGTTTTTTTATTTTTTTAAATTTTTTTTTGATCTTCTGTTTTTATTCTTGTGGTCTTTGTGCTGCTGCTGCTGCTGCTTTATTGGAATTTTTTTTTTTTTTGTTCACTGTAATAAACAAAGAAAAGAAGAAGCTGAACGTATTAAATAACGAAAATAAGAGGTACTCTGGTGGTTTTGGTTCCCTTTTTTCTAGTTTTTGGCTGTGTTTTTTTTTTTTTTTTATCCATCTCAGTTGTTCTTTTGTCATGTGGATAATAAAAAAAAAAAAATTAATCAGATAGAAGACACACATCACACCATATTAGTATCATATTTTTTGCCTTTTAAACGAAACGAAACGAAATTTAAGCCCGAAAATTTTCTCTTTTTTTCTTTTCTTACCACAAAAATGTACTTTAGTTAAAGCACGGCATATAAAATGTGGTTTATGCAAGATCATAATCAGCAAATTGTCTTCAAAACTCATTAAAAAACAAAAAAAAAAAAATCACCAACACACATTACCTGTGTTAAGTAAGCTATTATGCTGGTAATACAACAAACAAAAAAAAAAAAAAAAAAAACTGATGGCTCACGTACACGATACGAAAAATAAAAGAACTAAAAATTGAACACACGCGCGTCAAAATAAAGAGAAAAAATAACTTAAATAAATAATTAAATAACAGAAATTATATATAATTTACAAAACACTGAATAACAAACATAAGAGAAGAGAAGCAACAAAACAGGTAAATTAGTGGTGGTAAACGTAGAAATAAAACCCAGAATTTAACTAGAAGTAATTTTGATTGATGTTCAATGTTCGCAAGTTTTAAGTCTAGTTAATATTTTATGTGTTTATTGCTAAAAAGCAAGAATAATAATAATAATAATCAAACAAAAGGTGGATAATGATCAACAACCACAACAACAACAGCAGCAGCAGCAGCAGAAGTATTACCAACGAATAACAACAAACAAAATCAACAGAAAAATAAAAAAAAAAAAAAAAATTAAGGTGAGAAATATTTTAATCATAAAAGTGTGCTGGGTGATATATACACAGTGACAGTGTCGGATTTGGGTAAAAATTAAAACAATTTCTTTTTTAACACGATCATCATAACAACACGAATTATTAACGCGTTATATAATAAAGGAGAAAAGAAATTTACGCTAACCGAATTATTACCAAACCTAATCCCATTGACCTATTCGTTTATATTCGAAACCTTTCAAATGATTTATTACTTATTCTCGTGATTTTTAATTCGGTTATTTTTTGTTGTTGTTGTTAAGGTAGAAATAAATCAAAGGAAAAAATAAAGAAAGAAAAAAAACACCAGAGACCAAAGACAACCACAGCAGTAGCAGTTTCTGGCTACAATAAACCTAATATCTAATACAAAAGAATAATAAACCAGTGGAATTTTGAATCGAAAATAAATAATTGATGTAATAATTATCCGTTACCTAATGATACGATTATTATAGGAACATTTTTTTTTTTTTTTTATATTCTGTTTAATAATAAATCGTCAAATTAGTGGGCTAATGTGTGTGTGTGTGTGTGTGTTCTCTTCGAAAAATCTATCTTAAATGTAGTAAACTAATTATTCTACCTGTAATTAGGTCAAAACAACACAGCGTAGAACAGAAGACTTTTTAGCTTTTTAGTAATCATTGAACAATAATCTTATAGAAATTTATTTTCAAAAGTGTTCACTTTGGTAAGTCTTTAAAAATAATGCTGAAAAGTCATCGATCTTCAATTTTTGATAAATTTTCTAAACTTTACGTAGCCATAACTTGTGAAATAAATTTTTTATCGAAAAACTCCAAGAACTAACTCGGTTCAGCACCTCTTAATGAACATTCCTGCAAAGTTTCAGCTCGATCTGAATTTATTTAATTTTCACCTGAAAATTGAAAATTTTCCTGATACTTTGTATGTATTTTTGGCGAAAAAAAAATTATTTTTAAATTCGCTGAAATTAGGTCAGAAGTTTCATATTAGGTCCTTAAGTATGCTGTATAAAGGATTCCGGCCTAAAAAATTTCAATCAGAAGTTATGACCAGTTGAATCTCAATTCCTTCGTTTTTTGCTTTCTGCATCGGTATCGAATGTACTGATCTCAGTTGTTTAGTCATAACTCTTCCAAAATATGTCTCAGAACTAAGATGTTTAGCTTTTTGTAATCCTGAATAAACACACTAGTAGACCGCAATATGAAATGTGGGCACTAGGTACCAATTTTTCAAAACAAATGCCATTAAACATGGGAAAAGGGGTTTTATCTTCAATTTTCTGAACTTTGAGTACTCATAACTCGTGAAATAAATTTTTTATCGAAAAATTCCAAGAACTAACTCGGTTCAGCACCTCTTAATGAACATTCCTGGAAAGTTTCAGCTTGATCTGAATTTATTTAATTTTCACCTGAAAATTGAAATTTTTCCTGATACTTTGTATGGATTTTTGGTGGAAAATTTTTTTTTTTTTAAATGAGCTGAATTTTGGTCAGAAGTTTTTTATTGGGTCCTTTAGTATGCTGTATAAAGGATTCCGGCCTAAAAAATTTCAATCAGAAGTTATGGCCAGATGAATTTCAATTTCTTCGATTTTTGCCTTCTGCATTGGTTTCGAATGTACTGATCTCAGTTGTTTAGTCATAACTCTTCCAAAATATGTCTCAGAACTAAGATGTTTAGCTTTTTGTAATCCTGAATAAACACACTAGTAGACCACAATATAAAATGTGGGCCCTAGGTACCAATTTTTCAAAACAAATGCCATTAAACATGGGAAAAGGGGTTTTATCATCAATTTTCTGAACTTTGAGTAGTCATAACTCGTGAAATAAATTTTTTATCGAAAAATTCCAAGAACTAACTCGGTTCAGCACCTCTTAATGAACATTCCTGCAAAGTTTCAGCACGATCTGAATTAATTGAATTTTCACCTGAAAATTGAAATTTTTCCTGATACTTTGTATGCATTTTTGGCGACAAAAAAAAAATTAATTCAAATGATCTGAAATTTGATCAGAAGTTTCGTATTAGGTACCCCAATATGCCGTATATAGGATTCTGTACTAAAAAAATTTAAACGGAAGTTATGATCAGTGAATCTTGATTTCCCAATTTTTAGCTTTCTGCATCGGTATCGAATGTACTAATCTCAGTTTTTTAGTCGTAGCTCCACCAAAATACGTCCCAGAATCAAGATCTTTAGCTTTTTATAATCATAAATAAACTAACTAGTCGACTAAAATATAAAAAGTGGGTATTGGGTACTAAGTTTTTTAAATAAATGCAATGAAACGTGAGAAAAAGAGTTTTCAATTAAATTTTCTGAACTATGAGCAGTCATAACTCCAATAACTTATTTGAACTTTGTATGCATTTGGGAGTGGTCTGAAATATGGTGAATATTTTTGTATTTAACTCCCTAAGTATGCTGAAGAGTTTCGCTCAATGAAAAATTTTATAAACAGAAGTTATAGGCATTTGTGTTCCACATCGACCAAAAAAAACAATTTTTCTATTAAACCAATTCGTGACTGAAAAGTGTTATCAATCCCCATCAATCCGATTTATTTTGTATTTATATCTGATTGACAACCATCACAATATCCAAGTCATTCTTAAACAAAACCAAGCTGAATTTGTCCTCGTCGCATCAACGAATCCCGTCGCAATTCAAAAACTTAAAAAAAAAACGAAAAAACCTCCAAGTCATGCTTTTGAATTTCTGTTTTTTTTTTTGTATCCTAAGCGAATGAAATCCACTTTTAATGGGTACCTGGATTAGTTTTTTTTTGTTCATTTCTTAAAAGTTAAGTCAAGTAAAGTAAATAAAGGCTGATGCGCTGCTTATTTACGTTTCGTTTTGTTGGGGTTGGTGGGTATAAAAATAAGGCAAAATATGTATAAAAAAAATAAAAAAAATAGAAGATAGGTAAATAGAAGAAATTTTAAGAAGAAAATGAAAAAAAAAGGTAAATGTTTGTCTCGATATCAATGAATGATTTCCTGGCGCCATATTCTTGATTCGTCATTTACTTATTCTATTCCCTTTTGTTGCTTTATTACTATTTGCTTACGCTCTGTTCTTACTTTATTTAGACAAAAAACAAAAATAAATAAATAAAAAAATCGTTAATTAATAAATTAATCGATAATTAAGTCAATAACGACATAAAACAATGTCGCATCGTAACCAAACTCGCCTTATAAAGTAATTGAAAAATTCTAATTTTTTGTTTTATTTTGTTTTACTAACTTGTAACGCAATTAATTAATTTATTTAAATTAATAATCGTGTTGAGCTTGTTTTATTTGCTTTAGAATTAAGAAAACAAAAAAAAAATGTTTTTATTTAAATAAATAAAAATGGCGTACTGTACTGTAAAAGAGTACAGTTTGATTTATAAGGTGACTTAAAAAATTCACTTTATTACCTTATAAAGTAGTGTTTTTAAGATTTTATTTATAATGGAAATTATATTGGAAACGTGACTACGGAGTTCAACATCTCAAAACATCCGTTAATTACCCTATTAAGGCGTTGAGGTTATGTTAAATTTCCTTTTTTTTTTATTTCTCTAATATTAGTGATTCAACGTGCATACAGAAACCACAGATGTTGCCGTTGTAATAATTTTTTTAATTTTCTTCCTTTGGAAGAACGTGACGGTGGAGGTTCTTATGATGAGAAAAAATCACACACACACACCACACACCTCGCCACATGTCTGACCAGAATACATCGATTTGTAACAATTTATGCTTGAAATATTTTTTTTTTATTATTTACTCAATAGCTATGAATTTTGTTTTTTTTTTGCTTTTCTTTTTAAATGATTGGATAATAGGAGAAATCAGGTGCAATTAAAATTCTTCTGAATCTTCTTCTTTTTTTTTCTCTCAATTTCGCTAATATTTTTTTTTACATCATTTTTGCACGTTTCGTGGTGTTTTAAACAGGCATTAGCACGACAGAGTTGGTTTTTATTGTTGATTTTGTGTGAGCTTAATTCATGGTGGTTTTGTACTTAGATTACTTTGTGGTAAACTACGTGAAATCCGTGAAAGAAGGGATCAAAACATTGCGGACTCTTTGTTTAATAATTACAAAATTTTAGTCACTTAATTAACGCAAGTGTTTTAATGTGTGCTCAACGTTACCACATACATGTGTTAATATTTTTCTAATGAATGAAGTTTGTTGCGTTTATTTCTTACTTATTATTTTTATTTTGACACTTTCACGTTTTAAAAGGTACTGTTTAACACTATTTATAATAATAATAATAATAATAATAATAAAAACAAATAAAATTACAAAGAATTGTAATAATAACAAAACACCCTAAAAACAAAAACTATATTTTTTTGATAATAGACTGTCAGCTGTCAGTACTTGAGGCCCACCAGCAGTAAAATCAACAGCAACAACAATAATAACAACAGTAACAGCCAACAATCATTAGTTTTGTTTCATTTTCTTTTAAATTCTTCTATTTTCAACAATTTATAACAAAATAAACAATAAGAAAAATGTCAAACAAGTTAAATCAATTTGTTTTTATTATTGCTCCTTAACATATTTCTATTCATTTGAAACAATGAAATGGGAAAAAAATCGAGAACGAGACACTCACAGTGCAGTCTCAGAAGATTAATAAAAGTGACTGGTCGTGATAAAGACGTGGTGAAACTCTTAAACAAACACCAAATTTTTTTTATATTTAGTCAGCAGGGTCCAGTGTAATAGGTTTTGAATAAAAAGGAAATATCTATTACTGGCTAAATTATCTGATTACAGTTACTAGACAACAGACTAGTTCAGGAGCTTTAAAATACTCGCTAACGAAGGTAATTAAATTTCTAAACTAAAACTAACTAACATTTATAACACACCCACCCACACAATTACTACAATTAATTATTTATCATTACAAATAGATAATTACGGCATTAATAACAATAAAAAAAAAATAATAATAATTTATATAAAAACAAATTAATCTAGGCTGCATCGGTGTTCTATTAATAACTACAAAAAAAAAAAAAATTCAAATAAAAAAAATGGCTGCTCCGCTACTTTGTTTAGTTTTTCATTTGTTTTTTTTTTTTACTTCTATTGTTTATTTCCGATCAATTTGTTTGCATGACAATTTTTTTTTTCGAGTATTATTTGCTCATTTAAAATTGCTCAAGTTGTTTATGTTAAAAAAAAAAAAAAAACAAAAAATAATAATAAATAAATGACGAGAAAGAAAAAAGACTTAAGCACCGACGACAGTAACAGCAACGGCAACAACAACAGCAGCAGCATAACCTTTTATTCAAGAGTCTCCTTAATTTTTATTTATTTATCTTGCCAAATGGTGTTTTTATTTATTATTTGTTATAAACCCCGTCCTCAGCCTATTATTCATTTGTTTATATTTATTTAATTTTCTGCCTTTTTGCTGCTGCTGTTGCTGTTGCTGCTTTTTGTTTATTTAATTTGTCTTCGTTTTTTTCTTTTTGTATTAAAAAGGATAAATTCGTTGATAAATTATTTATTTATATATTTATATTAAATGAGACTAAATGTATTTTGGGTTGGGTAGACAGTGGGCGCTTATTTTAATTGGTTGATCACTTTTGATGGTTTGCTACTTTATAAAAAGCAGGAATTAGGTAGCTCAGATTCGATAGTGAGGCGAATCGATTGCAAATCACGATTGCATACTTTTTTGTATAATTGTCAATGAAAAAGGGGTTCTACCATCGTGTTAAAGAAATTCTACAGTAGGGTAGCAAACACCTATTACCTAAAGACTCGTTTAACACGACCACATTTAAGTCTCATCTGCTTGAAACTACGAGATTTTACATTAGAACCGCATTAACCATCGTACCGCACGTTGCGTAACCAATCTAAAAGTAACACAAATACATTTAACACTAAATTGTGTTATTAAAAAAACTTGACTATTATTGTTAATTATTCATTAACACGCATCATAACAACACTGTAACACATCGCCAATAACTAATCGACTCTCTGTATTCAACAATAAAACAGCGAACAAAACGTAACACGCGCATCAATAACACTACGAATCGTTTAGAAAAACAAAATCCGAAAACAACAAGAGCTTATAGCGACGGTAAACACTATATTTCTGTTGTATTTTCATTTAACTACATTTCACTTATTGCCTCGTCCCGTTCATCAATTAATTTTACATTTTTCATTTTGGACTTTTTTTTGTGTTTTTTTTTTTTTTTTTTTCGCCGTTTATTTGCTTTCGCAGATTTTCTTCTCCCCTGTGCTTATTACAAAACGTTTTTTATTATTGGTTTTATTGATTTATTGTACTGTTTAATAAACGGTTTTGTTATTTATTTATTTATAAAAATTGGTTTCGTTTCTTTCGTTTAAATAATCCAACGATAACGATAGCGAGTTAAGCATTGAAAAATTAAACGAAATTAAAACGTTAAGTGAGATATTAAGTGCAAAAAAAAAATGATGTTAAAACTTAAAAAAAAAAAATTATTTGCAGCCTAAGCTTAAGTTAACGTTTTAATTGTGATTTAAGTCGGTTTTTTTTTTGTCGTTTTCCAAATTCAAATTTAAATGAAAACAAGAAGAAAAATTATTTTGAATACAGAAAATTAATGTTATACGGGTTCGTATTGTATTCGGGCATAGAATTTCTATTAAAAAATAAACAAAAATTATTTATTATGGATTTTACAAACAAGGAAACAAGGATTTTAAATGTTAAATACGCTGTAAAAAGTTGTAAAAGTCATAAACAGCAACAATCTGATACTACAATAACGTCGTTGTTCCTAAGTAATAAAACAAATTATTATATTTTTAGCATTCTTAATTAACACTAACACTGATCTTAACACTTCTGCTAAAGCAAAAAAAAAAAATTAAAAACCTTAAAAAACACTGAGGAAAAAGCTTTAAAAGCAGAAAACCGCATACAAGACGCCATTTTATATGATTTGAATTTCTATTCGAAAATGTCGTCCCTTTATTTTTTCCACCTTAACGTAATTAATTAATTAATTAATTAATTTTGTGCATAAATTAAACAAGAGAAATAAATAAAATTAATTAATTAAACAACAATCTCTTTGCCTTTACATTAATTTATCGGTTATTGGAGTAAAGTTAGAGTTTTTTTTCTTCTTTCTGCATTTATTCTGTATTTAATTTTAAGTCAGGTTATTTAAGTGTTTAAAGTTAATTTAAGTTAAGCAAAGTAAATGATATAATTAAGCGTTGTGTAACTGTGGAAAAATTACATCGAAATTGATTTGATTTGTTTTTTTCTTTTCTTTTCTTACTTCGTTACTTATTATTATAACTCAACTGTTTAATTTAATTATTAGATAAATATCAATTGGTTATTATCATTGTTATTATTCAAAAAAAAAAAATTGATTACATAAAAAAAAATGCTCAAAAAGTTTAAAAACCGCGAATAATGCAGTGATGAATGTTTAACGAATAAACGACGAATTGAATCAATTAGATAAACGGATTGCGCACAGGCCTCGTTTTCTTTTTTTTTTTAATAATTAATAACCGTTTAGTGGTTAATGCTAAGTGTTATGTATTTATTTCTGTTTTTTTTTTATATATATTTTTATTTATTCTTGTTATAATCGACGTGGATTTTGGTCACAATTTAATCATGTTTTTACTACGGTAGTTTTGCGTTTATTAAAAAAAAACGCGAAAATTATACAATTTTTCGATGAGTTAATATTTTTACCGTATTTTAGTATATTTAATGAGTACTTAATTTAAAATTTCATGTCATTAGTCCCAATATTATAGAAGTTACATTGCGTTAAGTACGACAAAGTATTTTTTGCTACAGTGCGTGACAATAAATTCGTGTAATGCAACGGCGCCATGCTATACAAAACGTGTTATGCATAACTTATGTTAAACAAAAAAAATATATGTTATTAAGGACATTACATATAACACGTTTTACGGGAAAAATTTTTTAATTATTATTTTTTTAATAAGCGAAAAAAAAAATTATTAAAAAAAAAAAATTCCAGGGTTGTAGGCTCTAACCGATTGTTAAATAAATTTTTTTTTTTTTGTTATTATCTTAGGACAGATAATTACTTAAAAAAATAACCCCGAAAAACAATCAACATGTCACCACTTAACCATTTTATGGCTGCATAAAAATTAGATTTAAATAAATTAATTTTTTTTAAAGAGTTTTCAGAAGTAAACCAGAAAAGTTTCCTGAATCAGGCAAAAATTTTAAAGAATATTTTGGTGTAAAAACAAAATTGACACGTCGTTGAAAATTTCCGTAATAAAAATTTACAAATCCTAAGGCAATTTTCCCCTTTTTCAACCAATCAGAATATTGACACGAATTTTTCTCTTCTTTTGTTTTTAGTTTTTACAGAAAATAAGAAAAATTCTCTTAAGCTTATATTTCGTTAATCCGGAAATGTTACTTAAAAAAAAATTTTTTTTTTTTATATTTAAAGGCATAAGGATTAAGGTACACCCCCCGTAATAACCACAAATATTAGTAAAAGGAGATAATTAACGCTTAATACTGTGGATAAGAAATCGTTGTTATGTAAACAAAACGTTAACTCTTCGTTAAAAAGTCCTAATTTACCTATTTACTAGGTAAAAACAGATTCAAACTACACAAAAGTCCTAATAACTAAGGTAATTTTGGAATAACCAAAAAATAAATAATAAATCGATAATGTGTGTGGTGTTTAAACCAGCTTAAAAACATTAATCACTATTTAACGTAAATAACGAGGCAAATAACACCAACAAATCCTACAAATCAAAATTCCAATGAACAAAAATTTTTTTTATTATTTTTTTTTTTTCATTCATAAAACTCCTAATTACCCTGCGTATTAACAAAGTGATTAATAAACTAGGACCGCCTATTGTTTTTTTTTTTTGTTGTTGTTTCTTTTCATTATAGGAAAAAAAATTTATGAATGAAAAATTAATGACGGAGATGAATGAGAAAAAGTCCTACATACCGATTTTTGGCAGCAGCAGCTCTATCACGTTGCCGTCGATTTTTAAACCAATTACCAACTTGTGTTGGTGTTAAACCAGTTGCCTGGGCAAGTTCACGTTTTTTTGTGGGATTTGGATATGGATCCTGTAGGTACCATTCACGTAATAGGCTCCTTGTACGCTCCTTAAAACAATGTGTCTTCTGTTCACCATCCCATATTGTACGTGGCAATGGAAATTTCTTACGTACACGATATTTATCCACTGGACCTGGATGAGATACTTTAATAAGATTACTTAATTATTCTACATAGGAATTTTCTTTTGGTTTTTTTTTTTTTTGTGTTTTTGTTGTGTTTTCAGAAAATTTATTCTTTGGAAAATTCTCAGACAGATCAAAAATTATTAAAAACAAATAAAAAAAAAAAAAGATAAACCAAAAATAAAACAAAATCAAATACATTACCTAATGGTCGTCCGCGTAATTTTTCCGCTTCATGATAATGTGCCTCCAGCCACATAGCCTGTAATTTACCATGTGATGCCTTCGTAAATTTATGTCGCTCAAGTATTGAATATAATTCCCTGAAATCCAAAATACTAATTTACAACAAAAAAAAAAAAAAAAAAAAAAAAAAGATATAAATGAAAAAAAAAAAAAAAAAAACGGGAAAATCCTAACGTTTCTAGGAGATACGCTTACCGAAAATGTCCGGTATGATATGCAACAATAGCGCGTGCCCGTAATACCGCTTCAGAATTTTCTAATTCTCTTATATTTGGATGGGCAACCGGTAAACTCCATAAAAATCTTGCTAATCGTTCAATATCACCGGACTCCTCTAATGTTTCACAAACGGTTGCCACCTGTGTCGCACTAAAATTTAGCGTTGGCAACGCAAATAATGGACTAGGCGCTAATATTTGATGGGGATTTGATACAGTCGGGGGACTATTTGGTCCCCCTGTTGGCCCAACGGCCATTGATGGACGCACAACCGCCAGATTGTCACAAATTTATATAAAAATTTCTAACAAAACAGAAAAATCACAATTTTTTTTTTTTTTTTAATTCACGCATAAACAACGAACACAAAATCACAACAAACCGCACATTAATTAAGTTATTTTTTTTTTTATTAATGCGCGAAACAAAATTAAACCGCACGTCACACAATCAAATAAATTAAAAACAAAAAAACTAAAGATATATCACAATAATTCATTAATTATTTAATTAATTAATTAGCACATATCTATTGGGGGTGATTGGGTGGATGTATTAAAATTAATTACAAAAAAAAAAAAAAAAAAAAAACTAATTAAAAACCGGGGAAAAATAACAAAAAAAAAAAATCTTTCACCTTTTTCACTTATCCACATTTCACTACTCTGTCACATTTTTCAATCCCTAAAAATTTATCCAGAATTTGTCACCCATTATTAATAAAAAAAAAAGAACTTTTCATTCACTTAGTTACTTATTGTGATTTTTAGAATCGCACTTTAAACACTTCGCGGAAAAACGTCAAGCAAAATGGAAAAAAATAAATAAATAAATAAAAAAAAAACAGAAGAAGAAAAATTTCACATTTTCACTTTCTTCCTGTGATAATTTCCCTTTTTTTTTTTCGTTTGTTTGTTAGCTTAATACAAATAATTTAAAGTAAAAAAAAAAAAAAAAAAAAAAAGTAATTAACACTGCACACTTTGCCGGGATATATAAAACAAATATTTTGTTATACGTCCAAACCGGACAAACGCGAACAATAGAAATGTCCAAAATGCACAACAATGAGATGAGAATAAGTTTTTCTTTTTTTTTTTTGTGTTGTTGTTGTTGTTGTTTTGTTTTAAACGGTGTAAATGACAGCGCTATTGCCAAGCTTACCCATTTCTTACGACCGTAGAAATACTACTGACATTTCATTATTTGTTCATAATTCCAATCCAAATCATCCATATCCTACCTACACCTATTTATTACAAATATCAAACGAATGATACGTTGTATCAGTCATATACACGCACACTATTATAGATTTTTTTTATTTTTTTTTTGTTATGTTTTTTTTAGTGAAGTTAATCTACCCAACCAGATTTTTGTGCTTACACTTGGATACGCCTTTTAGATATTACTCCTCTTTACTAGTGATATATTACACAAACGCACACTATTGCAATGATTGTATATAAAACGGAACAATTTTTTGTTACTACATCTCTACCCAACCCACTTTATTTTTGTATTTTCTATACATATCCAAATATATATAAGTTGGTTCTAATGAGATATAATGCGGTAAAATGATATTATGCTGAATATTATACCGTGTATAACAAGAAATTATTGTTTGTATACTTAACGTATATGTTACAATTGCTATATAAAATATATTGAATTTTTTGTTGTTGCTGTTGTTGTTGTTGTTTGTTGTATATATGATATTGGTTTGAACGTGGCGCCGGCTCAACGATTAGCTAGACGAGAACGCCAATCGTGTTAACGGAAAAAAGGTGGATAATTTTTTTATATTTGTATATATACATATATATAAAACAATTGTTATCTCTTTCTAAATTTATTTTCTATTTAATAATCATGCGCATAGTTCACAAGACTTCCCACTTTTTTTTATTTTATTTTTTTTTATATCCTTGTATGTGACGTAATGTCATGTAATTTATTTATTTATCCAAAGCATATTGATTGTCAATCAAATAATAGAAAGAATAGAAAGCAAGAGAAATTAGATTAGATTAGATATATATATATATAAATGAGTGTGATTGTGGTGGTTAATAGAGAAAAAAAAAACGTTCAGGATAATGTTTAACAAACGAAATTGTAATACATACATAGTATTATTGCGTTTTATTATACATATAGCATACAATTCTATTTATATTGTTTACATAACAAAAAAAAAAAAAAAAATGTAATTTAATAGTTTATTTGTTAATTAAACCGCCACACAAATGCCAATACAAAATACACGCATCCACAGTTATCATCGTGTAATACGCAACGTTTTTAGCCCAGCAAAAATTATCTAAACGCGTATCTAAACGTGAATTTTCCACAAACCACCAACACACGATTGGGAAAATAAATTAACGTAATAACGTAGGAAAAATAAACGCAATAAAGTAGCTTAAAAAAAATCCAAATACAAAGTAAAATATAGTATTAATGATAACAGTGATAATGGGCGTATCACTTTCGGTAACAAAATAAAAAAAAAAATTGTTTAAACATTTTTATCCCTCCCACTTTTATATCATTGTGTTCGTTGTTGTTGTTGTTGTTTTATTAATAACGACGCACAAAACGTTTATTGGGGTGAGTATTAATGAAGAAGGGATTTTTTTTTTTTTATTAATTAATTAATTCATAAGAGTTACGGTAGTTTTGGGTAATTTTTAGCATTTTATTTTATTTTTCCATCTAAGCTACAAGAGGATTTTATTAGAACTAATGAAATTTTATTTGGGTAATTTGCTGCAGAAGCAGCTGCTTTGATAAAATTTAATTAAAAATAAAAAAATCTCAGAAGTGGAGTTTGTTTTAGGGGTGAAAATCCGGTTTATTATCCTGATTATGATACAACACAGGCTCAATAACATTGTGTAATACCCTAAACATCCATTTAGTACAAAGAAATCCCCACAAAAACACGCTTTAAAGATGGATAACAATTTTTTTTTAATTAATAAATCTTGATTAACACGGTTTCATATAGCATGTTTTAACCTTTTTAACATTTTAACCTTGAAAATGAAAAGTTTTTTTTTTTTTTTTCTTACTTTCGGTTGTAGCATTTCGATACTTTTTACAAGGGTAAATCCGCTCTTGATTACACTATTGGTTACTTTATTATTATTATCATCATACGGATACAAGAAATATTATCAATTTCTAATTCCCAAAACCCAATTTTGAATTTCTACGTAGTTTTTTTTTTTTTTTTTAGCCGTCTTATTTCCGTAGCCACCTCCTTTCACCGCCCCAAGACAAATTTCTTATCTTTCATAACGGAAAGGAAATAAAGCAAAAAAGGGAAAAAAATCGGATCGATAAATGAAAACTGTTGGCCCTACTTTACCTTACATTTAGTTCGGTATTTCTGTCCACCCACAAAATCCATTCACTTTTATAACAAAAAAAAAGAAAACACCAACCTAACCATCCCAGCAGATTAACCACCCAGATCCCCTAACTTTTACCACCCACTCGCGCCTTTTTCTTCTCGTTACTTTATAAAAGGTTTTTTTTTTTTTTCCTTATTTGAGATTTTATTTCTTTTCTGTATATAAGATGGATATATTCTTAATATTACACCGTGTAATGGAATATACAATAATAATATGTTGGGTGGGTTGGTGGGTGCATGGATGGATGGTTTGGCATCGTATTCGGATTATGGGTTGGTTTAAAAATGCAAAAACAACTTTCTTAAGTAAATATTGCTGCTTTATCTTTTTTTTTTTATTTTTGTATGTTGTTTGCCTTATGGAAAGGTAAATATAAAATAAATCAAAATGCTTGTATTTTGCAATGTAAAAATATATAGAAAATGGTTCAAAATCAATATTATTCGGCATAAAAAAAAAACAAAGAAAAAAAAAATCGCGAAAACAAAGCATTTTGATAGGGGCCAAAATTTGCCTTTAAAAACCACACCAACAACAACAAAATTAGTTTTTATTATTACGAAACAAAATAAATATTATTATAATTATTGAATATTATTTATTATTCGTGGTTAGAACAAGGTAAAGAAAGTTCGCTGTTTTGATAACAACAAAAAAAAAAATTGTCTCTATGAAAAAAATAGTTTTCATTGGTTTGAGTCTTTGTTACAAATAGTTTCAATAATGGGAAATTAAGGATTTTTCTTTTTCCCTACATTTTATTTTATTGTTTTTTATTTTTCTAACGTTTTAATTCGTTTTTTTTTAATTGTTTTTAATTAACGATTAACAATTAACAATTTTAAATTATATAAATTTTAAAAGTTTTAAACCATAAATAAAACAATTTAAAGAAAAAACAAAAAAAAAAAAATATGTAAAAACAGGGAAATATATCCCTGGCGATAAAGTGAAAGCCGTCGCTATTTTAAAATTCAATTTTTTTTTTGATAAATAATTTTAAAAAAAACACAGAAATCAACTTTTATCGCAACTTTTTTGCAACCATGTTAAATAAATATTTTTAATAATAATAATTATTATTATTATCACGTGGTTAAATAAAGGGAACAAAAAAAAAAATAAAAACATTTGCCCCCTAATTACCTTTGTACAAATGGAGATGAATGGATAAAAATTTTTACTTGAATTTAATTAAAAAAGGGGCAGAAAAACAGCATACGCACACTCACACAAAACAGTAAAATTATTTCTACATTACCCAAAAAAAATGGAAAAATATGTCAATCATTATGCAGTAATTTTAAATGTGTGGATATTAGATATCCAAATAAATATTTCGGATGTTTATGGCGCCGTCCCGTTGTCAGTGTCACGTTTTTCTCTTTTTTTTTCCTCTATTTTTTCTTCATACTTTTATTCTGTTTTGTCATCCATTTTCCTATATTTAACTAGAAAAACGTTTAAGCAAAAAAAAATTTTAAACGAAAGATAAAAATAACAAAAATAAAAAAATCACTTAAAAATTGTTACCTAGTTTAAGACAGTGGATTCTCCTGTTTATCACAATCTTTTTTTTTCTAACCATAATCTATGGTTTAATTGTGGGAGATACTAAAGTTTTTCTTCTTATTTTATTAAACGGAAGCTAAGGTTACTGTGATGAAGGACTGGACAAAGTTAACAGGAGACAACACTGTACAACATGGAGCAAATGTTAAACATCATGGTGCTATGTAAAAGAATTAATTTTTTTTTTTTTTTTTTTAGTAACATAAACGCCAGATGAATCATTTCAGCAACAAAATAAATATTTTTCATCTCTTCTGCATTTTTTTAATGAATGAAGGCATCAACTGAGGAGACTTTTTTTTGTTAAGTAAAAATCGCTAATGGCTTAATAGTTGGTGATTCTAAAGGTTTTACTGAACCTCAAATCGTGGGATTTAAACGAAACTGCAGCCTTTTATTGAGGGGCCTTTTTTAAACCATTACAGCTGTTGTGCATCCTCTAATTTTGCATCACCACTATCGAGCTTAATATTCCTGCCAGCAAACACTGCCAATAATAACAAAAGAAATTAGCAAGACATCGTCGCGACATGCGATATTTACTAATGAGACAAAAACAAAAGGAAAAAAAAAAAAGTCGCGAGATACGAAAAGTAAGCAAAAACGATTAAAAAAAATTTTTCGGAGACACGAATTAACAAAAAAAAAAAATTATGTGAAAAAACAATGAAATCAGGATCGTGTTACGTTAAGTGTGCGCAGGCAGCTTAATTTACGAGTAAAAATGACAACAAAAACAAAAGAAAAAAAAATTTTAAAAATATTTTCCGTATTAATTTACCATTATTGTGGCGGTGGGGGGAAGTAAAACACTTTTGATTTTTTTAACAAAAGACGCATCAATAACGCCATGGAGAGACAGACAGACAGACAGAAAATATTTATCGGTAATTACCGTGTTATACAGGTGTTCTAGCTGCGTAATTAATTGTTTTTACATTCCGGACATCTTGTTATTGGTTATTTACAACGATGCTGAGTTATTCCTTTTTTAAAAAATCACTCTGGAATGAGTGTTCTCAGTTTTGATGCATGAAGTTCTCGATGTTGCAATAGCTTTGGATTCGTTTTCACTTACGGCTAGAAATAATTCTGGTGGAACTTTATGGAACTTCCTGGAGTCCTGAGTCCTGGAGTTAACTAACGAATCTCCAAAATTCTTAATTCAGCAATAACTCATCCAAAATTTACCACCTACAAGCAAAAATATTCCAAAACTCTCATCATTCTACAAACAATTCCAGAATTGATGAGTTCAATATAAAAAATAAAAGAAAAAGAAAAATTTTATCATTTACCATCCTTCCGGTTATAAATTTATTTAAATTATCTTAATTCATCATGTACTCTCTCTCCCCAACATTTAATTAATTTTATTAATACAAAATAAAAAATCGTATTATTACGTTTTATTGCCTTATTGTGTACTAATTACTACTAAATATTATTTAATTCTTTTTTATTATTTAAATAATATTCAGTAAGGGTAAATAATTATTAATTAATTATTTGTTTATAAACGTTGAAATTGCATCCATTCAGGATTGTTTGTTGTTTTAAGTTTCAATAGTTTTGTGGGAATTATCGTTATTTTAGTACAAGGATGTAAATACATATCAAAGTCTCCACAAAATAAAAATAATAATTTCCTTTCACCATAGTAAAGGTGTGGAGCTTCAGAGATAAGCTGTAAGCATCCCACACAAGAATGTTTGCTATCGAAAAGGGGCAAAAGCATCGCCTCACAAACACAATTTAAATTCGATAGAACACAAAACGCACAACAAATTATTTTCTACATGATTTGTGCTCTTGTTGTTATTACTGCTGTCGTTTTTGTTAAGGAAATTTGATATCCTGACAATCTCTGATGCAAAGTTAGATGAAGAGAAAATTTTTTTTTTTTAATTTTTTTTTATTTAAACATTCAGATATATTAATAAATAAAAATTTAGTTTTAAATAATAATAATAATCGTCTTGTATCGTAGAAAACAAATTGATTAAGTAATAGGAGCAGCAGTATAGGAATAAAAAAGGGGGAAAAATAAAAAGAAGAAAGAAGCTAATACCGAGTAAACTTATTATATCCCTTGTTTTGTTATGTTTCCCTAACAAATTATCACCGATGTAATCATTTTATTGTTAGATAGAATCATGTAACGTTTTTATTTAATTTAAAATTAATTATTTAATGTTTTACAGGGTGCTGGGTGGATGACTGTTGTTGTTATTACTGTGTGACCTTACAACGATTGCAAATATTGATGCAATAATTTCTCGTGTTTTTTTTTTCTTTCTTTTTTTCTTTATTTCCAACTATCCATTCCTATTAGTGATTTGTGTTAATTATAAAACAGAAAAGAATCCTTTAACAAGAAAAACATTTGAAAATAAAAAAAATAAAATAAAAATATCTTCAATCTGTCTGTCTGTCAAAATGCCATCCAATCCATATACAAATATACTTCGGTTACACCAATTAGATAGATAAAATATTTTTCTTTTAATTTCCATTTTTAATTGATTTTAATTAATGAAACAAAAAAAAAAATCAAACTTGGCTTTCCTCTAAATACTGACTGCTGTTGGTTTTATATTTCTATTGCTGTCGTCGTCGTTATTGTTGTTTATTATTATTGGTGCTTGTTCACTTTTTGCTGCTTTTACCATAGTTGATCATAAAAATATATAAATTTTTTTCTTTTCTTTCTTTCTATTATCCCATATTTTACTAAATATAATTCTTCTTCTGCTTCATGTTTAACTTTTTTTTCTTTTTCTTTTTTTACTTTCTGGTTTTTTAATAGATCCCACTGCTGTCAATCACACAAGTCAAATCCGATTTGATCATAATATAAAAACCAACAACCACAACAACAACAACAACAACAACAGCGAAAATATTTTTTTTTTTTCATTCTCGACTTAATATTACTTAACGCAACTTTACTTAAATTTTTTTTTTTTTTTTTTGTTTGGTATATTTACATTAAAACATTAACAAAAACATGGGTTTTCTAATCTTGTTTGCTCTCATTTTCCATGCAGTATTTTTGTGGTGTAAAAAAAAAACATACAAATAAATCAGATAATTACCTGTTATAAAAATATATAATCGATGACGGTTGTCCATTTCATTTTCATTAAAAGATTAATTAGTCATAGTAAAACTATTTAATATATATATATATATATATACAAAATTACGATAATTAATGTAGATATTGGTAAGACTGTTCCATGGCTTTTAATGATTTTTTCTTTTTGTTACTTAACTGGAAAAATCATAAATCTGGAAGCTGTCAAAACAAAAAAAAATATTAAAATAATCAATTAATAACAAACCAGCTCTAATCTTTTAATCTGCTTCACTATCAACCGAAGTCCAAACATTTATCATTTACTCACCCATGCTTTATGTACTAAAAATCAAAATTATGATAAAAAAGAAAAAAATTTCCCATCTTTATTGCACTAATCTGCCCCCTGTTTTTTTTTTTTTTTTTAAGCATTAATGTAAAAAAAAAAAGATTACAAACACGCGGTTTTATGTTACAAAATAATTATTTATGTATTACCCTTATGTAATAATGTATAAATATAGATATTTTAAGAGTATTTAGTTTAATATAATAGAAAAAAAAAACAAAAAAAATTAATTTATTTATTTAATTTTTTTGTTAAAATACAGGGAATTTTTTTTTGTTTAGAATTTTTTTTTTTTTTGTTTGCTTTCAAGACTGTCAATAATTATAATACTAACAATAATATAATAATAATATAATAACAATAATAATTTATTTTAAAGAATTTATCCCTTTTTCATAACTTTTTTACTTCGAAATTTTTTTATTACTTGATGCATCTCTTGTTAATTGCTCTAATACTATAAAAAAAAATATATACATATATTTCTATTATTTTATAAAAAATATTTTTGTGTAATGTAATGTTAATTATTATTTTTTTTATTAATTAAAAAAAAAAAAGAAATAAAAATTAAAAAATTATTAAAATCCCTTTTAAAACATTAACGGCATCTATTAAAAAAAATTTAAACTAGAAACGTCATATTTTTTTTTCTTGCTGTCAATGTCAAAATTGAAAATAAACATAAAACAAAACGAAAATTTATTTATTTACTAAATGATTTTTGTTATTATTAACTTAATTAATGTAAATGTAATTAAATAATTAAATTAACGATAAATTAAAATGGATTATAGTGACTTTGTGCTATCGAATGTAAGTGAATATGTTTGCTATCAGAATTTTTTTTTGTGTCTGTATAATAAATGGGTTTTGACTTACTTTGATTTTGTTTGCAAGGTCTTTGTTCACGGGATATTGCAGACCTGAAATTGTTTTAAAGAAAAAAAAACGGGAAAAGATTAATCAATGTAATGATAATATTGGTAATAGTTAATTTTACTTGTTAATAAATTCATTAAAGTTTCCACCGCAAACACTGGTTCCCAATTTAGCCAATGCTTCGTGTGTATCGTTACTCAACAGGTTAGTGTGTGATTGGGTCATTTTATCATCTTCCTCATCAGAATATATTGGTACACATGGCTTCGCTTTCTTATGATATAAACGTGCACATGATATATTTTGTGCGGCTTCAGTTAAGCGTTTCTTCTTGACTTCCGTTTTCTGTTTATGTTCCTTTTTATTCATATAAAAAGTCCGCCTTGTGTAATTTTCAAATCCATTTGGCTTTTTATTTATTTCTTTCATTTTATATGGTTCTGGCTTAACTGAAATATCACTTGATAAGCACGTTTTGCAATTGATTTGCAAATTACCGTCTGTATTAAAAATATCCGTTAGACCCAGCAGTAGCTGATCCCTACCATTTTCTGATTTGGTCGATACACAGAATTTATCATCGTGGTATAAAATTTTTTCGGTTTTCACATTAGCGGTTTTCACATTATCGTTGGTCATATAATCGGTGTTCATATTATCGGTTTTATACGTTATTGGGTTGTCAGCCATCGCAAAGTTCTGGTTGCTGTCAATGTTCTTTGCTTCCTTCATCTTACCTCGACAGGGTTTACAGGATTTGCAGGCATCTGTGCTTTTCAATGTCGCTATAAAATTCTCTTGCCGATCTTTACAAGACGGCATCTCGTTACTGATGGATTCGTTTAGATTACAACTGTTCCTTGGAGGCTTAGATTTCTCTTGATTATAGTCTTTATCAATTTTCTTGTTATTAATTTCTTCCATATCTTCCGAAGATTTGCTGCTCTGGTCAGAATTTGAATGACCCAACCCCTTATGTTTATCCAAATTCTTCATTGCTTGTGAAATTTTACACCTTATCGATTCATTGCTTTTATCATATGTACACCTTAGTTTAATATTTTTATCTCTCCGGATTTTATTCTTTATTTCTGAATATTTTGACACCTCTGAATTTTTTGACATCTCCGAATATATCGATTTTTCTTCGTCACTTGTGAATCTATATTTTTCGTCATTTTTATATTTTTCATCGTACGAATCTTCATCCATTGTTTCCTCATCATCGCATTTTTGATGTCTATTTGTTTTCACGCCACTTTCAAATTCATTGCTTAGAGTTCTAGAAAGTGCTTTCTGCCGGTCTGAAAATAATAATCTCTCCACTTCTTTGTTATTATGGAAACTCTTATAACAATCCAAGTTCCTTTGTTCCTTATCTTTATCCGAACATTTATCTTTAATTGCTCTTTTGTTTTTACAACAACTAGTATTTTCTCTAGACCTAGTTGCATAAGCCCGCTTAAAACAGTCCCTGTCCCTTTGTATTAATAATTCCCTAATTTTATCTGACTCTCTATCTTTAACTGATCTTTTGTTTTTAGTACAACTAGTATTTTCTCTAGACGTAGACAGATTAGACCGCTCCAAACAATCCAACTTCTTTTCTGTTAACGATAGATTAATTCTATCCGATTCCTTATCCGAACATTTATCTTTGATTGCTCTTTTGTTTTTAGAACAACTAGAATTTTCTCTAGACCTAGATGCATTAACCCGCTTAAGACCCGCCAAGTCACTGTGTGTGGATTCGTTAACTTTTAATGAATCTATGTCTTTGGGCGATTCTTTATCTTTATTTGCTCTTTTGTTTTTAGAACAAGAAGTATTTTCTTTAGACCTAGATACAACAGGCCGCTTAAAACTTGCCAAGTCACTGTGTGTTGATTGGTTAACACAATTGTTCGATTCTTTATCTTTAGTTCCTTTTTTGTTTTTAGAACAAGAAGTATTTTCTCTAGACCTAGATGCATTAGCCCGCTTATAACTTGCCAAGTCACTATGTCTTGATTGGTTAACTTTTAACGAATCTATATCTGTGTTCGATTCTTTACATTTAGTTCCTTTTTTGATCTTCGAACAACAAATTTTTTCTTTAGACATAGATGCATCAGGCCACTTATAATTTGCCAAGCCACTGTGTGTTGATTGGTTCACTTTTAACGAATTTATATCGTTGTTCGAGTCTGTATTTTTAGTTCCTTTGTTGTTTTTAAAACAACAACTACCTGCTGGCTTACACCTAGCATTAGCCCGCCTATTGCGACGCAATCTTTTATCGGAATCTTTGTGTTTCAATGATTCCGTACTTTTATCCCAAGCATTTGTTGTTTCCGATTCTTTACGTTTGGCAAGATTTCTATTCATATCCGTACTATCAGATGTTTCGTCATTTTTTGAATGTCTCTTTATTTTACTTTTAATTTTTTTTTCTTCTGTTCCACTGTCTTTTTCCGAATTATTATGCTTGTCACTAAAAGATAAACTTCGTTGCGGCTTAACCATACTACTACTTTTTTCCTGGATTTCATTTGGAGGCTTCCTTAATCTCTTTTTGAATCCTTTACATGGTTTCAAAAGATCAATTTTATGCAGTTCATAAGCGGTTAGTTGTACAGGGGCTCCAGGTATATATAAATTTTCGATGTGCTTGAATAGTTCCGAATCTTCAGTGACTTTCTTTTCTAATATCATTTGGGATAGAGTTGGCTTCTCGATATCTTTACAATTAAAATAGATTATAGTGATTTTGAACAGAGTCCAAACGTATATGGATATTTTGTATCAGAAATTATCTAAGAATTTTTTTTTTATTTAATACAAAAAGTGTACAACAAGACTGACTTACATGGTTGACATTTTTCGGTATCACTATTTGTTGAAATACTTCTAGAATATATAAAAACAGAAAAAACAATAATTATTAATCAGAAGCGATAATAAAAATAAAAAAGAGGAAAAGTGTGGAACTTTACTGTATAATATGAGCATTAAGATCTCCATTGTTGCTTAATTCTGAGCTCAACTTAACTTTCGAATTATGTTTGATGATGGTCGTCTGATTGTTCTTTGTTGTTGTAACTGTTGTTGTCGCTGCTTTTGGTGCTGCTGTAGTTGTTACTGTTGTGGTGATTTTTGTTTTTGATTCTTTTGGATTAGCATCAGTCATATTTGGTAATTTCGTAATTTTATTGTAATTCGGACCAAACGTTAAAAATGATTTATTATAATGGCATAAACTCCGCTTCTTATTGTTTAACACTTCATCATTCGAAATATTCGTTCCCATGACGGAAGCATCATGAAATAAGCAAGACTTGCAGTTTATCTGGAATTGTCCGTCCGTATTGAAAATATCTGTTAAACCCACCAGTAACTGATCCTTACCATTTTCTGATATCGTCGATAGACAGAATTTTGTATCGGAATACAATAACTTTTCTGTTTTCACGTTATCAGGTTTTTGCATAGCCCCATCGATGTTGTCACTGAGCGTTGATAACGTCTGACTATTTTCATTATAAATATTATAGCTCGACGTATTTGATTCATCAGTGTTTAGTTTTTCATTTATTGATTTATTTGCTAAGTTGGGCAATGTTTTGACAGCTTCATAAAATTCTTTTTCAATTTGTCCTTTATCTTGCGACCTCATTTTTGTGAACTCCTGATATTTGGGTTTATCCAGTTCTTTACATTTTTTATTACATTGATTTAGTTGTGCAGTTTCGTTTTGATTTCTCTTTTCATAAACACATTGTGGATTTCTAAAGCTAATTGATTTTTGTATACATTTTTTGTCGCAGCTATTATTTTGATCCATATGCAAATTCCTCTCTAAACTTTTCTTCATACAATTTTTCCGTATTTCTAAACCTTCAATTAATTCTAAACCTATTTCCCTTTCCTTTTCTGTTTCAATTTTGTTCTTATAATATGGACATATCGCCAGGCATTCACTTTTTTCCGAATCTCTTTTCATATCTAAATCTTTTTCATAATCTTTTTTACATGGTTTGCAATTTATTGAATAATATTCCGAACTTGTTGAACCTTCAGTGCATTCAGAGTCATCATAGTCTGTTTCTTCTTCATCTACTTCTTCCTCCTCTTTACTATCATCGCTGTTTTCCGATTTTGTGTAAACCGCTAAATTATTCTTATTTTTAAATGTTATCCTCTTATCGGAATCTCGTTTCCTTTCCGCATCAGAATATCTTACCAATTCTTTACAATTTTTCTTTACTTCTTTAATTTTTTCAAAACATTTCCCCTCATCAGATGTTTCAGGTCTACTTATATTTTTTATTGTTATCGTACCTCTAATTCCTTGATATTCTGCCTTCTTTTTACAGTCATTCTGGGCTGTATTACATTTAATAATATTATATTTTTGTCGCGAATTTTTATTGCAATTAGATTCCTCCGAACCGTCAATACATCCACAGTCCTCACTAACAGTTGTATCACAAGATGCCTCCTGTTGTTTTTTACATCTTTTCGTAATGTCAATAATTTGCGATTCTAAACTTTTTATTTTCTTGCACGGTATGATTTTTTTTTTATCATATTTTTCTGAATCTTCACTTACTTCTGACTCTTCCGTATATTCTATACATTCCGCATCGGATTCGTCTGTCGATTCTGAATCATCACCATTTTTAGAGTTTTCCGCATTTTCACATATTTTATTACTACTACAATCCTCTGTGCTTATGTAAATTTTCATTTTACAATCTTCCTCATCTTTATTTTTAAAAATAACCACATCCGTACGTTTTTCATCATTATTTGTACAATTTTCCTTTTCAGTGGACGGTTCTATGCAATAACACTTCTCATTATTCATTTGCTCAACGTCCTCTATTTGTTCTATAGAGCTTACAACAACATTAATTAAAGATTTTCGCATAGGTCGATTTGCTTTTTTTTGATTATCTTTAGCCTTTTTCTTGTCTTTATTGTTCTCTATATTACTTTTCTTTTTCTCACACTCTAGACTCCGAGAATCGATAATATCTAAGATAATCGAATTGTATGAAAATGAACGAGATAAACTACTGGAACCACTATTCGAATCTATTAATGAACATTTAGAACCCATTTTTATACCACTTGCTGATCTCTTTCTGGGTTTGTGCTTTGAATTTTTTGTTTTTGATCTTTTCGATTTGAGACTTTTTATCGACACTTTTTTGGCGATATCTTTACATTTCATTTCCTTTACTAATATAGAATATTTTTGTGCTAATAATAGCTCGCCATCTAATTCCGGTAATGCAGACACAGGATCATTACAATCAATTTCCTCATCAAAGTAATCAGATTCTTTCTAAAAGTTTAATAAAAAAAAAATGTAATTAAATTTACTCAAATAAATATTTATTTATATCTGTTGTTAGGGGTGTTTCGTTACCGAAAAATCCGATAAGCAAAATTCCAAATTATGGATACCGATTTTAGTAGACTTTTTTGATAGAAGACAAATTAGATTTTCCACTTCTGGAATTGCCGCTTTTCCATTTTCTTCATTCAATAGTTGTTTTATGTGCTGATTCAAGTGTAGCGAAAAGTTCATATTTTTTGCAATTACGATCAAACGACGTTGCTGAAATAATTGTAAAAGGCATGCACGCACATAACAACGGCAAACAGTGAAATTACTATTTAGTATACGTGCGAGCACCGCAATTATTTGTCGTCCAATATGAATTGCTAATTGTACGGCCGGTCGATACGTTAGTAATGACATTAAAAGTGCCAATGCATACTCAAGATGGTACGAATTACCAATAAACTCAATCTCCTCAATATGATTTATTAGCCAGTGTACTAAACCTTTTTTAACCATTTTAATACGTTCCTGGGTGTCTAAACTGAGTTTCATTAGGGTCGCAATCAGCATATCACCAGTATGTTTTTCAATACTCTCTCGATCCGAGTAGTAAAATTGTTGCCCACATAAATTTGTGCCCCAAATTAATATTGTAAAAATTTCATGATGTTGCAAATAATTTCGACCAGATTTCCTTGATGCAAGAGCATTTAAAAATCTTGCGGTGCAATCCTGAAATTGGAATTTTTTAAAAATATTTTATAGTTTTCACATTATTATTTTTTTTTTTTTTACCTGTATAGGATGTGGAATTGCGACATTTAACGGCCACAGTAAATCCTCTAGAAGTGTTCGATGCTTATAATTGCTTTTAATACCTAAAATATCATTTTTGTCATATTCGCAAATGACTTTATCCTGAACTTCTGGTTTTGCTTTTGTTATTCGCTAAAGAAAATTTTTCGTTTATATAAATTTATGGAAGATATGGAATTTTTATAATTACCCAACGTAATGCCTGTAAAAGTTTCACCTTATTCGTAGGACTAGCATTTTGTAAGAATTTTGTTATTTTCTTATAATTTAAAAATGCTAAATGTGTTTCATTATTTATTTTTGTTATAAATGATGATCGTGCCATTTGTAATTTTTTTTGTGGCATATTTTTATTTTGTTGAAAAAAACTTAAACTACAATTACGATAATGACGATCCTTATATAATATTGTACCATATGTTTGTACAATTGGACGACGATCACTTGGCTGCATATATTTATCAGATATAACATTAGTATCAGTTGATTTTGTTATTGGCATAGCAGATGCATCTAATTTTTTACACGAAATTACTTTTTCATCCTTATCATCATGTGTTATTTTACATGTAAATAAACTTTTTTCATTTTTCTCCTTTGTTGTACCTTTACTGTTTAATATTTCCTTTTTTCTTTTACGCTCATAACCGGATAGTAATACATCACAATCTTGTGATTTATTATTTTTATTATTATTACAATTATTATTATTATTATTATTATTTTTATCCGTATCCCTATTTGTGTTGCATTTACCATTACTATTATTATTACAATTATAATTATTTGTCGTTGCAACACTAAATATTTGTGACTTTTTTTGACTCATTATTATTTATTTTATTTATTTATTTTTTTTTTTATTTTTCCCTGTATATACTATATAATATTGTGTTATCCAAAAAATTTATCATTAGTTTCTCCTCCTCCTCTTCCTTCTCCTCCTCATCGATCTCCACCTTTTTTCTTCTTCTTTTTTCCTTATTTTTCCTTTTTTTTTTTCGCGATGGTTCTTTCGTTATTTATTTTTTTTTTTTTCTTTTTTTTTTATGCTTTTTTTTTTTTTTTTTATAAAAAAAAATTATTTATTTTAACTGCGCATAATTTTTTTTGTAATTATTTAATTTACGCGTTTTTAATTTTGAATATATAATTTAAAAATAAAAAAAAATAATTCCGTTTTCTATTTTTTATATACTTTTGTCAAAAAAAAAAAAAATAATAAAATTGTGACCCGCAAAATAAAAAAAAAAAGCGAAATAAAATAAAAAAAATAGAAAAAAAAAAAAAGAAAAGAAAAGAAAAAAAAATCTACAGCGAAAATTCAAAATAATAAAAATAATAAAAAATTGAATAAATAAAAGAAAAGTTAACGAAGAAGACGAAGTAGAAGAAGAAGTAGAAGAAAATGGTTTTGTTACAAAAAAATTTCTTTGTTTTTGTTCTTTTTTGTTTTTTCCTATTACTTTCACTTTTGGTTGTTTCAAAATGGTGGGTACTATTGCCGGGAGAGAATTCAGAGAGACATTTTAAATTTATTTTTTCATTTTGATTTACAATCGCGAATGCATAGCCTTCGTTGTTTTCTTTTTTTTTCTTTTTCACGTTTTTGTTTTTATTTTCGTTATTTAAATGATTTATCTTTTTTTTTTTTTGAACTTTCGAAAGTGGATGATTGATTTTACTGAGGTTCTTAAACTTTTTGGTATGACATACTCTTTGGGATATACAAAACGGGATATCGTTCTACGGGTTTGACGGGTTCTATGGGTAATGCAAAATTAATAAAAAAAAATTTCTTTTTTTTTGTTTCTAGTGTCCAGACACAGCAATCTATATACCGAATTTTATAACATCTGAGGAGGAACAACAGATATTAACAAGCGTTGAGAATGCACCAAAACCAAAATGGACACAATTGGCACATCGTAGATTAATTAATTATGGTGGAATACCCCATAAAAATGGTATGATTGCAGAGGAAATACCTAAATGGCTTCAAATTTATGTTGATAAAATTAATAATTCAGGTATTTCTGCTTAACTTAAATAATTAAGCAGCTAAATGGACTTTCTTATACCTTTTCAGGTATATTCCATGAGAAAAAAGCAAATCATGTGCTGGTAAATGAATATTTATCCGGTCAAGGTATTATGCCGCATTTAGACGGAACATTATTCTATCCGACAATCAGCACAATATCATGTGGTTCCCATACAATGTTGGAATTTACTTCAGTCGTACATAATGAGGATAGTAATCCGGTACACAGTGAGACCACAGATAATCTTGATTGTGAATTAATACAAAATAAGAAATTCCAACAATTTAATAATAAAAAATTATTATTGGAACCCCGTAGCCTATTAATATTAAAGGATAACATGTATAATAATTATTTACATTCAATTGATGAAACTGAATATGATTTAATAACGGATAATGTACTAAATATAAATAATTGTGAGAATTTTTATAAATTTGGTGAACGATTAACGCGTACAAAACGTATCTCATTAACCATACGTCATGTACCGAAAACAACAAAAATTAAATTAAAATTAAGTGTTTAGAACCGGAACACTCGTACCCGGACGGACATCACTATTTATTTATTATCCTTTGTTAGCTTTTAATACTTTTTACATAAAAAAAAAAAAAATTGACGAGCTTTTTTAATTAATTTTTATGCCTCTGCGCCGCTGCCGCCCACCCATGCCAAAATGGATGTTATTAAAGCATGATGGTTACCCAGCTCTGATTGCCAGCAAGTACACGAGCCAGCATTTAAATTTTTTTAATTCATTTACAAAAACAAAAAAACATTTAAAACCCTAAATTTAATTAATTTTTTTTTTATTTTTGTAATTTTTAAACAAATAAAAAGAGAAAATTAAAAAAAAACTTCATCAGAGTCATATTTTGTAATTGTCGTAACCATGTAGCCCATGCAGATTATTATTAAAATTCATATTCCTCTTCTTCTTCTTCATCTTCTTCCGTAAGTTTTCTCTCATCATCTTCATTAATAATTTTGCTATTCCGTTTACTACCGCTCGGACTATTCACCTTACTATTTCTTTTACTACCTTCAGGGCTAGCCGTTTTACTGTTTCGCTTGCTACCATTATCTACCTCAACACTAATTATTTTACTATTTCTTATTATTTTTTCAATTTCATTATCCTCATCATTATTAACTCTGCTATTTCGTTTGCTACCATCATAACTATTATTTTTACTGTTACGTTTGCTTCCAGAAGGACTAACCGCCTTGCTACTTCGCTTACTATTCCTAGTTGACTCATTATTCTCTTCGTTATCCATTTTTTTACTAACTCTTTTACCATCACTGGATATCCTGCTTTTTCTAACTTCCGTTTCATAATCAGTATTATTTTCTAAGTCTAGTGTATTCCTAATGCTTTTTCGTACATCATTTAGATTACTGTTTCGAATTTTTCTTATCGCATTCATATCAGTAAAGCTATCATTGCCAATACTTTTAATGCTTTTACTTGTCTTACTTTTTCTAATGATCTTTTGCCCATCAATGAGTTCAATATCATCATTTTCATTAATTATGCTCCTAATATCAGTTGCACAAGATCCACATGGCTTTTTTTTACACGGCACTTCATCATCCATACAATTACTATAACGCCTACTTTCAGAATCCTCATTTTTCGAACTTCTTCGTCTTTCTATTGATGTATATATGTTCTCATTACTATCATTTTGGTTTCCCGGTAATTCATTCGTTCTACTAAAGTTTCTTTTCTTGTCATTCAATAATGACCCATCGGTACTTCTGTGCCTATGTTCACTTTTTCGAAAACTACCACAATTACTGTTACGCCTATTATCAACAAAACTATCTCTGTTATAGTTTTTCGAATCCCTCTTATAGCCCTTACTGTATCTAGCTGGATCACATGGTTCTGCATCATCACAACTTTTTTTTCGTTTACTAACACGATGACTACTACACAAACTATTCCCATTACCATTTGAACTGCCATTAATACTATTTTTATCATTTTTAACATTCTTTCTACTACCATGACTGCAATTACTTCTACTATGAGAATGACTTACACATGATTTAGTCTTTTTTTTACATGGTGATGATTTCTGTATTTCTAATTCATTTCCAATTACATATGATTGTGATTGTTTATTTTTACATGTTTTACATGAGTTATGGGAACAGCAACAATCAGTACCTTTTAAATCAATACTCCTATAATAACATTCCTCTTCAAATGCACAAAATGATACCGGAAAATTATGTTTCTTTAAAAAACGTATTATTTTACGACACTCCGTTTCCACATGGGGTGATGCATTCTGATCTGAGCATCTAAAAAAAAATATAACAAAAAAAATTAATTTTTCTTTTACTTCCGAAAATTCAATTCAATTTTATGCTTAAAGCATAAGCGTGTTCCTACTTACTTCATTTATGTGCCTATTATTGTGCCACTGTTTACGTTTTTTTTCTTTTTTTTTATAAATAAATTTTGATAACGAAAATAAATATATATAAATATATATATATGTTATAAATTTTGATAGCTAAACAACATTGTAGAAATTTGCTAAACTATTTTGTGGACAGTTTTAACGTTTGCATTTAAATGTCGTCGCCTACTGATTTTTACAATAAAATTCTTAAAAAACGAAATCAATCAAGGCAATCAATTAATTTCAATAGGAAAAAAATACTTAATATGGTGAAGCGATAAATAAATGCAATAAAAAATCTTTTTCTTTAATTAAGAAATCATAAAATAATTTTTTTTTTTTGGTAATACGTTACCTTGTCACATTAATTAATCTTTAATCAATTATTTTGTTTTAAAAATAACCTTTGATAAGATAAATTAATAGAAAAATGCGAAAAATAATTTTATTGAAGAATTTTAAACAGTTTCTGTTTGGTTATCGTGCGATAACAACAAATAAAACCAAAATGTCAATCGATATACCGAATGTAACATTAAAAAATGGGATAAAAATGCCAATACTGGGTCTGGGTACATATAATTCAGAACCAGGTGACACTAAAAAAGCTGTAAAAATTGCAATTGATGTTGGTTATCGTCATATTGATACTGCACACGTTTATAAAGTTGAAGGTGAAATCGGTGAAGCGATTACCGAAAAGATAAATGATTGTTCTGTGAAACGTGAAGATTTATTTGTTGTTAGTAAAGTATGGAATTCATATCATCGTCCGGATTTAGTTGAACCAGCATTAAAAGTTACATTAAAAAATTTACAATTGGATTATCTTGATTTATATTTGATACATTGGCCGGTTGCATTTAAAGAGGGTCTTAACGATGATATATTTCCATTGAATGATGAGGGAAAAATTTTATTTTCTGATGCTGATTATATGGACACATGGAAAGCAATGGAAGCACTTGTTGATAAAGGTTTAACGAAAAGTATTGGTGTTTCAAATTTTAATAAGTGCCAAATTGAACGTATCCTGAGAAATTGTAACATTTATCCAGTAGTTAATCAAGTAACTTAAATTTACTTCTATCATCTAACTTAGGTAACATTTTAAAGAACAAAAAAATTGTTTTAGGTTGAATGCCACCCGTATTTAACACAAGAAAAACTCTCAGAATACTGTAAATCAAAAGAAATCGCTATAACAGCATATAGTCCACTAGGTTCACCGTCTCGTCCCTGGGCCAAAAAAGAAGATAAATCATTATTAACTGATCCAAATGTAAGTTGCTCTCAAAAATTTTTTTGGACTTTTTTTTTAATTTTTTTTTTTATCAAAAGGTGAAAGTCATCGCTGATAAATATAATAAAACACCTGGACAGATTTTGATTCGTTATCAGATTGATCGTGGTCACATTGTTATACCGAAGTC